>CM070638.1:19940533-21267299 GCA_036346255.1 Ampelocalamus luodianensis | reverse complement strand
AAATACTTCTACTTCACTCTTTCCTTTTACAAAGAAAATGACTTCGTTGGTTACAACATCACCATACCAAATCCAACAAAAAGGGATTTGAAGACCACAACACATAAACCACCTAGGAACTTATAAAACCTCTCAACACTTCACTTTGCTCAAAATAATTTCAGCTACCACACCAACCTGAGGTCTGAAAGATCACAAACACGAAACTAGAAATATTTTCATTTAATCAATATTAGGTGAGCAATCCAATTCCTTTACACAAAATATTCAATATTATGATCATAATCCTTACTGACCATCGCCATAACAATAACATAATACACTCTTAGCGAGACTCATCATAGCCTCTTATCCTCATAAACCTACCCAAAAGAAACACAAGCCACAAGGTTGAAACAAACCTCTTCTAATCGATCATGCTATCAAATAATAATTTCGCTAGGCACACTATCGTAAACCACATAATCATTCATCCACTAATCCATAAATGGTGCTCAACACACCCACCTCATCTATCATCAACAATTGACAATTGTAACTATCACGTATGCAAATAGGATCATACGTCTATTTGTAATCACTCAACCATCTATATACACCGTGTCAATATTCCACTTTATGCTCGTAGTTTAATTAAGGATTTAATAACATCATCTCCTTAAATCACCGGGTTCACAAGGTACTACCTCAACATTCATCCAATCCGTATACATGTTTCAATCTAGCAATTAAATATAATCATCAAGTAGTCACTTATGAAAATTTCTCGGATTAAAATCCTCTAAGGCAACGTCAAACATATCCTTAACATAATCATCACTATTCATAGATTAATCCATTGGGACCCATTACAATCGAATTATCCAATAAATTTAACAAATTCCACAATCTTAATGCTCGGACTAAATCACCAATATCTCACAATTATTAATAAATCCTTTAACCTCAATTGGGTACAACCATACCCTTAAACACGCTTAACAAGAACTACTACAAGACACCATCAAATTAAACAACTTCCTTCCAAGGATCTTAGTTAAGATCCAATATGCCACACTCTGAGACTCAACTTGATAACTCATATCACAACCATTAATTTCTTGGTTATAACCTCTAGTTTAACCATGACAAGACATCGCTAAAGGTTTAACGTTTCCTTTCATAAAAGAGAAACATTCAACTTCCACACTCAAAATACCCAAAAGAGATACCTTGCGTCAAAGCCTCCACGTACTAAAGGACTTGCAAAAGGAAACTTTCATTAGCTAAAAAAAAATATCAAGCGAATAAATGGGTCAAGGTTTTCCAATGAGAAAGACAAAACTCCATTATAAAGGTCAAGCTTGACAATCAACCAAGTTCACCAGCCGCAAAAAATAACTCAACGATTGGGAAAACAACGATTGCTTTACAAGACAAAATTAAACCAATGGAAACAAATCAATCCTTTTCAAAGCAACCGATCAACCGTAATAAACTAATAACCCAAGAGAAGCTCATCAACCCCAACTAGATAAGAGTTGATCAAATTCAAATTTCAAAGAAGAGAACAACTCTTCTAAATATACTTACTATTAAAGCCTGAACTACGATATCCAATGTGGGCACTTCACTATTGCTATACCATGAACAGTGGTTTAACTACAGTACTGACAGGGGCCACAACCTCGACCTCAACCTCTCAACATGGGTTATCCCCATATATTAACTATAGCATTAATATATATATATATATATATATATATATATATATATATATATATATATATATATATATATATATCACAACAGAATCATCAATACAACAATGCGAAACATAAATGCAATGCAATAACCCAATCCCACCTCATCATGCTTAGTGTGTCAAAATTAATGTTTTATTAACCACGGACCTACAGCCCGCTCTGATACCAACTGTAACACCCCAGCCCGACATGAGCCTAGAATGCTACTAAACAAAACCTAACAATTCTAATCAAGGCAATTTTAGTAATTTACAGACCTCCCTGTAAAGTTAATTACAGAGGTTCCAACATACATATAATTCATAAATTAACTAAATGTCATCCAAAGACATCAAAAGATAATCAAAGACATGCTAAGTATCTAGCAATCCAAAAAAGTATAAAGTTCCACTACTCATCAATGTTACACTTAAACCACTACAAGAGACAAGTCATAATAAACCTTTGAGCATCTCGCCCAATTACTAAAAACAACTACGATCTGATGATCATTTAACTTTATTTAGTTCATGTGGCATGTGTGTGACTATCACACTACTTCCCCCCATGCATGTCGTTCTTGGCTCGGGTACCTAAAACAACAATAAAAGCAAGAGTGAGTTCACAGACTCAGCAAGTACAGAATAAAAGTTATAACATCAAGATCCATATATAGAAGGGCAACAATAAAACATCTCACATGCAAATGCAATGCTCAAGTATCCTTTCTCTTTATCTTTCTTTGTGCATTATACTGTAATGCAATGTATGCAACCGTCGCCAAGATACCCATGCCCTCGTGCTCGCAAAGCACATGGACCAATTGCCCATTACTCCGCAAGTAATGGGGACCTCAAGCCCACACTCCACGAGTGTGGGGATCTCGAGCCCGCCACATTCATGACGGGATCTCAAAGGAAAACATACTTGGTCACCACGTGACTAAGCCTCAACATGATCTCAATATGCACATGCTCATCATTTATTCATCATCAAATTACCACAAGACGATAACATCATACGACAATAGAGCATAAACATATATGGAGCATCCACCAATCTTAAACATTCACTATGTCAACAATCTCGCTATGCTACCACATATCGAAAAGCACACAAGCATGACCAATCGATCACAACCATGAATCAAACAATGCACTTGCCTTAACCGTGTGAGAATGGAGGACATGAAGACGGTGCTGACCCGGTACCAATCCCCACCTAATACATTAAGAATATAAACTAAGACCACAAGAACTGAAAAACATGAATTATATACATGAGCACACCAAGTAGCAGATTGCAACGCGATCCCACCCCACTTTCCTAAGTCTTTGAATCGCCCTCACGAACACAGTCAAGTTCTAAAATTCATATATTTCTGTACGATTGGTCAAATTAGGTTTTCTTGGACTTCATTGAAAGGTTATCAAATTTCCCAACTAAACCTAGTTGATGAGCTTCCGATTCGGCCATCCACTAACCCTTTTAAGCTGTTTAACAAAGCATCAATTTTCACGTCAAGTTCTCTAGACAGAACACTAAATCTATCATAACTTTCAGCTCGTTTAACCAAATTTTGCGTTCTTGTGCTTCCTGAAAGCTACGACAATTATCTACAACTTTCGTTATACTGAGATCCTCTAATTATCTATTTAACCGATCGCAAAGGTCAGATTACTAAAACCTGTCCAAAACCGATGTGGTTGCGTAACAACCGCACCTTTAAATTCATAACTTTTGCTACAGAGTGTTGAGGAACCGTCATTGGCGAAGTCCAGTCCGAGCGATTACCTCGTAGACAAACTCGTAATCGTAAGAACAATGCATGAACACAAGAACAGAATAAGAGATTGAACACGAGAGATGTAGGGGACGCTTGCTTCTCTTTATTCCTTCTTTCATCGATCAATCCTTTACAATGAATAGCACCCCTATTTATAGGCTACGACCTGCTAGGGTTTGGGATGGGCGCCCACTAATGGGCCGACCGTGGTCGTGCCCATAGTTTCCAACACTCCCCTTGGGCACCCATCCTTCATGTCCATGTCTCAAAACTCCATAAAAACCCGATGGGAAAAATTTGGAGAAAGAGTACATGATACACGTCATTGTGATGCACGAATTGCCTCATTAAAAACACCGGCGAGAAACTTCAGAAAACTCGTCAAGGAAAAGAGTACAATCCACCCAATTTCATTTAATCTCCGGATTTATTCTTTGGGTACTCGATCTTCATGATCAAGCTTTAATAATGAGTTCGTGAAGGTTCTCCCTGATTGCGCACTTCTCTAAGTCTCATCATTCCAATTCACATATACATCTTTCAAAGTTAGACGTTGGAAGTGACTTAGTGAATAAATCTGCAAGATTCTCACATGACTTAGTATGCAGTACTTTAAATACGTTCATCTTTTGCAATTCATGAGCATAGAAGAACTTGGGGTTGATATGCTTTGTGAGAGGATTCTTCACATAACCCATCTGTACTTATGCAACACAAGCTACATTTATCTTCATAGATAATAGTAGGGGTTTGCGCAGTATTCAATCCACACGACTGCTGGATGTGGTGAATCATCCGCTGAAGCCAAACACATTCTTGTAAGGCCTTGTACAATGCTATGATCTCCAAGCGGTTCGTCGAAATCGATACAAGATATTTCTTAGACGATTTCAATGGAATTGCAGTTCCACCACATAGGAGTTCATAGACTGTTTGCGATTTGGCTGTATGTGGGTCCTACAAGTACCCGTCATCTGCATTGCCATTCATAGTTAAGTCTTGGTTCTTTCAGAGAAATGCACTAAATTCTTTGCTTCTTTGGAGGTATCGGAAGATGTCCTTTATTCCCGCCAATGCCATTGGTAGGTTCTCAGACTATACCTTGCTAGTGGATCACGACAAATACAATGTCCGTTCTAGTACAGTTTGCTAAATACATTAGTGCTTCTATTGCACTTTAGTGTGGGAATTCCGGTCCCAGGACTTCCTCCCCCTCTTCTTTAGGTCTGTACGGGTCTTTGTCTTGCTGCAAAGATCTCCCGACCATTGCCACTTTCAAAGGGTATGCCTTTTCAAAGTCAAACCTTTCTGACACCTTCTGAGTGTTGGTTGACTAATGTACTAATATTCCTTCAGGGACATGCTCAAGCTCCAAGCCTAGGCAATATTTGGTTTTACCCAAATCTTTCATTTCGAACTCCGACTCCAGGTAAGAGCTTGCTTTCCTAATATCCTTCGTGGTTCGATGATATTCGGATCATCTTCATACTCTAAGATTATACAAAATCCATTCAGGATCGTCGATAAATACACATAGATTATTCTCATTGTTCGTAGCCTTTCTTGCATAGAAAGTCGCTAGCGATTGTACCACATTCGCCTAATTGCTTAAGTTCGTATAATGACTTTCCGAGTTTCACACTGCATATATTTCTATTTGCTCTGTTTTGATTCGGACGTTGATACATTGTGTATCTTCATATAAATGTCCGAATCCAATATTTCATAAAAGTATGCTGGTACCTCATCCATCAATTTCACTTCTAACTTCAAGTTCACTGCCATTGAGATAAATATTTAAAAGGGAGTTCCGCCCATGATCGGGAATAGGTTTCTTCATAATCATCTTTTGACGTGCAAAGTGAAACCTTGTGCAACAAGCCTTGCTTCTTTTATTTCTCTTTCGAACAAATACCCACTTATGCCTTGCGGGGGGCAAAAGAGGAGGCGTGCGGCTTACAGGCCCAAACGTCTTTCTTTTATTCAGATAGAATAATTCAGTTTCTATTGCCTTCTTCCAATCTTCTCAATCTGATCTTTTCTCTCATTCAGCGAGCAATGCAGGCTCTAGATCAAGATCGTTGATTGTGGTAATTTTCTTTGTAAAATAAATGTCGACATTGGCTGTTGTCATATTCAAAGATTCTCCCGAGGTCATAAAGTTTATAGCTATTTCTTCAAGGGGCGATTCTTCTAATGCTTCTATTTGCTTACCGCTGCTTCCAATTGCGGGACAAGTCCCTTTAGTTTTTCAGCTCCGATGTGTGCGCACACATCCATGCTGATGTCTCCCTTCATGGGGATGTTCAATTTTGGTATGCCTTTTCTGAAGGTTCCATACCGATGCCAGGTTTCAACTGGCTCCCTTTCTGGTTCGGAGAACTTCGGTGATCGGCTGTGGCAAGTCCTTCTTATCCTTTTTCACCAGGCGTCCCCGGTTACTTCGGATTCGAGGGACTGGAGTTCTCGTGCTTTTATTACGAGGCCTCTAGACGGGATTAGGGATACCTTCAATGGTATTTCAACCCTCTCCGGTGCATTGCTTGCAGGCAAATGCTACTTATTCACGCTCTTCAAATCACTAAAGTAGTCTCGCGCTTGATTCGCTAATACTTGCGAATCAATTATCTTCTGACTTTAATTGTCTTCTAGACTTCAATTCAATTATCTTCTCGACTGCAATTATCTTCTAGACTTCTATTTGCTTCACTAGTGCGCGGTCATATGCATAGATTTCAATTATCTTCGGACTTCAATTGTCTTCTAGACTTCAATTGTTTCCGACATTATTATCAAGGGTTGATTTCTCCCCTAATGACAGAAACTAACCTCATCTAATGTACTATCGTGAATCGGGCATTATACAAATCTCGATCATATGGTCTAAATACTTGATTATGGATGCTGTCTCATAACCAACGTATATCCCAGACTTTCGGAGAAGACCCATTGCAGTTCGCTGCGGTGGTGGCATAGTTATATCATCCTTGCAACCAAACCCGCGAAGATGAGAAGTTTTCAGTGCTGACCCTTGCGCTAGTTGCATAGTTGGATGGATGTTATAGGCCGACGGTCTAAAATTGATGAGAGCTGCTGCGAGCAGGACTGCGTGTCCCCAACATATAGTTGGTAAATTACAATTCTTCAAAGTTCTGCTAGTCCATTCTGGGTGCGGATGTGCGGTATAGAATGCTCAACTTTAATTCCCATTTTCATACAATAATCATCAGATGCCTTCGGAGTACATTCTCCGGCGTTGTCCATTCAAATGGACTTCACGTGATGATCAGGATTTTTTTTTCAATTGTTAATTATCTGCGAGATTTAGCTTTGCAAAAGTATGGTTTCTCATAGATAATAAACATACGTGCGACCATTCCGAGGAAGCATCGATGAGCACCATAAAATACCTAATTGACCCTTACAGGGGCTGTATAGGACCGCAAAGAGTCTCCCTGGATACGGTCCAGGAATGCAGGGACTTCATCCTTCGCTTTCAGAGCAAAATGTCTAATAATTAATTTCCGGTGGCACATGCGGGTGGGCACACAAAATCTTCAGATTCGGGAAATTCTTTATATTCATATTATGTCCTCGTGAATTGTTAATTATATCTCTCATTATCCTAAGACCTAGGCGCATAATCTATCATGCCGAGATAGATAAGTTCGAGCTTCTAAATACGGTTTCAAGGCAGATAGGTCGCAGTGCCTTAATATTAGTGTAGTATAGCCCGATTTCATATGAAGGAAGACATTCTAATGCTATTTTTCACTTTCTTCACGTTTTGTAATGAGTAGGTATTCTGCACTCATACTCTTCTTCGATCTCTACGTGGAAACTATTAGCACAAATATTCTTGAGAGTTCTAGTCGATTCTGGTACAACAAGTATTCTTCAATGACCAAAGTTGTGCCCATTGGGAGTATAATTATGGCCATTCATGAGCCTATTATACAAGTATCGCCTGCGATTGTCGTAAGACTACCAAAGATTCTTGCCGATCGATCGAAAAATTTCTGCTTCTCTCAGATGGTATTCGTTGTGCCGCTACATGCTAAGCACACTTCCTCCATAGGCGCCACACGCGTTCTAATATAATGTACTTTATTAATATGTAGCGAGAAAAACAAGCAACACATAAATAAAATACTTGATATCGAACATAACTTGCTATTATAAAAGCGGAAAATAAGTCTTGCAGACTCATAATAAGAATTTAATGCTTTGCTCTTCTAGAGCTTGCAACCATTATTCAATAATTCAAAGTTTTGCTTCAATTACAAACTGCAGTCACTATAAAAGATTCGAGTGCAATGCGTGCACTAGATCTAATAGACGGCGTATTCAGAACTTCGCCTCAATCGGCTTCATGCGCGATCTTCTCCTTTTGGGCGACTACCGTGGGCCTGCGATGTTCAAAGGAGGGATGATGGGGCTGCTCGGGCTGTCCACATTCATAAGTGCAACTAATGGATGTGAATCCTCTGTGCCTGCAATGGCGAGGTGTGCCTCATGCTATCATTTGCCCTTTTTCTTAGACTGGAAAGCATCAATAACGTGCGACGCACTACCTTACCCTTCTTACTCCTCTCATTCGTGAGAGGCTTCATCACCTTGTAGCTGCTAGCAGTGGCTTCATGACCAACATTACTATTAGGTGGCTGCGAGATGTAGTTCTTTCTGAGAACATCATCTTGAGTTTTCGCAACTTGCATGATATCAATTAAT
Organism: Ampelocalamus luodianensis; assembly: GCA_036346255.1. Classification (NCBI taxonomy): domain Eukaryota; kingdom Viridiplantae; phylum Streptophyta; class Magnoliopsida; order Poales; family Poaceae; genus Ampelocalamus; species Ampelocalamus luodianensis. Next base: position 21,259,058 of record CM070638.1, on the reverse strand, counting down.
TCGATATACTGCATGTAGCCGTCTTGACAGTAGTTGCGTGCGGATTGCACCGCATTCGGGTAAAAGGTAGAAAAATCTTCTCCATCTTCTGCTCATCCGTGATTACATTACCACAGAATTGAAGACTAATACAAATTGTATACAAAATCTGGCCATACTGGGTCAGTTCTTCGAATTCCTGATTCGTGATACCAGTCATCTTCATATTCATGCCAAAATTCATAAAATTACTGCTAGTAATTTGCGTAAGATGGTTGCAAAATTCTCATAATGCTATTCGAACTTCCGGTTCGTGATCCCGTATTTTTCTATGAATTTTTCATGATTTATCGCTATTTTCGTGATTAAAAGCAATATATACAATCACGATAATCAAAAGCAAGAATGCGATACATAAATTGCATAGAAATAACAATAACAAAGTTAAACATGCTTCAAATGCAAAACCGATTCAAAAATTGGATTCCCGAGGCTCTTTTCTCTCGGAAAAGGTATTTTCGTAGCGCAAGTTTCGAGGCTAAAACGCAAATCTCGCCTGAGAGAATTTGCGCGTAATTTTCATATTTTCCGAGGTCCTTTCGCAAAGTTTCTCACCGCATAAAAATCCTCGTAATTTTTAGAATTCGAGGCCTAATTGCAAAAGCGAATTTCCTTTCAATTTTTTTTCTTTTTTTTCTTCCCACCGGCTGGGCTGGCTTACTCCGGCCTTTTTATGGACTATGCCTGCTTGGCCGAAGAGGGAAGCCCATCCGGCCGGCTTAAAGTGCATGGGGTAGGGTTTCCCCTACCCCCAGTTCTAACCGGCGGCGGCGGCAGCTCTATGGAGCCCGAGGCGGCCGGCGGCGACCGACGGCGGTGGCTCTAAGGAGCCAGGGGCGTTCGGCGGCGGCCGATGGCGGCTCCCTAGAAGACCCGAGGCAGCTGGGCGGTGCTTTCGGGGTGACAGCAGCGGCGGCACACGAGGGGCTCGAGGCGACCGGGCGGTGGCCGGCGGCATCTCCTCGGGTTTCGAGGCAACCGGTGGCGGGCGGCGCGCGCCGCTACGGCGGTCGGGCGCTGCCTGAGGTCCGTTGCGGCGGCAAATAACCGAGGCGCGGTGGCACGCGCGTGGGCGGCAAGGCGGGTGGCCATGCGGCGTGGCGGCGCGCGCCGGGTGGCGCGAGGTGGTGCCCGCCGGCTGCGCGGCGCCATCTATATGGCCGGCTGGGTGCGGCTTCAAGTGGTGGAGGCCGCACGACGGGCGGTGCGGTGCGGCGCGGCGTCGATCGCGGGCAAACACGGCGCGGTGCGGCGGCGCCGTGCGGCTCTGAGCCGACCCCTCCTTCCCCTTTTTCTTTCTCTGGGTGATGCATGGCCGGCGGCTTCAAGGTGCCCCGAGGAGGCGGCCGCTGACGCGGCAAGGAGATTCCGCGCGCGGCTCCGGCGCAGTCGGCGCCGCTAGAGCGGCGAGGAGTGCCGTGCGGCTTCGGCGGACGGCACCGCCGGGTGTGGCCGCGGCGCGTTCTCTGAGATCCGGACCCCTTTTTTGTTTCATCGCTCATACAAATGTATGCGATGCAATGTGATGTAGTGCGGAATTGCGACGATGGCGCGGCTTCCTGCCGACATGTGCATGCTTGCCGCGTGTTGGCGACGTGGCTCTGTCGTTGCCTCTGTGTCGATACGTGATGGCGGACTATGCCGACTGGTAACGTATCGCGGAGGTAGTGACAGCCGCTTGCAGGCGGTGCCGTGCACATGGTGCCTTTCATGCGATTGCATATACTACCATACGGTACAATCATCATCTACTCTTTCATGCAATCCACCGATCGGCTTGGCCGACGACTTCAAGTTGGCTCGCGGTAGATTAGAGCGGATTTGCACCGTAGGAAACCAATCTAGAAAGCCAAATTTGCAGAATTGAAAGCAATATAGAAAAACGATTCAATCTACGAGTGTCGTTCATCGACGGTTACCTTTTCGATGCGAGGAGAGTCGATCGTGCTGATAACGTGTTGAGGAACCGTCATTGGCGAAGTCGATCCGAGCGATTACCTCGTAGACAAACTCAGAATCGTAAGAACAATGCATGAACACAAGAACAGAATAAGAGATTGAACACAGAGATGTAGGGGGACGTCTTGCTTCTCTTTATTCCTTCTTTCATCGATCAATCCTTTACAATGAATAGCACCCCCTATTTATAGGCTACGACCCTGCTAGGGTTTGGGATGGGGCGCCTACTAATGGGCCGACTGCAGGGTCAGACCCATAGTTTCCCAACACAGAGATCCAAAAATTATGATCTAGCACTTCATTGAAAGCTATTGACGTCCTCTACAACTTCCTAGGAGATGTCCGAAACTGAATCCGGACTTAACTACAACAAAACGTTCCTTTAACACGATCTCGCCTGAGGCAACGAATCTGCCAAAGAACAATTAAGCGCTAAAGCATCTAAACGAGGGAAAACGAGGTTACCCTTGAAGAACCGATTGCCGGGCATGATGAGCATCCACCAGCGAACTCTCCCCCCAAAGATGGTCCTGTTCCCTCACCTTCTTCCTCCTCCAACAAGTGGGCACCTCCAGCGATCTCCTTCTTCTTGGCCAATCGATCTCCGGTGATCGCCTTCTTCCTCCAATTGGGCGCTCATCGCTCACTGATCAGAGCAGCGTGCATCAGAGCACACATGCTACGCACCACTCTAGGTTTCCTTCCTCTTTTATTGGTAGACCCCTCATGGGCCTAAATGCTGTGGGCTGGAAGCCCATAGCCCAAGTTGTTGAAATTATGCGTAAATCCCCCTCTAATCTCCTGTTAAAACACTTTTCTAATTTGTTCTTGTCTCTAATTTATTTCTTCTCTCTCAAATTCTTTTGGGGTATTACAGAGGAAGTGAGCGGTGAGGGAGGATATAGGGTGCTAAGAGGGTGCTCCAAGAGGGAGGGATTTGGGGATGGCTCACCGGGAGAAGAAACGATGGTGGCAGAGGCACTTTCAGCAAGAGGTGGAGAAGAAGGGTGGCGCACAACTCTCTGGTGGACGCAACCTGAAATTATTTTGGGGAAATGAAGAGGGGGTTCGACAACGTGACGTAGTTGGCTTGGGGAGGAGGTCACCGAGTCGGCCGGAACGGCGAGGTGCACGTGGTGGCCAGCACGGGCACGGCGACATCTTGGCTTGAGGCATGCTCGGGAAGGAGGACGTTGGCATGGGGAGTGAATGGAGGTGCAAGAGGAAGAAGATGAGGTCGGGCATGGCTTAAGTAGGGGAGGCGAGCGCCCAGGGGCTTAATGTGGCATTGGGCCTAGTAACACCGACTACAGTGGTGAGAACGCGACAAGGCAAACGATGGCGATGGGAGCTGGTGGCTGAGCAAGGTCGGTCGTGGACGCATAGGGCGGCGGCATGGGTGCAATGTGTGCGACGGGATGGTGATGACACCAGAGAAGTGTTGCGGATGGTGCAAGTGTCCATGCGGCGTGGCGAACAGAGAGTAGGGAGGAAGGGAAAAGGGAGAAGGAAGGCAAGCACGTGGGACCGGGGAAAAAAAGGAGGAGCCAGGGTTGGAGGCAGCTGGCAGTGAGGGTGCTACCGGGCGACACGGCTCTAGTGGTGGTGATGGGACAACGGTCAGGAGGCTTGGACACGATGCAGAGCGGGGCTAAGGGACAGGGGGTGTGTCAACTCCTATGACATTGTGGTGATGTGTGTGATGCCAGCACCGTGGCGACAGTGCTTGTGTCGGGCGAAATGGGCCGAGGTGCTAGGGGAGATGGGCCAAGAAAAGCTGGGGGCTGGGCCGGAATGGCAGTCCGGCTTGGCTGGGAAGGAAAATGAAGAGATAAGAAAGAAGGAGAAAAGCAAAGAGAAAAAGAAAAAGAAAAATGAGAAGCGGGTTGGGCCAAATGGTTTTGGCCCAGACTAGATTTTAGGGTTTCATTTCATTTCATTTTTCTTTTCTTTTTAACTCATGTTCGAATTCAAATTTTCGATTTGCCAATTAGATTTAGATTTAAACTATTTACTTATTTCCAAGTTTTATTGATCTAATTTAGGTTTGACTTTCGCTAATTGATTTCTTAAAATTCATAACTCGACAAATATTCTCAAACTAGAAGAAATTCGGATCTCAACAAGACGCATTAAAAAGTCTTTAAAAATTCCATATTTCTAGTCATTTGAACTAAAAGCCAATTTTTGGGTGTTACATATTTGAAGGCACTTTCTTATGATAATGACTTTGTAGCTAAGAACAAAGTATTGTAAAAGAAATTAACTTTCAAAGTTCAACTTTGGAGACCACACGAAGTCAAACCGCGCCGTATAAAAATCAACGGATGGAGTACTGGTTAATTGTTGGATTAATTTGCAAATAACCCACTCATCCACTACTGAAGATGTGTTACTCTTAGAATTATGGAGTCAATGTGGGGCTGCAATTATTTTTTTCTTAAATTGTGACTGCAAATCCTCGAACTTGGACCTTTAACTGTAATACTTTGTTGAATTTCATGCAACCAGTTCACCTAAAGCTAGACAATACTCATATTTCACCCAGAAGCACTACTGTTTAATTAATTTATTGTAAACAGGATTTGAAAACTAGAGATGTGTGAGTGGTGTTAACTATATGTCTCTCTTAATCTTATACTTTATGACCGTTTGGTGCATGAAACTCAACTTGCACTGATTTCGTTATCGTTTAATTTCTGATCGCACCTTAGCTTGCACTGTCTTGTCCTGATCATGATTATCCCAGAGAATATAAACCTTGTAGCTTGCAACATCCATAAATTGCATGTGACTAGCAAAAATAGGCAACAAATCACCAACAAAAGATTAAGAGCTCACTGCTGAAGGCATTATGCTAAATAACAAGCTATATATAGAACATCACGTAACCAAACCAAGTAACCAACTGCCGCGGAATGCTCTATCAAAATTAATCCAGCATTATCCCTTGTTACCGTACGGCTCTTAGCATTTGTATTAGCACGCGAAGCTGCTTATTCGTCATACTAGATCATGGTATAGGCCCCAAGATAACATAAATACCAATAGCATCTTGCATTCTATGCATGCAACCTACCTTTTGCAGCACCTTTTTGTTTTGGAACACAGCTTGTTTCTTTTTGAAACGAAGAGGCAGGAGCTGTCCATTATATTAATAAAGCAGGAGAAGGAACACAGCTTGTTTCGGCGCTACATACACGTAATAATGAGATGTAAGAAGAGTGATGTTATGCATATAAACACACTCCTACCTATGAATTTTCTTTAGTAAGTTGTGACTGACAAGTAGTACTCCCACTGATACCAGAGCCCCACTTGGCAAACGAAAGTCCATACAAAACTTGTGAAGGAGTTTGTGCGCACATCATTTCGCAATCTTCATCCGAAGATACACATTATAGGACGTACCTGATTACCAAAATATATATTTTTTTTTTGGAGATAGTGGGAATAGCTGGTTGTCTTAAGTATCCTAAGATTTAGGTTATACAAGAGGTCACACGATCAGATCCTGAAAATTCAACAAATAACTTAATTAACACGTCGTCGATGAGAATCGAATCAGTTTTTTTAGCATATAGGTATTTGTAACAACATGCATGTGCCTTGGAAACTGTGCAAGACCCCAAACAACTCGTCATGTTGCTTTGCTTGAATTGAGTCGCGATCATGTCCTGGTGACCCATACAAATGGAGCCTAAAAATAAACCGACTGCCCTTTTCTTCTGCTATTAGCGTGTATATATATGGTCCTCCATCATACATAATGAAAAAAACATCGATCTGCGGTGATTCTGATTCTATGTACGAGTTCTGTACTTTTCGAAGTCTAAACTGAAGATATTCCTTGAATTGCAATATAGCAAACCACATTCCAATCAATGCTTATTATACTCGTGGATGTCATAATGTTGAGTCGCCATTCTACAAGGGCTTGCATTTAATTTGGACTACATATACAGATATTCTAGTGATGTCATATGTACTGTTTAATCTGATTAAATACCCACCGGGCATAACTAACTTGGTTATACTTACGACTTCCTTGTTAACAAGAAGTTTCAGAATCGAACCCCAATTGCAAAAGGCCATTAGCATCGATCCCTGCAAAACATAAATATACTAGTAGATATGGACCGAATGGCATATAATGTGCTTTTGAACGTTGACTCCCAAATAATCAAAATTCAGGACTCTAAAAAACACGGTCTGTGAGCTTAATTAACAAGTACTCTATTAAGACACGTCCGACCAAAGAATGGTTCAGGGATAATGTGATGACATAAGCATCACATTCTTAATCATGGAAAAGTTGTCGCCTACGTACGTGTACTAGCTGTTAGTCAAAACTATACCATGCACGCAACATTCTTTCTTCCACCTGAAGTGACACATCCTGCGGCTTGAATTCCAGATGCTCGAGATGCATACCAACATTATACCATCCACGCAACATTCTTTCTTCCACCTGAAGTGACACATCCTGCGGCTTGAATTCCAGATGCTCGAGATGCATACCAACAAGAACCGTGTTCCATGTCCATTCATGGAAATCATGGTTTCTTGTCCAAATTCTAGGATGATATATATCATAATGATTTCTTCCAGAGAAATCCGATTCAACACAACTTCTTGCTTTTTAATTCTCATTTTTTCTTAAAGGCATGTACAATAGTTCAGACAGCTGCTGTCTATAACAACTCTCTATGTCACCTATAGACAGCACTAAAGACAGCTCATACAATGGTTATGGTGATACAGTCGGCTACAAGATTGTAGACAACACATAATCTTTTAACGTTTTCTTATTTCGATGCTACAATCGACTACAGATTGTAGACAACATCTTTCTCTCTCTTCATTTTCTTTCATCCACGCCAAGAAAAATCCTATATGGCGATGCTATAGACAGGTGACATAAGCCCATTTTACATGCTCTTAACCAAGGCGAAGCTCGGTATTCATTCATTCGAGAATACAACACTAACCCCGGGAGGGAAAACATCAACACCACCATGGCAGGGAAGGAGCCCAAAACCTAGAGCTCCTACCAAGACACCAATTGCACCAACAAGGCCAGCACAATGACATAACACGATCCTCACCCAACTTGCAAACAGCAAAGCCTAGAGCTAGCAATCAACAAGAAGCTGCTCAAAACTGATCATAACGATTTGGATTCGTTGCTAACCTAATAAGGTTTGAGCTGTAATCAGTGACAGAGCTTGGGCTAAATCTTAAGGGGGGCCGAAGGCCAGTGCTAAATCATGTTACTACAATATGGTAGAATTTATAGCCATCAAAAATTAATACTGGAAATATACAGCAGCTAAACTGTTTGACTTCATTTCAATTTCAACCATAAACGACCCACTGCTAATATATTGTGAACTACAATATTTTGTTAACATTTTATAACTCTCTTCATATATGTTGAAGTATGAGTTGGGTTATATGTCCGTCGTCTTCTCTAAACAACTTACACATGTGAGGAAGTATTAAGCTAGCTCAAATTATCTCTAGAGGTGCTAACTTGCTAATTTCTCACATGAGCCCTAGAACAGATCAGTCGTGGATCTTGCTGATTATTGACGTACACCGTACGTTTTTGTCAAGTGATCTCTATTTTTAAAGAACCTCAGCCCACAAGTAGGGGTGAAAACAGATCGAATACGGACGGATAATAGCACTGCCATATTTGTTTTCATATTTTTTTGCCGGATTCGAATACGAATACCCCGGATACAAATACAGATACGAATAATATCGAATATGAATACGGAGCGAATACAAATTAAAACGAATACGGACGCGGATATTTTTCGAAACATGAAAACCCTTAAATTGTATGCCAGAAATTAACGAAAACATATAACTAGTTTATTTGATGCAAACATTCATGAATTATTTATATTTTTAGCAACCACACATAAGATTGGCACTAGCAAGCTGCATTAACTAGTTCATCACCAAAATAACACTTAGTTTACCATATGTATCTCATAAGTTATAACTCACAAAGTCATAAGTCATCACGCATTCACGCTTAGTTCATCACATACATAAAACTTAATTCACACTAATATCGATCAGGCTGGATGGTTAATCTATACGCAAATGATTGTAACAACCCAAAGTATGTTACCAAAAATAAAATTAATAAAGTTATTATTTTATTGGATATTTTTAGATTTAAAAGAGTTTTATTGGTTAAAAAGAAAAAAATAATAAAATAAAGTCAATTATTTAATTTCCTAGTTTTTAATGTCAAAAAATAATATTTATTGAGTTTTTTGGAATTTTATTGGATTTAAAGTGAAACAATTAATTAATTTATTGAATTTTCTCGATTTTAAAGAGGTTTTTACTATTTTTAGAAACTAAAAATAATTTATATGCAAAAATAAAACCAACTTTAAGTTGAAATTAAATTTATTAAGTTTAAAATAATTCAACAAATTTCTATGCTTTTTTCTAGAATTTTTGTGCTCTATTTGCTATTTTCTAAAAGGCTATTTGATTTGTTGTATTTTCTGAAATTCAGAAATCGATTAAAATCTCCTTTTCTCTTTTGGGCCAAAATCCTCTTTTGGGCTGAAATCCGGATATCCGGCCTTCGTGTTATCCGGATAATCCGTATTCGTATCCGCCGGATAGCATGCCTACTGTATTCGTTTCCGTTTTCGGGAAAAAAACCCGAATTCGTTTTCGATCCGAGAATTATCCGAGAAAAATCCGATCCGAGACAATCCGTTTTCGTCCGGATCGGTCGGAAACTATCCAATCCGTTTTCACCCCTACCCACAAGGTTTAAGTTCTTGATCAGCCACTAGACAGGATTCGGATAAGTAATTAAGTTCAAATATATATGCAAGGTCACTTAGAGGGATATTTTGCAAATATGTCCGGCACAAATCAACAAATCATTTATGAGGGATTCTACCACATTTTGCCCTTGTACAACCTGTGATATAGGGTGCCCGATCTTCACGACTTAGAATCTTAGATACACTATGAAACCCAATGAATTGACGAGGCCAATCGATGCCAATGCAATGACCTACGACACATGAACTCACTGAACCACATGCTATGATAGCTCCACTTGACCACAACTAAAGTGGAGATGAACTCCCTACCATTCAATCAAGAACAAGCAATAAATTCAAAGGGTGAATCACACAATTCCAAGGCGGCAGCTAGCGGCTTGCACAAACCCTAGAACGATGCAATCTGATAATTTCTTCAAAATTTCATGGTGAATAGTGCAGCATGACTCCCTAGGGTATTATGGAAGTGTGGGATCCCCCCCCCCCGGCGCATGGGCTAAGCCCAACCAACCTCTAGTTGGCCCAAGTGGCCAATTTGGCTTCTAAGCTCAATATGAAGCTAAATTGTTTTAGAACGTATAAAAGAGTTTTAAAATAGATACAAGGCCCAAATAGGACCACTAGGACTCATGGCACACAGGTCCATCATCCAAATCCATGTGGATCACTCAAACGGTCTAGAAATCACAATTCAGCATTTTAAGCTATTTCAACCCAATTTTAGGAGGTGGACTTGGATTTTTGTTCTCTAGCCGCATGAACTTGGTGTGGGACTCCATTTGGCCCATGTGAGGTGGAGGTGAGCTTGAGGAACCACATGGGCCTTCCCTTCATGGACTTGAGCCGGCCGCATGGTTTGAGTTTCCCTTGGGCTTGCTCCTTCCCTGGTTGGTGCATGGAGCACCTTCTCCTTGTCTTGGCCTTGCTTTCTTCTTTGGTGGCCAAATGGAAATCACCTCCTTCTTGGCTTCCCTTGGCTTGAGCATGTTTTTATCCTTGTGGTTCATTGTACAACATCCCTACAATTATAATTGAAACCATCAGGCAACATCAAAATTCTTACATCAAGTAATGAGATCTCATTCAATGGATTAATTAACCTTGTCATTGCTCAAGTCAAGTGTAGGTGATGTTATGTTTGTGTATTCCCAAGGGATGTCCTCATCATCTGTCAAACCCCCAGGCATGGAATACCGGAAGACCTTATGTGTGTATCGTACTAGTCACATGATCAGTGGCTAGTAGACACATTCACAACATTTAGCATTCACATTTACAAAGTGAAACAAAATGGTACTTAACTTAAACGATTAAAGTTATTACATCAATGCCCGACCGGCCAACTAAAGCAAGTACCAACAGAGTATCAAAATAGCAGCGGAAGTAAAGGTGATGAAAACTAGTTCCAGTGGTATGCCCATCAAAAACCCAAAGGCAACCGACAAGAAACAAATCCTAGATAGACCCGTCACCGAACCCTCCAGTTCCGGGTGCGAAGAAAGCGTCGTCTGGCGTAGGCTCTCTTTCTTATACTCTGAACAACAATGTAAGCAAGACTGAGTACAATGCGTATTCAGCAAAACTTGTAGTGTATCACAAAGTTTATATAAATACAAGGCTAACAAGGGATGTGGCTCTACTCTACAAGTTTTGCTTTAAACCAGTTTTATTTGCAATAACTAATATGTAGTAATTTGCAATGGAAGTTTAAAAGCAGTTAAATAGATACATGATAGTAAATAAGTAATTGAATGAATCAACAATAATAACAACAACAACTCACAACCCTCCTCGGTTGCGAGCAATATTTCATTTTAACAACAACCCACAACCCTCCTCGTCTGCGAGCAACACTTTATTTTTAGCCATAACATGGCAGTTAACTCAAATAAAAACCCACAAGTTATTGCCCATGTTTTTCCAATAAAGCAGTTTTTGAAAATCAAAACTAAACCCATATCGTCTGCACTAACTACGCTCAAGACCGTGAGTACGAATATTTAAACAGATTTACACTCACTAGAAGTGTACAAATTTACCCATAGTACACAAATTTTCTAGTTTGTTTGGCATCCGTTGATGCTACCGCTCACTACTTTTGGTAAGCAGTCTAGAGCACACGTTGAAGCATTTACATCATCTAACCCTAACCTTGCACTTAGCCCGTCGAATGTTTATCCTCACTTCACCCAGCTATACCTGTCTCAGTGAGGCATTCGCCCTCACTTCACCCGGGTACACCTGTCTCAATGAGGCATTCGTCGTTATGTCAGCAATCAAACATGCTCGCACGTCTACTGCCTACCCCTCATGCAAGGCTAGTTTTTGATAACTTAATTAGCTAAGGTCGTCCTATACCAGCACATATGGTTGTACGTTTGATCTTAGATTGGATATGCTAGCATCCGGTCCTTAATTGACCCGGGCGAGAATTTCCCCCTATTAATTAGTGAGACTCCTCTCTCACCCTTCTTAGAATATAATATAACTCGCCCGCATCGAAAACTAGGTTTTGCATTTTCATTTTTGTACAAAATAATAGAGGTACATCCCTCTGGACACTTTTCGTAAATCTCCCAAAATCATTTTTATCATACTGTCCTTTTATAGTTTTTATGGAAAATCTATCGTTCTATTAAGCAGTTGTGCGATAATAGCACTCAAAACTCCCAAACGACATTATATATTGTCTAACCCATAACCTAATGGCTACAACAGTAAGTGAATCAATATTTCAAGGGGATTCATGCATCAATTAGGATTACAACTACCGATATCCCGAACATAGCGATTTCATATCAAACATACACGCATGCAATAATAGATCTTGCAAAAAGAAATAAAATAAGTAAAATAGTAAGATCAACATGATCAAAGGGGGTGCTTGCCTTGCTCTTGTTGTTCTGAATATGAGGATTGTTGGTCGTCAAAATATCCACTTGAGCAATCAATGTCTATTTCAAAAAGAGCCAAAAATGAAATAAATAATACAAAAATAAATTAAACAATAACCAAATCCAATTGTTTTTTTGCATATACAAGTATATTATGATTTTATATTAATTTAGAAATAAGAATAATTTAATTTGGAGTTTTTATTCAAAAGTTATTAAGGTTTTAGTTTGGTTCGATTTGAAAATCCTGAAAATTTAAAAGGGAGAGAGAATTTCTCTTTGACAGGTGGGACCTGGTGCCTTTTCTTTTTCTTTTTGATTTATTTTCTAACAGGAAATATTTAGTGAATGACAGGTGGGTCCAAGTGATTTATTTTTCTTTTTCATTTATTTTCCTAAAGAAAACTATTTACTAACGAGTGGGACCAACATGTCATGGACTAGGTCCACGGGAATAACGCATGGACTAAAGTCCACATACTCGGTCCATCGAACCATGGACCAGAGCCTACTGTGCACTTAATGCATTGGGGGCCACGCGTCATTGACTCAAAAGAAAAACAGGCTTTGAACTGCCCACATTAATTGTTTACCAGGCTGACATGTCAGCAAATCTCAGTAGCCACTAATTCAATGTTAACCAATGATTAAACCCTAAGGACCAAGATTTACTTAATTAATGATGTGCTACAATGTTGGTCCCATTCGGACAGAGTAGAGAAGTTGTCGGGTGATCTTTGCCCCGCTCGTCGCTGGCGAGGTGACGCATGGCGGTGGCCGGGGAAGGCCAAAATGGATTCCCCTCATCCTCGCAGACCTGATGGTGTTGGCGCACCGGTGATAAACGACAATGGTGTTCGGGCTACCATGCCATTTTTGCAACTCGATGATGCTTTAGGCCAGCTAGCGCACACATGAGCTGTTACAAAACACTAGGAGCTCAGCGGATTGGAGAGGGTGGACCAAGGTGCTTGGAGTTGAGTCGGCGACGATGTCCTGAGGCGGCGGCAAGGCAGTCAACGTGGCGAGGGTGACCTGAGTAAGGAGGACAGAAAATAAAGGCCGGGGAAACTCAAGGGGGTCAACGAGATGCTCTGAGAGGAATCAATTGGGAAATGGCTCACCGTGCCAGAGTTGGGGAAGAAAGGGGCAGTTTTGGCTGGAGTTGGGGAAAAAGCGAAATATGGTAATTCCTGTGGATGAAAAGCAGAATTAGTTGAGGAGAAACATTGCTTGGGGGTCGGAACACGGTATGATGCAGGTGGTGAGGGAAGAGCTTCACTGAGCATCAATAATGGTGATGACGACGTTGTTGGTAAAAAACGGGAGCTCGCTCCTTTGCGGTTTCTCTTGGTGAAAAGGGGAAGGGAGGAGAAGAGTGGCTCGGGGTGGTAAAGGAGAGGATGCAGAGGGCTTGGATGGCCTCTTATAGGCAATGGGACGGACAAAACATAAGGGAGCGCCTGCAGGAATCTCGGTGATGATGCGCTCGGACATGGTGACCGGGGAGGGCATGGGTGAGGCCAGGCGTGGGCGTGGGCGCGGGCGAGGTCGAAGAACTGTGGGTGCGCTGCCGAGTCGGTGGGCAGGGCAGTTAGAGAGGCATGGGCGTGGCAGAGCTAGCCATGTTGTAGGGGTGAGCTGGCACTGTGCTAGGTCGTGCATGTGGAGGAAGGAGCCCGGGGGTGGGGCTGGGGCTGTTAGCGAGAGGAAGGTAAGTTAGGGTTTTAGGGTTTAAAAAAATGGCCGAGGGTTTTAGTGAATTTTTAAACATAGTAAATTAGCTCTGAAAATTATGAAATTTTTAGAGGATGCTTCTGACATAGTGTAGAGCATTATGTAATTTTTCTAGGGTTTTGTTTGTCCTATATTTTCCTTTGTTTTTATTATTTGACTTGAGGATAGACTCAAAGTATACTTTAAATATTTCATCATTTTATATTCAGTACAATTATGATAAGTTTGGATTTTTTAAATATCATATTTTATTTTAATTTGTTTTGATTATCAATTAGGTTTGTATTTTAGAATTGATACTTAAGTTTTATAATCAACCAAAACCTTGAATGCAAATCCAGAAAAATTGAATGACAAAAGAATGAATCAAAACTGTTAAAAAGTTCACATTTTTATACATTTAAAACATGAGCCTGTATTTGGGATGTTACATCATCTCCCCTTCCTTCAAGAAAAGCCATCCTCGGCTTTGGTTCATTGCAAACCTTGAGCTTCTCTTGAATTGGTAGCGAACACAGTTCGGATAGAGAAAGTTGTCGTGTCTCCTTTTCGTGTGTAACCTACATGTGATCACAAACAACACTAGAAAAAGATGGCAAAGTGTTAGTTTCCTCACATTTATCATCCACTTCTCCCAAATCATGCAAGTTAACTAAAGGGAAAATTTTGTTCATGCCATTGAAAATATGTGCAATATCGGTTCTGCCACTAGAAATTTGACCATTTTGTTTATGCTACTGAATTTTATGGCTCCATGTTGCTTTTGCTACTCCATCTAATTTTCTATCAAATCAATGTGTTTGACCGTTAAAAAAATACAAAAATATCATAAAAATAACAGAAAAAATAAAACTACCAAAAAAATATAGAAACTTCATGGAACTTCAGGGAACACTTTTGAACAAAAAATTAAAATCGCACAAAATTTTTACACTGGGAAAATTTTAGAAGTGTTCTATAAAAGTTGAGGAAGATTAAAACATTTCCATATTGTAATTTGTTTGAGAAAATTTCCTAGTGTATTTTTTAAATATTTGTTACTGTTCAAAAGTTATCCTTAAAATTTGCTATATTTTTTGGTAGTTTTCTCTTTTTTCTATCTTTTCTCTGAATTTATGGTATTTTTATGATATGTTTGCATTTTTCTTAACTGTCAAACATGTTGACTTGATGAAAAATTGGATAGAGTGGCAAAAGCAACATGGAGCCAAAACATTTAGTGGCATAAACGAAATGGTCAAATTTTCAGTGGTAGAACCGATATTGCACATGTTTTTAGTGGCATGAACAAAAATTTCCCTTAACTAAAAAGACATATTTGAGGGTGGTGGTTTTTCTCTTTGTTTTATGGTTCGTTTTCTCTTTTCCACTCTTAGTTTTTAATTCACTCACTTTTTGCATATTATCAGCTATAAACTGAGCAGAAGTCATAGGACAAAGCACAATGTCGTCCTTATTCTTCCACTTGAATAGATATCTATTTGTATGACCATCATGTTGGACCATATTATCAAATTGCCAAGGCCGACCAAGGAGTAAATGACAAACCGTCATAGGGACAACATCACAGTCCACACTATCCACATACTCACCAATCTGGAAAGGCATATTGACCATGAATTGGATCTTCACCTCCCCACAATCATTCCACCATTGCACATGATAAAGATGGAGTGGCACTGAAATTTCAAACCAAGCTTGTTGCATGTACAATTCCTTACTTGCCAAACTGTGACAACTACCTCCATTAATGATTACCTTGTATATTTTGGCATCAACTTAGTCCTCTACCATGCTAGGGTCAGCATCATTATCAATTGTTGAATCATAGCCACCTTCTTTAGTCACTAACATAGAAGAGTTATTGGGGCACTCCTTAGCAACATGACCACGTGCCAAGCACTTCAAACATTGAATGCCACTACTCTTCATTGTAGAACCCACTGAAGAGGTAGCACTCGCCGCTAGACCCTTCTTTGTAGTGGCATTGGATACCTCTTTAACACTTGATGCTATACCTATTTTGGAAGTAACACCACCAATGGAATTGTTAGTTCTAAAATAATTGAACTCAGTTGTATTTTTACCTCCTTTAGGTGCTGAACATGTAGCATAAGAAGATGTCCTTATCACTCTAGTATGTTGTTGTACTTGATGTTCGGCCTTTGTAGCTTGGTGCGTTCCATCACATTGTTGTATAGCTGAAATTCGATGATGCGCTTGATTGGTTCATGCAATCTGGATAAGAACCTTGCCATGGTTTGCTCTTCTTGTTCATGTACATTGGCTCTTATCACAGCATTCTCCATCTACTTGTAGTACTCCTCCACCGTGCTACTCTCTTGCCTCAAATTCAGCAATTTATCAAATAGATCATGCTTATAATGTTTAGGCACAAACCTCGCTCTCATCTCATTCTTCAATTCAACCCATGATGCAACGGGACGCTCACCATGGTTGTTCCTTTGGTTCAGTACTTGCTCCCACCAAATAAGCGCGTAATCATCAAACTCAAGTGAGGCCATTGCAAGCTTCTTGTCTTCGGAGTAGTTATGCATGTGGAATATCTTGTCCACCTTGAGTTCCCAAGTGAGATGCTCCTCCGGATCAGAACCACCTGAAAACTTAGGAATATAAAATTTTACTTTACCAGACCTCTCCTTATCGGCCTAATCATCGATGTTGCGGCAACGGTGGCAATATCCATCATCACAGTGCAGTAAGAACTCATCCTCGAGCTCATGTACAACACCACCACATCCCCCACGTTCATGGCCCCTGCCCGAACCGTGGGTGACACCCCCTTCACCACGCACGGGTAGGGGTGGCCCAATGGCATTAGTAGCCACTTGGCTCGTTCTTGTTGAGCTTCTTGACTGGCACGGGTAGTGGCCTCCTTATCGGCCTCATCAACAACCAATTGGTGTACACTTGTGTCATCTTTTTGTGGTCGAAGCTCACGAATGATATCAGCAACCACATTTGTGTGTAGAACATTCAATTGCTCATTCATCTCAATTTGGAGATCCTTGACCGAATTGGTCATCTCCTCTCGTAGTTGCTCTTGTTTCTCCTCCAAACAAGTCACCAATGCACTGAGATCACCTTCTTCAAAGTTATCACCTCCACCTAACATGGTTAGTAGTGCAAAACAGCAATAAACAAAATTATATTAGTGGAAATATGTGTCTCACTCTCAACCTCTCCTTCCCTTACCAATGACGCTCTTACTCACCCTATGTTGAATTGTGAAGTACCATGCACTTGGAGTGGTGTAGAACAACTCAATGGTGGTGGTAAAGCAAGTTCACGGTAAGCACTTGGAGCTTGGAAGGTACAGTGTATATCCTAAACAATCCGAATTATAGACTTTTGTTCGATAAGTAAAAAATCTAAGCTAGAATTCAATGATTAGTTGATGCACGGTATATAAAAGTGGAGATCAAGGCAATCAACACGGTGATGATAGGAAAATAGGTGTGAACCTGCCTCCGCGTCATTTGAGACAAGTTAATTAATTTTTACGTGAAAATGAGACAAACATAATCAAGGATTGCATGTACATTACTTTCAGAATTCATATATTTACATAAAAATTCTATTAATTACATCTCTGGCGAGAAAACCCCTGATTAAGAATTACATCAAATTCAATATATGACCATTACAAAATATAATAGAAAAAGCCCTCTCAACGTTGCTGATGGATGCTTGTTCAGGGGTATTTTAAGTGTATTCATTTTATTATTATTTTTAGCGCGACATAGTATTCATTTTTAGAAAACCTATGCACATAGTTTATTTTATTTCATAATGTTATTTTTATGTTTTACTCTGCCTTGTATTACTATTAGCATTGCATAGTGCTCGCAAATATTGAGCGCTTGCATGTAGCATAACCGAAGCAAAGGTTATTTTTAATGTCTATGTTACTACTAGCCTGATACATATTTTGTGCATGTAGCGTAAATAAGACACATAGTTTATTCCTTTTTGTCACATCTGCATTACTACTTATGATATGGTATTCATGAATAAAGAACCCGCCATCTGCAAAGTGTAAACGAGATGGAAATTATTTATCTCTCGGGGGAGGTTTAATTTGATTGATATGATTTTAAATAGCATGACATAGTGCTTGTTTTATAGAAACTATGCATGCAACATGATTAATGCACAATGTATATTTTATATTTTTTTACTCCCACCTGTATTACTATTAACATTGCGTAGTGCTCATAAATGTTCAACACTTGCATGTAGTGTAACCGAAGTGTAGGCTATTTTTAATGTCTGTATTACTACTAGTGTGACATAGATTTTGTACACATAGCATAATCGAGACATGTGATTTATTCAATTTGTTACGACCTTGTTATCGCTCATGACATGGTATTCACGAAAATAGAACCCATATGCGAAGCGTAAACAAGAATAATATTATTTATTTTACTATTTCATTTTTTTAACCGGACTACAAAATCATAGCATGGTACTTACTAATATGGAGCCCATGTGCAGAATGCAATCATGTATAATTTATTATTTGTTTAGTCTGTGCTACTACCCATGACATGGTATTCGTGAATATGGAACCTATGTGCGAGCGCAACTGAAACGAAGGTTGTTTTATATCTTTATATTATTTTTGCTCAGAGTAATAAATCATGACATGGTACTCACTAATATGGAGCCCATGTGCAAAATGTAGTTGAGTATAATTTATTATTTTTTTAGTCTGTGTTACTACCCATGACATGGTATTTGCGAATATAGAACCCATGTGCGAGAGTAACTGGATTATGATGTTTTGTTATTTAGCGATTTTCCACCACAAATTATTTTTTCAGCATACACCCGCTCATGATCCGTATTTGCAAACGGTGTCTTGTTGCTTCTCACACTTGGTTTGTATCCAAACGTAGGGACCGAGCCTAAGAAATTAGTTTTTAAGCATTCGTTCTTGGCTTATATCGACTAACGGGACCGAACCGAGGAGATGATGTCTTCGTACCCCCACTATGATCCGTATCCATACGTAGGGACCAAACCTGTGAAACGAGGATTTGAGCACTCGTTCTTGGTTTGTATTGACTAACGGGACCAAATCTAAGGGGGCAAAAACAAAAAAAAGGAGGAGGGTAGTTTAGATCGTGATGACCGAACCTAATTAAGGACGAAGAGAGGAAGCGAACAACTTACTTGATTTTTAGGACGCTAGCCTACTTTCTATGCTCTCCTCTCGAATGTCAAGAGTGTTTAATTCCTCTCTCCTCTCAGGTGTTTTCTCCCTCTTAAGTCTTAAGTGTTTGCCAAAAGTTATCCTCTCTCTACCTTTACTTCCTATTTATAGAGAAAGGATGAGAGGATGGGCCAAGGGAGTTAGGGAGGTTATGGCGACTTTTTTTTTTTTTGTTGCTAATGGCAGTTCACTGCAGCCGGCTGCTTAATTTGCATGTTGTGCAGGAGGTGCAGGACGTGGGAAAAATCAGTTTAATGGTGGATGTTGTGCAGAACGTGGGGTTGGTTGACTAATTAATGGAGAGTGATCAGTGCATGCAGGCACTTACATGCAGCCAGTGTTCACGACGTGGGGTTAGTTGATTAATTAATGGATAGTGATCAGTGCACGCAGGCACTTTATCCTTGCATGTAGTCTGGACGTGGGATGGGCTTGCATGCAGCATTCTGAACGGAAAGAACAGCCACGAGGCATCTTTGATGATGGATTAATCACTTAATCAATTGATGGGTTAATGGGTTAATCAATAAAAAAAGTATATTAAATAATGGACGCATGCATGGGGTTAGTGGGTTTCTTTTGCAGTTTTCTTTCTTTAATTGTTGTAAACATGCACTAACTGTGGTATTTTCTGAAGTGTTAAACGTGGGCTCCCTTTCTCGTGGGCAGTTCAAGCATTGCAGCCAGCATGCTTTGCATGCAATTGTGCGCGACGGGCAGGTCTCTCTTTCTTCCTTTTCTCTTCTGTTGTTTGCTCGATTTTTTTTTTTATAGTGGTTGGTTATCAGACTTGACTGAGCACAACGTGCTTCAACCACAGCTGTACTGAACACGCCGATGTTTTATTGTTGACGGAATATTGACCGTTGGACTATCATGTACGTCATAGCAAGTTTTTGCTTAAGAAAAACTTCACAATTTTCAGTTGTTTTAAGTTGTGACGTATTTTAGTCGTTAGTATAATTTATTTACTTGATATTATTATTTTTTACATAATTATTTATTCATATTCTAAATTTCGGACAAAATCGGTGTCAACACACCCACTAAGATGATGTAACTTAATGTAACCAAAGAATGAGCTAACAAGATATAAGTGAAAACTAAATAGCTCGTATTGCAAAAGTTATAAAAAGACACTAGCTTGTTTCAATTGATATGTAGGGCACAAGATTGCACAAAACATCAACTAAACTCGAGAGAGGACAATGCTCAAGCTAGCTCAATGGTGTTCGGCCACCACTTTTGTTTTTCGTCTTTCTTTCTTTCTTGTTAATAACCGAAACCGAGAACCAAGAATCAGTGAGCTAAGACCGAGTTCAACTCTCTCGGTTTTGAAATTAAACGAAAGTAAATGTGCAGCCCTTATGCAAACTCAAATTGCTAGTCTTGTATAGGATCAAATTATTCGCAAATGAGTAGAAAAGGTTCTCATGGAAAAGGAGTGTTTTCCCCTTCAGTTTGCACACGAGGAAACAACTAAAAAATCAGAAGTGATCCAAGAGCCGGCTAGGGTTTACAAGAAGCATGCGCTACCAAAAACCAAAGCATGCACGCGCTAGCTTTCTTTCTATGCGGTTAGGGTTTCTCTTTGGGCGCTCGGCAGCTAGCACTTAGCTTTCTCTCTTCTTTTTCCCTCTTGTGCTCACGATTACAACACAACAGCAAGGATTGCGGAGTTACAGTAGGCACGGCAAACAAACCCCTTCAGCTTGCGGAAGGCTTAAGGAAATAACAAACCGAAGCAGACTCCAAGCTAGAGATAGAATCCGATTCAAACTCAATTGCAGAGATAGAAACTGATCCAAAGAATTTCGGTCAAGAGTTCTTGTGGCACACGGCTACTCCAACTCGGCCAAAATTGAATACTTCTTGCGCAATTTGGTTCGGCCAAAGGAGAATCAGACCGATCGAGAACAAGAACACAAGGATACGCAATAACAGATCGGTTATCAAAGGAGTTCTCTGGTTGCTCCTTCCCTGGTTCGCGCATGGAGCACGTCCTCCTTGTCTTGGCCTTGCCTTCTTCTTTGGTGGCCGAATGGTAATCACCTCCTCCTTGGCTTCCCTTGGCTTGAGCATGCTTTTATCCCTTGTGGTTGCTTGTAACTTCCCAAAAATTCAAACTCAAGTTTATTGTACTGAGAATAAATGTTGAAATATTTTGTGCGTGTTTTTTTTAAAATTTTTCTTAAATCAATTATTGCAATTGGATGCCAATAGTGACATTAAAAGAATTTTCGAGATAAATTCAAGAGATAAAATTCTGGAGAAATTACAGAAATAATTACACTGTGTCAGGAGCCTGCAATAAAATTTTCATAATTTGTGGAGCTCGTTTACTGTATTTATAAATTCCTCAAACAATCAGCTCTTTTCGGAAATTTCAAAACCTAATTCTAATTCTTGCCTCACTTTTGGGCCGAAAGCCTGCCTCAGCCCACCTCTCTTCGCTCCAGCCCAATGTCACCTCGGCCCAGCCACAGCCCGTCTCACTCCCTCGATCCCCCTCTTGCTGACGCACCGGGCCTGCGAATCAGGCATCTTCTTCCACCTCGCGCCCACACCCGCACCTGCGCCAGCTCCGCCATCGCCCCTGGAATGCGATCGCCGACCAACATTTCCCATCGCCTGATGCACCACCAACTCCGCTCGGCCCCGTCCCATCGCTACAACGTCCAACTGCCCTTCTGTCACCGCCTTTTTATCGATCGGGCGAAGAACAAGAGCACGCCCTTGAGTTCTCACCGCTTCCTCCATTTTCTCCCTGCTTGTCTCGCACATTTATCTTCAGTACTTAAACTACCAACCACGTCATCTTCTTCCTCAGCTCGCCCTCATTCCATTCTCATGCAAACCAGATCTTCTTGCTCCTCAGTTCCGTAGGAACACGAGCATTATTGTCGACGCCGATGAGCACACGCCACGCTACCGCCATCTCTGGTGTGCTCCTTTCCCCTCGACATCATCATCAAAACTTGCCTCTTGCCTTTCTGATGTCTTTCCTCTGGATGGTGTCACAGTTGAAGCCACGTCTACTACAGAAAGGGTCATCAAAGACGGTTCTAAACAATCATCATAGACAGTTTTTGAATCATCTTAATTTATGTGTCTGTGATAACAACTGGTTATGTGTCTCGTTTGATAGTAACCCAAAGACACTCCGCCTCAAGAACGAAGTAGAATTGCGCCCATAGGTTCTCTTCTCTTGCTTGAGGGGTCTCAGCTTGGTCGACTCGGTTGCGCACTGCCTCGATGTCGCATTCCAAGCGACGGTAGTCCTTCTAGAGACATTCAACGTCATTGTGGAGGACTACGTCGATGGCGAGGTTAGCTCGTCGAAAGATGCAGAGAACCCAGAAGACACGACGGAGGAGGTCGTCAAGACGGCGGAACATCGCCGTCATGTGCGCCAGCTTAACCTCTGCCGGAGGAGGGAGGACACTATTAGCATAGTGTCCTTCTGTAGCTTCCGACAGCGTACGGCCGGTGAGGTGCTCATACAGGATGGTTGTCGGAACCCAGAATTACGATTATGGACCCTCTGTGTATAATGCACTAGTCCAGGATCATGCTAGTGCACACAGTGTCAACATAGGCAAATATCGACCCACACAAGCGATTAATAGAGTAAACGATTAATTTGAATAACAAATAAGGGTTTTGACCTTATGGTCGAGTTTACAACTTAATGAGCCACGCAGGGCTAACAAAGAATAAAAGCAGCGGAACAGAAATAACTGCAGCAGAAATCTCATCAATCACCACAGACAACCAACTGGGATCCAGACCTTAACGATCGGCATCTTCAACGAATTCCTCCTCGAAGGCAGTCGAAGACTCCTCCACTTCTGTAGGTTTGGGTGCAAGTTTTACAACAAGCGTGAGTACACAACCATACTCGCAAATCATACCACAGAATGCAATTTACAAATGCAGGCTTATTCCAAAGGACATGGCTTCTGTGGTTCTTTTGCAGGAAAACAACATTTGCAATTGAATACAATAATAGATTGAAATATAATTCAAAATAAATAGACAATAATAATTTAACAGTTATTTTCACAAGGACACAAAGCTAACATGTTATTTCACATAGGCATATGACTTAGATCACACAGCTCCCTTTCCAACATTTTATGAAAACTACCCCTCGTGTGAAATTATCGAGCATGTCGATGACCACAGATGCGGCTATTCGAATAGATTGATTTAACACTTTTTTGCATAAAAGCAATATTTGCAATTTAATACAATAATAGATTGAAAGCATAATTCAAAACGAATAGACAATAATAATTTAACAGTTGATTTCACAAAGACACAAAGCTAAACAGATTATTTCACATAGCCATATGACTTAAATCACATAGATGTCCCTTCCCAATAGTTTTATGAAAATCTACACCTCGTGTGAAATCCCCAAGTATGTCCATGATCACGGACGCGGCTATTCAAAAAGATTGATTTAACACTCTGCAGAGTTTGTACACTGACATTCCCGATGTGCTATCTCGCCAGACCAGCTCACAAAGAATACTAGTCTGACATACAACGCTGGATAGGGATACGACGAACCGTCCCGCGATGCAACTACCAAGTAGTCACACCTCTACCCTATCACGAAGCCTAACCTATCCACCTGAACATCAATGCCAAAAATCTATAACTTACTATGTTAGGCCCATCCCATCAGGCATGTGGTCGTACAGTAAGGCTCAGTTCAATGGCATACAAAGTTAAGTCCTTAATTGACCAAGGCAAGACTTCTATTTTCTAACTAGATCACAAAGATAATCATTCTCATTCACAAAGTCCACCATATCACACAGTATCCACCACTTGCCTCAGTCCAAATTATTTCCCACCCTGTTGGTTAAGTGCAACACATGCTATCACGAAGTAATAACACATAGCACACAGTTTTACACAAAGTTCTATAGCCACTTAGTCAGATTTAATATTTGTAACTCAATGAGAATGTGAGACTCGTAGCATGGCTAAGCAATTGTACTCGCATCTAACTAACCCACGTTGGTGCTACAATATTACCAACTAATAAACCAATCTAGGGTGACAAGGGATTATGATATACAAAGCCAAAGTGGTTATAACAATTTGGATGATAACTATACCCAAAAGCATTTAAATAGATAATTAAAATAGAATGCAATACTTGAAACAAAGTAATTTGAAAATTGGGTTCAATATGATCAAAGGTATGACTTGCCTTAGAAAAGGTCTATGTACTGGTCTTGATCTTCAGGTGCTCCTTCTTCCCTAAAATTCCACGACGAATCGACGTCTACTCGCAAACGAACAAATAAACAAAACAAATAAATAACAGAGGCAAAACAAGCTCCAAAAATTAAATAAAAATCTCAAATAAATAGTTCTCGAATTTAGATAAATTTTGGAATTTGAATGGGCTAAATCGGAGTTCGGATGCAAAAGTTATGGGCTCTGGAAGTTTAAATCTAAAAGAAACCCTAATTTTGGATTTACTGGAATTTCCAAATTATTTCTTAACAGAAAAATCGGATTATTACGCAAGCATGACATCAGCACATGGATTTCGGAAATTAAAAGAAAATGAAAGGAAATTCTGACATACGGGACCCGCATGTGAGAGACACGGCTCACGGTGGACTAAGCCCACCGAGCCTATTGAGTCTGGGACCAGCTCGGGTGACACACCCGTGCCCACGCGACGCTGACGTGGCGCCACATAGGATGACACGCACACAGATATGCTGAGGTGGCGAGCCACGTGGCGTGACACGTCAGATCGACGGGCGGCGGTGCTCGGAACCGATGACAACGGCGATCCACCGGCGGTGAGTGGTACCGGCGTGTAGCTAAGGTTATTGCGAACCTCTGGGTGCAACTCCGGGTGCTTGGGATGGACGGTGGCGACCGGCGGCGAGAGTTGAGCGGCGGAGAGGTTCGGCTTTTGTTGGACGGAGGTTCCGGTGAGGTTCCGGCGACGGCGAGGGCTCCTGGAGGTAGCCCAGACGACGGCGAACCTGGCGGTGCAGACCACGAGGGCATGGTGACGTCGATAACGGCGCAAAACGGAGAAAAAGACCGGCGGCGAAAAACCCTAAAACTCCGATTGTGGCGGCGCTAGGGCTCTCGGGACGACGTGGGCGGTGGCTTTGGGTTGCGGAGGACAGGGCAAACCTCGGGAGCTTATTTATAGGTCCGGGGCGGCACAGGATAAGGAATCCCCAAATCGAGTCCGAGTTGAACACGAATGAAAATCCCGAATTGGAAGGAGATAGAATCTGATTCGGTCACGATTGGTTGTAGATATGAATGCGAGATCGCTAGAGATAAGATCCTATGCAAAAATCAGGGGCGGTTTAGTTGGGGAAACTCTGTTGTCGTTACGAGCTCGAAGCTCAACAATGGTAGCAGCGGCGGACACGCGCACAGGGACAAAGCCGTGCGCGAGGAGGACGACGAGGTGTGGGCCCACGTGTCAGCGGCACGGAGGCGCGTGTGCAAACGGGCTCCAACAAGATCTGGCCGTCAAATCTAGATCAGAGGGTCCAAAAGAACAGAACGTTCGGACCCCAACGCCTTAGCCACATCTGACCATTCAATCTTGATCGAACGGCTCAAAAATGTTGATGACGTTCGGGCCGCCCGAACAGCTAAACTCCATCGGACCGTTCAAGGAGGATCGGACGGTTGAGGCTTAACGCGCTCGTGCGAAGAGAGAGGAAAGGAGGCTGGCACGCGGGGACCACCTGTCAGAGGGAGGCGGACTCGTGTGCGCGGGTGTGGGCTGGACAGAGTTGGGCCAAGAGGGGGTTTGGGCTGGGTTTCGACCCAAGAGCTTTTCTGAGATTTTAATTAGCTTTTCTATTTTATAAAATACCAGAAATTCAAATAAGCAATAGAAATTAGCAAATGAACTCAGAAAAATTCTAGAAAAATCTAGAAAATATATCTGATCACATAGAACCCAAATAAAATAGTTTTGACTAATGTTCATGTTGGGATTATTCATATTAAATGCTTTTGATTCTAAAGTCCAATATTAAGCTTTTGAATTAAATTCAAATAAATCAAAATGGTGACTTTTCTCCCAACTAACTATTTAAAAGATTTTTAAACTCAGAAAATTGGGATGTTACAGCACACAGTTTTACACAAAATCCCATAGTCACTTAGTCAAATTTAATATTGGCAACTCAAATGATATGTGTGACTCGTAGCATCGCTAAGCAATACTACTCGTATCTAACCAATCCACGTTGGTCCTACAATAATGCCAACTAATTAATAAACCAAGCTAGGGTGACAAAGATTATGACATTACAAAAGACAAGATATAACAGATTGGGATAATAACTACACCCAAAAGCATTTAAATAATCACATAAAGTAGAATGGAATACTTTGAATCAATATAACTTTTGAAAGCTGGGATTCAATATGTTCAAAGGTATAACTTGCCTTAGAAAAGGTCTGGGTATTGATCTTGGTCTTGGTGCAGTCCTTCTTCCTCGAAGTTCCCTGAAGTATCGACGTCTACTCGCAAATGACGCAAACAAACAAAACAAATAACAAATAGAGGCAAAAAAACTCCAAAAATTAAATAAAAATCTCAAATAAATAGATATTGAATTTAGATGAATTTAGGAATTTGAATGAGCTCAATCGGAGTTCGGATGCAAAAGATATGAGCTTTGAAAGTTTGAATCTAAAGAAAATAACCTAATTTGGATTTATCAGAATTTCTGAATTATTTCTTAACAGAAAAACCGGATTATTGCACAAGCATGACGTCAGCAAAGGATTCACCAGGAATTAAAAGAATTAAAATAAAATCTGACATGTGGGTCCCACATGTGAGTCTCACGGCCCACGGTAGACTAGGTCTACCGAGCCTCGGTGCAGGGTCGCTTGGAATGCCACGCGCGCGCAAGTGGCGGCGCGCGCGTGCCAATCGGGTGGACACGCACACAAAGGAGCTGAGGTGGCGGCTGACGTGGCTCGACTGCAACGTGGCGGCGCTCGAGAACCAACGGCAACGGCGAACGGTGGCTCGCCGGCGAGAGTGGATGGTACTAGGGGGTAGCCCAGGCTATTGCGATCCTAGGGGTGTACTCACGGGTGGTCGAGGACGACGGTGATGATCGGCGGCGAGCTCGAAGCGGTGGAGCTCTTCGGCTATTGTCGGACGAGGGTTCCGGCGAGGTATTGGCGACGGTGAAGGGTCCTGGAGGTAGAGGCTGTGACGGCGGACCCGGCGGTGTACTCCACGACGATGCGGCGACGACGACGGCGGCGTAATCCAAGTTTTGGCCGACGGCGGTGAAAACCTAAAAGCTTGATTGCGGCGGCACTAGAGCTCGAGAGGAGGTGAGGGTGGCGGTTCTGGGATGAGGGGGCGATGGCGATCCTCGGGGTGCCTTTTATAGGCCGAGGGCGTGCACGAGGAGGAGGGAAAAGTCGCGGGCTTGGCGGCGAGGTGGTGGTAATCGTGCGCAACTGGCTGCGGGGACGAGGGGGTCGTGGGTTGAGGCGGCGTGGTCGTGGGGTGTTATGCGCACGCACGCGGGATTCTATGCAGGAGTGGGTTGAACAAAAATCGTTGTCGGACGGAGCTTACGCGGGCGGCAATGGCGGTTGCGACACTGGCTCCGCGGAGAAGAAAGCGAGTGGGGATGACGACACAGCGGTGGGCCCACTGGCGAGCGGCGGGACGTGTGCGTGGGCGGCGGTGAGGCGATCACGTGAAATGGGCGCGGCGGCTCGCATGTGAAATGGAGTTAGGCCGAGGAGATTCGGCCCGAAGCCAAATCTGAGATTTTAAATACATTTTCTAATTTTAAAAATACTGAGAATTCAAATAAGCAAAAGAAAATAGCAAATGCACTCCGAAAAATTCTAGAAAAATCTAGAAAATATATCTAAGCACCTAGAATCCAAATAAAATAGTTTTGACAATTGTTCAAGTTGACTTTAAACATATTAAATTGTTTTGCTAATAAATGTCCATATTAAGCTTTTGAATTAACTTCAAATAAAATCAAATGGTGGATTTTGTTCCTACCAACTATTCAAAGAATTTTTAAAGCTCGGAAAAAAATTGGAATGTTACAAACCTCCCCCCTTAAAGGAATCTCAACCTCGAGATTCAGGCTAGCTAGAGAAAAGGCTAGGAAACTCGGCTTTTAGCTCCTATTCACACTCTCACGTTGCTTCCCCTTCTGAGTGGTGGCTCCACTGAACTTTGCAAAAACGAGCAGTCTTGCTTCTGGTGCGACGCTCTGTAACATCCAAAATCTTGACTGGCTGCTCTTTATAAGTGAGATCTTCTTTCAATTCAATTGATTCCAACGGGGCTTGCTCTTCTAGCACATGAAGATACTTCTTCAACTGTGAGACATGAAAGACATCATGCACTCCTGCTAACGACTGCGGTAGCTCTAACTGATAAGCAACTTCTCCACGACGACCCAAAATCTTGAACAGACCAACATACTTAGGGGCAAGCTTCCCTTTGGCATGAAATCTTTTGACACCTCTGAGTGGAGTAACTCGAAGATAAACAAAATCTTCTAGCTCAAAGCTGAGGTCACGACGATGATTGTCAGCATAGCTCTTCTGCCTGGACTGAGCTATCTTCAATCTTTCTCTGGTCATGGCCACTTGATCTTCTGCTTCTTGAATAATATCTGGACCAAATACCAAACGTTCAGCTATTTCTGACCAATTCAAAGGGGTTCTGCAGGCACGACCATACAAAGCTTTAAATGGTGACATTTGCAGGCTGGCTTGATAACTGTTGTTGTACGAGAATTCTGCATACGATAAACTTTTATCCCATCTGGTAGCATTAGCTAGAGCAAAAGCTCTCAACATATCTTCCAATATTTGATTTACTCATTCAGTTTGTCCATCTGTTTGGGGATGATAAGCAGTACTGAAATTCAAATGGGTACCCCAAGCTTCATGCAGACTTTGCCAAAAATGAGAGGTGAACTATGATCCTAGATCTGATACTATTCTTGGGCACACCATGCAAACTGATAATTCTGGCCATGTACAACTCTGCAAGGCGATCTCCAGAGTACGTGGTTTTGATAGGCGAAAATGGGCAACTTTTTTCAAACGATCAATTATTACCCAAATCGAATCATAACCCGATTGAGTCCTGAGTAAACCGGTAATGAAATCCATTCCGATCTCTACCCACTTCTATTCTGGAATCTTCAGGGGTTGCAATAAACCTGCTGGTCTCTGATATTCTGCCTTTACCTTCTGACGTACGTCGCACAAGGCAACAAACTCTGCGACTTCTCGCTTCAAATTTGGCCACCAAAACTTATTCTTAACATCCTGGTACATCTTAGTACTTCCAGAGTGAATCGAATACTTTGAGTTATGGGCTTCCTTTAGGATTAGTTGCCTCAAGCCATCAATATTTTGTACGCAGATGCGACCATTTATCCACAACACATCTTGATCATCCTTTAGTTCCAAAGCATTACAGTAGCTCCTACGACTTAGAGCATCTACAACTACAATGGCTTTTCTGGGATGGTAGTGGATTCTAATATTATAATCCTTGATCAATTCTAACCATCTTCTCTGCCTCATGTTCAAATCTGACTAAGTGAAAATATATTTTAGGCTCTTATGATTTGTGTAGACTTCACAGCGGTTACCGAAGGTAATGATGCAAAATCTTTAAAGCATGCACTACGGCAGCTAATTCCAGATCATGGGTAGGGTAATTCTCCTCATGAGGTCTCAATTGCCTTGACACATAAGTGACAGCTCTCCCTTCTTGCATCAGGACGCATCCGAACCCTTGACGCGAAGCATCACAGTAGATATCAAAATCTTTGGGAATATCTGGCAAAATCAACACTGGGGCTGAAGTCAAATGCCTCTTCAATTCCTGAAAACTTTCTTCACAGGCTGGAGTCCAAGTGGACTTTTTCTCCTTCTTCAACAATTGCGTAAGAGGCTTAGCAATCGATGAGAATCCTTCGATGAAACGGCGATAATAACCTACCATTCCCAAGAAACTGCGAATCTGAGTTACAATCTTGGGCTGCTCCCAATGTAACACCGCTTTGACTTTACCGGGGTCAACTGCTACTCCCTCGGTTGTCGTCACATGACCAAGGAAATCAACTTCCTTCTTCCAGAAATCACACTTACTGAACTTAGCATACAACTGATGCTCTCTGAGTTTCCCCAGTATTATCCTCAAATGCTTAGCGTGTTCTTCCTCTAACTTGGAATAAACCAAAATATCATCAATGAACACAACTATAAACTTATCCAAATATTCCATGAATACCTTATTCATCATGTTCATGAAGTACGCAGGGGCGTTAGTCAGACCAAAGAACATGACTAAGAACTCATAATGTCCATACCGCGTTGAGAAAGCGGTCTTCGGTATATCCTTAGGACAAATCTTCAACTGATGGTAACCTGATCACAGGTCGATCTTTGAGAACACTCCGGCTCCTTTCATCTGATCAAACAAATCATCAATCCGGGGCAGTAGATACTTGTTCTTGATGGTAACTTCATTGAGAGAACGATAATCAAAACACATCCTCACGCTTCCATCTTTCTTCTTGACAAACAAAACTGGCGCTCCCCAAGGCGACGAACTAGGTCTCACAAAACCTTTCTCAAGAAGTTCTTCTATCTGCTTCTTCATTTCTACCAATTCATCAACTGGAATCCGATAGGGTCTCTTTGAAATTGGTGCTGTTCCTGGCACTAGATCGATGACAAACTCAATGTCACAGTCTGGTGGCATTCCTGGTAATTCTTCTAGAAACACATCTGGATATTCACTAACGATTGGTACATCTTCCAAAGAAAGGGTCTTCAGGCTGTTGACTAACAGATGTCCATCACGTACTGAGGTGGCTAGAAACTCTACCTTGTTTTCATTGGTATCTTCAACTGTTACGGCTCTTCAGCCACAATCAGCACGGCTTTGTGCTTGGATAACCAATCCATGCCAAGAATGACATCTAGGGTTTGGGTGTCGAGAACAATTAGATTGCCTAGAAACTCAACTCCAGCTATGAGTAACTTAGCTCCTAAACATCCCACTTTAGAGCTTAGTTCTACTCCAAGCGACTGGACCAACAGAGTATGCTTAAGACGCATAACTTCTAATTTATTCTTGGTTGCAAAAACTCCAGAAACAAACGAATGCAAAGCTCCAAAATCAAACAAAACTGATGCAGGTACTAAATTAACCGGAAACTTACCCAGTACGATGTCGGGTGCTAACTGGGCTCCTTCCAGAGTGACGAGGTTGACACGGCCTCTGACCACAGACTGCGGTGCTCCTCCGGCTTGACCGACGACTTGTGAAGCTCCTTGGTTGATGCATGGCGTTGGCGTCTTAGATGGCGTAGCTCCAAGATTGAATTGTACTGGAGTGATTGTTCCCTTTTGCGAACACTGGTTGGCGAAGTTGCCTGGCTGATGGCAAGAATAGCAGACTCTTGGTCCGTTCTGCTGTTTGCTTCCTGGGTTTGGGTTAACAGGTGTAGGGTTGCGAAATTCGAGCGGTGGACGGTGTTGAAGATGGTGCAGTGCTCAAGCAGATGCGGTGGAAGCCGGTTGACGTGGTGAACTGTCCTTGTCCTCTATTGTGACTGATGGCTTCCTTGCTGAGCCATCCGGCGCTTGCGGCTGTCCTCTAGTTCTTTGCGCTTGTCTTCGAGAACAAAAACTTTATTGACCAGCTCTTGAAAATCAGGGAAGGTATGGGCGATCAAACTGACTTGCAGTGCAGTGTTCAGTCCCTTTAGAAAGTGACTCTAACGGGCCTTATCCGTGGTGACATCTTCTGTAGCATAGCGAGCTAACTTAGAAAATTTATTGAGGTAGTCGGACACCGACATGCCTCCTTGTGTGAGAGCATGGAATTCATCCTCCTTCAGGTCAATTATCCCTTCCGGCACATGGTACGGACGAAATGCCGTAGAAAACTCCTCCCAGGTGATATTCTGTGGCGTCTCATGAGCGGCACAGAAGTTCTTCCACCATTCAGCAGCGATGCCTTCCATCTGGTGAGTAGCATACAGAACCTTCTCATGGTCGTTGCACTGAGTGATTAGCAGCTTTATTTCAATGACACGAAGCCAGTCATTTGCCTCTACTGGTGAGACATGTCCAGAGAATGTTGGTGGACGAGTCCTCATAAACTCTACAAGTTTGGATGGCCCCTAGTGACCATGAGCAGCTGGGGCTACATATTGGTGATTGTTGTCGGCGTTGTTGTTCTGATTGTACATGGCTTGCATCTGATTCATCATGGTATACATTAGCTGAGTCTGTGCTGCCATGAAAGCTCCGAAATTCTGAAGGTCAATCGGGGGTGCTTGTGGTGGAACTGCTCCTGCGGCTGGTTGTTCATTGACTTCTGGTACTCGGGTACCGGAACCACTTAAGGCAGTCTGAACCATCTGATGGAACTCCATGGGTTAGATAAGGTAGCAAGCACAAGATGAGTTAAGAACTAGGCAGGGGTAGGTTAAACCCAACAAACACAACTCAAGAAACTCAAATAAAATACCTTTATTATTTAAGGTCTTAGCATGGCTACAACAAATGCCTAAGCACACAAACTACCGCCAAAGGGCGACTTTGACACTGGCTAAGCCTAAACTTAAACTGAAACTTAGACGGACTACTCAAGAAACCCTCCACAGCCACGGCGTCGCTCGCACCTGCTGTAGACCTGAAACTATGTCGGCATCCTAGCAAACTGGTCCTGGTGCTTTGGGACTGGCGTAGCAGAAACAGGCACTTCTGGCACTACAGCTCCTTCTGGCTCAACTAGACCTTCCTCTTGATCCTTTTTGGGATCCTCCTCAGGTTCTTCGGGGTCTTCTTCTTCATCATCATGGTTGTGCTCGCCGTAGAGGGCTTCCTCCAGCACAGCAATCCTTTCTTCCGCCCTCTGCATGGCCTCATAGGCGCACTCCAGATCGATGGTCATTAGCTCTACTGACTCCTCCTGAGCGGCGGCGAACTGAGCAAGGTGTACCACCGTAGTGTTGCCTTCTCTAACTGTGGATGAGTAGCGGGCTGAGAAATCCACAATTGCAGCACGAGGATGATAACAAAAAATAGTATCTTGAAGCTCTGGCGTGTAGATGTTCTTCTCATGCAAACCAGATCTTCTCGCTCCTCAGTTCCGTGAGAACGCGAGCATTATTTTTGACGCCGATGAGCACGCGCCACGCTGCCGCCATCTCTGGTGTGCTCCTTTCCCCTCGACGTCCTCATCAAAACTTGCCTCTTGCCTTTCTGATGTCTTTCCTCTGGATGGTGTCACAGTTGAAGCCACGTCTACTACAGAAAGGGTCATCAAAGACGGTTCTAAACTATCATCATAGACAATTTTTGAATCATCTTAATTTATGCGTCTGTGATAACAAGCGGTTATGTATCTCGTTCGATAGTCACCCAAAGACGCTCCGCCTCAAGAATGAAGTAGAATTGCGCCCATAGGTTCTCTTCTCTTGCTTGAGGGGTCTCAGCTTGGTCGACTTCGGTTGCGCCTTTGCCTCGATGTCGCATTCCAGCGGCGGTAGTCGTGCGGAGATGTTCAGCGTCATTGTGGAGGACTACGTCGATGGCAAGGTTAGCTTGCGAAATATGCGAAGAACCCGTAAGACACGACGGAGGAGGTCGTCAAGATGCCGGAACATCGTTGTCATGTGCGCCAGCATAACCACTGCCGGAGGAGGGAGGACACTGTTAGCATAGTGTCCTTCTGTAGCTTCCGACAGCGTACGGCCGGCGAGGTGCTCATACAGGATAGTTGCCGGAACCCAGAATTACGATTCTGGACCCTCTGTATATAATGCACTAGTCTAGGATCACGCTAGTGCACACAGTGTCAGCATAGGCAAATATCGATCCACACAAGCGATTAATAGAGTAAACGATTAATTTGAATAACAAATAAGGGTTTTGACCTTATGGTCGAGTTTACAACTTAATGAGCCACGCAGGGCTAACAGAGAATAAAGGCAGCGGAACAAAAATAACTCCAGCGGAAATCCCATCAATCACCATAGGCAACCAACTAGGATCCAGACCTTAACGATCGGCACCTTCAACGAATTCCTCCTCCAAAGGAAATGGCTTCTGTGGTTCTTTTGCAGGAAAGCAACAATTCCAATTGAATACAATAATAGATTGAAATATAATTCAAAACAAATAAACAATAATAATTTAACAGTTATTTTCACAAGGACA
Source organism: Ampelocalamus luodianensis (assembly GCA_036346255.1). Taxonomy (NCBI): domain Eukaryota; kingdom Viridiplantae; phylum Streptophyta; class Magnoliopsida; order Poales; family Poaceae; genus Ampelocalamus; species Ampelocalamus luodianensis. The sequence goes on along the minus strand of CM070638.1, from coordinate 21,225,075 downwards.
CAAAGCTAACAAGTTATTTCACATAGCCATATGGCTTAGATCACACAGCTCCCTTTCCAACATTTTATGAAAACTACCACTCGTGTGAAATTCCTAGCATGTCCATGACCGCGGACGCGGCTATTTGAATTGATTGATTTTACACTTTGCAGAGTTTGTACACTTTACCCACACGATACAACTAGTGTTGCAAGCACTAATCGTAACAAAACAGTTCAGAAATTTCGTCTCAAACATCGACATTCCTAGTGTGCTTTACCACCAGACCATCCCACAAAGAAAGCTAGCCCGACACACACCGTTGGACCTAAAGACGGTGAACCGCTCATAACTGTGTACTACGTGGTAGTCCACACCTCCATCCTGTCACGAAACCTAACCTATCAACCTGAACATCAATGTCGAGACTCCATAACCTACTAAGTTAGGCATGTCCCATCAGGCATGTGGTCGTACAGTCAGGCTCAGTTCAATGGCGCACAAAGTAAAGTCCTTAATTGACCAAGGCAAGACTTCCATTTTCTAATTATGCCACAAAGATTATCTTTCCCATTCACACAGTCCACCATATCACTTAGTATCCACCAGTTGCCTCAGTCTAAATCTTTTACCACCCAGTTGGTTTTAGTGCAACACATGCTATCACAAAGTAATAACACATAGCACACAGTTTTACACAAAGTCCCATAGTCACTTAGTCAAATTTAATATTTGCAACTCAAATGATATGTGTGACTTGTAGCATGGCTAAGCAATATTACTCGTATCTAACCAACCCACGTTGGTGCTACAATAATACCAATTAATTGATAAACCAAGCTAGGGTGACAAAGATTATGACATTACAAAAGACAAAGTGGATATAACAGATTGGGATAATAACTACACCCAAAAGCATTTAAATAATTACATAAAGTAGAATGGAATACTTTGAATCAATATAACTTTTAAAAACTGGGATTCAATATGTTCAAAGGTATAACTTGCCTTGAAAAAGGTCTCGGTATTGATTTTGGTCTTGGTGCAGTCATTCTTCCTCAAAGTTCCCCGAAGTATCGACGTATACTCGCAAACGACGCAAACAAACAAAACAAATAAATAACAGAGGCAAAACAAACTCCAAAAATTAAATAAAAATCTCAAATAAATAGATCTTGAATTTAGATGAATTTAGAAATTTGAATCTGCTCAATCGGAGTTCGGATGCAAAAGATATGAGCTTTGGAAGTTTGAATCTAAAGAAAATAACCTAATTTGGATTTATCATAATTTCTGAATTATTTCTTAACAGAAAAACCGAATTATTACGCAAGCATGACGTCAGCAAAGGATTCTCCAGGAATTAAAAGAATTAAAATAAAATCTGGGTAGACTGGGTCTACCGAACCTCAGGGTCTGGGGCTGTTTGGAATGCCACGCGGGCACGCATGTGGCGCTGATGCGGGTGCCAACTGGTCGGACACGCACACAAAGGAGCTGAGGTGGTGGCTGACGTGGCTCGACGGCAATGCGATGGCGCTCGGGAAGCAACGGCAACGGTGAACGGCGGCTCGCCGGCGAGAGTGGATGGTACCAGGGGTAGCCCAGGCTATTGCGATCCTAGGGGTGTACTCACGGGTGGTCGAGGACGATGGTGATGGCCGGCGGCAAGCTCGAAGTGGCGGAGCTCCTCGGCTATTGTCGGCGAGGTTTCCGACGATGTATTGGTGATGGTGAAGGGTCCTGGAGGTAGAGGCTGTGACGGCTGACCCGGCGGTGTACTCCATGACGATGGGGTGGTGACGACGGCGACGCAATCCAAGTTTTAGCCGACGGCGGTGAAAACCTAAATGTGGCGGCACTAGAGCTCGAGAGGAGGTGAGGGTGGCGGTTCTGGGATGAGGGGGCGATGGAGATCCTCAGGGTGCCTTTTATAGGCCGAGGGCGTGCACGAGGAGGCGGGAAAAGTCGCGGGCTTGGTGGCGAGGTGGTGGCGATCATGCGCAACTGACCGCGGGGACGAGGGGGTCGTGGGTTGAGGCGGTGTGGTCGTGGGGTGTTATGCGCACGCACGCGGGATTCTAGGGAGGAGTGGCTTGAATGAAAATCGTTGTTGGACGGAGCTTACGCTGGCGGCAATGGCAGTTGCGACGTTGGCTCCGCGGAGGAGAAAGCGGGCGGGGACGATGACGCAGCGGCAGGCCCACCTGGTAGAGAGCGAAGGCAAGGACGCGTGCGCGGGGCGAGCGGGCTGAGGCGAATGCGCAAAAATGGGCTGCGAAGCGGGCCTCGCGCACGGGAAAGGGAATTAGGCCGAGGAAATTCGGCCCGAAGCCAAATCCGAGATTTAAATACATTTTCTAATTTAGAAAATACTGAGAATTCAAATAAGCAAAAGAAAATAGCAAATGCACTCAGAAAAATTCTAAAAAAATCTAGAAAATATATCTGAGCACCAAGAATCCAAATAAAATAGTTTTGACAATTGTTCAAGTTGACTTTAATCATATTAAATTATTTTGCTAATAAAAGTCCATATTAAGCTTTTGAATTAACTTCAAATAAAATCAATTGGTGGATTTTCTTCCTACCAAATATTCAAAGAATTTTTAAAGCTTAGTAAAAAAATTGGGATGTTACAATGGTCAGGTAGGCCATCAATGCTGGTGTCAGGGGAGAAGAGTGGGGATCCATTTCGTTTGTGCTTGAGAGTAGAGCGATGTGTGAGGAGTACGGTGGTGGATGATCATTCTTATAAAACAAGGAGTAATGTCAGCGTGCGAGACGAAGAGACGCATCGTGCGGGAGCCAAAGCGGCATTGAACATATCACAGACACTTCCAACCACAAACCATCTGTGATACAAAATTATCACATACGGTTCTTATTAAGAACTATCTGTGATATTTAGTAGTATCACAAACAGTTCTTGTTAAGAACTGTCTGTGATACTTTACATATGGTTTTTAACATAAACAGTTTGTGATATTATCTATTCACAGACGGTTTTTAGCGTAGCTAGTAATAAAGACTGTCGCTAAACCAAAATCATCTGTGATTGTTCTTAATACTGACGATTTTGGTCAACCATCTATGATGAGGCGTCCAGTATAGCCCTTTTTGTAGTAGTGCACGTGCGTCGGCATCCATGTTGTCGTCACTGACTCCAACAAATGTACCGGGCGCAATCACCTCGACATCCCATCTCTGGTGAGCTACGATCTGATTTTCGCACGTCATCACGTGTTCCATGCACTAATGATGCTTTTCCCCCTTCTTAATGTTGGGCATCCCATAGGGAATCTTAGATCCTCGTCATCTTCCCCATTCCAACTGCCATCGCCATTTCTATCATTTCTCATGGACCAGTAAGTACCTGGTCGATTACTTTCGTCTTCACCATCCTTAGCATACCAGTGAGCTAACGCATGGCTCCTTGTAGCCTCCCTTTCGCCGAGGACCGCTACCACCGTAAAGCCATCGCCGTCGTCTCTATTCACCGCTGTGTGGCCACCCCAAGCTGTCCCTGGCCTCATCAACCCCACCGTAGTGATCGTGGTAAGCTGCTAATGCATAAGCACACTTCAATTTAACTCAAGGAGAACTGAGCTTAGCTTAGTTGGCACAAGGGGCTCTCAGGCCCCTGCCCACCCACGTTCGAGGTCGCTCGATGTGTGCAACTCATCGTGTTTCTTCTTTGATGTAGCTAGTGAAAATCTTGGCCACTAAAAAATTAACTCAAGCAAGGTGTTTACGCCACTGCCTCTGATGTTGTCCATGGCGCCACCGTGGGCATCATCGCTGGCTCGCCTCCGATGACCCTAGGTCCCCGAGCCACTTCCCTTAGTTATGTGGAGACTTCCTGGTGCTATCCCAAGCCCAAGTCTTGTTGCTTTCAACTCCCGCACCGGAACCCACTTGAACCCGAGGCACTCCACCACTTCTCGCCACCGCAGCGACGCTCCGTCCACCTCTCCGGTCATCATCACCACCTATGAAATCGTGGTGACCTCAATGTCCCTTTCCTGAGCTCCCTCATGCCTTCCTGTGCATGCCTCTCGGTCGGCGAGCTCGCTCGCGCGCTTAGCCGTGCTAGCTATATTCTTTGCTCTCTCTCTCTTTGACCAGTGGGCCCTACTGACAGTAGTTAAAGGTAATGAGTCATTGACATGTAGGACCGGCCAAATAAATAATTAGAAATCTAATTTAAATGAGTTTTAGAAACTAAGTCACTAACATGCGGGATCCACTCACTGTTTTTATAATTAAAATGTGTTAAATACCAGAGAGACTAACAAGTGGACCCCACCTATCGGGGATTAACTTGGGATAAAATTAGGTTAAGGTTAATTGCTTAGTTAGTAACTAACGAGTCACTGATATGTGAGACCATCTACTATTTTCTTAATTGAAAACGTCATTTCAAAACCCGAGAGATTGACATGTAGGGGCCACATGTAAGAAATTGATTTTTAGAAAAATGGAAAAAATGGAAAATCCACTTTCAGTTCAAAGGTAATATGTCTTCTCTATTAGAAAGCATAATTTCATAAATTACGCCATCGATGTCATCACTTTTCTGATTTTATTGAATTTTCAAACTGAACCAAATTCAAATGCTCATAACTTTTGCATATGAACTCCAAATTGAATGATTTTTTTTCTAAAATCATATACAATCATGCTCTCTCTTAATATGCAAAAATATTGGAATTTTGTTTCTGTTAAATTTATTTTATTATTTATAGTTTTTCTTGGTTCTTTCGAATACACGGTGAAATCGCAAACGAACTTAACGACGAACAAGCACCCCCACACTCTGAGCAATCTGAGCAAGGCAAGGACCCCCTTTTATCATTTTTAACCTACTATTTCAATCATTGTATTTTGTTTGCAAAGGTTATTATGCATGCATACATGTTTGGCTAAAAAATTACTATGTTCATGGGTAACGGTAGTTAAATTCCTATTGTAGGCATGAATCCTCCTTGATGATGTTGATATCCTTACTGTTGTAGCCCTTAGGACATGGTTCGGAATAACAACTGAAGGATTACGGGTAGGCTACGATAGCACAAAACCAAAAAAATCTACTACGCAACCAAGGAACCTCTGCTAATAATAGATCACAGGATTACCACTAGACGCGCCGACTCATAGCGGAAGTAGAGTCAATTTAGCAAGTTGATGCAGTAGTAGTCGTACTCGCCGCATGTCTTCTCCTCCTACTTTTGTGATCGTCATGAATTGCGGATCGTCCTAGTGCTGATTTTTTCAAAATGATTACTGCACCCCATGCCACCACCCCTCTATATATAGGCATCCATGATGGATCTCGAACTTGAGGCCCATTAGGAACTTGTGGGGACCCCGGTAATTATCTCCATAAGACCGAGATTAGACCAGGTCTTAGGGACATAATCACGGGTCTCCGGTAAATGAATTCCGATCTAACTCTATCCAAGTGAGAGGCTTAGCCGAATACTAGAGCCTCAACGATCATGCGCGCTGCTCCTTTGCGAGCGCTACATGATTGTCGATTCTCTTCTCTATGTTGTGCAGCCAGTCCTCTGCCTCCATCGGGTCCTTGCCGCCCGCAAACGTCGGAGGGTTGGTCCGCTGAAACTCAGCAAGACCTCCGGGCGCTCGGTGCGGGGCAGCTCCTCCTGCCGGAATGGGAGCTGGAGCGGTGTTACGTACGATCGCCTCAAGCATCCGGGTATGGTCCATCCGGTTGCGCTCTATCATCATCATAAACTCGATCATGGATGGCGGCGGAGGAAGCACCTCCTCAGGCGGTCCGCCCTGCTGGGACGGCGGCTGAGAGGGCTCGCCATGCTCAGACGGCTGCTAGGACGGCTGCCCTTGATCGTAGAAATCGCTCAAGGGTGCTAGGCGGGGTGCCCTAGATGGGGAGCCTCTGCCACGCAGGGCTCCTGATCGTGTAGTCGGTCCTGTCATCCTGTATTAGACAAGGATGGTTAGTAATCAAGATTAAAAGCCATCTCTTGGCCATACATGCATAATCGATATCAAAGAGCATGAAAATTGTAACATCAAATGGAACACCAAACATTAATCAACATAAAACCAATTCGATACAACTTCGTACATAAGCGCCCGCAGGCTTAAGATTACAACTGAAATAGTAGTGTTTGCAAATAAAACATAACAGTTCGACATCCACTACCCTATTACATAAACCTAAGGATACAAGCTCAAACATAGAGCTCCACCCTATGACCTAGATATTATTCCGGTCAAAGTTCACCGGAAAGTCATCGAGCGGTGGTATCCAAGGGATCTGTGTCTTCAGGTCTCCGGGTTGGTGAGGCGTAAGGGGTCCTCGCGATGATATGGCCTCCCACTTCAGAAGGCGATAGTCCGGCGCGAAATGTATGGTGAAACCTCGTTAGCGTCCTCTGACATCCGGACGAATGAGCCTCATGGCATGCATAAGCGCAAATGCTCTGAGCTATAATGAGGCGGCACGCGCGTCTCCCATAACTCATGCACAATGCAGCGATGCATTTGGTCCATTACGTGAACCGGTCTCGCCAATCGCCTCACTTGGGGTCCTCCCAAAGCTGGATCTAGCAAACGAGTTCACGTCCTAGCGCGCGCGCGCATCGGAAAGTGATCATATGGGGCCGGGCTAACTGCGTCGGTCGTGGCGAAGACGACTCATGGCCACCAAAGCCACCTCTTGTAACGCCATGGCCTCGTAGTGCCACGTGCAGGAAGCGTAAGGTATGCTCCCGTGACTTGTCTAGCAACGATATCTATCAACGCCATAAATTCCTCCATTCTGGTCCTCGATCACGGCGGTAGATGGAATAAGTGGGCTGATATGTGAAGTTAGCCCTCCACATCATGTCTCGCGACAACGCCGGTATCCATCCACTCCTTGACTTGAGTTTCGGACAAGGTGCGAGGGTTCATCTAAAGGCAAGAAGGCAAGGTAAGTTAGTTTCATAAACCAAAACAGGATCAGGAGAGAAAAGATACTAAGATGGATAAGGAATAAAAGATATTCTTAACTTAAACTTTTCGAAAATACTTTGATAATTTGCAAAATAATTTGACCAAGGGACTTACTAACTTAACGCCAGTGCTACCTCTAACCTACAGTCAGTATGGCTCTGATACCAACGCTGTGGGGACCCCGATAATTATCTCCATAAGACCGAGATTAGACCAGGTCTTAGGGACATAATCACGGGTCTCTGGTAAATGAATTCCGATTTAACTCTATCTAAGTGAGAGGCTTAGCCGAATACTAGAGCCTCAACGATCATGCGCGCTCCTCCTTTGCGAGCGCTACATGATTGTCGATTCTCTTTCGATTCGAAGCACTACACTTAGTGAGTTAAATGGGGATTCATCAACAACGAGTATGACTTATATTGGCTCCCAAGATCAATGACCAATATACTCATACCCTCATCCAACGTTGATTACATCCATACAACACATACAACAGGAGTTCAAAAGACATACTGCATAATAGTTAAGGTCTACAGCTTATTACATACGGCCGACCGGCCAAATTCAAAGTAAAGTATCAAGTAGCAGCGGAAGCAAACAAATAAAGCAAAAGACCAGTAGTGGTATGCCCATCACCCATCGGCAACCGACTGGGGGTTAAATGATAGCACACTACTCGTTAGAGTCACCCAAGTCAATACTAACAAGATCGTCAGACTCATAATCTTCCTCACCTGAAAAGGCCAGCAAACATCTGGCTGAGTACAAGTGTACTCGCAAGTCTTACACAAATAGAAATAGTTATGCATAAGGGTCATTCAAAGGATGGCTCATATTGGTTTAGTTTTGCGAAAGAGGCATACAATTAACATCCTACACATACTAGTTTTCATGTGCCCATTTAAAAATCAGATTTGAAGTAGAAGTAAAGCATATGAATAAGTAATGAACCGAGTAACAAATAAAGCATACAAATGGCAAAGTGGCTTCCCACTTTGATACTACACAAAACATGAATATCCCATTCATTATAATTACCAAGTTCACCCACAATTTTAATTCCAAGTCTAACAATAGCGACCACAAATTTCAAGCGGTCGTCCATAACAGTGGACACGGCTATTCGAATAGATTTATACCTGCGGTGTACTACTTTACCCACACGACTTGATTAGCCCGTAAGCCTCCGGATGCCTCGAATATGGCATACTTCCTATGGTATGCCGGACGGGTAAATCAAGATATGGTCGTTTTTAGCAAGAAAATCCCATCGGCTAAGTCCCCAACCCGGGGCTCTAGGAAACACAAGATGTTAACATCTCCATCCTATCGGCCCAAAGGAACATGGGATTTCACGGTCCCATGCCCTTACAATTTCACCATCGTGGGACTCAACACAATGAACCTTCCCCTACTTAACCATACAAAGACCCATATACGCGTGTGATAGCACGAGTGTTGTGAACAATGGTACCCAAAGTTCGGTCCTTAATTGTCGAGACAAGCCAAACCACATACCCAAATCTCGTGCACGAAGGCACCATCACTAACCAACACTTGTCCAGACCAAAAGCTCATTTAAAATGAAAATATTTCACTTATAAAACAGATACGAAGATCTGAAACAAAAGTATATAATGAGAGTTGTGTTTATCCCGTAATTGTCGGGTTATTCCCGACAATCCAACTACCGGTTCTAGACTTGCATGGCTAAGCAAAACTCGAACATTATAATTTCACACATCCTAACATAAGCATTTCAGTATTGGAGTAATTCATGGATAGCCACAATGACAAGATAATAGGATGTGTCTAACTACTCATCACAAAAATAGCGACATTATAGAACTATCATGCAAGCAATTATCATTGCATCTACCCTAACAAAAATTGGGATCAAATATGATGCAAAAAGAAAGTTCAAAGGATGTTTGCCTTGCTGGTACAGTAGCTGCTCGCTCTCAGTAGCGTATGTGTCGATATCAATATGCTCAGGATCTATATAATTATAACCTCAAATAAATACCGAGAAAACAGCTCAAAACCAAAATACTCAAAAATGCATGATTTTTCTACAGTAGTTAGGTCATGATTTTAGATGGATTTAGGTAAAAGTATTATTCCATTTGGAGTTATGAATTGGAAGTTATGCTATTTTGAATTTCAGGTTTCGTTAAACCGTAAGTCATGTAATTTAATTATTTGGCCAAAATTTGTAGAACAGTGGTGGGGTAAAGGATTACATAGGTAAATAGGTAATATTAATACAAGTTCAGAACAGTTGAGTTTGTCCTATTTGGAGTTTTTATGATTTAGATCGTATTTTCAAAGTTATCAGCCTTTTATAGTATAACAATAATGGAGTTAAAGATTATATTCTCCCAAAAATAGTTTCTGTGACAGAGGTAATATGGAGACCATTTTTAGAATTAATTTCACTGAAAATGAAAATTATCAAAAGTGGTCTCACTGTTTTTGGAGTTTCCAATAATTATTTATGCATTTTTGAAGTTATCAGTCCTTTTCTTTTGTAAGAATAATAGTGTTTATAGCTTATTTTCCAAAATAATGGTCTCTGTTACAGAGACATGTTTGAAACCAATTTTAATCTAAAGTTCATTAAATATTAAAATTATCAGAAGTGGTTTCACTCATTTTGGAGTTAAAGTGATTTAGTTATGCATTTTAGAAGTTAATACCAATTTTCAGTGTATAAATAAGCTTATTTCAAATTTACTAAAGTGATTATTACTTTTCTCACCGAGCGTCGCGCTAGCCACAGTCGATGTCTTGCGGGCCCGCTGAACAGTGCGATTTCGGATTTTAACTCAGACTTAACTCGTGAATCGCGAGTGGGACCTGGCGTCGGTGGTACGGTCCGCGGGACGAGATCCACGCGCGCCCGCGCGCGATCGCGCGGAATCATTGGGCTAGGCCCACCAGTCAGCCTCTCACACATTTCTTTTAACGCTTTTGATTTCTGTGCGCGGGGCCCGCATGTAAGCGACTCATTTTGCTTCTTAAGACAGTCATTTAATGACTAATCATTGCTTTACCTAACCCAACTGAGATTTGCCTAATTAAAACGCCACAACACGGTCGGAGCTCCCGACAACGGAGCTCAATTTAGCTTATTTTTGATCCGAGCCTCGCTGGAGTTCCCGGCCACGACGGCGCCGGCCAAGGGCAGGAATGGAACCCTTGAAGCATTGCGGATCTTAAGGTGGTGGTGGCGCCGATCGAGATGGCCCTTGCCGTGCGCGCGCGGTGACCTACGGCTAACGTGCATGTGCCAACCTAGTTCATTTTAGAGCTAAACAACGCATGCTTAGGCTATGAGAGTGGTCACTGAAGCTCACCAGAGCGATGGAGTGGCCGGAGAAGCTTGGAGGTGAGATGCCCACAGCAATGGTGACGGTGGCGGCAAGCTCCACGAGGATAGGACTCCACAGGGCCACAAGGCGCAAAGTAGAGGTGTGGTAAGGTTGGGTGAAGCCGATGAGAGTGTAGCATCGGGAAGAATTCGACTACGCTCACCGAATCAATCAATTTGGACGATGAACAGTGTTGTCGGCCGAAAATGGGGAAAATCCAAATTCGCAAGCTCTTGTGAACCAAGCAAGCCATAAGTTGAGGGGAAAAGAATATTACGTCCAAGCATACAAGCTGACGCACAAATGACAGGTAAGAACTCACTGGAGATAAAGTTCGCACAAAGGTGGCCTTCGGGGCGCGCTCTGAGACAGCGAGAGCACGGCGGCGTTCCGAGAGCTACAACCCAAGGCACGAGCTGAGGTTAGGCAAAATGGACAAGGCGAAGAACGAGGAAGAGAAATGATGCCAAATCGAGGAGCTTACCCGAGAAGAAAAACAAGAACAGCTTCTTCTCCCTCGGCCACCGAGAGGGAGAATGGTTGAAACAGGAGGAGCACGGAGGGTAATATGCTTGGGGAGGAAAGGGAGCGAAGGCGGCGTCACAAGCCAAAGCTCAGGGACAGGTCAAGATGGGCGGTGGATTCACGCCGTGACTGGGGCCAGAGCAGAGCGTGGCCGCGACGTGGCGCCCGAGCTCTGAGGCTCGCCTGCCCGAGGAAGGAGACGGTTCCGACAGGCGGGCCCGGGATGTCAGTCACACGGCAAGGGGGTTTAAGTGATTTTAGATCGACCGTTGGATTGCGAGTGGACGGAGGAGATTTGTGGGTGCATTCGGACAGGTCGGAGGGGTGCGCGATCTGGGCCGTTGATTTCCGATCGGGCGGCTCGCGTGCGGAGGTGCGGTTAGGCGGTTGGGCTGAGTCAATTTGTCCAGGCCGGCTCGAGCCCGAGGAACAGTAGCCTGGTTCGGGTTCAGTGCTTTGACCAGGATTTTAATTTATTCTTCCTACTTTGACCAGGGCTTAAAAATAGAAATAAAAATCCTAAATTCATGAAATAATTTGTGGGGGTTCCTGGGAGTATATAGTTCCCATAAAAATTATGAAACCCCACTGTTCATATTAAAATTTGTGACATTTAAATTCAAACATGTTGTATGTCTTTTAAGTTGGTTTGAATTTTCATTAGGTTCAACCTAGTCCCAAAAATTTTGGAAAAATTATATTTATTCATGAGAATTAATGTAGTATTTAAATAAATTGATTCCATATGATGATCACAATTTTTTATCACTGATTCGAATTGAAATGTGAATTTTGATGTGTATGTTCACCTCAAATTAGATTTTCCATGTACAACATATTATGGAAATGTTTTGAAATCAATAATGCATGCTAATGAAATACATATTAATCCATTTTAATTGTTGGGGCTGTGACAAACCTCCCCCCCTTACAAAAGATCTCGTCCCGAGATCGGGGTGGAAGTAGAATAAGGTGGTTCTAGGGAATATGTAATGTTCGTTGTCTTTATTTCCTTCAAAGATAGTGCTAAGGTGTTACGATGATGCTATAAGAACAGTACTTACATTATTCTTTTCCCATTGCTTTGTTTAACCTTTCCTTTCTTGATACGAAGGCACTTCATGTAGAGAAGAGATCTGGATATGCCGCTCGCATCCGGTCTTCACGTTCCCAAGTTGCTTCATCTTCCGTGTGGTTGTTCCATTGGACCTTGACGAACTTGATGTCACGATTCCTCGTCTTGCGCTCGGTTTCTTCGAGGATACGAATCGGGCTCTCTCGATAAGATAGATCGGGTTGCAAGTCGAGTTCGTCCAACTCGGTTGCTTCCGTTGGGACTCGAAGACATTTCTTGAGTTGGGAGACATGGAAGACGTTATGCACGTCTGAAAGTGATGGTGGCAACTCCAACTGGTAGGCCACCGATCCCAACTTAGCTAGAATACGGAAAGGTCCAATATAGCGAGGTGCTAATTTACCTTTGCTTTGGGCGGCGAACTCCTTTCATAGGAGAGACTTTAAGATATACATGATCGTCCACTTGAAACTCAACTCGCGGCGGCGGCGGTCGGCATATGACTTCAGTCGGGATTGAGCCGTCCTAAGTCGTTCGCGAATGACACGAACTTGTTCTTCAGCATCTTCCACCAAGGTTGGGCCATAGAATGGCCTCTCCCCGGCTTCGGACCAGTTCAAGGGTGTTTTACAAGCTCTCCCATACAATGCTTCGAAGGGTGACATCTGAATGCTTGATTGGAAACTATTGTTGTAGGAGAACTCCGCAAATGGCAAACACTTCTCCCAGTTTTTGCTATAAGACAGCACACAAGCTCGGAGAAGGTCTTCTAAAATCTGATTCACTCTTTCAGTTTGCCCATCTGTTTGCGGGTGGTAGGCGGAGCTGAAAGATAGACTGGTCCCCATCGCTTTATATAAGCATTCCCAGAAATAGGATGTGAATTGAGGGCCTCTATCAGAAACTATCACCTTTGGAACACCGTGGAGACAAACAATTCTTGCAATGTAAAGCTCCGCTAACTTGTCCCCACGGTAGGTGGTCTTGACAGGAATGAAGTGAGCAACCTTCATCAAACGGTCTACAATTACCCATATAGAATCAAATCCAGTTTTAGTTCTAGGAAGGCCGGTGATAAAATCCATGCCAACTCCTTCCCATTTCCACTGGGGAATGGGCAGGGGATCTAGAGTACCAGCTGGCTTCAAATGCTCAGCCTTAACTCTTTGACATAGATCACACTCGGCCACATACTGTGCAATATGCCGCTTCATTCGGCTCCACCACAGTTTCTTTTTCAAATCTTGATACATTTTCGTACTCCCGGGGTGGATAGAGAATTTTGAGTTATGAGCCTCCTTGAGAATCAATTCTCTCAAGTGGCGATCAAATGGTACCACCATACGGTTTCCAAACCATAGAGTACCTTGTGCATCTTGCTTAAAACATTTAGCCTTGCCTTGTTTCATTAGTTCTAAGATTTGAGCCACTTCTGAATCAGTTTTTTGGGCTTCCTTAATCTGGTCCTCAAGTGCGCAAGTCACACTGAGGGTGGCAAGCGAACCTTCTTCAACTATTTCCAGGTGTAGGCCTTGCAATGCAGCACATAAGCCTGCAGAAAAAGGAGTTCTGACAAGCGGTTGCATTGAGATTTTTCGCTCAATCGTCGGCCACGACATTAGCCTTCCCGGATGATAATGGAGTCCCATATCATAATCTTTAATCAACTCAAGCCATCTTCTTTGTCTCAAGTTCAGGTCGGCTTGGGTGAAAATGTATTTAAGGCTCTTATGGTGGTGTAGATCTCGCAGCGATTCTGATGAGGTAATGTCGCCAAATCTTCAAGGCATGAACTACAGCTGCGAGCTCTAGGTCGTGTGTGGGATAATTGGCCTCATGGGGCCTCAATTGCCTTGATGCGTAGGCCACCACTCGGTCGTCTTGCATAAGCACACAACCGAGCCCATGGCGAGATGCATCACAGTAGATATCAAAGCTCTTGTGAATGTCTAGCAGAACAAGCACGGGAGCTTCTGTCAGGCATTCTTTCAGGGTTTGGAAGCTTTGCTCGCATTCTGCTATCCACTCAAATTTCTTTTCTTTCTTTAGAAGTTGAGTCATAGGCTTTGCAATTTTTGAGAAATTCTTGATGAACCTACGGTAGTATCCCGCAAGTCCAAGAAAACTACGAATGTCGGTGGCGTTCTTGGGTTGCTTCCACTCAAGGACATCTTGCACCTTACTAGGATCAACAATGACACATACGAGATAGGATATGTCCCAAGAAACTAACCTCCGAAGCCAAAACTCACATTTCTTTGAATTTGGCGTCACGGTGATGGTGGCGAAGCTTTTCTAACACAAGTCTCGGATGTTGCTCGTGCTCAAGATCGGACTTAGAGTAGATAAGGATATCATCAATGAAAACCACTACAAACCGATCCAAGTATTTCATGAACACCGAATTCATGAGGTTCATGAAATAAGGTCAGCATTAGTCAAACCAAAAGACATGACGTGTACTCGTACAAACCGTAACGAGTAGAGAAGGCGGTCTTGGAATGTCCTCGGTTCTAACTTTAATCTGATGGTAGCCTAACCTCAAGTCAATTTTGGAGAACACCGAGCTCCACTAAGTGGTCAAATAGGTCATCGATCCGCGAGCGAATACTTGTTCTTGATAATGACCTCATTCAGCGGACGGTAATCAACACACATCAGTAGACTCTTGTCTTTCTTCTTGACAAAGAGAGCCGGGCATCCCCAAGGTGAGGAGCTAGGCACGATGAAACCCTTGTCTTGCAACTCCTTAAGTTGTTCTTTCAGTGCCACTCATTGGGCGGCATCCGTCTGACCTTTTGAGATGGGCGCGGTGCAGTGCAAGCTCAATGACAAACTCTACCTCTCGGTCGGGGCATACAGAAGTTCCTCGGGAACACATCGGGATACTCACTCACTATTGGTACCTTCTCTAGCTCGAGAGAGGTACTCGCCTTTAAAGTATATAGGTGAGAACTACCCACTAAAGGTGCAAAGACGACCTGGATGCCGTCCTCGCTAGTCACTGAAATAGACCGCTGGGTACAATCAATCTTCCACTGATTCTTAGATAACCAATCCATCCCTAAGATAACATCGATGCCCACCGAACTTATCACTATTAAGTTTCTTTGAAAAGTTAACATTTTGTATTTCAATTTTTACGTCCCTCTGCACTTGATGCGGTGTAGAAAACCGACCACAGGGACCTGAATATGATAAGGCGGGTGTAGTGTATGTATCTTGAATTAGTTAATTTCAGCATACTCGTTTTTAATAAATGAATGAGATGCTCCAGAATCAAATAAAACCGATGCAGGACACGAATTAACAAGTAGCGTACCTAGCACAACATCAGGTGCGTCGGTCGCCTCCTCTACTGAGACGTGGTTGACGCGACCACGTGCATCTTTGGGGTGGAGTAGGTGCTGCCCTCTGTGGTGGTGGCGGTGGCCTCGCCGAGCTGGGCGGTGGTCTTTGGAGCGAGTACGTCCGGGGCATCCCTCGCTGCTTGGCGGGGCACTGCGAAGCATAGTGGCCCTGACGGCCACAATGGAAACAAGTAACGCCGGGCTTGTATGCCCCGCCAATATGTGGTCTCTGGCCCCCGCTGTGCTGCTGAGCTGCCGGTGGAGAAGGTCGTGGAGGTGCCGCAGGAGACCTCGATGGTGCTGAAGCTAGGGCACGAGGTGCCTGAGGTAGTCCTGGGCGCGGCCTGGGAAAACTGCCACTCGCCACTGCCGTCTGTGAAGCCTTCCTCCTCTTCCTCGACTCATCCACTGTCATGCTCTCATGCTCCACCACTATCGCCTTGTTGACCAGATGCTCGAAACTCCTAAAATCATGTGCAGCTAAAACAAGCCGCAACTCCTCTGACAGTCCATGGAAGAACCTGTTCCGGCAACGAGCATCTGTCGAGACGTCGTCGGGAGCATACCTGGCCAAGTAGTTGAAATCATGCAGGTACTCAGTGACTGTCCTCCGCCCCTGCCTCAAGGCAAGGAACTGCTGCTGCTTGATAAGCAGCACTCCCTCCGGTATATGGGCCTCTCGGAACGCGTCCCTGAACTCGTCCCAAGTCGGGACGTGGCCAGCGGGCTGCATGGCGGAATAACTATCCCACCATGCACTCGCTGCACCTGCCAACTGATAGCTAGCAAATAAGACTCTCTCACTCCGGTACACTGCGCAATGTTTAGCTTCTTCTCTATGTTGTGCAGCCAGTCCTCTGCCTCCATCGGGTCCTTGCCGCCCGCAAACGTCGGAGGGTTGGTCCGCTGAAACTCAGCAAGACCTCCAGGCGCTCGGTGCGGGCGGCTCCTCTGCCGAGCGGAGCTGGAGCGGTGTTACGTACGATCGCCTCAAGCATCCGGGTCTGGTCCATCCGGTTGCGCTCTATCATCATCATAAACTCGATCATGGATGGCGGCGGAGGAAGCACCTCCTCAGGCGGTCCGCCCTGCTGGGACGGCGGCTGAGAGGGCTCGCCATGCTCAGACGGCTGCTAGGACGGCTACCCCTGATCGTAGAAATCGCTCAAGGGTGCTAGGCGGGGTGCCCTAGATGGGGAGCCTCTGCCGCGCAGGGCTCCTGATCGTGTAGTCGGTCCTGTCATCCTGTATTAGACAAGGATGGTTAGTAATCAAGATTAAAAGCCATCTCTTGGCCATACATGCATAATCGATATCAAAGAGCATGAAAATTGTAACATCAAATGGAACACCAAACATTAATCAACATAAAACCAATTCGATACAACTTCGTACATAAGCGCGCAGTGCCAAGATTACAATCAAATAGTAGTGTTTGCAAATAAAACATAACAGTTCGACATCCACTACCCTATTACATAAACCTAAGGATACAAGCTCAAACATAGAGCTCCCTGCCCTAACAGCCTAGATATTATTCCGGTCAAAGTTCACCGGAAAGTCATCGAGCAGGTGGTATCCAAGGGATCCTGTCTTACAGGTCTCCGGGTTGGTGAGGCGTAAGGGGGGTCCTACGCCGATGATATGGCCTCCCACTTCAGGAAGACGATAGTCCGGCGGCGCAGAAATGTATGGTGAAACCTCGTTAGCGTCATACAGCACATCCGGACGAATGAGCCTCATGGCATGCATAAGCTGCAAATGCTCCTGAGCTATAATGAGACGACGACGCGTCTCCCATAACTCATGCACAATGCAGCGATGCATTTGGTCCATTACGTGAACCGGTCTCGCCAATCGCCTCACTTGGGGTCCTCCCAAACCGGATCTAACAAGCGAGTTCACGTCCCTAAGCGGCGTGCGCGCATCGGAAGTGATCATATGGGGCCGGGCTAACTCACCGTCGTGCGAAGACGACTCATGGCCACCAAAGCCACCTCTTGTAACGCCATGGCCTCGAAGTGCCACGCGCTGGAAGCGTAAGGTATGCTCCCGTGACTTGTCTAGCAACAATATCTATCAACGCCATAAATTCCTCCATTCACGGTCCTCGATCACGGCGTAGATGGAATAAGTGGGCTGATATGTGAAGTTCGCCCTCCACATCATGTCTCGCGAACGCGGGTATCCATCCACTCCTTGACTTGAGTTTCCGGACAAGGTGCGAGGGTTCATCTAAAGGCAAGAAGGCAAGGTAAGTTAGTTTCATAAACCAAAACAGGATCGGAGAGAAAAGATACTAAGATGGATAAGGAATAAAAGATATTCTTAACTTAAACTTTCCGAAAATACTTTGATAATTTGCAAAATAATTTGACCAAGGGACTTACTAACTTAACGCCGATGCTACCTCTAACCTACGATCGGTATGGCTCGATACCAACGCCGTGGGGACCCGATAATTATCTCCATAAGACCGAGATTAGACCAGTCTTAGGGACATAATCACGGTCTCTGTAAATGAATTCGATTTAACTCTATCTAAGTGAGAGGCTTAGTCGAATACTAGAGCCTCAACGATCATGCGCACGCTCCTTTGCGGCGCTACATGATTGTCGATTCTCTTCGATTCAAGAACTACACTTAGTGAGTTAAATGGGATTCATCAACAACAGTATGACTTATATTGGCTCCCAAGATCAATGACCAATATACTCATACCCTCATCCAACGTTGATTACATCCATACAACACATACAACAGAGTTCAAAAGACATCTTGCATAATAGTTAAGGTCTACAACTTATTACATACGGCGTGACCGCCAAATTCAAAGTAACATATCAAGTAGCGTGGAGCAAATAAATAAAGCAAAGACCGGTAGTGGTATGCCCATCACCCATCGGCAACCGACTGGGGGTTAAATGATAGCACACTACTCGTTAGAGTCACCCAAGTCAATACTAACAAGATCGTCAGACTCATAATCTTCCTCACCTGAAAAGGCCAGCAAACATCTGGCTGAGTACAAGTGTACTCGCAAGTCTTACACAAATAGAAATAGTTATGCATAAGGGTCATTCAAAGGATGGCTCATATTGGTTTAGTTTTGCGAAAGAGACGCCACAATTAACATCCTACACATACTAGTTTTTCATGTGCCCATTTAAAAATCAGATTTGAAGTAGAAGTAAAGCATATGAATAAGTAATGAACTGAGTAACAAATAAAGCATACAAATGGCAAAGTGGCTTCCCACTTTGATACTACACAAAACATGAATATCCCATTCATGATAATTACCAAGTTCACCCACAATTTTAATTCCAAGTCTAACAATAAGCAGCCACAAATTTCAAGCGGTCGTCCATAACCGTGGACACGGCTATTCGAATAGATTTATACCCTGCAGGGGTGTACTACTTTACCCACACGACTTGATTAGCCCGTAAGCCTCCAGATGCCTCTGAATATAGCATACTTCCTATGGTATGCCAGCCGGGTAAATCAAGATATGGTCGTTTTTAGCAAGAAAATCCCATCGGCTAAGTCCCCCAACCCAAGGCTCCTAGGAAACACAAGATGTTAACATCTCCATCCTATCGGCTCAAAAGGAACATGGGATTTCACGGTCCCATGCCCTTACAATTTCACCATCGTGGGACTCAACACAACAGAACCTCCCCCCCTACTTAACCATACAGCACCCATATACCGTGTGTGATAGCACGAGTGTTGCTTGAACAGCAGGTACCCAAAGTTCGGTCCTTAATTGTCCAGACAAGCCAAACCACATACCCAAATCTCGTGCACGAAGGCACCATCACTAACCAACACTTGTCCAGACCAAAAGCTCATTTAAAATGAAAATATCCTAGTGAAAATATCCTAGTTGATCTCGTTTGATCTCTACTCTCGTTCATGTACCGTGGTGTGCGCAGGTGTGAGATTTATCTATCCTAGTGCGAATTGCATCTTGTAATTCATGCTCCACATATTTGTTTAGAATTTCCATCGTGAAAGATCGGGCAATCCAAGAATTCAATCTTGTCTAGAGGTTGATCCGCATCAGGTGGTATCAAAGCGCCAAGTTGTTCACGATGCTATTTTTTCTTGCTATTCAAGATGGTGAATTTGGCAGGTAGTGTGCATGGCTCACATCATGGAGCTTATGAAGAGGTGCTGCACATCGATGGGGAGATGTCAGCTGCTGTCCGCACAAACCTTGAGAGTGTTAGTGATTTCAAGCCATGGTAAAATCAGAGAATTAGGCATTTCAAGTCACAGAGTCAGGTAAAATTGGGACATACTGATCACAGACGTTTTTTAATACAAACCGTCTGTGATGAGATACTTATCACAGACGGTTCATATTAAGAACTGTCTGTGATAGTATCACAGACGGTTTTTAGCGCAGCTAGTAACATAGACGGTCTCTAAACCAAAATCGTCTGTGATTGCTTGTAATACAGATGGTTTTGGCCAACCGTCTGTGATGAGGCATCCAGTATTAGCGTTTTTGTAGTAGTGATTGGGAGACTAAAATTTTTGATGCTGACGTTCAATGGGCGTACAGATCCAGATGTGTACCTAGAGTGGGAGATGCGGGTGGATCAATTTTTTGATAGCCACAATTTCACTAAGGAGAAGAAGGCATGCTCTATATCAATTGAATTCAATGAATATGCTCTTGTTTGGTGGAACCAATTGTGCCGTGCTGGAGGACGACTCGACACATGGGAACACATGAAGAACATCATGAAGCGGCAGTTTGTACCAACGCACTAGACTCGAACCTTGCACACGAAGTTGCAACGACTTCATCAGGGTTCCTTGTCTGTGGATGACTACTACAAGGGGATGGAGATTCTCATGATTCATACCAGCGTGAATGAACCTGAGGAGGCGACCATGGCTCACTTCTTGGAGGGTTTGAATGATGATGTGCAAGAGAAGACAGAGTCGTTGGACTACAACAATCTACAAGACCTTGTGCATCATGTGGTGCGGTCCGAACAACGTCTTTTGCAATGCCAAGCCCGTGGCAGTCGCACTACCCACAACAGTACATGGAAGCATCCACAACAGCAAGGAGATGATGTTGGCGCAAGCCCCAAGGTGACATCATCACACCGGACAGCCGGGGCTATGTCAACGGAGATGTCGAAAGCTGCGAGTAATGGAGGTAAAGAAGCCTCTAAAGCTAATTCTAATGCATTTTCTTCTGTTCGTACTAGTAACATTGAGTGCTTCAAGTGCAAAGGAAGAGGACATATGATGTGTGATTGTCCAAATCAGTGAAAAGTGTTGCTCACTAGGGAAGGTTGTGTCATAGAGGGCTCTAGTAGCGAGTCTAAACAGGACGAGTCAGAAAAACTAGAGGCCATTGTTTGTTCTCCGGAAAGAGGAATATCCATTGATGCTTTGCCTTTTCAAAGTGGTTTGAACATGCTAGTTCAAAAGGTGCAAAGTGCTGAAATTGAAGATAAAGAGCAACGATGGAGTGTTTTCCAAACAGAGTGTAAGATCAAGGAGAAAGCGTGCAAGCTGATCATTGATGGTGGGAGTTTTACCAATATGATTAGCAAAGATGTGGTGTACGCTTTAGGACTGTCCACATGGAGGCATTCGCAACCACACTACGTGGAATGGTTGTATAACTCCGGGAGGTTGAAAATAACTCACAAGGTGCATGTTCCGTTCATCGTTGGTGATTATGTTAACAAGGTAGATTGCGATGTTGTGCCAATGGATGCATGTGGGTTGCTATTGGGTAGGCCGTGCCAATATGATCATAATGCTACACATAATGGATGGTCTAACACATATTCTTTTATACATCACAGGAAGCAACATGTGCTTAATCCAATGATGGAGAGTGCAATCAAAGTGGCAAAAATTTCAGCAAAGAAGGAGGCTTTGAAGATTACCCCAAAGCCGAGGATGGCTTTGCTTGAAGGGGGAGGGGATGATGTGGCCCCAAGTGGCATTGTTACTGATTTGGCCAAGAGTGAGCCAGGTGCAAGCTGAGCCAGAAGAGAGCAAGGTCTACGACCAACTCAGGAGGGTCTACGACCAGCTTAGGAAGGTCTACGACCAATTAAGGAGGGTCTATGACCAGCTTAGGAAGGTATACGACTAGTTCTAGAGGATCTACGACCAGCTTATAGAGATCTATGACCAATTTCACGAGAGCTACGACCAGTACTCGGTGGGAACAGTACTTGGCAGGAGGAGTACTCTATGGGAACAGTACTCGCTGAGAACAGTACTTGGTAGGAACACTCCACGACAACGATCAGGTGGTTCACGACCACCACCAGGTGGTCTATGACCATGTCCAAAACATCTATGACCACGTCCAGTTGGTTTACGATCACGACCAGATGATTCACGACTACGATCAGGTGATCCGAATCTAACATGGCAAGTAAGAAAGGAAGGAAGCCAAAAGGAAAGCCACGTCAAGAGGAAAGCCACGTGCCAAAGGGGGTAACGGTGGCCTGTAAGGAAGGTCAAGATCAC
The DNA here is from genome assembly GCA_036346255.1 of Ampelocalamus luodianensis. Classification (NCBI taxonomy): domain Eukaryota; kingdom Viridiplantae; phylum Streptophyta; class Magnoliopsida; order Poales; family Poaceae; genus Ampelocalamus; species Ampelocalamus luodianensis. Next base: position 21,203,260 of record CM070638.1, on the reverse strand, counting down.
GGTTTCTATGTTGGTTCAGTTTGGATCGAAACAACCCGTGATTTAGTTTCTATCTTTAAGATTGTTTCCGTTTAAAAGAGTCCACCGTTTAAAAGAGTCCAAGATGTAAACGTGTCATATGAGCACGAGTTAGAGATAGAATCGGCCTTGTGCCATGCATGTGTTGCTCTCGACCTTAGGTCGTGTGCATTTGGCCACACCCTTAGGTGCCAATATAAGGCCAGGGCATAGCCCATGGTAAAGGGGAGTTTTTAGATTTTGATGAGTTGAGTTATTTGGCGTGTTGCCAAGAGGGTCTATCCCTGTTATCATGTGTGTGCGAGTTCTTGAGAGTTTTCCATCTATGATATCTCTGATTGCTACTCAGGTTTAATATTATTGATTGAATTTGTGTGCTGATCTTGCTTGATCTCTGCTCTCGTTCGTATACCGTGGTGTGCGCGGGTGTGAGATTTATCTATCCTAGTGCGAATTGCATCTTGTAATTTGTGTTCCGCATGTTTGTTCAGAATTTCCACCATGAAAGATCGGGCAATCCAAGGATTCAATCTCGCCTAGAGGTTGATCTGCATCAGTGACCCTATAGGTTCATATGTAATCGGTTGTGACTCAGAAACTCTTTTCCAACACACATAGAATATATGAGACGAACCTCAATGCAATATGATGTATGACTAGGTCCTTATAACTTATGACTAGCTCGTATCTAGTCACGACCAGTCCATATTTAGATACGACCAGTTCGTAACTCCTTACGACTAGTTTATACTTAATTACAACTAGTTAGTGATTATGTTCGACTAGTCTACGACCATCTTGTATCTCCATACGACCAGTTCGTGACTATGTACGACCAGTCTACGACCAGCTCATATCTCCATACGACCAGCTCGTATCTGGTCAAACTGAATGACTTGCTTGTGTATTCTCCCTTTGCGTCACAATATCTGGTTGAACTCTAGGTGAGATAATTTGTCATTCATGGACTGTTCAATACTTTCTCGATCAAGTGTAGAATAACTTTACGTGGTCGACACTTCGACCACTAGTGGTATGTCCATGCACTTTCTTCATCTAACTACAACGAGGGGCCCGGAGACATCTCTCCTGTTATGATAGGAGGGGCAAATCACATATCCTACCAATCATATTCCTCCGCATGTTTCATAGTATACCCAAAATCTACCTTTATAACTACCCAGTTACGGAGTAGCATTTGGCAACCCCTAAGTGTACTATCACATATGTAGGAAACCATATCGATCTTAGGTCTAAGGATTATACATCATCATTGCTTGAGACCAACAGATGACACATGAAATCATTGCTTGAGACCAACTGATGACACATGAAATCATAACAATCTCCACAGTGTCTCAAGGTGGGTCAAACAAACACTATGTTCGATAACATATGTCCATATTATTGGTTCAATATCTCTATATCTATCACCCGTGAAACATAGTCATCAACCAATACATATGATAGTCTATCCATATGTGTTCTCATATGTTTCCGACTAGGGAACATTTAAGAATAATCATCGCAGAAATACAGAGTTTCATAATCAAGTCACATACTTGATAATAAATATTAATGATATTATTCTAGGAACAAGATAACATATTATCCAATATTATGAACATAACGAAATATAATCATCTCTATGATTACCTCTAGGGTATATTTCAACAGTCTCCCACTTGCACTAGAGTCAATAATTTAAGTATCTAATACCGATAGCTCTTATGTGTGCCTCATGCTTTGGCTGTGTGAGAGGCTTTGTCAACGGATCAACAACATTTAAATCCATGCGAACTTTGCATATCTTAACATCTCCTCTATCCACCAACTCACAAATAAGATGATAACGCCTGAGTATATGCTTGGACTTCTGATGGGATCTAGGCTCCTTAACCTACGCAATGACTCCATTATTGTCACAATAGAGATCTATTGGGCTCGAGGCACTCGGAACCACACCCAACTCAGCAATGAAATTCCTTATCCAAACACCTTCTTTTGCTGCTTCAGAAGCCGCAAAGTACTCGACTTGTCTCGTAGAATCAACAACCGTCTCTTGCTTGGAAATTTTCCAGCTCACTGATCCTCCATTCAAAATGAATACAAAACTAGATTGCGAACAATAATCATCTTTGTCGGTTTGGAAGCTTGCATCGGTGTAACCATTTACAGCAAGCTCTTCATCACTGCCATAAACTAGGAATGCATCCTTAGTCCTTCTCAAGTACTTAAGAATGTTTTTAACAACTATCTAGTGACCTTCACCAGCATCAGTTTGGTATTAGCTTGTCATCCTTAGTCCTTCTCAAGTACTTAAGAATGTTTTTAACAACTATCTAGTGACCTTCACCGGCATCAGCTTGGTATTAGCTTGTAACACTTAGAGCATGTGATACATCTGGTCGAGTACATATCATGGCATACATGATAGATCCAATAGCTGAAGGATATGGAATACCATTCATACGGTCTCGCTCATCAGTTGTCGAAAGACACTCACTCTTGCTAAGACTTATGCCAACTAACATAGGCAAAACCCCTTCTTGGCATCCTGCATGCTGAACCGAATCAACACTTTGTTAATATAAGTACTTTAGCTTAATCTAACTAGCCTGCTCGATCTATCTCTGTAGATCTTTATCCCTAAGATATATGCTGCCTCTCCTAGGTCCTTCATAGAAAAACTATTTTTCAATGATGCCTTAATGGATTCTAGCATAGGAATATCATTCCCAATCAATAATATGTCATCCACATATAAGATTAGAATTACAAGTGCGCTCCCCCTAACCTTCATGTAAACACAAGGTTCTTCTTTGTTCTTGACGAAACCAAACCTTTTGATCTCCTCATCAAAACGTATATTTCAACTCTGAGATGCTTACTTCAACCCATAAATGGATTTCTGAAGTTTGCATACTTTACTAGCATTCTTTGGATCGACAAAACCTTTAGGCTGTGTCTTCTACACATCCTCATCTAGGTTTCCATTAAGAAAAGCCGTTTTGACATCCATTCGCCATATCTCATATTTCATGGCTCCAAGCCATTTCTCAGAGGCTGGGTCCATCATTGCTTCCTCATAAGTCTTAGGCTCATCATTATTCAATAATAATACGTCATGCCCATATCTTATAGGCAATTGACGTGGCCTTTTAGATCTACGTGGGGTTGATGCCTCATCTACAGGTTTAACAATATTTTGTTCATCCTGTAGAGATTTCGTAGGAGTTGAAACACTTTCAGACATTTCCTAAATTTCTTCGAGTTGCACATTTCTCCCACTGACTCCTTTTGAAAGAAACTCTTTCTCCAAAAAGACACCATTCGGGCAACAAAAACTTTGCCCTATTCTCGGTTGTAAAAGTAATATCCTTTGGTTTCCCTAGGATATCCTATAAAGAAGCATTTATCTAACTTGGGTGTGACTTTATTAGACGTCAAAAGTTTAACATAGACATCACATCCTCAAATCCTTAGAAAAGACAAACTAGGACTCTTCCTAGTACACATCTCATATGGTATCTTATCTATTGATTTAGATAGTACCCTATTTAAAGTGAAAGCGACAGTTTCTAGAGTATAACCCCGAAAAGACAATGGCAGATCTGATTGACTCATCATCGACCGAACCATGTCCAACAAGGTCCGATTACGCCGCTCGGACACCCCATTCCATTGTGGAGTGTCCAGTGGTGTAAGCTATGGAATAATTCCACATTGCTTTAAATGATCACCAAATTCATGGCTCAAAAATTCACCTCCACGATCAGATCGTAAAATTTTTTATTGTCTTGCCAAGTTGATTTTGTACCTCATTTTGGAACTCCTTGAACTTTTCAAAGGATTCCGACTTGTGCCTCATTAAATAGATATATCCATATCTACTAAAGTCATCAGTGGAAGTAATAAAGTACCGAATACCACCTCTAGCTATCGTGCTCATTGGTCCACACACATCAGTATGTATGAGTGCTAACAAGTCAGACGCCCTCTCATCCGACCAGTGAAAGGTGCCTTGGTCATCTTTCCAAGTAGACAAGATTCGCATGTTTCAAATGATTCCAAATCAAATGAGTTTAGAATTCCATCATCATGAAGCTTTTTCATGCGTTTCTCACTTATGTGACCCAAACAACAATGCCAAACAAAAGTGGAATTCATATCATTAGGCCGAAGCCTCTTTGCATTAACATTATAGACAGGTGCTTCATCAAGATTTAAAATAAACAACCCATTCAAAATAGGAGCATAACCATAAAATATTTCATTCAAAAATATAGAACAACCATTGTCCTCAACAATGAATTTATAACCCTCTGCCATCAAACACGAGGCAAAGATAATGTTTCTAGTCATGGCTGGAATGTAATAATAATTATTTAATTCCATAATAAATCCTGAGGGCAAAAGTAATGGCAAAGTCCCGATGGCTAATGCAGCAACCCTTGCTTTACTCCCGACGCGAAGATCCATTTCACCTCTTGCAACATTTCTACTCCTTGTTAGACTCTGCATCGAATTGCAAATATGAGCAACCGATCCGGTATCAAATACCCAAGAGTTAACGGAAGAATCAACAAGAAAAACATCTATAACATTAATACCTGAAGTGGAAGGTTTAGTCTCACCATTCTTTTTCAGATCAGCCAGGTATTTCTTGCAGTTCCTCTTCTAATGGCCTAGCTCTTTGCAGTAAAAGCATTCATTCTCTTGAGTCGGGCCAGACTTAGCCTTGGGCTTAGGCTTGTTAGTATGGATCCCATCTGAAGCTTTAGCCTTGCCCTTTCCTTTGACCCAAGTCTTAGCCTTCTTCTTGAAGCTTGTACTCTTTTGCACCATCATCACATAACTGTTGCTTTTTTTCATGTTGTCCTCTATAGTCTTGAGCATCATATGTAGCTTGGTGAGATTCTTGTCTAAGCCATTCATATGAAAGTTCAGAATGAACTGCCCATAGCTTGCAGGAAGCGAAGCAAGAATCAAATCAGTAGCCAATTCTTGACTAAGGGGAAAACCAATTTTTCCAAGCTCTATGTGTAACCAACAATATTGAACACATGTGGGCTCACTGGACTACCCTCAGCTAGCTTACACCCAAATAATTTTTTTGAGATCTCATATCTCTCAGTTCTTGCTTGTGGCCTTTACGTTCTCAAACTACTTCTGAAGGTCTGAGTTCATGGTAGCAAGCATGAGACAGCTAACATCAAGGGACTCATCACATGCCTTTTATAGGCATTTTTAATAGTAGCAGCAGCATTTTCAGCAGGCACATATGGAATTGGTTCCTTTAGAACATGTTTCTTTTTATCTTGCCTAAGAACAATTCTTAGGTTGCGGGACCAATCCGTAAAATTTGTTCCATTCAGTTTTTCCTTATCAAGTATCGAACGTAAAGCAAAACTAGAGGTAGGTACAGCAACTGGTGCCATGATCTACAACATAAAATCTGCAATACTAAGACACATGTTCAAGAAAAGTAACTTCTATTAAACAATTTAATAAAGATACTCCCACTAGATACCATATCCCTTTTATGACATTTAGCGATTTAAGACCCATAATCAGTTAATCTACTAGTGAGCTTTGGCATCACTGCTAGAAGATTAGTGAAGTTGGTAAGCAACCATTTGCTAATCATATCTCTATATAACTCTTGTTGTTGGGCAGCATTTCTATACTCTGGCACCCAATCCTATGCCCCAAGATCCATAACCGTTATGATGACCATGTCAAGTTAAACCAGTGCTATGCGTGTAAGTGTCCGACACAAACCCATCTTGTCGAGGAAAATTAATGGCACTCTGCTTTAGCAAGACCTACCGTTAAAATACATGGCTTTGGATGGTGCAACTAATTGGAAGGGCATATTTGTAACTTAATATTATGTGGGGGAATTTTACTTCTACCATGTTAAAAGCATTCGAAGCAACTAAATAACATGCATAGAAATAAATAAACAGGAATATGAAGGCATTCACAGACGATCACATTGCATCGTGATATAGTATGACCCTTCCACATGGTGATCTCCATCGCCTTGCTTCCTGTTTGCTATGTCTCCAAGTGGCCAATTCCTTCAAGTACTCCCACTAAGCTATTACTTCTAATACCACTAGTTATAAATTACAAGGAGTGAAGAAGCATAACAAGTCGACACGCAGGCTGTTATACAAATATAGACAGCCTTGGGTTGCAATAAGCATGACACACAGGTCATGAACATTACATATATACACATTATGGGCCATACTATTCATAAAAACCTAAAAAATAAGTTATGCATAGAATCGCATTCTCTCTAACGGATGGTGTGAACTAGCAATACCAAAAACCAAGTTAGATTCTAGTCCATAGGGGGTAGCCCCTTCGGGGTCACAGGGGCGATAGCCTCTGTCCATATACCAGGGTCCTTTTCGGCGGTTCCACTCATGTAAATCGCATTGGATTAATCACGTTAACCTTTTTTTCGATTGCCAACTCCGATTCGATCAACCAGATTGATCTTCGTGTGCTCCATGGATTTACGATCACTGTCTGCCCCGATAGCGGAAACCGACAGGTAGAGGCAAGTCGTGATATGACCATGAAAACATGATCACGGAATAACGATCATGAACCCATCTTGAGACCACCGCGCATGGACGATCATATCGACTATCGCCAAAAACAATCTATCACATAGAATGACCAACAGAAACAAAAATAGATCACATCTATGACTCCCACATATCACAATATGCATCTAATCCGACTCTAAAACTAGACGGGATGGCTCTGATACCACTAAAGGATTACGGGTAGGCTACGATAGCATAAAACAAAACAATTCTACTGCACAACCAAGGAACCTCAGCTAGTAATAAATCATGGGATTACCACTAGACGCGCCAACTCATAACGGAAGTAGAGTTGATGTAGCGAGTTGATGCAGTAGTAGTCGTACTCGCCGCATGTCTTCTCCACCTACTCCTGTGATCATCACGAATTGCGGATCGTCCTAGTGCTGATGCTTCACAACAACACCTCTAAGGAATCAACATATACGGGGCAGGGACACCACACACTGGAGTGCTAGCGCTGGCAGCGTGGTATTGGATGAGGAAGGTGTGGCTATTAGGGTTTCTAGATTTCTTCAAAAACGATTACTGCACCCCATGCCACTGCCCCTCTATATATAGGCATCCATGATAGGTCTCGAACTTGAGGCTCATTTGGAATTCATAGCCTACAAGAATTCGGATCACCATCCAAATCAAATCCAAACCCTTTAAGTGTGTGACCCTATAGGTTCATGTGTAATCGGTTGTGACTCAGAAACTCTTTTCCAACCACGAGTCATTAGCAGTACCTAGCAGGACATAACGATTCCCGAACACACATAGAATAAATTAGACAAATCTTAATGGAATATGATCTATGACCAAGTCCTTATCACTTACGACCAGCTCGTATCTAGTCACGACCAGTCCATATTTAGATACGACCAGTTCGTAACTCCTTACGACCAGTTTATACTTAATTATGACCCGTTCGTAACTCCTTACGAAAAGTTAGTGATTATGTTTGATTAGTCTACGACCAACTCATATCTCCATATGACTAGTTCGTAACTATGTTCGACCAGTCTATGACAAGCTCGTATCTCCATATAACCAATTCATGACTATGCACGACCACTCTACGACCAGCTGGTATCTCCATACGACCAGTTCGTGACTATGTACGACCAGTCTACGACCGGCTCCTATCTTTATACGACCAGCTCATATCTGGTCGAACTGAATGACCTGCTTGTGTATTCTCCCTTTGCCTCACGACATCTGGTTGAACTCCAAGTGAAATAATTTGTCATCCATGGACTATTCAGTACTTTCTCGATCAAGTATCGAATAACTTCATGTGGTCAACACTTCGACCACTAGTGGCATGTTCATGCACTTTCTTTATTCGACCACAACGAGGGGTCTAGAGACATCTTTCTTGTTATGATAGGAGAGGCAAATCACATATCCTACCAGTCATATTTCTCCGCATGTTTCATAGTATACCCGAAAGCTACCTTTATAACTACCCAGTTACGGAGTAGCGTTTGGCAACCCCTAAGTGTACTATTACATATATAGGAAACCATGCTGATCTCGAGTCTAAGGATTATACATCATCATTACTTGAGACCAACTCATGACAAATGAAATCATAACAAACTCCATAGTGTCTCAAGGTGGGTCAAACCAACACCATGTTCGATAACTTGTGTCCATATTATTGGTTTGATATCTTTATATATATGACCCGTGAAACATAGTCATCAACCAATACATATACTAGTTTATTCATATGTGTTCTCATATGTTTCCGACTAGGGAACGTTTAAGTATAATCATCACAGAAATACAAAGTTTCACAATCAAGTCACATACTTGATAATAAATATTAACTATATTATTCAAAGAACAAGATAACATATTATCCAATATTATGAACATAACGAAATATAATCATCTCTATGATTGTCTCTAGGGTATATTTCCAACAAGAACCATATGTGATATTTCATAATATCACAAACGGTTCTTTTTCAGAACCGTCTATGATACTTCACAGATAGTTTTCAATATGAACCGTCTGTGACATCCCGTCCTCATCACAGATAGTTTGTATTAAAAACCATATGTGATAATCTCACTTATTGCAGACTTGACCCTCATAGATCTTCTTTAAATTCTAGATCTCATTTGGGGCTACTTTGAGGAGGTGGGGCTTTCAGGTGATTTGCTGAAAGGAGACCATGGATCAGTTGAGAAGAGTGATTGTAGATCCATTTGTTGTTGACTATGATTAGTAATTTGTTCCTAATTGCATTATATTCTAGATCTAGCTTGGTAAAGGGAGAATTGAAGATGGTTTAGATCTAGCTTGATGTAGAGAGAAGATTATTTACATCTAGCATGGTTTAGGGTTTAGCCAAGGAGAAGAGAGCAGTAGAAGTAGAGAAGTGAAACCCATTCTTAGATGCAGGGAAGTGATCAGTAGTGGCTTGTCCTGCAACGGTGCAAGAAACCACCATCACTTCCCCACTTCTCCACTAGCCATTGCTCCCACTCTGTTCCTCCATCCATCTCTTCTCCCACTCTCATCTTCATAGTCTATTTCTACTTAATTCCATTTAATTAATCTTTAATCTTCCTAGCTACAGGTTGTGACCATCACGAAAACTGCGTTAGAACAGTCTCAACTCATAAAAATTCAAGGACGGTTTGCGTCATTCTTGTTGCACGAGGTCATAAACCCAGATGGGGAGTTCCACAATGTATATTGAACTTTATTGGGATAAGATTGAACTTAATGGTACATGTGTGTATTTGTTCATTGAATGGTTAATTTTAGTTCATTTGAGTTAATTGATTTGCATATGATATGGATGTGCTTATTTCTGAAATGAATGTGAATTAGATGTATACTTTTAGTTCATTTGAGCTAATTGATTTGTGATATGGATGTGCTTGTTTCTGAAATGAATGTGAATTGGATGTCTACATGTACTTGTTGTGTTTCTGCTTATTTCAGATGGCATGGCTAGCATTTCCTGAGGCTAGCCAATAAACAGAAATAGATTTACTAATACAAAAGAATATCACAAATAGTTCCTTAGGATAAACCGTCTGTCATACATCAGCTTTCACAGATGGTTTCATCTACAACCCGTCTATGATACATTAGCTATCAAGGACAGTTTTATCTACAAATCGTCTGTGATACATCAGCTATCACAGATGGTTTCATCTACAAACTATCTGTGATACATCAGCTATTACAGACGGTTTCATCTACAAACCGTCACAAATGGTTCTGAGTTAATAACCGTCTGTGATAGTCTTCATCACAAATGGTTCAAAAACTGTCTGTGATGACCTCATGTCATTACTGACCCATAAACTCAGATGGCTCACGAAACCGTTTGTGATGACGTTTTTGAACCATATGTGAAGACCTTTTCTGTAGTAGTGGCTCTAGTTTTCACTAGGTTTGAATGTTCCATAAAAATTACGTATGGACTTGGGTGATTTTGAAATGTTGGACTAGAGAGGCAACCTCTGTTAGTTTGGTATAAAAACAAAAATGAAAAACCTAGTTTTTGATGTAGGCGAGTTATATTATGAACTGTTAAATGTGAGAGTGTGTTCTCACATGTAGATAGGGAGAGATTCTCGCCCGGGTTGATTAAGGACTAAACTTCGGTGCCGCCAATCTGAGCCTATGTGTACAACCACATGTGCTAATTATGGGATAGCCTTAACTTATTAAGGTATCTAGAACTAGCCTTGCATTTTGGTAGGCCGTAGCAGTAAGGGCATTCCGGGCAGGTTTGCTCGAGGGGCTCCCTTCACCAAGGCGTTGGGACCAAAGCCTTCTGATACAATAGTGAATGCCTCACTAAAGGGAGGGTATCCGCTAAAGTGAGGGCTTATCATTCGTCGGGCGGGTGGAAGGTTAGAACTAGGTGATGTAAAGGCTTCGTTATGAACTCTAGACTGCATACTATCATGTTGTGTATGGTGGTATCGACGGATACCGAATAAACTAGTGAGCTCATATCATGTGGGTAAAGTTCTACACCTATGCAGAGTGTAAATCTATTTAAATAGTTATGCTCGTGGTCATGAGCGTGCTTAGTGCAGCCACATTGGGTATAGTGTTCACTTTTGCAAAAACGGTTTTGTTGGAAATGATGGGATGGATTGTCGTTGACGTGTGTGCCATGTCTATGGTTGAAAATGATTCGTGTTCACAGCAAAGGAGGGTTGTGACTTGCTTTTATTAAAGTTTCATATACTTTTTATTCCATTACATGCCAATTGCTATTTAAATTCTTGTGGCAAATTATTACATATCGGTATTGCAAATTAAATTTGCTTTATGCTGAAAATAACTTGTAGCGTAGAGCCATATCCCTTTATATCCTTGCATTTATATTATGTTATGATATACTACAAATCTTTCTGAGTACACAATATACTCAATCTTGCTTAAATTGTTGCTCAGAGTATGAGGAAGACACGATCCCTTACGATGCATATTTCACACCCGGTACTGGAGGGTACAACGACGAGTCTTTTTAGGGCTTAGTCCTTGTCGGTTGCTTGTGGGATAGATGTGGCATACCACGGAACTCTTTTTGTTTATTCACTATGCTTTCTGCTGATCTTTTTTGATACTCGAGTTTATTTCGCCGGTTGGCCCTTTTGTAATGTAAACTTGTTATGTATCGCTTAATGTTAAGACCTTTTGAATCATATTGTATGTATGAAATGTGTGTGAATTTGATTGTCAATGTTGTGGAGGTGTGTACTAGCCACTGATTATAACACTAGTATGGTACATAGGAGGATTTAGGGTATTCAACACCTGGGTCCAACATTCCTTGTATAGCATCCCTACAATTATAATTGAAACCATCAGGCAGCATCAAAGTTCTTGTGGATATCATGAGGATATATGCACGATATTAAGATGATGTTACAATTGGTAATGGCATTTTTGGTTTGCGATTTCTCGTGTTTTCGGCAAATGTTCAAAGGTCGTCGAGTTGATGAGCGGTCCGACTTGGCCGGAGCGGTCGATCGACGATGGTCGACCGCCATTGAATGGCGGTCTGACCAGTTTTATGTTGTTCATTGATTTAAATGGGAAAGTGATTTTGGGATTGGTCTTATTCATGTTTATCTTTGCATATTTGTTGCATATTGCATGTTTTCACTGACGTGGGTCAAGTTGTGAAGAACTTGTTCCCGGAGACGATTTCTCTATCTATTGCTGTGCAGGTGTCTTAATGGTCAATGACGGTCAACGGCGAGAGGATCGGGACTAAGCTTGGAGAGCTGAGGTCCAAAACAATCATGAATGCCGGGTGAGGTCAAGTGACTCAAGCGTGACGCGGAATGGACGAGGATGATCGAACGGGCAGTTCGGTGCAACGGGTTGATCAAGCGGCGCGGGGGTCGGTGCAAGTGCCTTGGTGGTTCCGGTGGGATCCGGACGGGAGAGACTTGCCGACATGATGAGAGCTGTTGATCAACCTACACGTGGCGGAGCAGGCGATTGCTTCGACTGGATTGGACTCGGTCTTCGGAGAAGGATCGAGAAGGGGTATTTTGGTAATTTCACCAAATACCGGCTTTGTGACGTTTGGCTAAAGCACGGCACAAGGTGAAGTGGTTTAGGTCAATAGATGATGGTTTCGGTGCTTTAAAATGCGTACGTAAGTGTCCCGTTCATGTTGGGCCTTAACGGGAGCCCATTAGAGAAACTCTTCTAGAAGCTAGGCCTCTAGTATAAATAGGAGGGGTGCTGCCACACAGCCCCCAAGCACTTCATTTGTAAACCTTAGTTTGGTTTTAGGGACTTAAAGAGAAAGAGAGAGGCTTATGATTCTAGGGGAGATGAGTTGATTGTGTTCTTATGGATTGAGCTCTTGTCCTCCTTGAGGGAGTGGCTGTAACCAGCAACAATCACGAATCAATCCATGGATGATTTCCCAAAGATGTGTCTCTTTGTGTTCTTCCTTCTTGTTTTGTGGTTTTGAGCCCATCTTTGATTCTTTGGTTTTTGGTTGATCTCTTCTCCTCTTCTACCTTGCTGTGATGTGTGGGAATACATCTAGAATCACCTAGACCATCAATCGCCCACGAGCAAATCTTTAGATCAAGTTTTCGTTTTTGCTCGGTTTTGATCCTTCCTTCGGTAAAACTGAAAAAGGTCTAAACTTTGACGTGGATCTAATCAATCGTTGCTTGGAATAGGTTCCTAATATCCTTAGGAAGGTGTGTTCCAAATTTGGTCAAGTTTGGCCGTGTAGATCAAAAGTTAGATCAATTTTTGTTTTTGAAATAGTGCTGAAATTCGCGTTCTGTGCTGAATTTACTATTCACTGGTTTGACCACTCATCAGAGTCGTCGACCGCCTGCACGGTCCGATCGCATCAGAGCCGGTCTGACCTCTCCTGTTCACTAGCACTATTCATCAGGCTGAAAAATTATATTTCTGGTTGTTTCTTCTGGAGGTTTGAAGGGAATTCAACATAAATCTTCCACTGTGTTTATCTATTAATCTTCATAGCTCTCATAGCTATTAGAGTGAAATTTGTGTTGAATCTAATCTTAAAAGAAAATTTTGGTTAATCTCCTATTCACCCCCCCCCCCTCTAGTCGTCTTTCCGGTCCTACAATTGGTATCAGAGCAAGGTTAGATCTTCTCATAGATCTTAACTGGTCTTTGGAGCCATGGCGACTGAAAAGTATTCAATCAAACCTCATATCTTTGATGGATCTGATTTTGCTTACTAGAAGGCTCGTATGCAATCTTACATCGAGGCTCAAGGGCACGCTATTTGGCTTAAAGTTAAAAATCCATATGTTGTGCCAGCCGATGACGATGTCATTACTCCAGATGTTGAGGCTAATAGCAAGGCTCGAAATTTTCTGATTCAAGGCTTAGTCAATCTGAGTTTGAGCGTGTTGCTCATTTTAGGTCTGCTCATGAGATCTGGAGGACTCTCTGTGATTATCACGAGGGTTCTACTGCGATCAAGGAAGTGAGACAGAACCAACTCAAGAAAGCATACTCAAAGATCGAGCAAAGGCCTGGTGAATCTTTAGATAAGCTGTGGGGAAGGTTCTCCAAGATTCTGCATGATCTTCGCGCTGCGGATCTTGTTTTCACTGAATCTGAGAATGCACGCCAGCTTTTGGGTGCTCTTGATGTGAGAGTTTGGGGGATGAAGATCACTTCCATCAATGACAACACTGTCATGAGTGAGCTTACCATGGATAAGCTCTACTCGAGGTTGAAGACGCATGAGATTAACTTTATCTCGCATCTCCCCAAGACAGAGTCGATGGCTTTAGTGGTCAACCCATCTAAGGGTAGTTCTTCTGATTCTTTTGACTTTAGCTCGTCTGGTCTTTCTTTGCCCGCTTGGCATTCTTTGAGCGATGAGCAACTAGAGAAGATACCTGAGGATGATTTAGCCCTCCTATCTACCAGATTCTCGAGAGCTTATAACAAAGTGAGGAACAGAAGGAGAGGTGGCCCTGTCACATGCTTTGAGTGTGGTGAGCCAAATCACATTCGGTCCAGATGCCCCAAGCTGAAGGGCAAGGAGGAAAAGGATTCTCGGAGGCGTCCTTAAGCTAAGGATGCAAAAGCAAAGAAGCCCAACTATCGCAAGTTCGTCAGCCGGGTCCTTGCCGCTCTTGAGAGTGTTGATATGAGCGATGTGGACTCAGGGACAGAGGACGACGAGGATGAATCACATGGCAAGAAGAAGACCCAGGATTTCACCGGCATGTACTTCATGGCTAGGGACAGTCACGACGTCGACTCCTCCAACGACGACGACCTTTTCAGCGATCCCGACGAGGTACGCCCTTCTTTGAGTGAGATGAAACGAGCTTTGGTTGTTACTGAACGGAAAATAAAGAAGCAAGATAAAGAGATTAAGAAACAGGACACCATGATTGATAACTTGAACCTAGAAGTTGTTAGGCTTAAATCTATTAATCCTGTTGATGATTGTGATTCTTGCTCTAGCTTGCTTGATGAATTGACAAACTTGAAATTTGCTCATTCCTCTGTTACAAATCAATTAAAAGATGCTCTAGATGAATTAGAATCTCTCAAGTCAAGTCCTGCTTGTATGAATGCTATTGCTTTAGATGTGACTTCTGTAGATGCTATTCCTTTATCATGCTCGAGTTGTGCTTTGCTTGAATTAAAATTGAATAGTGCTACAAAAGAATTGCAGAAATTTGATCCTAGTCATACTTGCTCTCATTGTGAGGATAATAAGGTCAAAATGAAATAAATAACTGAAATGGTTCTTTATTCTAGATCTGCATCATGTGAAAATTGTCTTAAACTCACAATAGAGAATGATGCTCTAAACAAGACTTTAGAGGAGAAATCTAAAATTGAAAAATCCATGTTCATGACTGCATCCATGAAAGCTATTGACTCTTCTTGTTGTATCTTGTGTACTGAAGTTGGAATAAATGTAGATAAGATACAAGAGGCATTTAGAGATAAATTTAAGGAGCAGTTAAATAGGATTAAGAATTCCTATTGTGTGTCTTGTGAGGCTTTGAAAGTTGAGATAGCTATTCTCAAGGATGAGTATGATGAGGCAATCAAGTCTAGTAATTGTGCTACATGTAAGGACCTAGCCAAAGAAAATGATTACCTTAAAGATACTCTTGAGAGATTCACTAGTGGGAAGAAGAATCTCACCATGATTCTTGATAAATCTAAGGTGAGTGTGAAGAATAGTGGCTTAGGTTTTAATTCAATAGAGCATTCCAAGAACCATCCACCTAAGATTGCGAGAGATGTTGAGAGTGGCTTGTTTGAGGTAGAACCCCCTGAACCATCTAAGATTGTTTTTAGATCTGCAGGTTTTGCCCAAACCTCTTCTAGCAAGACAGGTGCTTATATATCAACAGGTCAGACCCCTCAAAAGGTCAAGTACCATTGCACATTCTGCAAGAAGGATGGCCACATTGTTGAGTTCTGCTTCCGTAGAGCTAAGATTGAGAGGAAGGGGAGGATGAGTGCTTTGAGGTCCATTAGAGGAGTTCCTTCACCTACTGTAGTCTCTAGAGCCAGGCAGCCTGTCTTTCCTACTAGACATAGGCCTAGGTTTGTAGATGACTTCTTTGACTCTTTTGGAGGTTCTAGGCAGTGTTCTGGTTTAGGATATCATGGGGAGAGACCACGGGTAGCATCTAGACAGGGGGAGTACCGACCTTTTGGTAGTATTCATAGAGGTCTAGGTGTTTCTCATGTGCATTCTGATGATTTTTCTCCTAACCATTTTATTGTTGCTTCTGTTGGTGTTCACAAGCATCGTGTGGCTCAGTACTGGATTCCCAAGTCTTTTATCACTAACCCCGATCGAGGCACGATGTTTCTGCTTATGCCCTGTAGGTCCGCTGCATGCGAGGAAGGAGGACATATGGCTTGTTGATTCGGATGTTCTCGACACATGACCGGAGATTCTAGATGGTTTTCCTCCTCACACGTGCATCCAAAGAATGAGTTGATCACATTTGGGGATGCTTCTACGGACCGTGATGCCAAGGGCACAGTCGCGCGTCAACAACAAGTTCATGCTTAAGGACGCCGCTTTGGTAAGTAAGCTAAGGTATAATCGCTATCTGCTTCTCACCGCTTGATGAGGGTCCGGAGGTAAGGTTTAAGAGTGGTGAGTGTAGAGTTCGACTCCTCGTGAGCATGTCTTTGGGATCACTAGGTTTGAGAGGATCTTTAGTGCTGATTTCAGTGTCTCCTCTTCTTCTAGCCCTAGGTGTCTTCTGGCTTCTAATTCTCATGATCTAGTCTTATGGCATCGTAGACTTGGACACATAGGTTTTGACCACTTGGCTAGAGTCAGTAGCAAGGATTTCATTAGAGGTTTGCCTAGGTCAAGGTCATTAGAAACCTAGTGTGCGCTCCTCAGAGACATGGTAAGATGGTTTCTGCTTCTCATCCACCTCTTACTTTAGTGATGACTGATGGTCCAGGTCAGCTCTTGCACTTAAACACTGTTGGCCCTTCTAGAGTTCAGTCTGCAGGTGGGAAATGGTATGTGCTTATGATTGTGGATGACTTCTCCAGGTATTCTTGGGTTTATTTTTTGG
The DNA here is from genome assembly GCA_036346255.1 of Ampelocalamus luodianensis. Lineage (NCBI taxonomy): Eukaryota > Viridiplantae > Streptophyta > Magnoliopsida > Poales > Poaceae > Ampelocalamus > Ampelocalamus luodianensis. Next base: position 21,186,536 of record CM070638.1, on the reverse strand, counting down.
TTTCTAAGGACGAGGCTTTTGGATTTTTTAGAGAATTGATCCTTAGACTAGCTGTTGATCTTCCTAGAGCTTTAAGAGTCATTAGGAGTGACAATGGGACAGAATTCAAGAACTCTTCTTTTGCCACTTTCTGCACTGATAGGGGAATTGAGCATCAGTTCTCTTCTCCTAAAGTTCCCCAGCAGAATGGAGTTGTAGAAAGGAAGAACAGAACCCTAGTAGAGATGGCTAGAACCTTGTTAGATGAACATTCCACACCTAGGAGGTTTTGGGCTGAGGCGATCTCTACTGCTTGTTATGTCTCTAATAGGGTTTTCTTGAGATCTGTGATTGGCAAGACTTCTTATGAGCTTAGATTTGGTCATAGGCCTAAAGTCTCTCATTTCAAGATTTTTGGTTGCAAGTGCTTCATTCTTAAACATGGCAACCTTGATAAATTTGAATCTAGATATTCTGATGGCATATTTCTTGGATATCCTGCTCATTCTCGTGGCTATCGTGTATTTAATTTGGATACTAATAAAATTATTGAGACTTGCGAAGTCACTTTTGATGAGGCTAGTCCTGGTACTAGACCCGATGCTGTAGGTACACAGATTTTTGATACTCGAGAAAGCATCTTCGTCGATAATAACTCTAAGGATGAGGACCCAATCCATCCTCAAGTCCCTTCTGAGATGGTTGGAGAGCCTGCTTCCACTACTCCAGCTTCAGCTGAGCAGCCTCCTCCTATCTTCACCGACGACCTCAGTGGCTCTGCTCCTACCTCAACAACCCATGAGGTAAAGGCCACTTCTGCACCAGGAGCTCCTCTTCACATCCAGCGACGACATCCGCCTGAACAGATGATTATGGATCTCAATGAGCGAGTCACTCGCTCCAGGTTTATTTCTTCTGATTCTCATGCACATTCTGCTTTTGTCGCGTCTTTTGAACCCCGAGATGTCACCCATGCTTTATCTGATTCCTCTTGGGTCAATGCCATGCATGAAGAACTTGAAAATTTTAAAAGAAACAAAGTCTGGACCTTAGTTGAACCTCCACCTAATATTCATGTAATTGGAACAAAATAGATTTTCAAAAATAAGCAAAGTGAGGACGGGTTGGTAGTTCGCAACAAGGCTAGGCTTGTAGCTCATGGTTATTCCCAGGTAGAGGGCTTAGACTTTGAAGAGACATTTGCTCCTGTTGCTAGATTAGAAGCCATTCGCATTCTGCTAGCTTTTGCTTCTTCTAAGGGCTTTAAGCTTTTTCAAATTGATGTCAAAAGTGCATTTCTTAATGGTTTCATAGAAGAAGAGGTCTATGTCAAGCAACCTCCTGGCTTTGAAAATTATAAGTTCCCAAACCGTGTTTTTAAACTCTCCAAAGCCTTGTATGGATTGAAGCAAGCCCCTAGAGCTTGGTATGATAGGCTTAAGAGTTTCTTGCTTAATAATGAGTTCAAAATGGGAATGGTTGATAAAATCTTGTTCACTCTCAGGCATGGCAGTGACTTTTTATTAGTTCAGATTTATGTAGATGATATCATATTCGGTGGTTCTTCTCATGCTTTGGTGTCTAGATTTTTAGATTCTATGAGCAGGGAGTTCGAGATGAGCATGATGGGAGAATTGACTTTCTTTCTTGGTATTCAAGTCAAGCAACTGAAAGAAGGCATCTTCATTCATCAAAGTAAGTATACAAAGGACCTTCTTCGGCGCTTCGACATGGGAAACAGTAGACCAATGTCTACTCCCATTGCCACAACCACCGTGCTGGACCCTGATGAGGATGGAGAGCCCGTGGATCAGAAGGAGTACCGCAGCATGATCGGCTCCCTCCTCTACCTCACAGCGTCGAGGCCGGACATACAATTCGCTGTGTGTCTATGCGCTCGATTTCATGCTTCCCCTCATGCTTCTCATCATCAAGCAGTGCGGCGCATATTCAGGTACCTCCAAGACACTCTTGACTTTGGACTCTGGTTTTCTTCTGATTCTGCTCTCTCTATTCGGGCTTTTTCTGATGCTGATTTTGCGGGGTGTAGAGTGGATAGGAAGAGTACTTCTGGCACTTGTCATTTCTTGGGCACATCTCTTATTTCTTGGTCTTCTCGAAAACAGTCATCTGTTGCACAGTCCACTGCCGAGGCCGAGTATGTAGCTGCAGCAAGCAGTTGCTCTTAGGTTCTCTGGATCTTGTCTACTTTGAGGGACTATGGGTTGTTTTTGGATAGTGTTCCTCTTTTCTGTGACAACACTAGTGCCATCAACATTGCCAAAAACCCAGTGCAACACTCTAGGACCAAGCACATTGATATTCGATTTCATTTTCTGAGAGACTATGTTGAGAAAGGTGATGTTGTACTTCATTTTGTTGAGTCTGAGCAGCAGTTTGCTGATATTTTCACTAAGGCTCTTGACTCTTCTCGTTTTGCTACTTTGCGGGGAGAGTTAGGGGTTATTAGTCCTCTTGGCCTGTTTTGAGGGGGAGTTTTGCTCTTTTGCATTCATTGTAGCATAATGCATTTTTATTTCTACAACTTGCATTGTAATATATTTTCATGGAGCTCTGATTATTATCCTTGTATGACATGTTTTCATACTTTATACCTTGCCATGTCTTGTGTTAGTGTGCTGAGACTTCTGTTATGGCTTTTCATTTGTAGCTTAGTTTTTGCCATGATAGTTTTATTATCTATGAGCAATTTGAATCACAACATAACTTCTTGAATCTTGTGACTAGTTTTGCTATAGTGATCCTCTTATGATTCACGCCATGTCATATACGCTTAATTGAGTCTTGAATCTGATATGAGTTTTGAAATGAGCTGAGTCAAGCAAATGAAAAAATTACAAGCTTTTCTGCGAAAAAACTGATCTCACCAATTCTTTCTCATGAGACGGCTTGCCATTGTACTAGTCTTGAACTCAGGGGGAGTTTTGGATGACTTAGATCACTCTCTTAAGTTTTCTTGCTTGGGATGGTCGCGGCAAGGCTTGAGATCTAGCACATTGCTAAGAAAACAAAATTATCTTTTGGTTGAAGCTTAGAAGGCAGTTGTGGATGGCTCCTAGTCTAGGACTTACTTTACTAAGATAAAACCTGAAGTCTTTCAGCAAAGTGCTAAAATTCCACTTGCTTGAACAAATTGATTCATAATTGCACTCAAAATGCTCAAAATTGACTCTTTGTCTAATTTCTGGGCTTCATTTTGCTTATAGACATGGCTTGACTCCTTTTGGATACCTTTAGTTTAACTATGGTCTTCAACATCTTTACATGCTAAGCCTTTATTACAACTCAAATTATTGCTCTGTTGGCTTTAGCTTGCTATATATGTTTTGCCTTGATGGACAATCACTACTTCACATAATATGGCTTGGTGTAATACTTGTCTAGTCTTCTTGGATAATTCTCATGGCTCCTGTTGCTAAAAATAAAAACAAACAAAACAATTGCAGCCATTCCATTTCATTCATGCTCTATCTTCTTCCATGTTTCTTGCTGAATACATTGTCAAAGGGGGAGAAAGATTAGTAAAAATGTTGTTTTAGAGCTGTTTGGAGTCTTAGGGAGAAAGTGTTTTCTCATGACAAATTGGTGATCATTGTGAGTGGGAGCATCTCTTTTGCATTCCTTTGGTTTTATTGCCTTTTTCTAAATCTGAATTGCAATTCATGAATACTCACCATGATCTAAGGTCAAATAGAACAATTGTTCTTTCATATGGACCTTAAGTGAGATTTTTGGCGATTCTCTGGAAATTGAAGCTTTTGTGCTGTCCTTTGCCTTATCTCACTTGCCTTAACTATTCTGAAGCCAGCTTGGTCATTTCAATGGCTTTCTCTTGCTTATGGACCAAGTTGTGCCTTTGCGTGAAAACGACGAGTATTTTCATTTTCAAACCTAAGACTTACATTAATTTTCTGGAAGATTGCCAATGTGCTCATCAAGGAGGAGATTGTGGATATCATGAGGATATGTGCACGATATTAAGATGATGTTACAATTGGCAATAGCATTTTTGGTTTGCTATTTCTCGTGTTTTCGGCAAATGTTCAAAGGTCGTCGAGTTCAAAGCGGTCCGATCGGCTGGAGCGGTCGATCGCCAGGCGATGGTCGACCATCCATTGATTTAAATGGGAAAGTGATTTTGGGATTGGTCTTATTCATGTTTATCTTTGCATATATGTTGCATATTGCATGTTTTCACTAACGTGGGTCAAGTTGTAAAGAACTTGTTCCCGGAGACGATTTCTCTGTCTATTGCTGTGCAAGTGTCTTGACGGTCAATAACGGTCAACGGCGAGAGGATCGGGACTAAGTTTGGAGAGCTGAGATCCAGAACGATCATGGATGCCGGGTGAGGTCAAGTGACTCAAGCGTGACGCAGAATGGACGAGGATGATCGAACGGGCAGTTCGGTGCGACGGGTTGATCAAGCGGCGCGGGGGTCGGTGCAAGTGCCTTGGTGGTTCCGGTGGGATCCGAACGGGAGAGACTTGCCGACATGATGAGAGTCGTTGATCAACCTACACGTGGCAGAGAAGGCGATTGCTTCGACTGGATTGGACTCGGTCTTCGGAGAAGGATCGAGAAGGGGTATTTTGGTAATTTCACCAAATACCGGCTTTGTGACGTTTGGCTAAACCACGCACAAGGTGAAGTAGTTTAGGTCAATAGATGATGGTTTCGGTGCTTTAAAATACGTGCGTAAGTGTCCCGTTCATGTTGGGCCTTAACGGGAGCCCATTAGAGAAACTCTTTTAGAAGCTAGGCCTCTAGTATAAATAGGAGGGGTGCTGCCACACAGCCCCCAAGCACTTCATTTGTAAACCCTAGTTTGGTTTTAGGGACATAGAGAGAAAGAGAGAGGCTTAGGATTCTAAGGGAGATGAGTTGATTGTGTGCTCATGGATTGAGCTCTTGTCTTCTTTGAGGGAGTGGCTATAACCAGCAACAATCACGAATCAATCCATGGATGATTTCCCAAAGATGTGTCTCTTTGTGTTCTTCCTTCTTGTTTTGTGGTTTTGAGCCCATCTTTGATTCTTTGGTTTTTGGTTGATCTATTCTCCTCTTCTACCTTGCTGTGATGTGTGGGAATACATCTAGAATCACCTAGACCATCAATCGCCCACGAGCAAGTCTTTAGATCAAGTTTTCGTTTTTGCTCGGTTTTGATCCTTCCTTCGGTAAAACTGAAAAGGTCTAAACTTTGACGTGGATCTACTCAATCGTTGCTTGGAATAGGTTCCTAATATCCTTAGGAAGGTTTGTTCCAAATTTGGTCAAGTTTGGCCGTGTAGATCAAAAGTTTGATCAATTTTTGTTTTTGAAATAGTGCTGAAATTCGCGTTCTGTGCTTAATTTACTATTTACCATCGACCGCCATCGTAGCTGGTTCGACCGCCCATCGGTTCGACCGCCATCGTGTGGCGGTCTCGACCGCTCTGCTTACCAAAGACTATTCATCAGGCTGAAAAATTATGTTTCTGGTTATTTCTTCTAGAGGTTTGAAGAGAATTCAACATAAGTCTTCCACTGTGTTTATCTATTGATCTTCATAGCTCTCATAGCTATTGGAGTGAAATTTGTGTTGAATCTAATCTTAAAAGAAAATTTTAGTTAAACTCCTATTCACCCCCTTTATTCGCCTTTCCGGTCCTACAGTTCTTACATAAAGTAATGTGCTCTCATTCAATGAATTAACCTTGTCATTGCTCAAGTCAAGTGTAGGTCGTGTTATGCTTGTGTATTCCCAAGGGATGTCCTCATCAACCTGGGCTTTGAACCTAAGCTAAACACTTGGACACGCTACCACCACACCAAGATAGCGCATGCAAGCACTAATCCTTCTAGACATAGTTAAATACGACACGCTAATTCATCTCATTGGTTTTTTTCCTTTCACATAAAGTGCAAAAGCGAACACATTAAGTTGATTGAACTTTTGTCGCTGCTCTTTCATGCTGCGATTAAACTCCTTTACATCCCTAACTGCAAGGATGCTTCCTTGGCTCCCTCTTTTTATTTCTCTTTTTCTCTTAGGTGCATTCTCTTTAGTTCACTAGATTCCCCACTAACTTAATTAGGTGCATTATCTCTGTGGTTCACACCTGATGAGCTCGGTGGCGCCACACTAGCTACTTACTTCAAACATTGGCTACGTGTGCTGTTCATGATTAGGTTGTACGTATACGTGGATGGTGTAGGGCCTTTGGATGTATTGTTCAAGAAAACAATGCTATCTCTACGGATGCAAATGTACCTTTTGTTTCATACTTTTTTTACTAAGGACTTTTTGGCTTCATGGGAGTTTTAGAACAACTTTAACCTTTGCTCTAATGGTGTATTAATATTAAGAAGAGCAAGAGAGAAGAACCTGAAGAGGTGATCCGCCCATGCATGTGATGAGCTTTCTTGGAAGAATATATGCTGACATTATCAAACTATAGATATGATTGTGATCAGAATTTTAATGTTCTTTTTGTTGTAGGGAGGGCAGAAAGTTATTGTATCATTGTCCACTATGCAGCATGGAGCAGATGTACTTTTGTTTTAAGCTTTTGAGTTTCGAACCTTGAATTGGGAACTCACTGGATACCGCCCAAAGCTTAATTATAAGATGCTATGAAAGGGGATCTAGATAATTAAGATGCTATGAAAGGGGATCTAGATCGTTCTTTTTTAAGTGACGTTTTTGACTTTTTACGGTCTATGAGATGTGACTTTGATCATTATTTTTTGTAACTTTATCTTATTATATACTAATAAAATTATAATTTTATGAAAGTATTTTTAACGACAAATCTAATAATATAGTTTTCATGTAGCTAATCTAAATATTTTTTAAAATATTAGTGGTCAAACTTTAGAAAATTTGACGGAAAGAATTCTAGGGTGTCACTTAAAGAACGGATGGAGTAGGTATCCAACTGCCGAATCTCTACTACTTAAAAATTAGAGTTGGTGGTCGTCCGTCCTCCCTTCTCACTCCAACTCTTATGTAATTGACACCGACATGTGGGCCACCGCAATCCACAACCACTCCTCTAGCAGCCATGACCCCGATGCCCCAACCGCCCACCACTTTCCCTCCCTATCAGCCATCACCACCTGTCCTCGCGCCCTACCTCCTCATATCCGCTTCCCTCCTTGTGCCGCCCCACCGCCCCTAGCTAACACATCCACTGTCGGGTCAAGCCGTATAGGGGCCTCCCGTTGCTCCCTCCCCCGTCGTGCTTCCCCACCCCACCCGCCTCCTCGCCTCGCCACAGTTTGCCGGCCGCTATCGCTGCCCTCCCTACCACCCCATCGTCACTTATGCTTCCCCACACATGCGGGTAAAAAAGCCCAATGCTGCCCCATAGAAGAGGAGGGACCACAGCCCTGCGTGTGGCTCGGCGACGAAGGCCACCGGCCTCTATGAGTGGCCAGTGGTCACCGCGACCGAGAGACGCAACGGCCTCGATGAGCAGGCCAGCGGTGACCACGACGCACACGGCTGGTGTAGCCCTATGGAAGAGGGGTGATCGCGGCTCCGTGTGGGGTCGGCTATGATGGTTCCGCTGCTTCTCGCATTGGCACCATTGCCACGCAACCACTCCGTCCCGCCCCTACCACCGCTGCTTCTCACATCTGCACCATCCCCACCGAACATTCTGTCCCACCCCGCCCAACTGTGCCCCACCATAAACTCTACTTTCCCCGATTTTGTGCCCCATCCCTACCGGCACCGCCTCTCCTTACATTTGCACCGGTGCTCCGCCTCCCAGTCCGGCAATTCGAGGGCAGGAAAGGCTGATCTAGGCCCCGACTCCCAGCATCCACACCGGTTTCACCAGCTTGAGCAACTGCGCGATGAGGAGCCGCCCGCGCATCCACACCGGCTTCACCAGCTTGAGCTACCCCGCGACGAGGAATCGGCAGCTCCTCAGCGCCGGCTCCCTCATCCGTCGCCGTGAGCTCAATGCCCTGATGCCACACATCTGCAGCCCTGATGCCGCACCACCACCTAATCAATTAACACGTACTTCCTTGTCCGGAAGTGAAACCACCGTGAACTCCTGTGCCTTTTCTCATGTAGTTTTCTCGAATTCCAATTTTCTGTTTGCACACTTACCATAGTAGTTAAGTAGTAAAGTGATTTGCTGAAGTTAAACATTTACATTTATTTTGCAGATTTGCTACTTTCTTCAGTTCAGTTACTGATTTTCAGCCTGGCATAAGGTGTTCGTTCCAATAGTTGCGCACATGTACAATCTTTCTGTTATATCAAGTTTCCAGGAAGTGCGATGTTGTGGATGATTTATTAGCACCAACCAAGATGGATGTGATAGCATACCATTTGGTGTGGGGCCATTAGCATCAAAGTTTTGGTTACTGATATGAAAAAAAAAATACCGGAGGTCACCAAGGACTGGAAATCTCGGCCGAGATTTTTAAACAAATTTTAATTCAAATTTTGTTACATGCCGACATCTCGGTAAAATCTAAAAAATTCTCAGAAATCTCGGCTAAAATTTTTTGAACTAAAAAATATCCAAACTTTTTTGGCCGATTCAAAAAAAAACGACCTACTGGTATGCTTGATAAACGCTGGTTCATATGGATTTCTAAGAAGCAGCACTGCTAGAATTGCTAACCGAGTACTGTACCCCTGCATGGTGGATGTAATATTAAATACCAACGGGAAACCAAAACCCTGGTTAGCATATACTACTCGATGCACATCTCTACTGCAATACTGTATTGTCTGATCATGTTTAATGAGGTTTGCTCTTCCCTTTTCAAGGGTCATCATCTACACCAAAATATAAAGAGGATGTAGAGAAAAAAAAAGGTATAGCTTTTGAACTTTAGTAGTGGATAGGAGGATGAGAGATATTGCACCATATCTTCCACCAATTCATGACCCTCGTCATATGCATGACTGTTGTTAATACAATTATAGATAAGATCTCCTCATAGATTACTTCTCACATCTCCAAATGGCTTAGGTGCACATCTATCAATTAAAGTTGATTGATCTAGACCTTTGTTTGCTAGGTAGGTCATACAAATGAATTTTAGCATCTGTAATTCTAGATGAATTTCATTGATTACACTTTACACACTCCCCTATTCTGTGATGGTTTAAGTGTTATGGCTAAATGGTTAGATATAGCGTATAGTCAAAATTATGGTTGAATGTTGTGTAACTTCCAGAGTGGCTTTTATATAAGTCCAAGCTTTCCTTTGTACTGAGGTTTCCTTGTGTGTTCTACTCCATGCATTATGGGCTCTTATATCCTCTTTTACATGTTAGTGATGACCTCTCAGGATGAACTGATCGCAGCAGCCATTTTAGGCTTAATCAAATTATAGCTTGTTTTTCTTCTATTGGATCTGAAAAGCCTATGTAGGTAAAATTCGGTGTTAACTTTTTTATGCCATATTGCCATTTATGTCTATCAAGTGTTCTCAGTCTCAAATGTATGAATGGCTTGGATAAAGTACGAGTGCAAGTTGTTTATGGATTCAATAGAAATACCTAAACTTTCATATTCTATCTTTTATGAAATACCTAAACCTTTAGCACAAGTTGTCAAGGTAGTCAGAGTCGAGATCCCGAGTCGGATCGATTTGCCTCCGGTAGGATCGAATCGTAGAATCAGCGATTCTACGGATTTGTAAAAATACACATATTTACCATCTATACTATAAGTTTGTATGGTTCTTATAAGGTTTACCGCTTACTTATTACCAAAAAAGGGGCAAAACACTTCTTATCACACAAAAGAAAAGCATAATGGTTCTGACATGATGGGTGATATAGTTCTGAACTACAGGAGAACAGCATTACCACACTGATATAATATTTTGCATGCTCCTTGTTTATTTATAGTTTCATTCTTAGAAATTAATATCAACAAATTTTGCTCTAAAATAAAATATCAGCAAAGCCTGGCCTCTAAAAACAATTGCCCTAAGTCTCTACAAGTAGGATCGATAAGCTGTCGTGGGTTCGTAGAACCGTAAGACTCTAAGAGTAAGATCGCGATCCTAACTACCTTGAGTAGGATCGGATCGACAGTGAGACTCGGATCGACAGGCTGTCGTGGGTTCGTAAAATCGTAAGACTCTAAGAGTAGGATCGCGATCCTAACTACCATGCAAGTTGTTTATGGATTAGGTATGAGGGCAAGTTCTTACCTGAAATTCTGTTGGTTTGTCTCTATGTTTTGGTTTGTCTCTATGTTGTGTTCAGTATGATGGGCAATCGGCTCAGCTTTCTTTGGCTCATGTTAGTCTAATGTGATTATTTGGTTTACGTGGTTGCAGATTAGTTTGTGCAGTGGGAAAATCATCTTCTGGACGAACAAGGACTGCGATGAACCCGTGCTCACCAGCAACAAGGTGAAGCCTTTGGCTACCGATCATGGTTCAGTTTTGTGGCAATGCCGTTGTTTTATAAGATCCATCTTATGATGTTGACACCGATTTATGGCAATAATTTGTTGAAATATACTTGCCTAATCGCTGTGCTAATGAACATTCTCTGTCCTTTGAAGTAGAATTTGATTTTTTTTTTTTGGTTGCTTTTAGTTGAAGGATTATTCATATACTAAAATGGCAACATCATTTTGAATTCAAATTTCGTTACTGGCCAAGATCTCGGTAAAATCTCAGAAATCTCAGCTAAAATTTCCAAAGGTAAATCTGTGAAACAAACTACATATCTGAATACGGCTATACTTTTGTTGCAGAAATTTTATGTGAAGATTCCTTATCGGACCCCTGGGCGTGGAATACCCCAAGACCCTATGTGTATACAGTGCTAGTCACATGATCAGTGGCTAGTACACACATTCACAACATTTGGCAATCACATCCATACATTCACATCTAAAAATAAAGTAAAGGGGTATTTAACTTAAACTATTACAAGTTATTATAACAACGGGTGATCGGCCAAATAAAAGCAGTCGTTTTTTCCTTTTACTTTTTTCCTTTTACTTTTTACTATAGTCTATTCTCATATTATTTTTCTCTCCCTCCATGGATTCTTTCGTGAAGAATTACCCCCTTAGACTTTTTAAGGCGATATACCACCCAAAGGGTATGAAAATGCTATCTATGGAGAAATATGGATAAAAGAAAAAAGTATTTATCGGGGAAGACTCCGCAAAGATCCAATTTATTTAAACCCATATTCTATCATATGAAGGAAACATAGTTCAAAAAAGACGAATAAACAAGTTTGCTTAAGACTTATTTTTTATTGAATTTCCATCCGCCTGGGATCATGTTTTCTTAGGTCTATTCTGGATGTACAATGCAATTTCGGTAGTCATTTTCCATTTCAGTTGGAAAATGCAGTCGGATGTTTGGGGTACTATAAGCGATGAAGGGATGGTAACTCATATCATAGGGGAAACTTTGCACAGAGTTCCATTACGATTAATGGGTGGCTCCGAGATTTCTTGTGGGCACAGGCATCCCAAGTAATTCAGTCTTATGGTTCTTCATTATCTGCATATGAAAAGATGAAAAAACCAAAAAAAAAAAAGCTCTGCCCTTCCATCTCTTGGATAGATAGAGAGGGGATTTCATCTTTGGACCAGAAGCAAGCAAGATCAAAGTAAAAATATAGTAGCAGAAGAAATGATATAAGTAGCAAAATTCCAGCGGTATACCCATCCGATCCTGTAGGCAACCGACAAGAAACAAGGCCTAGGTAGACCTGTCACCATACCCTCCAGTTTTGGATGCAAAGAACGCATTGTCAGGCATTGGCTCATCTTTGAATTTTGAACAACAATATTAGCAAGATTAAGTACTTGTGTACTCAGCAAGACTTGTAGTGTATCGCAAAACTTATATTAAATGCAGGGCTATCAAAAGATGAAGGCTCTATTCTACAAGTTGTTTTGCTCAAAGCCATTTTTATTTGCAATATTCATAAGTAGTAATTTACAATGGAATTTGAAAGAGCAGTTAAATATGTAGAGGACAGTAAGTAAAGAATGAACAAATAATAACATCATCTCGCAACCCTTCTAGGTTATGAGCACAAAACAAGTACGAACAACACCTCGCAACCCTCCTCGCCTGCGAGTCATATTTTATGTTCAACCAAAGACATGGCAGTTAATTCAACAAAATAAAACCCCATGTCGTTACCTAATTTTTGGAACAAAACATTTTAGAAAAACAAAGCAAGAGTCATACCAGCCGCACTAAGCACACTCATGATCGCGAGCACGGCTATTTAAATAGATTTTCACTCTACAGAGGTGTACAACTTTACCCATACTATGTGGTATTCCAGTTGCCTAGAATATCTCTATATCACTGCTCACTACCGTAGGTAATCAGTCTAGAGTTCGCGACGCAGCTTTTACATCACCTAGTCCTACCTTTGCACTTAGCCCATCGAATGTCCCTCACTCACAAGGATACCCTCCATTGAGTGTGAGACCGTTACTTGCCTAGATACCCTCCGTCAAGTGAAAGACCCTCACTTACCCGGATACCCTTCGTTAAGTGGGGCATTCGTTGTTATGTCGGCAATAGAAATTGCTCGCAAACTACTACCTGCCTCTCATGCAAGGCTAGGTTTTTAATGACTTAGTTAGCTATGACTATCCCATACTAGCACATATGGATGTACGACTAAGTCTTAGTCTAGAAGTTGCTGGCTTCAATCCTTAATTGACTACGGGCGAGAAACTCCACCCTATCTACTAGCGAGTTACAATCCTCACTTTTTCAAAATACATAATAACTCGCCCGCGTCTAAGAACTAGGTTTTTCATTTTATTTTCAAGTAAAATAATAGAGGTACCCCATCTGGACATTTGTCAAAATATCCCAAATTCGCAAATTAGCATATTGTCCTTTTATCAATTTTTCAAAAAATCTATCGTTCTAGTAGCATTTGTGCGATCATCGCACTCAAAAATTTCTAAATGACATTATATATTGCCTAACCCAAAATCTAATGGTTACAACAGTAGGGAATCGATGTTTCGAGGAGACACATGTAGCAATTTAGGATATACAACTAAGATTTTCCAATCATAGCATTTTTCATACAAAACATACACGCATGCATAATAGCTTTCGTAAAACAAAGTACAATAAGTAAAATACTGAGATCAACATGATCAAAGGAGGTACTTGCCTTGCTCTTGCTATTATGAATATATGTAGGGTTGATCGTCGCAATAATCACTCGAGCATTTGATGTCTAAAAAGAGCCGGAAACGAATTAAATAGCACCAATAAATTCAATAGTAATCAACATCAAATATTTTTACATATTCTGGTATTTCATGATTTTAGATAAATTTAAAGACAAAAATCATTTTATTTGGAGTTTTGTAGCAAAAGTTATTAAGGTTTGAATTCTGTTCGGTTTAGAAATTCAAAGAAAATGAGAAATACGCTTTCCAATAGAGAAAGTGTAATCTCGTACATGTTCTAATGAGGTTTACACTTTCCAATAAGGGAAAGTGTATTCTCCTCCAAACTAAAGGTGTATTTCCATTTTTCTTTTGATTTTCGTTTAAACCGACAAGTAGGGTCCACTTGTCAATGACTCAGTTCATGAGAACAATTCGTGAACTATAGTCCGCTCGCCTGGTCCATGGTCCATGGACCAGAGCACACTGTGCACTTAAGTTGTGGGACCCGCATGTCAGCGACTCATTAGTAAATAACGATTCATTTTAGTTTTTCTTTAATCTTTAGTTCGGCCCCACATGTCAGCGACTAAGTAGGGATTAACTAACTGTTAAAAACCAGATAACTGTTAAAAACCAGATTAACGGTAATGACCATGGTTAAGCGCGTTGACGATGAGCTACAGTGCTTGTCCAGCAAACCAGCGTAGTGGCGCTCGTGCCCGCACTCATCACCGGTGAGGTGGTGCTCGAAGTGTTAGGGAATGCCCAAAATGGGATCCCCGCATGCATGCGCATCTATTGGTACCAGCGGCGTGGCCTGAGATGGCTCCTAGTGGTGGCACGCCAGAGTTGAGCGGTGGCGCACCGGCGATGAGCGGCGACATGGCTACAGCAACGAGCCAAAGCTTGAATGGTCTACACTCTCAACAAAAGAATGTGCGCATGAGCATCTATGGACTACCAGGAGTATACCAGAGCAAAGAGAAAGGATAGAGATGGTCGGAGGTGAGTCGGCGACGAAGTCCAGCGGTGGCACAAGGAGCATCATGTGGAGAAGTTGTTCGGCCGAAGGAAATTGTCGTCCAGTGGTCGGCGATGCCTGTACATGGTTTGGCAATGCTCCCGGTGCAAGGAATTGGTCTAAGGTGCTATGAAATTCCACTGGTGACCAAAGCGATGTTGTCTACCAGAGACAAGGAACATGATCGAATTCAGCCGTTCCTATTGATCAAAAACGAAATCGAGTGAGGGGAAGTTTCAAAGGGTTTGGGAACACAAGATGACATGATAAGAGCGATAAGGAACCCTTTTGAATGGCCGGAGTGGTGGTGGTGGTGACGCACGGCCAAAACTGAGCTCGCGCTCTTTGAGCGTTTGAGCTCATTTGAGTGGAGAAGATGGGAAGGGGAGGTGCGCACTCGTGAGGAAAGGAAGGAATGGAGCTCTAGGCATCCTTTTATAGACGGAGAGGTGAAGATGAATGAGGGAGAGCTCAGGCAACCACAGGCAGAGCGGCGGAGCTTTCGGCAACGTACGGGTAGGGTATGGGTGCAGCCAGGGCAGGGGATGGGCGTGGAGTGATGGCGAGGTGATAGGGTAGGTTTGGTGGTGGGAAAAACGGTGGGCAGCGAGGAAAACCACGGGCGCAGCAGAGAGCACAAGCGGTGCACTTGCGCTCGACACACCGAGTGGACGAAGGACCCTACAGCCGGGGCACACTTTCCAACAAGAGGTGAGAGAGTGAATTAAGTTTTAGGTTTTGATTTTTAGCCAAATTGTTTTGCTGATTTTATTCACCAAGCAAACTGCTTCGAAATTTTATGAAAATGTTTGTGAAGGCTTTTGACCTAATTTATTTTCTCCTGTAAAATTTTCAAAGGTTTAAACCTTCTGTGAATTTTTCTAAAATTCGTGTAAATTTCTGTTCTTATTTTTTGTATTTGTTTTTTTTCTAAACAAGTTTTCACATAAATAATGTCTTGGTAAATTATTCCTAGGAGATTATGGCTTAAATAATTCTCTTATTTAATATTTTTACTTTGTTTTAACTAATCTCTTTTTAGTACATGTTTGTTTGTATTTCATGTTTTGTTTTAAACAAAAGTCAAAATCAAACATGGCTATATGTTAATATGCAAAATGGTCAAAGCATTTTTTCCTAATGCATTTATAATACATAATCCTAGAATATGAGATCAAGGTTCTCCAACTAAGTGAGTTCAGTGGGAGTTCGAAGACACTTCTTGAGTTGTGATATGTGGAAGATGTCATGCACGTCCAAAAGTTGAGGTGGAAATTCCAAGTGGTATGCTACCTCGCCTTTCCTTGCGAGAATTCGATATGGACCAATATACCGAGGTGCCAGTTTCCCATGAACTTAGAAATGGTGGATACCTCGCAGTGGCAAAAGCTTGAGATAAAAAAAATCGTTTACTTCAAAGCTCAGCTCACGACGACGACGGTCGGCATAACTCTTTTGTTGTGATTGTGCTTCTTTTAGGCATCTCTTTATCGCATTGACTTGCTCTTGTGCTTCTTGGATAACAGTTGGTCCAAAGAACTGTCGTTCTCCGACTTTAGACCAAAAAAAAGGGTGTTCTGCACTTTCTCCCGTAAAAGTGCTTAGAATGGGGACATCTGAAGGCTGGACTCGAAGCTGTTGTTGTAAGAAAACTCGGCGAACGCCAAGCATTTCTCCCAATCCGTGCTATATGACAGCACACAAGCTCGCAACATATCTTCTAGAATTTGATTGGTCCTCTCTGTTTGACCTCTCGTTTGTGGCTGGAAAGCCATGCTAAATAATAACTTAGTTCCCAATAGTTCATGTACACTATCCCAGAATCGGGAAGTGAACCGAGGTCCTCAATCTGAGGTTATGATTTTTGGCATGCCATGCAGACGGATGATATTATCCATATAAAGCTCTATAAGCTTGGTTCCATTGTAAGTGTGCTAACTGGGATAAATTGTGCTACCTTGGTTAGGCGATCCACGATAACCCATATGGAGTCGTGCCCATTTCGGGTCTTTGGCAACCCTATTATGAAATCCATGTCGATTTCATCCCATTTTTACTCCAAAATGTTCTGGGGCCGAAGTAACCCTGTGGGTCGCTGGTGTTCTACTTTGACATGCTGGCACACATCGCACCTGGAAACATGTGCGGTGACATCCTGCTTCATACTAGGCCACCAGAACTATTTTCGGATATCCTGGGACATCTTGGTACTCCTGGGATGAATGGAGAGGGGAGAATCATGAGCCTCTTTGAGGATTAGTTCCTTGATATTATGATCATTTGGAACGCAGAGCTGCTGTCTGCTCATAACTAATCCACTCATGTTTTCAAAAAATTCTGATTTTTCGCCATCTCATAGGTTGAGATTGATTTCGGCTATTGCCAGATCCTTAGGCTGAGCGGCCTGGATCTGGGATTTGAGAGTAGGTTGCAGTGCTAAAGCAGCAACATAACCTTCTTCAACCACTTCTAAGTTGAGCTTCTGGAACTTTTCATGCAGTATCGGTTGCTTTTCTTCGATTGATGTGCTCGTGTAATGAAGCTTCCGGCTTAGAGCATCAGCTACAACATTGGCTTTATTAGGGTGATAATGAATTCCCAAGTCGTAGTCTTTGATCAATTCAAGCCATCTTCGTTGCCTCAGGTTTAGATCTGGTTGTCTGAAGAAATATTTCAAGCTTTTATGATCATAGTAGATTTTGCACTAATTGCCAATTAGGTAATACCTCTAGATCTTGAGAGCATGGACCACAACTACTATCTCCAAGTCGTGGGTTGGATAATTAGCTTTATGTGGTTGTAATTTATGCGAGGCATAGGCCACTACTTTGCCTTCCTGCATCAGCACACAACCAAGGCCGTGGTGGGATGCATCACAATATATAGTAAAATCCTTATGTATGTTGGGCAAGGTGAGCACTGGGGCTGTTGTGAGCCTTTTCCTTAATTCGTGGAAACTATTGTCACACGAGGCTGATCATTCATATTTCTTCTCCTTTTTCAGAAGTTGAGTCATTGGTCTTGCAATTTTGGAGAAGTTCTCGATGAACCGGCGGCAATATCCCACCAGACCGAGGAAACTTTGGACTTCAGGAATAGTGAGGGGCTGCTTCCAAGCTAAGACATCTCATATCTTGCTTGGGTCCATTGCCACACCTCCTTCTCATAGAACATGGCCGATGAATCCGACTTCCTTTAGCCAGAACTCGCACTTGCTGAACTTGGCGTACATTTGATGCTCGCGTAGTTTGTCAAGCACCAATCACAAATGTTGCTCGTGCTCTTCTGCGGTCTTAGAGTAGATGAGAATATCAACAATGAAGACCACCACGAACTGATCCAAATACTCCATGAAAATCTTATTCATAAGATTCATGAAATTCATACGAGCATTGGTAAATCCGAAAGATATTATGGTGTACTCATACAGACCATAACAGGTGGTGAATGCAGTCTTCGGAATGTCTTCTGGTCTGACCATGAGTTGAAAATATCCAAACCTCAAGTCAATCTTGGAGAAGATACCTGCGCCATTCATCTGATCGAACAAGTCATCAATCCTCGGAAGAGGACATTTGTTCTTGATGGTAACCTCGTTTAAAGAACGATAGTCGACGCACAACCGCAGACTGTCATCTTCCTTCATCACAAACAAGGCAGGGCTTCCCCATGGGGATGAGCTGGGGCGAATGAATTCCTTGTCTAACTGCTCTTTGAGCCGTTTCTTCAATTCAGCCAACTTGTCAGATGCCATTCGACAGGGTCACTTAGACATAGGTGTTGTCCTGGGTATCAGATTGATGACAAATTCCATATCCCGATTCGGCGGCATTCCCGGCAGTTTATCTGGAAACACATTGGGATACTCGCATACCACAGGCACTTGATTAGGCTCTGGAATTGAGATGGAATTGAGCTTGAGCTGTTATGATGAAGCGGCAAAAGCAGAGGAATACACGACGTGCTCTCTGTTAGAATTGACGAGAGAAATGGTTTGCTCTGCGCAAACAATTACGTCTTGGTGTTTGGATAGCCAATTCATCCCAAGGATTACATCTAGCCCAGGTGTATCTATCATCATAAGATTGGCTTTGAATTTTACCCCATTTATTTCAATATGAACTTCAAAACAGCCTGGTTTTGTCTTTAGGACGGACCCGGGTGAATGAACTAGCAGGATGTTATCTAGTGATGTAGTTTCCAGTTTTTGTTGCATGGCAAACTTCATAGAGACAAATGAATGAGTTGCTCCAAAATTAAATAAGGCTAATGTAGGTACAGAATGTACGAGGATCGTACCCATCACCATATCAGGCGATGCTTCAGCCTCCTCAGTGGTCGTGTGATTCAAGCGGCTGCGTTCGAAGCCTTGCACCGGCTTGGGCCCTTGCTTCCCTCCTGGACCTCAAGAGAGGCCCTAGGGTCACTTCTGGACTCCAAAAGGTTGAGGTTAAGGCGCTGGAAGCTTCTTCTTCGGTTACATGTTGACATAGTGCCCGTGTTCGCCGCAACCGATGCAGGTGATGTGTGTTGTCCAGTTTGGTGTCCTGGACGGCTATCCTCCGCGGTTATATTGCTGAACCGTGTCCTAGTGAGGGAGAGGATCTGGTGCTTGAAATCTTGGAGGTTGTGGTGCCAAAGGACGAGCATTCGACGACTGCCAAACGCGAGGTCTTGACAGGCCGCTGCTTGCTGATTTTTGCGTAAGCCACTTGCGCTTGCGGCTTTCTACCACTGTCTGGGTGCTATCTTCGACCAGAATTGCCTTGTTGATCAAGGTCTAGAAGTTTGGGATGTCGTGGGCAGTGAGCGACCACTTTATCTCATCATTCAGGCGCTCCCAGTATAGGGCGGCCTTTCTTGGTTCATTTGGTATCTTGGACACAGCATAGCAAGCGAGATAGTTGAAGCGATGCAGGAACTCCATAACAGTTTGGTTCCCTTGCCGGAGTTCATCGAACTCCCACCTCTTAATGTCCATAAGACCAGAGGGTATATGGGCATCGCGGAACGCTTCCTTGAAGGCAGCCCAAGAGATGGTCTGGCCTTCGGGAAGGATGGCCTAATGGTTCTCCCACCAAGCTGTTGCAGCTCCTTATAGTTGATAAGATACGTACAACACCTTCTCCTCGTCATTGCACTGGGAAATGACCAGCTTGCTCTCAGTTGTGCGAAGCCAATCATCAGTGTCAAGACGGCCAGCTGCTAATGCAAAGGTTGGAGGCCGAGTTCGCATGAACTCGCCCATCCTAGATGACGGTTGGTTGGTTGGTAGCAGCACTGTTTCCTCTGGCAATAGTGCTGAGGGTTGTGGTATTCTGCACCAACTGTTGGAGCAGAAGAGTATTGGTCTACCGCCCTTGCTCGATCATGGCAAGCACTTGTGCCATGGTGAGCGGTGGCAGCAGAATTTCTGGTTCTTCGAGAATGGCATGCTGAGACTGCTCAGCTTGTGGTGCTGAGGTAGAAGGATGCAAAGGCGTAGGAACCTTGCTCCTTGTGGTTTGTGATCTGGAGGTGGCTCTCGTTGCCATGAGTTGGCGAATAGAGTGAGTTACCAGCATCCTGAACAACAAAGGGCAGTATAAACAAATGTTTGCAGGATAAGAGGGAATAAGCACAAGTTAAGTGGGTCAGCAAGTAACATCATCCCAACTACCCTAACTTGTCCAAACTGAAATCATACATATTTTTAAACTTTTGGGGCAGCACACATGAATTTTCAACATACGAGTTAAACATTGCATGACGCACATGCCCATTGTTTAATATTACAAAAGAGGGCAAATGAAACATCATAAGTAGCATATTACAATAATTATACATCAGGGTCATACACCCTTCCAACTCTACAAAATGTCCAAAAGTGCTCACGCTAAGTCCTACATGTGAGATCTAGACTACCTGCTGCAGTCTAGGCGTCGTAGTCGCGTTGGGCGGCTCCTGAGGACTCCGGGACAGCGGAGGGTGGAGTACTCTAGTACCCAGCCTCCTCATGCCCGACACGAGAGATGCGGTGGCACTGCACCATCTGCAATGACTCCTTCCTCCCTATGCATATGGCCATCACCCGACAACAGTGACCAATCACCGACATGCGGGGACGTCGGGTACGGGACTAGAGGCGGATGATGGGCTGCGGCAACTCCTTAGAGGGTGTCAGTACGGCATCCTCCATGCACAGTAGCTCCCGAGAGAATAAGTCTTGGGCCACCATCAGTGCGATGCTATCCTCTAGTGTGCAGATCCTCCGGTGGACCTCCAACAGCTCACGAGATACCCGACGGAGATACCCGTCGAGGGACCACACGAGGCCGGTGAGGTGCAGGTAGGGAGTGAGGAACAACCTCCTCTCCACCTGGTAGGTGTGCCCCTCCCAGTCCATGGTCCATGCCGAAAAGTGGAAGAAGGGATCCTCCAGCTCCCGCAGCTCGTGCCGCAGGCAGACGATCGCGACGTATGCTGCATCGTACAACAACATCAGGATTGTCGAACCCCTCCCGTAGTAATGGAAAGCAGGGTCTCCAAAGTGTCATCCCTAGATGAGCACCATGGTGAGGTACTCAGTGGACACCGCACTCGCGGGCGCACTGTAGACCGTATACTGGGTGTATGCGGCCACTCGATGTGCTGAAGCATTACCCAAAGGGTATGCTGTAGCGTGCCCTCCTCAAAGGTACTGGTGCGGTACTAAGGCTCTCATTGGTTGGCCATCTACATGATTAAGAAAAGTAGAGTTAGTGATCATGTGAAATAGAGACATGGACAAGAATTGAAATCAGACAAGTTAAAGAATTGAAACACAAGTTTTACCCGTTACCTTGTTTATTTAGCTAACCCTTATTGCTCATAATTAGGTAATACTACCCATTGGTCTTTATATTTAAGAAGACCTTTATAATATCACTCAATTAAACTCCAAATGAAGGTAAGGAAGGTTTAAAGGATATTACATCACAAATTTTCAGCAAATACATGTTCTGAAATTTTTGGGAAAAGAGGCACGTAAGGTGAGATCCTTAGTAGTTTAAAGGGGAGCATTCAAAAGAATTTTGGTGGCATGTTTTAAGGACTTTTTGAAATCATTTTGGCTCTATTTTAAAGTCGTAAAAGTGATTAAAAACTAGTATTTTTAGAGAGCATCCCATCTCTCAAAACTAGAGTCACTTTGAATGAGATAAGAATAGATGATCAAAAGAGGAACTTTAGATAAGACGAGAATGCTAAGAGGGATAAGATTAGCAAATTTTTCCTAAATTTTCAGAACCATTTCTATGGTTAAATTAAATTATATGTTTAAGTCTAAGTCCTAATTCTAATTACCATTCTATCAATTCTTGTCCTACAGTTAGTATGGCTCTGATACTAAGCGTTGTCGGAGCCCCGAGTGTGGAATACCCGAAGACCCTATGTGTATACTATACTAGTCCCGTGATCAGTGGTTAGTACACACATTCACAATATTTGGCAATCACATCCATACATTCACATCTAAAAATAAAGTAAAGGGGTACTTAACTTAAACTATTACAAGTTATTACAACAATGGCCGATCGACCAAATAAAAACAGTCATTAGAGTAAAAATATAACAACGAAAGAAATGATATAAGTAGCAAAATTTTAACTTCATACCCATCCGATCCCGCAGCCAACCGACAAGGAACAAGGCCTAGGTAGACCCGTCACCGAACCCTCTGGTTTTGGGTGCAAAGAACGCGTCATCAGGTGTCGGCTCATCTTCCAATTCTGAACAACAATATTAGCAAGATTGAGTACTTGTGTACTCAGCAAGACTTGTAGTGTATTGCAAAAATTATATTAAATGCAGGGCAATCAAAAGATGAAGGCTCTATTCTACAAGTTGTTTTGCTCAAAGCCATTTTTATTTGCATGAAATTTGAAAGAGCAGTTAAATATGTACAGGACTGTAAGTAAAGAACTAAACAAATAATAACATCGTCTCATAACCTTTCTATGTTATGAGCACAAAAGAAGTATGAACAACACATCGCAACCCTCCTCGACTGCGAGTCATATTTCATGTTTAGCCATGGACATGAAAGTTAACTCAACAAAATAAAACCCCATGTCATTACCCAAGTTTTGGAATAAAATGTTTTAGAAAAACAAAGCTACAACCATACCAGCCACACTAAGCACGCTCATGACTGCGAACATGACTATTTAAATAGATTTTCACTCTGCATATGTGTATAACTTTACCCATAGTACGCGGTATTCTAGTTGCCTAGAATATCTCTATATCACTGCTCACTACCGTAGGAAAGCTCTAGAGTTCGCGACGTAGCTTTTACATCACCTAGTCCTACCCTTGCACTTAGCCCGTCGAATGTTCCTCACTCGCCCGGATATCCTCCGTCGAGTGAGACCCTTACTTGCCCGGATACCCTTTGTCAAGCAAGAGACCCTCACTTACCCGGATACCCTCCGTTAAGTGGGGCATTCGCTGTTATGTCGGCAATAGAAATTGCTCGCAAACTACTGCCTACCTCTCATGCAAGGCTAGGTTTTCGATGACTTAGTTAGCTACGACTATCCCATACTAGCACATATGGATGTACGACTAGGTCTTAGTTCCAGAGTTGCTGCCTTCGGTCCTTAATTGACTACGGGCGAGAAACTCCACCCTATCTACTAGTTAGTCACAATCCTCACTTTTTCAAAATACATAATAACTCGCCCGCGTCAAAGAACTAGGTTTTTTATTTTATTTTCAAGTAAAATAATAGAGGTACCCCATATGGACATTTTTCAAAATATCCAAAATTTACAAATTAAAATATTGTCCTTTTATCAATTTTTCAAAAAATCTATCGTTCTAGTAGCATTTGTGTGATAATCGTACTAAAAAATTCCCAAATGATATTATATATTGCCTAACCTATAATCCAATGGTTATAATATTAGGGAATCACTATTTCAAGGAGACACATGCAGCAATTTAGGATTTACAACTACGATTTTCCAATTATAGCATTTTTCATACAAAACATACACGCATGCATAATAGCTTTCGTAAAACTAAGTACAATAAGTAAAATACTGGGATCGACATGGTCAAAGGAGGTGCTTTCCCTGCTCTTGCTATTCTGAATATATGTATGGTCGATCATCGCAATAATCACTCGAGCAATCGACGTCTAAAAAGAGCCAAAAACGAATTAAATAACACCAATAAATTCAATAGTAATCAACATCAAATATTTTTCATATTCTGGTAGTTCATGATTTTATTTAAATTCAGAGACAAAAATCATTTGATTTGGAGTTTTGTAGCAAAAGTTATTAAGGTTGGAATTCTGTTCAGTTCAGAAATTCAAAGAAAATGAGAAATACGCTTTCCAACAGAGAAAGCGTAGTCTCGTACATGTTCTAATGAGGTTTACGCTTTCCAGTAAGGGAAAGCGTATTCTCCTCTGAACTAAAGGCATATTTTCATTTTTCTTTTGATTTTCGTTTAAACCGACAAGTGGGGTCCCCTTGTTAGTGATTCGGTTCATGAGAACAATGCGTGAACTATAGTCTGTGCGCTTGGTCCACCAATCCAAGGACCAGAGCACACTGTGCACTTAAGTTATGGGACCCGCATGTCAGCGACTCATTAGTAAATAACGATTCATTTTAGTTTTTCTTTAATCTTTAGTTCGGCTGCACATGTCAGCGACTAATTGTTAAAAACTGAATTTACACTAATGACCGTGGTTAAGCGTGTTCATGACGAGCTATAGTGCTTGTCCAGCAAACCAGCGTGGTGGTGCTTGCGCCTGCGCTTATCACTGGCGAGGTGGTGCTCGACAGTTCCAGGGAATGTCCAAAATGGGATCCCCGCACGCATGCACATCTACTGGTACCTGCGGCATGGCCTGAGAGGGCTCCTCGTGGTGGTGCAGTGGCATTGAGCAGCGGTGTTGCTACGGCAATGAGCCAAAGCTCGAATGGGCTATGCTTTCAAAAAAAGAATGCATGCACGAGCATCTATGGACTACCAGGAGTATACCAGAGCAAAGAGAAAGGGTGAAGATGGTTGGAGGCGAGTTGGCGACAAAGTCCAGCAGCGATGCAAGGAGCTTCACATGGAGAAGTCATCTGGCCGAAGGAAAACGTCGTCCAGTGGTCGGGGATGCTTGGAGATGGGTTAGCGATGCTCCCGGTGCAAGAATCGGTCCAAGGTGCCGTGAAACTCCTGCTGCGATCAAAGTGACGTTGTTTGCCGAAGACAAGGAAGAAACTCAAATTCGACCGTTCCTGTGTATCAAAGAAGAAATCGAGTGAGGGGAAAGTTTCAAAGGGTTCGAGAACACAAGATGATGAGATAAGAGTGACAAGGAACCCTTCTGAATGGCCGGAGTGGTGGTGACGATAGCACACAACCGAAATTGAGCTCACGCTCTACGAGCGTTTGAGCTCGTTTGAGTGGAGAAGGGAAGGGGAGATGCGCACTGGTGAGGAAAGGAAGGAATGGAACTCTAGGCGTCCTTTTATAGACGAAGAGGCAGAGACGAACAAGGGAGAGCTCAGGAAACCGCGGGCAGAGCGGTGGAGCTCTCGATGACGTATGGATAGGTATGGGTGCGGCCGGGGTAGGGGATTAGCGAGGAGTGATGGCGAGGTGACAGGGTAGGTTTGGCCGGTGGGAAAATGGTGGGCGGCGAGGAAAATAGGTATGGCAGAGAGCTCGTGGGCGGTGTGCTAGCAGTCAGCGCACCGAGGTGGATGAAGAACCTTGCGGCCGGGGCCCACTTGCCAGCGAGAGATGAGAGAGTGAATTAGGTTTTAGGTTTTGATTTTCAGCTGAATTGTTTTTTTGATTTTATTCACCAAGCAAACGGCTTCGAAATTTTATGAAAATTTTTGTGAAGGCTTTTGACCTAATGTGTTTTCTCCGGTAAAATTTTTAGATGTTTAAACCTTCTATGAATGTTTCTAAAATTGGTGTAAGTTTCTATTCGTATGTTTTGTATTTGTTTTTTTTTCTAAACAAGTTTTCACATAAATGTCTTAGTGAATTATTCCTGGGACATTATGCCCAAAATAATTCTCTCATTTAATATTTTTACTTTTTTTTAACTAATCTCTTTTGAGTACATGTTTGCTTGTATTTCATTTTTTATTTTAAACAAAAGTTAAAATCAAACATGCGTATATTTTCATATGCAAAATAGTCAAAGCATTTTTTTTTCCTAATGCATTTATAATACATAATCCCAAAATACGGATTTTGGGATGTTACATTCCTCATTAAACGTGTTGGTTGTAAGTCACACTTTCAAGTAGGCCGCCTGTTCATTTTCCGAGCTTAATTGTTTCAACCCAGAATCTTCATTGGAACCAAATTTAAATGGCCCTTCTCAGATTCCAGTGATAGAGAAAAATTATGCAGTCTTATTTTGTGTATCACTGTTAGAAAATTTTCTTTGTTGTTGTCAAAGTTTTCTTAGCTTGCAAAAATTAAGAAATGCACTAGGATGTTTTCTTTGTATTCATGTTTGACAAGAAACGACATCAACTACTAAATGTGTGCATACATATTTTGCTTGATATGTGTGTAAGAGAATTTTAATATTCATTGTACAATTTGGGTCACATTAGATGATATGTATCACCCTCTTTTGGGACTACAACATTCCTCCATCATCACACCATCATTGAAAAAGATTAGTTTTAGCTCTTCTATTTGGCTACACTAACTTCAATTTTGCGTTGAATCTTATTTTTCCTCACAGATTGCTTTGCTTTCATCTTCTTCTCTAGTGCTCCTGCATGATTTTAATGCAGTTTTAAAAAAAGTCGACATTTCCTATACAAAGATCTCGCAAGAACCACCTGCGAACACCATACAAAGTTCGCTTGATGATTTATTGAATGATCCATCAGTTTTGGAATGTGGTTTCCTTGGTTTTGAGTTTTTGGCTACTTCTTGAATTAATATCCCTCTTGAATATTTGTTTCTATAGTTCAATCGGACTCAAGTAAGTTTTTGCTTTGTTTTAATTTTATCCATTCTTGAAACTGTCATGCTTTGACTAACAAATCATAATTGATAACACCAGTTGTTGCATAGTAGTTACAGTTCTCTAATGATTTTCTGTTCCACAAATATTAAGAATTAATTCATTAGAGCGAGATGATGTGTTATCTGATGTAGTAGTGTGATAATTTGTTACTTGACATATTTTGAGAAATGTTATCTATTTAGTATTCGTCTGCTTCTGCCAAAGCATCATACATCGTGCCATTTATGTTAGCCTATTTGAGAATTTTCTGTAGTATCCCCTCTCTTCGACCTACTGGTATGCTTGATAAACTCTGATTCATATGGATTTCTGAGAAGCAGCACAGCTAAAATTGCTAACCGAGTACTGTAGCCCTGCATGGTGGATGGAATATTAAAAAATGTAATGTAGCCCTCATCGAAGATCATACTGCCTAGGCCCTATTTGAGGTTTTAATTCACAATCCTGTGCCTATATTAAATTATGGTGCGGCAATCACAATCGGCATGTTATGTTTTGATCATCTTGATATGCATCCAGATGCGTACATTCAGATTGCCCTAGCTTGAGCTAGCTAGAACTTGAAACTTTTGCATCCCGGGTCCAAACTTGTGTTTTTAACGAAACCTTGTGGTTGTTAATTGATGCTTATTGGAAGTCAAGTAGAGTGTCTATCATCAATATTTCAGAAGGAAACTGCAGCACATTTTTGTTCTGCAAGGGATCTGCCCCACATCATATTTCATCGCTAAGATTTCTCATATGCAGTACCAGCTAGCAGCAGCATCTAACAGGTTGGTCCAGTAGAGGCAGCACTCTAATAAAAACACACCAAATTTAAGATTGGCGCATCAACATTAACACTAACAGATACTATGATATTTGGTGCGTCACTTGAACACTGACTTTTTTTAAACGAACGCTTGAACACTAACTAAAACTGAGATATTATTAGG
Source organism: Ampelocalamus luodianensis (assembly GCA_036346255.1). NCBI lineage: Eukaryota > Viridiplantae > Streptophyta > Magnoliopsida > Poales > Poaceae > Ampelocalamus > Ampelocalamus luodianensis. The sequence continues at coordinate 21,159,383 of CM070638.1, read as the reverse complement.
GGTGCGGCAGCGGTGGACCCCCGAAGGCGGCGGAAGCCTGGTGACGTTTGGGACGCACATATCCAGCGAGGGCCGAGACGGCGACGCCCAAGAGGCAAACAAATTTGACTCGAGAGCAACCAAGGCTGCGACGGATCAAGCCATATTTGTGCAAGGGAGAGCCAGGCGATGACGAATCCGGCCGGGATTGAGCTGGGAACACTGCGGCGACGTGGGATTTCACTGAATCTTGCTCGAGATTGGGATGGAATGGGGAGTGGGGAGGTGGTGGAGATTGTTTGGGATCATCCATCGGCGAGGTGGGAGAAGGGGAAGAAAGCTGAGTGTTTTTTTGTTAATGTTTGATGAATACAATCATGAGTTGTTCCGTAGCAATGCACAGGCATGCTACTAGTACATAAAAGAATCACAGTGGGTGCCAATTCATGATGGGTTGCTCAGGTATAACAAGCACTGTTACATGCATTGTGCTCTTTGTAGCTTATTAAAATTTGTTGAAAAGTGGAGTTGGAACAAAACTCAATTTAGTGCTTAGCTTTAAAATTTTGCATTGCAACAAAAAAGAAACGAGAGAAGTAAAAAATCATGTTATATTTTCCAGTTGAAACAGATTAACAGAGTACTTAAGGGAATAGTATGTTCAATAATCAACATGTCTTCTATATGTTAGTACTAATTATTGAGAGATGATCTTTTTTAGAGAAACAGACCAATAATATTCAAGCATGCAAATGAAAAGAAGAAAATCCATATAAATCTACATCCAAAATGGATTTATTTATTAAAACAAGAGGTATTCTCTATTGTTTTAAAATAAAAACGAAATTATCTAACTTGTGGGGCCTATCACATTACAGTTTGTGAGTTGTGACCTAAAATGGCCAATACAGCAGCATATACGGAGTATGTTTCAGCCTTACAACCCAAATGTTCTCTTTGCAATCTGGCCCATAGCGAAAGGCCCATTTGAGTCCTAGCTGGGTTAGTCCAGTGTTTTTTTTAAGGATGGTGGTACAGTGTTTAGACCGAGTCGTAATGATGCTTAGCTAGCATGGTTTATTTGCTCGTGGTACAAAGTTAACCACAAATAGGAAAACCAACCGAACCAACTGCGACTTGCGAGGTCTCCCGTTTGCAAAGGATAACAAACCCACCGAGTGATACGGGTTGGTCCGATCTTGCAATGACGACGAATAGATGAACGATGAGAATAACTAGAGGGCAGCAACATGATGCAAAGTCGAACCAGTCTTGCATGAAGCACCCGACCATAACAACGGCAATCGCATAACAACTCTCACAAATAAACCAATCCACACAACCAGCACATAGACGAGCGCACAAATTAGATGACCACGACGAATCCATCCAAGCAATCACAAGGAAATTGCAAGAACAACAGAAAACAAGAACACACGTTACTGAAAACGACGAATACAAAGTTCTTAGATTCAATCTCTCCGAAGCAGGGTGCCGCGCACCACTCTCCGTACGGCCGACTCTAACTTGGGACACGGCTCCACTTGGCTCAGGCCCAACTAAACGCACGCGCTAGCTAGAATTCCTAGAGTTCGGATTCACGACGAGAACGGAGTTTGCTCAGTTGGCTACGAGCCCGTGGACCTCCGAGCCCATCAGTGCGAAGCGTGGCTTCTATACTGCTTGTCTAAATAAAAGGTTAGTTTAGAATTAATATGCACACGTGAAGTTCAATGGTCAAAATGTATGCCTACACTATGTGAGATTTAACCTCTGCTCTAGATTAGACGTGTGTTATAGACACTCTCGTATGTGTGTGGGCATATGTGTGGTGTGCGTATACGCGTGTGAATGCATCCGGTGTGTACTTAAAAAAGAGTTCGGATTCACGACGATATAAACCGACCATATTACTTGGCTTGGCCAAAATAAACAATCACGCACAGAATCCTTTTCAGGTTTCCAAGGAATCAAATCGGTTTTCCTGATGTCCTGCTAAAAACCGGATCTGCTTCCGTTGCAATCTGTCTTTATTTTACTAATTGGAGGCTCCCAAGAAACCCTCGTATTAATGTTACTCGTATTAATGTTAGGTAGGAAAAGGTAGAAATTCTCAAATTAATCGGGTAAAAATTTTACTCAAATTAATCGGGAAAAAATTGCTAAAAATTTTTACGTTAATCTAAATAATAAAACATCTTGACCATCTAATCTTTTATACGGTTGGCATCTATCCACTCAGGAAAGAATAGACTCGGAGAAATAAAATCAGCCAGTTGGAAATTCCTGAGGCAGAGAGAACAAAAAGATGGAATCACGTGATTTGTTGCTCCACATGCAAAGGGACACAGGATCTCCTATCGAGTTTATCTGGAAAAATGATATAAGAACATAATTTAAATGAAAACTTTTATTGTGTGGACACAATAAATGTATAAGAATACAATGAGAATAGGATTATAAAGATTATCATAGAACTTATGAATCTATCAAGTTGTTGAACATATTGAATGATGCTTATTGTAGAATCTGTCTTTATAGCTGTGGAATTCATAGGGATATGCTCATAATCTTAGAATGATACAATTAGTAATGGTAGAGAGGGTTTGTCGAAACACCCATTTTCAGTAAATTTCAAAGGCTACTAGACTTCAAGCGTTTGACAAGTCATAGTGGCGGTCTAACCGGCCTGACCAGTGGTCTGACTGGCCATGGGCGGCGATCAGACCGGCCATAGGCAGGTCAAAGGGGCTGGCAGTTAGACCGGCCATGGCTGGTGGTCTGACTAGCCAAAAGTTCAAGTTTTGAGTTTGAGGCTGCATAAAAAATAGAGGGTGTAGGCAAGAGAGGATTCTTTTGCACTTGGTCTCATAATTTTTAGAGCTCTAAGTCAAAAGTTCTATTCATTTTGTATTTCCAAAGAGGGTTCAGATTTTTAGGGAGAAAATATGGCTAAGTCTTTGATCAGACCGGCCATGGGTGGCGGTCTGATCAATTTTATCCTGTTCGCTGGCCGGCAAGGCGGTGATGTTCCCTGGGTTAAGTCAAATTCATAGTTTTCAGTGCATATGTATTGCACGATGCATGTTTTTACTAACGTGGGTCAAGTTGTGAGGAATTTGGATCCAAAATCAATTTCTTGGTCTATTGTTATACAGGAGGCTTAGAGGTCAACAACTGTCAATAACAAGGATGATCGGGACTAGACTTGGAGAGTTGAGGTCCAGAACGATCGAGCATGCCGAGTGAAGTTATTGGACACAAACATGACGCAAAATGGATAAGGATGACCGAACGAAAAGTTCGGTGCGACGGGTTACATCAAGAGGCGCGGGGGTCATTGCAAGTGTCATAGTAGTTTCAGTGGGAGCTGGATGGAAGAGACTTACCAACATAAAAAGAGTCGTTGATCAACCTACACGTGGCGAAGCATGAAATTGCTTCATGAAGATTGGATTCGGTCTTTGACGAAGGATCGAGAAGGGGTATTTTGGTAACTTCACCGAAATACCACCTTGGTGACCTTTGGCTATACCGCGGCGCAAGACAACACAAGGAGAGGCGGTTTAGGTCAAGTGAAGATAAAGATCACGAAGAAACTGATTCGGAAAGTCCAGTTCGTCATCTGCTTTGAAAAGCATACGTGGGTGTAAACCCATTTGTGTCTGGGCTTAATGGGTGTCTATTAGGATCTTCTCTCTCAGCCTGGTCTCCACTATAAAAGGAGAATCTCTAAATGTGGAGTTCTAAAATCCTTCTAAGAAAAAAAACCCTAATTTGTCATTTGGCGATTTTTGAGTAGTTGATGCTAGGGTTTGTGAGAGATAGATTGATTGTGTGCTCAAGTGTTGAGATCTTATCCTCCATAGTGGAGTAACAGTAAACCAACATCTATCTCAAATCAATCCAAGGAAGATTTCTTCAAGATAAGTCTTTTCTTGGTCTTGGTCTTGGTCTCTCTTTGGTGACTTTTGAGATTTTAGTGATCCTTTGGTTTTTCTTTGATTTCTTGCTATGATCTTGCTTTCTGTGACATGTGGGAATGTATCTAGGAAAAATAATCTTGGTCATCATCTACTCATGAGCAAGTTTGTGGATCAAAGTTTGAATCTCGTCGGTTCTTGAGCCATTTTCCCTTCATCTAAGAAATTGGTGGAATCTTGGCCTTGATCTTCCCGATCATCGATTAGAATAGATTCTTGACCTTCTTAATTAGCTATGGTTGAAATTTAAGGGGATTTGGACAACCAGATCAAAAGTTGAGTCAATTTGTGTTTTTGAAATCATGCTGATTTTACTGTTCATCATGTGAGAGGGCAGACTACCCCCATGAGGGGTCTGACCGGTTGACCATCGGTCTGACCGCCCAACTCTCTGTGCTTTGAGTTTTCGGTGATTTTGGTTGTTGTGTCATGGGGTTTCGATTTGATTTAATACAAGACCTCCGCTGTACTTGTACCTTTGATGTTCATAGCTTTCATGGTTATTGGAGTGAGAATGAAGTCGAATCCGATCTGGTGAAAAAGTAGTGCTCCTATTCATCCCCTCTAGTCACTATTTTGGTCCAACAATAGCTATTAAAAGGGTGGCAGTTAATGCCGCTAAAGACGTCTCTTAACTTCATGCACGATCATCTATTGAGTCTTGAACCGCCGCGTGTGTTAACTAACTGTTGTAAGTTGACAGATGCACCAATAACTGCTCTCGTGTTAGTCACGTGAAAAATTGTCATGTCTCCCAACCAGTTTTCTTGTCACTGGTCGGAGATGGCTCAAAACAGTATAGTAGGTCATTTAGTGTCTATGACTGGTCATCTCATAACTCAAACTGGTATCCGGCCAGTTTGAACATAGTAAAAGGGATTGGACTTCCTTTAAATATTGGTCGTAGGTTCATAACTATAATAAAGCGGGCCTCTAATATGTGGACCTTCCTTGATAGAGACTCTGACTTTGACCGAAAATATTGATCTTATCAAGAATCCTCATCAAGAAGTACATATAAAGATAAGAAATTGTCTTCCACAAAAAAATAATTATAATTCCAAAATAAAATTAAGTGAGTAACTAACGAAATTTGTATATACTAAACCTTCATTCATAATTAAACTCAATTCATAAATAATCCTAGAAGGAAAGTATTAATTGGAGTAAAATTCTGAAAGTATTAATTCTAAGAAAATAATACTATTAATTCTAAGAAAGAAACGTAGTTGATATCTATGGAAGTTTAAGGTATATACGGAAATTAATACTATATTCGATTGAAAGCTGTAATTGAATATAGTAGTTGACATCTACGGAAATTGAATGGGGGTGTATCCACTGCATGTCCTCTCAGTGCATCCCACCTCAAAACTCAAGCAAATGCTAATGAATAATTCCAGGAAAAGTTGTAAAACATTGACAAAATCAATATACCTTTCCATAAAATTTCTACTCAAAACTTTTTCGACTATAAAGGAAATGCGTAAATTAAAAAAGAGATAAAGTTGCTATTCACTTAAACTTTTTCTTATTTTTGCTTCTGTGATTGATCATCTCATGGCCATCTAACCAAATTTTGTTGAAAGTTTTCATGACTTTGTGTAAGGTGTTTTGAGGTAGGACGGATGCACTTAGAGCGTGGGACACCATATGGTCCATATTGCACTCTCAATTCTGAATTAATTGGATATCTCTAAGTTTTAATTTATTTGATTCGAATTTGTGCTATTTTTTATGCCCAAAATACATTCGGATAGGAAATATGTAACCCGTGCAACCGCACGGGTTGATGACTAGTTTTTCTAATTTGAGGTTACCCTCAAAATTCTTTGGTGAGGACGCCCTCTCGTCCCGACTTGTGGCAGCATCCCCAATTAAAAAAAATTCGGTGTATGTGTGCATGTAAACAACGGTTAGGCAGCATTGACATTCTTTTATTAAAAGAGCATGAACTAAGGAACAGGCTCAACTTGTCATTGCTAATATCAAGTGTAGGTGGCCCTGCACTTATATATGTGTATAAAAGTGGGGATGTCCTTGTCATCCTCCTTCCCTTCAAGAAAAATCGTCCTCGTCTTTGGCCTATTGCTAAGCACTCCCATTAACTTCTTTTGAACTTGAAATGTGCATGGCCGGAATAGAGGAAGTTGATGTGTCTGCTCTTCATGTGTAACCTGCACATCTATTATCTTATCAAAACAAAGCCAAAAGAAGTCATCACATTCGCTCTCAAGGGCTACAAATACCCACATTAATTGCTAGAAAAATAGAAAAATCTACATCGTCGATCATGGTGGGTTCAGATTATAATAGTCTATATTAAAAGAAAGAGTCAATGTCAAGTAAAATAAAACTAAAATTTAGAATAAAAAATAAAATAAAATCTGCAATTTGATTTCCACACAAATTCCTAAGTAAAAGAGTCCATGCCAAGTACAGTAAAACTAAAATTTGGAATAAAAAAATAAAATTAGTAATTTGATTTTTCATACGAATTTCTATGTAAAATCCCTAAATAATTATAATTCAGGATAAAAAGTAAAAAAAAATGGAAATTAGATATGTATATGAAATCCAATCAAAATAAATAAATACACTTCAGAATAAAAATAAAATAAAATTAGCAATTTGATTTCAATACAAATTCCAATAATTATAATTCATAATACAAATTAAAAAATAGTTGGCAATTAGATTTGTATACGAAATACAGCCAAAAAGTAATTGAAATTCTGAATAAACATAAAATAAAATAAGCAATTTGATTTCAATACAAATTCTAAAGTAAAATCCCTTAATAATTGTAATTCAAAATAAAAATGAAAGAAAAGTTAGCAATTGGATTCGGATAAAAGAGATCTGAAATTTGGAATAAAAAGTAAAAGAAATTTTGCAATTTGATTTCCATACATATTCCAAAATAAAATCCCCAAATAAATAAAATTTTGAATAAATTTTGTAATTTGATTTGTATACGAACTCCAATAAAAACAAAAATGTTAAATAAAAATATAAATTATAACAAGAATGGCACGCATGGTGTTGAAGGAGACACAAAAGAAGCCACAACGTTCACTCTCAAGGTCACGTGTTTCTATTGTTGCTTCTTATGGAATAAAATAAACATAAACTAAAATTTTGATTAAAAATACAAGTTATAAGGCGAATAGCATGAATGGTAGTGGAGGAGACTATGAAAGAGTGCAATGACATTGATCTGTCCTACAAGTAAATATTGATCCACGGAGAAGTGAAGAGCCGAGGCGGCGACGACGGACATGAAGACAATACCGTGCTACTTGCTAGGGCCATTGAAGAGAAAGTCCAATGTTGAAGGAGCCAAGGGTCGAGATGACAAGTGGTGAGTGTCGACGTTGTTAAAGAAGTTAGTGGCCAAAAAAGCTCGATGATGGAGAATCCCTAGCAAAGAGGAGATAAAGTTTTGCATTGAAGACGAGGTATAGACAATATGGGGCCATCGGGTAGCTAGAAGCGTGTCATCACTGGTGAGAGGCACGTTGTCGCTGGCGATGGCGAAAAGATTCTTCTTATCGTTAGACAATGACTAAAGTAGATATGCCGACATTAGTGAAGATGGGAGGTCACCACGGTTAGTGAGGAAGCCACAACGTTGAGTTGGCCAACATCGAAGAAGAGGAGTGATTGACATAAGAAAAGAGGACGTCAAGCATGTATAACATCACGCATGCTTATGTATATGCATGAATTCGTACAAATAGAAGCGTGGATATACAGAGGCAAAGGAACAAAAAACTTAGAGTAGATCAGTTGGCGCAATTGTAGGGAATATGCTTAGGGTCACCAAAGAGAGCATGACATGTGTCCCCAGTTAGGACCGGTGACGATTGCATGTGTATGCGCATTGATGCCGCAATTGTTAGCATTAAGCAATAATTGATGAGAAGTAGAAGAAAACTATGTGGTAAAATATAGTATTGGAAGGGGTAGTAGCTGATAGGGATCGATCAAGATTTGACCTTATTGTTGGGGGTCGAAGCAAAAAAATTGTGATGTCGAGAAGAGATAGAAGTCACATGATTTGGTGAGGTAGTCGGCGTGTGAGGAGAGATAAGTTTAAGGTAGGTCACCCATGGTGCATTGGTGTATGCGTGAGCTATGTACTCTAATACATTATACCATGTAAACTAATAAGATAATTTGTCGCACACATAATCTACGCATTGCTTGAGATTAAACAGAAGTACATGTACATGCATACAATTTGAAAAAAAAAAACTAATAGAGTAAAAATAGGGGTATACAACTACATTATCTGTGCATAATGAAAAATGGTTAGCTTCTAAGAACCCCAATAACTTATTATGTTCAATGATTTTTTTCTATCAAAGCACATACTTCAATTACGTTTCTTATATAGTAATTTCTTTCAAGCTTTTATTGTCGTTTACAATGTTTACAATATCTTAAAAGTCTAAATAGTCTACATTAAGATATATAAATATATTGTCAATCATTTATATAAACTTCGAAACAAATCTAGCTGGTTATCATAAATAACACTAGAAATAGATGATAAAGTGGTAGTTTCCTTACACCTAGCATCTACATCTCTCATATTGTGAATGCTCACTAATAGGGCAGATTTGGTCGTGGGGTTTTCTCTCTCATTTTTGTTATATTATTAGGCTTATAAGAAACAAATACATCTTTAGGAGACATAGGAATCAAAGTATATCTCTTCATCCGAAGTGTGCATGTGTATTGATTTGTCTTCCTGTCATGAATAGAACCACGATCATATTGCCATGGTCGTTAATAGAACTACGATCATATTTCCACGGTCGTCCCAACAACATGTGACACGGCTTCATTGGTACCACATCACATATCACCTCATCCTTGTATTTTCCAATAGAAAAAGGTACCTGGACAACATGTGTCACTTTGAGAATGCTACACTCATGCAACCATTCAACTTGATAAGCCTTAGGTTTCTTGAATGTATGCAATCCCAATTTCTTTACCATGTTAATACTAGCAAGGTTTTGACTACTACCACCGTCAATTATAAATGTGCCTACCTCACACTTGACTTTACCTTCAATATGGAAGAAGATGTTTCTTTCACTTGTGTCCAAGCACTCTTCACCTTCCTTGTGTACCCGCTGAACAGTGAGTGTTGGACCCGGCACAAAAGGAAGCTCTTTATACTCCATTGTGCCATCATGATCAGATTCACTATCTTCTTCCTTCTCACTTTTAGAATGGTACTCGACCGCTTAATCTACTATCATGGTATGCTTATTAGGATACTCACTTATCTTATGCCCTTTACCATGATACTTGAAACAAGTAATATTGTTAGTTCTCCCTGTAGAAGCTATAGAAGTGTTAGTAGAACCAGCAGGTTTTAGTTTAGATTTTGGTGTCACCTTTGATGCCGTGCAAGTGCTAGCTGACTTGGTGATAGTGGAAGTTGATTTAGGAGCAGTACCCAGTTGTACCCCATAGATTGGACCGCTATGGAGTGGTGTAGGACGAATAACGAGCAAGCTTCCCATCTTCCTCCAATTGGCGCTTTGCTTTGGAGGCTTGGTGTACGAGCTCAACAATTATGTTGTAGGGATGAAATGAAGGGATACGGGTAGGCTACATTAGCACGCAATTCAAAAGTTCTACCATGAAAACCAGGAAACCATACAAGTAAGAGATCACAGATTGTTACCACTAGACATGCAATGCAGCGGAAGAAGAGTTAGAGTAGCCTAATCCAATATCGAGCGTGTCGATGTAGTGGTCGTTGTCGATCGTCCAACATCCTCGGTGTCGATCGTCTCCTCTAGCAACCTATCACATTCCTTGTGTAGGTCGTGGATCATCCTTAATCAGCGCAATGGCACTCGCAGCAGCGCCTCTACGGTATTCACACGTCCAGAGGTGGAACGCTGTACACCAGGTGTGCTAGCACCAGCGTGCATGACAAGGCCTTCGGGGAGGTGGTGGCTAGGGTTCGGTGGTGCAACTCTTATATCCCAACAGCCCTATGTATCCCCTTATAAAGAGCTCATCATGGATCCTATCCGAACTAGTTTGTTCTAACTCGTTAAGTATGTGACCCTACAGGTTCATGCGTGATCGGTTGTGACTCAAAACTCTTTTCTAATCACAAGTCGGTAGCAGTTCCTAGTAGGACATAACGACACCCGAATATGCATAAATATTATATTGGACGTACCTTATGCAATATGATTTGCGATTAGGTCTTTATCATTTACAACCAGTTCGCATCTAGTCACAACCAGTCAGTGAGCATGTATGACCAGTTCACAACCAGTCTATATCTTCATATGACCAATTCATTTCTGGTCGGACTGAACGGACTTTTTTCATATTCTTCTTAGGCATCACGATATCTGGTTGAACTCTAGGTGAGATATTTATCATCCATAGACTGTTCAATACTTTCTCGATCCAGTGACAACTTTGTGTGGTCGACCTAGTGGCACAGGCATCCACTTTCTTTATCCGACCACATCGAGGGGCTAAAGATATCTCTCTTGTTTGTTAGGAGGGACACATCCTGTATCTGACCAATCACATCTCTCCGCATATTTCATAGCATACCCAAAAGCTACTTTTATAACTACCAAGTTATGGAGTAGCGTTTGATAACCCCTAAGTGTATTATTACACATGTAGGAAATCATGTTAATCTCAAGTCTAAGGATTATACATTATCATTACTTGAGACTAACTGATGACACATAAAATTATAACAATCTCAATAGTATCTCAAGGTGAATCAATCCAACACCACGTTCTCTACATGTGCTCACATTATTGATTTCATATCCCCATATCTATGACTGGTCAAACATAGTCATCAACCGATACATATGTTGGTCGACAAGTCAATAGTGTCTCGACCATTGATATCTGATCAGTGATACTTTCAGAATGACATCATACAACTATTAAAGAGTTTCACCAACAAGTCACATAGTTGTTAATCTTTATAAATGATAATTCATCTAAGGAATATAATGACATTTATTTTGTAACTCATAAATATAGATGTGATACATGATTGCCTCTAGGGCATATCATCAACATGAAATTCAATGATGCGTTGAATGCTTCGGTGCAACCCCTTAAGAAACCTCGCCATGGTAGCTTCTTCGGGTTCATACAATCCATCTCGAATCATGGATTTCTCCATCACCTTGTAGTAGTTCTCAACGGTCATGTCACCTTAAGCGTTGAATCTTGTTGAATTGATCCCTCTTGTAATGCTTAGGAACAAAGCGCGCCTTCATCTCATTCCAACTAGCAATTTGATATAGCCCTTGTCTATACCTGTCTGTACGCAATTGATCCCACGTAATCAACTGAACAATTAATGAATTCAAGAGAGGCTACCTCAACTTTATGTGGCTTCGTGTAGTTGTAGATACGGAAGTAGCGCTCAACCTTGGTCTTCCAATCAAGATACTTATTTGGATATGAACTTCCCGAGAAAAGCGGTTTGGACAATTTGAGCTTGCCCATTGCACCTTCCCGCTGGCCGCCATGATGGTTGTTTCCACCATGCTGAATAGGGTAGAAACCGTCGTTGTCGGCGAAGTAGTCGTCATCTTAGAAGTGGGCAGCATGGTGTATACCTCCACCACCCCTTCCAAAACCTCATTGGCCTCGTCGACCACTATGTGCAGCTTGAAACAGTGTTCGCTGGTGGTTAGGAACAAATTGGACATTAGGGCAGCCAATCGCTCCCATTCAATATGTTCAGCTTCTGCAAAGTCCGTTGTGTTTCTTCTCCACCACCGTTGTTGTTGGCGTTTGAGAGATCATCACCAAGTCGAACAGCGAGCATGGGTTGTGATGCACCAACACCGACGTTATCATTGTTGTGTAGCAGTCGCGCCATCTGTGCTTGTAGATTAGCGGTGCTTCCCATCATATTGTTCAGATTAGCATTCACCTCTTTGCAAATCCTGTTTTGTCGCCATCTGATCAAGGCGACCATCAATGGGCTCAACAGCGTTCCAGATCTCAAGTCTTAGATGATCCCGAAATGCATTGTAGTACAAATGGGTCATCGGTTCTGCAGGATTCCCTCATTCTTCAATGCCATAATCTCCGTCGTTTCCTTCCTGTGCAACACCCCTACTCAACATAGAGCCTAGAATTTTACCTATACATTTTTCACCCTAAATTTAAACCATACTTACTTATAATTCCAGCAACCTATGCATAGACAGAAATCCACAACGGGTTTCCTTTCAACAAGCGTAACAAAATAAATGCAATAAGGATGAATGTTCATACAACTTGGGACCTTGCACCTAAGAACGCTTGGAGCCACGCGAGAACGCCCATAACCATGCTTCGGAACATTAATTAGCAACAATACTAATACATAAACTATTACTATAGCATAGCCATAAATCATATATATATAAGGTAATCAATGTTCACTAAGCAAACTCTAGATAAATGCACATTGTAGCAACTAAATAATGATAACTTCGTGATTGATAGTATGTGATGTGTATGTGCTACTTACATCCCATGCATGTCGCCTTCAACGTTCTTCTAAAAACAAAAAACAAGGGTAAGTCTAAAACTCAGCATGTACATAATAGAACAATAAACATGCAGCTCATCATTCATGTAGATTATTATCATCATCATTCATGTATTCAATGTAACACCTCGGCCCAATCCTGAGCCTAGAATGTCACCTAAATTTTTCTCGCTTTTAATTTAAATCATAATTACCAGGAATTCCAGCAAGCAATGCATGTAATAAAACCCACAATGGGTCACTTTTCAATAATAATAACAATATAAATGCATAAAGAACTAACTTTCACATAGCTTAGGACCAAGCATCTAAGAACGTCTGGGGCCATACGCCCGAGAACGCTCTGAACCATATGTCTGAGAACATTGATTAGCAACTAAATAACTAAACTATAATTAAAGCAATCAAGTTCTAAAGTCATTAAGATAATGATAACCATATCTACTAATCAACTATAGATGAAAGTATCAAATCTCTAGATTAAGTGAAAGCAACAAAGTAAAGATGTCTACGTGATTGTTATAATGTGATGCACATGTGTTACTTCCATCCCATACATGTTGCCTTCAATGATCACCTAAAACAACAACAAAGCAATAGTGAGTCAAAGACTTAGTAGGTACATAATAAACAAACAACTTATCATTCAAGTATATCGTTATCATCCACAACCTTATACTCAGTTAACATCATCATCTTTCATGTGATCATTTAACATCATCCTCTTTTCATGTATGCAATGCTCGGCTATGCTACATGTCCATATGCACCTTTTTCAGCTTATATAGGTATAACAGAGTGATCACCCATCGATGAACAACTCTATCCCCCATCCAATGGAGTCCCTACCAAAGTAGAATTTTATCTAGAGACCTCTAGAATAGTCATATAACTTTCTCACTAACCTTACCAGAATAGTTACATGCCTTTCTCACCGACCTGGCTCATGCAATCCTCTCATGATGAATGCAATTGATGCAATATTTTCTATTATCCATTAATATGATCTATTATCATCATGTTATCATCGTTACCATACCATCATCATTATCATGCCATCATCATTATCATGGCATTTAAATAAGCATAAATAAAGGTCATGGGAATTTCATTTATATGCCACTGCAAATATTTCAAATCACTGATCTACCATTGCAAAGTGACATCTCCCTTACATGCCACTACATTTCCAAAATATTACCCTTATTTGTCACTACCGTTAGCTCCATTAGATTTTGCGGGGGGCGCCGACGCCGCCAACGTCGAGGCCGACTATTTCCTGCCCACGCCACACAAGGACTGGTCCACAGGCCTCGTCAAGCTCGTCACCGCCATGGTCATCTTCAAAAGCAACATATCCGTGCGGACTACATTGCACTGGTTCTTTGTGGGCAGCAGCCAAGCCCAACAACATATTCATGCGGACTGCATTGCGGGTTAGCGGCAACCACAAATGGTTCGGCAGCCAGCGCGGGTGGGCGCGAGCTGTCCGCAACCCACTCCACTTGTACCACTACCTGTAATGTAAGGTAACCTAACCACCGTATGATCAGGATGGAGACTGAGCAGAGCAGGAAAACTCTAAGATTGGACCTGCTCCTGCTCCATATTATTGAGTTACATATACGAACCAGTTCACCCAAAAGCTTAAACTGACGAGAAACGACAGACAATTCACTTATACTTCAATACTTACTCTCACATATAGGCTCGCTCAAGCCTAAGACGTGGAATAAAAATATATTGTAATTATTATTTTTTAATTGTGTCAGCTGGGTCTTGAACCCAAAACCTGTTGACTCTGATACTATATTGAGTTGCATACACCAACCAATTCATCCAAAAACTTAAGCTGATGAGGAAAGATAATTCACTTATACTTCAACACATAAAACCAAATTGATGTTGTTGTGCAGCTGCAAACAGTAACCAGGTATACAAACAGGTCCATCATATATGGAAACCATGATCCGGACACTATCAAGGCTCAGTCAAACGCGACACGGAATGAAACACAAGAAGTAAGGGTTTCATTGACAATCAAGGGATAAAACAGAGCAAAATCGCTGTGTAGAGACAGGGAGCTCAGAGCTATAGTTGAAGATTTTGATAGGACAAAAGTTCCAGACGAAATAGATGCTATTGCAGAATTCGTGTTGTACAAAATTCAGAATTGTGTACCACAAAATATTGAGAATAGTAGAATTGATCTTGTACTAAGATGGAAATGATAGAGGAAACCTGTGCCACAGAATTTTGAAAACCAGAATTGCAGATATGCAAGATGCAAAGGACAGATAAAGGCATGTGCTTGCTATTAGTTCAAAGGTGACAGTATTTATAAAGTAATCATCAATCTATCTTGGATATAGTAACAATAAAAGGATAGCAAGATATTTGTGCATGTCCCATATATGTGAATGCAAATATGACACCTGCGAATTTAGCACATTCCAGCATAATATCCCTGAATGAAACCGATCCTTTTGAATCCCGTTTTCTTTGGCTTTACCAAACTTGCAAGTTTAGAAGCGATGGTAGTAGGTGACATCAACTAAAATTATGGGTGCATATAATAGCATAAGAGCATATGTTACTTATACTGAGCAAAGCATGATGTGGAAACAAGCAAGCATGTTTAATACATTTTGAGAAGAGCATGTCAGATAAGAAATGTAATCATCCAAAAAGGCAACTACTAAGAAAATTTATCGAAAGTTTCCACTAGATTCAGAACAGAACACAAGGTCTGTTGAAAAATAATAACATTCAGGAGAAAAGGAACATCTTAAACTAACACTGATGTAACTATGTAAGTAGGATAGGCCAGAGAAGAACTTCATAGCAAGCAATGATATCACCGCAATGTTTTTCCCGCAATATTTTGCTTTTTCTTGCCGATCCATCATGTGATAATCCAATAGCACGGAAGCAAAAAAAAAAATGGTAGAAGGCCTCACAACCATTTATATGCCACTTGGTCTACATGCTACAAATGCCATTCTTTGGGCTACTACTGTTTCCCAGCTGCATCTACTTTGCTTGATGTGGATGATTCTGATCCAGAACAAGCCCTTATAACTGCTTCATTCTACAAGAAAACAAAGAAAGAATTTACAGGAATGCTACTTATGAAGATAGCGTTCAACCCAATTAGCAGATAAGATGGGGATACTTTCACCATTCAAGATAATACTATGATAGATTAAAAAACAATCCACATGGCCAATAGAATGCTAGAAAATATAAAAGAAAGTGCAACAAGGTGTCATGTGGGGTATCACGTATAAGCGTAGAGGGAAGAAACCGGTGGATGCTGCTCCAGCGATGTCCGATTCGGTTGCTTCGGTCAGCCTTTCTGTTTTGCCGGATTCGAAATAGTTTGTTATTGATATTAGTTTTCTTTTCCAGTTATGAGTTAGTTCCGGACTTCTGTAATAGCGTTACGTATTCGAATACGTTTCCTAGTTTCAATTGTTAGGTTACTCTCTATTTAAAGGGAGAGATACACTTTGGTTTTGGTTATGAAAGAATACGAGAAAACCCAATACTCTGTCTCTCCTCTATTTTGTATCTATTTGTGCATCTTCTGTTTGGCCCTGCGTCAAGCATCGGCCGCGCTGCTCTGCCACCACGGCATCGCAGCCGCGCCTCCGAGGCCTTGGACGCCGCTCGTTTCCAGCACACGGCTACAACCTGCGCTCCATCTCATCTTCGTCGACCCGTGTTCCTGACAACTTGGTATCAGCAGACACCGCTGCGCTCTCCACCATGTCAGAGGCCGACAACAGCGACGCCATCAACCGTAAGCTCGACGCCCTGCTTCAACAGATGGAATCCGATAGACATCAACTCCACGACAAAATCGACAGCCTCGCTGGGACAATGCGTGATATTGATCTTCAACAACGAGCGCATAACTTGGCAATCAATCGATTGGAGCAGGGGCGCACCGCGTTGCCACCCGAGGATGATCATCCAGGCCTCACTGATGCACGGCTCCGAGCATCTGACAGCCTTCTACCCCACCCTCGTCGCCAGCTGCAAGGATCACCGGCTGCCTCGATGATCGATGGCCGTTCTGCTGACCGGGAGGCGCCCGTTTTCCATCGTCCGCCGACCGATGGCCACTACGCCGGCCGGGGCAGTGCGCCACGCTACCACAAATTGAATTTTCCTACTTTCGATGGCCAGGAGGATCCACTGCCGTGGTTGAATCGCTGCGATCAGTTCTTTCGCGGCCAGCGCACGTTGGAGGAGGACAAGGTATGGCTGGCCACCTTCCACATGACCGGCATGGCGCAGTTGTGGTACCACCGACTGGAGCGTGATACAGGAACACCGTCGTGGCGCCACTTCATCGAATTGGTCAACACTCGTTTCGGCCCTCCACTGCGTAGCAATCCTTTGGGTGAACTCATTGCTCTTCGCAAACAAGGGTCCGTCCGTGAATTCTCCGATCAGTTTTTGGCGCTGCTATGCCGCACTGATCTTCTGACGGAAAGACAACAAGTCCAGATGTTTACCGCTGGTTTGGGCCAGCCACTGCAGACAGACGTGGAGCTCCAGGCACCTCAATCACTCGAATCGGCGATGAGTATCGCCTGTGCTTATGAGCGTCGCACACAGCTTGCCGTTTCCGCTCAACCTTCGCCAGCACGTCGTCCTTGGCGCCCTGGGAGCACACCCAATTCAGTTCCTGGAACATCAACTCCTACCAACCAAGGGAGCACCGGACTGTCGGCCACGACAAATTTACCACGACGCACGCTTTCGCCCGCAGAACTAGAACGACGCCGAGCCCAAGGTCTGTGTTACCGTTGTGATGAGAAATTCGTTGCTGGCCACCGGTGCAAACGGCTCTTCGTCATCGAAGTGCAACCGGACACAAAGAGCGACGATGAGTACCAACCGACCGACAGCGAACCCGAAATCTCCTTGGCAGCACTCACTGGAATTCAGCCTCGTTCGGGGCAGACTATGCGTCTAGGCGTCAAGATCGGCAGCAGCACGTTCGTGGCTCTCCTCGACTCCGGTTCCACGCATAATGTTATCGCCAACGACGTTGTGACTGCCACCGGCATCGTTATGCGCCCACGTTCTAGACTGAGCATCACCGTGGCCAACGGTGACCGCGTCACTAGCTTGGGTGTCTGTCGTGCGATGACCATTTGCATTGGCAACGAGGAATTCACAATGGACTGCTATGCTATGCCGCTCGACGGGTTTGATGTGATTTTAGGGGTCCAATGGCTTGGTACCCTCGGCCCCATCATGTGGGATTTTTCGAGCATGACCATGTCGTTCGCTCGCCACGGAAGACGCGTCACATGGACTAGCTTACCTATGCCCTCTCGCACGAGCCACGCCTTTGCTTGTGCTGAAACCACCCTCCTGGAGGATCTTCTCTCTGACTTCCCTGATTTGTTTGTGGAACCACATGGTGCCGCCTTGTCAGAGATCTCCCACCACATTCACCTCAAGAAAGGTACGGATGCCATTGCAGTTCGCCCATACCGTTATCCACAATTGCAGAAGGACGAGCTCGAGCGCCAGTGTGCGGATATGCTTCAACAAGGAACCATCCATCGCAGTTCATCAGCTTTTTCCTCACCAGTCCTATTGGTCAAAAAGCGTGATGGTTCTTGGCGTTTTTGCGTGGATTATCGCAACCTCAACGACAAAACAATCAAAGATAAGTTTCCTATTCTGATCGTTGACGAGTTACTCGATGAGCTTCGGGGTGCAAATTTTTTCCAAATTGGACTTACGTTCTGGCTATCATCAAGTGCTAATGCATCCTGTCGACATTGAGAAGACTGCATTCCGCACTCACCAGGGTCTCTTTGAATTTCTGGTCATGCCTTTTGGTCTTACTAATGCTCCCGCCACATTCCAAGCTCTTATGAATACCGTGCTCCAGGACTTTCTTCGGCGCTATGTCTTGGTTTTCTTTGATGATATCCTCATTTATAGCCCTACTTGGTCAGCACATTTACGACATCTTCGCATGGTATTACAACGTCTTCAGCATCATCGCTTATTTTTGAAACGTTCCAAGTGCTCTTTCGGCGCAACCTCGGTGGCATACTTGGGCCACGTAGTTTCGGCTACAGGTGTGGCGGTTGATAATGCAAAAATCTGTGCCGTCTCTACATGGCCGACTCCATCATCCGTCAAAGCGCTCCGTGGTTTTCTTGGGTTGGCTGGGTATTACCACAAGTTCATTCGTAATTTTGGTACTATTGCGACTCCTCTTACTAAATTACTTAAGAGGGAGGCTTTTCTTTGGACATCAGAAGCTCAGCATGCTTTTCTTGACCTCAAATCAGCATTAACACAGGCTCCTATATTGCAATTACCGAACTTCAATGCAGATTTTATTGTTGAGTGTGATGCCTCAGGCTTTGGCTTCGGCGCTGTCCTCCATCAAGGTACCGGAGCTGTGGCCTTCTTTAGTCGTCCAATTGCACCAAGACATGCTTCCCTCGCAGCCTATGAACGAGAACTCATTGGTCTCGTTCAAGCCGTTCGTCATTGGAGACCTTATTTGTGGGGGCGCCGATTTGTGGTACGCACCGACCATTATAGTTTGAAGTTTTTACTTGATCAACGACTTTCGACAATCCCCCAACATCAATGGGTCAGTAAGCTCTTGGGTTATGATTTTTCTGTTGAATATAAGCCTGGCAGTACCAATGTGGTCACTGATTCTTTGTCCAGAAGAGATGCTGCCCTCCAGCCGATTTCCTTGGCTCTGTCCTCACCGCACTTTGCTTTGTTTGATGAGTTACGAGTGGGTTTTCAAGAGGATCCGTCCATGCAAGCACTGCATACTGCCGTGGCAGCCGGTCAACATCCTACCTCCTGGGCTATCACCGATGGGCTGGTTACTTTCAACAGCTGCGTCTATGTGCCTGTGACGACTGCTGTTTTGCCCTCCATTCTGCAATTAGCTCATGGTACGGGGCACGAAGGTATTCAGAAGACTCTTCACCGTCTAAAAGTAGATTTTCATGTGCCTCATGCTCTAGCAGTTGTTCAAGATTACATACGAGCTTGCGATGTTTGTCAACGCAATAAAGGCGAACAACTGCACCCGGCCGGATTGCTTCAACCATTGGAGGTACCTTCTACTGTTTGGGCCGACATATCCATGGATTTTATTGAAGGGCTTCCTCGAATTCATGGTAAAACAGTTATTCTTACGATTGTGGATCGTTTTTCCAAATATGCTCATTTTCTGCCTTTGGCTCATCCATACACGGCATGTTCGGTGGCTCAAGTGTTTTTTAGTGAGATTGTTCGTCTCCATGGTATTCCACAATCTATTGTCAGTGACCGTGATACAGTTTTCACAAGCTCTTTTTGGTCGGAGCTTTTTCGTTTAGCCGGTGTTAAGCTTAACCTCAGTTCTGCTTTTCATCCACAATCAGATGGTCAGTCCGAAGTGGTTAACAAGATCATTGTTATGTATCTTCGTTGCCTTACCGGTGATCGTCCTAAACAATGGCTTCGTTGGTTACCTTGGGCCGAATATTGTTATAATACTTCATTCCAGACTTCACTTTGTACGTCCCCTTTTAAAGTGGTTTATGGACGGGAACCCCCAACTTTGCGTTCTTATGATCACGGAAGTACGCGCCTGCCCGCTGTGGATAGACTGCTTCAGGATCGGGACAATTTTTTGCTAGAGATTCATGATCGTCTATTGTTGGCACAACAAACTTATAAACGTTAGTATGACAAAAATCATCGTGAGCTGGAATTTTCTGAAGGACAGTGGGTTTGGCTTCGTTTACATCATCGTCCGACTACATCACTGTCGCTGTCCTCAAGAGGGAAATTAGGACCACGTTATTTTGGACCTTATCAAATTCTTCAGAAAATCGGGTTGGTGGCTTATCGTTTGCAATTGCCACCTCATGCAAAGATGCATGACGTGTTTCACGTTAGTTTGTTGAAGCCGTTTGTTGGTCCTTCTCCACAAGTGCCGCCACCGTTGCCTACTATTTTGCATGGTAGGGTTTGTCCTCAACCGGCAAAAGTGCTTAAGGCTCGTCGGGCTCGTGATCGTCTACAAATTTTGGTTCAATGGGAAAATGCAGCTGTTACAAATGCATCTTGGGAAGATTTAGAGCAATTTCAAAAGCTCTATCCTTTCTTCAAGCTCGAGGACGAGCTGTTTGACAAGGTGGGGAGAGATGTCATGTGGGGTATCTTGTATAAGCGTAGAGGGAAGAAACCGGTGGATGCTGCTCCAGCGATGTCCGATTCGGTTGCTTCGGTCAGCCTTTCTGTTTTGCCGGATTCGAAATAGTTTGTTATTGATATTAGTTTTCTTTTCCAGTTATGAGTTAGTTCCGGACTTCTGTAATAGCGTTACGTATTCGAATACGTTTCCTAGTTTCAATTGTTAGGTTACTCTCTATTTAAAGGGAGAGATACACTTTGGTTTTGGTTATGAAAGAATACGAGAAAACCCAATACTCTGTCTCTCCTCTATTCTGTATCTATTTGTGCATCTTCTGTTTGGCCCTGCGTCAAGCATCGGCCTGTGACTCTGCCACCACAACATCGCAGCCGCATCCGAGGCCTTGGGCGCCGCTCGTTTCAGCCACGGCTACAACTGCGCTCCATCTCATCTTCGTCGACCTGTGTTCCTGACACAAGGCAGCAGGATAGTCAATGTAATCTAAACTCTGGAATGCTTTGCCACCAATAGAATGCTAGAAAATATAAAAGAAAGTGCAACAAGGCAGCGGGATAGTCATTGTAATCTGAACTCTGGAATGCTTTGCCAAGTAATTTGCTCTGTGATCTCATAGGCCATGATACTAAGAGCTACACTTGAATATGCAGCCATATGAGTTTGATAAAGAAAAGTACATTATGTCTACAATCAAGAAGATTTGATGGACAAATTAGTTGGAAGAAAATTTCAGAAACTGTAACATATTCTCAGCATTTGTAGTCCTAGTGGTGGACTCCATAAATTTTGCACGGTTGTTAAAGGTATAATTGTTTGAATTTTACTGCCAACATGATAATGTTTTTAGACTTAAGATAATGCCAATTAGTGGTGAGAACAGAGCAGTTGCTTCTGTGGCCCAAGCATGAGTGCATGACAGCAGTGTTCTTTAAATTGACCCTCATAGTTGAAAAGGGATAAAATCGTGTAACTGACAGAATTTATTCAAATTGTAAATTGCAAAACAATGCACTCCTATAAATGAAATTATACTTGCCAACGAAAATTCTTGTTAAAATGAAAGCATCTGAACTCTGAAGTTAGCAAGCAACCAGTGCAATAAGCTAAATGTCAGTTGCCTGTTAAGTGCAGGTGCATGCACATGGCCGCGGCAGTGTACAACTTGGTATAGAACAAGTATAATTTTGAGATGTCAAATATCATACAAGTCGGGCATTTTGAACATAACCAATGAAATTGGTATGACATAAATTGCGAAGTAGATAATCGTGGCTCACGGGTGGCTTGGCCAGTAGCTCTGACAACCGGGCACGCACGGCAAGAGAAGGGGATTTGGGGAGCAGAGAAGGGAGACCGGATTTGGGAATTTTCTTATTTATTTGCCTCAAAATAGATGCAGCTGCCTCTTATTTAAAGAGAGCCATCCTCCTAACAATCGTATCTAAATTAGGAACTAATACGATCGAGAATCGTATCTAAATTAGGAACTAATACGTATCGAAGAAGTGTTAGAGATATGTTAGAAATAGAATAGAAACTCTTTTGTATTTCCTTATGCTGCACCCTTGTACTCCTATATATATTGCTCATTAGTTCTCTTCAATATACACACAATATTCATAACAGGATATCAAAGCAAAAGCAAAAGTTAAAGTTCTCAGTAGCCACCG
The DNA here is from genome assembly GCA_036346255.1 of Ampelocalamus luodianensis. Classification (NCBI taxonomy): domain Eukaryota; kingdom Viridiplantae; phylum Streptophyta; class Magnoliopsida; order Poales; family Poaceae; genus Ampelocalamus; species Ampelocalamus luodianensis. Next base: position 21,136,967 of record CM070638.1, on the reverse strand, counting down.
CCACTAACCTCTACCCACCTCTGCTGCTGCCCAGGAGGACCGATCTTTGCTCCTGGGATGGCTTTCTTTAGTCGCGCCAAGCGTCGCTGCCATCGGAGCCCTCGTTGCTGCTCCTCCCGCGGTCGGATCTTCCTCGCGTTGCCCCAGAGATGTGCCTCCTCCAGATCGTCGCCGCCTCGGATGCATCACCGACTGCTCGACGGCACGGCCATTGCCTTTCCTCTTCAGGCCCGACCCGAGGCACCGCCCGACTAATCCACACCGACCAGGACCAGGGCCAATCTTCACCGGATCCGGGCGCCCCGCCCCTGGGAGCTGTTGGCTGTCACCGTTGTCGTTGCCGATTTCGACGTCCCTGTACATGGCCGATGCTGGATTGACGATTTCGCGAGTGCCTCTGCTCTCAAAGCAGACGCCGTCTCATCCCGCGAGGACTTCTTGCCGGTGAGCGGCTTCACGATGGGCGCCAGTGCCACCGGCGTCTTCTTCTTCTCCACCTCTGTGTCACTCCCCATCGCACGGGCTTCTACAAGCTCTTCCTCACCGGATCCGGTCGCCCTCGCACCGCTGGTGCCGAATCCAGCGCATCTCGACGCCGCCTTCTTGGAGACGCCGCCGGTGGGCTTTGTCCCCAAGCTCCTCTGCTCGAGTCAACCGAGCCCCGCCTGGGCGCGCGGCTACTTGTCCTCTTGCTCGGAGCCTTCGGTGGAGAGGGTGTTGGAAGGAGAGAAGAGAGGAGTGCTCTGTGCTGGGCTATTGGTGGAGAGGAGGGCTCTAGGCTTTTATGGACTGGGCCATCACATGATGTTGCTTCAAGCTGGGTGGGCAGCTGGATGGGCTGCACTAGTGCTTGCTGGGGCGAGGAGATGGATCTTCTGCTGCTACTAATTAGTCTTAGTATCTTGAGTCTTTTGCTCATTTGTGTTATTTCTTCCGTTGCATCCATTCAAGTCTGTATTGCTTAATCTTTGAGTACGTCTAAGCCATGTGAGTCCACAAATTTATTATCAGTCATAGAAACATAGGAATTGCCTTATGCATAACAGCAGCTGCCGCTCCCGCTATTCTTTCTGAGCCGCGTGTAGATTGTAGAAGTCGTTATGATGCTGTCGCTTTCTTAGCCGCCGCCCCTAGCTTTTAAGGCCACCGCGCTTCTTCTGCGCCACCACCGTCTTAGGCTTTGATCTGCTCTATCATGCTTCCACCTATTCCTATTCGACTTGATTTGACAGCTCTCTTTATTCATGTCGGTTTTATCATTTTCTTCGTCGTGTTGCCGCGGTTGACTTTGCTCCCGCACATTGTGCTTTATGGGCTGTCGCACGACCCCAGATGGAAGGAGATATTTTGATAATCAACATAGTTTCCAAGAGCTGCATGCTACGACAACATTATCAAGACTCGAATTTTGGATTTTCCATATTTTAGTATCAACTCTTTCCAAATGCATTGTATTGCATATGTCTTGCATTTGAAAGGGGTGTTAGAGATAGAATAGGAACTCTTTTGTATTTCCTTATCTGTACCCTTGTACTCCTATATATATTGCCCATTGGGCCTTTTTAATATAGACACAATATTCATAACAAGAAGAACACTACTAATCTGAACATAACTAACTCAATCTCTTTAATTGACTCAAACTCTTATTGCACCGCAAGGCTACTCTCGACCGCCCATCCGGCCTTGCACACAGCACACGCCGTGATGCAGGATGCCCACATAATGAAATGCTAGAATATACTACAGGCAACACAGGCACAAGGTAAAAAATTGTCCGAACCCTTGCAAAGGGAAATTTAAAAGAAAAAACGGAACAACTGATTGAGGAACATAAAGAAAGAGGGCATGCGAGTTAAATGCTAAGTACCTATGAGGGCAATTTAAGTTAGTGCTATCTAAAGTTGCCTAAAGTGAGGCCTTCAAAACACATAAATGCCATGAACATACAAAAGATAATATACAAGAGTAAATTAAGGGATAAATAGTAATAGAAAGGAATCCAGAAAATTTTTATAATGTATGGCAGTTTCAATACTATCTGAAGATGATTTTGGCTATAGGCTAAGGTGGAAACAGTGGTTTGATTGGATGTGAAACATATCGCAGAGCCATGGCAGAAAGAGACAAACTTTATTAGGTTAGAAGGAAAATAGAGCGTCAATTTTGTACAAGGTTGTCATGGCGCTCCAGCAAGTCGCGGCAAGCCCAGGGCGCCAGGATGCTAAGGTGCCTAGGCGGGTGCTAAGGTGAGAGTTAGACGGTGTATTTTATCCAGTGAAAAACTATGGAATACATGTATTATGCAATAGATGCTGGTATGACAGTGGCCACAGAAGATCCCAAATTCCTAGCTTTACATGTCCACATGTTAAAATATAGTACTAATCCTTTCCTCGAAGTTGGTATGGTTGCCCACCAGCCTCCTTTACTCTGCCTTGACTTTTCTTTTCAAGTTCCAACTTCCCTTCCCGAGATGCTCTTCTTCCTCACCACACAGGCTTCTCAGTTCTGACTCCTGCTTTGCTCTTCTTCGTCTCTTCTTCCTCCTCACCGGTGTTACTCCTACATTCATCACTCTTCCCCTCCAGATCTAGACAGCGAAGAAATAAAGGAGAGGAGAGGAAGAGAGGACGAGGATGCGAATCTAGAGGAGTTGGGAATAGCGGAAGGCTTGCTGGAGTGTAGGGAGGCGGCGGCAGTGGCTGAACGGAGGTGTGGAGAGCCGACAGTGACTTGGATATGCCCACCTAATGCGGGTCATCTAGGCGAAGGCCCCTGTCGTCTGCCTCCGACCAATGGGACACTTTGGCGTTGACTAGGCGACACCGTGACAACCTTGGTTTTGTATTACATGAATATAGAATCAGGATGTTTCCCTCAATGTATAAGTATCTCCACCTTACCCCTAAAAAAACAGTATAGCTTATGAATACCCCCAAAAAAACATGTGAAATTTATTTTAATTTTAGCTCCCCTAGTTTCTGGATGAAAATAGTATAGCTTTACGAATATCAAAAGAAACCAATACAATCATGTGTAAGATCGAGAGGCCGACAAGAGGGGGTGAATAGGCGATTTCAAAAAATTATATGCTCTAAAACCGATTTTTAATGCGGAAGCTTACGAAAATACGGTTTTGCACAATTAAAACCTAAATCAACTTGGTTCAACTAAGTGCACCAACAATACAAGTCAATTAAAGAATATTGCAATTTAAGCAAAGACTTGTAAGCTATTCAATTCCAACAATGTAAATAGTACAAAGCAAGGCGAGCATTCATACACAATGAATAAGCAATTTAATACAAGAAATATGAGTTGCACAATGTAAAGCAATAGAATGCAAAACCCAAAAGACACGACGATGTTTTACCGTGGTGATCGGAGACTTGCCGGTCTCCCCTAATCCACGTTGAGAGAAACCCAAACCAATTGGGCTGGCTCCACGAATTAAGCCTTCCTCCAAGGTATTAACACCTCGCTCCACTAGGGTTGCTCTTACTCCACCCCGGAGATGGCGAGCACCAAACCACTCACAAACACCGGGCCTTCTCACAAGCTTCACTTGAGAAGATCACCGGACCACGACGCTTCTACACCATCTAGGTGTCGGCAAACACCAAGAGTAACAAGACTCAACTTTCACTTGAACCAATCAAGTGTCAAAGCTCAAGTGAATACTAAATCCACCACCTAATGCAACACATGCACTAGGATTTACCTCTCAAGCTCACCAAGTGCAACACATGCACAAGAGAGTGTAGAGGGCTTGCTCTTTGCTCAATAGAATGTCTAGGGCACCAGCTCTCTTCCCTTATACGGCTAAGGTGGCTATATATAGTCTATACACACAAGCTAGCCGTTGGAAGCAAAGGACCAGATATAATGTGACTATAAAACTAGCCGTTGAAAATGGGTGCGGTACTACCGCCAACTAATCTGTGGTAGTTCGATAGTCGGTAGTTCCGCACAACACATTGCGGTACTAACGCAATATCGAGAGAGCAACACATGCTCAAAATTGCGGCCAAGGACCAAAAACCATACGTTCTGGAATTTATGTACCGCCACCATATGAACAGTAGTTACGTGAGCCGGTCATACCGTGCACAAAGCGTCGGTACTACCATGCTACCTTGGAGCAAACCAAGTTCAAAATGCAACAATACTAGAAATTTCATACCGTACAGAAATCGGTACAACCGAGGTGCGGTAGTTCCTCCAAAGAAACACTGGTGCTATTGCTACACGGTAGTTCCGCCACAAAGGCACTGGTACTACCATAAGCACAAGAGCGACGAGACACGAAGTCCGATCGAGCCAAAAAATTAACCAAGTGCTAAACATACTTTGGTAGTTCCGCCAAGGGTATTACCGATGTTTCTGATAACAACACAAACTGGTTTTCAAAGAACAACTCAATTGCAAAACACATTTGCAAATTGATGCCAGATGCACACAAGGCATGAAGGCAACATTCTCAACAAGTTGCAAAACACATTTGCACACTTTTAGAATCATGGCCACAAATTGCACTCCGCTTCAACTCAATTTGCAAAACACATTTGCACAATTGACAAGCGATGCAAACTAGGGTTAAGGTGAGATTCTCAACAGGTTGCAAAACACATTTGCACAATCGACAAGCGATGCAAACTAGGGTTAAGGTGAGATTCTCAACAGGTTGCAAAACACATTTGCACACTTTTAGAATCACACTACAAGGAGTAAGGTACATGGACTTAAGCCATTTGCAAAACACATTTACAAACTAAAGTCACATGCTACAAGGATTAACCATGAGCCTCAACTATTTGCAAAACACATTCGTAAATATAGGCAACATGTTAAAGAGAGAGCTAGAGCAAGCACAACAAGCTATCAATACATAACTAACTCAAGCTACTAGTCAAAAGACCCCTCTTAATAGTACAACAACCTATACTAGCAATCTGGTCTCCAACCAAACACCGAGACCAGTAAAATACTACGAACACATCCTTAGTCCTAGCTAGTTATACCTTTGCTTTGAGCAACCACTTGAAGCTTGATGACGTACATCCTCACTTCAAGTCCGGGTTCTTGACTTGAATATGCATCAACTCATGATGCATCCTTTGTTTGATCTCCATTAACACATGATAGATCTTCTCTTGACTTGATGATTAACTCATGATCATCTCCTTTTCTTGATCTTGATGTGCATCAACAAATGATGCATTCTTTATCTCCAAGTCTCGATTTGAGGACCATCACAACATGATGCATCCTTTACTTCAAGCTCTTGACTTCAATATCATCAACACATGATGATCTTCTACTTTCGAATCTTGATTTGATGACAATCAACTCATGATGTCATCCAAAGTATTCATCAACTCGGAACTTAACCTATTCATCCAACTTACGAAAAATGTTAGTTCCACAATATGATTATCATTAATTACCACTACATACCATTAACTCATAATGGTGGGACAAGATACCACAATCTTTCCTTCTTTGGTAATTGATGATAACCACTTCAATTTCAAGTAATTGAATGTAAGTTGGTATGAGTGTATAAGAACTACACAAGTCTTATATACTCTTATGAATGTATATAACTACACAAGTTATATATACAAAAGATATGTTTCAAAGTAAAGATCCCAAATATATGTGGAAAAGGAAATATGGATCAATACTAATGAAACCACAAAATATAGAATGAACTCCCCCTAAATATGTGCATACACAAATGTGTAATGGAAACATATGCACATATCCAAGTTAAACTCTTGGTGGAGTTTATCCTATATTTTGGATCCTAGGAAATGCAACAATATAATAAATATGAAGTAGATTGCATACCTCTTGTATTTGTCACCTTTATATCCAAATGAGACTGTTTGGATTTTTTTCCTTTTGTTTATCCAATGAATTGGATTTGTCATTTATCACTTGCATGCCTTTATGATTTTCACTTGTTTAGATTTTTCCTTTTAGGTCCAAGTTGAGACTAAACATTATATATCAAATAGAAGTATTAGTCTCACAAGTACATTTGTTATTAATCACCAAAATACTTCATTAACATATAATGGTGGGTCTAGATCCTTCATCATGTTTATCATTTTAGCTCCTAATTTTGTTGAAATTATTCTACTCAACATTATTCAACCATGTCTAGTGGCAAGGAAACCACAACAAGAAGAAACGGAAATTCTTCAATCACGTAAAGCAAAGATGGTACTTAGTGTTTTATTAAGATATCCTAAGAGTAAGGCTCAACTATGTAAAAACATATAACGGTTATCCATATTGGCATATTGTATTGATTTACTTTGTAGAGTAGATTCACCTCTATGAAATCCTCATTTTATTAACATTCAAGCAGTCAGTACTCACTAGTGATAATCATATTGTACATATATAATACTAGGATGAAATATAAAAAATAGTATAAATTTTCTATGCACAATCCGATCTAATTAACCCCCTCTCACCAAACAATCCCCCACTGTCCCGGTGATCAGATGACTATAACTTTTAACTCTGGAATCTAACCATAGAAAACCTTATGAGCTATGGAAACTACAAAAAATTATCTACCTAATTATAGTTGTCACTAAAATTTGATTCTATAATGTAGTATAATTAATATGCATCACAAGATAACTACGCAGATTTTAAATGCACTGCAAGACAGACCGCTTCAAAACACAATGACTTTCGATCCACCCAGCAGATTTTTCATGTTCTTTAGCTCTGTGAAAAGAAAAAATTATACAAGTCACGCCAATGACCCACTAATCCACTAACTTTACCATGCAACTGACATACAAGACCAATTAACATGCAAAACCCTAAGAAGTCGAGATCATATCTAACATCCTTCTCGTTGCTTCACCCTTGCCCGGGCAACAGTTGGAACAGCAGCAGCAGGTGCACACGTGGGAGATGCATGGTGCTGCATGCATGCAACGGCAGCACAACTACTAGCTCATGATGGGGGATGCTTCAGCCGGCAGCGTGCACAGCACGGCCGCACGTGAGCCTTGCAAAGGCAGCGACAGGTAGCAGCTCTGCGCAGCAAGCACATGCACGTCAAGCAGGCCAACGCACTGCATATGTATGCATGGTGGTGCTGCCTGCTGGTGCTGCACACAAGCCATAGTAACAGCAGTATTTTGGATCGCAAGGTTTGGAGCCACGGCTGGCGGCGGCGATGGGGGTGCAGCACTCGTTGGAATTAGGGATAGGTTAAACAAATTTTGGGTAAACACGAGCAACACAACAACTAACCCCGACTCCCGTGTCGCTCCTTGGGACGCGCGACACCTTCAAATCCCGAGAGCCGCCGGCTCCCAGCGTGTCACCTGAGCCAGTCCGAGATCCAATCGGTGTGTGGACTTGGTTCACCATGAACTGAGTTAATGCCTTATGGACCCCACCATAGACCGTAAGCTTTTCTCGTGGACTTGGTCTATAGGCCATGAGCCCATATATATGTCAGCGACCTAATTTCTTTTCCTTTAGAAATTTAATTCCGGCTAAAAATAAATTCCTTGCTGACCCTATGCGGACGTAGTAATCCAAAATTTCCTTTAGAAAGAAATTTCCAAAAACGTCGAAATAGTGTTTTCTCTCTCAATTTCTTTGAATTAAATCTTCCGAAAGCTCGTTCTCCTTTATCCGAGCTCCGATTCAGCACATTCAAGTTGCTAAATTCATCTAAAATCGAACTCTTTCTTCCGGTGCTGGTTTCATTAATTTTCTATTTTAGTTGAGTTTTCTTTTGAATTTATTTGTGTTTCGTTCGTTTTCTCTTTCGTTTGACAACGATTTCCTAGGAGCTGGAGCAGGATTTGAAGACCAGAGTGTGATAACTGAGCAAGGCCAAGGCAAGTCGTAGCCTTTTGATCATATTGAACCCATGTTTTCAAAAATATATTATTTTTATATCACATCGCATGCTATTTTTATATCAATTGTTTCTGGGAGTAGTTAATCACCTATTTGTCATTATGCCACCTTGATTATTTTGAATACCATGTATCCATTGTCACCTTAGAATGGTCATTATTAGTTGGATATATTTGTATTACCAACATGGACTGTCGTCGAAATGCTTAGTCATGCTTAGTTATACGATGGGCTCGTGTTCACATGATCAATGATGATAATTTAAATTAATGAGATAAAAATTTGTGGTGCGATGCCACTGTTGTAAAAGTTGTGGTGCAATGCCACTGTTGTAAAAATCATGTGCCATGGCAGGGATTGTCATTGGTTTTGGTTAAACAAATTGGGTTCATACTCGGGAGAGTGATCGTGTAGTAAAGGGGTTCCATTCACACATTGGGATGAAGTAGTTTCGCCTGGGTAAATATTAAGGACTTAATCTTATACACCATTGAACTGGGCTATATCATACAACCACATGTCCAATATGGGATCGACCTGACTGATTAATTTGCAATGTCTTAACTTTGGAACTGCCAAGTGGTGGTGTGGGTTCTAGGATGGATGTAGACTCACATGGCGCAAGAGGGGGTGCTGGTGTGATGTCATTCGGTGTTGAAACCTTAGTAGGTAGGATGGGTTAAGGCGAAATATTGTAAATGCCTTTGTGGTAATCACTTAGTCACACGTCTAAGGAAACATGCCAAGGCTGGCATTATAAGTTTATTATCTCTTTGTGGATCAAGCTGTACAACCTCTGCAGAGTGTTAAAAACTGTTCGAACAGCCGTGTCTTCGGTTATGGACAATACCTGGGGATTTCACACGAGGTATAGAGTTTTCGTAAAAATGTGTGGATGATGGAATGGTTGAAAGGTGAATGGGATGTTCACTTGATGGTTTGGTTGGGAAGTGATTGGGAGGTTCACTGATCGTTTCAATGCAAATGATTATTTTATTTATTATATATTTTGAAATATGCTTTAGAATCTATTTACGGTATTTATCATCAACCCTTGCTTTCTGCAAAAGAACCATATAGTTATTCCTTTGTTCAAGCATTGCATTGAATATTAATTGCCATGTCAGTTGAAGAATGGCAAGTTAATCTAGAGTTCTACGAGGAGTACTTCGAAGACTTTAGAACTAGGATACGCTCTCCACTCGATTGGCTATGGGCATATCGAATGACCACCACAAGTTATTTAGTTCAACTGTAAGAGTTTCATTTGTTTCTTAAGCCATGTGTGGCAAATTAAGTAATCTTTGACCATAACGTCCCGTTGTTACTATTTATTAATAATTTGCTACATTCTTAGTTATTTCGTAGAATGAATGGTATTTCATTGATATTGTTACTATGTAAGCTAGCTATGATCATGAGACTAGTTCAGAATACACAGAGAGTTTCGGATGTAGTAATCCGGTTCCCGGCAATAAAATATAACCGATTATGGATTAAATTGTAAGGACCATTATCTTTTATGTTTTTGAAAGGATCAAATTTTAGTTTCTCTAATTGTCACCATGGGCTCTAATACAACACTGTAAACACTCAACAAACTTAAACACAACCCCAAAAAATTAACCCTTCTTGAATATATCTTCATAGCAAAGGATTAGTTATGAATTTCAATACGTCTGAGCTTGCTTAAGTAGCATAGCATGCCCAATTCAAATATTATATTATTGGGAAAAAATCAAATATTTTATATACAACTTCACATATGTTGTTCATCGAAAAAACCATAAATGTTTTAAATTTCACGATTTTTAAATTCAAATATATGTAAGTTGAATAGTAATCTTTCAACTTATAATTTTAATTATCATTTTCATAGTATTTCTTTGACATTTATATAAATTTGAACAACATTTTGGGTTCATATTTTGATTTTGTTTTGTATATTTACATTCCTATTTAATGTAATCAAAACTTAATTTGATCTTAGAATTTAAATTACTTCCAATTTTAAATTTAGACATTGAATCTGAATGAAATTTGGAATTTAAAACTCTTGCTACAACAAACGGAGGAACCACATTAGAAAGTGTTTGGAAAGAGAAGGTAAGACAAAGGAAAGCATATACATATTAATTAATTTTCTTTGTGAGGTGCGAACAGGACTAAACCATGACTTCTGCATGTGGCTTTAGCATTTGGCTTCTGCTTGCATGGTTTCCATCGGATTGAAGGAGTCATATTTGCATTATTACTTTACTAGCAAGAGGGATGTGCATTGCAACGGAAATCAATAATAGGATATGATCAAACTAGTACCCAATTGGGAACTCCTGGAGAAACGCAATTGATTTGTAACCAGATTGAAAATTCATCACTATGAAGCAAAAATGGCTTAGAAAACAACTAATGCTTGCTAAAAGTTAAATGTAGAAAGAATTATTTTATTTAGCCAACCATTGCTAGCTTGACAGCATTTAGGGTTATTAAAGCTAATAGTTACTTAATCCTTATGAGACAAATGAATTACAAGACTATAATGCATGGGTCCTTGGCACTGTCTTCTATATCTATGCACACGATCGGCGTGGACGGTGGTCGACTGCATGCCTACTTGCTGAAGAAGGTCTATGTTTTGTTGACAGCTACAATGCTCGGTGATGTAGCGAAACCTAGAGAATGTACTCTTTCCGAAATCAAAGTCGTAGCCATGCAACTTCAGAAATTAAAAGCAAGCAAGCACCCCACCTTTACACATGACATGGCAAGTGGTGACACATCGCCAGCAGGCATGCACATCATGACAACGGAGACAATTGCTATCGCCCCTAGCCGCTGTCCTTGTCGAATCTTGTCACACGCACGGCTGCCGTCAATGAACTCCTGCTGCACCAATAGAGGTGATTGGTGGATGCACAGAAAGGTAGCGGTGGCCTTTTCAGTTTTCATAGGGAGATTGGAGACTTAGTACACGGGGAAGAAGATCCAAATCCAAGTATGAAAGAAAAGAGGAAAGACAGGAAGGAATGATCGTATTTAATCTGAAATTAACTAAAAAAGATGCTGCTAGTCAAAATGGCAACTTTTGCACATATCACATCAAAATTTGCTTAAGAAATTATTTCTGTGCTGCATGCTTGGGAGTTTCTAAACAGCTGCCGATGAAAAAAGGACATGGGAGAGAGAGAGCATACTTGAAATATCATATACGATAACAGCAACTGAAGAGTCTCTGATGTAGCTTGGAATTAAACTCCTGAATCTTTCCTAGCCAGCTGTATCCCTGAAAACTAAAGAACAAAATACATATGATGAAGGTCAACACTCATCAGTACTATAGATAGACCTACTTGTCAGTAATGCAGTAAAAGCTATCACCGTACCAGAGTTGGAGTCTACAGTTCTGTCTTCAAGTTACATTGTCTTCGATAGAAAGTCAACACCAATTGTATTCCTTTCTCCGGTGTATGATGGATCTGAAGGGCAGCGTGGCTCGTTAATCATCTCCCAGGCAAAAATAGTAGGATCATCTTTTGTAGGCCTCATTTGTGATTATGTTTATTCTTGTCAAAACAGCCTATATTGAAACTTTGAGACATGACAGAACGAGAGCAAATTTCAAAGGCAGGGAGCCAAAAATTTGCAGTGTTAATAATTAGCTGTTATTGCCAACTCATTTCATGTAGCTACGATGAGTTACATTTCTCCTGATCACGACAACAAGTATTAGGAACCAATTTTGCGAGTGCCATTTGAGCCAGCAAACCGGAATTTTTACCTTAACAAAAGCTTTGTAGTAGCTCTTAATTGTGGGATCAGAGAATAAGTCATCGTCAGAAGTAAGATCTAGGCCAGCCTCCATGCCCCATCTCACATATTGCGCCTTCCCTCCATAAAATTTTCCCAGTTCTCATTTCATGTATAGCTGATGAGTTACATTTCTCCTGATCACGACAACAAGTATCAGGAACCAATTTTTGAGTGCCGTGTGAGCCAAAGAAACCAGAATTTTTACCTTAACAAAAGCTTTGTAGTAGCTCTTAATTGTTGGATCGGAGAAGAAGTCATCGTCGAAGTAAGATCTAGGCTAGCCTCCTTGCCCTTCTCACATATTGTGCCTTCCTCCATAATCTTCCCAGTTATTACACGGTGTGATATCAACCTCATCTTATGCCTTCTTGCCTCGCTGACCACGAAATCTAATGCCTAACATAGCTATCAGTAGCCTGAAGAAACACTATGCTATGCAGAGATTCAACCTTTTTAGCGATCTGAAAAAATTCCCCGGATGTATGACAAACATTTGGTTTCACAAGAATTTTTGGTAAGCACAACGTGATACTAGGCATGTGAACGAGAGAGCCATTTCATCAAACACATGGTGTGCACATCGGAAAATTGCTACAAGCCAAGGAACTGTTAATTTGATCTAACACAGTAAGCGTAACCTGAGCACGCATTTCATGAGGCAGGTGCTGTCCTGCCCATGCACATGCAAAGAGAAAACACTGGTCACGATAGCTCACGTGGAACACCTCCTCGTCTTAGTCGAAGGGAGACGTCTACAGCGCACGGTAGCCGCCGTCGTTGAAGGCCCAAGTGCGGCACACGTTGAGCCCTGCGTCGGTGGCCTCGACGATGGGGGCGGTCACTCACGAGCGGGTGGCCTCATTGGCGACGAAGAACATGAGCCAGTAGGTGTTGTAGCCATGGATAATGAAGGGCTGCCCTGCCGCCATCAGGTGGGCACCTTGGCGCTTCACTATTGCCCACTCGTCGGTGTCTAGCGCCATGACGGAGGCGAGGCCGAGGATGAAGTAGTGGAGGATCTCGCCCTACCCCTTCCTCGTATCCCCTTCTCCGGCGTACGACGGCGGCGAGATCAGATCGGATCGGATCCGGTGTGCGGGGGCGGGTGGGTTGAGAGGGGAAGGGATCTCGCTCTCTGGCTTGCTCGCGCCACGGTATGGGTGTGTTGTTGGGCCCACGTGGCGGCGCTACAATATTGGTGAGGGGTGAGAGGTGGAGAATGCATTATTCATCACCCGTAGAGTTTTTTAAGTAGTAAAGATAAAAATTATCATCTTTCCGTATTGAGTGATTTCGTGTTTGACTAAACACATTTTGGTTTGATGCATTACATAGTACATATAATTTTCACCGCATATTACATATCTCTTCTTTAGATGGATGGATCCAAGGATCAAAAACCCATTTCCAGGGTAATTCCCACTCATCGGCCAAAAACAAAACTGACCAGTAACCGGCTTTCCCGAAAAAAACGGATAAAAATCGCTTGAATTTGATTAAAAATCATTCAAAATTCAAAAATTAGAATTTGAACTTGCAAAACCCGGAAAAATCGGCCAGGATCCAAAATCCCGGACCCCCGCCGGTAAGCGGTTACCGGTCGGGTTTTTTTTCCCTGGTCACGGATCAGTGTTTTTTTTTCTTTTTGCCAATTAATCTTAGAACTTTTAACTATTTTTTCGATTAACATGAGAATTTTCTAGCTCCCCCTAAAATTAACGTGGAGGCTTTGGGAGGATCCACCAATTAGTATAGATATAGATAGATAGATTGTAATAGATATGATATGTATATATGATTAATATGCACCGTTATAATCTGGTCTCACCAAAATAAGTGGTGTAGATTTTTTTTTTCCCCTTTTCTCTTGATTAGTGAGAGAATTTCTACGAATTCTACTTTTTCTCTGATTTAAGGATTATTATGGGATCTTCTATACCTCGAAATTGAAGGAGGGACCTTGAATATCGTCAATTGTTTGTAGATATATAGATGTGTGTAGGTAAAGTTTTAAATTTTTTACCACTAATATAAACCAAAATATTTGGATTAGTTTGTCACATAGAAATGATATTACTAGATTTGTGATATAAACAAAAGCTTGATTTTGATAGGTTGTTAGTGACACTTTGGTGTATCTTTATTATAACCTTGGAAGGGGCAAGGAGGACGTGTTCTACGACCTTTAGAACAGCTTTGGAATCTAAGAACGACTTATGCTTTCTTTGTAATCGGGATAAAAAGAAAGTAAAAGCAAATCTTATCGACCAAACAAAGTCTTCGTCGGTATTCCACTAGCTACTTCCGTGATAGCTTTACTAACAACTTCACATAATCGCCCTGCAGCATGCAAGATATCCTCTACTTCAGGGAACAAGTGAAGATTCTTCGACTTCAGCAAGAACTCAACCGTGGCATAATCCTGGAGCAAGACCATGTTTGAAATGCGGGAACGTTTCCTATTCACACGTGAATTGAATTGTTTCTTGTTAAATTCATTCGTCCCAAACGGAGCCTAACTCCAGAGAATAGCCTGCTTTTTCACGAGCGAAGGCCCAAAGCTGAGGTGCCTCAAATGGCGCTTGTGTGGTCGTGGTGGGCATAATTTCAATCTGCAACTAAACATAGGGAAACTTTTGTTCTTCTATTAAGCTGGATGCCACTCTTCGTTCAGCAGGCACTGAAAATCTATGTCCATTTCGTATTTGCCAGTCTTCCGTTAGGTGCATGTTTGTTTTTGTCATTTTAAAAGACCATTTCGCCCCTACTGGGAACTTCGATATTTGCCGCTAGATTGAGGTATTGTTTGGTTGGATCAAAATCTTTACTCATCCACATGATGAGCCGATATTTTAGTTTAAATTTTCGGTCCATCCATAAGGATTTAATCGGGAATGAGCTTCTCAAACAAGTCATAACCCCTGAATGCAACTTTTTGGTTTGGTTGGCAGAGTGAGCCGGAAAAGGCCTTCGAGGCGAAGTTTGTGCCAAAAGGTTGCCCTCACATGCTATATAAGTGGAACGAAAGGTGCTCATCCAATCTAGCCCAAAAAAACTTTATTTTTACGTTTGGTTCATTTTGCAACATGTCTTGCCCAGGTAGCAAGAACCGATGGGGAGGGAACGCTGCCGGTGGTGCAAGCTGGAGGCCTATTTGCCCAAACTGCAACGTCGAGGCCAATGTTTTCACCTCGCACACCGCCGCCAATCCATCCAGAGACTTCTTCAAGTGCCCCCACTACTCGGTCAGTACTGAACCAAGCTTCTTCTCATCATCCTTCTCCTGAATTCAGTGGCGGTTAATCAAGCTTAATGGACTCCAATTGCGCGCAGAAAGAAGGGTGCCAGTTTTGGCGGTGGGCCGATTCATGGGAGCCCAAGGAAGAGCATGCGCATGGCGAGGAGGACCAGAGGCGGCACTGTAACTGGAGAGTGACGGAGCAGAAGATCGAGGGGGTGGGAGAACTGCTGCAGCGCCACTGGAAAGCTACGGATCAAAGGATGCAAGAGTTCGAGGAGCGCTGCAGCGCCACTGGAAAGCGATGGACCAGAGGATGGAGGGGTTTGAACTATCACTGCAGTGCGGCTGCCAAGGGATGGAGGAGAGGATTGGGAGGGTGGAGGAATCGCTGCAGCGCAACTGTGCGGAGATTGAGCGGAGGATGGACGCCGTTCAGGTGCTGCTCTCGAGGTTCATCAAGGTGGCGGGAGTCGCTGTGCTTCTTCTGCTCTATTTGGTGCTGTCCAACCGGACAGAGGCCAACGTGATGCTTGGTGGCAATAAAATGGAAGAATAGGTGGCGGATGGGACCTCATTACATGGGGGGATCGAACCCAAGACCTGGAACTTACGGCCAATGTCCTAATTACCGAGATTAATCTTTCCAGTGAGTTTTTGTAGTAGGGTGTATTATAACTTAACTTGCATACAGAATATGTTGAAATGGGATCGTGATGTTACTCTGAAGCTAGCTTTGCACAGTTCAATTCGTAGCAGAGTGTCAGTTTAATGTTTTCAACCGCTTGGCAAGAGCAATTCAGGATGATTTTGCATAATTTATTTTTCTTTGCACCCACTAGTGAAGGTTGCCAGCGCAATTGCGCGGCTAGCACAGTGGAAACACCCACCTTTGTTTGGAGTTTCTTTTCTTTCTTTCTTTTTCCGTTGTTTGGGAAAGAAAAACATCTTCATATTGATCAGATGGTTTGCGAGGGAGTTTGCATGTTACACAAAAATCTTTAGTAAAGCAGCTCAAAGGGAGGATTTTCATTCCCGTGTAATTTTTTCTTTTGATGGGCCAAGTACACTAGATGGGGAGAAAATTTATCTACAAATTGATCTAAAAAAATGTTATCTACAAACACTGAAAAGAAACCAAAGCTAGCAGAAAGAAAGCTTCTACCGGTAAATAGCAAAACAGAGGCAAGGCCGGGCCTCACAAAAACCTAGAAAACACCAGAGAGAAGCACGAAAATTAGATGAGCTAGGCTCTATAGTCAGTATGTTGTTGCGAGTGATACTCCATCCCTGACGAGGCATGTATACACACAAGGTACTGACAATATTAGCAATATTACTCTCAAGTGCGAGTCCGATTTCACACTTAACTAAACATACACAATTAAACACACACTGAAACAACTGGTGGATTCTGGTCGAGAAGGCGGAGGGAAAAGCCGAACAAGCAAAACAACAGTTTAGCAATAACTGAAACAAAACGGATCACAAGACGCATTCGGGATCCTCCAGATACAGCACCAAGCTCCTACTGGCCATCTGCAACCTACCAAGGGAACTCACACAAGTAAGGTTCCACTGCAATTACACTGAGGTGATACAACATATGAACAACCTGCTTGCGCAAAAGGAAGTGAAAGAAAAAAAAACAGCGAGCAATGTCCTCACCGCTTAACTGACCATGATGACATGCGAAAGAGCAAATTCCGTACACCGCTAACAGTTCTTGCTGCCATCTGTATACGGAGATTAGAGTTGGAGAGTAGCATTATTCCTCCTCCTCTTCTCCTTCCCCCTTCCACTTCTTGCATTCCTTCTCCATTGCTGGTTCTTCCTTCCTTCTAGCCGGCAGCAGCAGCAAAAGCATCAATCATATGCAGCATGCAATGCAATCCATACACATGCAGAGCTAGCAGCAGCAGGCAGCATGCATGCAGATGCAGGAGAAGCAAAAGCACATGCATGCATGGAGCGGCAGGGAGCAGCAGGGCAGAGGCGGCTGGCATGCGGCAGGGGCAGAGGACAGGAAGCATGGGCGCAGGAGGCTGGCGGCTAGGGATGGGTTTGGCCACCCCTCCCCTCTCCTATATATTGGGTAGTCCGTCCCCCTTGCTGAGTTTGGGCTTGGGCCTCGGTTTGGGCTTGGGCTGGCAGCCTACTAGCCCCTCTTTCCCTTCTCTTTTCTCTTTATGTCTTTTTTAATTCCCTTTCTTAGTTCCTTAAGCTCTTTTCTAACTCTTTAATTAAACAGGGTATTACACTTGCTGCCATATGTATACGGAGATTAGAGTTGGAGAGTAAGGTATGGTTATGTTGTTGTGGGAAAGTTTAGTTCGTCCGGCACATACCTGGCAATGCGGAATTCAGGAAATCCTCATCTTCAGGGAATAGCTGCAGATTCTTCGATTTCAGCAAGTATTCAACAGCGGCATCCTGGAAGTCCACTAAGCAGCCAATTTTGATAAGTTCCGCGAGCGAAGGGATCTGATCTGCCATCTCAAAGAGCAATCCTTGAGATATCTCGTCTGCGAAATTCGTCGCAAATTCGATCTTTTCCTTGTAACCGGCTGCACCATCGCATCTCTGCATGTATAGCTTGGAGTTCTCCCTCTCCCACCGGAGCATTCGGCTGGCATTCACATCCAGAGCTCTTCCTGAAGACAACTTTATACTATAACCCACTGTGATTGGTTCATCAGTCTCTAGAACAGTCGCATTCAGAAGCCAAGAAACCATCCTGTGTCTCTCTTCGGCAGAAATGTCAATAGCAGGATCAGCGAGGAAAGCAAGGACTATTCGGAGCAAACCAACTTTGATCACCTTATTCAGATCAACTGTTCTGAAACTGCCATTCCCCAAGGAGAAAGAATCATTCTTCTCGACAGCTTTCGATATTGTCCGAACACCGATACTACCATATATGCTGTTAAGCGTTGCTCGACACACAGAAGGTAGGCTCGAAGAAGGGTACCAAACGAATAATGATTGCTGAGGAAGCTTGTTGAACAAATCCTTGAGAAATAGATCATCAGGAATGAACACATCCTCCTTCTTTGATAAAATGATCTTCCCATCAGTACATGATGGAACCTTGGCACAACCAGAAAGAAATTTCTCCGTTTTTTCGCTCCAGTTCTTTGCAATGAACTGCCAGAAAGCAGAGCAATCAGCTATAGATAGTTCACTGACCGAGCTCTCCCATGTGCTCCATAGTTTGCAATAGTGTCCAGCACAAGGGTCATGCCTCACACCAAGAACAACTGAAAAGAAATCAATCAACTTCCTGACATAGTATCTGTCCAAAACATGTAGCTGAAAACCGAAAAGATTGTTCCGATCATGAAGAACACAGCTTAGTGAGCTCACCCATTCTCCATTTTCCCTTTCATTTGGTATCCAAACCCAATTGCTAGTGTTGTTTTCAGGCTTCCAATTGCAATCCATCAGGTACGTGTAGATCCGGGAAATAGTAGCACTATCTTTGTGGCTCCTCAGATGCTGAGCAACAAGGTCATGTCCACATCTAACATCCACAGTAACTCCAATTATCGCAAGAGTATCTTTGAATGAGGCTATCCCTGAACCATAGAATGCTTCATCGATGAAAGGGCCATCTTCCATGAAGATGGAAGACTGCTTTGGATAAAAAAGGATACACTCGTCAGGATATTGGTACCCCATAGTTGTCTTCAACCACTTCTTGCGAATCTTGTCCTGAAAGCCCTTAGGAAGTGGAGTTGTAGAAAGCAAATAGCTCTGGATGCATTTAAGCAACGACAAGATGGTAGCTTTGGACATGGCTGAAGGATCCTTGGGAATGTTGAGACCTGTGACAACAAATCTAGCACCAACTTTAGCTTCTACAGTAACACCCAACTTCTTGAGCTCATCTTTATAACCATAAATCTCCTTGCCTAAACCATAACAAGAGTCACCGTCATCTATGAATGGTAAGTTTGCTATGGGGGAAAGGGACTGCCATTCTTCATCATATAGGATTGCATCTGAGGGAGATTTGAATCCCTGTGATGTGTGTAGCCACTTCTCATTTCGCATGCAGATGAAAAGCTCAACAGGAAGTGGGCTGTGTGTTCTCAGCTGCCGAAAACATGCTAGTAGAGCTAGGACACTCGCCTTTGTAAGTGATGACTTCAATACCATCTGCTTGAAAATATGAGCTACAGCCTTCGATGCCTCCTCGAATCTTGTGATCAACCCAGCCTTCTTCAACTCTTCTTTGTATGAAGTGATTTCACTCCCATAAAATCCAAAATCAATTACAGGAATTCCATAGAAGACCTTTAGAAGACACTCCCATTCAGGATCCACAAGAAAAGATTCGTTAGGAGCACAGAATCCCACGTTGGTTTTCAACCATTTCAAATCTTTGAGCTTCCTGATGAAGCCATCGCATGAGCTCACATACCGGATACACTTGAGGATTAGTACAGTAGCCTCAGAAGTAATAGCAGCAGAACTGAACTTAAAGTTATTAATTACAAGCATGTAATTGTCTTTAAACCCAACAAGAACACCGAGCAACTTGAGTTCTGGTCTATATGTGAGAATGGTCTCACCGTAGAACTTGACATCAAGAAATGGTTGGTTACTGATGCATGATGCCACTTCCCAGTCTGAATCATAGATGATACAAGCAGCAGGAGACATGTAGCCGAGAGTACTCTTCATCCATTGTCCATCTTTGACACTGTTGATCAGTTCGCTTGGAGATAGAACCTTCTCTCGAAGAAACCGAATCAGCCGAAGCAGTGAGTACACATTCTCTCTGGTCAGAGTATTGCTTGCAGCCATAGACATGAGGCGGTCGCCAATGTAAGCTGATGCCTCCCAAAATTCAAATCTTACCCCAATATCCTTGAGCTCCTCCTTGTACACATGCAATTTGTTTTGATAGAATTGTTGGTCAATCATTGGTATGTCAACAAAGGAAGATCCATTTTGCAAAAGACTTCCCCACTCGGCGCTGGGCAGAAATGATTCATTTGGTGGCTTGTACCCATCTGATGTCCTCAGCCAGTTTCCCTCTTTTACACAAGCCAAGAATCGAGCTGGTAATTGTACACTGTTTGACTTCAGATTGTGTATCCATTGCAATAGCAAGATTGCATTGTCCACGGTTAGAGGTGATGCGACAGTAGGAAAACTTGCATTTGGGGGGCGTATGAATGGCACATCCGAGGCCTGCAGTTGTGTCTGGAGGAATGCCAAGAGCTGGTCTTCGGGTGTGTAGTTCCCAGCGAAACAGCCTGCTGACTTGTAATCTGCTGACAATTCAATGTAGTTCTCTTTCCTCCACGGGTTCGTGCCCATCAATCCAACCCATTTGCTTCCCTTGGCAGGCACTAGAATGTTGCTTCCTGTCTTAACTACATCGCCATAGCTGTCAATTACTGGCATAACACGACACAGTTCTGATAAGTACCAGGCACTAGAATGACGCATCTTGGATGAGTGGTACAGAAAATGAGCAAAAGAAATGACAGGCCTCCGATCAGAACTCAAGAACTTAACAACAGTCATTCCATAACTGTAGACAGATACAACCTCCACTTTTGCATGGCTCTGAAGCCATTTTTTTACTGTTGTCTTCCGTGAGAAATCTTCTAGAGCTGTCTGTGTACTGGGAGGCACGAAAAACCGGTTAGAAGATGGAAACTCCCGGTTCCAGCCGATAAGCCATGATATGTACTTCTTCTCAGATGCAATGCACAATCTATCACTCCATTGACGAGCCCTGGATGTACTCCAGAAAGAGAGAACATCGTTCCTGTCAACATACTTCAGTAGGGGAATGGACATCATGTTTGTACGGGAAAAACAGTTTTTCCAATTGTCCGCAACAAAAGATATGATTTCCAGGTAAAGCTGTTCCTGTACCTCCTTGACAAGATTAGACCCCTCAATGCATTTCGCATACCATTCAGGGTTCACGCTTTTGACACCCAGAAATGCAAGGACACTGTTGTGTGCACTGTTGTCAAAATGAGAGCTAAGAATGTAGGTTCCATGAGTCGACAGATTCTTCAGATCCACTCCAGATTCCTGTGCTTTCTTCAGGATAGTCCAGAAGGCTGGTTTGAGCCGCCCAACCTCACCAGGCTTGCAAAATATCTTCTGTGAAGTGTGAGATTCACATGGTACTATATCCTCGACAAGAACCTTGTCTTTGATGCCAGACCTAACTGGTTCAAGCAATGGGATTAGTGAAGAATTGACCGGCAGGAAGTTGAAGTAATATGGCAGCGACATTGCTGGTGCATCAGCACTCGACTTCACAAGTGCTACAAAAGCATTCAGGAAAGCACTTGGGACACACTCTAGAATTCCCTTGTTCCACGGACTGTCAAACAGTACTGCCTCTCTTGATGATGCAAGGAGGAAGTCAGCCTGAATGATGAAGGGAAAATCTGTTACCATCTCAGTGGGAAGGAAAGCATAGACACCAGGTGATAGCTGCTTCCCACGGGATAGACGCTGGCCATGTGGGAAGGCCAGGGTGATGACCCACTCATCAATTTCAGCACGCTTGTCCACTCTATTCTCTGGCTTGACTGGGAACTTCTGCCTCCACATATAGTAGCCGCACTCTTCTTCTCCTTTCTCATTCTCTTGAGCTGATAAATGGAGTGTGTAAGACTCAGCGTGCATGTTCCTCCTCACTTGGTAGTTCTTTTCACTGGATATTGAAATCTCACTAACACTGCTTTCCTTGGGATTGCAATTATCTTCCTGGACAGAAAGTCGCCTGATCTTTGACAGAAACAGTAGCATTTCAGGATGCAAGCTTGACAGCTGCTGCTTCACCGCATCAACCTTCTCATTCTTCAGAGGCAAGATGACAGCGGTTGTTGGAAGGACTTTGGAACACCCATATATCTCTTTGATGTCTGAAAGGCTAGGTCTGGATTCAACCCATTCAGGGACAATGTATCCAATATTGCATTCTGGACAAGGTTTCTCATTGAACCTGATCTGATAGCCGTTACTGAATATATGGGGCTGGCTCGATATCAGGAACACACTCTTGAACCCAATACCTAAATCAAGAGCAACATGATATTACAAATTTGAGGTACTATTGTTAAATGGTAAGCAGGTATGTAACCACGTGTTGCATTCTTAAAATGAAATGGGTACTGTTGTTAAAATTGATGAGCAATAATGACAGCTGCTAAATTTTGGCATGTGTGGATCTTTTGCTTATCTTGTCTTGCTAGACATTGATAAACTAGCCCATCCAAGCAATAGAACGAAGAGACAGGGTTAAACTAAGGAAAAATTCCATTTGACGCCCTTGAACTCTTATGAAAGTCTAAAAAAACAACAATCAACTACGAAACTAGACACGCGATAACCTCCAACTCTTAAAACCATTTAGTTTACCCCTTGAGACCAAAACCACCCTGGTTTTGCTAACATGACATCTACGTTAGCATCCATGTCACCATATTTTGCCACCTTATCAGCCAAAATACCTCCTCTCTCTAAGTCCATCTCCCCCTCTTCACTCTTTATTCTCATTTCTTGTAATATCCCAAAACGCTTTAAAGAAGGAAAATGCATTAGAGAGGGAATTAAAAGTTTTAAAAAAAGGGAAATCAGAAAATTAGGATAACCTGGGTCGCGGGCTCTTGGTCCACGGCAACCTAGCCCAAAGGGGTGCAGCCCCAAAACCCTAGCCGTCCCCCCCTCCAACCGCCACCTCCCCCCTGCGCCTAGCCCTGCCCTAGCGCCGCCCCTCCCCTTGCCCTAGGCTGCCGCTGCCTCCCCACTGCCGCGCTCTGCCTTGCTGCCGGCCAGCTGCTGCCAAAGGGGAAGGAGGACAGCAGGGAAGAGAAGAGCAAGGAGGAGAGGAAGGAGAAGAAGAAGAAGGGAAGGAAGGAAATGAGAAGGTTTTCACGGATTCCCGTGATTCATCATGACCGTCAAAGGTAAACCTATACCCTAGGTTTTTCCATGTATTAGTCGCTGTTAAGTTTGTAAGCCGTTTTGATTAGGGGAAAGTTAGTTTTCAATCTGCCCTAGTCCGTCAAGGTTAGGTGCAGAAACTTGCAGGGGTTATTTGGGGTATTTAGGCTCGAATTCATTGGTCAGTCCAATTAGATAAAAGTTATAATCTCGTTAGCTTTCCAGAAAGGTCTCGATCATTAAAATTAGAGTAGCGAGAGAAAAGATACGGCCTCAGGAATGTCGTTGTTCAGAATCTGGATGTAGCTGGTAGACGTCGTGAAGATGGATCGGTTTCATATAATGGATGGCGAAATTAAAATGTGGCGGCAACTTGAATAATATATAAAATTTTGTGCAGTTTCCAGAACTGATCTCGTTCAAATATTTTCAAGTTTTAGAATTAAAGATATAAAATTGTGAAACAGACTGTCCTGATAGATTCTAGGACGGTCTTCAGGGAAAGAAACGGGGCAGGGAACTGTAGAATCAGAGGTTCGCCATAACTAAGAAATTGTAGGTTTTGTCCTGAGGATTCCATAAAGTCTTAAATGGTTGAATTTAGAGATCGGATGAATAAGTTAGAGCCGTTTTACTACTGGTACAGCGGGTATGTCAATCGGTAGAATCATGTTATTTGGATCGTTTTTGCGTAATCATGCTAGGGAGGATTATGTGATGTTTTAGTACTGTGTTTGACATGTTTTTGAATGTATGTCAATTCGTTGTCCAGGGAGTGTTGCCTCAAGCATTGTGCCATCTTTGCATCATTCGGCTCCTAGAAGCTAAAGAGGCAAGTACTTGGTATAATGGTGAACGGGTAGTTGCCGTTGTCATGTTGGTTTATTTGTCATGAGATTTATTTATAGTGTTAAGTTAAATATTTTCCATGGTAATATTGATGAAAAGAGATATATTGTGATATTGATGCAAATGTGATATTGATACTACTACCATGGGGATGACATGGTGAGATTATTGTTGCATCATTCACTTGCGTAAGGGCCAGGGCGGTGAGTACTACTATATTTATAGCTAATCTGGCGTGCTCTATGTTAAAATCCAACAGAGGTAAGAACCCCACCCTCAAGAAGGTAAGGGAGAAAAGTGTGTCACCGGCGGGTAAATACTTCGCTATACCGGTATCAGCTGAAATAGGTGCATCATAGCATTTGCATACATGAGAAATATATTGTTAAGAATGAGAATAATGAGGCTTTTGATTATGCATCAACTGTTAATAAGCTTGTGTTCTTACTATTGTATCTAGTACTTGTTTAGTCGTGGACTCACCCTTGCCCTGTTGTTGTTTTGAGGTGACCGCTGACGGCGTTGCACATGGGAAAGGCTAGCACACTTAGAACCACATCATTCATTCAATTACATGAAACATTGGCCATGAGACATTTTGTTAGCGTGATGATTCATAATTAGGATTTGGTATTATTGCTTAGCCTTAATTGACAGGTTGGAATTGATTATTCGTTCAATAGACTTGATTTGATTGGTTTTGCTTCGTTCTTGGTTATTATATTTCCATGCTTCATATGAAATAATTATCCATGTTTGCCGAATCGTTATGCTTGCGCTATTGTGACCCGTGGACGGATTTTATCATTGATAGGCTTGCTGTAATTTAGTGTTAATTGATGTTAAATTTGATAGTTAGTGTAGTTTAGTGGCATTCCGGGGTCCGTGTTGGGCCAGGGTGTTACATTTCTTGCACAATAGGTGGCCAGGGAAGTGGCTCGGCGCTAGCGAGGACTACCTACTTCCACGCCATGCTCGCCGAATCTGCTCTGTATCCGCCAGTGAGCTTCATCCTCCTCCCTTCGTTGTTGAGCCAAGGCAAGCAGCGCACGTGCCGAGACAAGTACGCCAGCACCCATCCAACGCTCTCCGCGCTATTGGCGACCCACGTGGGGCTAGTTTGCACGAGCGTGTTAGCCAAGGCGAGCAGCACACGTGTCGAGTTGTGGAGCCAGGCGACAAGCGGGTGGAGACGGAGGAGGCTGGTGGAGCGAACGCACACGTAGGAGAGCTTCTTAGGCTGCGCGCAGTCGAGCAGGAATGACAGTGCAACTGCCTTGGGCGAGGTGAACATGGAGAGCGTTCGACGAAATCCCACTACCATTGCTCTGTTCTCCTTCTGCTGCTTTCTCGAGGAGTCTCTATTTCTCGTGCCTCTTGGGCGTTTGATGTGGTGGTGAGTGACTCCTTAGCACCAAGCCCCTCCCCTAGTGAGCTTCGTCCTCCTCCCTTCTTAGTTCCTCCATGAGCGCCCCACCGCCTCCGCACCTTGCCGCCACAAAGCTCTACCACCGCGCCACGGTGGGCCACCGTCGCCGGTCTCACTCGCATTGCCTTAGACCAAGACGTCGCCATAGGAAGGATCGCATGGGCCACTCCATGGTCGTGCGCCCGTCAGCTGCGTCGGGGGCTGTCAGAATTCCTCACCAATGAGCTCATCTCATTCACGTCTGTTGGCCCGTCGCCACCCCGCTCCGACCGTTCCCAACCGCCTAAGCACTGAACAACCACACCACTAGCTTTGCCTTGCCTCACCGCATCCCGTGAGTACTCTCAACATTGGAAGGCACTGTTAGAGCTCACCGCCGACGGGTACCCTGTTTCAAGCGTCATGGTTCACCGCCGCCGTCGTTATGCCCTCCCTGCTGCTCTAGTTCTTCTTAGCGCAAACCACCACTACGACCACTAGGTGTACGCCATCATGTTCTAGCTCATGCGCATGCTCCCGGGTGAAGACCATCAGCCGTGTTTCCGGCAACGGTGAACTGGATCTAGAGAAGAAGACTGAGGTGGTCGGTGGTGAGTGCTGGTAGTCTACTTGCCGGAATACTGTGCGCAAGAAACAACAGTTAATTGGGGAACGTGGTGGGTCAAGAGGATATTAATGCACACTCTAATTTGAGGCGAAGAGGAATCGGCCATCGATGGATTTATAACATGTATTTGAGGGATTTGCTTCATTACTCCACCCTAAGTTGAAAGTATAAGAATCTTAAAGCTATTAATGACGAGTAAAGTTTTTTAAAAAAACATAGCTGGTGACAGGAGTTAACAAAGGGTAAAGTAATAAGTAATAACCAAGTTGATATGGGGGGCACAACCTAGGCACATTCAATTAATATTGCGATCCTATCAAAACCCTAACCCAAATCAACAGGAATGACTACAGTAAAATCATCATTTTTCGTACCCATAAGGCCATAACTACTACCAATTCTAAGTGATTAAATATGTGAACATACAAATACATGGGTCCTCAACTTCACCATGCATAAAAAAAAATCAAAGTGTTGTCTTGCGGTATAGCCTGTGGGGGAGTGTCAAAGAAGGCAGACCCTTCCACTAGGGAAAGTAACATTGCTTGGACAAAGAAGCGGTCAAGGTATTGTGTAGTTTGCCCTGCCTGCCATCAAAATAAGGCAGATTTCAGTAGGACTTAGGATTCGAACGGATTTGGGCTTATTGGTGGGCAGCCAAAGCACACATGCATTTTCAGGCCTCAGGTATTCTCTCTATTTAAAATTAACCACATTACCCTTTCAAACTGTGAGGGTTAGTTTTGATCCCCACCCTTGATTTGCCATGAAATCCGTGAAGGGTGAAGTAATGAAGCAAATCCCTTCATTGGAAAACTATTCAATCTGACAAAATTATGTTTAAACAAACTTTGCCCATGTCCGGAGAGCCACACCGAAGCTTGCCTATGTATAAGCAAGAAGCTAAACCTTAACATTTACTAAGAATCAAGATGATTACCATATGGTGCTCCACTATATCGTATAAGACATCAAGAAGATTTAAAGTAGCAGTACGTGATAAAATGATTTATATTATGCTATAAAGAATGCAGCATGAAAAGCTGGGTCTAAAAATCATATCATGTGACCTAGTAGCAGCTGATCAATCTTATAGAAGTATCCAAAAACTATTTGAAATTTATTCACTGCTGAATACTCCATGTGCACGAGTTTATACCTTAGGAAAAAGGGTGAACTATTCATTCACTTCCAAATAATCGTCAAACCACTTGGTCCATTTTCACATATTCAACATGGCCGAATAATGAATACTCATTTTTAATTTTTTTAATATGGAAATACTGAAAACTCTAGAATTTTTTTTTTGAGAATATGCAGGACCAGCACATATTTGTTTCTGAGTATGGGTATTTGAACGCATGACCCTGTTGCACCACACCCAACTTCACTACCATACGGCACATGGCCACCCCGTAAAAAACTTTACAAAATATGTATTTGTTCCAAGAATATTGAGTTCAAATAGTGTCTACTGTAGTGTTCCCATAGGCGCCTTTGTAGGCGCTAGGGGCAGCCCTCCTGCCTATCCCACCTAGGCGACGATTAGGCGCTAGATGCTGGTCTGCCGCCCGACTAACACCTAGGAGAACACTGATCTACTGTCTATACTTTATCACCATTATAACAAAGTACTGAAAAAAAAACCCAGTCATTTTACATGCCATTTAAGCTGTAGCAGCTATAATAACGCTTGACAAGAATGGTTCCAACTAATGTTGTCTTAAATGAAGTTAAAGGAATAACATTAAAAAAGTAAATTATTTCTCATTGGCCAAAAAATAACACAAAAGGATTTAGTGAGCTGCAAAGATTTACCTTTCTCTCCAATGTAACCCTTGTGTCTGTGTCCTTTTTTCATTGACTTCCCCACACGAGAGACAGACTCTATATTGGATGGAGAGAAGCCCCTCTCATTGTTGAAGATGAGCAAAGTAGATGATGCACCAGATCCAGTAATATCATTCGATGTAATCAGAAACTCCAAAGAAGGTTCTACTTCCGAAGGGTACTCATTATCTTCAGCGTTCTTTTTTTTTTAGAAAGAAAATTAACATGAGATGTTGTACTAACATTTATTTACTAACAAGTGCAAATACAAGCAAAGCAGGCTCGCTAGTCTACACAGCAAAGAATGGCTCCTTAAAATTATTTGTTGGCTTAATGAGATTTGAGGAAAACAAGCATATTTAGTGACACAAGTTTGGCATATTGTTACAGCATTTCAACATAGACTTGGTAGCAAACTATTGCGTCAAAATTGCAGGCATGGAAAACGTAAGTATTATGCCATATACATGTCTTCCACTATTAGCTATATATGCTACTATCACAGCAATTATGCGAAAAAACAACACGTACTTATAGCATTTGGGCATAGCCATCATATCAAATTGGTGCATTACAAAATAGCTCGCAGGGAACACCTGTCTAGTTCAATACCAATTACTGTATTAAAAACATAAAGAACACATTGGAGCATTATCAAGAACTTTCAGAAATATGTAGCCCATGAAAGGCTGACTCATTCTAAGAAAGGGCATCTATAATTTTTAGTATTTGTATGCTTTACGAAAATGGTCTAATGTTGCGAAGCAATAATTCAGCATGAGGAGCTATATACCTATAACATGGAATAGGAACTGCAACAAGAAAAGCATTTGTGTTGCACACCCAGAGATGTGGTTTGCTTGTACAGACAAGAAAGTTTTAGAGGGAAAACGAGAAGAAAAATAACATTATTCCCTAGTTTTTGTATACTTCAGATTTGCCAACATTTCTATGAATATTATCAAGACCATATTACTTGCTTCGACAAACCATAACAATTATCTAACACACAAGCTCATGTATGCCATTTATTTTGAAAATATGCACACTAAATCGAGCATCAATGAGAAAATAAGGTCACATTGACAAATTCATCATTTCTTCTCAATCAAGATTGTTTTATACGGAATAGTGTTCACAAGTGTGCAGCATATATGAGTACATCAGAGTCATACTTGAATAAAAGTCTAGACTTGGCCGCATTTTTTTCATTAATTTATTTGAAAATATTATGTATCTTTTGACATAATGAAAGAATTAGGTCCATGACTTAACAAGCAGTTTTGCAGACAGATGGTGTTAGCAAAAATTTTAAAGAATTTTCACTTCCAAGTTGGACCCATATGACAACCAAACATTCCTTTTTTCAAAATGAAAAAAAAACAACCAAGCATTTACAAAAAAACATTAGTAGTAGTTTTGTTAGGATCTTCGGTCCAGAGCGGTCAAGGGATCGAGACTAAGCTAAGAGAGCTTAGGTCCAAAACGATCAAGGTGCCGTCAAAAGATGACCGAGGCTTGTGGAGTAATGAACATAACGGACAACAGTAAGATGGACTGGGACTAAGCTCAGGGAGGAGCTAAGGTCCAGAACGGTTAGAGAAGCCAGGTGCAGTCATAGTGCATTGTAAGACATCTAGTGCGCCAAGTGACTTGGACCCGTTTGCAAACGAGGACGGTTCGGTAGGATCCGGACACGTGAGGTTTGGCAGGAAATCATTGGGGCCACATGGATGATGTTTCGATGTTAAGGAATCAGGAAAGGTCAGTAAAGGAGTATTTTGGTAAATTGCCCGATACCGAAAAACTGGTGGTGTGCGAAACCACAGCGGTGGCCTAAGTGGATTAGGTCTAGGATACTCCATAGCGGAAAAACATGATGGATTTGGCCTAATAGAGCTAAAGATGAAGACGACGCTTTGAGAAACGTGCGTAAGTGAGACCCGTTTGTGTGTGGGCTTAACGAGTGCCCGTTAGGATTCTCTCTAAACCTAGCCTCTACTATATAACAGGGTGATGTAGGATTTGCATACCCACCTAAGCCAAGGAACCCTAATATGAAATTGGGGAAAATAGAGAGAGGAGAATACTAGGGTTTGAGAGGTGTATTGAAAGAGATGAGAGCACTTACGTATGTGTTACCTTAGTGGCTTTGTCCTCTCAAGGGAGTGACTGAACATTCATATCCAAGTATAAATGAAATCTCCAAATTCATCCAAGTCTTTCTCTGATATGCTCAAGAGTTGATTTTTTTATTTGGCTTAGTTTTTTGTGTTCCTCCTCCCCTCTTGATCGTGCTTTGCAGCTAGGATATGTAAGTGATGGGTATATTTCTTGGAGACTAGATCTCATCCATCTAGATATTTTTTATTACAAGTTCTTGAGTTTGCCTGGTTTGGTGAAAGAAAAGGTGAGGGGTTTTGGCTTGATTTTCGCTGTGATTGAGGATACTAGGATGTATGTGAAACCATCCTTATCCATATTAGATTGACTCCACCCACGAGTTCCTCTCAATCGTATTCGTATTTAGCCCGGTTTTGATGTAACTTCCACTCAAACGAAAAAAGATCGAAACTTTGACAATGACCTTCGAGATTTTTTATTAGAATAGGTTTCTGACATCCTAGAAAATGTGTGTGAAGTTTAGAGTTGTTGATCAAAAGTTAGATCAATTTGTAATTTTGAAACCGTGTTGAAATTCAGTTTCTGGACTGATGTTACTGTTCACCCATCTGCCGCACTGTTTCACTGGTCTGGCCGCTACCGTTCATCTGATATAACAACCCCTGTTGACCCTATCTGATCGATCCAGTAGGGATTTTGTGAAGTCTCGATCTTCTTATTGCCTTTCTTGTTTGAATGATTTTATATAATTGTGTAACGCCTACTCAGCACCCTTCCAGTGGTCACCTCGGTCCTACGCTTTTACGCAACTGACAAGTAGGCCCAATAGTTCGGCGCCCAACTAGCCAGCCAGTGAGTTCAAGGAACTTTTTTTTATTAATTAACCTTTTTAAAAAATTTATTTTAAAGTTGAATTTTATTTCCAATTCTCACCAATTTCGTCACACCACTGTACAAGAGCTTACGGACTAACGTGACAATTTATTTTGTCACGTCACGACCAAAAAAAGTAAGAATTGGAAATAAAGAAGTTGGCGAGAGAGGTTAACTTTAAAATAAAAGTTTTAAAAAAGGTTAATAAAAAAATCGAGTTCAACGGCATGTAATAACAAGCCGAGAATCCAATGAAGCATGTACAAAATAGGGAAAACCTCTCAATAAAAAAGGGAACAAAACGCTTCATATACTACCGTATAACCATAGGGCGCAGGCCTATATTGAAGCAAATGTACATTTAGTAGAGAAAAAAATATGTGCAAAATTTGTTCACTTTACATTGGAGAGAGGAAAATTAATAAAAACGACGGCAGAAAGAAAGAGGGCCATGTAGCAAGCAGATGTACAAATATATGGAATTAACGAATGGAGTGCCGAAGAAATAAAAAAGAAATCATATCAAGAAAGCAAATATTTCACCTGGACGAGCTCCATGAGGAAGTGCACGTCTTTGGAGTAGAGCTCCTGGCTGAGGTAGTTCACCGCCTGGTGCATGTCCTCCGCCAATGGGTTCTGCTCGCCTCGGCCGATGTAATAGCGCTCGCGCCGGATCCTCTCCACGTGCTCCCGGGCTGCCGCCGACGAGGAGGACGACGACATTTGGAGATGGTCCGACACGGGGAGATGATGGGGGGTTTTGGAGATGGAAAATGGAGGAGAAGCCGAGAAGGTGGCTCTTGGGCTTCTTCGCCGCTTTTATAGAGCTGGGTCTATTGGGTGCCTGTCCGGTGTCCCTTGTTGCAAAGAACACCTCTAGCTCCTTTGATATCATGTAGAACGTTCCAAATTTCGAGCTTTCAAAAATGTTTTGTGTAGTTTAGGTCTTCGAAAATTTTCATCATTTTTCTTGAATTAATATAACCTAATTGAAAATTTATGAAATTAAAATAATTTAATATATTTAATGTAAACTTCAATTAAATTAATCTATCTCCACTAGCCCATTCCTTCCGTCCCACCTCCACCCGTCCTGTCCCAGCTCCCTATCGCCGCCAACCCGCTCCACTCCCGGCCTCTTTCACCGGGCTCGCCTGTTAGCCGCGTGCCGCGTCGCCCGTGCACCAGCCCCACCTAGCAACTGCACTACTGCCGCTATGCGTGTGCCACCAAGACTCCTCCTCCGCGCTGCCCTCGGTGTCTGAGCCGCCCAAGCCACTAAGGCTATAAAAACCCCGGGCAACCTTGCGTTCCGCGACCCGCCGCCTATGTGCCCTAGTCGTTGTTGCCCAGATCGCCGCCAAGCACCATTGCCCCCGGTCATCTTCTTCAAGCTCGGGCGCCGCCTTGCTGAACCCAATCTCCACCGTCGAAGCTCCTCAAGCCGTCACAACCACGCCACCGGCTTCGCCTTGTCCTCCTCCAACGATTGCGCCCACCCATCGGAGCCCCCATGCATGGCATCGCCGTCGCCAAACTCCGTCTTACTTGCCTCTGGCCGCGTCCCGCCACCTCGAAACATTCCAACCGCGTTCCTCATTGCATCAGTGAGTCCTTTGCAAATCCTCTTATGTCATATCGTGTTCCACCTCCCGATCTATCTTTTACCTCTCTCAATTCCGAGTTTTGTTCTTCATGCGCAGAGTTTGGCTTCATCTCTTCCAAGTCCAGTTGTCGCCCCTTCACCGTCCAATTCTGTCGCCTCCATTGAATTCCTGTCGATACCATCCACTCTGTTGGGTATGTTCTACCTCATGATCACCCTCCTCTCACCAGTGCATCCTTCCATGTCGTTACCACCTTGCAACCCATCACCGCCGCCACCGCTTTCCTCTTCGCAGCTCGTCATCACCGTCGATTCCAGCCGTTGTAATCGCGTCATCGCGTTCGCCTCATCGCCCTCTCCACGGTGCGCTGATCCACCGCCTCCGCCATGACCCTCAGCGCCGACGACTTTCGGGCTCAGTGCGCCACCGAAGCCACGTCAGTGCTACGTCGCCACCCGACTTTGCCACATGAGTGCCATGTCACCGCCACATCCTGTCGCGTCAGTGTCGTCTGCCTCGTCATCGCCTACGTGGCATAACCTGGGACCCAAACCCGCATATACCTAATCCACCATGAGCCTACTTACACGTGGACCTACCTATCAGTTTTCTATTCCGTGAACCCGGTTCGCCGTGGACTCGAGCCTTCTTCGTGGACGTGGTCTATGGACCAGTGGCCCATATGTCAATCCCTCACTCTTTTTTTGGAATTATTTTAATTCTTGAAATTCATTTTTATAGTGGGTCCCACATATCATCCTTTCAGTATTTTCCAAAATTCCCGAAAATAAAGATTTTGGGAATATTCCTTCGTCCTCACCTGTCAGTCACTCGGACTCTCTCTTCCTTTTCTTTTTTCAGAATTTTCTTTCTCGATCAAATTTCCGAGAGCCCACTCCTTCTCATACAAACTCCAATGGAACTTATTCAAGTTTTTAAACTCATCTAAAATCAAGCCTTACCTTCCAGTACCATTAAATTCCAATTTGGAGTTTATTTGATTTATCTTTTTGAATTTTATTTGTATTTACGCTTTCTCTCTCGTTAGACATTGATGTTTCGGAATTGTCCAAAGGAGCTGAAGGTCGAGGAAGTCGAAGACCGAAGATAAAAGAACAACATCACTACTATAGCAAGACAAGTTGTACTTTGATCATATTGCACCCAGTTTTACAGAACTATTTTTATTCAAAATATTACATGCTAATTCAATTACCAAATGCTTTATTATTTTCGGATTAGTTATGCAACCTACTTGATTATACCCACCTTGTGAATTGTATTACCATGATCATTTGTCACCCTACCTTGGTTAAATTACTAGTTGGTATTATCATAGCACCAACATGGGTTGGTTAGACACAATTAGTATGCTTAGTCTTGCAACGAGTGATTGATACCATTTTGAAATGTTAAACTCATACTTGATTAAGTCATTATGGAACATCTTTGTGAAAAGATGTGTGTTGTATGTTGTCACTTGATGCTGGCATGTATTGCACTTAATCAACAGAGTGGGAAAATGATTTAGACTGAGGTGAGTGTAAAGGTCTTTGTGACATGGTGGACTTTGTGCTTGGGTGTTGTGTCAATCTTTGTGAATTACTGTAGTATTTGCAGTTTCGTCTTGGTCAATTAAGGACTTAACTTTGTGTGTCATTGAACTAAGTCATATCGTACTACCACAAACCTGGTATGGGATAGACCTAGCTTAGTAAGTTATGGAGTCTCGACATTGACTGCTCATGTAGTAGGTTAAGCTTTGTGCCATGGTGGAGGTGTAGACTTCTTTGTGACGAGTCACATCTATAGGCGGTTCGCCGTCTCCAGGTCCAATGGGGTGTGTCGGGCCAATGAGTTGAGTGCAATTTGGTGCCAGTTGTGCACATCGGGACGGTCGATTGTTAAGATGAAGTTTCTGGAAGGTTTTATTATGATTTACTCTAATCAAATGATTGTATCTTGTGGGTAAAGCTATACAACCTCTGTAAAGTGTTAAAAACCTATTCGAATAGCCGCGTCCTCGATCATGGACATACTCGGTGATTTACCTGAAGGGTTTATTTTTATAAAAACAATGTGGAAGGGAGTCTATGTGAATGAATTGGTTTATAAGAACTCTTGTTCACTTATTATTATTACTGTTTCAACTTATGTTTCCGATCTATTATTCATATTTAATTGCAATTGTTGCTTTTTGTAATAGAACCATAGATATCATATCCTTTGGAATAAGACAACATCTATAATTGAATTATGTTGTACAACTTGCCGAGAACTCAATGTACTCACTCTTGTTATAAACAATGTTGCTCAGTTGTTGAAGACTACACCAGTTCGTCGTTGGTCAACAAGGTCTACTTTAAGGATCGTGAAGAACTAGGTCGTGTTACCCGAGTCAATTACCTATGAGCATATGGATGGACTACACTGAAGTTATTCTATTTTCTTCTGCTGCAACTTATTTGAGATATTCGCCTACTGAGACATTGATTGTAAGCTTCGACCCTAAGGTCGCTACTCTGATAATTATTGTTAATTGCATATTTCTTAGTTGTCTTCACATATGGAATGATATTTCATCGATGTTGCCACTATGTGCGCTAGCATGATCCCGGATCAGTGTAATACACACAGATGGTCCAGATTTGCACATTTGGGTCCCGACACCCGATATTGTTTCATTACTTGTCTCGTCCATTGGAACAAAAATGAAAGGAGAATTGCATATTTACCGCTTGGGATTTCGGGTTGTTACATTTGTCGTCGCAATGAGCTAATTATTGTTGTACCATTGCAAAGGTGGAAAATAGGGCTTATTTGCCACTCTGACAAGGGGCAACGGGTTTGACCATGACCAAATGATCATTCTACCCCTCCCAAAACAATAAAAGAAATTTCCTCTCTTTGTTGTCGTTGCCACTAGCTAAAAGTACTTGACCTTTGTCTGTCGCCGCCATCGCTAACTGCCGCAGATCCATGTAAGAGGAAAAGGAGAGAAAGAAGGAGAGCTCGGGACGATTAGGGAATAAGATGGTTAAGGGCATTTTAGGCCTTTTCTGAAAATTGACTTCGGCAATGCCATAAAAATATAATTTCCCACGTTTCGCATTGGCACCGCGGTAAAATTAGCTTGTTTGCAATGGAAAAATCCCAAATTGTACACCTTTGTAACGACAAATATGCAATTATTCCAACGGTAGGGAATGGTTGGATGATTAATTGTAGCATATAGCAATTAGTTACTCCCTCCAGTCGCAAAAGAGTGATGCCCTAGAATGCGTACAGTTAAAATATATTGTTTAAAACATTTAGTTTGAATATGTGAAATTGATATGAGTGAATTTGTTATGAAAAATATTTTTGTAATATTGCACTTTCACAACTATTTTTTATTATACAATAATATAATTTAGTGGTCAATGGAGTATCCTGTTGCATTTGAAAAGTAACAAACGTCAATTTTTGTGACCGGAGAGAGTATATATAACAATTGTCAGTCCTTATGTAACGATCAGTATCAATCCAACTTAATGCCACTTCAAACTCACCACGATTAATTGATGAAGGGTTTTAATGGTTCTGTTGATAAAGAGTCCGAATCTTTCTATATAAAAGCTGGCGGACTCTGAGCCCAACCAGAGTGTCCACGTTGGCCTTTTTTCTAGAGTCTGTCCGATGTCGCGCTTTCATCCTCACCCGTCCGATCGGTTCGGTGTCGGCCACGCTGTGTCTGAGACAAAGGAGCCTTCTAGATCCCTCCGCCGCCATGCCTCCCACCCGAAGCACCCCGCCGCTCGACCTCGCCGTCCATCCCCGCCATCCTCCTCGCCCACTTCCTCTCATGTCCCTCCTCCCCCACACACCCGCAGCCAAAGCACCGCGCCGCGCTTCCGACCTCGCCTCCTCGTCGCCATCCTCCCCACATCACCTCATCTCCTCCGACGCGCCTCCCCTTCACCGCCTACAGAGCTCCGCCTCGGACCTCGAGAAGGACGGCTCCACCGGGCCCGAGATCTTCTGCAGCCACTCCCAGACGGCGCTCTCCCGCGAGATCCGCACGCAGGTCGACGCCCTACACTGCTGCTTCTCATGGTGCCATGCCCACCGCACCTCTGCCAAGCACGCCACCCACGTCCTCGCGGAGCTCGCCAAAAAAGGTAACCTCCCCCATCCAACCCCACGCCCACCGCACCTCCATTCCCCGATTTCTTCTGGCGCCGCCTCTCCCCGCTCCCCAACCTAGCCTCCGGTCACCTCTTCTTGGCCCCTGCGCTCCTCGCTGGCCTGTCGCCCTCCTCTTGGCCGCGCCTCCCCTAGCCCAGCGCCGCCGCCTTCTATTTCCTCTCCAAGACCCCAACTCCATTCCCCGATTTCTTCTGGCGCCGCCTCTCCCCGCTCCCCAGCCTGGCCTCCGGTCACCTCTTCTTGGCCCCTGCGCCCCTCACCGGCCTGTCGCCCTCCTCTTGGTCGCGCCTCCCCTAGCCCAGCGCTACCAGCCTCCTGCGAGTCCCATGAACGGCGAGTCACAAGACCTAGCTCCACCTGTCGGTGGTGCGTCCGGCGGGGACAGGGTGGAGATCGACATGTCGGCGCCCTTTGAGTCGGTGCACGAGGCCGTCGACCGCTTCGGCAGCAGCGCCGCTTGGAGCTCCCATTTCATCAAATGCATGTTCGTGCCCCAAAAGGTGAAGGCTGAAACTCCCGTTCAGTTAAGTTTAGCTGACTGATTTCCAATTGGCAAATGGGCTTGTCGAAGGCTGTTTCTAAATCAGTCGAAAAATAATGCCAACAAATGGCTATCAAAAAGTTGAAAAGGAAAAAAATTGTGATCTTTCGGGTTGAGTGAAATTCTTGGATGTGAATTAGAGTTATAACAGAGCCAAGCTTATGATTATTAACTTCTGTAAATGGAAATCCTTTTGCCTGTTATTATAGATACGTATTAAGTTGGATCTTGGACGGTTATCAATGCTACCTGCTTTTATTTCCATTTGTTACTGTTATTTATGTGAAAGCTTCGTAAGATAGTGGATCGATTGGATGCAAAAAAAAATGATCTTATTAGTTCAGTTGCTTGTATTGGAAAAGGCGCATTGCCAATTTAACTTGTTCTCCTAGATTCATTTACCTTTCCTCCATTCCTAGCACCAAGACTCAGTCACGACTCACGAGTAGTATGGACACTAATCTTCACTGGTGAGCACTAGAACGCTATCGAAATCGCTTACTTTCTTAGTCACAAAAAGTGACGTTTTTGAATTTTCAAAGTCAGCAACATGTTTTTTGACCACTAAATTCTCTTATCATATATTTGTTTTTTGTTTTTTTTTTTGTAAAAGTGTGATATTATGACCCTAATTTTTATGGCAAATTCACTCGTATCTTTTTCATATATCGAAACCACATATTTTAAACGATATATTTGATCAAAATTTATAGAGTTTGACTGCACGCATTCTAGAGCGTCACTCTTTTGTAACCAGAAGAAGTATCAAATTAAAGTAGGTCATTCATCGTCATACATCAAAGTTCAAAACGTATCTTACATGAAGGAATGACTTGGGACTAGGCCAAGAATTAGTGCTTCCATATCCACTGCAAAATACTCCTCTGGTTACAAATAATTAAGTGGTGTTTTGCAAATTGATAATGTCTCCAAAGCAGAACTTCAACTACCAGTTTTTCTATTGTAATTTAGTTGTAAAACATCATGAAATTAAAAACCCAAGAAAGCAATTTTTGAGACAAAATATAGTTATATTATTTTCGTACTGTCGATTTGAATATATGTTTATAAAGATATTGTTCGTCAAAGAAAAAAGATACTCCCGCCAGTCACAAATACAAGTTATTTTTGGATACGTTCAATCAAACTTTTTAAACTTTGACTATCGATGTCTTTTTAAATATTTATATAGGATACAAGAAAATCCTATGTATAGATTTGTCTCGAAAAATATTTTATAATATTATAATTTTATTGGGTGTTATAACTATATTACAATAAAAATTAGTGATAAAGTTGCATTTTGGAACCTTGGCAATGCCTAAAACGTTATGTATTTGTGACGGGATAGAGTAGTTTGATTGCATGTACCGTAGAAGGGAGTATAAGAATTTGCATATATGATACTAAAGCATACTCAGATGCTATAAGTTGCCGGAGTAACAGGATGACAAGCTCTCAATTTCTCATTTTGTTGTGAAGCCTCTGCAAATTTTCTTTTCCGTGGAGCATAAAAGCTTTTTTTTCTATGTATTTTTTTTGTGTGGATAGTGGATTAATGTAGCTAAATTATGTAAAAAAAATGTAAAATTTCATATAGTGAGTAATATTTTGCCGTCGGGTTCTTTGCAACTGTAAATTGAAACTTGCCCAGCTGACGAGCGTCTTAGAGGCGAAGTAATTAAGATGCGTTGCTTCTTTCCACAACGTCACATACGAAACCCTTTCACTTCCTATGCTGAGCAGCCGGCATGGAATCTGTTTACAGCGACGGAACACACAAAAGGCACACTTCAGAACGTGGACAAAAAGTACGTGGAGGGGTTGTGTAAACTTTTGGAACGCTGCATCCAAACCATATAAATTTAGCATTGTAGCAGGTGCCTTGGAATTGGAAAGCAGCATGAAGGACGTGGTTACCTGTTTTTTAATAAGGTATATACAGCATTTTATCTTTAAAAGTTATCTTTAAGAGCATTTACAATAGTTTTTTTTTCTTAACTTATTACTAATAGAAAAGAGAATACTCAGTCTAATAAAAAGAAATAAGCATTCTAATAAATTATTTTTGAACTTGTATTTAATACTTTAATTGCTACTTTAATTGATACTCACAAAATAAGTTTTTAGATAACAAACAAGTCTCTAATAGCTATTTTATTGTTTCTTGTGTTTTGGTATCAACAATTTGCTTGTTTCTTCATCTAGAAATAAGTTCATCTTCTCTTCTCATCATTTCTTATTCACATCACTTAAATACTGATATGTTCGTTCTTTAGTAATAAATGATGTAGATTATAACCGAGTCACTGAAAAAAAATCTTCTCTCGTCGATTACGTTTCGCACTTGTCTCACGCAGCGCTCCCGAGGTTTCCGCGCAGCGCGTACTCACGTTTCACCACCGTCCCGAGGCAGAGAGCAGGACCGGCGCTGTTGCATCGGGAGGACAAGGAGCAGCGAGCACCGAGTCTCACGGAGGGAGCAGGTGCTCGGTGCTCCAGACGAGTCACGTCAAGGAGTTCAAGCCCAACGTGAGCTTTCCTCTCGTGAAGCCTTTATTGGATAGGACAAGCGGGTCCCACTGAAGGGTCAAGTCGGGGCAAGGATATGTGGATCTCACGAATAAACAGGAGCGCAATCTCTCTGAACAAAAAATTTCACTTGCGAACAGAGCAGGTCGCAAGCGAGAGAAGCCGAGTCGACTTCGTACACCGAATCCCTTTCGGTTTTCTTTCCAGGTTAGAGTCATTGCATCTGGATGGATCCGTATCAGTTGAGTTGAGTTTCTATACGTAACTATGCGTTTAGTTTGCATGTGGAATGTTTCATATGGAGGCGTGGTTGGCAGTTCATAATACATTAAGACTAAATTAGGCGTATGTCGAGTCAAGATTAGAAAGAGAATGTTGAAAATAATCTTGACCTATAGTTTAAATTGAGTCCGAGACGCAGTAGAGTCCGTCTCCGTGTGTTACTCGAGTTGAAGTCATGACCAACTTGAAATCCGAGTACGTATGTTAGTAGGAGGGTATTAGCCTATATAATGAGGAGGCTTGTAACCAATTTTATAAGTAATAAAGATAATAGAGATTCAAAAAACTCGACTACACAGTTGCATCCAGGGCAAATTCACATGTGTTCTCTCTGTTTATTTACAATGTGTGAGTTTTCTCCTGGAGCTGGGCCAACACAACTCATTTACAGATAATTATATAGACAACATCTCCAACAATTCATCTATAAAATCATTTGGCCATGGCATGCTGCTACTCAGGGTGAGTAACAGCATCCCGGTAGGAGACGGGCTCACGAGTAGCTGCACCAGCAAAACCAAAACGGGCAGGGGGTCGAATCGACTGGTGATCGCGGAGAGCGTAGCGAGGAGAAGATGACCCATCAGGGGAAAATGGAGCATCAGAAGAAGACGGAGCATCAGGAGAAGATGGCTCATCTAGAAGATCATCAGTACGGGGTCGACGAGTGTAGAAGAGAGGGTAAGAAGGGGCTGTAGTGGGAGGAGCCGCAGGAGGCGAAGCAGGCGGCGACAACGGCGGAGAGACCGCATGAGGAATATGTGAAGACTCAGAGGAATGGGTGGACGAGGGCAAGACATATATAGGTGTATCTGGAAAAGTAAAAAAGGACAGAGACTCCACAGAGGGAGCCGAAGGAGAGGCAGGACGTGGGTAGAAGGCACGCAACTTGTCGAAAGTCACATCCCAAGAAACCCGCATCCGTTGAATAACAGGATCCCAACACCGATAGCCCTTGTGCTCGGCACTGTATCCCAGAAAGACACACTCAACAGATTGAGCAGTCAGTTTGGTGCGTTCGCGAGGGGCGAGGAGAACGTAGCAAACGCAGCCAAACAGACGAAGGGCAGAGTAGTCAGAAAGAAGACCATAGAGACGCTCAACAGGGATCACACCCTGAAGAGCAGAAGAGGGCTGGAGGTTGACGAGATAGGTGGCAGTGGAAACAGCCTCGGCCCAAAAGTGAGGTGGAATAGAGGCGGCAATCATCAGTGCACGAGCTGTCTCAAGGAGGTGACGATACTTGCGCTCAGCGACACCATTCTGAGCATGAGCCCAGGACAAGAGAACTGAGCGAGAGTGCTCTGCTCAGCAAGGAAGCTGTGCAGTTAACGAGAGAGATACTCGCCACCAGAGTCAGCAAACACGAATAGAGGTGGAGAAGTGTGTGTGGACCATAGTGGCAAATTGTTTATAGATAGACAAGGCCTCACTACGAGAAGACATGAAATATATCCAAGTGTGGCAAGAGAAATCATCTATAAATATGATATAATATTGATGACCCCCTTTCAAAACGAAGGGAGCCAAACCCCAAACTTCTGAATGAACAAGATCAAAAGGACGCTGAGACACTGACTCACTGTGAGGATAAGGAAACTGAATCTGTTTGCCTAACTTATAGCCATGATAATCTAAAGATACGTCTCCTGAGACAGACCCCAGAAGACCACGGCGAACTAAAGACGACAGATGAGATCCACACAGATGACCAAGACGGTGATGACACTGTTGGAAAGAGCTGGTAGACGGAGTGGCAGAAGCTGAGAGACTGGAGGCGACGGTGGCAGTGGAAGGAAGGTGAAGCCAGTCAAGCTCCCAGAGACACTGTGAGTCAAGACGCTGAGGGCCAGAACCAACCAGAGCTCCCGTGTGATGATCCTGAACACAACAAGAGTTAGAGTCGAGAATGACCCAACAACCAAGGTCAGTAATCTGCCTAGCAGAAAGAAGCTGCATGGTAAGGCGAGGAACATAAGCAACAGAAGGAACATGAAAAGATGAGTTGCTAAGAGGTCCTCGACCAGATACAGAAAAAGATGTACCATCAGCGGTAAGAACACTGACAGGAGAATCAAGAGGTATAATGTAAGACAGAGTGGAAGAATCAGAAGTCATGTGAAAAGATGCTCCAGAGTCAAGAATCCACGGGGAGGTACCTGACTGTGTAGGAGGTGGTTTCTCAGTGCCCAAAGAGTTAGTAGCAGAACCTGCAGAGCCTGTCGAGGGAGAACCTGAAGCGGCAAGTAGGCGTAGAAGTCTGGCTATCTCCTGCTCAGTGAGAGAAACTGCTGAAGGAGTTGATACAGACGTCGATGTAGAAGCACCAGTGCCAGTGCTAGTAGAAGAATGGCCTGAAAGATGCCGCTGCTTCTTATAGCACTGGGACTCAATGTGGCCGACCTTGTTGCAGTAGGAGCAGTGAGGACGACCACCGCCAGATGGAGGACGGCCACCACCACCTGTGGCAGCCGCTGGAGGAGGCAGTGTGCTGAAGCGTGGAGCAGTCGGTGTAGCAGGTGGGCGAGCGGCGAGCACGGAGGGGAGTGGTATCAGACCAGCACCACTCAGGCGAGTCTCCTCCGCGCGTATCTCGGTAAGAGCCTCCAAGAGAGTGACACGAGGGTGGCGTGCAAGGAGCTGGGCACGCCGCTGCTCGAACTCAGGACGGCGCAGTAAGGAATTCGAGACCCACTGAAACTCGGTCAAGACGGACGGCTAGGCAACACGACAGGGCGACATCCAAGAAGGCGAAGGAGTCCACCACGCCGGACAACAGAGCTCGAGCGTAAAAGCATCAACAGAGGATCACCCTGCTGAAGAGAGTGCTCCTGGCGGACCACGCATGTGCATGGGCATCACGGAGGGCTCGAGCGCGCCGACGAAGATGAGTCCACGTCTGGAAAGCCGAAGGGAGTCCCACAACCTCAGAAGAAAACTGAGGCTGGATACTGGTGATGAAGATAGCAGCAGCCCGAGCATCGTCATTGTACCACTGAGTGTAGGCGGTCAGTCGATCCTTGTAGGAATCCAGAGCCTCTTGGTAGGCAGAGGCAACCTCATCATAAGTAAGGCCAGCGGCCTCAACCACAGCCTTGTCAGCTGTTGAGGGCAGCGCAATAGGCGTAGGCTCCGTCGGAGGAATAGGGCAAGGCGGGCAAGTGACATCGCCAGAGAGGACGCCCCAGAGACGAAGATCACGCATGTGAATGCGCATGTGAGACACAAAGTTGGCGTAATTAACACCATCGAAGATCACCGGGCAGCGAGGGAGGGAAACGGTGCCCATTGGTAGGCGGCGCTGGACGGCGCGACGACCAAGGCAACGAAGTCTAACAGGCGGCGCTGGACGACGCAACGGTTAGATCGACGGTATTTTTTTTTTCTTTTTTTTTTAACGGGCCGGCTGAGTTAAACTCAGCCCACAACTCTCACGAGTAACGCGCACAGGGGACTAGGGTTCCCCTGGCGGTTCAAGTGGCAGCGGTGGCCCTACCGACGAGCTATGGGAAGGCGACGGTCGACGGGAGCTCGAGTGACGGCTTCTCCTGACGGGAGCTCAAGTGGCAGAGGAAGAGGCTCGCGCGGCCGGGTGTGGCTCCGGCTCGGGCGAAGGAGTCGCCAGCAACCGAGCTCCAGCGGCGCGATGAAGACGAAGATCCGACGGCGTGATAAAGACCGGATCGAGACAGCGGCGACCCTAGCGCGGCAGCGGCGGATGAGTAGCGGTCCGAGGCTCCCTGAGCGGGAGCCGAAGGAGCACGCGGGGACTTGAGGCGATGATGGGAGCCGAAGGCGCGCGCGGGGGCGGAGGACGAGGCCGGCAGTAGGGAAGCCGACGGCGGCGGCTAGGGCGGAAGCGGAGGAGGGAGGGAAGCCACTGGCGGCGGCTAGGGGAGGACGAGTTGCGCGTCCGGGAGAGGTAACCTAATTGGCTCTGATACCATGTTAGGAATAGCAACTTGTATTCTCAGGGGGCCAATGGGCCAGTATATATACACAAAGTACAGGTGATGAATATGCAAATAACCCCTCGTAACAATGGGGAATAATATATTATACATATATCTCTAACAAGTACGACGACCTACCCTTTGCAAACTAAAAAAGAATTCATTCCCATAAAAGCTGGATGTATTTCGTCTGATGCTGACCAAAGGATTTCAGAGAATGTGCGCACAGCTTCTCTCCGTTCGTTTTTTTTTTGAAGGGGACTTTTCTCTGTTCACCTCGGATATCTGGTAGTCCCTTGATTCACAAGGGCGAGTTTTCTTGATTTTCTATTCATCGCACCGGCCGCGCTCCTCGAGTCGCAGCGCTCGCCGCCATCGGGTGGGCTCTAGGTAGCAGCCGCACTCGCCCGGGC
This sequence comes from Ampelocalamus luodianensis, assembly GCA_036346255.1. Taxonomy (NCBI): domain Eukaryota; kingdom Viridiplantae; phylum Streptophyta; class Magnoliopsida; order Poales; family Poaceae; genus Ampelocalamus; species Ampelocalamus luodianensis. The sequence goes on along the minus strand of CM070638.1, from coordinate 21,092,851 downwards.
CCACTGTCACATCACCTGTCATGTTGGACATCACGTTGCTGCCCCTCTCCGCTCACCTGTCGCATCGCTGCCGCTCACCCGGTGCACTGCACTATGCCTGCCACGCCCGGTCATGTCTTCGTGTTGCTTCAACGTCACCCGCGTCACGGTCGGCCGGTCCCAGCCCTACCACTCACTCGGAGCCCTGGAGGTGGCTACCTGCGGCTATAAAAGCTTGCGCCCATCGCTCTCAACCTCCACTATATCTTATTGCTCAGTGTAGAGGGACTGTGAGGAGCGAGCGAGCAAGAGAAAGAGCATTCGGCCGAATATTTTCCTATTTTGCTTCCGATTTGAGAAATTTTAGAGCAGTGTTTAGCGGTTGTATTAGTAGAAAAAGTTCTACATCAAGCGAAGATCTTCGAGAAGAGGTAATTTTTTCTGCGTGCATTATGTTTATTAACTGTGTATTAGTGTTTAATTAGCTTTTTGACAATGTTAGGAATATAACTATCATTAATTTAGTAGTTTGTTAATTAGCCACATATTAGGTAGCATAATTAGAAAGGATTACGTAAGTGTAGTTGCTTTGGTGACGTAGGAAAACATAGAAAGATAGTGCAAAGTGTTTAGGTGGTTGTGTACAAATTCTGGAACATGGTGCGAATGTGTTTAGTATGATTGTTGGCTATGTACGAACAATATTTAAACATGTCTGTTAATGGTTATGGTATTTTTGGGCACACGGGATTTGGAAGATAGTCGACAATAATTTGCTAGTATGTTAATTATGCACTAATTAGTTAACGTAATTAGGTCTGGATTACAAAAGTTCAGTTGCTTTGGCGATATAGGAAAATGCAGATTAAGTAGTGCAAACTATTCACGTGATTGTCTATGAATAAAATGTTTAGCATATATTTTCACATTTTTAAACAATTTCAATTGCGTTGGACTGCCTTGGATTTCATATTGTTATAGATCGTCACTCCCATAGCGACTTCGACTGCCTTGGATCTAGACGAGGAAGGAGAAGTCATGGATCAACGCGAGAAACGTAGCATGATCGACTCCCTCCTCTACCTGATGGCTTCAAGACCGGACATCCTCTTTGTCGTCTGCTTCTGTGTAAGGTTTTAGACGTCTCTAAGATCTTCCCATCGCCAAGCCGTCAAGCGCATCTTTAGGTACATCCAGTCTACCGCCAAGCAGTCAAACGCATTTGGTATTCTTCCTCATCTTCCTTGTCCATTCGGGGGTTTTCGGATTCTGATTTTTCGGGCTGTAGGCTAGATAGGAAGAGCACCTCAGGCACTTATAACTTTTCTCGTCTCTTGGTCTTCTGGGAAGCAGTCTTCTGTTGCATAGTCCACTACCGAGGCTGAGTACGTAGCTGCTGCTAGTTGTTGTAGTCAGATTTTTTGGATGGTGTCAACTCTTAGGGTTTACGAGTTAGTTTTTGATAGTGTGCCACTTCTTTGTGACAACACTAGTGCCATCAACATAGCAAAGAACCCGATGCAACCCTCGAGAACCAAACACATTGACATTCGCTATCACTTCCTTAGAAACCATGTAGACTAGGGTGACATTTTACTAGAGTTTGTGGAGTCCGAGGCTCAGTTAGCCGATATTCTCACCAAACCTTTGGACCCAACTAGGTTTACCACCTTGAGGAGTGAGTTAGAGACAATTTATCCCTACGAGTTTGTTTGAGGGGGAGTTGGTTCCTTTTTTGAGCTTCTTGATCATTTGATCTTCTTCTTGATCTTCTTTTGATCTTTCTTAGGCCTTTCAGTCTTTCTTGCATCTCATTGAATAATATTGCATTCATATGAAAAATCACAAAAAGATTCACATTTCTGACTAGAAAGCACAAGGGGGCGTCGGTGGAGGAGGCGACGACGGCGGCTGAGGAAAATGGAAAGGGCCGAGGAGGGTAGTCCCAACGAGGGTGGTGTCGTCGGTCGGACGGCACCGAGGCGGCCGGGTGGCGGCGTGTGGCGGCTAGCTGTGGGAGTGGAGATGGGGCGACGACACTAGAGAGGGAGAGGGGGAAGAATAGGGGGATCACGAGTACGTGGGAGGTGAGGGAGTGGATGGTGGCGATAGGGAGGAGCCGTGGCGGGCTGGCGGCAGGAGCCTGAGGCGGCACGAGTGGCTCGCCGTGGGGGCGGCTGTAACATCCCAATTTTCTGAGTTTGAAAATCTTTTAAATAGTTAGTAGGAAGAAAAGTCACCATTTGGTTTATTTGAATTTAATTCAAAAGCTTAATATTGGACTTTACAATCAAAAATATTTTATGTGAATAAGCCCAACATGAACATCAGCCAAAACTATTTTATTTGAGTTCTTTGTGTTCAGATATATTTTCTAGAGTTTTCTAGAATTTTTCTGAGTTCATTTGCTATTTTCTATTGCTTATTTGAATTTCTGGTATTTTACAAAATAGAAAAGCTATTTAAAATCTCAGAAAAAGCTTTGGCCCGAATTCCTTGAAGCCGGCCAAGTCCTATTCCCCTTTCCAGCCCAAACCCCGCGCGCAGCCCAACTCGCCCGCCCCCGCGCCACCTCCGACTGACATGCGGGCCCCGCATGTCAGCCTCTTCTATCTCTCCGCGTGCTCAGCCCATCCTCCACCGTTTGATTAAGAATGGATGGCTAGATGCGCGTGATCTGTTCGGGGGTCCGAACGTCGCATTGATTTTGGGCCGTTCAATCTTGGATGGACGGTCAGATCTTTTGAGTCTATTTCGCAGCCGCGCCGTTTCGCACGCGCCCGCGTTCGAGCCCTGCCGCTGACGTGTGGGTCCCACCTTGCCACGTCGTCGTCGTTCCCGAATCCATTGGGGATACGATCGCCGCCGCGCCGTGTTCTTCGCGGACACGCCTCCCGGGGCTATTTAAGGCCCCGAGGACCCTCGAGAGGCACACCCCGTGACGCGCCGCCCTCGAAAACCCTAGCCGCCGCCAGCAGATCGCCACCAGGAGCCCTAGCCGCCACCTTCGTCTTGCCACGCGGTGGCGACCCTTCGCCACCGCCGCCGCACGGACCACCTCGTTGTCAGTGGGGGCCATCTCCGGGACCGCCGCGTCGCCCGCATCTTGGAACCGCCGTCGCCTTCGCCGGAAGACCCCTCTAGCGTCGTCGCCGTCGAGCCCGTAGGTCCAACTCCGCCTTGACCTCGCCGCCGGCCACTCCAGTCGCCCCGTGCACCAGTGAGCCCCTTTCCTTGATCGTCGTTGCACCCTCTACACGTCGGTACCACCCACCGCCGGCGAGGAGCCGCCGTTCGTCGGAACCCTTGGTTCCCGAGTCGCCGCCGCCGTTGGGTCTGTTGCGTCAGCGCCACATCAGCGCCAGCATAGCCCGCTGCCGACGTATCGCGTGCGTCGCGCCGTGTCAGCAGGCATGTGTGCGCCTGCGTGGCACCGTTCACCGGTCTCCAGATCCCGAGGCTCGGTAGACTTGGTCTACCGTGAGCCATCTCGCTAACATGTGGGTCTCACATGTCAGTGTTTTCTTTTAATTTTTTTTAATTCCCGAAATCCCTGTGCTTACGTCATGCTTGTGCAATAATCCGATTTTTCTGTTAAGAAATAATTCGGAATTCCAGTAAATCCAAAATTAGGGTTTCTTTAGATTTTCAATCTTCGAGAGCCCATAACTTTTGCATCCGAACTCCGATTGAGCCCTTTCAAATTCCAAAATTTATCTAAATTCGAGCTCTATTTATCTGAGATTTTTATTTAATTTTTAGAGTTAGGTTTTCCTCTGTTATTTATTTGTTTTGTTTATTTGTCTCGTTTGCGAGTAGACGTTGATTTGTCGGGGAATTTTGGAGAAGAAGCAGCACCTCAAGATCAAGACCAGTACTTAGAACTTTTCCAAGGCAAGTCATACCATTGATCATCTTGAACCCAGTTTTCAAATTACTTTGTTTCAAAGTATTGCATTCTAGTTTAATTATGTATTTAAATGCTTTTGGGCATAGTTATCATCCAAATTGTTATCATCAGCTTGACTTTGTATGCCATAATTCCTTGTCACCCTAGATTGGTTATTAGTTGGTAATATTGTAGCACCAACGTGGGTTGGTTAGATGCGAGTATATTTTCTTAGCCATGCTACGAGTCTCACATCTCATTGGAGTTGCAAATATTAAATTTGACTAAGTGACTATGGAACTTTGTGTGAAACTGTGTGCTATGTGTTATTACTTCGTGATAGCATGTGTTGCACTAAAACCAACTGGGTGGGAAAGGATTTAGACTGAGGCAAGTGGTGGATACTTCGTGATATGGTGGACTTTGTGAATGAGAATGATAATCTTTGTGGCATAGTTAGAGAATGGAAGTCTTGCCTTGGTCAATTAAGGACTTAACTTTGTGCGCCATTGGACTGAGCCTTACTGTACGACCACATGCCTGATGGGATGGGCCTAACTTAGTAGGTTATGGATTCTTGGCATTGATTACTCAGGCTGTAGGTTAGGTTATGGGTGGAGGTGTGTACTACAAGGTAGTCGCATCACGGGGCGGTTCGCCGTGTCCTTGTCCAACGATATGTGTTATGCCAAAGCGCTTCGTTTGGGTTGGCATAGCGGTTTGTAAGCACGTCGGGAGTGTCAATGTTAAGATGAAGTTTCTGAACCGTTTTGTTATGATTAGTGCTTACAACACTAGTTGTATCGTGTGGTAAAGTGTACAACCTCTGCAGAGTGTTAAATCAATCTATTCGAATAGCGCGTTGTCATCATGGACATGCTCGGGGATTTCACACGAGGTAGTTTTCATAAAATGTGGGATGGGAGCTATGTGATCTAAGTCATGTGGCTATGTGAAATAATCTGTTTAGCTTTGTGTCTTTGTGGAAAATAACTGTTAAATTAATATTGTCTATTTGTTTTGAACTGCATTTCAATCTATTATTGTATTCAATTGCAAATATTACTTTTATGCAGAAGAACCACAGAAGCATTTTCTTTTGGAATAAGCCTGCATCTATAAATTGCATTCTGTGGTATGATTTGCGAGTATGGTTGTGTACTCACGCTTGTTGTAAAACTTGCACAAACCTACTGTAAGAGGAGGAGTCTCACGCCGCATTCGAGGAGGAGTTCGCCAAGGTTGCTAATCGTTAAGGTCCGGATCCCGCCGGTTGCTGTGGTGAATTGATGGGATCTACGCGATGTTATTTCTGTTCACCGCTATTTTATTCTCTATTAGCCCTGCGTGGCTCAATAAGTGTAAAGTCGACCATAAGGTCAAAACCCTTATTTGTTATTCAAACTAATCGTTTACTTTATTTTTCGCTTGTGTGGATTGATATTCACCTATGTTGACACTTTGGTGCACTAGCGTGATCCTCGACTAGTGCATTATACACGAGGGTTCCGTAATCGTAATTTTGGGTCCCGCAGGTGGTATCGTAACCATACCGATCGTGGTCTTGACCTTAGTTAGATCGGCCGTCTTTAGAGTGTCCAAATTATTTTCTAAAGGAAAAATTAACTTGCAAGGCTAATTAATTGCTTAACTCTTCTCATATCTCTCTCGACTCAACTATTGCTATAATCTTTTCTCTCCCCGCTGTTGTTAAGTTGCTCTTACCCTCCCTTCGTCTGTCTTGACAGATGCCTCGTCTCTAGAGCTATGGTGAGCGCACAGCAGGATATGCCGCCGAGCTTTGGAAGCTGCTGCAAGTCCTTAGTGGCTTTGATCGTTCGTTGTACGTCGGCAACAACTGGACTGTGAATGGACAAAACCGTGGAATGATCTGTCGCCTGCCAATCTACGCCAGGAGGAACGACAAGGCGAGCCAACCTTCGCACATCTCTGTGAGGAAGATCACTTGGCTGGAGGGCATCCAGGAGTCGACCATGCTTCGTATCTACAACATCTACGCACGGGAGCTCCAAGACACCGTCTTCCGTTAGCACCCAGAGCTGTAGCCGTGGATTTGCCAGCACGCTACCCGTCTACCGAAGAAGAGAGCAACGCTACAGTCGTGCACCTCGCCCAGTTTGCAGTCGCCCAGGAGGAAGCATTGGCGCGACGTGATGCTAGTGGCTGGTGCTATGGCGAGGCGACGGGGAGATGGGCAGCGATGTGACTGGAGTGGTTGGCGCTCGTGATGGCGAGGCGATGGCAACAGCATGGCACCAGCGGTGGCAGTGTGGGCTATCGAGTGTGGTGTGGGGAAAACAGGGGAAGGAGAAGGGAGAAGAGAGGGGCTGGCGGGTGGGCCTAGAAAGGAAGGAAGAAAAAGGGAAAAGGGAAAAGAGAAGGAAAAAGAGAAAGAGACAGGAAAGGAAAGGAAAAGAAGGAAAAAAGAAAAGAGCGGTGGGCCGGGCCGACGGGTTTTCGGCCCACACTGATTTCGAAGAATTTCTTTTTAATTTCATTTCTATTTTTTTTCCTAATTCAAAATTCTTAGTTTTAATTCAAATTCCTACTTTAGAGATTTCATTTTAGAATTTGCAATTAAATTTCAATTCCTATTCATGTTTTTGTAGTTGAGGTTTCAAATAACTATCCAGAAATTTAGACATCAACGAAGCGCGATAAAAAGTTCAAAAAATTTCACATTTTTAAACAATTTCAATTGCTGTGAGACCCCGGTTTATTTAGCTTGTAATACTTAGCCTTCCATTGACCCTAGCATCACAACCAAAATAACCCGTGCCTCGATGGACATGTGCTTCCCAGAAATGCAGCACATATACATCTTTACAAAAGCATACATCAATTCCATACATCACATTGTCACAAGTCTACCAAAAGACATACATAATATAAGTTATTACAAGATGGGCCGACCGGCCAAAAGAGATTAAAGAGGCAGTAACAGCGGAAGCAAAAGTGCCATAAGATAGCTATAAATAAAAGCCAATTAGTGTGCCTCAACCCACAAGGCAACCAACCGGACCGCCGAGCTAATCGTCCCAAAAACCGCACATTTCACAAAAGTAAGGCCCTTGGGGCTCACCCTCTTCCTCTGCACACAACAAGTAATGCAGATGAGTACAATAATGTACTCACAAGTCTTACGAGTAACAAGCCTATACATAGCTACATGTGGGCTTAATTCAAAGGAAATGGTTATATGGTTGTTTGGACGCATAAAGCAAGTTTCATTTGCAATAATGTAATAGATTGAAGGCAATGGGTAAAATCTGTTTTTAAGCATTGAAATAACAACGAGTATCGGTAAAGTAATCAAGTAACCACCTAGAGGTGACTAACCCAATAGCCACCACAACATAGCACGAATCCCCGATTCGCACCACCCATCAAGTTTTAATTTAAAAGGTTGTAGTCTAACTCTTGAAAAGCTTACCCAAGCGTGTCCATAACCTAGGACGAGGCTATTCGAATAGTTTTAACCCTGCAGGGGTGTACCAATGTACCCACACTTCAAACCGCCTTTTTGCCAAGCTATTAAGCACACTTCCTTTGGTATGCCGGCACGGCTAAGTCCTACGAGACATTTCCAATGGATTGAGCTAATCAAGAGCCGCACGTATGGGGGTTAACCCTTAGTGATCTGTCGACGAAATATGGATCACAAGGACCCATACGTGGAGTAGGAGACACCGACCTCGGCGGGTGCTCCTCTCCCCACAAACATGTCCATGTTGTATATAGTTAAATATACAACCCACCACGCGACTCATTAATTAACACCCCCCAAAGTACTTAGTCAAGAGAGGTCCCATATATCTCTAGTGTGGTTAGCACGCACAAAATTGCCTGGATAACGGGGACTCACAAGATGTTCGGTCCTTAACTGACCCGGGCACCATTCCAGTCACACCCAAAACACACCATCATACCATTGTGCCCAAGTCAAAATCATTTTATTTTCAGTTTTTTGTATTTGCAATTAGACATAGCACAAAACTGAAACATAAGGATCATAAAAAGTTTGTGTGATCAAGGTTATCGACAAGTCGATAACCGCCCATTTCTACCGATAGCTAAGTATGGCTAAGTACATCGATTCGTAAACTACTAAGTGACAAGAGTTCATCCAACGAACCCAAAATTACAGCAAATAGCCCTGGGCTCAACAGTAGAGGATAAACATTGGCCTACAGAATATGCATCTAATAGGTCAACTAATCGACAATAGTTTAAAACAAGATAGCAATGCATACATAGAATTTGTAAACAATATATTAGAATTTGAAAATAATAGGAACAATATGATCAAATGATGCTACATCTACTTGCCTTGCTGGAGGGTAGGGTCAGGTTGCTGAGGATCAGATTCAATGTCAATAATGTCTTCGGAACCTAACGTGAAAAGACGATAAACCAATAAGAACGAAGAACACCAAATAAAACTCAAAAGCAAAAGTCACCCAAATCTTATGAAATTTATAAAGCAGGAAGGTTATGATTTTAAATGAATTTATAACAGCAGTAGCAAAAGTGCCATAAGATGGCTAGGACAAAAGCCAACCGGTTAGCCACATAACCACAGGGCAACCGACCGGGCCGCCAAGCTAGTCGTCCATACCGTAGCAAAACTCACCAAAGTTGATCCCTTGGGAATCAACCTTCTTCCTCTGCAACAGTTAAGCAAAGCAAATGAGTACAAAAATGTACTCGCAAGACTTACGGGTAACAAAAATGCAGGCTTTAATCAAAGGAGAAGGCTCAAGGTTAATTTTCAGCATAAAGCAAGTTTTATTTGCAATAGATAATATGTTGAAGGCAATTTTGACAATCTGAATTTTAATTGCATAAATAACAGCGATACAATAAGTAATGACATAACGACATCCTGGAGATGACCAACCCAAAGGCCATCACGACAATAGCATGAATTACCCATTCGTACCACCCATGTCAAGTTTTAATTAAAAGGTTGTAGTCTAACTCTTGAAAGACCTTGCCAAGCGTGTCCATAACCTAGGACGAGGCTATTCGAATAGTTCAAAACCCTGCAGGGGTGTACTAATGTACCCACACTTCAGACCGCCTTTTTGCCACTAGATAAAGCACACTTCCGAAGGTATGCCGGCACGGCCAAGTCCTACGAGACATTTTCAATATTGTGTATCAACTACGAGCCGCTCGTATGGACCGAAGCCCATACGCTTACATTGTAAAGCCGTAAAGACAACTACCCCTTGGGGTAAAGCTTTACGGACAACTACAATGCTCCACACATAACCCCCTCATTTTACCACAACACAACACACGCACGCCAACCTGCGACTCGTAGCAAACACACGCCAAAGTACTAAGTCAAGAGAGGTGTCATACCCTCTAATGTGGTTAGCACGCAAGAATGCTTGGTTTAGTGTAACAAGATGTTCGGTCCTTGCTGACTCGGGCACCATTCCAGTCACACCCAAATTCACACCATCTTACCATTGTGCCCAAGTCTAAATCATTTTGTTTTCAGTTTTTAGTTTTCGCAAGTAAACACGGCACAAAGCCAAAATCATAAGTCATAATAAGTTTTATGTGATCAAGGTTATCGACAAGTCGATAATCGCCAATTCTACCTGTGATCAAGCATTCTAAGCATAACACAGTAAAGACAAGAAAAGAGCATAATTAAATCACCGGCTCTAATTCACCAAATATATTAATAACTTATGTTTTGTATGGGATAAACAATTTAAGGGCAACCATGCAATGGGATTAGCTACCTCTAATCGACAAAATAAATCTTGACACAAGAAGCATGCATACTTAGGTTTTGCAAACAAGATATTAGAATTTAAAAGTAGTAGGAGCAATATGATCAAATGATGTTACACTGCTTGCCTTGTCAGAGATCACTTTCTTGCTGCAGAGGATTCACTCACGTAAACAATAATTCATTCTAACCTAACGCTAAAAGGCGATAATCAACTAAGAACAAGAACTCCAAATAAAACTCAAGAGCAAAAGTTCTTCAAATACCATGAAATTCATACAGCAGAAAGATTATGATTTTAGACAATTTTAGAAACAAGAAATTTCTTCATTTAGACTTAGTATGCAAAAGTTATGGCTAAAATAATTTTTCTCAGCCTGACTAATTCCACATTAATTCCTATCTGTTACTGTTCATGGCATAAATTTCTAGAATGATCTAGAGTCTGAAATTTTTATGATAGGCAGGTTAAGACATTCTAAGAACAGCAAAATTGAGTTTGCACAATTTGGAGTTAAAATGAATTAGTTATGATTTTCTAAGTTGTAAAACTAGTGTAACATTGATATCAGTGGTAAAGATCACATTAAAACCTATTCTATACTGAAGTGCAGCACTAGAGGATTTTAACAAAGTTTAGTTTGCTCAGTTTGGAACTACAGAGAAAAGGTTATGTATTTCATAAATTTTTATGAGTTTCTAAACAACAGTTTATATTGAAACAAGTTAATACAGTTTATTCCATTTTCTGCCACAGAAAAGTGCCTAAGTGCATTCTCATATTGAAGTTCATTTCATGGCAGAGCTACTGCAACTTGATTCATTCAAAAAGGAACTATAATGATAAAGATATGCATTTTTGAAATTTGGATCGACAAAATACTTAGGAAAAACAGAGCTCTCGGGAGGTCTAATTGAACTGACGGAAAAGGAGAGGTCGTGGCCGTCGATCCTTCATCGCACGCCACGACTCGGCACAGCCGCACCACACGGCGCGCACAAGGGAGGTCTGGGCCGTTGAGATCAGATCCAACGGTCCAGACGAGGGGTAGCACAGCACACGTGAAAACCCCGCGTGGAGGTGCTCAACGCGCAAAGGGAAGGTCGGGACCGTTAGATCAAGATCTGACGGTCCAGATCTCCGAAGGAGGTCCTAAGGCTAAATCTACGGAGGGAGGTCTGGACGGTTGAGATTTGCTGGGGGAGGTCTTGGACGGTTAAGATTTTCCGAGGAGGTCTTAACAGCCAAGATTTCCACCGATGGATCTAAAGCGCTGAGGAGGTCTAGGCCGTTAGATGGAGATCCAACGGTCCAGAGCTACGGGGGTCCTCAAGTTAAAGATCTAATCGGAGGAGGTCGGGACGGTTTAGATGGATCTGGGGAGGTCCTGAACGGTCCAGATCGAGGCGGATGGAGGTCCTGAGAGATAAAGTTTTACAGGGAGAGATCCGGACGGCTAAGATCTCCACGGGGAGGTCCTAAATGGTCGCGATCAAGCGAAGGGGGTCCTGGGCGGTAAGGATTTTGGCGGGGTGGTCCTAAACGATCGAGATTACTCGAGGGAGGTCCTAGTGGCAGAGGTCTAAGCGGAGGGAGGTCCTGACGGTTAGGATCTCACAAAGGGAGGTCTTTAAGGGTCAGGATCTAAGATGGGGAGGTCATGAGGTTCTCTTTACAAGGACCAGGGGTGGTCTGTTGCAAAGAGGACCCCGAGGGAGGTCCTGGGGGTGGTCTTTGTAAAATAACCATGGTGGTCCTTTGCGAAAACACAGAGGTGGTCTCAACGGCTGAGATAAGGTCTAGGGAGGTCTCAACGACTAGGATTAAAACTAGGAGAGGTCCCGCACTTAGGTTTTTACTAAAAGAACTCTACTGCTAGATCTACCCTCAAGGAGGTCCTCAACGGCTAAGATTACAAGAGGAGGTCCTAAGACTAGCGATCTGATAGAAACGAATCTACCGCCCAGATCTAATCTCGGGTGATCCTATACGGCTGAAATTAACCGAGGGGAGGTCCGGTGACTTGACAAACTCCCGAAAAAGTACAGAGCACTGAGTTGAGCTCGTCGGCATGTCACCGACGACCAAGACCACGGCAGCGCCAACTAACTGTACGAAAATGCTCCTAATACTATTGCGCACATATTGGAACCACTCTCAACGGCGGGGCAAGCTTGTAACGCCGGCGAGCCGGAGAGGGGCGGAGGAGTGCTTTCGGCAAAATCCGAAAACGCGAAAAGGGGGCGCCACGAGCTAACCTAGCTAGTGATCACAACGTTTGACATGATTTTATTTTTGGAAGATCAAAATTTGGATAAAAAAGGCTTGTGACTTTGTATTTCCATAATCCCTTGTACAAGAATTGTTTGGTACAACAGGAAATACACGATGTAAGAAAAAGTTTTAATTTCTACTCATTTTCTTACATTTGAATCACAAGTCTAATATTGGGATGTTACAGTCTTCCCATCGCCAAGCCGTCAAGCGCATCTTTAGGTACATCCAGTCTACCGCCAAGCAGTCAAACGCATTTGGTATTCTTCCTCATCTTCCTTGTCTATTCGGGGGTTTTTGGATTCTGATTTTGCGGGCTGTATGCTAGATATGAAGGGCACCTCAGGCACTTGTCACTTTTCTCGTCTCTTGGTCTTCTAGGAAGCAGTCTTCTATTGCATAGTCCACTACCGAGGCTGAGTATGTAGCTGCCGCTAGCTTCTGTAGTCATATTTTTTGGATGGTGTCGACTCTTAGGGATTACGAGTTAGTTTTTGATAGTGTGCCATTTATTTGTGACAACACTAGTGCCATCAACATAGCAAAGAACCCGGTGCAGCACTCGAGAATCAAACACATTGACATTCGCTATCACTTTCTTAGAAACCATGTAGACAAGGGTGTCATTTTGCTAGAGTTTGTGGAGTCCGAGGCTCAGTTAGCCGACATTCTCACCAAGCCTTTGGACCGAACTAGGTTTACCACCTTGAGGAGTGAGTTAGAGACAATTTGTCCCTACGAGTTTGTTTGAGGGGGAGTTGGTTCCTTTTCTGAGCTTCTTGATCATTTGTTCGTCTTCTTGATCTTCTTTTGATCTTTCTTAGGCCTTTCAGTCTTTCTGGCATCTCATTGAATAATATTGCATTCATATGAAAAATCGCCAAAGGATTCACATTTCTGACTAGAAAGTACAAAGGGGCGGATACTTACTGTAATAGTGATGGACGGGAACAATCAGATTCTTCCCGTGGCCTTCGCATTCATTGAAAGCAAAAACATAGACAGTTGGTTGTGGTTTCTAAGGAATGTGAAGATCTCTGTTGTATAGGGACGTATTAACGTATGCGTCATACATGATCGACATGCAACATAAAGGAACGACATGTACAAAGCAGAAGTGGGGCGTTGTACGAAGAAGTGCTCAATTTGCAGGGAGTCTGGGCATACATATAAGAAATGCCCTACGAGAAGTGCACGAGATGAAGGAGAGGTTGGCAGTCCGAACGGTAGCCACTAGAATGTTTGTCTTGTCGAAATATATTGTGTGGAATGTTTTGTAATGTTATTGTGATTTGTCGAAAAACTGTGTGATGAAATTTTGCAAAAAAATTTATTCTCTCAAAATTATACTGCTATATGTCTAGAACAATGCATGCATTTAATTTATTCTTCCGATCCCATTTTCCAACGTGTGCGTGGAAAGCGATGTCCGATCTTGGACTCACTGCAGCCTTCACAGCCCCTGATGATCGCAATCATCGCAAGGGTGCCAATTGGGTCACTCTTGTAAGCATAAAGCATCGAACCTATACATATATAAAAAGAAAGAAACCAAAAGCTTAATCCTTCACAGCAGTAGATCGCAAATATATACATACATACCTCTCACCCGGATGATCCATCGGTCTGCTAGATTATTTTTACAACATTTCTGTATGCAGATGATTTTTCTTGTGTCAGTACAAGTCATTGCAAAAGGAACATAATAGAGTTATGTACTCCGCTATGATCACCAAGTGTATGGAAGAGAAGAGCAATAAGGGTGAGATGCACAGGCATTCAAGATAGGCACGTGGGAGTTTTTCTTCGAGATTTTATGCAGGGAGAAAGGATACCATAGGACGAACCGCGAGAGGATCATCCACGCGTGCACGCTACCCCGCGTTAGCTGCGTATGCACCTGCAACAAGCCTCTTCTTCTGCATAGGTCATGCTCACATGTCATGACCGCATGTTTGACGGTGGCGCAGCATCCCAACCAGTACCTTTTCGGATATTTCACCAAGGAAGTGGTGATGCAGACCTGGAATGTAGAGCTGTATGACTATAGCGTGGTTGGATATTTCACTAGCCATCCTACCTAAGAGCAACTTATCCGGGCCCCGGACATTGCTAGACTGAAGGGAAAGGTTGGCCGATGGTAGGTACGGCGTATCAGGAATGACATGTACGAAGTAAAAGTGGGGCGTCGTATGAAGAAGTGCTCAATTTGCAGGGAGTCCAGACATACATACAAGAAATGCCCTACCAGAAGTGCACGAGATGAAGGAGGGGTCAGTAGTCCGGACTAGGGCTGGAAAAATAGCTCGAGGCTCGGCTCGGGCTCGTTACAGCTCGGCTCGGCTTGTGAATTTTTGAGCTGAGCCAAGCCCACCTTTTTGGCTCGGTCAAATTTCGAGCCGAGCTCGAGCCGGCTCGCAAGCCGCTCATTCGCTTAGTCACGGCCTTGACTGCCTTATCTATCCCCTTCGGTCTCTCTGCTCCGTCTCTGCCTTATCCCCTTCCGTCCTTCTCCCGCTAGATCCAGTCCTCCCTCCCGATTCCTCCCAGTCCCGGCCGCCACCTCCAGGCTCCAGCCCCCCGCCGCCCAGCGTGGCCGCATCCTCCCCCCTCTGGTCCTCCTCCGAGCCACCGCCTCGCCTAGCTCCACCCGCCGCCTCCGCCTTCCCCTCCCCCAGCTCCACCCGCCGCCTCCACCTCCCCTTCCCCCATGCCCCAACTCCACCCGCCGCCTCTGTCTTCCCCTCCCCTAGCTCCACCCGACGCCTCCCCCTCCCTAGCTCCACCCGCCTGCCGCCTCCTCCCGGCCTCCCCCTTGCCTAGCTCCACCAGCTGGCGCCACCGCCTCCGCCTCCCCCTCGCGGCCTCGCCCAGCTGAGCTTGCTCCACCAGGAAGCTTCCTCGACGACGGCGCTCCTTCGGTGACGGTGCTCCATAGTCGGCCGGAGCTTCCTCGGCGGCCTTCGTAATCGTAGATGTGGTTCATGTGGATTGCGAATTTGCGATTGGTGTTTTGTAGGTGTGGAGCCATGGATGATGTATTGATGTTCTTCTTGAGATGATTTTCATGTTGGATCGTTCTTTTTGCTAGTTCTTACTTCTTTCTTTCACTGTAAAGTGCAAACCAAAGCCGTTCTGACTTTTGAGACTGAGATGACCAGAGGTACAGAGGGTAGAGGAGGAGCTTGGTTGGGGGAGGGGGAGGCGGAGGGGAGGAGGAGCCTGGAGCATCGGTGGCCTTCTCTCCTCTGTGCTGGCTGGAATGGGGGAGGAGGTGCGCGGCACAGCCGCACAACGCTCAAGCTCGCGAGCCCTCGTGAGCCCGTTCGAGCCCACCGCCGAGTCGAGCGGGTTTTTTTTGCTCGTTCCAAAAACAAGCCGAGTCGAGCCTACTGTTCACCCGAGCCGCAACGAGCCCGGCTCGAGCCGACTCAGCTCGGCTCGTTTCCACCCCTAGTTCGGACGGTAGCCACTAGAATGGGTCGTCTTGTCGAAATATATTATGCTGAATGTTTTGTAATGTCATTGTGATTTGTCGAAAAACTATATGATGACGTTTTACTTAAAAATATGTTGTGCTAATATTATTTCTTATTACTGTCTGATTCTATTTCTTATTATGCTGTGCATCCAATTGTAATGTGTAACTTATCTTTTTTTCTGAAACCAACATCATTGTCTTCGCCGACGGCACCGTTGGTGGTGTTAGTTTAGTTGGTTGGTGTTGTGTGACGGTTCGGACGCTGGAGTGGAGCGGTTGGAAACAAGCCGTTCAAAAATAACGGTAGAAATTTAAATAAAACAGTAGTTTTACTTGATCCAGCCCAGGTGACCTCAACATGGCTTGCCTAGCCTTGCCCGGCCTGGCCCAAGCCTAACCTTGGTCCACCCCAAACTATTAGCATGCTTTCGACCGGGCGGGGCTAGAGTTAATCCAATACAACTATTTCTTGATCCAGCCCAAGCTTAGCCCGGTCATACACTTGGTTCAGATCTAGACAGCCTGCCCTGACCTGATTATTTCCAGAACTATAAGACACACATCTCAACTCCATTCATGTAGCTCCAAAGGTGCGCAACAAATTTTATTCTCTCAAAATTATACTGCTATATGTCTAGAACAATGCATGCATTTAATTTATTCTCCCAATCCCATTTTCCAACGTGTGCGTGGAAAGCGATGTCCTGATCTTGGACTCAGCCTGCAGTCTTCAGCGCGTCCTGGATGATCGCAGTCACTGCAAGGGTGCCAATTGGGCCATTCTTGTAAGCATGAAGCATCGAACCTATACATATATAAAAGAAAGAAACCAAAAGCTTAATCCTTCACAGCAGTAGATCGCAAATATATACATACATACCTCTCAGTCCAGATGATCTGTCAGTGCCGGCCAGATTATTTTTTACAACATTTCTGTATACAGATATTTTTCTTGTGTCAGTACAAGTCATTGCAAAAGGAACATAATAAATGTAATGTAATGTATGAAATGAACTGAATTACTCACAGTTCAGTCAAGTTCCCGACAAGGACAAGAGAGAGGATTTCCAACGGCACCGTGCCTGTCAGCGTGTTCCCATTCAGTCGCCTGCCAAAACAAAGAAGGTAAAAGTATTAATTTGTTGACTCCAGAGGAATTGCACTGCACCGATCTGTACTTTGTGTATTCAACAGCTTGCACCTAAATTCACTCTTTCTTTTGCAAAAAAAAACCGTTTATACACTTCAAAACTGTATGCTTCAAGGTTTTTATGGGCTTCGACTTTCCAATTTTTAGATCACTGGTTGGTGTCTGCGAAAACTTATGATTGCACTTGTGGATACGGCATAATTTTGTCTAGCAACTTTGAGAAAACTTAGAATTGTATTTGCAAGTTTTCTTTTGATAAATTTAGGAGCAAGCACATACAAGATCTGCAATGTTTTGATGTTGCCCAGAGAAGACGGGATAGAGCCACTCAGTGCATTCTTCTGAAGCTCCAATTTCTCAAGGTTCGTCAGATTGCCCAACGATGGAGGTATAGTTCCTGTCAGGTTGTTCCCATTAAGCCTCCTGAGGACATCAACACATTTTTGCAGTTCAAACAACAGACAGAGTTCACCAGTTTTTCAGCATTCAGTATCTGAAATTGTTGTAACGAAATTCATACAGATAACGCAGCGTGCTGACGGTGCCAAGGGAAGCCGGTATCACGCCGCTGAGCAAGTTGTCCTGAAGATCAAGGCTCACCAGACTACTCAGGTTGGCTAGTGCTGTTGGTATTGATCCATTCAGGCCATTCCCATACAGCTCACTGCAAACATGGGCAAATCAATTTTTAGCAACTTAGCACTTGTGTAATTTGTGATGTTTCTCAGCAAGTTGCAGTAATTACAGGTACTGAAGGTTCTTCAGTCCGCCCAGTTGCGGAATCAGAGGGCCTGAGACACCTCCTAACCCCAAATCCCTGCACAAGAAATAGATATTTACACTTCAATATACACAAGGTTTTCAGATAAGTATCATTAAATACTGACCCAAGAAGACTAATTTACGCAATAACATGCGGTTTTCGTTAGTCAAAACTTGTGAATCTTGAAGGGATTGCACAAATAAGAATGCTAACTTTCATCCATGGGCTGTACTTTACGTACTGAGGAATGATCCTATGCTTTCCTAGAAGAAAACTATACAGATCGTAAAGCCAAGCAAATTACTTAAGACCTAATGTAAAATTTGATCTTCAGAACAAGGAGCAAAAAGAGAAATGGATGTGGCATACACACGGATGACGGAGTTCTCATTGTTGCAGGTGACATGAAACCAAGTGCAGGGATTGACAAGGGTTGGATCCCAGCTCTGCAGCACATTGTTGCGGTCCTTCCATCCTAGCCTTTGCGAGTACAGAATGTCACCTTCACATCTCAACATTCAAAATTAGCATATACATCTTTCAGAAAAGAATTCACTTAAAAAATATTCATCTATATGATTGATGGCACAGGAAGTATGTGTATACCTTCAGTGTTGCAGCTCACAAGAGTTGCAAGAGCAAGAAGAAGGCCAGTGAGGAGTGCTGCTGCAAATTGAGCCGCCATTGGTGTAAACCTGAGATGAGATGTATTTGGTACACTGAAATGTTAAGAGAGGGAAGGCTTTATATACAATTGTCCTGAGAAATCAGGGAATGGTTTTCTGACCCAAAGCATTGAAACTTCCCTGGTCAGGTTTAGCTTTTCTCCTCCATTGACCTGATGTTGTACTCTTCTAAAGAATGACGTGCCAAATAATTCCTGGAGTAGATTGATCATACTGAGTTTCTGACTAAGGAAACTTCAGTCTGTAACCCTGTACAATTTCATTTACTGATGGCGTGCCGGATACAGCCTCATTAGATTATTTTGGAACCACGAATCTCAATGAAATACATTGAGTATCGCTTAAACGGTAAATCGGATGTTACATTGAAAGATAACTAAATAAAAATTGACTAAATTATGCATTTTTAACATAAACTTTAAGCAAGTTTACATAATTATTACAATATTTTTTGTCGAACCTGCCGTAACAGTATCGTAAAAATAAGCTAATCTTTCCTTTAAAAAAAGCTTCCCTTGTACTTTCATGTTCTCGTTAATACCAGCTGAAATTCTGGAGGAATGGTGTAACTTATGCTACATTTTTTATGGTCTGAAGACGCAATACAGTCCCAAGTTTGAAAATCCAAGCAAGAACCTGTTAACCAAATGGGAGAATTATTTGGTGCCCACGGCCCAACGGCCCCTGTATCCCCATTTGCTGAAGGAATAAATCCATTTGATCACCTGAATTCTTGCGAAAGTATAAGTTTCAATCTCAAATTGCAAAATCACATGTTTGACCTCTCAACTATCAATACTGTTTATTTTACCCTCTAAAGCCGATTGAAGGAGGTTTTAGCTTACGTGGCGTCAACGTGCCAGTGGTGGGATAGTTAAGGGGGATGACGTGCCAACCAGTCAACAAAATGGGCAAACAAATAAAAAATATATGGTGGGACCCACATGTCATTCTCTAGGCTTTCTTCCACTAGGTCCTCTCTTTCTCTCTCTTGTCTCTGCCTCCCCATCAGGATTGTGGTGGTGGCGGCGGCTCTAGTTGATGCCAACACTAGTTCCTGGATTCGGCAATGTCCACATGATGCAGACGAGTACTAGAGGTTTCGGCTACTGTGCGCGGCTTGAGATCTAGTGTAATATCCCGTTTAGTTAAGAGATAACAGAAAGGAATTAGGGAGTAATTGAAGAGAAAAGAGAGGGAAAGGAGGGTTAATGGCCTGTTGGCCCTGTTGAGGAACCGTCGCTGGCGAGTCCAGTCCGACCGATTACCTCGTAGACAAACTCAGAATCGTAAGAATAACGCAAGAACATAAGAACAGAATAATAGATCAAACACAGAGATGTATGAGGCTTTTTGCTTCTCTTTATTCCTTCATTAATCGATCAGCCTTCACAATGACTAGTATCCCTTATTTATAGGCTACAGCCCCTGCTAGGGTTATGGATGAGGAGCCCGTCTTGGGCCAGGACTTCTGGCCTTGGCCCGGTTTCTTAACACACCCTCTTGGGAACTCATCCGTCATGTTCATGTCTTGTCAAAACTCTATAAAAATTCAGTGGAAAAAATTTGGAGAAAGAGTATATAAAACACGTTCTGCTGTGCTGCACGAGTTGTCTTATTAAAAACCTTAGCCGAGAAACTTTAGGAAAACTCGACAAGGGAAAAAGAGTACAATCCATCCAATTTTATTTAATCTCCAGGATTTACTCTTTGGGTACTCGATCTTCGTGATCAAGCTTTAATAATGAGTTCGTGAAGATTCCCCCCCTGAATTCTGCACTTCTCTAAGTCTCATAATTCCAAGTCCACTTATGCTTCTGTCAAAGCTAGACATTGGAAGTGACTTAGTGAATAAATGTAACATCCAAATTTCAATTGGGAAGAAAATTTCAGAAGTTCTATTTGTTCAAAAACTTTCAATCTCCCAAAATATCTCCCTAGGCTTAGCCTACCCCTATCTCTGCTTGCTCTGAGCACCCCCGCCCCACCCCGAATCCTCTCTCTCTCTCATAATCCTCTCTCTAGCACTGCACGCGCCCGGCTCTCCGCCCCTATTTCCGCCAGCCGCGCCGCTTGCGTCACGTTCCAGCAGCGTCACCCCTCCGGTTCTTCACCTGCCACCTTGCGGTCACGTCCCCGGTTCCTCTACCTCCGCACCCGTTGGCGCCGTCAGCTCTACACCATTGCGTCACTCTCCGGCTCTTCGCCTGTCACTTGCACTGTCGCATCCCAGATCCTCCGCGTCAATGGCCGTCAAAGCTCGCCTCGGCAACGTGCCCGGACCCCGTCCCATCCTGGCCGCCGCGCACGTCGCGTTACATCACCGGTTCTCTCCCTCCCCCGGCTTTGCTGCTACCGCGCTGCCTCGACCCTCGCGCGCCAACAAGGCATCCCCAGTGGCTCCTCCCTCCTCCTTCGGCTATAAGAAGGGCCGAGCTCCCCTTGCCCCCCACCTTGCCCCTCTGCCCCTGTCACCAAGAAGCCCGAAGCACCGAGCTCTTCCTCACCGCAGATCCTCGCTTTCCCCCTCACTTGTCCCCTTCCTCCCCGAGCAAGAAAACCGAGCGAATAAGCCGAAGCAACTCACCTTCCAGTTGGTCGCTGCACCACCGTTCTCCACTCCTCGTCGGCTCGGTGAGCCCCGTCGCCACCATCGCCTCGTGGCCGCCCCCGCCATCCTAGGGCAGCCCTGTCACTGCCAGCGCCGCCACCTCCCTTCCGCCCTACCCCCTCCCCCTCTCTTTTGGCACTCGGGCCGAGTACCTCCCCCTCTTTTCTTTTAGAGACAGCAGCTGCGCTCATGTCATCGCGCTGTTTCGCCCAAGGCATTGGATCACTAAATCGATGCGCATTCGGCCACGAGCTTTTTCTTTTTTTGTTTTTTTCTTTTTCTTTTTCTTTTTTAATTCAAAAGAGAGACCTTAAAAATTCATTTCTCCCTCATTTTAACTCCAAAAATTATGAAGTTTGTTTCTAAAAATTTCCAGAATCAAATTCTTATTGTTGGTGCTGGTTTTGCTCAGTTTGGAGTTCATTTATTGTTTATTGTACTTATTTGTTTTGTTTGCTCGCTTGTTTCTTTTTCTGGTACGATCGTTCGAGTAGAGTTCGAAGAAGCGGGAGACCTCCACTTCGATCAAACTCAAGAATATCAAGATTACCTAGCCTTAGACACAGGAGAGTCAATACTTTGATCATATTGAACCTATATTTTATGCAAATTATATTCTTTTAAAATATCAAATTGCATGCTTTAATTTCCTTATGCAAATGTATGTTAAAAACCCTAAGGTAGTTAAATGCCAATTTGATGTTTAATTATTATTACACCATCCATTGATAATTGAATTTCCTTAAATCCTTGTCACCCTAGTAATTATATGGTAACTATACTAGTCATAAGCTATACTTAAGCGCCGTGCTAGTCTTGCTTAAGTATCGGGGTATTATCTACCCCAATTATCATTTTTTAAACATGAACATGGTTTTTGGACAGTCATTGGGTGTGAATGACTGAGATGGTTGTGTTAATGTATTTTATACCTTTCAAAAATCCTAAAAATTGCTTATCACATCTGGGCGGATGGTATGATGGATGGTATGTTGGTGGGTGCTAATGCAGCTCAAGGAGTGTTGGTTTATGGATGGTATGTGGTATGAACCGCCCAGATGACCCCTAAGGACTTAATCCTGTGATGACCTCCTAATGTAAAACAGTACAACCATATGTCTATAATGGTGTCGACCTGGCTAAATAATTTGTATCCATCAGTACGAGTTGCACCAGGCAGATGACCCACGATGCCATAAGCCTTCGTGATTATGGGTTGGGGTGTACGACTTACGGGTCTATGTGAGCGTAAGCCGTATGGCGCAATAGGGGGTCTGGGTAAGGGTTGACGGGTCTATGTGAGCTAACCTTTCTCAGGTGAAACCTTAGCGGGTGGAACGAATATGAGGGATGCATTGTAAAGGCCTTGTGGCAATCTCCCCTTGACTCACATGTCTATGGAAACATGTGTACATGTCAAGACGATTGTCTTTTGTGGGTAAAGTGTAAAATCTCTGTAGAGTGTAATAAACTATTCGAATAGCCGTGCCCACGGTCAAGGGCGGACATGGGAACTTACATGAGTTAGTTCTATTTATAAAACTTTGTGGGTGGGATGAAATGTGATGGGTTGTGGTGACCCTAGATTTGGATTTTTCCTGGGTAATCTACCCAGTGTTGTTATTAGGTGGAAGTAACCACCATAAAACGTAAGCATAAGGTGGAGGTAGCCTATACTGTTATAAATATTGCATAAGTAATATCTTTAACAAAATACAATTTGGTTAAAATACTAAGTGATAGGACTTTTTAATATTGGTAATTGAAAATATTGCTTTGCGCAAATAAAAGAACCCGGGCCATCCTTGTTAAGCTTTGCATGTATATTATTGCATCTTGTGTGTTGGCTCGCGAGCACGGAAGTTGTTTTCATCCTTGCTCTTTCCCCCAACCCTTAGAATCTGCGGATCATGGAGATTACACCTACTACGAGGATCTGAACACCGAGGAGCAAGGAAATGAAGAAGAGTAGTATAGTTCCTCAGTCTGGGTCTCGCCTCAGTCTAGTTGGCTCTGTCGGTACTTGCGTGCAACCTATATTATCCAGGCCTTTGGTCAATATCGGTCGTACACAGGATACCCTAGTCGCTTGCCTGTGGAGAGACTTGCTCTACCCTTTTGCTTCCGCTATCGTATTCGATGTTTTGTAATAAACTCATTTGGCCTGGCCGGCCCTATTGTAAACTCGACTCGACGTGGTCTATTTGAACTCTGATGCTTGTATTAATGAATGGTTCGGTCTACGCGATGTATGAATTAATTCAGCAATGTATCCTGTGAGCGCTATCTACTGATCCAGGAAATAGCGCAATATTTTCACAGAGGATTCTGGATTACGAAATCCGAGTCCGACAATAAATCTGCAAGATTTTCACATGACTTAGTATGTAGTACTTTAATTTCATCAATCTTTTACAATTCATGAGCATAGAAGAAGTTGGGGTTGATATGCTTTGAGAGAGGACTCTTCACATAACCTATCTGTACTTGTGCAACACAAGCTGCATTATCTTCATAGATAATAGTGGGGGTTTGCGCGGTATTCAATCCACATGACTACTAGATGTGGTGAATCATCCGCCGAAGCCAAACACATTCTGGTGAGGCCTCGTACAGTGCTATTATTTTTGAGTGGTTCGTCAAAGGTGATACAAGATATTTCTTAGACGATTTCCATGGAATTGCAGTTCCACCACATAGGAGTTTATAGCTTATTTGCGATTTGGCTGTATGCGGGTCCGATAGGTACCCGGCATCTGCGTAGCTATTCATAGTTAGGCCTTGGTTCTTTCTCTAGAACAGACCAGGTTTTTTGCTTCCTTGGAGGTATCGGAAGATGTACTTCCTTCCTTGCCAATGCCTTTGGTAGGTTCTGCACTACACCTTGCTAATAGGTTCACGGCAAATGCAATGTTCGATCTAGCACAATTTGCTAAATACATGTCCAATCTAGCACAGTTTGCTAAATACATGAGTGCTTCTATTGCACTTAAATATGGGAATTCCGGTCCCAAGACTTCCTCTCCCTCTTCTTTAGGTATGTACGGGTCCTCATCTTGATGCAAAGATCTCCCGACCATTGGCACTTTCTAAGGTTATGCCTTTCCAAAGCCGAACCTTTCTAACACCTTCTGAGTGTAGGCTGACTGATGTACTAATATTTCTTTAAGGACATGCTTAAGCTACAAGCCTAGGCAATATTTGGTTTTCACCCAAATCTTTCGTTTTGAACTCCTACTCCAGGTAAGAGCTTGCTTCCTTAATATCCTTCAGGGTTCCGATGATATTCAGATCATCTTCATACACTGAGATTATACAAAATCCATCCTGGGATCGTCGTATAAATACACATGGATTATTCTCATTGTTCGTGTAGCCTTTCTTGCATAGAAAGTCGCTTCAAACGATTATACCACATCCTACATGATTGCTTAAGTCCGTACAGTGACTTTTTGAGTTTCACACTGTACAGATTTCTATTTGCTCTGTTTTGGTTCGGGACAAGGATACATTCAGGTATCTTCATATAAATGTCCGAATCCAAATTTCCATAAAGGTGTGTTGTTACCACATCCATCAATTTCACTTCTAACTTTAAGTTTTACTGCCATTGAGATAAATATCTAAAGGGGTTCCGCCCATGACCAGGGAATAGGTTTCTTCATAATCAACTCCTAGACATTGAGTGAAACCTTGTGCAACGAGCCTTGCTTCTTTTCATTTCTCTTTCGAACAAATACCCACTTGTGCCCTACGGGGTGCACGTGGGGAGGCATGCGGCTTACAGGCCCAAACATGTCTCTTTTATTCAGAGAGAATAATTCAGTTTCTATTACCTTCTTCCAATCTTCTCAATCTGATCTTTTCTTACATTCAACGAGCGATGCAGGCTCTGGATCAAGATCGATGATTGTGGCAATTTTCTTTGCAAAATCAATGTCAACATTGGTTGTTGTCTTATTCGTAGATTCTCCCGTGGTCACAAAGTTTATAGCTATTTCTTCAAGGGGGGCGATTCTTTTAATGCTTCTACTTGTTCACCGCTGATTCCAATTACGGGGGTAAGTCCCTTTAGTTTTTCAGCTCCGATGTGTGTGCACACATCCATGCTGATGTCTCCCTTCATAGGGATATTCAATTTTGGTATACCTTTTCTGAAGGTTCCATACCGGTGTTAGGTCTCAACTGGCTCCCCTTCTGGTTCTAGGGAACTTCGGTGATCGGCTGTGTCAAGTCTCTCTTATCCTTTTTCACTAGGCGTCCCTGGTTACTTCGGATTTGAGGGGCCAGAGTTCTCATCCTTTCTGAGGCATTAGGACGGGATTAGGGATACCTTCATTAGTATTTCAACCCTCTTTGGTGCATTGCATGCATATAGACACATGCTACTTGGTCATGGTCTTCAAATTACTGAAGTGGTTAGGTAGTTGATTCGCTAATACTTGCAAATCAATTATTTTCTGGACTTCAATTGTCTTTTGGACTGTAATTATCTTATGAACTTCGATTGTCTTCTAGACTTCTGACGAGGATCTAACAATCCTCATTTTACCATTTATCTGTAATTAATATTATGGGTAAATATGACGTCATACGGCTATTAAGTATACTCCTTATAAACTTAAGAGAGAAGCCAACTAGGTGGTCGTAAGCTCTTCTATGACCACCCCCATAGTCATAAGTCCTTCTACGACTACCTTATGATCGTAAGTTCTTTTACGATCACCCTTGGTCGTAAGTCTTTCTAGACCAGTACCCAGTCGTAAGCTTTTCTACGACTACCCCCTGGTCATAAGTCCTTCTATGGCCAGCTCAGCTACGACTATCCCGTAGTTAATTGGGTCCGCTTGCTTGTAGGCTCAATTGATTACGGTATTTGAGTAGTCAATATACGCTGTTATTCTCTAGAGTAACTGCATGTAACGCACCATTATCTATGACTAGTAACTGCCAGGCAATGTGGGGAGGTTACTACTCCGGTGATTACTACCATTATTACGTTCATTATACGGAATAATGAGGCGCCTCTTGACCTGGAATGACTACCTCTTCGCGCACTATAAAAGGGATTCAATCAGAGAGAGGAGGAGGGAGCGTACGTAATTAGTAGTAGAACAAGCTTTAGTCTTTCCACTGATTGTAACCAGCATACACAATATAATACACACAGGAGTAGGGTTCCTATTCTCTCTAGAGAAGGCCTGAACTTGTATAAAAATCCCCGTATCTTTTCTGTCTGCGTGATCAATTGTGGAGACCCCCTGAATCAAACAATCTTTATGTAAGAT
Organism: Ampelocalamus luodianensis; assembly: GCA_036346255.1. Lineage (NCBI taxonomy): Eukaryota > Viridiplantae > Streptophyta > Magnoliopsida > Poales > Poaceae > Ampelocalamus > Ampelocalamus luodianensis. The sequence continues at coordinate 21,066,956 of CM070638.1, read as the reverse complement.
TGGTTCTAAAACACCAACAACTTCTTTATTTACTTCACTAGTACGCGGGTCATCTGCATAGATTTCAATTGTCTTCTAGACTTCAATTATCTTATGGACTTCTCTTGTCTTCTAGACTTCAATTGTCTTCTAGACTTCCCGTGGCTTGCCACGGTATTTCCCTACATTTTTTTAGCAAGGGTTGATTTCCTCCCTCTAATGATGGGAAACTAGCCTCATCTAATATACTAGCAGCGAATCGGGTATTATGCAAATCTCCAGTCATAGGGTCCAAATACCTGATTATAGATGCTGTCACATAACCAAAGTATATCCCAGACTTTTGGAGAAGGCCCATTGCAGTTTGCTATGGTGATGGTATAGGTATATAAACCCTGCAACCAAACCCGCGAAGATGAGAAATTTTTGGTGCTGACCCTTGCGCTAGTTGCATAGGTGAATGGATGTTATGTGCTGACGGTCTAAAATTGATAATAATTACTGCGTGCAGGACTGTGTGTCCCCAACATGTAGTTGGTAAATTACAATTCTTCAAAAGATCCGCTAATCCATTCTGGGTGTGGACATGCTGTACGGAATGCTCAACTTTATTTTCCATTGCCATACAATAATCATCAAATGCCTTTGAAGTAAATTCTCTGGCGTTGTCCATTTTGATGGACTTCACATGATGATTTGGAAAATTATCCTTAATTGTAATTATCCGCGAGATCAGCTCTGCAAAAGTGTGGTTCCTTGTAGACAATAAACATATGTGCGACCATTTCGAGGAAGCATCTATGAGCACCATAAAATACCTAAATGGCCCTGACAGGGGTTGTATAGGACCGCAAAAAAGTCTCCCTGGATACGGTCCAGGAATACAAGGACTTTATCCTTCGCTTTTAGAGCAAAAGGTTTAGTCATTAATTTCCCGATGACACATGCGGGGCACACAAAATCTTTCTGATTCGGGAAATTTTTTACATTCATATTATGTCCCTGTGTATTTTTAATTATCTTTCTCATCATCCTAAGACCTGGGTGATATAATGTATCATGCCAGAGATAAAAAAGTTCAGAGCTTTTAAATACGATTTTCAGGGCAGTATAGGCTGCAGGTGCCTTAATATTAGTGTAGTATAGGCCGGTTTCATATGAAGGAAGTCATTCTAATGCCGTTTTTTTTTCACTTTCTTCACGCTTTGTAATAAGCATGTATTCCTTACCATACTCTTCTTCAGTCTCTACGTCGAAACTGTTAGCATGAATATCTTTGAGAGTTCTAGTCGATTTTGGGTACAACAAGTTCTTCAATGACCAAAATTGTGCCCATCAGGTGTATAATTGTGGCTATTCCTGAGCCTATTATACAGATATCGCTGTTTGTGATTGTTGTAAGACTACCAGCATTTTTGCTGATCGACTGAAAAAAATTCGTTTCTCTCAGGATGGTATTCGTTGTGCCGCTGCCTGCTAAGCACATTCCTCCACAGGGCGCCACACGTGTTCTAATATAATATACTTTATTAATATGCAACATAAAGCAAGCAACACATAAATAAAATACTTTAGATATCAGAACATAACTTGCTATTATAAATACGGGAAAAATAAGCCTTACATGACTCATTATAAGAATTTAATGCTTTGCTCTCCTAGACCTTGCAACCATTATTCAAAAATTTAAAGTTCTACTTCAATTACAAACTGCAAGTTACTATAAAAGATTCAAGTCCAATGCGTGCACTAGATCGAATCAGCGAAGTATTCAGAAATTTCTGCCTCAATCTGCTCCATGGCAATTTTCTCCTCTTGGGAAACTACAGCTGCGGCCGCTGTGATGTCCAAAGGAGGGGTGATGGGAGCTACTACTAGGTTGTCCACATTCATAAGTGCAACTAATGGCTGTGGATCCTCTGTGCTTGCAGTGACGAGGTGTGCCTCATGCTATCATTTGCCCTTCTTCTTAGACTAGAAAGCATCAATAACGTGCGACCCACGACCTTACCCTTCTTGCTCCTCTCCTTCGTGAGAGGCGTCATCACCTTGTAGCTGCTAGTATTGGCTTCATGGCCAACATTGCTACTAGGTGGCTGTGAGATGTAGTTCTTCCTTAGAACATCACCTTGAGCTTTCGCAACTTGCATGATGTTAATTAATTCGGCATACTCCTTGTAGCCGTCTTGACGATAGTTGCGTGTGGATTGCACCGCATTTGGGAGAAAGGTAGAGAGAGTCTTCTCAATCTTCTGCTCATCCGTGATTATATTACCACAGAGTTTAAGACTAGTACAAATTCTATACCAATTCTGGCCATGCTGGGTTAGTTCATCAACCTCTTGATTCGTGATTCCAGTCATCGTCATATTCATGAAAAATTTCATAAGATTAATGCTGGTAATTTGCATAAAATGGTTGCAAAACTCTCATAATGCTCTCCGAACTCCCGGTTCGTGATCCCGTATTTTTCTATGTGTTTTCATGATTTATTGCTATTTTCAGTGATTAAAAGCAATATCAACAATCACAGATAATCAAAAGAGTAAATTGCATAGAAATAGCAATAACAAAGTTACACATGCTTCAAAAGTTCAAAATATGCAAAAATTGAATTCCCAAGGCCATTTTCTGCTGGAAAATGGCTTTTCGGTGAATTCTGCAATTTCCAGGGGTTAACACGCGAAATTTCAGTGCTGAGAAAAAATTTCGCGTAATTTTTAGAAACTTCGAGGGGTTTTCTGCAAAATATCCTTATTCGCGAAACTTCGTCATAATTTTCAGAATTTCGAGGGTTAATTTGCAAAATTGGGATTTTCTTTTCTCCCCATCTCCCTTTTTTTTTTCTTGTTTTTCACCCGCCCTCCTTTTTTTTTCCGTTCTGTCGATTCTTTCTTTTCCTAGTTGGGCCTTCTTTCTGACCCAAGTGGCTTCTCCTAGCCCACAAACACCGGCCCACACTTGCCGGCTCTAAATGTGCACATGGGCTCTAAATGTAGTTGCGCATTATGTTAATGACAACTGGGCAATGGAGAAAAGGATTATAGGTTTGAAATTAATTGATGTAGCACACACAGGGGAGAATATTGCGGACTGTATTATGAAAGTCGTGGAAGATTTTGGTCTTACAGACAAAATATTCACAATTACTTTAGACAACGCCGCGGCAAACTCTAGGGCTATGGACATTCTTACTCCAGTGTTGAGTACATATGCCGATTCCTTCTTGGTACATCAACGATGCGCTTGTCATATTATCAACCTTAGAGTCAAATGTGGTTTGAAGAGGTTGAGTCCGTATATTAAAGCTTTTCGCGATGCGATTTCTTTCTTGAATAATTCTAATGTAAGAATAGCACAATATAAGAACTTCTGCAGGGCGATGGGTGTACGCCCAAGAAAGTTCGGTTTGGACATGGAGGTAAGGTGGAACTCCACTTACCTCATGCTTAAGCATCTTTTACCCTACAAGAACACTTTTTCTGTTTTTATTCAAACGCACTATCCTAGCACTGACGGTACTTTGCTATTAACTGAGCAACATTGGTTCGTTGCTGAGAAGATACTGTCATTTTTAGAAATTTTTTATGAGGCAACTATTACTTTGTTCGCTGTCTACTATCCAACATCTCCTATCATCGTGCAATTCGTACGACAGCTAGCCGAGCTACAGGAGAAACACCTTTCTTTCTAGTTTTCGGTGCCGAAGCCATGCTTCCGCCATAACTAAAGATCAGGTCAGCACGGGTCGACAAGTTTAACGAATCCATTCAAGAACGACTTCGAGCAGACGACATTAACCTGCTCGAAGAAAAGAGGGACCATGCTTTAATCCGTTCCGCAGTCTACCAACAAGCCCTGCGCAGATACTACGATCGTAAGGTCCAACCTCCCAGCGTTGCTGAAGGTGACTTGGTATTGAGGCTTGTCCAATCCTAGTCTAATAGGAACAAACTTTCCCCCAAGTGGGAAGGTCCTTACACTATGGTCGAAGTAACGCGTCCAGGATCGGTACGACTTGCAATGGAGGACGGCTGTGTTCTCTCAAACTCTTGGAACATTGACCAGTTACGCAAATTTTATGTGTAACAAGCTTCTACGACAATAAAGTATCAGGTTCTTCCTATCTTTTTTGTCTATTTTTTGAATTTCTCTTTTATTTTCGACCATTTTTTATATGCTCATTCCTCATGTACACTGGTCAACAAAAGGACAACACATTTAGTCGAAGTCTCTCCTCTCTGCATGTGGTCCTGCCCGCTGGAAGGAGCTTCCTAATGTCGCTTTGTTCTTTACTACTGCAACCAGTACAACGCTTATTGGGCTCAGAAACATGGTCGAAAGTTGTTAAGCAAGTTCATGTCACCTTAGCTTATTTATTTTGAAAAATAATCTAAGAAGAGTGCACTTTTTGAGATGCGTTCGACTACTTTTCAATTAACTTGATTGGTTTTTACTGGTCGGAGGAAGAAACACACCTAGTCGAAGCCTCTCCTTTCTACACGTGGTCTTGCCCACTAGAAGGAGCTTCCTAGCGTCGTTCCATTTCCTACTTCTGCTGCCAGGACAACTTCGTCAGGAAAAACAAAAATAGTCGAATGAATTCTTAAGGTCCTCTAGATGTTTGTTTCTCTCAAGTTGTCGTTATTGATTTGATTAATATGGTCGGAGATGGTAACGTCACCTAGTCGAAGCCTTTTTTCTCTACACGTGGTCCTGCCCACTAGAGGGAACTTCCTAGCGTCGATCTGTTTCCGCTCTTTCGACTAGTGCAACATAGTCGATACTCGACAACTATAAGTCGAACAAACCTCTTTGTTTTCAGGAACCCCTTCTTTACTACTTTCTTAGTTTATTTCTAATAAACTAAGTAAGTAGTCGGGGGCTAGGATAAAGTTATAAACATGACTTCATTTCTTAGTCTTATTTTTTTTCCGAGTTATCATCTTATGAGTTACTAACTACTCTACGAGATAATTCACAGGGAAAATGAAGGAGAAAGGAGGAATCGCTCATATCTGGTCTAATTATTTCTTCCTTTTTCATTATCTTACGAGTTACTAACTACTCCACGAGATAATTTGCAGGAAAAAAAGAAAGGATCATATATTTATGCATCACCACAAAAAAGACTTGTCTTTACAAGATTGTATTACAATACTACTCTGTTAAGGGAGATTCTATTTGCATCTCCTCTGCGACCTTCTCGCCAACCGATCGATCTCTTCGATCGCTTCTTTGCTTCGATTCGCGCAATCGGTCGGCTTCAACGGAATGAGGATTAAGGTTAGATCACGGGCCTTGAGTTTTGCTAAAACAAAACTCACGCTCCTTTGACCGCTTCCTTATCGAATCATTCTGTTGGTCTTCGAGTAGACACCAACTCGCTCGTAGTACCGACTGTTTCCCCAATGGCACTCGTATGAGCACCATCGTGTCGTCGCGAGGAGCAATCCTCCCGCACGAAGCCCATCGAGTACATTGTTCGTAAGTGAGATATTATCTTGAAGATTGATCTTCATTGATTTTCTCTCTCCCGGAATAAGTCAAGCCTCGTGGAGTTGTTTTATTTCAATCAATCGATCCGAAAGAGTAAGCATTGATTAGATGAAACAATTCTATGAGAAGATAAAACAAATCAATAGCGGGTAAAAGTTCTACTTACCAACTAATTGAGAACCCAAGTTCTCAATTTCTTGATCTTTCTCCTTCGCAATGCGGGAGACTTCACGGACAACTGAGGACTTCTCCTGGACCTCGATCCGGAGAGCCCCCACCTCGGCCTGAAGGGCCTTATTTTCGACTTCTTTTTCTGCAAAAGAATGAGAGGTAAAAAAAAAGGGGGTGGAAACCAAGAGCGGCATGCGTAATAATACGCATCGCTTATTTTTTCCCGCAACCGCTGAGTTGCGAGTTAGCTTCTCAAGTTTCTTCAGAGGTCGGTGGCTTTATCCTTAGCTTTTTCGACTGGCTTTTTCAAAGTCGAGTGAATCACCAAGATCTTTCGTCACTCTTAAACCCGAAAGGGTAAAGGGCGCATATGAACACACTTAAACAAGCGGTCGTAGTATTTCTATGGCGATGAGTGGTCGTAAGTTATTCTACGACTACCCCTAGTCAGTAAGTCTTTCTACGACTAGTACCAAGTCGTAAGTTTTCACGACAACCTCTCACGAGTACCGAATAAGTAATCGTAACGACACGAATCGCCATTACTCACCACCTCTCTCGCTTGCTCGCAGAGTAACGCCTTCTCTTGTCGGTTTGACAAGTTGCCGATTGTATTCGCAAATCGTAGTGACTTGCTCCACGGCTCTCTACAAGAGAGAAAAACGATAAGAGAAAGAGATAAAACCATAAGTGAGTATCGATGAATACTTACGTTCATGTTTGACCAAGCAAATATGGAAACTATTCGTGATGGATCCTTCAGCCCATCCATCTCCTCGACTCGTTTCCACCAGACCCCTTCAAGTCGTTCATTGTCGAAGACATCCCCACAATTGGGAATGCTGCTGGGGTGTGGAACTCGCCATGGCGAACCAGAGGCGTAAGATCCTACAATGGAGTCATGGCCAAAGAAATCAGAGTAAAAGTTGATATACTCTTCTTCCTCTCGACTGCGTGACGGAACACCACCGGAGGGCGGAAGGAACGCCTCGACAACCTCCTTACGACACGGCGGTCGCCACTCTACCCGAGCGACGCGACGGAGGTAGACGACGGTTCGACAAAGACGCCCCACCGGTCACGCGAGGCTAAGCGGTCGCGCGAGCGAGTTAAATGATTTGAGGCGCACCGCTGATCTCTACCGACTACCGAGATTGAAGAGGTGTTCGCGATCCAAAGGGTTACGCGATCCGGCCGTTGATTTTCCATCGGTGGCTCATGTGCGTGCACTTAGTGGACTCGACCACGCCACCGCCTGGTCGGGCTTGAACCCAGGAACAAGGCACACGCTTGAGTCCGTGGTTTTGACCGCAATTTAATTTATTTCTCCCTACTTTGACCGAGGCTTAGAAATAGAAATAAATTTCATAAAATCCTCAATTAATTTGTGGGGGTTCCTGGGATGATATAGTTCCCATAAAAATTATGAAACCCTACTGTTCATAATATATTTTGTAATATTTAAGTTCAAACTTAATGTATGTCTTTTAAGTCGGTTTGAATTTTCATAAGGTTCAACCTAGTTCCAAAAATTCTGGAAAAATTATATTTATTCATGAGAATTAATGTAGTATTTGATTAAATTGGTTTCAGATGATGATCACAACTTTTTATCACTGATTCGAATTGAAATGTGAATTTTGATGTGTATGTTCACCCCAAATTAGATTTTCCAAGTACAATATATTATGGAAATATTTTGAAAACAATAATGCATGCTAATGAAATACATATTAATCCATTTTAATTATTGGGGCTGTGACACCTACCCTCTTCCTTGCAAAAAAAAAAAGGTTAGGGCTCCCCAGAGCCCTATCTAAAAAGTACGGGGGACGGTGCAAGGCTCCGATTCTCCAACAAAAAAAATGGGTAACCCCCCCTGAGCCCTATCCAAAGAACAATTTTACGAAGCCTCAGCAAACAGCAGTTGCACTTTATTCATTACAACCTCATACAGTACAAGTGCCAAAAAGCGAGGCCCATGACAATCAGAAGCCGCTACAAGTACAATCAGCCGCGCAATGGGCGAGCTACAACATACTCGCACAAGGCATCTATCTGCACTACCGGACCCTACTCCTCGCCACAACAGAGCGAGTCTGTCACGCGCCTATGGGACGAAGTCCCACACTTCTGTACGCGTCGCCCATTCAGTAGCTCCTCATCCGACGCCCCGGTAACTATCAACTCCCAGTACTCCCGCTTCGCGGCCAAATCTTCTGGCAGGTCGGATGAACTTGTCAATGAAGCATCTGATACAGTAGCAGGGGACAAGGGTCTCGGGCACGGTCGCAACCACCTTGTGCTCCCAAAAAATCCGTACCTCTTCGCGCGCACTCGCGGCCTTCCGCGCGTAGAAACGAAAAAAGCTCTTCATCAAGCCCCCCGGGTTCATTTTCTTCCAACACTGCCACTTCGCGCCATGGCATGTGACGCCTCGTAACACACCCGCAGGGGCTAGATGGACAGGAGGCTGTGCTCATCCTTCGAACCTCGCAGAGGAACGCAAGATTTCATCCGTGGCACCTGAGCAGGCTAGGTCCCCCGCCTAGCGGAGCACTTAAACAACCGCTGATTAATCTGTAGATACCGAAGTCCAAGTGTCAACAACTAGGTGGAGCATATAGCAAAAGTGATTCATTCCAAAGTTTCATTCCACAATGGGGGTGATTACAAAAAAGGAAAGGACCCTACCAGAAACGCGCTCCGACCATGAGCAAAAGCGGAGCGACAAAAAAGAGAGCCTACCAAGCTAAAACCCTAGCTACCAGTAACCTAAGGATGAGACCGCTCAGGCGAGCGGAGGGTCACACCTTGTCCCCGTCGGCGGCCCTCCGCTCCCCAATCCCTAGAGCCGCCGGTGGAACCTTCACCTTCGCCCTCTACGCTTAAACCTCCGTCAGGGACGCCATCACCGCTTCGGGACCGCGAGCTACCCAGAAGTCTTGAAGAAGAACGTTGTTGCCCCGTTGCGTCCAGTGGTAGGAGGCAGCCACCTCCTCGGTGGTCGCCACAGCAATAGAGCGGGTGGCGAGCGCATCCAGGTGGGCACAACCAGCCTTATCAAGGGAGGCAAGAGCCGTCAGCCAGCCAACCTTCCTGCAGTGGTCCCCGTAAACACGGGTGCCCGAGAGAAACACCTTGCCCACATTCTGAAGGCGCCCCAGGGTGGCGTCCATATCCTTCAAACTGTGGGTCCGTGGGTGAGGCGCAGCACCGAGGTCCACCACAGTGCCCTCGAGAACCTCCATCGCACCCCAGGTCGCCTAGGCTAGGGTGTTCGAGAGCTCCCACTCTGCCTGGATCTCCTACTCAAGCACCTTTCGGGCCCCCCGCAGGGTACTCACGTCACCACGGAGGGTGGTGTGCTCCTCTTCAAGCTCCACCACTTGGGCCTCTAGGGCAGACACCCTCCCCGCAAGAGTCTCGCGCTTGGCATGACCCCACGACACCTCGAGGTCAATTGCCCGGGACAACATCAAGGTTTGCACATGCGCCAGCACATTAGAAACGGCTTAGGCAGCTCGTCAATAAGGTAATAGGGAAAATCACCTTTGCAGCATTCGCCTCGGCGCCCCAAAGCATATCTGTCATAGACATTTTTCGGAAGAGCTCCTACGCAAGGGGCGGGGATCCAAATCGAGCAATCTCCTCAAATACCTCGTCAGCACCGGGGTAAACCTTGAAGTCCACAGGACATAGTGGGCCCACGTTCGCTGTACCCACGAAACTCGGGGCGGTAAGGGAATGCGCCGCCTCGGAGCTCACGGATGCTGCTATTGAGAGCAATTCAATACAAAACTCACTTTCTAGCCAGTCCCCTCTTCGAGGACCCTTATGTCAATCCTAAGGAACACCCGGGGGTCCCCCCTTCTCTTTACTATCTAGCCTTTTTTACTACGACATCCATGAACTACAAGATTCCGAGACTGTGTATTCCAATTTCGCTCGGTCAGCCATCAGCGTAATTACTCAATACCAAACATTTTCATATTTTGAATTTGCTACTGTTGGTGAATACCACATGCAACATGTTTTGCTAAAGAAGCAACAATCTGAAACCTACCAAATGGTAGTGAAATCATAAGTTATTGTTACGAGAAGCCATATTTTATTACGATCACTCACTCAATACTTAGATCTACTTTTAACCTTAGTAGGTCTCAAAGTGACAAAAGAACCTTAATTTCTGCACTCGGCTATGTAAAAGCTAAGGTGTAGAAGCTTGATTCTCGATTAGTAGGTAAGAATTTCTTTACCTACGACCATTTTCATTTTACTGGTATTTATGAAGCATTTTTCTGACTAGTTGTACTCTATTTTCAGAGCAACGGTTGAAATAAAATGACTCCAAGAAGCTTCAACTTGTAGTCAGGAGAAAATTAAGGAAACGAAGATTAACCTTCAAGACAATATTTCACTCCTTAACAATGTGTTTGGTGAACTTGGTGATAAGGAGTTCACTCCTCTTGAAGACACCATGATTGCCCACACGAGTACCATTGGACTGCAAGTCAGAACTTTGCAGGAATTGATAACAACTTTGAAGACCAATCAAGCTAACTCGATAAGAGAGGCGATCGAAAATACAGTAAGTTATGCCTTAGCAAAGCTTAAGGCACATGACCATAATCTTAACCTTCAACCAGTCGAAGCTAATTTCGACTGTCCTGAAGCAGAGGCAGCACGACTGATAGAAGAAGTGCAACTGGTCGGCAAGAAGTGCAAATCAAATCTCCTATGTCATAGTGGTTTGTAATAGGGAATATTATTGTAAAGACAATATTTTGTTTATGAATATAAACCTTCATTTTCCATCAAATTGTCTCATCGAGTAGTTAGTAACTCATACGACAATAAATAGAAAAGAAAATTGAACTTAAGACTAAGAATTGAAGTTATATGTATAATTTTATCCTAGCCCCTAACTATTTGCTTAATTTAATTATATAAACTAAGTAAATAGCAAGAAAAGCATCTACTTAAAAAAGAAAAGTTGTTCGACCTTAGTTGTCGATCTCGATTGTCATGTATTAGCTATAAGAGTTAGGAATAGGTCGAAACTAGGAAGTTCCTTTTAGTGGATAGGACCACGAGCAAATAGGAAAGACTTCAACTAGCTGATGTTCCTTTCTCCGACCAGGTAACCAAATCGTAGAGATCAACAAACTAGACTCAATTGCCATGTACTGGTAGCAAGAGTTAGAGACAGCGCGACGCTAGAAAGTTCCTTCCAGTGAGCAGGACCACATGTAGAGAGGAAAGACTTTGACTAGGTAGTGTACTTCCTCTGACCAGGTTAATCGAATCGAACTTTTTTAGAGTAGTCGAATAAACTATAATTTAAAAAAGAGCTTGCTGTAAACTATTTCAACAATATTTTGTTGAACCTAGTTTCTTTGTTTTGGCAGCAAATGTTATTAACAGGTCGACGCTAGGACGTTCCTTCTAGTGGGTAGGACCACGTGTAGAAAGGAAAGACTTCGACTAGGTGATGTTACCCTCCTTCGACCAATGTAAATAAAACCAAGTGTTTTTTTTAAAAGTGATCGAAAATCTAAGCATTGCTCAATGAAAATTTTAAGATAATAAAGATTGAAGAAAGCATAAACTTTATTGAGAATATAGAATTACACATAAAATTTGCGTAGCTGGTCGATATTCCATGAGTTGGAAAAGATTCGGCCATCCTCCGTTGCTAGTCATACTAAGCCTAGTCGCGTAACTTTGACCACAGTGTAAGCCTAGTCGCGTAACTTTGACCATAGTGTAAGGACCTTCCCACTTGGGGCAAAGTTTGTTCCGATTGGACTGGGAATGAATTTTTTTCAATACCAAGTCACCTATAGCAAGGCTGCGAGGCTGGACCTTATGATTGTAGCAATTGCGCAGGGCTTGTTGGTAGACTACTGAATGGATTAAGTCTTGATTCCTCTTCTCTTCGAGTAGATTGATGTCATCTGCTCGAATTTGTTCCTGGTCGGAGTCGTGGTAATTTTTGACCCTTGTCGATCGAATCTTTAGTTTCGGTGGAAGCATGGCTTCACTTCAAAAACTAGAAAACAAGATTTCACTGAGTCCGACTAGCGTCGTGAATTGCCTATAATACTGAGGGTAATTCTTTTACCCAAGCCCCCAAGCGCTTTATAAACTGGTCGAAGACTCAAGTTTTAATTCCTGTATAATTTAGCCATTCGATCTTTCGACTGCCCCATTGCTTTCTGGGTGGGCGATAGAGGCATAACACAGTTAGGTACCCAACTCTTTGCAAAATTCTTGAGATTTTGCACTCGAAAATTGTGTACCATTATAAGTAATTATTCGACTTGGAACGCCAAATCGAGTAGTCATATTTTTCATCATAAACCTCTTGGTTGCTACCATTGTTATCCTAGTCACAGGTTCGGCTTCAATCCATTTTGTAAATGTATCAATAGCCACAAAAAGGAACTCGAAGCCTCCTAGTGCTTTTGGGAATGGTCGTAGGATATCAAGACCCCAGGTTGCAAAAGGCCAAAACAGAGGTATGGTTTGCAATGCCTGAGCGAGTTGGTGTATTTGACTGCTATGAAATTGGCATTGTATACACTTTTTGACCAACTCTTTAGCATCATAGAGGGTTGTTGGCCAGTAGAAACCTTGTCAAAACGCTTTTCCGACCAGCGTTTCTATAAAAAGCGTGGGTTCCACAGATGTCTCTGTGTATTTCGTAAAGGAGATTTAATCCTTCTCTCTACAATATGCATCGCATGAGAACCCCTTGAGTACCTCGTTTGTAGAGGATTCCTTTAACCAAAGTATATATTTTGGCCTTGCAGGATAAACGATCAGCCTCAAGATCATCATTAGGTATTGTACCCTTCTGAAGATACTCGTAGATGGGACACATCCAGGTATCCTCGTATTCTAGAGAGACTGTCTCAATAGAAGATGTTTCTGGTGTTTCGACCAGAGACGGCTTCTGGAGCTGTTCCAAGAAAACTCCTTTGGTACTTGTGATCGAGAAGAAGCCATTAGAGCTAACTGGTCGGTGAGGAAATTATTCTTTCGAGGGATATATTGTACCTCAAAATCGAAAAAAATACTTGTCAAACTTCCTGACTTCTGATAAGTACCGAGACATGATCGAATTAGAGCACTGATACTCTTTTGTGACCTGATGCACGACTAGTTGAGAGTCTCCTCTCATGAGTAGTCGTCAAATTTTGAGCGCTTTCGCTGCTCGTATGCCAGTCAACAAACCTTCGTATTCTGTCACGTTATTAGTAGTAGGAAAGTTTAATTGAATAGCATACTTTAAGGTCTGTCTTGTAGGAGATTCCAAGACCACCCGAGTCCCCCCAGTCACTTAGCGTAAGTGACCCATCAAAGTACATTGTCCACTGGTCGTGGGATTTGTACTGGGGATCCTGAACAGGTTTAGGATTTGTGCATTCGGTGACAAAATCTGCCAAGATTTAGGATTTAATGGTCGTTCGGGACACAAAATAGAGGTCAAACTCCCCAAGTTCAACTGACCATTTTGCCATGCGCCCCGTTGCTTCCCTGTTCTAGAGGATCTCTCCTAAGGGAAACTCAGACGACACAATTATCTTATGCGCCTGAAAGTAATGCCTCAGTTTCCTCGAAGACATGAGGGCATATAGAAGTTTTTAGACCTGAGGGTATCACTCCTTGGTTCTGTGTAAAACTTCACTAACGTAGTAAACTAGTCATTGGACGTTTTCACGTTCTGCAACCAGTACTGCGCTCACTGCCTGTGGCGTAGCAGCTAGATATATTAAGAGCATCTCTTCTTGTTTCAGGGAAACCAGAACAGGAGCACTCGTAAGATACCTCTTGACATCCTCGAAGGCATTTGTTTGCCTCCTCTGACCATTCGAAACCCTCGTGTTTCCTCAGTAGTTTGAAGAAAGGAAGTTTTTTTCTCCCAGTCGTGCAATGAAACGACTTAAAGCCGCCATGCATTCTATGAGTTTTTGGACTTCTTTCTTTTTAGTTGGAGGGTGCATTTGTTCAATGCCCTTTACCTTTCCTGGATTTGCTTCAATTCCTCGTGTAGAAATAAGGAATCCAAGCAACTTTCCTGAAGAGACTCCAAATACACACTTTGTAGGATTGAGTTTCAAATGGTGTTTTCTGAGGTTGTCGAACGTTTCCTGCAGATCGGAAATATTATTAAGGCGCTTGATGCTTTTTACGACCAAATCGTCCACATAGGCTTCCAAATTTCAGCCTAGATGAATAGAGAAGGACGTTTGCATCAAGCATTGAAAAGAAGCGCTATCATTTTTAAAACCAAATGGCATTTTGACATAGCAACATATTCCGAATGAGTAATAAAAGTGGTCTTCTCTTCATCATCTAGGCACATACTAATCTGATGATAACCAGAATATGCATCTAGGAAACTTAATATTTCACAACTAGCAGTAGAATCAACCAACTGATCAATACGAGGAAGAGGAAAATTATCTTTTGGACAAGCTTTATTAAGATCAGTAAAGTCTACACACATACGCCACTTATCACTGGACTTTCTAACCTTTACAGGGTTAGCTAATCACTCTGGGTGGTCTACTTCTCTTATAATGCCTGCTTTAACTAGTTTGTCTAATTCTGATCTGATAACATCTCGTCGATCAGGTGAAAATCTCTGTAATTTTTGTTTTACATGTTTTTTGTCAGGCCGTAGAGCTAGCCTGTGCTCGATCACCTCCCTAGGGACCCCGAGCATGTCGGATGCTTGCCACGTGAAGACATCTGTGTTGCTTAGAGGAAGATGACGAGGGTGTCTTCCTATTCAAGGTTGGAAGTAACCCCAATACGAATAGTCTTTGAAAGCTCTTCTGGATCCAGCGAAACTTCTTTGACTTGATCATTCAGCTTTGGTGCAGCTTTGGACTTCGACTGCTCGGTCGAAGGCTTCTCATTGTTTGCTTCTCGAGTTGGTATCTGGCCAACCATCTCGAGGGATTTGCGATCGCGTGTAAGCGCCAGCTTTATATCACAACGGACTGTAATTACTCCTTTGGGATCTGGCATCTTAAGACATTGATAACCATAATTAGCAACCAATAGGAATCATGCCAAAGTTGGTCGTCCAAGTATGGTGTTGTATGCCGTGTCAAAATTGACCACATTAAAAGAGATTTTTTCTGTCCTAAAATTGTTTGGGGAACCAAATGTTATAGGAAGAGAAACTTGGCCAATAGGTTTGGTCGAAGACCCTAGTACGATCTCATGAAATGAGTATCGTGCATGTTTTACCTTGGTCCTAGGCACTTGCATCTCATCTAGGGCACCTGTAAATAATATATTTAATGTACTTCCACCATCAACTAACACATGATTAACTCGATATTTGTTGATGGTGGGCTCGACCATAATAGGAAATCGATCTGGTCGAGTAGAAGGGGTCGGACAATCAACCTTCTCAAATGAGATGGTGACTTCCGATCACTTCGGTAATTTATTGACAAGAGGAGGGTAAGTAGAGTTTACCTCATGCTCGACAGCTTTGAGCTGTCATTTTGACTTGTATGCCAAAGATCCTCCATAGATGTGATCGATGGTGTGCTTTGAATCCTGAAACGACATCTCCTCATCGTCATCCGACTACTTTTGACCACTTGTTTGCCCTACCTCCTCGAGTGTAGGAAGAGGTCCTTTGTCGATGTAGTAGTCCTCGAGTTTTTTTTAGAAAATTAGGTAGTTGTGAAGGTCACGTCCTTCTTTTTTATGGAAAGCATACCACCTAAGCTTGTCATTTTTTTCATTCGGGGCGTTTGCCCTTGCCCTGATCAGAGTATGGTTTGGAGCTTCGAGGCTCCTTATCACTTACGGACAAGACCTCTTTGGAGCTATTGACTTGAGTCTTTTGGCCTTTGGTCTTACTTTTGGATTTCTCAGCCTTTTATCCCTTTTCTTGCTACTTTCGCTTGCTCCTTGAGTATCTTTATCATCTCGATCGATGGTTCTGTTCCATTCGACTGCTTCTGCAGTAGTTGTATATCGATCGGCCATCTCAAAATGCTCGGCAACAGTAGCTGGAGGATTTAAAACGATATCCTCTGCGATCCTTCTACTGCGGACCCCCTGCTTAAATTCCTTGATAAGAGAAGAATCAGAAACCTCAGGTATTGAGTTGCGAACCTAACTAAAACACGTGATGAACTGGCGCAAGGTCTCATGGGCATTCTGTCTCATTCTGTACAGGTCATCCCCGTTTCTGGGACTATTGTAAGTTGAAGAATCTAGACCCATCATTATAAGTTAATGGAGTATTTTGGTTATTAATGATAAATCTATTTGTGAGACTAACACTTTGATTGTTATACCTATTGTTTAGTCTCAATTAGATGAAAAGGTGAAAATCAAAGAGGTATGCATTCGACATCATATTCCTATATCTTGTTGCATTCATCGGATCCAAAATATAGGTTGAACTCCACTAAAAGTTTAACTTATATATGCATATATTTTTATTACACATTCGTGTATGCACACACTTAGGGGGAGTTCACTCTATGTTTTGGGGTTTCATTAGTATTGATCCATATTCTCTTTATGTAGGATTGTTAATGACAATCAGAGGGGGTGAAAGATTGTGTAAGATTTTTCGCACCGAACAGAACTTGATGTAGACGCAATCTAGCAAAAATCGAAAACTCGATTGTAGTGCCGGTGTCTCTGCTCTTCGCAATGCTCGTGTCCTACACTACTAGTACCAAGACCAAAGAAATATCTCTTAAGATCGCTCGCTGATCACCATGTAGCGCGATCAAGAGACACACCCGTGAACAAAAGTGTAACGGCCCGATTTTCAAATTTCAGCAGAAATTAAAATTTATGTATTTTGTGGAATTTTCTGGAATTTTAAAAGATTTTTATAATTATTTTAAAGTCAAAACAAATTTATTTGCAAAATTAAAAGCCAACATTAAGTTGGAAACAATTTTATAAAGTCCAAAATAAATAAGGGAATTTCTGTGAATTTTTCATTATTTTTTGGAATTATTTTGCTATTTTCTAAAGCTTATTTGAATTACCAGAATTAAAATAATTGGAAAATCAAAAGAAAAATCAAATAGTCCTGGGCCGAAACCCAAAACCCTAGCCCGAATCACCCCCGCGCACGGCCCAAGCCAGCCCGCACCGCACACGCTCGCCTTCACCCAACCTCGGCCATTGGATTAAAATCCAACGAGCCGCACGCGCCCGTTCTCTTCCACGTCACCGCCTTCAATCGTGACCGTTGGATCTGAATCCAACAGCTCATACCTTTTCATCCCCGCTTCCGTCTTCTTCGTGCAGCCGAGCCAGCCCACTGCCATTACCGCCCACGCGCGAGCTCCAATAACGGGCACCTCCAACCGCCCCGACAGCTCCGCGTCGTCGAGCACGACACGCGCCCATCGTCGCACACGACCCGCACGACTTCCACCTCCCTCTCCCTCCTTCTCCGCACGTGCGCACGAGCACCGCAACCGCTGCCGCACGCCCCACGTTGTCACGCCGCTCTCGGCCTCCCTCGCCCTATAAAAGGGAGCCCTGGGAGCGCCTCTCTTCACTCAACCCAATGCCACCACTCACTTCTCCTCTCCTCTCTTAGAATCATCGTACTTCGCAATCCAAGTTCTTCAGCCGCAAGCTCGTCGTCGACGAATTCCAACTTCGTCGTTGACGCTCCGGCCCCGCGACCGCCACCAACGGCTTCGCCGCATCATCGCCTACACGGTGTGCACCTCGCCTTCGCCGGAGGACCCCGGGATCACCTTCTTCACCGACGACCCGATCTACTCCGCCGCCTCCGCCCTCGCCGCCGACGAACCCTTCGCGCCCTAGCACTACGGAGGTGAGCCTTATACTCCTTGCGATCTCCTCCACCTGTTGGTGTGCTCGCCGGCCACCACCGTGCCACCAAACACCGGCGACCCTAAGGCCGAGAGCGCCGCCGCCTTGCACCGACGTGGCTCGGCCACCTCATCGCTACCGTGGCGGCCACATCACCAAAGCCACCCACGTGGCTGCCAAATCAGCCTCTGTGCCAGCGCACCTCCACGCGCACTGTTCTGGTGCACCGAGCCCACCGTGATCCGTTGACCGGACCATGGACTTGGCCTTTGACCAAGGGGCCCACATGTTAGTGACTCTAGGGTTTTCCTTTATAAGAAAAATTCGGCCAAAAATTCAATTTCTGTGAGCTGACGTCATCATTGCGCAATAAAAGGATTTTTCCTTTATAAAAATAAATCAAGAAAATCCAATAAGTTCAAAAATTAGGTTTTTAATAGATTTAAACTTCAAAAATTCATATCTTTTGCATCTGAACTCCAGATTGGGTTATTCAAGTTGCAAAATTTGTATAAAATTATAATATAGCTAACTAAACCAAAATATTTCAATTTGGAGTTAATTTGAGCTGTCTTTTTGAATTTATCTGAATTTGAATTGAATTTGTCGTATTTTCACGTTTAGACTTCGACGACTCCGGAGAGTTTGACCGTCCCGATGACCTAGAATTTTAGGTTGTCAACGAAGGCAAGTTATACCATTGATCGTGTCGATCCCATTACTTTAAAGTTATTTTTAGTTTTTAAATTACTTATGGCATGCATATGTTTATACAACTATTTCAATACCCTGTTTTTATACATAGTTATTCCAATATTCATTGTATGGCCAATTTGATTGTTGAGTTTGATTACCTTGTCACCATTAGATAGAATGATTGCAAAATAGTCATATGCTTAGCCATGCCTAGACCACATATATGATTTTGGTAAGGTTTAGCTAAATTCTTTACAACTTGGTTTAAAATTGACACTGTGGTATTGTTTTACCACAGAAGGTTTATAAAGAGGGTTTTTACTCTAAATAAAATCAAAAATGGGTTTGGACTTGGGTGAATTGGTTGAATGGTGGGTGCAGGTTTATGCACGGGTTTAATCTGGTGAAGATTAAGGCCCAAGGTTTGTTTGAAAGACGCCCAAGTCAATTGAGGACTGGTCTTTGAGCCGCTTTTTGCTATGCCTTACCGTACCACCACATGTCCTGTATGGGCAGGATTTGGCTAAGTAATTTGTAATGTTTTAGTGTATTTGTGCCATGTTGATTGTGTGGGTGTCGGATAGACATTTATTCCCACCTGGCGCAAGAGGGGGCTCCCGGAGGACGGTTAGTCCAATGGAAGTGAAACCTTAGCGGGCATAAGTACATTAAAATAGAACATTGTAAAGGCCTCATGATAACTGCTCAGTCGCACGCCTACGGAAGCGTGTATTGGCTGACATAAAGAGCAAGTTATCTCGTGTGGGTAAAGCTGTACAGACTCTGCAGAGTAGAAACTATTCGAATAGCCGCGTCCGCGGTCATGGACATGCTAGCAAAGCCACTTGAAGTTAGACTTTGTTTTTGGTTTTCAAAATGTTTTTATCAAATGGCTTGAGGATGGTTAATCCTTGTGGAAAATGTGGGCGGTCAGCCTTGTGATAGGAGGGTATCCTTCACAGGACTAAAATCAATCAAGGAAACAATAAATTTTCATGACACAAGCTATGGTCTTAATTGACAACTAACAGCCAAAAGCCAAACACAGAAGTCAATCAAGGAATAGCCTCCACACGTGCATCAGCCTCACAAAAACTAATGCTGAAATCTCAAATCATTATCTCCCTGCCGTGAGCACATCACCTTGCAGCTGCACGTACAATAGCCTAATCACCGAGCCACCAGCCCCTTGATCTCTTTCACGCCACCACTCTCATCTTCTATGTAGCCGCACCAAAACGTTTCTGCTAATACACGAACAGCCACGGTTCCAGAACCCCCAATGCGCCACTTTTTTTTTAATCAGCCGCTGCTACACATCTCTTATATCCGTACAGCCTCCAAACCCTAATCACCCACATACGGCCCACTATACCTAGGACCCAATACGTGATTTAACACCTGATTACAAAATTTAACCCAAGCCCAATTTGTAGGCTTTCTAATTTAGGACACCCCAAAATTGTCCCGTGTCATAGCCTCCGGACCGCACCTCCGTAGCTCCAACACGCATCATCTATCTTTGATCTCCACGCGCCCCAACTCAAGCTTGACCATCTCCTCCAGCATCCTTGGCTCTCTGGACCATGACTTCGCACCAAGCCATCTCCTGATCACCGCTGTAGACCACGATCGCCTCCGAGTTACCCTGCACATGCAAAGACCAAAATACCATCTTTTTTCGGCACAAGTTATTTTTCAACTTGACCGACATTAGTTCGCACACGCGCCATGCGTCTCAAATAACATCAGTACCCAATATTGTCAATTATTCATCAACTAAAATATACTAGACCTTGCCACATGGTCTAACAATCTCCCCCTTGATGAATACATTGACAACATCTCAAGATAGCATGATGAATTAGCTTCAAACAGATATAAGTGAAGAAGTGAAGCCAAAAAAGCTTTTTAAGCCATAAGTCTCAAATCTCTTCTAAATCTCTCCCCTATCTCAATTCTCTCCCTCTTTGGCAATGTAATCATCATGAAGCATCAAAGAAAGAATAATTCTAAGAAGGAGCAATGAGGGTTAAAATTAAGAAGCTTTGTAGGTTATCCAAGTCAGTTTGCATTGGTTTAAGAGAGTAACCAAGCCATCTTTTTAGTAGAGCTATCACGATCATATAAAGTCATATACCATATAGCAATGTCAAAACAAGTCTTTCGAATGATTAAGCAATTTAAATTAATGACAGGCATCTCAACAATGACTAAACCGATTATAGAGAGCACAATGAGATATCACAATGAAAAGTTAAAGCCTAAAAGTGAAGCAAACTTTAAATCTAGATAAGCTAGCAGTCTCATGTAACAACCTATTGCTCTACACTCAATTCTTAAGCATGTGGCATGCTTGTAGCATACTTCTTTTCACTGATGGCATGCTTCAAGCATACTTCTTTTCATTTGAGCACTTTCTTTTCATTATATAGATGCACATATATGTATGGCATGCTTGAAGCATACATCTTTTCATTTGAGCATTTTTTTTATAAAGATCCATATATATGTATGGCATGCTTGAAGCATACATCTTTGCAATTGACTCTTTCTCATTGTTTTTTTTATAACATGCCAAATTGAGTGAGCACAAAAAGATTGCAATAAGAAACAAACGAGCCTCAACCAAGATTTAAAATAATACTCACAATCAAGCTAATCCTTTTCGTTGAACACACAAGGTAATAACTATAATCAATCTAGTCAAGGTATTCCATCATATCATACTTTAGTTCAAATATGGTAAATTAATTAAAGCAAGTCATAATCAAAGCTACACAACATATGAGTAAATATGATAACGATAGCTCTACAACTCATTTGATTTCAATGGCTTGGACTTGATGAATTTTTTGACAAGTATAATAAACAAAGCTTTCTGAAATTTAAACAATAAGCTCCCCCTCAGAATAATCCCATAGGATGCAACACACCCAACTCACTTCGTAGAAGAGCAAACCGTGCAGAATCAAGTGGTTTTATGAAAATATGAGCAATCTATAATTCAAACTCAACAAGGTGTAGAGCAACATCACCATTTCCACATGGTCTCTCATAAAGTGAAATCTCTTGGAAGCCGTCAAGGAAAGTGAAGAACCATCAGGTGTTCCAATCAAGCAATGACGTAAAAGACTGGAACCAAATCAAGCTCATGTTCTCCAGCCTCGTTAGCTGTTCTTACATCACATCACAGAAAGCATCGGTCTCACAGTACTGGGGTTAGTGAAATAAGATTTAGGAATCCAGTACTGAGATATACGATGAACAGGTGCAGCAAAACTAGAACCAGAAACATGTGTGCATGAGCGATCAGAATGCCAAAAAGAAGCATGTCTAACTGCCCCTTGAAATGCAGGCAATGCTGAATAAACATTATTTGAATTATAACCCAAACCAGCACGTGAAACAGATTTAAAATCATCATAAAAGTTCTCTGAAAACCTAGCTTTCGCATTAGTTCTAGGACCAATAAAAGAAGATACACATTTTTGTCTTA
This sequence comes from Ampelocalamus luodianensis, assembly GCA_036346255.1. Lineage (NCBI taxonomy): Eukaryota > Viridiplantae > Streptophyta > Magnoliopsida > Poales > Poaceae > Ampelocalamus > Ampelocalamus luodianensis. The sequence continues at coordinate 21,045,256 of CM070638.1, read as the reverse complement.
AAGCATTCAATCTTTCCATTTTCTCTTTCTTAACACGTCTAAAGCAAAATTCATGCAAGTGCCCATCTTTACCACAATAGGTGCAATGAAATTTAACATAATCAGAATTCTTTTGAGATGATAAGCTAGCACCTACAACATTAGTAGAAGAGCTTTGCATAAAACCAGCAGATTTAAGCACAGTTTGTTTTGGTTCAGATTTTACTTTAAATTTTTCAAGTTCAAGAAACTTAACAACTGTAGGAGGATTATTCTTGGCATGCTCAACAAAATTAAATCATAGACCATGATTTTTAACACTTACTTTTGACTTGTCTAAAATCATATTCAAAATTTTCTTGCCAAAATAAAATCTTCCTAAAGTGTCATTAAGATACTCAATTTCTTTAGCTAGAGTAGGACAAGCAGTGCATGTGACAGATTCATTCACAATCTTCTTAAAAGCACTAGACTGAGCCAACCTTTCTTTTTCAGCAAAATCATTAAGTTGTCTAGTCAAAGTTTCTATTTCTATGGTGAGTTTAGGACGGTTAGAGCAAGAAGCTATCTCATGATAGAGCATCTGTTGAATTGTCTCCTCTGATGAATTAAGTCTAGCTTCTAACAACCCACAATTAGAGCAAATTTTAATTTGAGCATTCGAAGTACTTGACTCTAAACATGTAGGAGAACTAAACTTGAGCTTTTCAATTTCACCATTTGCAAGTTTTAACTTTTCATCACAAGAATCATGCGTCAATCTTAGTTCATCAAGTTTAGCAGTTACATCCTCAAGTTGAACCAAGGTTGATGCATTAATTGTTCTAGCATCTCCACTTCAGTGTAAAACTTGACAAGACTCACAAGATTCATCATCAGGAATAGAAGCTCTAAGTCTATTAATGTCAGAATTTAAGCTTTCAACAAGACTATTATTTTCTTTTAGTTTCTTTTTAGTCTTTTTCAACTCAATAGTAAGTTTAATCAAACCATCTTCAAGCTCATCATATGGTGGTTTTACCTCATCGGGATCACTGTCATCGTCGTCGTCGTTGTTGTTTCTTGCCATGAAGCACATGCATGTAAAGTCGTTATTCTTATTTCTCCCTTTAGAATCATCATCGTCGTCGATGTCGTCGTAACTCTCATATTCTACATCACTCAAATCAAGATGCTCAATAGTCGATATGATCTTTTCAGCAAGCTTGCGACGGAAATTACCACACTTGGTGTTGTTTTCGGATGGCCGACGAAGGTAATTCTTGTCTTCCTTGATCACCTTCCTCTTGAGCTTAGGACACTCCGACTTAATGTGACCTGGCTCGCCACACTCATAGCATGTGATCGAACGAGAGATGCCACGTCGCTTCTTCAGCCTCATGTTGTTGAGTGCCTTGTATGCCCGTGAGGAGATCAACACCAAGTCTTCTTCAGAGAGCTGTTCGAACTGTTCATCTGAAAAAGAAGACATAGTAGACAAAGAAAAAGAACTCGATGAAGCAGCATGCACGGGGTTAGTCACAAGTGCTAAAGATGAAGATTTATCGATCTTAGATGACAAAGCTTCCATCTCATAGGTTTTCAATCTAGAGAAAAGATCATCCACAATTAAAGTATCTAGATCGATAGTTTGATTGATAGTTGTGACAACCATCAACCACTCAGAATCTAAAGATCTCAAAATTTTAGTTGCATTATCTTCATTAGTAGGAATAACATTAACATCGCACAAATTACTCAATATTTTCTCAAAACAAGCAAAAAGATCATCAATAAATTCACCAAGCTTCATAGCAAAATCAGAATATTCTTTTCAATAAAGATTTTTACGCACTTTCTTAATTTTAGTGGTTCCTTCATGATAATCGCAAAGAGTCTTCCATATTAAGTAGGCAGAATTAATATAAGCTACACGATCAAATTCTTTGCGAGAAATCCCTTGAAACAACAAGTTACGAGCTTGAGCATTTAAATCAACATCTGTTTTATTTAGATTAGTAACAGGAACCACATACGGTCTCGAAACTTTATTCCAAACATCATTACCTTGCGCCTCAATGTAAGCCTGCATAAGACACTTCCAAGACGCAAAATCAGTACCATCTAGTATAGGGGGATGATTCACATACCTCTCTGACGCCATAGCAACCTCGCTCTGATACCACTTGTAGGATCGTTAATGACAATCTGGGGAGTGAATGATTGTGTAAGATTTTTCGCACCGAACAGAACTTGATGTAGACGCAATCTAACGGAAACCGAAAAACCGATTGCAGTGTCGGTGTCTCTGCTCTTCACGATGCTCGTGTCCTGCACTGTTAGTACCAAGACCAAAGAAATATCTCTTAAGATTGCTCGCTGATCACCATGCAGCGCGATCAAGAGGCACACCCGTGAACAAAAGCCTCGGCGGTACAAAGATCATCCACAACAAGCAAACGTCCTCACGGCGAGTTTCAAGATTGGATTTACGTTACACCGGATGCTGCGAGGGTGAATGAATGGATGGTCTCCACGTGATGTTGATGTTTAATGCAACAACGGTTTATGTAGTAGATGAGCTCACGCAGGACTAAAATCAATCAAGGAAACAATAAATTTTCATGACACAAGCTATGGTATTGATTGACAACTAACAGCCAAAAGCCAAACACAAAATTCAATCAAGGAATAGCCTCCACATGTGCATCAGCCTCACAAAAACTAATGGTGAAATCTCAAATCATTATCTCCCTGCCATGAGCACATAACCTTGCAGCCGCACGTACAGCAGCCTAATCACCTACAGCCGCCAGCCCCCTGATCTCTTTCACGCCACCGCTCCCATCTTCTATGTAGCCGCACCAAAATGTTTCTGCTAATACACGATCAGCCGTGGTTCCAGAGCCCCCAATGCGCCACTTTTTTTAATCAGCCGCCGCTGCACATCTCTTATATCCGTACAGCCTCCAAACCGTAATCACCCACGTACGGCCCACTATATCTAGGGCCCAATACGTGGTTTAACACCTGATTACAAAATTCAACCCAAGCCCAATTTGTAGGCTTTCTAATTTAGGACACCCCAAAATTGTCACGTGTCGTAGCCTCCGGACCGCACCTCCGTAGCTCTAACACGCATCATCCATCTTTGATCTCCACGCGCCCCAACTCGAGCTCGACCATCGCCTCCAACATCCTCGACCCTCTGGACCATGACTTCGCACCAAGCCATCTCCCAATCACCGTTGTAGACCACGATCGTCTCCGAGTTACTCTGCACATGCAAAGACCAAAATACCATCTTTTTCCGGCACAAGTTCTTCTCAACTTGATCGACATTAGTTCACACACGTGCCACGCGTCTCAAATAACATCAGTACCCAATATTGTCAATTATTTATCAACTAAAATATACTAGACCTCGCCACATGGTCTAACACTTTATCCACACATATTAAGGATCTCTACTTTGAAACATATCCCTTAAGTATATATAACTTGTGTAGTTCATATATACTCATATTGCTCTATATTCAATTGTTTGCAATTGAGGTGGTTGTCATGAATTACCAAAGAAGGAAAGATTGAAGTATATTGACCCACCATTATGAGTTAATGGTATGTTTTGGTAATTAATGACAATCGCATTGTGGGACTAGCATTTTCCATGAAGCTGGGTAAATAGGTTATGTTCCGTGATGATGGAGACCTTGGATGGCATCATGTGTTGATCGTCATCAAGTCAAGGTTCAAGAAGAAGATGCATCATGTGTTGATGCATATCAAGATCTCGAAGAGGAGATGATCATGAGTTGATTATCAAGTGAAGAGAAGACCCACCATGTGTTGATGGTGGACACGTGAAGGATGCATCATGGGTTGAGGCAAATCAAGACAATGACCCGGACTTAGAGTGAAGATGTGAGTCGTCAAGCTTTAAGAGGATGCTCAAGGCAAAGGTATAACTAGCTAAGGCTAAGAATGTGTTCAGAATCTTTTACCGGTCTTGGTGTTTGGTTAGAAGACCGGGTTGCTAGTATAGGTTTCCATACTATTAAGATGGGTCTTGTCTAGTAGCTTGAGTCTCATCATGTGTTGATAGCTCAATCCCACTTGTTCTAGCTCTCCATGGCATGATGCTATTGTTTGCAAATGTGTTTTGCAGATTGTTGAAGCTCATGCATTAACTCTTTGTAGTATGAGACTATAATTTGCAAACGTGTTTTGCAAATGGTTGAAGTCCATGCAACTACTCCTTGTGGCATGTTGTCGATATTTGCGAATGTGTTTTACAAATTGTCGAGGTTGATGCATAATCCTTGTAGCATGTGACTATACTTTGCAAATATGTTTTGCAAATGGTTAAAGTCCATGTACCTACTCCTCGTGGCATGATACTAAAGTTTGCAAATGTGTTATGCAAATTATTGGGATGCATTTTCCCTTGGCTTCTAAGATTGCTCGTTGTTATTTCCTTGGACTTAGACCATGGTGTTGGCTCTTTGGAGTTGTGCTTTTTTATTTGATCAAATGTGTTTGAGATCAATCAAACAGATGGGTTGTGTAGCCCTTTGATTAAGCTTTCCATAGAGACTAAGATCATTCAATTCCAACATCAGAGTCAAAAGTTATGACCATTTTTTCGAGTGTCGCCTCTGCTGAAATCTAGGGCCAGATTGACAGCAGTTGAAAGCTCGGATTGACTGGAAGTGCGGAATGACTGCCCTTATAAGGCCGGTCAACCTTTTTCAGAGAGCATGTTTTTTTTGTTTTCTTCCACCCGGAAGGCCCAGACTGACCGGGGGTCAGGACAGACCGGACCTTGTGAGGGCGGATTGACCGGGAATTGTATGTAACCACTATTTTATAGTCGTTGCACTGTAGCCCGGACTGACCGTCCCTGTGCCTGTGGACTGACCGGGTTTCTCTGATTTTTAGTAGATTCCCTTCCAACGGCTAGTTTTTGTGTGTGAGCTATAAATACCCACCTTAGCCGGTTAGGGGGAAACTCTTGGCATCCTATTTCATTCTCTAGAGCTAGTGTGTGCTTCTCCTCTCAATTGTGCATGTGTTGCACCTTGTGAATAAAGGGAGAGGTTCTAGTTGCATGTGTTGCAACTACAATTGGATTGAGCGTCCAATTGTGCATGTGTTGCACCTGGTGAGAGTCAAGCAAGGGGCTTGTTTTATTACTCTTGGTGTTTGCTGACACCTAGACGGTGTGGAGGCGTCGTGGTCTGGTGCTCGCCATCTCAGGAGTGGAGGAAGAGCAACCCCGAGTGGATCGAGGTGTTGGTTTAAGTTGTGAGCCGGTCCAATTTGGTTGGACTTAACTCAGAGGTGTTGGCTCAATTTGTGGAGCCGATCCAACTTGGTTGGGCTTACCTCAATGAAGATTAGGGGAGACCGGCAAGTATTCGAACACCACGATAAAACATACTTGTGTCATTGTGGTTTGCCTTCTTATGCTTTACTCTATTGCAATTTACATTTATAGAATTAAATTGCTTACATGTATTTGTTATTTCCTATCATTATCAATAGTCTTAGATTGTTCGTGCACTTAGTCAAAACTAGTTGATTTAGGTTTTAATTGTGCAAAACCGAATTATCTTTAGCTTCTGCATTAGAAATCGGTTTTAGCCTTAGAGATTTTTAGAAATGACTATTCAACCCCCCTCTAGTCTGCCTCCTCGATCTTACATAAGTGCCCTAGAAATTGGCCAGTAGTAGATAACAAAGATGCTACCATGAATAGATAAACTCCTATGGCTGATTTAACAACCACGATCGAGCAGATCCATTGAGCACAGTAGAAAGGTAATTCGCCATGACATGCTCTCCTCTTCCTGCCGCTCAAACAGAAGTCGAATAGATTTGAATAAATTCGATAGGATTTTGTGTCCCATCAAACTTCTCCATGTTCACCGGTCGAAACCGTGGTGGCCAGCGAACTGCTCGAAGCTCAGGTGAGAACGCCCAACATCTGGTAATAATATCATGACGCCTTCTTTGGAGGAAAGAAGGGTTGATGTCACTAGGTGATCGTACACAAGAATTCCCAGTGGCAGGTAGACCTGACCTTTCATAGGTCCCAATCCTATGCGGGTAATACTCCTCGTATTTCATCTGGTGTTGCAGATTCCTAGATAGAAGTGGTGAACGATCACCTCCCCGAGGAACTTGTTGATCACTATATGTCCAAACGACTCTTCTCCGACTGGAGTTGTGGTTAGGGGAGTGACCAGACCTGTTATTGTGTCGTTCTCCATGAGGAGAGTTATTCGAACGACTGGCGTTTGACGGAGTTGTCCTAGTACAGCTACCAGAACGATGTCGATGAGTTTACTCAAGCCTGACATTGTGCCCCAAAGCCTTCATGCGATCTCTTCAGCAAAGAGGTCGTAGCCCGGTGCTTGTCCAAGCCCTTGAGTCGGGTTCTCGATCAGGTCATTTATACGTTGAAGTTCTTGAGCTTCCTCTTATCGGTATTGAATAAGCCCAGGTAAAACTCTTTGGGTTGCAATTCTTCTCCTCCAGACGGTCTCAGGATCATCTACATCTGAGTTTGCTTGAGTTTGTCTCAGTGGAGAGCGATCATTTCTAGGATTTCTCCCACGCTCATGAAGGTGGTGATCCTATTCATCGACGAAGGTGTCCTCGCCATTCCCACGAGAGCCCGAAGTGAGTGAGTGATGGGAAGCATCCCCAGTCCTGCCTCTCGGAGAGAGATTAGGACCTAAGGGAAGGACAAAGACCTCCTAGATATGATTTCCACTTGCGCCTGAGTCCTTCTGACTTGAAGAGTAGTCAAACAACAATACCTCGTGACTTAGAGCAATCCCCTTCAAGAAGGGGGATTCTGGGATATAACCGTCTCCAATCGAAGGTGAACCCTGCGAGGGTATGGTCGAACTCACAGGAAAAGTAGGCTCAACCACGCATCTAGTGGGGGTACCTGAAGGGTGACGATCACCAGATGCTAGTTGAGTCCCAAAAAGATGGATTCCAGGACTTGTTGTGCCAGATCGGATGGCCTCAAACAGATTCGAACATTTGGAGGGGGAACCCTTGCTATGCTTTGTACTTGTCTTGGTGCAGTCATAATCATAGTCAGATGGACCCTTGCCCTCTGAGGAATATGGTCCCTCATCTGGACATAATGTTGTGGGGAAAAAAGATCCCTCAATGACTCTGTCCATGGCATGGTCTTCTGGGTCTATTGAAGGATCCCCGAAAACATCATTACCATCGAACGAAACATACTCTGTTCGTATTCATAGCAGGCATCCTTGTCGAGTTCTACATAGTCTCCAAATTGAACTAGTTCTCCTCGTTCCACTCTCTTGCCATGAAAGCATCAGAGTTGAAAAAATCAAGAGAACTTGCCGAAAAGGAATCACCGAAAAGTCCCCACGTACGCGCCAACTGTCGATGATCTAGTATCGATCTTACGAATGAATATTTAGGGGTTTCCTAGAATTAAAACCATGCAGAGAATGACATTGGGATTTAGACAGGTTCAGGCCTTCTCCGGAGAGAATAAAAACCCTAATCCTGTGTTGCTGTATTGACTATGCTATTTACAATCGGAAAGAAGATCACTAGAACTAATACTTAATGTCTTCTTGCTGTAATCTTCGATTTCCTTCTCTTTTGTCCACTGACATTTGCCCTTATATAGCGCACAAAGGGATGGCAATTACTCCATGCCAAGAGGTGCCTCAACGCCTGATGAAATGCACACGTTGATGGTAGTTATTGTTAAAGAAAACTGTACCCCACGTCGCTTGGGAGTTACATCAAGGACACAGGCATAATACATGCAGTTATTCTAGATAATAACTGCGTATACTAACTGCTTTGTATCTTAAGCATAGCGTGTAAGAGTCCCTAATCGATTGGGCCTACATGTCTGTAGGCTTTATCGATTACAGGATGGTTGTAGCTAACTGATCATAGAAGGCCTTACGACCACAAGGTGGTCGTAGAAAAGCTTACGACCATGATGTGATCGTAGAAAGGCTTACGACCATGGGGTGGTCGTAGAAATTCTTATAACCACTCAGTTAAGCTTCTCCCTTATAAACAATAAGGGGTATACTTAAGAGTAATGTGGAGCTATTGCTTTCTATAATAACAATTATAGATAAACAGTTAATTGAGGATTATCATATCCTCGTCAGAACTCAATTGAGTTCTCCATGTATTTATACTCAGTATTGTTACAAGAAATAATACAATTCGGTTACAATCAAACGTAGAGGTAGAGATCAAACTCTGTTCTATATATAAAAACAGAATTGTCTCGACATGCTACAGTAACGACAAAGGACGTCTACAGTACGAATCCAGCTAGCTCTTCTTATCTCTGAACTTCAGTATTTATCTCTGATGAAAGCTTCAACGCTAATCTGGACTCTGCAACATATATATTTCTTAACACTCCCCCTCGATCACAACCCGATAGACCAAGGTTGAGATTGCAACATTGTTTTTCAAATGGTTGCCGAGCTAGCACTTTTGCGAAAACATTTGCAGCTTGATCCGTGGAAGAAATGAACTGAACATCTAATTTCCGAGATGCAACTCTTTCCCTGGCAAAATGAAAATCTACTTCTATATGCTTTGTGTGTGCATGAAAGATAGGATTTGTAGTCAAATAAGTTGCTCCAAGATTATCGCACCACATAAGTGGTGGTCTTTTCTGAAATATACCCAATTCTTTCAATAGTGATTGTATCCAAATTACCTCTGCAGTCGGATTAGCAACAACCTTGTATTCAGCCTCTGTGCTAGACCGTGACACAATCGGTTGCTTCTTCGAGCTCCAAGACACCAAATTGGGCCCAAATAACATTGCATATCCATTTTGTGAGCGACAATTATCAGGCGACCCTGCCCAGTCTGCATCTGAAAATGCACTCAACAAAAATAATGAGGATTGTTGAATTTTCAACCCAATTACAACAGTGGCTTTGATATACCTCAATACTCTTTTCACAGCAGTCCAATGCACATTGGTAGGAGTTTGTAAGAACTGGCATACCTTATTAACTGAATAAGCTATATCTGGCCTTGTTAAAGTGAGGTATTGCAATGCTCCTACTGTACTTCTGTAACGAAGAACATTTCTTGCTGAGAGCTGATTTCCTCCTTCCTAAGACAGTTTCTCAGTAGACGCCATAGGAGTTGAAGCAAGTTTGCAACGTTGCATGTTTACCCTCAACAACAGATCCTCTGCATACTTCATTTGTGATAACAGCAGACCTAACTTATTAGTATTCACCTCAATGCTAAGGAAATATCTAAGATGACCAAGATCCTTTATTGCAAAGTCTGCAATCAATTTACTGATAAGTTTTTCAGTTGTTGCAAGTGAAGAGCTAGCAATGATAATATCATCGACATAAACAAGCATGTAAATTGTAACTCCTATCCTATTAAAAATGAACAGAGATGTGTATGTTTTGGAGGAAATAAAGCCAAGTGTCTGCAATTTCATGTTCAGTCTTGAATACCAAGCCCTTGGAGCTTGTTTTAATCCATAGATCGCCTTATTCAGCTTACACTGAAAATGAGGAAATCTTGGATCTGAATATGCAGGAGGTTGCCTCATATATACTTCTTCCTCAAGAATTCCATGTAAAAATGCATTATTAACATCAATTTAACGTAACTGCCAACCTCTAGATAACAGCAAGGATCAATCACATTGTAGTTGGTTTGATCACTAGACTAAAAGTCTCTTCATAATCCAAACCATACCTTTGCTTGAACCCTTTTGCTACAAGTCGTGCCTTATATTTGTCAATTGAGCCATCGGGTTTAAACTTCAGTTTAAATACCCACTTTGAATCAATAACATTCCTGCCCTTCTGAGGAGGAACTAAACTCCAGGTTTCGTTTCTCAACAAAGCTTGATATTCGCTATCCATGGCTGCCTTCCATTGGGGATGCTCCAGAGCTTGAACATGAGATGACGGCTCAACCAGTGTAACCTGAAAACCACAATGATTTAAGGGATACCGCATCGTACCATCAGTACACACTTTTGGTTGAGTAATGTTGTTCTGATGTTGAGTCTGGATACACGGTTGTTGCTGTTGTTCTTCTCTCTGAGCAAGGTCTGGTGAACCATCGAGCTGAGGACTAGATTCTGCAAGAGACGAATTAGCTGCAGGAACAACATCACTACCTATATCATAATGATCAACATCTACTAATGGTGCATTGGTCCATAAGGGAGCTAAAGGAAAAAATAACAATAGGCAAAGCTGACAAAGAGTTCAAAGACAAATCTGTCAGACTAGTAACAATGTTGTCTGACTGAACTGCAAACGAAAAAACACTCTCGTCAAAAATTACGTCACGAGAGATGTAAATTCGACCTGAAGAGCGATCTAGACACTTATACCCTTTATACATTGTGTTGTACCCCACGAACACACATTATTTGGAGCGAAAAGATAGCTTTCTAGCATTGTATGGTCTTAGGTTCAGCTAACAGGTGCACCCGAAGGTTTTCAGTATAGAATAGTCAGGATTTATGTCTAAGAGTCGAGAAATCGGTGTAGAGTTGTCAATGACTCGGCTTGGTACATGATTGATGAGATAAGTGGCAGTGAGGAAAGCCTCATCCCAGAAGCGCATAGGCATTGACGATTGAGCTAGCAGGGCAAGACCTGTATCAACAATATGCCAATGTTTTCTCTCAGCAGTACCATTTTGTTGGTGTGTATGTGGACAAGAAACACGATGTCCAATCCCTACTGACTGAAAGTACTTACTCAGTTTTTGATATTGTCCTCCCCAGTCAGATTGGAGAGCTTGAATTTTTTTGGCCGAGAAGGAGTTCAGAATATTTTTGAAACTGAAAGAACACTCTTTCGACATCTGATTTGTGTTTTAGGAGATAGATCCAAGAAAACTTGCTATAGTCATCAATGAAGCTTACATAATACCGAAAACCACTTACTGATTTTGGTGTAGGACCCCAAACATCAGAGTGTACAACTTCAAGAGGAAAGCTAGACAGTGGATGAACTATAGGGTAGCCGGTGAAGTTTAGCCTGTTGACAGGCATCACACACAATGTTGTTCTTATTTGTCTCACAACCTAGACTATTTGAACTAATGATGGTTTGAACTATTGAAGATGCAAGATGCCCAAGCCTTTGATGCCATTGCTCTAGTATAAGTTTTACACTTGAAAATAGTTGGCAATTCTGACTGGACTGTTGAACATAAGCCAAGGAGTAGAGCCCATGCTCACATTTGCCATGGAACAGGATTCTCTTTGTGACCGGATCCTTGACACAAAAATAATTTGGATGAAATTCAAAGAAATGATCATTATCAAGAGCAAACCTATGAACTGAGAGGAGGTTTTTCTTTATTTTGGGAACATGGAGGACGTTTTTCAGATAAAAAGGAGTATGACTATGACCATAAACAGTAGATTGACCAATATGAGATATAGACAGACCTACTCCATTTGCAACTTCGTTTTGATCTCCACTCTTGTATGAGTCCTAAATTGAGAGCCTGTATAGATCGCTTGCGATATGATTAGTAGCGCCACTATCCACATACCAGTTTGTGTCAACTTGGTATGTTCCAGTGGAGGCAGCTGCTGCCATGCGTGGTTGATCTTCAGACTGGTATGAATGATCGAAGCGGCAGTAAACAACAGAGAGCATCATGTCCATGCTTGTCACACACTTGACAAGTCGGCCTGCCAGAGCTGCTGTTATTACAAGACCGATTTGAGGACTGGTTCCCTCCATTGTAGTTGTTGCCACCATTGCCACCATTGTAGTTGTTGCCATTGTTTCGGCCACAGCCACAACCGCACCCACCATTGCGACCTCCTTGGGTGGCATTGTTGGCAGATGAAACAACTTGAACTTTAGTATTCTGATGTTCCTTCCGCGCCTTGTAGCTAACAAGATGCACATACAAATATGTTAGGATGACCTCATCTATCTGGTCGTCATGGAGGTAACAAAGGAGTCATATTCGTCTACAAGACCAGCCAAGATGTACGAGACAGTTTCTTCTTCACGGAGTGGATGACCAATAGATGCCATCATGTCCGCCAGATTCTTCATCTTGTGGAAGTAATCAGAGGTTGTGAGATCCCTCTTGCGTAGATTGGCAAGTTGGAATCTGATCTGCATAAGTCTGGCACGCAATCGTGAGGCAAACATGCGCTCTAACGTCGCTCGCACTTCTGCTGATGTCGTCATGAAGAGAACATGACCAAGAATTTCTTCGGTGAGCAAAGATAGGAGCGCGCTAAGAACCAACTAATCCTGTTGAAATCACAGGGTGTGCTCGGGATTTTGGATTTGGCTCGCTCCGATTTCAGTACTTTTAGCAATGAGAGGCGAAGGAGTTGGCACAGATCCCTCCACATAGCCTAACAATCGCTGGCTACGCGGATACAACATGACATGTGCTTTCCATAGGAGAAAATTATCTCTGTTGAGACGCACCATGATGAACTGGTTGAAGGATGGTGCAGAGAGAATTCCTGTCAACATTGAAGCCACGGATGAGGAAGTCGAGAAGTAATTGCTGGATGAAGTCATCGTAGTTTGATTAGAACATGCTCTGATACCATAAAAAACTTTACGAATTGCCGCAATGAGCTCGATTGAGTTCTCCATGTATTTCTACTCAATATTGTTACAAGAGATAATACAATTCGGTTATAATCAAACGTAGAGATCAAACTCATTTCAATCCATAAAAACAGAATTGTCTCGTACGTGCTACAGTAACAACAAAGGACGTCTGCAGTACAAATCCAGCTAGCTCTTCTTATCTCTGAACTTCTGAACTTCGGTATTTTTCTGACAAAAGCTTCGGGACTAATCTGGACTCTGCAACAGATATATTTCTTAACACACCACTCATCACAAATACCACAAATCCACGAGGCATGTATACACACAAGTTACTGACAATATTAGCAATATTACTCTCAAGTGCGAGTCCCATTTCACCCTTAATTAAACATACACACTGAAACAACCGGAGGATTCTGGTCCAGAAGGCGGAGGGAAACAACCCAAACAAGCAAAACAACAGTTTAGCAGTAACTGAAACATAACGGATCACAAGACGCATTCGGGATCATCCAGATACAGCACCAAGCTCCTACTGGCCATCTGCAATCTACCAAGGGAACTCACACAAGTAAGGTTCCACTGCAATTTCACTGAGGTGATACAACATATGAACAACCTGCTTGCGCAAAAGGAAGTGAAAGAAAAAAACAGCGAGCAATGTCCTCACCGCTTTACTGACCATGATGACATGCGAAAGAGCAAATTCTGTAGACCGCTAACCGTTCTTGCTGCCATCTGTATACGGAGATTAGAGTTGGAGAGTGGCATCAGTAAGGTATGTGGTTATGTTTTTGTCGGAGAAAAAAATTTAGACGCATAAAATGAGAAAGTTTAGTTTGTCTGGCACATACCTGGCAATGCGGAATTCAGGAAATCCTCATCTTCATGGAACAGCTGCAGATTCTTCGAAATCAACAAGTATTCAACAGCGGCATCCTGGAAGTCCACTAAGCTGCCAATTTTTATAAGTTCCACGAGCGAAGGGATCTGATCTGCCATCTCATAGAGCAATCCTTGAGATATCTCGTCTGCGAAATTCGTCGCAAACTCGATCTTTTCCTTGTAACCGGCTGCACCATCGCTTCTCTGCATGTATAGCTTGGAGTTCTCCCTCTCCCACCGGAGCATTCGGCTGGCCTTCACATCCAGAGCTCTTCCTGAAGACAACTTTATACTATAACCCACTGTGATTGGTTCATCAGTCTCTAGAACAGTCACATTGAGAAGCCAAGAAATCATCCTGTGTCTCTCTTCGGCAGAAATGGCAATAGCAGGACCAGCAAGGAAAGCAAGGACTATTCGGAGCAAACCAACTTTGATCACCTTATTCAGATCAACTGTTCTGAAACTGCCATTCCCCAAGGTGAAAGAATCATTCTTCTCCACAGCTTTGGAAATTGTCCGAACACCGATACTACCATATATACTGCTAAGCGTTGCTCGACACACGGAAGGTAGGCTCGGAGAAGGGTACCAAACGAATAATGATTGCTGAGGAAGCTTGTTGAACAAATCCTTGAGCAATAGATCATCAGGAATGAACACATCCTCCTTCTTTGATAAAACGATCTTTCCATCAGTACACACTGGAACCTTGGAACAACCAAAAAGAAATTTCTCCGTGTTTTTGCTCCAGTTCTTTGCAATGAACTGCCAGAAAGCAGAGCAATCAGCTATAGATAGTTCACTGACCGAGCTCTCCCATGTGCTCCATAGTTTGCAATAGTGTCCAGCACTAGGGCCATGCCTCACATCAAGAACAACTGAAAAGAAATCAATCAACTTCCTGTCATAGTATTTGTCCAAAACATGTAGCTGAAAGCCGAAAAGATTGTTCCTATCATGAAGAACACAGCTTAGTGAGCTCACCCATTCTCCACTTTCCCTTTCATTTGGTATCCAAACCCAATTGCTAGTGTTGTTTTCAGGCTTCCAATTGCAATCCATCAGGTACGTGTAGATCCGGGAAATAGTAGCACTATCTTTGTGGCTCCTCAGATGCTGAGCAACAAGATCATGTCCACATCTAACATCCACAGTAACTCCAATTATCGCAAGAGCATCTTTGAATGAGGCTATCCCTGAACCATAGAATGCTCCATCGATGAAAGGGCCATCTTCCATGAAGATGGAAGACTGCTTTGGATCAAAGAGGATACACTCATCAGGATATTGGTACCCCATAGTTGTCTTCAACCACTTCTTGCAAACCTTGTCCTGAAAGCCCTTAGGAAGTGGAGTTTTAGAGAGCAAGTAGCTCTGGATGCATTTAAGCAACGACAAGACGGTAGCTTTGGACATGGCTGAAGGATCCTTAGGAATGTTGAGACCTGTGACAACAAATCTAGCACCAACTTTAGCTTCTACAGTAACACCCAGCTCCTTGAGTTCATCTTTATAACCATAAATCTCCTTGCCTAAACCATAACAAGAGTAACCATCATCCATGAATGGTAAGTCTGCTATGGGGGAAAGGGACTGCCATTCTTCATCATATAGGATTGCATCTGAGGGAGATTTGAATCCCTGTGATGTGTGTAGCCACTTCTCATTTCGCATGCAGTTGAAAAGCTCAACAGGAAGTGGGCTGTGTGTTCTCAGCTGCCGATAACATGATAATAGAGCTAGGACACTCGCCTTTGTAAGTGATGACTTCAATACCATCTGCTTGAAAATATGAGCTATAGCCTTCGATGCGTCCTCGAATCTTGTGATCAACCCAGCCTTCTTCAACTCTTCTTTGTACGAAGTGATGTCACTCCCATAAAATCCAAAATCAATTACAGGAATTCCGTCGAAGATCTTAAAAAGACACTCCCATTCAGGATCCACAAGAAAAGATTTATTAGGAGCACAGAATCCAACGTTGGTCTTCATCCATTTCAAATCCTTGAGCTTCCTAATGAAGCCATCACATGAGTTCACATACCGGATACACTTGAGGATTAGTACAGTAGCTTCAGATGTAATAGCAGTAGAACTGAACTTGAAGTTATTAATTATAAGATTGTAATTGTCTTTAAACCCAACAAGAACACCAAGCAACTTGAGTTCTGGTTTATATGTAAGGATAGCCTCACCGTAGAACCTGACATCAAGGAATGGTTGGTTGCTGATACATGATACCACTTCCCAGTCTGAATCATAGATGATACAACCAGCAGGAGACATGTAACCGAGAGTACTCTTCATCCATTTTCCATCTTTGACACTGTTGATCAGTTCGCTTGGAGATAGAACCTTCTCTCGAAGAAACCGAATCAGCCGAAGCAGTGAGTACACATTCTCTCTGGTCAGAGTATTGCTTGCAGCCATAGACATGAGGCGGTTGCCAATGTAAGCTGATGCCTCCCGAAATTCAAATCTTACCCCAATATGCTTGAGTTCCTCCTTGTATACATGCAATTTGTTTTGATAGAATTGTTGGTCAATCATTGGTATGTCAACAAAGGAAGATCCATTTTGCAAAAGACTTCCCCACTCGGCGCTGGACAGAAATGATTCATTTGGTGGCTTGTACCCAACTGATGTCATCAGCCAGTTTCCCTCTTTTACACAAGCCAAGAATCGAGCTGGTAATTGTACACTGTTTGACTTCAGATTGTGTATCCATTGCAATAGCAAGATTGCATTGTCCACAGTTAGAGGTGATGAGACAGTTGGGAAACTTGCATTTGGGGGGTGTATGAATGGCACATCAGAGGCTTGCAGTTGTGTCTTGAGGAATGCCAAGAGCTGGTCTTCAGGTGTGTAGTTCCCAGCGAAATAGCCTGCTGACTTGTAATCTGCTGACAATTCAATGTAATTCTCTTTCCTCCACGGGTTCGTGCCCATCAATCCAACCCATTTGCTACCCTTGGCAGGAACTAGAATGTTGCTTCCTGTCTTAACTACATCGCCATAGCTGTCAATTACTGGCATAACACGACACAGTTCTGATAAGTAGCTTGGCTCTATGTGACGCATCTTGGATGAGTGGTACAGAAAGTGAGCAAAAGATATGACAGGCCTCCGATCAGAACTCAAGAAATTAACTACAGTCATTCCATAACTGTAGACAGATACAACCTCCACTTTTGCATGGCTCTGAAGCCAATTTTTCACTTTTGTCTTATCTGAGAAATCTTCTAGAGCTGTCTGTGTACTGGGAGGCACAAAAAACCGGTTAGAAGATGGAAACTCCCGGTTCCAGCTGATAAGCCATGATATGTACTTCTTCTCAGATGCAATGCACAATCTATCAGTCCGTTCACTAGCCCTGGATGTACTCCAGAAAGAGAGAACATCGTTCCTGTCAACATACTTCAGTAGGGGAATGGACATCATGTTTGTACCGGAAAAACAGTTTTGCCAATTGTCCGCAATAAAAGATATGATTTCCAGGTAAAGCTGTTCCTGTACCTCCTTGACAAGATTAGACCCCTCAATGCATTTCGCATACCATTCAGGGCTCACGCTTTTGACACCCAGAAATGCAAGCACACTGTTGTGTGCACTGTTGTCAAAATGAGAGCTAAGAATGTAGGTTCCATGAGTCGACAGATTATTCAGATCCACTCCAGATTCCTGTGCTTTCTTCAGGATAGTCCAGAAGGCTGGTTTGAGCCGCCCAACCTCACCAGGCTTGCAAAATATCTTCTGTGAAGTGTGAGATTCACATGGCACTATGTCCTCGACAAGAACCTTGTCTTTGATGCCAGACCTAACTGGTTCAAGCAATGGGATTAGTGAAGAATTGACCGGCAGGAAGTTGAACATAGATGGCAGCGATATTGCTGGTGCATCAGCACTCGACTTCACAAGTGCTACAAAGCATTCAGGAAAGCACTTGGGACACACTCTAGAATTCCCTTGTTCCACGGACTGTCAAACAGTATTGCCTCTCTTGATGATGCAAGGAGGAAGTCAGCCTGAATGATGAAGGAAAGTCTGTTACCATCTCAGTGGGAAGGAAAGCATAGACACCAGGTGATAGCTGCTTCCCACAGGATAGACGCTGGCCATGTGGGAAGGCCAGGGTGATGACCCACTCATCAATTTCAGCACGCTTGTCCACTCTATTCTCTGGCTTGACTGGGAACTTCTGCCTCCACATATAGTAGCCGCACTCTTCTTCTCCTTTCCCATTCTCTTGAGCTGATAAATGGAGTGTGTAAGACTCTGCGTGCATGTTCTTCCTCACTTGGTAGTTCTTTTCACTCGATATTGAAATCTCACTAACACTGCTTTCCTTGGGATTGCAATTATCTTCCTGGACAGAAAGTCGCCTGATCTTTGACAGAAACAGTAGCATTTCAGGATGCAAGCTTGACAGCTGCTGCTTCACCGCATCAACCTTCTCATCCTTCAGAGGCAAGATGACAGTGGTTGTTGGAAGGACTTTGGAACGCCCATATATTTCTTTGATGTCTGAAAGGCTAGGTCTGGATTCAACCCATTCAGGGACAATGTATCCAATATTGCATTCTGGACAAGGTTTCTCATTGAACTTGATCTGATAGCCGTTACTGAATATATGGGGCTGGCTCGATATCAGGAACACGCTCTTGAACCCAATACCTAAATCAAGAGCAACATGCTATTACAAATTTGAGGTACTATTGTTAAATGGTAAGCAGGTATGTAACCACGTGTTGCACTCTTAAAATGAAATGGGTGCTATTGTTAAATTGGATGAGCAATAATGACAGCTGCTACAGATTTTTGCATGTGTGGATCTTTTGCTTACCTTGTCTTGCTAGATGTTAATAAACAATAGCATGAAGAGACAGGGTTAAACTAAGGAAAAATTCCATTTGACCCCCTAAACTCTTATGAAAGTCTGAAAATCAACCCTCAACTACGAAACCAGACACGCGACAACCTCCAACTCTTAAAACCGTTCAGTTTACCCTCTGAGACCAAAACCACCCCAGTTTTGCTGACATGGCATCTACTTTAGCATCCATGTCACCATATTTTGCTACCTTATCTGCCAACTCACCTCTTCTCTCTTTCTCCATCTCCCCCTCTTCACTCTTTATTCTCATTTCTTTAATATCCCAAAACGCTTTAAAGGAGGAAAATGCATTAGAGAGGGAATTAAAGGTTTTAAAAAGGGGGAAATCAGAAATTTAGGAAAACCTGGGCCGTGGGCTCTCGGCCCACGACAACCTAGCCCAAAGAGGGGGCCGACCAGGGGGGTCTAAGAAGAAGGCGAGGGGCGGTAGCCCCAAACCCCTAGCCCCCCCCCACCCACCCTCCACCTCCCCCCTGCGCTCAGCCCTACCCTAGCGCCGACCCTCCCCTTGCCATAGGCCGCTGCTGCCTCCCCACTGCCGCGCTGCCCTGCTGCTGCACCCTGCCTTGCCACCGGCCAACTGCTGCCAAAGGGGAAGAAGGAGGACAGCAGAGAAGAGAGGAGCAAGGAGAAGGAGAAGAAGAAGGAAAACCGTGATTCGTCATGATTGTCAAGGGTAAACCCTGTTAATCCTTAGGTTTTGCCATGAATTAGTCGTTGTAAAGCATGGTATAATGGTGAACAACGAGTAGTTGTCGTTGTCATATTGGTTTATTTGCCATGCGATTTATTTATATTGTGTTAAGTTAAATATTTTCCATGGTACTATTGATGAAAAGAGATATATTGTGATATTGATGCAACTACCATGGGGATGATATAGTGAGATTATTGTTGTTTAATATATTATTGCATCATTCACTTGTGTAAGGGTCAGGGCGGTGAGTACTACCATGTTCATAGCTAATCCATTGTGCCCCATGTTAAAATCCTACAGAGGTAGAGGCCTGGCCCTAAAGAAGGTAGGAGAGAAAAGTGTGTGCCCGACGGGTGAACACTTCGCTATACCGGTATCAGCTAAAAGAAGTGTATCATGACATTTGCATACATAAGAATTATATTGTTAAGAATGTGAATGAGAATGATGAGGCTTTTGATTATACATCGACTGTTAATGAGCTTGTGTTCTTACTATTGTATCTACTACTTGCTGAGTCGTGAACAGCCTTGCCCTATTGTTGTTTTTAGGTGACCGTTGACGACATTGCACATGGGAAGGGTTAGCACACTTGGAACCATATCATTCATTCAATTATATGAAACATTGTCCATGAGACATTCTATTAGCATGATGATTTATAATTAGGATTTGATATTATTGCTTAGCCTTAGTTGATAGATTGGAATTGATTATTCGTTCAATAGATTTGATTTGATTGGTTTTGCTTCGTTCTTGGTTATTATATTTTCATGTTTCCTATGAAATAATAATTCATGTTTGCCGTATTGTTATGCTTGAGTTATTGTGGCCCGTGGACGGGTTTTATCATTGATATGCTTACTGTAATTTAGTGTTAATTGATGTTAAATTTGATAGTTAGTGTATTTTAGTGGCATTTCGGGCTCCGTGTTGGACCGGGGTGTTACATTTGTTACACAGTAGGTGGCCATGGAAGCGGCTCAGCTGAGCTCGGCGCTAGCAAGGACCACCTGCTTCCACGCCATGCTCGTCGAATTTGCTCTGTATCCGCCAGTGAGCTTCATCCTACTCTCTTGATTGTTGAGCCAAGGCGAGCAGCGCACGTGCCGAGACAAGTACGCCAGCACCCGTCCAACGCTCTCCGCATCGTCGGCGACCCGCATAGGGCCAGTTTGCGCGAGTGTGTCAGCCACGTGCCGAGTCGTGGAGCCAGGTGACAAGCGGGTGGAGGCGAACAAGGAGGCTGGTGGAGCGAACACACATAGGAGAGCTTCTTGGGCTGCGCTCAGTCGAGTAGGAATGATGACACAACTGCCTTGGGCGAGGTGAGCATGGAGAGCGTTCAAGAAATCCCACTACCATTGCTCTGGCAAATCTTTTTTGAGAATGTTCAGGACCAGCACATATTTGTTTCTGAGTATGGGTATTTGAATGCATGACCCTCTTGCACCACACCCAACTTCACTACCAATACGGTACATGGGCACCCCGTAAAAACCTTTACAAAATACGTATATGTTCCAAGAATACTGAGTTCAAATAGTGTCTACTGCAGTGTTCCCCTAGGCGCCTGCCTAGGCGCTAGGCGCAGCCCTCCCGCCTATCCTGCCTAGGCCCACCTAGGCGATGATTAGGCGCTAGACACTGGTCTGCCACCCAACTAGCGCCTTGCGCCTAGAGGAACACTAGTCTACTGACTATACTTTATCACCATTATAACAAGGGGCAAGTGGCACAGTAACATCACTCAAAAATCAAAAGTTGGAAAATAACATCGATGTGAGGATGAAATGTGGGCCCATGGCCCACTTGTCGTCTTCACATGGGATGTTATTTTCCATTTTGTATATAAATGCAATGTCACTGAGCAAATTAATCCTTATAACAAAGTACTGAAAAAAAAAACCAGCCATTTTACATGCCATTTAAGCTGTAGCAGCTATAATAATGCTTGACAAGAATGGTTCCAACTAATGTTGTCTTAAATGAAGTTAAAGGAATAACATTACAACAGTAAATTATTTCTCATTGGCCAAAAAAGAACACAAAAGGATTTAGTGAGCTGCAAAGATTTACCTTTCTCTCCAATGTAACCCTTGTGTCTGAGTCCTTTTTTCGTTGACTTCCCCACACGACAGATAGACTCTATATTGGATGGAGAGAAGCCCCTCTCATTGTTGAAGATGAGCAAAGTCGCCGATGCACCAGATCCAGTAATATCATTGGATGTAATCAGAAACTCCAAAGAAGGTTCTACTTCAGAAGGGTACTCATTATCTTCGGCGTTCTATTTTTTTAGAAAGAAAAATTAACATGAGATGTTGTACTAACATTTATTTACTAACAAGTGCAAATACAAGCAAAGCAGGCTCGCTAGTCTACACAGCAAAGAATGGCTGCTTAAAATTATTTGTTGGCTTAATGAGATTTGAGAAAACAAGCATATTTAGTGACACAAGTTTGGCATATTGTTACAGCATTTCAACATAGACTTGGTAGCAAACTATTGCGTCAAAATTACAGGCATGGAAAACGTAAGTATTATGCCATATACATGTCTTCCACTATTAGGTATATATGCTACTATCACAGCAATTATGCGAAAAAATAACACATACTTATAGCATTTGGGCATAGCCATCGTATCAAATTGGTGCATTACAAAATAGCTCGCAGGGAGCACTTGTCTAGTTCAATACCAATTACTGCATTAAAAACATAAAGAATACATTCGAGTATTATCAAGAACTTTCATAAATATGTAGCCCTTGAAAGGCTGACTCATTCTAAGAAAGGGCATCTATAACTTTTAGTATTTGTATGCTTTATGAAAATGGTCTAATGTTGCGAAGCAATAATTTAGCACAAGGAACTATATACCTATAACATGGAATAGGAACTGCAACAAGAAAAGCACACCAAGAGATGTGGTTTGGTTGTACAGACAAGAAAGTTTTAGAGGGAAAACAAGAAGAAAAATAGCGTTGTTCCCTAGTTTTTGTATACTTCAGATTTGCCAACATTTCTATGAATATTATCAAGACCATATTGCTTGCTTCCACAAACCATAACAAATATCTGACAAACAAGCTCATGTATGCCATTTATTTTGAAAATCTGCACACTAAATCGAGCATCAATGAGAAAATAAGGTCACATTGACAAATTCACCATTTCTTCTCAATCAAGATTGTTTTATATGGAATGGTGTTCACAAGTGTGCAGCATATATGAGTATGTTAGAGTCATACTTGAATAAAAGTCTAGACTTGGCCGCATTTTTTTCATTAATTCATTTGAAAATACTATGTATCTTTTGACATAATGAAAGAATTAGGTCCATAACCTAACAAGCTGTTTTGCAGACAGATGGTGTTAGCAAAAAATTTAAAGAATTTTCACTTCCAAGTTGGACCCATATGACAACCAAACGTTCCATTTTTCAAAATGAAAAAAAAACAAGCATTTACAAAACCTATTAGCAATAGTTTTGTTAGTCTTAAATCCAGAACGATCAAGGGATCGAGATTAAGCTAGGAGAGCTTAGGTCCAGAAAGATCAAGGTGCTACCGGAAGATGACCGAGGCTTGTAGAGTAATGGACATGACAGGCAACGGAAAAGTGGATTGGGACTAAGCTTAGGGAGGAAGTGAGGTCCAAAACAGTTAGGAAAGGTGCGTGCAGTCATGGCGTATGGTAAGACATCTGGTGCGCCAAGTGACTTGGGCCCGTTTGCAAGCGAGGACGG
The DNA here is from genome assembly GCA_036346255.1 of Ampelocalamus luodianensis. Classification (NCBI taxonomy): domain Eukaryota; kingdom Viridiplantae; phylum Streptophyta; class Magnoliopsida; order Poales; family Poaceae; genus Ampelocalamus; species Ampelocalamus luodianensis. Next base: position 21,022,430 of record CM070638.1, on the reverse strand, counting down.
TTCGGCAAGATTCGAAAGCGTGAGAGGTTTGGTGGGAAATCATTGGGGCCACATGGGTAATGCTTCGATGTTAAGGAATCAGGAAAGGTCGGTAGAGGAGTATTTTGGTAAATTGCACAATGCCGAAAAGTGGAAGTATGCAAAACCACGGCGGCGGCCTAAGTGGATTAGGTCTAGGATACTCCATGGCGAAAACATGACGAATTTGCCCTAATAGAGCTAAAGATGAAGACAACTCTTTGAGAAGCGTGCGTGAGTGAGACTCGTTTTTGTGGGGGCTTAACGGATGTTCGTTAGGGTTTTCTCTCTAGACCTAGCCTCTACTACAAAAAAGGGTGGTGTAGGATTTGCATACCCACCTAAGCCAAGGAACTCTAATGTGAAATTGTGAAAAATAGAGAGGAGAACACTAGGGTTTGAGAGATGTATTGAGATAGATGAGAGCACTTGTGTGTGTGCTGCCTTAGTGGCTTTGTCCTCCTAAGGGAGCGACAGTAAACATTTATATCCAAGTAGAAATAAAATCTCCAAATTCGTCCAAATCTTCCTTTGATATGCTTAAGTGTTGATTTCTTTATTTGGCTTGGTTTTCGGTGTTTCTCCTCCCATCTTGATCTTGATTTGTACTTAGGACATGTAAGTGATAGATATATTTCTTGGAGACTAGATCCCATCCATTTAGGTAGTTTTTGTTGCAAGTTATTGAGTTTGCCCGATTTGGTGAAAGAAATGGTGATTTTGGGGGTTTTGCTCTTGGGGGCTTTTGACTTGATTCTTGGTATGATTGAGGGTGCTAAGATGTGTGGGAAACCATCATTAACCATATTAGATTGACTCCACCCACGAGGTACTTTTAATCACTGTTTTCGTATTTGGCCCTATTTTGGTGCAACCTTCACTCAAACGATAAAAGGTTAAAACTTCGGCAATGATCTTCAAGATTTTTTTTATTAGAACATGTTCCTGACATCCTAGAGAATGTGTGTTTCAAGTTTCATGAAGTCTAAAGTTGTGGATCAAAAGTTAGATTAATTTATGATTTTGAAACCATTTTAAAATTCAGTTTCTGGGCTGACATTACTATTCACCAGTTTAACCGCACTTTTTCACTGGTCTAGCCGCTACCTCATCTGATCAGATTCCAGTGGGGATTTAGGGAAGTCTTGATCTTCTTATTGCCTTATTTGAATGAGCTCCGCGTAGCTATCGTAGTGAAAGAATATTGAATTGGTTAAGACAAAAGATTTTAAAGAAATCATTGAGTGTGTGGCGCCTACTCGGCTCCCTCGTAGTCGTCGCCTCGCTCCTACACTTTTACGTAACTGACAAGTGGGCCCAGTAGTTCAGGGCCCAACTAGCCAACCAGTGAGCTCAAGCCGAGAACCCAATGAAACAGCATGTACAAAATAGGGAAAACTTCTTAATAAAAAAGGGAACAAAACGCTTCATATACTACCGTATAACCATGGGGCGCAGGCCTATATTGAAGCAAATGTACATTTAGTAGAAAAAAAATATGTGCAAAATTTGTTCACTTCACATTGGAGAGAGGAAAAATAATAAAAACGAAGGCAGAAAGAAAGAGGGCCATATAGCAAGTTGATCAAATACAAGAAAAATACAGAAAATAAAATATTATCACTTGGAGCGACAAATATGTGGAATTAAAGAATGGAGTGCCGAAGAAATAAAAAATAAACCATATCAAGAAAGCAAATATTTCACCTGGACGAGCTCCATGAGGAAGTGCACGTCTTTGGAGTAGAGCTCCTGGCTGAGGTAGTTCACAGCCTGGTGCATGTCCTCCGCCAATGGGTTCTGCTCGCCTCGGCCGATGTAGTAGCGCTCGCGCCGGATCCTCTCCACGTGCTCCCGGGCCGCCGCCGGCGACGAGGACGACGACATTTGGAGATGGTCCAACGCGGGGAGATGATGAGGGGTTTTGGAGAAGGAAAGTGGAGAAGCCGAGAAGGTGGCTCTTGGGCTTCACCGCTTTTATTGGGTGCCTGCCCGGTGTCCCTTGTTGCAAAGAACACCTCTTGCTCCTTTGATATCATGTAGAACTAGTTCGGGTCACCGGTTGCCTGTGCAAAAGGTTTTGTATCCTCTGTCGTTTGTAACGTTCCACATTTCGAGCTTTCAAAAAAAATATTGTGTGGTTTAGGTCTCCAAAAAATTCATCAAATTTTCTTGAATTAATAAAACTTAATTAGAAATTTATGAAATTAAAACAATTTAATATATTTAATGTAAACATCAATTAAATCAATCGCTCTCTCCATCGGACCATTCCCTCTGGCCCACCTCCACCCGGCCCGTCCCAGCTCCCTATCCCCGCCAACCCACTCCACTCCCGGCCTCCTTCACCGAGCCCGCCTATCAACCGCATGCCGCGTCGCGTCGCCCGACCCTGCTCGCGGCCGCCGCGCGCCGCGCGCGTGTGCCACAGAGCTCCTCCTCCGCGCCACCCTCGGTGTCCAAGCCACCGAGGCTATAAAAGCCCCGACCAACCTCGTGTTCCACGCCCCGTGACCCGACGCCTCCCTGCCCTAGTCGTTGTCACCCAGATCGCCGCCAAGCGCCATCGCCCCGGTCATTTTCTTGAAGCTCGGCGCCGCCTTGCTGAACTCGATCTCCACCGTCGAAGCTCCTCAAGCCGTCACAACCGCGCCACCGGGTTTTGCCTCATCCTCCTCCGTCGATTGCACCCACCCATCGGAGCCCCCATGCATTGCATCGTCGTCGCCAACTCCGTCTTCCTTGCCTCCGGCCGCGTCCCGCCACCCCGAAACCTTCCCGTCGGGTTCCTCGTTTCAGTGAATCCTTTGTGAATCCTTTGCGAATCCTCTCACGTCATATCGCGTTCCACCTCCCGATCTATCTTTTCCCTCTCTCAATTCCGAGTTTCGTTCTTCGTGCACAGAGTTTGGCTTCATCTCTTCCAAGTCCAACTACCGCCCCTTCGTCGTCCAATTCTGCCGCCTCCGTTGAGTTCCCGTCGATACCATCCACCCCGTTGGGTTCATCATTCAATGTTCTACCATGTGCTCACCCTCCCGTCGCCGGTACATCTTTCCATTGCAGAAGTTGTCTTTAGTGCTGTCTATAGATGACATGGAGGGATACTATAGACAACAGTTGTCTATTACATTATACATGCCCTTAGTGGGTAAGGAAGACTGGAACTAGGGGTGAAAACGGATCGGATAGTTTCCGACCGATCCGGACAAAAAAAACGGATTCGGAATGTCTCGGATCGGATTTTTCTCGGATAATTTTCAGATCGGAAACGAATTCGGATCCCCCCCCTGCGGAAACGGATACTGTAGGCATGCTATCCGCCTACGAAAACGAATACGGATTATCCGGATATCCGGATTTCAACCCAAAAGAGAAAAGGGGATTTTAATTGATTTTTGAATTTTAGAAAATGCAACAAATCAAATAATCTTTTAGAAAATAGCAAATAGAGTTCAAAAATCCTAGAAAAAATCACATAAATTCGTTGAATTATTTTTAACTTAATAAAATTAATTCCAACTTAAAGTTGGTTTTTATTTTTGTATATAAATTATTTCAAATTTCTAAAAATAGGAAAAACCTTTTAAAAATTCAATAAATTAATTAAAATTTTCTTTTTCACTTTAAATCCAATAAAATCTCAAAAAACTCAATAAATTTTATTTTTTACATTAAAAACTAGGAAATTAAATAATTAACTTTATTTTATTATTTTTCTTCCTTTTTAACCAGGAAAACTCTTTTAAATCTTAGAAAATCCAATAAAATAATAACTTTATTAATTTCATTTTTGGCAACATACTTTGGGATGTTACAGTCATTTGCATATAGATTAACCATCCAGTCTAATCGATATTAGTGTGAACTAAATTTTATGCATATGATGAACTAAGTGTGAATGTGTGATGACTTTGTGAGTTATGACTTATGAGCTAAATATGTTAAACTAAGTGTTATATTTGTGATGAACTAGTTAATGTAACTTGCTAGTGCCAATGTTATGTGTGGTTGCTGAAAATATGAACAATTCATGAATGTTTACATCAAATAAATTAGTTATATGTTTTCGTTAATTTTTGGCATACAATTTAAGGGGTTTTCATGTTAGAAAAATATACGTGACCATATTCGTTTGATTAAGTATTAGCTCCGTATTAAGTATTCGATACTATTTGTATTAAATATTAGTATCAGGGTATTAGTATTCGTATCGGATTCGAAAAAATATGAAAACAAATATGGCAAAGCCATTATCCGTCCGTTTCCGATCCGTTTTCACCCCTAACTGGAACAACAATTGCAAACCTTTGATCACCAATCAACTCATTACGTGCCTTTCTGCTGGGCTCATGTTTACTTCAGCCAAAAATCCTATAAAAGCCCTCATTCCGTAGGAGCTTAATTAGTAGAAACCATTGATTAAAGATCCCTCGTTCATAAAGATATTGTTGATCTTGAGTTCTGTTGATAAAGAGTTCGAATTCTCCTAATTTCATTTACCTTTCCTCCATTCCTAGCACCAAGACTCAGGACACTAATCTTCACCGGTGAGCACAAGAACGCTATCGAAATCGCTTTCACAAAAGAGTGACGTTTTTGAATTTTCAAAGTCAACAACATGCTTCTTTGACCACTGAATTTTCTTATCATATATTTGAAAAAAAGTTGTAAAAGTGTGATATTATGAAACTATTTTTTTTTGACAAATTCATTCGTATCATTTTCATATATCCAAACTATATATTTTAAACAATATATTTTGTCAAAATTTATAAAGTTTGACTGCACGTATTCTAGAGTGTCACTCTTTTGTAACCAGGAGGAGTATCAAATTAAAGTAGGTCATTCATTGTCATACATCAAAGTTCAAATCGTGTCTTCAACTTCCAAGAGCATGAATGGCTTGAACAGATTTACATGAAGGAATGGCTTGGGACTAGGCAAAGAATTAGTGCTTCCAAAACTTTAGCTATCGATGTATTTTTAAATATTTAGATTGAATACATGAAAATCATATGTATAAATTTGTCTCGAAAAGTATTTTCGTAATATTATAATTTTATTGGGTATTATAACTATATGGCAATAAAAATTAGTGATCAAAGTTACATTTTGGGACCGTGGCAGTGCCTAAAACATTATGTATTTGTGACGGATAGAGTAGTTTGATTGCACATACTGTAGAAGGAAGTATAAGAATGTGCATATATGATACTAAAGCATACTCAGATGCTATAAGTTGCCGGAGTAACAGGATGACAAGCTCTCAATTTCTCATTTTGCTGTGAAGCCTCTGCAAATTTTCTTTTCCGTGGAGCATAAAAGCATTTTTTCTATGTATTTTTTTTTGTGTGGATAGTGGATTAATGTAGCTAAATTATGTAAAAAAAAAATGTTAAATTTCATATAGTGAGTACTATTTTGCCATCGGGTTCTTTGCAACTGCAAATTGAAACTCGCCCAGCTGACGAGTGTCTTAGAGGCGAAGTAATTAAGATGCGTTGCTTCTTATGAAACCCTTTCACTTCCTAAGTTCCTATGCTGAGCAGCCGGCATGGAATCTGTTTACAGTGACTGAACACACAAAAAGGAACACTTTAGACCAAAATGTACGTGGAAAGGTTGTGTGTCCTTTTGGAACGGCTGCATCCAAACCATAAATTTAGCATGGCAGCAGTAGCAGTGTTTCTCGAAGAAAGTAGAGCTCATTTGTCGCAAAGGATAAATTTCCTATATTCCAAGCAGGCCTGAAATACAGAACAATGCACAAGGCAAGTAGAGAACCGTGGAAACATGCGAACAAATTACGATTAGTAATCCCACCACAATTATATTTCTATGGTACAACGTTTCCCAAGAACAAATTACAGACCTCTGGACAATTTTGTAAAACCGTGGCTTTTCCAGATGCTGTAAATAAAAGTCTCCCAAGAACAAAGGAGAAAAGAAATGTTTGATTTTGATGTACCATTGGTGGAATTTCTTGTAGTTTAGTAGCAAGTGCCTTGGAAAGGAGCATGGAGGACGTGGAGGACGTGGTTTCCATAGCTTTGGAATCTAGTACGACGACCCGCCCTTTGCAAGTAAAGTCTATAGGTCATTCTTCCACTACTGCTGCACTCCCATAAAAGCTGGATGCATTGCGTCTGATGCTAAGCAAAGGATTGCAGAGTAGATATGAATAATAGCACCTTCTTCACTTCACAATATATGGTCCATCCATGTACTCTTCAATTCCTTCGCCTGAAGTCTTTTGTCATCCCAAAGTTGCATTTTGGGACTTTGGCAGTGCCTAAAACATTATGTATTTGTGACTAGATAGAGTAGTTTGATTGCACATACTGTAGAAGGGAGTATAAGAATTGGGAGCCACTAGCAGTCGTACGTCCGATTAAATGAGTCTCACCATACACTCCCATTAAAGAAACTTCCGGGATTAAATTCAGCAGTCAGGTCAAGTCTTGAGCTCTTCTTGTACTACTCTACTAGTACACCTCATTAGAAACCTCAAAATCAGCTCCTAATTAATCGCCGGAGATATGCTAGCAAGGAAATATAAGCTAAGCTATTAACCCAACATCGATGTAGACAACAGTGCACATGCACATACATGCAAATGAAAATACGGAGCAACAAGCAGACAAGGCAAAATTCGTAAAGAACATCGGATCGTGCGCTGGCCATGTTCTCTGCATGCGCTTTGTGCGCATACATTCCTCAGACACGGTTACAACATCCTAGGACAATGATTGCAACATCCTCCAGACACGGTTGCAACATCTTCGGACAACGGTTGCAACATCCTAGGACAATGGTTGCAACATCATCGGACAACGGTTGCAATATCCTAGGACAATGATTGCAACATCCTCCAGACACGGTTGCAACATCTCCGGACAACGGTTGCAACATCCTAGGACAATGGTTGCAACATCCTCAGATAACAGTTGCAACATATTAGGATAATGGTTGCAACATCCCCGGACAACCACGGAGACTTAAGAAATCACAACATTTCCAAAAACCCAAACAAACAAATTACGATGTTAAAACGCTCACAATTTTTTTTTGGCGGTGCAACATTTTTGTTAGGCGCTGCTAGGGCTTGTATGTCGGCGCGAGATTTTCATCGTGCGGTTCGACCATCGTTGGATTAAAGTAGCGAGGTTGATCAAAACCATTGACTCCTATCTGGTTAATTGATGTCCTCAATAGTGGCCCCACCCCTCGATTACTTGATTAATTAGAAGATGCGTGTGGCCTATAGGAATAGGTCCTACCGTGCGGTCGAAAATGCAATATGTCTGATAACGGTTGTAGCATCCCGCACAATGGTTGCAACATCATCGGACAACGGTTGCAACATCATCGGACAATGGTTGCAACATCCCGGACAATGGTTGCAACATCCTCGGACAACGGTTGCAATATCCTCGAAAAATAGTTGCAACATCTTGGACAACGGTTGCAATATCACAAATCAAAAACAAAGCATATAGAAAATAATCGTTGGGAAAAATTGCAACATCGCCGTGAGCAGTATGCAACACTTTTTCTCTGGATGCAACACTTGCAACATCCGGACAACGGTTACAACATCCTAAGACAATGGTTGCAACATCTCGGAGATGAGATAACGTGGATGAGAGAGGGATAAATAAAAATTGGACCATTCCTCGTGCGATGATCGTATGTCTGAGAAACAAAACACGTGTATATATATGTGTGTAGTAGCTGTTTATAGAGATAAATAAAAAAGACAATCAATTGTAGAATCTGTCTTTAGTCTTGTCTATAGATGATATGGATGGATACTTGTCTATAGTGTTGTAGATGCCTAAGTGCGTGAATGTCTCGGTGAGACATTTAATTTGGTTTGTGTCTTGTGCGGGCGGCGCATTCGTACTTAATTAGTTGTGGATAAAGAAGAGCTAGACCAGGAGAATACTAGAACTAGAAAACAAGCAAGGTTACGTAATGAGCCAGGGGCGAGGCGTCGGACTATTTTCTTCCTATCGGACGTATGCCTCCAAACATTTCCCATAAGAATTTGCATATATGATACTAAAGCATACTCAGATGCTATAAGTTACCGGAGTAACAGGACGACAAGCTCTCAATTTCTCATTTTGCTGTGAAGCCTCTGCAAATTTTCTTTTCCGTGGAGCATAAAAGCATTTTCCTATGTTTTTTTGTGTGGATAGTGGATTAATGTAGCTAAATTATATAAAAAATGCTAAATTATGCTTCTTTCCACAACGTCACGTACGAAACCTTTTCACTTCCTATGAGGAGCAGCCGGCATGGAATCTGCTTACAGTGACTGAACACACAAAAGTCACTTTTAGACTAAAATGTAGGTGGAGAGGTTGTGTGACCTTTTGGAACCGCTGCACAGCCAAACCATAAATTTAGCTTAGTAGCAAGTGCCTTGGAAAGGAGCATGGAGGACGAGGTTACCTAGCCATTGCAAACGGAAAAATAAGTCATTCCCATAAAAGCTGCATGCATTGCGTCTGAGCTGACCAAAGGATTTCAGAGAATGTGCGTAGAGCTTCTCTCCGTTCATTTTTTTTTTGAAGGGAACTTTTCTCTGTTCACCTCGGATACCCGGTAGTCCCTTGATTCACAAGGTCAAGTTTTTGGCTCATTTTCTCTGTTCACCGCACCGGCCTGCCGTGCTCTAGAGGAGCTGCAGGCGCCCTGCCGCTTACTGGGTGGGCTGCAGGTTGTTGCGCGGGTGGGCTGCAGGTTGTTGCCCCGCGCATTCGGGCCCACCGTCACATCCCTGTCATGTTGGCCATCGCGTCGCTGCCCCCCTCCGCTCACCCGTCGCATCGCTGCCCCTCTCTGCCGCTCACTCGGTGCACTATAGGCCTGCCACGCCCGTCGGCGTCTTCGTGTCGCTTCAGCGTCACCCGCATCATTGTCGGCGGGAAGCGAGCAAGCAAGAAGAAAGCGTCGGCCGAATATTTTCTGATTTGAGAAATTTTATAAGCGGTGTTAAGTGGTTGTATTAGTAGAAAAGGTCTACATCAAGCAAAGATCTTGAGAAAGATAAAAAATCGCATGTATTATGTTTATTAACGATGTATTAGTATTTAATTAGCCTTTTGACAATGTTAGGAATATAACCGTTATTAATTTAGTAGTTTGTTAATTAGCCACAAATTAGGTAGCATAATTAGAAAAGGATTACGGAGTGTAGTTGCTTTGGTGATGTAGGAAAACATAGAATAGATAGTGCAAACTCTTTAGGTGGTTGTGTATAAATTTTGGAACATGGTGCGAATGTGTTTGATACGATTGTTGGCTATGTAGGAACAAAATTAAACATGTTAATGGTTATGGCATTTTTGAGCACACGTGATTTGGAAGATGATCGACAATAATTGGCTAGTATGTTAATTATGCCTTGATTAATTAACATAATTAGAGTCTGGATTCGAAAGTTCGATTGCTTTGGCGATATAGGAAAATGTAGATTAAGTAATGCAAACTATTTAGGTGATTATCTCTGAATAAAATGTTTAGCCCATATTTTGATAAATTTAGTAGTGACGAGGATCTAATAATCATCATTTTACTATTTATCTATAATTCTTATTATAGGTAAATATGACATCATCTGATGTTTGAATATACCCCTTACAATCATAAGGAGAAGCCAACCAAGTAGTCGTAAGCCCTTCTCGACCACCCCATAGTCGTAAGTCTTCCTATGACTACCTCAAGTCGTAAGTCCTTCTCGACTACCATGTGTTGTAAGTTTTCTCGACTACCTTACGGTGCGTAAGCTCTTCTCGACCAGTCACTCTGACGCCCTATAATCAATGGAGTGCGGCGGCGGGCCTAATTGATTAGGAATCTAGCGATGAAGGTGTCTTTGTTATTCTCGGAATAGCGCACATAATACCCGTTATCTCGACTAGTAGCGCGGGCGGCGTGGAGGAATTACTACTCCGATGATTACTGCCAGCAATGCGCCCATTACATGGAGTAATGAGGCGCCTCTTGGCCTGGAAACGGCTATTCAGAGAAAGAGGAGGGACAATCAGGAGGAGTACAAGCCTTAGTCTTTCTACTGATTGTAAACACTATACTCAATATAGTACACACAGGAGTAGGGTTGTTATTCTCTTCGAAGAAGGCCTGAACCTGTATAAAAATCCCCGTGTCAATCTCTCTGCGTGATTTTAGTCTTGGAGACCCCCTGAATCAAACAATTTTTACGTAAGAACGGTTCTAAAACATCGGCGATTGGCGCCGTCAGTGAAGTCGCGGTAATCTCTTGTCATCATCTCTCTTTTCCAATTCTCATGCTCTTATGGCGGGAGAGTGGAGCGAGACAAGCGGTTCGACTTGGCCAGTTACGTGGCGTCGACATGGATGCGGTTTCGATTCTGAGCAGTATCGACTCATCGATGGCATTGCCTCCTCGAGAGATCTTCCATCGAGTCCGAGGACAACATGCCACCGATGGCGTTGAGGAGGATCCATATCCCCTCGTGATCGTCCACGAGGACCGGTTTCCTCGGAGGGCAAGGTCAATCCAACCACAAGCGAGGACTACACCAGGCGGACTCACAACATGGCGAGTTTTCCCTCAGAGTGTTCAAGTCCCCTAAGGTGGTCGACACGGCAAGACAGTTACGGAAGCCATAATTCGAGCTTCACCAACATCTAGTGGTCCTATCTCTCGGTTAACCCGCGAGGATGGGATCAAGCACGCTTTCCTCACAATTCGACCATCCCTTGGAGGAGCCACTGCGGACGGAGGCAGTTATAACACAGGTTCCCCTTCTGGATGGGTTTACTCCAAGTCGCCAAATGGTGTCTCTCGACTACTCCTCAAGCGAGGAGGTCTCGAGTGCAGTGGAGATCATCAGCGGGAGGTCTTTGTCCTTCCCTCGGATAATGGTCACTCTTCTAGAAACCGATCGAGAATGCTCCCGACGGGCAAACAACTTTGTGCCCCCTTGTGACAATGGCAAGAGCACCGCGGCGATAAACAGAACCAATACTCTAATGAGCATGAGAGAAATCCTCGACATCATCACACTCCATTGAGGCAAGCTTAAGGATCGGATGTGGCTGATCTTGAGACAACAGCTGCCCAAAAAATATTCTGGCGCACTCGGTACCAATCGGAGGAAGCTCGAGAACTCCAACACATCAACGACTTGCTCGAGAACAACTCGAGAGCTTGCTCAGCGCCGAGGCTCGATCTCTTTGTTGAAGAGATCGCATTGAAACCGAGCATGATGGCAAGGTGGAGCTACCTCGCGACATCATTCTAGAAGTCGTGGCGATGCGACTCCATCATATACTAGTCGCTCGACCAATTCACGCATTGGGATCAACACAACAACAAGTCGCATCGTTCTCCTACTTGGAGAAGAGTTATTGGCGTCGAAGATCAACAAGCTCCGGGAGGTGATCAATCACCGCCGACACGAAATCTGCGATGGCGGATGGAATACGAGTATTTCCCTCGTAAAACGAGACCTACTATAGGTCGGTCTACTAAATCCTTGGGTATGGTCGAAATGCGGTGCTTTGGTGACATCAACCCTTCTTTCCTACAAAGAAGGCGTCAAGAAGTTATTACCGGGTGTCGGGCATTCTGCTTTGACCTCGAGCGATTCGGCCCAGCCACCACGGTTTCGACCAGTGAACATGGAGAAGTTTGATGGGTCTCAAAACCCCATCGAATTCCTTCAAAATTACATAACAGTTGTCCAAGCAGCAGGAGGAGGAGAGCATGTAATGGCGAATTACCTTCTGACTGTGCTCGAAGGGTCCGCTTAGTCGTGGTTGCTAAACCAACCACTCGAGTCGATCTACTCGTGGCAACACCTCTGCGACTTTCTACTGGTGAACTTCTAAGGCACCTACACTCGCCCTAGAAAGGAGGACGATCTGCACCGGATGAGACAAAACGACCACGAGACCTTGCGCCAATTCATCAAACGCTTCAGTCAGGTTTGTAATTCAATTTTGGAGGTTTTTACTCATCATTATCGAGCCTTCAGCGAGGAGTCCATGATGAAGGATAACGGAGGACATCACTTTGAATCCTCACGCCACTATCATTTGAACTATTTGAGATGGTCGATCGATATCGACTACTACGAAGCGATCAAGTGGAACAACACCATCGATCGAGAGGACAACATTCCTCAAGAGGTGGCGAAGGTGGCAAGAAAAAGGACAAAAGGCCAAGAAATATAAGAATAAGGCAAAGGGCCAAAAGCCTCAAACCAACGGTTCAAGGATGTTTTGGCCATAGCGACAAGAGAGCCACGCGATTCCAAACTATCCTCCGGCCGAGGCAAAGGTAAGCGCCCGATCGGAAGAGCGACAAGCCTAGGTGGTGTCCTTTCCATAAAAAGGAAGGACACGACCTTAGCAACTACTGAGTTTTCCAACAAAAACTCGAGGACTACTACAGCGACAAAGGACCACTTCTCACTCGGCGGTAGGGCAAGCGGTGGTGCGTAAGTCGTTGGATGATGACGAGGAGATGCCGTTCGGGATCCGCAACATCTTGTCGAGCACATCTCACGGGGATCATCGGTATATGAGTCAAGCGGCGACTCAAAGGCTGCGAACATGAGGTAAACTCCATTGACCCTCCTCGTCAATAAACTACGAAGTGGTGGAAGACACCATCTCCTTCGAGAAGGGTGAGCGCGATCCCGCCGACTCGACTGAGCCATTATCCGATCGTGGTCGAACCCACTATCAACAAGCGTCGAGTAAATCGAGTGCTAGTTGATGGTGGCGGCTCGTTAAACATCCTGTTTCGAGTGCCTAGGCGAGATGCGGTACCTAGGACTAAGGTAAGATCGATGCGATACTCTTTTCATGGGATTATCAGGGGTCTTGACCAAACCTATTGGTCAAGTTTCTCTTCCTTTAACATTTGGTTCACCAAGTAATTTCGGAGACGGAGAAGATGTCCTTTGATGTGATCGATTTCTATCGACATATAACGCCATGCTCGGACGACCGACTTTGGCAAAATTCTTAATGGCTACTCATTATAGGTATCAATGTCTTAAGATGCGGATCCCAAAGGAGTAATCACAATACATTGTGATAGGAAGATAAGCGCACACTGCGGCCGTCAATCCTCGAGATGGTTGGCTGATACCAACTCAAGAAGAAAGTCGACCTTCGACCCGACAAGTCGAAGCCTAAAGCGACACCAAAACCAAGCGACCAAATCAAAGAGGTTCCTGCTGGGCGCGAGGAGCCCTCGAAAACTGTTCGCATTGGGGATACTTCCGACCCCAAATAGGAAGGCGCCCTCATCGCTTTCCTGCAGGCTAGCGAGATGTCTTCGCGTGGCAAGCATCAGACATGCGGAGTCCCGAGTGATCAGTGCGGGCTAGCTACGGCACGACAAAGTACCGTAAAATAAAAGTTACGGAGATTTGCCTGATCGACGAGCTATTAAGTCGAGTGGACAAGCTACTTAAAGTAGACTTTATAAGAAAGTCGACCACCTGAGTGGTTGGCCAACCACTGTAATGGTTAGAAAGTCGAGCGGCAAATGGCGTATGTGCGTGAACTTCACTAATCTTAATAAAGCTTGTCCAAAAGATGATTTTCTTTACCTCGTATCGATCAGTTGGTTGATTCTACTGCTGGTTGTGAAATATTAAGTTTTTTAGATGCATATTCTGGTTACCACGAGATCAATATGTGTCTAGAAGATGAAGAAAAGACCGCGTTTATTACACCATTTGGTATATTTTGCTATGTCAAAATACCATTTGGTCTAAAAGCGCTGGCGCTTCTTTCAGCGCTTGATGCAATCGACTTTCACCTCAACTAGGCCGAAATCTGGAAGTCTATATTGATGATCTAGTCGTTAAAAGCATCAAGTGACTTAATCATATCACTGACCTACAAAAACATTGGACAACCTCAGAAACCATCGTTTGAAACTCAATCCTGAGAAGTGTGTGTTCGGAGTCTCTTCAGGAAAATTGCTTGGATTCTTAGTATTTGTACGAGGAATAGAAGCAAATCCTGAAAAGATAAATTCCATTGTGCAAATGCGCCCTCAGACCACAAAGAAAGAAGTCCATAAACTCCACGGGATACATGGCGGCTTTAAATCGTTTCATTGCAATTTGGGAGAAAAGGACTACCTTTCTTCAAACTTCTAAGAAAGCACAAGGGTTTCGAGTGGTCAAAAGAGGCTAACTCTGCCTTTGAGGATGTCAAGATGTATCTTACGAGTGCTCCTGTTCTGGTTTCTTCGAAGCTAGAAGAGACACTCTTAATTTATCTAGTTGCTCGCCACGAGCGATGGCGCGATACTAGTCGTAGAGCGTGGCGTACAACGAACGGTGTACTACGTAAGTGAAGTTTGACACGGGCCTAAGGAGTGTTACCCTCAGGTCCAAAAACTTCTATATGCCCTCCTCATGTCTTCGAGGAAACTGCGGCATTATTTTTAGGCGTACAAAATAGCTGTGCCGTCTGAGTTTCCCTTTGGAGCGATCCTCCAGAATAGGGAAACAGCGGGACGCATGACAAAATGGTCAGTCAAACTTGGGGAGTTCGACCTCCATTTTGTGTCCCGAATAACCATTAAATCCCAAATCTTGGCGATTTTGTCGCGAATGGACAAATCTGAACCTATTGAGGATGCCTTGTACAATTCCCGACCGATGGGCGATGTACTTTGACGGATCACTTACTTTAAGTGGCTCAAAGTGGGGTGGTCTGGAATCTCCTCTTGGAGAGACCTTAAAGTATACCATACAACTAAACTTTTAGGCCACTAACAGCGTGGCGAGTCGAAGATTTGCTAAGCGGCATACGAGTGCGGCGCTCGCGATCGTCGACTACTCGTGAGAGACTCTCAACTAGTCGTGAATCAAGTCGGAAAAAGTACCAATGCTCTAACCGATAATGTCTCGGTACTTATCAGTCGTAAGATTGAAAAGCATTTTTTCAGTTTTGAGGTACAATTCACCCCTTGAAAGGATAATTTCCTCGTAGACCAGCTTGCTCGAATAGCTTCTTCCCGATCTATAGTACCAAAAGGAGTCTTCTTGGAGCAACTCTAGAAGCGATCACTGGTCAACAAACCGAGACACCTCCTATTGAGGCGGCTTCTCTAGAATACGAAGATGTCTGGATGGCTCCCATTTACGAGTATCTTCAGAAGGGTTCCGTACCCGAAGACGATCTCGGGGCAGATCGTATATGTAATACCCCGGAAGGGTGAGAAGTCAAGAATCGGATTAAATTAAAATCAATCGGTGAGAATAATTTAATCGGGAAGTTTTTAGATTTCGTCAAACCCGGTTTAGAGAGGGCTTTTCTATCGTTTCGCTTCATTTTTGGTGGGCCTTGGCCCATTTGCTAGTGGTGGCCGACCAAAGGGGAGGCCACCTCCCAAACCCTAGCCGCCCCCTTTTCCCTTTCTCCTCCCACTTGGCGGCCGCCCTCCTTCCTCCTCTTGGCCGACTCCCTCCTCCCCCTTGCACCTCCCCACTCCCAGGTGCTGCCCCTGCATCTTCCCCATCCCAAGGTGCTGCCCCTTGCAAGGAAGAAGAAAGAGAGGGAGAAAGAAGAAGAAGAAGAAGAAGAAGAAGAAGAGTTTGTGCGGGTTTGGTTCAGCGTTTTCTAGTGGTTCTACAAGGGTAACGAGATGCCCTCCCCGCTGTTTAATCCTTATTAGATGCAAAAACCGATTAGAATTGATGGTTAATTGTTGGGCTGCAGTAGATGCAATTCTGTCCAGAACCTTGCGTGGGTTTTTCGTATGTTTAGAGGCTGAATTTTAAGTTTCCATCTCCTAGAGATATGTGGGTTTTGTCGTTAGCTTTCAGTGGCGCGAAGATCACTCGATTCCGAGGTCTGAGTAAAACGTTATGATCGATTTAGTATCTGCTGCCAGAAAACTGACGAGAATAATCTGTCTGGTTATTTCCTAAAATTTGAAAGGGGTTTTGGTAGAATCTGAAAGTTCACCCAACTAGGTTATTGTAGGTAATTCGATAACCTTTTCAGATTGATAAAGAACGATCAATTCGGAGTTACCTATTAAAAGTTATGGTCATTTTAGTTTTGCTGTTCGTTTGTGTAGACAGTTTCTGTACTGAAAGTTCAGACTATGGTTGGCCTAATGTTTTTGGCCGAATTGGAGTATCGTGTCAACTAGAGTATTGTAGATTAGTCAGTTAAGAATCTACAGAAATTGGGTTTACCTCTTTTTGACTTCCAGATCATGAGTTATGTCATTTACCGTGCTGCTGTCAGAATCAGATTATGGCGATGGCGTTGTTTTGTTTTCAGCTTTGTAAACTTCGTTTTGAGTCGTCTAGTAAGCATTGTAGGATGCCGTTTAGTAGCGCTGGGTATATTATGACCTTACTGAAATTATTTTACTTGTTTAGGAGGTGAAGCCTCAGGTTTAGGAGTATCACCTTGGCGGCTAACTTAGCGTCACATCGTGGAAGGCAAGTAATTGTAGCGATGTTACTACCGTTTAATTGGTTGTCCCTACTACTTGCAATCCACTGTGAGTTTAGTATTTTGAAGTATTATGCCATGGTTGGTTGACTTACATATGAGATGATGACAGTAATTATTATTTAATGATTTACATTGGATATCTTGTGTGTAGCCATGAAATGGTTGCTTTATGTGCGAATGTGGATCATGGATGTATTTCTCCATAATGAATATGTGGTAGTTGTACAAGTTAATCTTGTTGGTGCCATTATGAGATGTCACATATGTGGTTTATGATTATCATATCACTCATAACATATCATCGCATTGCATTGTGGATGTCGCGCTTATGCGCGGCCGTGCAGTCTGACATCGTACATTGCCGTGTCGATGCACACTCTTACCTTGATGGGTAAGAGTGCGATGGAGCATGGCATGCATTTGCATTAAGCATTGTGGATGTAGAACATGCATTCTTTTGACAATGGTTGAATTCTTATGAGCGGGACTCATGCTAGTCCATGTGGTTTATTGAATGAGATAGTGGAATGTGGTTGTGGTCATGCAATAATATAACTTTGTGTTGTAGCTTGCTTGTCAATTGATTAACTTTGTTATTCAACTTACTTGCTGAGATTTTATCTCATTCTTGTTGTTTCTTTTCCCCTTTAGGTGATTCTTAAGCATTCTGGGATGGGTAGAGCGGCACTACAATAATGCACTCAATTCATAGTTTCATCTTTGTAATAAAGTTGAGAGGAATTTAGCCTATTGACTAGTTATTCACGAATGATCTGTTGATTTATAATTGATGCATTTGTGGACTACACTTGGATTAATCTGCTAGAGGTTGTTTATTTATTGAACTTATAGCTATTATCTTTATTCCGTAATGGTTTATGCTTAAACTTATTGATTCTTGCCTAGAGTTCTTTGAGAAATTTTGTATTATTATGAAATTATCGGCATTTGTAAGTGGTTAAGTAGTATCCCGGGTAATGTGGGTCTGAGGTGTTCTGATTAGTATCGAGCCTAGGCTTTAGGTTCTAGGAGAAGTGAGAAATTGACACACTTGCACATGTAGGATGGGAAGGGTTTGCATATCTTGCATATACCTTGTTGAATTCTTTAATTTAATGCTTGTGCTTCACTTGTTTGAGATTATTGTTTGTTTGTTTGTGGGTTGCGGTGGCTGCGGAATGCCACCTAAGGGTAGTGGCCGTGTTAGTCTGCTCTGGCGTGCCTGCCGGCGATTGAGGAGGCGAGATGCTCGGCCGGTGGGTGTACCCAAGAGGAGGCTGTTGGCGTGGTCGGGGCCATGCAGCAAGAGTTGAGAGCTTTGAAGCGAGGCGGTGGCCCCAGTGCGTCTTGCCCGGTGCTGAGGTTGCGGCGGTAGGCGGTCGCGGCATCTCACCGTGAGTGGGTAGGGTTGGTGGGCGGCCGGCGCGGCCACTCTGTCGGTGTTGGCCCGTTGTCCACGTGGAGGACAAGATGGAGGCTTTTGAGTAGTGGCTTCCGTCGCGTGCGCTATGTGGCGCAGCTGCTGAAGGAGAGGCCCGTCTGGTGGAAAGGAGTGCGATGCTGCTCGCGCGGCTGCCCATGGACTCCATCGTGGCGGAGTTTGTCGGCGATTTGAGCGGTTCTATCGAGAGACCTTCGGACAAGATGAAAATTGACTTGGGCAAATACACTCCAAGACAAGCGATGCGTGGCGAGTATGAGGTGGGCTTCAATCGAGATAGTCGCCGTCCCACATGTGGCTCGGGATGATGCGGAGAAGGCGAGCGATTTCGTCGGGGGCTTAGGCCTTGATCCGCCACTGTGGGTGCTTTCGATCCAGATTTTCGTACCACAGTGGAGCGAGGCATTGGGGATCGAGATGCGGCATGCGTACCACGGAGGACACTCGCAAGGCCTGCGGAGAGATCGGCCTCGAGGTCATAGCGAGAGGAGGGCCATGCAGGGGCCCTATGTTTAAGAAGGCAAAGGTGCGTCGTCACCAGCCCCTACAGTAGTAGCGCGAGGCGAACCAGCTCTCTTGGAGGAGCTCTGCGATGCAGTGCCACCTCGAAACCGGAATGGGCTTGGTGTGTTTCGTTGTGAGGATCCGCCAGCGGAGTGGCGCTCTTGGAGGCGGTGTGCTATCGTGGTCAAAATCACAAGGATGTGGTATGCGGCGAGAATCCCAGAAACTACGGTGGGAGTTGGCGCCTACATCTTGGCGAGATTCTCTCGTCTGATGGCACCGTTCGGATGATGGTGTGGCTCCTACCTCATGATCCCTACTGCGGTTCCTACACGCGTTACTGCGGCGCTGCAACACCTTCATCGTGTCTTGGCGCCCCACGGAGGATCGGGTTGGACCTACTCCATCGACCCGGTACCTCGGTGGACACTGCGCCGACCTACGAGTGTGGGAGATCCTTCTTCTTGGTGTCCCTGCGGCATTCTCCATGCCGACATCGGATGGCGAGGATCGTGGAGACGTTGTGGCAGTACCTTATCGATTGACTCTTTCAATGCTGCGTACTTTTGATTAGGCAGTTTCTCTTTTGTCTCGGAGAATTTTGTTGGCGGGCGGGGCTTTGTCTGATTATTTGGGAGCGGTGGTGCGTTAGTTCTCTAGTGGGCTTATATCGGTTCCGTGTTTGCCACGGTTGTGTGGTGGTTCTAGCGGATGAGGAGTTCGTGGCGAATTTGGTGGTTATACCCACAGCCCTTCGATGTGATCCTTGGCATGGATTGGCTCACGCGGTATCAAGCTGTTATCTCTTGTTTACGGAAGGCGGTCACCTTGCGTTCTCGATGCAGGCGTGAAGTTGTTTTCAAAGGGAGTGCTCGCGATACTCTCTCGTTGTTGTGCGATTGTTTCCTAATCGGCGGATCACGAAGTCGGGTGTTGTGGGCTTTGGTGGAGGTCACGAGGCGCCTTGAGGTTAGAGAACATCGGTGATGCGCAAGTACCGGATGTTTTCGATGAGCTCCCGGCACGCCACCAGGCGGAGTCGATCTTCGTATTGAGCTTGTTCAGTGCAGCGGCCTATTTATAAGTCCGTGCCGGATGGCACCGGTTGGCGATTGAATTAAAGCGGTTGGATGAACTCTTAGCTAAGGGTTCATTAGACCGAGCACGTCACCTTGAGCTGCTCGGTTTTGTTTGTGGGAAGAAGGATGGCACCAAGAGGCTTTGTGTGGATTATCGAGCACTCAGCCAAGTGACAATCAAGAACAAGTATCCTGCCTCGTATTGAAGATCTCTTGATCGGTTGAGAGGTGCCAAATATTTTCAAGATTGATTTGCGATCTGGTTACCATCAGCTGCGAATCGGGAGGAGGATATAGAGAAGACGACTTTTAGCACAAGGTATGGGCATTACAGAATATGTCGTTATGTCTTTTGGGTGACTAATGCTCCTGCTTGTCTTTATGGAAGCTATGAGCAGGATGCTCCATGAGTACTGGATTCTTTTGTGGTGGTCTTCATCGGCGACATCTGGTTTATTCCAAAGCGGAGGAGGACCACGACGCACCTCAACACGGTCCTCGATACTCTTCGGAAGAATAAATACTATGCGAAGCTAAAGAAGTGTGCTTTACGGTTATCCAAGTAGGATTTTTGGGTCATACCATCGATCGGCACGGTATTACGGTGGATCAGAAGAATGTGGCGGCGGTGGTTGATGGCGGAGGCCAACCAATGTGTCGAGAGATCGGAGTTTCCTTGGTCTTCCGGGTATTACCGGCGTTTTGTGCGAGATTTTCTAGCATTGCTAAACCAATGACCCGACTCACGCAAAGGGGTTCCTTTTGTGTGGGCGGGCGCTGTGGTGGGTTCCGGACTTTGAAGGACAAGGCTGGTGAATGCACCTATTCTATCCTTGCCAAAGTGGCAAGCGCTTCCTGATGTACGGGATGCTTCTCAGTTGGACTCGGATGTGTCTTGATGCAAGAGGGCGAGTAATCGCCTATGCTTCTAGGCGATTGAAGACTCATGGCGAAATTATCCCACTCATGATCTCGAGTTGGCGGCGATTGTGTTTGCTCAAGTCTTGGAGGCATTACTTGTATGGGGAGCAGTGCGATATCTTCACGATCACAAGAGCCTTAAGTATATATTCACCTGGAGAGCTAAATTTGAGGCGTGGAGGTGGTTGGAGTTAATCAAGGATTATGACGACTATCAATATCACCACAGTAAGGCTAATGTGGTGGTGATGCCCTAAGCGGGGCGGGGTACCTCGGTAGCGTTGTCCTTGGTCTCGGAGTTTGAGAAGATGGGTATATCTTTACTGTCTTCTTAGTTCTGCGCTTGGTGAGACACAAATGATCATCGATCGCCATCCCCAGCGCGTTCTTGAAGCTCAACGGCCACGATCGGCTCCTTTGGAGTGCGGAAGAGGATCTCGGAGGCGTTCGAGATTTTAGTGTGGATGAACAGTGCGGTTCGATTCAAAGGCGGTGTGTGTACCCAAAATCACGGTGAAGGATGATATTCTTCGTGAGGCTCACGGACCCCATATTCGGTACATCGGGAGAGACCAAGATGTATCGTGATCTGAAACAAATCTTTTGGTGGAAGCGGATGAGGTGGATATTGCTAAATATGTCATTGCGTGTGGCGTTTGTCAGCAGGTAAAGGTGAGCACAAGCGTCCTGTTTGGTTTGTTGCAGCCCTTGGAAGTACACGAGTGGAAGTGGGAGCATATCACTATGGACTTTGTGGTTGGGTTGCGCGTTAGCCAGGGCGAGATGCAATTTGGGTCGTGGTGGACAGGCTTACCAAGTCCGCACACTTCATCCGATAAAAGCGACCAACACGGTGCGGGACCTAGCCCGTTGTACATCGGAGGTGGTGAGGCGCACGGTGTACCCAAGTCCATTGTTTCGGCCGAGATGCCAAGTTCGTCTCTAAGTTACGGCGAGTCTTGGTGCGTTGGGCACGACAGTTTCCTCGGTCTGACTTTTCACCCTCGGACGGATGGTCGGTCGAGCGGACCATTCAAACCACGGAGGACATGCCGTGCTTGCGTGCTATCTTGGAAGGGTAGTTGGGAGGATTATCGGCTTTGGCGAGTTAAACTTATAACAATAGTTATCGGTGAGTATCAAGATGCCTCCTTTTGAGGCTTTGTATGGTCGGAGTGTGTTTCCCCTCTTTGTTGGGATGCGGTGGGTGAGAGGTCGTTGCTTGGTGGGATCTTGTTCGTGGACCGTGGAGAAAGTGCGGGAGGTTCGCGAGAACTTGTTGGCTGCTCGAGCCGACAAAGAGTTATGCGGATGTTAGGCGCGAGAGTTGGAGTTTGCGGTGGGTAGCCTTGTGCTCCTTGGTGTCTCCAACCAAGGGTATTGTTCGTTTGGTACCACCAAAGCTTAGCCAGCGGTGCATTGGCCCTTTCGGTGGTTGCGGGTGGGTAGTTTGGCTTATCGTTTGGGTTGCCAAACTCATTGAGTGGTGTGCACAATGTTTTCCATGTGTCTATCTTGAGAAATACTTGCGGGATCGAACACAAGATTGACTGGAGGCGAGTCACGATGGAGCGAGATCTCAACTTGTGGAGAGTCGTCGATTCGTATCTTGGATAAATCGGAGCGGTCTTGAGAATAAGACCATCAAGTATGTGAAGGTCCTTTGGGCGAATCGATCGAGAGAGAGGCTACGTGGGAGCTGGAGGATCATTTGCGAAAAAGTACCCGAGCTCTTGAGGTGGTGAGTACTCTGGTTGGGTTCTTTGTTTGCTTGTTGTTCTGTTCCTTGTGGGTGTAGAATTGGATTAGCGAATCCTTTTAAGGTGGGAAGAGTGTAATACCGGAAGGGTGAGAAGTCAAGAATCGGATTAAATTAAAATCAATCGGTGAGAATAATTTAATCGGGAAGTTTTTTCAGTTTTCGTCAAACCCGTTTAGAGAGGGCTTTTCTATCGTTTCGCTTCATTTTTGGGGTGGGCCTTGGCCCATTTGCTAGTGGTGGCCGACCAAAGGGGGGGAGGGCCACCTCCCCAAACCCTAGCCGCCCCCTTTTCCCTTTTCTCCTCCCACTTGGCGCCCCCTCCTTCCTCCTCTTGGCGACTCCTCTCTCCCCCTTGCACCTCCCCACTCCCAAGGTGCTGCCCCCTGCATCTTCCCCCATCCCAAGGTGCTGCCCCTTGCGCAAGGAAGAAGAAAGAGAGGGAGAAAAGAAGGAGAAGAAGAAGAAGAAGAAGAAGAGTTTGTGCCGGGTTTGGTTCAGCGTTTTCTAGTGGTTCTACAAGGGTAACGAGATGCCCTCCCCGCTGTTTAATCCTTATTAGATGCAAAAACCGATTAGAATTGATGGTTAATTGTTGGGCTGCAGTAGATGCAATTCTGTCCAGAACCTTGCGTGGGTTTTTTCGTATGTTTAGAGGCTGAATTTTAAGTTTCCATCTCCTAGAGATATGTGGGTTTTGTCGTTAGCTTTCAGTGGCCGTGAAGATCACTCGATTCCGAGGTCTGAGTAAAAGTTATGATCGATTTAGTATCTGCTGCCAGAAAACTGGCGAGAATAATCTGTCTGGTTATTTCCTAAAATTTGAAAGGGTTTTGGTAGAATCTGAAAGTTCACCCAACTAGGTTATTGTAGGTAATTCGATAACCTTTTCAGATTGATAAAGAACGATCAATTCGGGTTACCTATTAAAAGTTATGGTCATTTTAGTTTTGCTGTTCGTTTGTGTAGACAGTTTCTGTACTGAAAGTTCAGACTATGGTTGGCCTAATTTTTGGCCGAATTGGAGTATCGTGTCAACTAGAGTATTGTAGATTAGTCAGTTAAGAATCTACAGAAATTGGGTTTACCTCTTTTTGACTTCAGATCATGAGTTATGTCATTTACCGTGCTGCTGTCGAGAATCAGATTATGACGATAGCGTTGTTTTGTTTTCAGCTTTGTAAACTCGTTTTGAGTCGTCTAGTAAGCATTGTAGGATGCCGTTTAGTAGCGCTGGGTATATTATGACCTTACTGAAATTATTTTACTTGTTTAGGAGGTGAAGCCTCAGGTTTAGGAGTATCACCTTGGCCGGCTAACGTCACATCGTGGAAGGCAAGTAATTGTAGCAGATGTTACTACCGTTTAATTGGTTGTCCCTACTACTTGCAATCCTGTGAGTTTCGTATTTTGAAGTATTATGCCATGGTTGGTTGACTTACATATGAGATGATGACAGTAATTATTATTTAATGATTTACATTGGATATCTTGTGTGTAGCCATGAAATGGTTGCTTTATGTGCTTGAATGTGGATCATGGATGTATTTCTCCATAATGAATATGTGGTAGTTGTACAAGTTAATCTTGTTGGTGCCATTATGAGATGTCACATATGTGGTTTATGATTATCATATCACTCATAACATATCATCGCATTGCATTGTGGATGTCGCGCTTATGGCGCGGCCGTCAGACGTCTGACATCGTACATTGCCGTGATCGATGCACTCTTACCTTGATGGGTAAGAGTGCGATGGAGCATGGCATGCATTTGCATTAAGCATTGTGGATGTAGAACATGCATTCTTTTGACAATGGTTGAATTCTTATGAGGCGGGACTCATGCTAGTCCATGTGGTTTATTGAATGAGATAGTGGAATGTGGTTGTGGTCATGCAATAATATAACTGTGTTGTAGCTTGCTTGTCAATTGATTAACTTTGTTATTCAACTTACTTGCTGAGATTTTATCTCATTCTTGTTGTTTCTTTTCCCCTTCAGGTGATTCTTAAGCATTCTGGGATGGGTAAGCGGCACTACAATAATGCACTCAATTCATAGTTTCATCTTTGTAATAAAGTTGAGAGGAATTTAGCCTATTGACTAGTTATTCACGAATGATCTGTTGATTTATAATTGATGCATTTGTGGACTACACTTGGATTAATCTGCTAGAGGTTGTTTATTTATTGAACTTGTAGCTTATTATCTTTATTCCGTAATGGTTTATGCTTCCGCTTATTGATTCTTGCCTAGAGTTCTTGCTTAGAAATTTTGTATTATTATGAAATTATTGGCTAGGTATTAGAGAGTGGTTAAGTAGTATCCCGGGTAATGTGGGTCTGAGGTGTTCTGATATATCGAAAGGCCAAAATATATACTTTGGTCAAAGAAGTCCTCTATAAACGAGGCACTCAAGGGGTGCTCATGCGATGCATTCCGTAGAGCAAAGGATTAACACTCCTTCACGACATACACGGGGGTATATGTGGAACTCATGCTTCTTACATAACGCTGGTCGGTAAGGCCTTTCGACAAGGTTTCTACTGGCCAACAGTCCTGTACGATGCCAAAGAGTTAGTTAAGAAATGTGTACAATGCCAGTTTCGTAGCAGACAAATACACCAACCAGCTCAAGCGTTACAAACAATCCCTCTATCTTGGCCTTTTGCGACCTGGGGTCTCGATATCCTAGGCCCGTTCCCCAATGCTCCAAGTGGCTTCGAGTTCCTTTTTGTGGCTATTGATACGTTCACAAAATGGATTAAAGCCAAACCTGTGACTAGGATTAAAACGGAAGCAGCAAAATGGTTCATGATGAGATGCGTGATTACTCGGTTTGGAGTCCCAAGTCGAATAATCACAGATAATGGTAAACAATTTTCGAGCGCAAAAGTCCCAAGTCGAATAATCACGAGTTGGGTACCAAGCTGTGTTACGCTTTCGTTGCCCACCCCCAAAGCAATGGGGCAGTTGAACGTGCAAGCGGCCAAATAATGTGAGAATCAAAACCGAGTCTTCGACCAGCTCGTAAAGCGCTCGGGGCTTGGGTAAAGTTACCCTCGATATTATGGGCGATTAAATGCATCGCTAGTCGAACTCAGGTGAAACCTCCTTTTTCTAGTCTTCGATCGAAGCTATGCTTCCTCGGAACTAAAGATAAGGTCAACATGAGTCGACACCTTCAACGACTCCATCCGGAAAAACTTCGCGAGATAACATCAACACGTCGAGAAGAGAACAGGCCTTAATCCGTTTAGCGGTCTACCAACAAGCCTGCGCAAATACTACGATCGTAAGGTCCAACCTCGCAGCCTTGCTGTAGGTGACTTGGTATTGAAGCTCATCCAATCCAAGTCTAATCGGAACAAACTTTCTCCCAAGTGGGAAGGTCCTTACACAGTGGTCGAAGTTACGTGACCAGGTTCGGTACGACTTGCAATGGAAGATGGCCAGGTTCTCTCAAATTCTTGCACATAATACCCTGTTATCTCTGACTAGTAGCGCGGCGGCGAGGAGGAATTACTACTCGGTGATTCTCGCCAATCGCGCCTTACATGGAGTGATGAGGCGCCTCTTGGCTTGGAAACGGCTACCTCTACGTACAACTATATAAAGGCTGCAGTTAGAGAAAGAGGAGGGACAATGTCAGGACCTGGGATTTACATCTCAAATCCTCTGTGCATAACTGAACTAGTCCCATGATCAGTAGCTAGTTCACACAGTGAACAAATATGGTAACAAAATCATATCACAACTTTATTAATAAATACCAGAGTTGATTACAAAGGAGGTTTCTGAGGCCAACAATAAAATAAACACGTGGAAGGCAAAGATGTAGTAAGGTCGGTTAATGCACACGGGCAATCAACTAGGAAGAGGCCTAGTCGTCGAGGTCCACGTCGGTAGCAAAGTCCTTCTCCTCTGAAAATTTATTTGCATAAAGCAAGGATGAGCACAACTTCCGTGCTCGCAACTTACACCCGTCAAATAGCAGGATGACATGCATACATGGATGTAACAAAGGATGGCTTATTGGTTGATTTGCATAAAGCAACATTTTCTTTAAATACTTGTACCAAGTTCCAAAGTAGTTATTTTATAACTAAAATTCTTTTTATAAATTCTCAATTTTATAGTCAGATAACAATCACACATGAATGGTGAAGAATACTGTCCTATCACATGGCTTCCTACCCCAATTCCCATTTGGATAAACCAGTTTTGAAAAAGTCTTTTTAAAACAAAACCAAAGTCTAACTTTGAGTGGCTTTGCTAGCATGTCCATGAACGTGGACACGGCTATTCGAATAGCTTTACACTTTGCAGAGGTTATACAGCTTTACCCACAAGAGATAATCAACTTTTAATGTTCGACTGACACACTTCCGAAGGTGTGCGACTAAGTGATTATCACGAGGCCTTTACAATGCACCATTCCAAAGTAGTCATGCCCGCTAAGGTTTCACTTCCTTTGGACTAACCATCCGCCAAAAGCCCCCTCTTGCGCCAAGTGGGAATACTGTCTAACCGACACCCACTCACCAAAATGGCACAGCTAACAATGAAACGTTGCAAATTAGTTGGCAGGTCCTGCTCACACAGGACATGTGGTAGTACGATAAGGCATAGCAAGATGTGGCTCGAAGACCGGTCCTTAATTGACTTGGGCGTCTTCCAAAATAAACCATGGGCCTTAATCCTAACCAGATTAAACCCATGCATAAACCTGCACCCACCAATCATCCATTTCTCCCAAGTCCAAACCCATTTTTATTTTATTTTCCAAGTAAATCATTTCTATAAACCTTCTATGGTAAAACAATACCACAGATCAAATTTAAATCAAATTTGGAGGTTTTGGCTAACATTTCCCAAATACAAGATTTGATCTAAGCACTAGCTAAGCATATGATTAACTTTAGTATCTTTTTGCCTAATGGTGACAAGGTATTCACGCTCAACCTTCAAATTGGCTATACAAGGAAGATTGGAATAACTAGGCAATTAAAAACAGGAAATTAAAATAATTGTCTAACATATGCATGCAGTAATAATTTGAAATAATGGGATCAATATGATCAAGGGTATAACTTGCCTTGCTTGATGAGGTGATGTTGTTTTTCTTAACAGATCACCTGGTACTCACAAGTACTTTCTCCAGTTAGTCCAAGTGTACAATCACGATGATCATACAGTCAAAATCAATCCTCTTATGAGCTCTTCAAACGGCGTCGAAATCTGACTCTCCGAAGTCGTTGAAATCTAATCGCGAAATAAGCCAAATTCAAATAAAATTCAAATAACAACTCAAATGAACTCCAAATTAAATAATTTTGGTTTAGTTAGCTAGATTACAATTTTATACAAATTTTACAACTTGAATCACCCAAATCAGAGTTCGGTTGCAAAAGATATGGGCTTTGGAATATTCAAATTACATAAAATAATAGAATTTGGGTTTTTCTGATTTTTGGGAATTATTTTTGCAAAGAAAAAGGCTTTATTGAGCAAGGCTGACGTCAGCAAGGGAATTTCTTTTTCCCAGCCGAATTATTTTCCAAAGGAAAAGGGTGAGTCATGACATGTGGGCCGGGTCCATGGACACAGTCCACGGTGGACAAGGGTTCATGGTGGACTCGGTTCATAGCTATAGTGAACGGGCATGGAGGTGCTGTGTGTGCAAGGTGACGTGGCGCTGACTGGGGATCCATGTCACTGCCACGCATGTAGGTATGATGATGTGGCAGCCACGTGGCTGGGCCACGTAGGCAACGGCCGGTGGCGGCTCGGCGCGGCTTCGGCGGCGATTAGCGGCGCTCCGGCGGTGTGGGTGGTGTAAGCGAAGAGGGAATGCGAGGATGTTGATGCTCACCGTGGTTGCACAAATGCGCGCGGAAGGTCACGGCGATGAGGTTAAGCGGCGGCGGCGCAGGGTCGTCGACGAAGAAGGGGCTCCGGTGGCGCTCGGACGAAGTGGAGGCGAGCACTGGGTTCGCGCGGAGGCGGGGATGCTAACGGTGGTGACGGTGATGACGCGGCGTCGACGGAGGTGATGCTAGAGGCGGCGGAGTGGGTGGCGGCCGACGACGAGAAAATCCCGATTGCGGTAGAACGAGAGTGAGGGAGAAGGAGTGGATGGTGGGGAGAGATTGAGTGAGATGAGGGGCTCCTCATACTCCCTCTTATAGGGGCGGAGGGGCACGGGAGGAGGAGATCGTGTGCGCGGGCGTCGCGGCGGTGATGGCGTGGTCCGGCGATTCCGCGTGCGAGTGAAGGGGAAAATGGTTGGGAGAAGGGCGGCGTGATCCGGGGAGTTCAATGCGCGCGATTCCGGGGAGGTGACGGGGAGGAAATTGCGGCGGAGATGAAGCTCTCACGTGCGGCAATGGCGGCGTTGAGGTTCGGTTACGCAGAGAAGACGCGAGGAGGAAGAAAGGCACGAGGCCGTCGGATGGGGATTCGACGGTGGGGAGGAGTGAGGTGGCGTGGGGATTTGTTGGCCGTTGGATTTAGATCCAACGGTAAAAACCGATTGAGATGTTCGGTCGCCCGAACGTTACACGGAGATCTGACCGTTGAATCTCAATCCCACGGTGGAAACGGGTTTGGGGTTTTTCGCACAGAAGAGCGGGCCATGTGCACGCGAAAAGGAGTTGGGCCGGAGAGAGTTTCGACCCAAAGGATTTTAGGGATTTTAAATTGGTTTTCTAATTAATTTAATTCCAAATAATTAGAAAGGGCTTTAGAAAATAGCAAATTAAATCCAAAAATTATGAGAAAATTCACAGAAATTCCCTTATTTATTGTGGACTTAATAAAAATAGTTCCAATTCATAATTGGCTATTAATTTTGCAAAATAAATTATTTTGGCTTTAACATACTTAGGAAAAATCTTTTAAATTTCCAGAAAATTCTAGAAATTACTTAAATTCTTATTTTTCAGATCCAACCAAATAAAACTGCAAGAACTCCAAATAATTTTAAATTTGACTTTTAAAACTTCAAAAAATTAAATAAAGCAATCAAACTCTTTCAAATTTCAGAAATTCCAATTAAGCAATAACTTTATTTATTTTATTTTGGTAACAGCACTTTGGGATGTTACAAACTACCCCCCTTAAAAGGAATCTCGTCCCCGAGATTCGGAAAAGCTAGAAAGAAAACTGGGATTACAAGGTTTTCAACTGGAATTGTTGTCGTCCACATCCTGCTCATCATCGTGAGAACTTGACTGTGACATTGTCTGACGTCCTCATCCGCACTCGCTTCTTATTTGCTTGCATGGTTTTGACTTTTGGAGCTTGGTGTTATTTGGATTTCTTTCTTGTTTCTTAGGACATTTACTGGCAAAGTGCCCAACCTCATGGTAATTGAAGCACGTGATGCCTACAACATATGATGGGTCATACGTGCTGGTCACCATCAGATATATTGGAGGGATCCAAGTTGACTAGGTTGTCTGTTGTTGGGTGGATTTTGACTTAATATGGTGAAGTCCTTCTGGCTTTAGGAAAGCTTCCAGAGTTGAACTTTTGTGCAGCCATTTTTATCTTGCGATTCTCCATCTCCCGGTCCTAGCCCTCTTGACGAATCGCCTTGTCGACTAGCTGCTGGAAGTCAGTATAATCTTGGAAAATCAATTATACCAAGCGGATCATCATTGAGTCCTTCAAGGAATCTTTCTTGCTTGTCTTCATCTTTCGCAACATCTTAGGTGCGTAGCGTGCGATTGATTGAACTTGTGCGTACTCATTCACAGAGAGGTTGCCATGACGAAGTGTGCGAACTCCTTCTTCTTGAGGTCATCATCTTTGGAAGGATATGTGCATGGCGAGCTCGCATAAATTCATTCCGGTGATGGCGAGCATCGACATGTGAGATCTTGAAGTTGTCCCACCATTCGGAAGCTGGACCCATGGGCTGGTGTGAAGCAAACAACACCCTCTCACGATCAGTGCACTGAGAAATATCTAACTTCTTACTAATTGCCCGGAGCCTATCATACGCATCCATGGGTTACGTGCTACTCGAAAAAGTTGGCGGGCGCATCCTCATGAACTCGACATGCTAGTCCTTTGGGGTGGTGGAGGTGGAGCACGGAAAGTTGTAGCTTATCGGGCTTGGTTATTGTTGATAGACTAGGAAAGCAGTTCGATCAGATGGTTCTGATTGGTCACCATTTGTTGCCATTCTAATCCATTGATTAGAGCACTTCCATCATTGTTGGCGTTGGTTCCACTTTCAGAGCGACGAGTGTTCACCATCTACTGTTTACTCCAGAGAGTCAGGGAAGGGGACAAAGGATAAGGGAGAGAGAAATAAGAAGAACTAAGGTGATAGAGCAAAACGACCCTTCCAAACGAAAGAACCAACTGAAAATCTTTTAAAAAACACTTAACACAACGTTCTATCGATCAAGACTCTTAATTTGGTGAAATGACTCAATGCACAGAATGAGTCTTGGCACACCTAGACTATATGGCTGGGCTGACATCGTATCTTTTGCTCGTGGTCTTTGTTGATGATACTCTCTTGACAGCTTCATGCCTTTTGGTCTTAAACGTAAGGCTTAACAACGTGTTGACCATCTATAAAATTTTTCAAGGAAATAGGATCCATTTAATATTATAAAATATGAAGAGAGAATTAGGTGAGAAAGAATTTCTACAAGAAAGCTATAGATAGATGACCAAGATGAGGAGAGAACAATTATTTTTCTTGTTTATAAAATAAGTTTTGAAGTTTTCAACTAACGGCCATTCTAACTAGGTCACGACCTACAGTCGACATGGCTCTGATACCACTTTGTCAGGACCCGGGATTTTCATCCCAAATCCTCTGTGCATAACTGAACTAGTCCTATGATCAGTAACTAGTTCACACAGTGAACAAATATCGTAACAAAATCATATCACAACTTTATTAATAAATACCAACAGAGTTGATTTCAAAGGAGGCTTACAGGCCAACAATAAAATAAACACAGCGGAAGGCGAAGATGTAGTAAGGTCCAGTTAATCTGCCACAGGCAATCGACTGGGGAAGTGGCCTAGTCGTCGAGGTCCACGTCGGTAGCAAAGTCCTTCTCCTCTGAAATTTTATTTGCATAAAGCAAGGATGAGCACAACTTCCGTGCTCGCAAGTTACACCCGTCAAATAGCAGGATGACATGCATATATGGATGTAACAAAGGATGGCTTAATGGTTGATTTGCATAAAGCATCATTTTATTTAAATACTTGTACCAAGTTCCAAAGTAGTTATTTTATAACTAAAATTCTTTTTATAAATTCTTAATTTTATAGTCAGATAACAATCACACATGAATGGTGAAGGATACCCTCCTATCACATGACTTCCTGCCCAATTCCCATTTGGATAAACCAGTTTTGAAGAAATCTTTTCCAAACAAAACCAAAGTCTAACTTTGAGTGGCTTTGCTAGCATGTCCATGACCGTGGACACTGCTATTCGAATAGCTTTACACTCTGCAGAGGTTGTACAACTTTACCCACAAGAGATAATCAACTTTTAATGTCCGTCTGACACACTTCCGAAGGTGTGCGACTAAGTGATTATCACGAGGCCTTTACAATGCGCCATTCCAAAGTAGTCATGCCCGCTAAGGTTTCACTTCCTTTGGACTAACCATCCGCCAGAAGCCCCTCTCGCGCCAAGTGGGAATATTGTCTAACCGACACCCACTCACCAAAATGGCACAGCTAACAATGAAACGTTGCAAATTAGTTGACCAGGTCCCGCCCACACAGGACATGTGGTAGTACGATAAGGCATAGCAAGATACGGTTCGAAGACCGGTACTTAATTGACTTGGGCATCTTCCAAAATAAACCCTGGGCCTTAATCCTAACCAGATTAAACCCGTGCATATACCTGCACCCACCAATCATCCATTTCGCCCAAGTCTAAACCCATTTTTATTTTATTTTCCAAGTAAAACATTTCTATAAACCTTCTATGGTAAAACAATACCACAGATCCAATTTAAATCAAATTTGGAGGTTTTGGCTAACATTTCCCAAATACAAGATTTGATATAAGCATTGGCTAAGCATATGATTAACTTTAGTATCTTTTGCCTAATGGTGACAAGGTATTCACGCTCAACCTTCAAATTGGCTATACAAGGAAGATTAGAATAACTAGGCAATTAAAAACAGGGAACTAAAATAATTGTATAACATATGCATGCAGTAATAATTTAAAACAGAATATAAATAATTTAAAATAATGGGATCAATATGATCAAGGGTATAACTTGCTTTGCTTGATGAGGTGATGTTGTTTTCCTTAACGGATCACCCGTACTCACAAGTACTTTGTCTAGGTAGTCCAAGTGTACAATCACGATGATCATACAGTCAAAATCAATCCTTTTATTAGCTCTTCAAACGGCGTCAAAATATGACTCTCCGAAGTCGTCGAAATCTAATCGCGAAATAAGCTAAATTCAAATAAAATTCAAATAACAACTCAAATGAAATCCAAATTAAATAATTTTGGTTTAGTTAGCTAGATTACAATTTCATACAAATTTTGCAACTTGAATCACCCAAATCAGAGTTCGAATGCAAAAGATATGGGCTTTGGAATATTCAAATTACATGAAATAATAGAATTAGAGTTTTTCTGATTTTTGGGAATTATTTTTGTAAAGGAAAAAGCTTTATTGCGCAAGGCTGACGTCAGCGAGGGAATTTCTTTTTCCCGACCGAATTATTTTCCAAAGGAAAAAGGGGCTGGGTCGCTGACATGTGGGCCCGGGTCCATGGACCTGGTCCACGGCTCGACAAGGGTTCATGGTGGACTCGGTTCATAGCTACAGTGAACGGGGATGGTGGTGCTGTGTGTGCAAGGAGATGTGGCGTTGACTGTGGATCCATGTCACTGCCACACATGTGGGTATGATGATGTGGCACCCATGTGGCAGCCATGTGGCTGGGCCACGTAGGCAACGGCCGGCGGCGGTTCTAGCGCGAACTCACCGGTGATTGGCGGCACTCCAGCGAGTGTGGGTGGTGTCAACAGAAAGAGGGGAATGCGAGGATGTTGATGCTCATGGTGGTTGCACGAATGTGCGGCGGAAGGGTCACCGGTGATGAGGTTAAGCGGCGGCGGCGCGGGGTCGTCGACGAAGAAGGGGCTCCGGTGGAGCTTAGGCGAAGTGGAGACGAGCACCGGGTTCGCGTGGAGGCGGGGATGCTAACGGTGGCGACGGTGACGACGCGGCGTCAACGGGGGCGACGCTAGAGGCGGCGGAGTGGGTGGCGACCGACGGCGAGAAAATCCCGATTGCGGTAGAACGAGAGTGAGGGAGAAGGAGTGGATGGTGGGGAGAGATTGAGTGAGATGAGGGGCTCCTCGTGCTCCCTCTTATACGGGCGGATGGGCACGGGAGGAGGAGATCGTGGGCGCGGGCGTCGCGGCGGTGATGGCGTGGTCCGGCGATTCCGCGTGCGAGTGAAGGGGAAAACGGTTGGGAGAAGGGCGGCGTGATCCGGGCAGTTCAATGTGCGCGATTCCGGGGAGGTGACGGGAAGGAAATTGCGGCGAAGATGAAGCTCTCACGCGCGGCAATGGCGGTGTTGAGGTTCGGTTGCGCGGAGAAGACGCAGGGAGGAAGAAAGGCATGGGGCCATCGGATGGGGATCCAACGGTGGGGAGGAGTGAGGTGGCGTGGGGATTTGTTGGCTATTGGATTTAGATCCAATGGTCAAAACCGATTGAGACGTTCGGTCGCTCGAACGTTACACGGAGATCTGACCGTTGAATCTCAATTCCACGGTGGAAACGGGTTTGGGGTTTTTTGCACAGAAGAGCGGGCCGTGTGCGCGCGAAAAGGAGTTGGGCCGGAGAGAGTTTCGGCCCAAAGGATTTTAGGGATTTTAAATTGGCTTTCTAATTAATTTAATTCCAGATAATTAGAAAGCGCTTTAGAAAATAGCAAATTAAATCAAAAAATTATGAGAAAATTCACAGAAATACCCTTATTTATTGTGGACTTAATAAAAATAGTTCCAATTCATAATTGGCTATTAATTTTGCAAAATAAATTGTTTTGGCTTTAAAATACTTAGGAAAAATCTTTTAAATTTCCAGAAAATTCTAGAAATTACTTAAATTCTTATTTTTTAGATCCAACCAAATAAAACTTCAAGGACTCCAAATAAATTTTAAATTTGACTTTTTAAAACTTCAAAAATTTAAATAAAGCAATCAAACTCTTTCAAATTTTAGAAATTCCAAATAAGCAACAACTTTTTTTATTTTATTTTGGTAACAACACTTTGGGATGTTACAGACAATCCGAAGGATTACAAGCCTTAGTCTTTGTACTGATTGTAAAAACTATACTCAATACAGTACACACAGGAGTAGGGTTGTTCTTCTCTCTAGAGAAGGCGTGAACCTGTATAAAAATCCTCGTGTCAATCTCTCTGCGTGATTTCAGTCTTGGAGACCCCCGAATCAAACAATCTTTACGTAAGATCGGTTGTAAAACACCAACAAGTAGTTTGTCAATTAGCTACTAATTAGGTTACATTATTAGATCAGGATTACCAAAGTGTAGATGCTTTGGGGATGTAGGGAAATATGGATTAAATAGTGCAAACTGTTTAGGTGATTGGTACAAATAAAATATGTAGTGCGTATTGTGTAAAACTAACAGTGTAGTGCGTCTAAAAAAAATTCTAGTAAATGTTGTGAATGTGTTTACCATGATTGTTGACTACGTCGGAAAAATATGTGAATTGTTGGGTAGTTAGTTTTATTCATAGGCATTAAAAATGGTGAATTACTGGAAACATAGATATTAAGTGTATTGGGTTATTGCAGTCATAGATAATGTCTAACATATAAGACTTGTTTGTGTTTTTTGGCATCGGTCTCGTACAGGACGAACCGGGTGGGTTGGACATGTCAAGATGCCAATTTAAGGTGGTTCGGGCGGAGGGCCTGAATGAGATGAGTATTCAAGAGCTAAGGAGCTGCATTTAGACGAAATTCAACACAACGACAACAAGGGAGAAGCTTGTCATCGAGGCGATAACCTGCATGAATAGGGAAGGACAGGACGTATGGAAGTTACACATGGTAAATAGTCATCCCTCGCTAGTCCTCAGCTACACTAGTTATTTCCTTAAACAATAATTAGTCAGGGTCCAAGTCCATGTCTCAACTTATTCATCATTTTTATCGTTACCACTATTTTGTTAAATTACTTATGGTAGATAACCATACTTTAACTTTCCTAACTATCACAATGACCTAATCAACATCTAATGAGGATCAATGGCAAGTAAACCTCAGTTAGGTGATCAAGTCTAAATCAGTCACAACGAGGTATTTTAATTAAGTGACCGACTCGATTAACTATTGGCTACAGTCCTATGTTCATTTGGGTACTCCTAGACATAAGGCTACGTGTTAATGGTACTTGATTATTATCTAATTGCTTTACTAACTCCAATTAACTATTTGATTAACTTATTATCTTCTTTATTATTATTATTATTATTATTATTATAACAATCGTCTATGGCCCACTGATCATTTGATCATGTGTGTATGTATATGCCTAAACATGACTACATCATCTTAACTAATCACTAATTTACTTATTTGAAATGTCCTTCCCAGATTATAATTGCCTATGCCCTCCAACTGATAATAGCTCCCTAATCATTTCTAACTTCCCTCCATGGGTCTAAATTAATAATTAATTAACCCATAATCACTATTATTATTATTATGATTATGACGAACTAGGACCCACTAATCATCAACTAATTGCAAGGTCAACAACTCAATATAATTCCTAATTAAATTGACCCTTGCACTTTAAATGGTATTAACTCACTGATCATTTCTACTTAATCAATGGACTTATCCCTTAATTAACCTTTTGGTCATCCTATTATTATTATTATGGACTAGGGCTCATTGCCATTGAGACAACTAAATAGTTCCTAGTTAAGCTTGCCTTTTTAATCTTTAAATGATAATGGCATTCCAATTGTTTTTAATTATCCCCTAATTATCTAAATTAATCACCTTATATTATTCTCTAATTATTTTAATTAGAAATGGATCTTGCTAATTGGAAATGCCATTAACTAATTACCACACTAATTTGATTCTAATTAATCAGTTATGGGGGGGGCACTGGTCATACATACAAGAGAGAGAGAGAGAGAGACAGACAGACAGACAGATAGACAGAGAGGAACTGGGAGCAGCAGGAGGGAAATAGGGGAGGCGGTCCCGGCGACAACGGCGAGGGCAACGCCGGTGGAGGAGGCAACGGTGACGGCTGAGGACGGGCAAAATGGAATGGGCCGGGGAGGGCAGTCCCAACGAGGGTGGTGTCATCGGTCGGGCAACACCTAGGCAGCCGGGTGGCGGCGCGCGACGGCCAGCCATGGGAGAGGAGATGGGGTGGCGATGCTGGAGGGGGGAAATAGGGGGATCACGGGTGCGAGGTTGGTCAGGTATACTCACCGGAGTGGGTGGTGGCGACAGGTAGGAGTCGACGACGGGAGCCGAGGCGACACGGGTGGCTCATCGTGGGAGCAGTGCCGGGGGAAGGGGGAGGTCAAACAGGGGGTTAGGGAGGACGAGGGAGGTGAGGCGATGCTCCGAGTGAGAGGAATCGAGCCGAGGAGCACCGTGTGAACGACGATAGTGGTGGTAGTGGTTTCGGCCGGAGGCGAGGAAGATGACAGCGACGCAAGCTCTTGCTCATCTTCCTTGTCCATTCGGGGGTTTTTGTATTTGGATTTTGCGGGCTGTAGTCTAGATAGGAAGAGCACCTCATGCACTTGTCACTTCTTAGGCACTTCTCTCGTCCCTTGGTCTTCTGGGAAGCATCATTTTGTTACACAGTCCACTTTCTGAGGCTGGGTACGTAGCTGCCGCTAGCTGCTGTAGTTAGATTTTTTGGATGGTGTCCACTCTTAGGGGTTACGGGTTAGTTTTTGATAGTGTGCCACATCTTTGTGACAACACTAGCGCCATCAACATAGCAAATAACTTGGTGCAACACTCGAGGACCAAACACATTGGCATTCGCTATCACTTCCTTAGAAACCATGTAGACAAGGGTGACATTTTGCTAGAGTTTGTGGAGTCTGAGGCTCAGTTAGCCGATATTCTCACCAAGCCTTTAGACCCAACTAGGTTTACCACCTTGAGGAGTGAATTAGAGGTAATTTATCCCTACGGGTTGGTTTGAGCGGTAGTTGGTTCCTTTTCTGAGCTTCTTGATCATTTGATTTTCTTCTTGATTTTCTTTTGATCTTTTTTTATCTTCCTGATCTTTCTTAGGCTTTTTAGTCTTTCTGGCATGTCATTATATCATGTTGCATTCATATGAAAAATCACAAAAAGATTCGTTGTAATATAAGATTTATGCTTCTTTCTTTTACCTTGGAGAAGCTTTGTTTATTACCCTCATGCACTTTAGTCTTTCTATTTCTGCTCAATGCCATGTCTTGTTCGTTGACTAGCTAGAATTGTCATGTTTTCTCAAGTGTAGCTAAGTCTTTGCTAGATGGGCTAGAACTTTAGTTGAGCTACTAGTTCTTTAGTGAATCTTAGGGCTACTCCAAATGGTGACACAATCTCCTCTATAAAAGACCCCCAAAACCCCAAAATTCGGGCAAAACTCACTTTTATTCAGAAAAAAGAGAAACAGGGAAGGGAGAGGAGCAGAGCGGATGAGAGGGAGGAGAGGAGCTAGCGAAGTGCTGCCCGTTTGGTCGTCCGCCTTTGAGGTAATTTTTTTTAACTTAATGGATTACATAGTTTTAGATTTATGGTTACGTAGTTTAGTATGTTGTAGATCATCCTTTTCGGTGGGTAGTTTAGTCTTAGATATATTATTAATTGTGAAAATCTTGTTCATGGTGCGGTATGTCAAATATGTCGAACACAACAAATTTAAAAATTTACTACAGTCAGGGGACTATTTGCGTTATTTCCAATCGGCGATCGTAACCTTAACAAGACCAGAGCAGCACATGGGGCACTGTGATGCGGTGGATGTTCCACACATTCGACATGGTCCATGTTGTGTATGATTTGAAATTGTGTTGCCTTGCCAACCGAGCACAACAGGGCACATATTAGGAGTTAATGCAGCTCAAGGGAACTAGGTCATGGTAGTCTTATGTACGCCTGGTGAGCGAGGAAGGGTGGGAGCATATGCCAAGGCCATTCCTGCATCGGTGGCTAAACAAGCAAGTGGTGGTGATGCCGAAGAAGAAGTTAGGGACTCCAATGCAGCAAGAGGTCGGGGAGTTGCTGATGTTGTCGATGAAGACCATGAGGAAGGAGCTCCTTCCGTTAGGCAAGCTAGTGGGATTGCTAGCGAAGGTGAGGAGATCGAAGGTCTAGTTGAAAGGATGGATCTTGAATACCAGGACTACCAGGCATTGCAGAAGATGAAGGGTTTGATGAGGAGAATGCTATGGAACAGCAGACGGTTCCATCCGAGTGGAACACATACCAGTTCGACAACCTCATCGTTAACGAAGGCTCCCGTGTACTGTGGGAGTACGACCAGAACGAGGTTAGGCAAGGAGCCATGTACAAATGCAAGAAGGTCGTGCAGGAGGCTGTCAAATTCTAGGCCTTGTACGTGCGGCATACATTCATAGTAGTGAAGTCCAACCCAAGATGCTACGACTGGATTGAGCACAAACGGGGGCCCAGGTGAAATGCTTCTCGGACTGGATTGAGCACGAGCGTAAGGAGAAGTAGTCGTTGCTAGATGACAATGATGGTGCTCGATATGGTGTCATGGTAATCAATCTAGCCGAGGTGTACAATTGGGTCATGCGCGGCGCCAGGTACCTCCCTTTGGTTGCTATTTTGGAGGAAATTCTCCGGGGTACCACAAAGTACTTCGTTGACCGAAGCAACAACGCATCGCTCTTCATGGCAAATAACAGAGTTTTGTACTCCGCCATGATCACCAAGTGCATGGAGGAGAAGAACAAGAAGGGTGAGATGCACTGGGCATTCAAGATGGCGACAAGGGAGCTTCGCTTCGAGATTTTGTGCAGGGAGAAAGGAAGCCGTGGGATGAACAGCGAGAGGATCATCCATAAGTGCACGCTACCTCGCGTTAGTTGCGTATGCACATGCAACAAGCCTCTTCTTCTGCATAGGCCATGCTCACATATCATGGCCGCATGTTCGACCGGTGGTGCAGCATCCTGGTCAGTACCTTTACGAATATTTCACCAAGGAAGCGGTGATGCAAACCTGAAATGTAGAGCTGTATGGCTATGGCATGGTTGAATATTTCATTGAGTATCCTACCTGGGAGCAACTCATCTAGGTAGCGGACATTGCTAGGCTGAAGGGAAAGGTTGAGTGGCGGTAGGTACAGCGTATCAAGAACAACATGGACGAAGCAGAAGCGGGGCATCGTATGAAGAAGTGCTCAATTTGCAGGGAGTCCGGGCATACCTATAAGAAATGCCCTACGAGAAGTGCACGCGATGAAGGAGAGGTTAGCAATCCGAACGGCAGCCACTAGAATGGTTTATCTTATCGAAATATGTTGTGCTAAATGTTTTATAATGTTAATTGTGATTTGTCGAAAAACTCTGTGATGGTGTTGTGTTGGAATGTGTTGTAACAACATTGTGATTTGTCGAAAAACTATGTGATGACTTTGTGTTGGAATGTTTCGTAACGGCATTGCGATTTGTCAAAAAACTATGTGATGACATTTTGCTTAAAAATATGTTGTGCTAATATTTTTCTTATTAATGTATGATTCTTTTTCTTATTAAGCCGTGCGTCCAATTGTAATGTGTAATTTATCTTCTTTTTGAAACCACCACCATTGTCTTCACCGGCGGCATCGTTGGTGGTGGTAGTTTAGTTAGTTGGTGCTGTGTTGCGGTTCGGACGCTGGAGTGGAGCGGTCGAAAATAAGCAGTCCGAAAATAACTATAGAAATTTAAATAAAACAACACTAAATGTTTAGGCTGAATTCTGCACACAAAAATAAAAAAGTTTGTAAGAATCAAACTCAGGAGGTTGGGTTTATACCACTGTCTGCCCCACGCTTTACTTGATCTAGCCCAGAAGAGCTCAACATGGCTTGCCTAGCCTTGCCCGGTTGGGCCCAAGCCTAACCCTGGTCCACCCCAAACTATTTGCATGCTTTCGACCGGGCCGGGCTAGAGTTAATCCAATACAACTATTTCTTGATCCAGCCCAAGGTTAGCCCGGTCATACACTTGGTTCGATTTAGCACTGCCTCGACTGATTATTTCAGAATCGTAAGACACATCTCAACTCCATTCATGTTGCTCCAAAGGTGCGCAACAAATTTTATTCTCTCAAAATTATACTGCTATATGTCTAGTCGCCGTTCCGGTACAACAAATATTATCTTCCTTTTTTGGCACATGGCAAATGTCTATTCTATATAGGCTTATTCTTTCCAACATAAATGGTAGTTTTTTTGTGTAGGAAATGTTATGTCTTATCTGCATGACTACATTAGTTTATTTTGAAATGTTGAGGAGAGAGCAAAGGGGATAAAATCCCTGGTTATAGTGACAAACAAGGAAACTTGATGTGTAAATACTGAATTCCACTCACAACTCACAATCTTGTTAGTGAAGCACACCCATTTTTGTGCTTATTTTGTATTTCTTGTGCTTGTGGAACAATGGTGTACTACAACCATTGGTTGTCTGCCTTCTTTGGTGTATAAGAATAGTCACACGATTGAGGCATCCAATGCTTGTACCTAAGAGAGAGATATGGAAAGCCAGACATTGCAAGAAAGGGAAAGCATACAAATCACCATGTGGCAAGTGAAAGAGATTGTGTATCTTTATTATATACTAGTTAAGTACCCGTGCGTGCTACGGAATATCTCATGAATGTAATAGTTTATCAATTAAAGTAGATATAATATTTCTCAATTCGCCAAGATCCTGCCGATGGAAGCGGTGACAAGGGAGGGAGCGGAGGTGCGGAGCAGAGCAGAAGGGTGGGGGTTGTGAGAGCTTGGGGTATTTAACTTGTAATACTTAATCATCCATAGGTCCTAGCATTACAAACCAAATATCCCGCCCTCGGTGTATTGTATACCTCCCAGGAGCGGTACACATACACCTCACAAAACAATATCAATATTAATGCCATACAACAATATTTCATTACCAAAGTCGCAAAAGGTTACAACATAGTCATCTTACAACTTCAGTTTTCATACATACGGCCGACTGGCCAAATAGTAAGACTAAAAGTCAAGTACTAAGAGTTGCAGTGGAAACATAGCCATAAGATGGCACCGAAAGAAAAGCCGACCGGTTTGCCCTTACCCACAAGGCAACCTGACCGGAAACTCCAAGCTAGTCGTCGTCTTGCACGAAATTGGTCTCACAATAGTTGATCCCTTGGGGATCAACCTCCTCTGCAGCAAACAAGCAATGCAACTGAGTACAAAATTGTACTCGCAAGACTTACGAATAACAAACCTATACATAGCTACATGCAAGCTTGATTCAAAGGAGAAGGCTATAGGGTTCATTTTCAGCACAAAACAATATTTCATTTGAAGTACAAGTAATAGATTGAAATGGCAAGTGAGCAAACATTTTTAATAACTTTAAATAACAGTGAGTAAACAATATTAGAAAACATCTAAACAACAACAGGCGGCTGCCCCGCAGCTCACAAACATAGCATGAGACCATTCTCAATGCCACCTGAACAAGTTTTTAAGTTAAAATTCCAAAATGTTAAGTCTAACTCCTGTAAGTCCAATCCCAAACGTGTCCATAACCTAGGACGAGGCTATTTGAATAGTTTGTACCATGCAGGGGTGTACCAATGTACCCACACGCCAGAACACCACTTTTGCCACCGGATAAAGCACACTTCCGTAGGTATGTCGGCAAGGCTAAGTCATACGAGACGTTTCCAATATAATGTATTAACTACAAGTCTCCCGTATGGATAGAAACCCATACGTTGTGTCGGAGTTACCGTAAAGCCTTGGTCAACTACCCCGCGGGGTAAAGCCGCGGACAACTATGGACGCTCCTCGGTGTGGAGAACCTAGACAGGAACCCACCCCCGCACACCCAACAATTAACAGAACATTTCTTTTTAACACAACACACAACCACCACATGCGACCCGGAGCTAACACACGCCAAAGTACTAAGTCAAGAGAGGTCACATAACCCTCTTATGTGGTTAGCACGCAAATATGTTTGGTTTTGGTGAAACAAGATGTTCGGTCCTTGTTGACCTAGGCAAGACATTCACACACCCAACAGCACACCATCCAACCACTTGCCCAAGCCTAAAACATTTTATTTACACTTTTAGTTTTCAAAGTAATATAGCACAAGGTGCTGAACATATT
Organism: Ampelocalamus luodianensis; assembly: GCA_036346255.1. Lineage (NCBI taxonomy): Eukaryota > Viridiplantae > Streptophyta > Magnoliopsida > Poales > Poaceae > Ampelocalamus > Ampelocalamus luodianensis. The sequence goes on along the minus strand of CM070638.1, from coordinate 20,979,761 downwards.
GTAATAAAATGATTTGTGTGATCAAGGTTATCGACTAAGTCGATAACCGCCCAATTCTTCCAGAAGCTAAGCATGACTAAGCATCAATTCACATACACATGTATAGACTCTATAACATCCACCGAGCACTAGCATCAGCGGGAATAATAACTTAAGGTTAGTAGCAAGGGATAACATTTGCTACAGCTCATGCAACTAATAGGATAACTACCTCTATCGAAAAATAATCATTCAAGTAGCACATGCATACATACAAGTTGCAAACAAGATATTAGTTTTTGAATGTAATAGGATCAACATGCATCAAAGGAAGAACTCCTTGCTTTGTTGAAGATTATCGACTTGCTCCTGTTGAGGATCGCACTCTAACTCGTTTGGATCTTCGCAATCTAACGAATGAATACGAAAAGCGAATAAGAAGCATAACACCAAATATATCCAAAAATTCAAAGTCCTCTAAATGGCATGAAAATTTCACAGTAGGTAGATCATGAATTTAGATGAATTTAGGTTAAAGAATTATTCCATTTGGATTTAGTATGTGAAAGTTATGGTGTTTTGAAAATCAGTTTTTGGAAAATCTAGAAAATGCCACTTGGTTACTATTCATCCTAATTTAACTATTTGGTAAAAATTTGTAGAGTAGTGGTGGAAAAAGTGATTACATAGGTAAATAGGGAATAAATTTATAAGATCAAAATAGTTGAGTTTATCTCATTTGGAGTTTTTATGATTTAGTTATGAATTTCTAAAGTAAATAGCATTTTCTTATGTGAAAATAAATCAAATTTGGATCACTTTCCAAAAACTATATCTTCTGTGGCAGAAACAAGTTTGAAACCTATTTTAAAATAAAGTTCATTAAAAATGAAAATTATCTACACTAGTTTCATCCATTTTGGAGTTAAGATGAATTAGATATGTATTTTTGAAGTTATACTAATTTTCAGTGTGCAAACAATTGATCTTCGGATTTTCTTTTAACTTCTGAGCTAAGGACGTTCAGATCGTCCGATCTAAGATGGATGGTCTGTTTGGAGTGGTACAAACGTCACCAAGACTCAAAACTGACAGATGGACCCGATGAACAGTGCATTTTTACGTTTAAACTCTGATTTAACTTCTCACGGCGGTAGGACCCAACGCCGCTGGCTTGGTTCATCAACTCGGTCCACCCGTGCACATGCACAATGCATGGTGCTTAAGGGCTAGGCCCACATGTAAGCCTCTAACGTATTACTCTTATCCCCTCAGTTTTCTGTGCACGAGACCCACGTGTAAGTGACTCATTAACTACTTTAGGACAGCCAATAATTACTAAGCAATGATTAGCAGCTTAAAGATTGGGATTTGCCGCTAACGGCCTCGCTACAGTGCCGGTCGTAAAAACCGACAAAAATTCCCGAGTTCACTTCTGAGCTCACTACCGACGATGTGGTCCACGCCGTCGTGAACCAAGAGCATGAACGAGTTCCTAATAGCAATGCGCACCTAATGGTACCGGCGGCTAGCCGGAGAAGAGCGGTGCTAAGCTACGGCCAAACTTGCAGGTTGCAATCTGAGTGTACCTTGAGCCTAAAAACGCATGCATGCGTATCTAGAGGTTACTAGGGACCTTACCAAAGGATGGAGAGGTCTGAAGAAGCTTTGAGGTAGCTTGACGTCGACGAAGGTCCACGGCGGCGCTACGGCTTCACGAGGAGAGGTCGTTCTGGTGAAGGAGACAGGGAATGAGTGGTCAAGAGAGCTCAAATGAGGCCTATAGGTGGTGTGCAAGCAAGGAATTGAGCAATCACTTACCACACCGGAGATGGGGAAGAAGACTAGAGTTTCGGCCGCAATGGAACAATCTCCAAATCCTCAGGCTCCTGATGCACATTGTCCAAATTAGTTGAGGGGTTTTCAATGTCATACCTAGAGACATGATATGACATGCAAGATCGTGGATAATACTCACCGAGCACGAAGTTTGCACGGTGATGTCCTCGGGTGCATGCTCCAAAGCTGAGAAATGGCACCAAGATGACCTGGAACCTACAAGCAACCACAGTGGCTCTAATAAGCTAAAATGGAAATGGCATGCAAGAAGAAAACTAGGGAACTTGGTTGCACGGATTTTACCCGAGAATTGAGCTCAAGGGAGCTTCCCTCTTCTCGGCGGCCAAAGGAGAAGTGAGGTGGGAGCTAGATTGGAGGCAATTTAAGCTTCGGAAGATGACAGGGTGGAGGCAGCGTTACCAGGAGAAGCTCTAGGATTGGTGGATGTGGCAGTGGATTGACGGCGTCCACTGGTGCCGGCTGAGCGTGTCGAAGCTGCACAGCCGCCTGGCATGCGCGCTCTGCGCGCCCAACGGGATGAAGAAGATGAAACTGACAAGCGAGGCCCGCAGCGTCAGCGACTCAAACGCGTGCACGTGAGAGTCGTTCAAACCGGTGCAGCTAGTTGGTTGGGTCGAGACGAGTGGCTCGGGTTGGAACGTTCGAACGACCGAAGGAGCTGATCGGAACGAGCGTCTGGACGGTCCAATTGAGATCTAACGGTCTAGATGTGTTGCGCGTTCGGACAATCTGAACGGCTCCGCTTGAATCTGATGGTTCATTTCAAATCGGACGGTTAGAAAGTATTGGGTTCATCCAACAGAAGTGGCTGGGTCGGTTGCACCCGAGTCCAACAGTGTTAGGGTTGGGTCTATGGTTTGACTATTTAGATTTCAAAAGATTCTACTTTGACTGGGCCACTAAAAATAGAAATACAAATCCTAAAAATCTGAAATAAATCAGAGGGGTTACTGAAAAGGTCCAGTGTTCATAAAAATTCTTAAACCTCACTGTTCATGATTTATTTTGTATAGTTTAAATTCAAACCAAGAATATGTCATTGATTTGAGTTTGAATTTTCTGAGGGTTGAATCTAGTCCCATAAATTTGGGAAAAATTATATTTATTCATGATAATTATTATAGTATTTGAATAAATTATTTCCATATGATGATCATGAGTTTTTGTTTCTGTTTTCTTTTGGAGTTTCGATTTGAGTTGTACGTTTCATTTGATTTCAAAATTTTCAAATGCAACAACTTATACAAATGCTCCAGAAAATCAATGCATGTTCAAAAGTTTTAAATTTTTCACCATTTGATACATTTGAAATACAATCCCAAGATTTGGGATGTTACAGGGGTGGATGCGAGGGCGAAGAGGAGGAGGAAGCGCATGCGATGCCGGGAGAGGAGGAGTAGGGAGCGCACGATGTGAGGAGATAGTATGCTGATAACATGGCCCACATGTTAGTAGATAGGAATAAAAGTGAGAGGGTGAGGAGGGCTGATGACCACCAACTCCAATTTTTAAGTAGTAGAGATAACCTTGGAAAGGGGCAAGGAGGACGTGGTTCTACGACCTTTAGAACAGCTTTGGAATCTAATGACGACTTATGCTTTCTTTGCAATCGGGATAAAAAGGAAGGAAAAGCAAATCATACAAACCAAACAAAGTCCTCTTCGGTATTCCACTAGCTTCTTCCGTGACAGCTTTACTTTTGGTTCATTTTGCAACATGTCTTGCCCAGGTAGCAAGAACCGAAGGGGAGGGAACGCTGCCGGTGGTGCACCTCGCACACCGCTGCTAACCCATCCAGAGACTTCTTCAGGTGCCCCCACTACTCGGTCGGTACTGAACCAAGCTTCTTCTCATCATCCTTCTCTTGAATTCAGTGGCGATTAATCAAGCTTAATGGACTCCAATTGTGCGCAGAAAGAAGGGTGCCAGTTTTGGCGGTGAGCCGATTCATGGGAGCCCAAGGAAGGGCATGCGCATGGCGGGGAGGACCAGAGGTGGCACTTGTTAGCTATAATCTTGATTTTTATGTGTGTTGCATTAGTGTTTCAGTTTTGTGTCAGCTGTAAGTATTTGCATGTACACGTTTAGTGTGTAGTGGGCATAGAGTTTAGTGTGTGGAATTTAATTACTGTAGAGTGGCGCATTATGAGCAGGTTAGTGGCATAGGAAACTGCTGCATTATGAGCAAGTTAGTGACATATGAAACTGCTGCTATTAGTAGCACATCATGGTAGTGTCTCTATATAAGAACAAGAGAGAGAAGAAAAGCGGTGAGGTAGAAGTTGGAGCAACACCAAAATTCTGTCTTCTGAGTTCATCTTCTAGTGTGCGTGTGTTCTAGAGAAGAAACAATGTGTGAGTTCTCTCTGGGAGCTGGGCCAACAATTGGTATCAGAGCGAGGTAGAGAAGCTCTGTTCCAGCGGCGGGGTCGTTGGCGCAGCGGCGAGCGTCGCAAGCGCAATGAGGCGCCTTGGCGCAAGGCGTTGTGGATCTCATGGGCGGGACGGCCGAAGAGATCGAGGGCCTGCACAGTGAAGCTACGACCATGCAGGACATGTGCGAATTGTTCGTCATGCACTCTGTGACCGTGCAGGCGAACATGGTCAAGCCTTGGCGCTCCAAGGCGTAGGCCGTCGAGGCCGAGTGCTGCGCGAGGGCAGCTGGCCGCCGCGGAGGCAAGGCTGCGATGTGTCCGAGGAGCACGATCCGGCGTAGGCTCAAGGCTAGGCATGTGTGCGACACGGCACACATGTGGTGTAGCGCAGCGCGATGGTGTGTGCGCGTCCACGATGACGGCGACCGGCGTACAGCGTGGAGCATGCGGCCCTGCGATGAGGAGAGCCCGAGTAATTGGTGGAGGTGTACGGAGCACCGGCAACGAGGCTGGCTGCAGCACCGTGCACCAGGAACATGACGGTGGAAGCCAGCGCGGTGTGCCGGAATTGCACATGACGTGCGCACCGGCGACGGCGACGGCGACGTGATTGCTGCGGAGTAGGCCGACGACGGCAGTCTCCACCGGAGGTGGAGGCCGGCGGCGACAAGGTGAGGCGGTGCGAAGCCGCTGGGAAATGAGTCGGCATGAGGTCGACAAACGGCGATGGCATGGAGGCCATCGTCGCAAGAAGAATATGAGGTCAGAGTCGCTCGGTAAGTTGTGCCACCGGTGATGAAGTTGTGGCGGCAAAAAGGTAGCGGTGAAGAGTCTAGCAATATATGCTATATCTAGTCTAGTGCAAACTTAAGCATACATTAAGCTCCCTATCAAAGATGAATAGGGGATGCTCTGCATTTTTTAGCCTCAAAATCATTCTTAGAACATTGGCTAAGACTGAATTTTTCACCTTTGGCCACAAGGGTATCTAAAGGTTTACAGTTTTGCATGCCAAATCTTTGCAATACCTTATCGATATAATTCTGTTGTGATAATCCAAGTATACCTTGAGAGCGATCTTTGTATATTTGAATTCCTAATACAAAAGAGACATCATCAAGATCCTTCATCTCGAAATTTTTAGCGAGAAATCTCTTGGTTTCATGCAACATACTTATATCGTTACATGCAAGGAATATGTCATCAACATATAGAACCAAAAATATGAACTTACTCCTACTGAATTTATAATACATACAATCCTCAACTGTATTTACCTCAAAACCAAATGAGATAATAACCTCATGAAATTTATGGTACCATTGCCAGGAAGCCTGTTTGAGCCCATAGATGGATTTCTTTAATTTTCATACCATTTGCTTCGGGTCACCGACCATAAAGTTTTCTGGTTACTCTATATAAATCGTCTCGTCAATGTTTTCATTTAGAAACGTAGTTTTTACATCCATCTGATGAAGTTCAAGATCAAAATGTGCTACAAGTGTCATAATAACCCTAAAAAAAGTCTTTCAAGAAATCAAGAGAAAGTCTCTTTATAGTCTATGCTTTCTTTTTTTTAGTATATCCTTTAGCAACAAAACGAACCTTATATCTTTCCATATTGCCTTTCGAATCTCGTTTGGTCTTAAATATCCATTTGTAACCAATGGGTTTCTTTCTTTCTGGCAATAGGACAAGATCCCAAACGTCATTGTTCTTCATGGATTTTAACTCTTCATTCATGGCATTGATCCAATTAACATAATTTGGACTTTGCAGGGCCTTTTGGAGATTGATAGGATCCTCTCCCAAAATTTCACTACAAGCCTCATTCTCCTGAAGAAAGATAATGTAATCATCAGAGATTGCACTTCTTCTTTCTCTAGTGGATCTCCTTAATGGCACGGGTTCTTGAGGTTGATGAGTTTGTTCTTCTATAGGAACATCATTTTGTGGAGGAACCTCATGGATATTATTTTGAATAGTATTTTTCTCAATAATATCGGGTAAAATAACCTAATCCCGATCATTATTGGGAATAACCAAAGAAAGAGGAAATAAATCCCCTTTAGAAACTTCTTCAAAATTAATGTTCCTAACCATATCTCCCCCCTTCAAACTCAACATCCTCAAAGAACCTGGTATTTCCCGTTTCAAAAAATATCTTAGTAGTGGGATCATAGAATTTGTAACACCTAGATCTTTCAGAATAACCAACAAAATAGATGCTAACAGTTCTTAAGTCCAATTTTCTGTCATTAGACCTGTACGGCCTTGCCTCAGATGGACATCCCCATGTACGTACATGCCTGATGCAAGGTTTTTTTTTCCTATCCATTGTTCGTACGGGGTTTTGTTAGTCGCCTTAGTTGGTACTCTATTGAGTAAATAAGCTACAGTTTTCAACACTTCTCCCTAGAGAGACTCTGGTAAGGTAGAATGACTAATCATACTCCTCACTATATCCTTAAGAGTCTTTCGCCTCTCAGCAACACCATTCATGCTAGGAGAACCCGGCATGGTATACTGAGGGACGATCCCGCATTCCTCTAGGAATTTAGCAAAAGGTCCTGAACGTTGTTCACCTGATCCATCATTTCTGCCATAGTATTCTCCACCACGGTCAGATCGAACGGCCTTAATTCTTTTACCAAGTTGGTTTTCCACCCCAGCCTTAAAATTTTTGAACACATCCAGGGACTGACTTCTCATAAATAAGATAAATATAACCATATCGCGAGAAGTCGTCTATAAACGTGATAAAATACCTTTGGCCATTCCAAGAAGCCGTAGGGAATGGACCGTAGATATCCATATGTATCAGTTCTAAGACATCTCGAAACTCTATTAGCACTTAACTTCCTCATGTATGTTTGTTTCCCTTTATACAATTAACACAAATATCAAAATCGATATCCGTATGTATCGGTTCTAAGACATCCAAAACTCTATTAGCACTTAACTTCCTCATGTATGTTTGTTTCCCTTTATACAATTAACACAAATATCAAAATCGATATCCGTATGTATCGCTTCTAAGACATCCAAACTCTATTAGCACTTAACTTCCTCATGTATGTTTGTTTCCCCTTTAGACAATTAACACAAATATCAAAATCTATGAAATCCAGGGATCCAAAATTCCTTCTGACACAAGCCTCTTAATTCTATGCATGGAGATATGACCTAAACGCTTATGCCACAAGGAACTTGAATTCTCATTGGTAAATTTCCTCTTTATACCACGAGAAACCATATGCGTAACTTCATTATATGAGGCAATAGTATCAAGCAAATACGGTTGTCATGCCAAATTAAAGAACCAGTACCAACTTTATTGGAATTCTCAAAAGACTAAATAAACCATTTCCAAAAGAACAATTATAACTTGATTTGTCCAATACAAAATAGAAACCAAATTCGCCTAAAAGACGGTACAATATAAGTCTCTTTCAAATCTAGATAATATCCTCGTCTTTAACAGCAACCTAAATGTGCCTATAGCCTCAACTTCCACCTTCTTGCCATCGCCCACATAGATGAATCTTTCAGCATAAATTGGCTTTCGGCAGTTCAGGCAACCCTGCATGGACACACTGATGTTAGATGTTGCACCGGAGTCTAACCACCAAGTATGTTTAGGTACAGAAGTTAAGTTAACCTCAAAGCTAACCATAGCAAGAATTGTACATTTCTTAGCACGCCAAATGTGATATTTGGCACAATCCTTCTTTATGTGACCATCCTTCTTACAAAAGAAGAAAGCCAATTCAGGCCCTTGTTTCTTCTTTATGGATGGCGCACTTACAACTTCTTTGCTCTTCCTCTTGTTATTCTTAACTTTAGGGGTCATAGCCAAATTTCTGTTCTATCTTGTTTCCATCTATCCTTTTCTTGCACACAATAGGAGATGAGCTCATTAAGGGACCACTTGTCCTTTTGACAGTTATAGCTCACCTTGAACTGATTAAAGTGTGCAGGAAGGGATATCAAAATTAAATGCACGAGCAAATCCTCAGATAGCTCTAACTTGAGTACCTTTAATTTCGAAACAAGATGAGACATTTTCATAATGTACTCCCTTATGTTTCCTTTACCCTTATACTTCATTGAGATAAGTTTTGCCAAAAGCGTACTTGTTTTAGCCTTTTCATTTTTGGTAAACCTTTGCTCAAGACTGTCAAGGAAACCCTTAACTGTAGTGGCCTGTTCTGATGTGATATCCCGAAAAACTTCCGAAACAGCACGCCTCATGATCATTAGACTCATGCGATTTGAACGATCCCACTTCTCACACTCCTTTTCCTCAATTGAGCTGTTAGCCACAAGAGCAGCAGGTTGTTCTTTACGAAGTGCAAGGTCTAGATCCATTACCCCAAGAACAATTGAAATGTTCTCTTTCCATTCTTTAAAGTTTGCACCAGTAAGCATAGGTATGGAATTGATGCTAGCAGAAATATTGGAAGCAGGATTTGCAGCTGAAATAATGGAATAAATAAATGCTCACACCAGAACATGAATAATATACTTAAGATTTGATTCAAAATTTGGTATATGCCATCACCCAAGATACCTAGCGCTACATTAATATTTAGTCTTTCAACAGAAATATTAACTAGCAAGTGTAACCTTGATGTAGCAATCAAATACTAACAATAAATCGTGTCAAACAATATGCCTTACTTTGGTCCGACTTATTGTTCACATGGAAACTTGATGATCATTACATATTTATTGCCACGATTGCATATATAATTCGGCCAAATATTGACTTTCCTTTGGGCCAGTCAATAGATGCATAAATTATACACACACAAAAAAATGCCTAATTGTTCTAAATAAATTAACCTACATACCAGAGGTTGCTTTGGCAATATAGTATTTCAATTAACCTATGTAGAACACTAGCCGGCCAAATTTGAATCAATTCATCATCTTTAAAGACGACAATGTTTTTTTTTAAAAAAAATCCACAATTTATACCACAGTGCATTATATAATTCACATAGGCACCATAACAAAAAAAATGCTAATTTCTAATCATAATCAATTGCAAGACAGACAATTCTGCATTTAATTGACAATACCATAAATAGCAAGAATTAACTAGATTAACCCATAACTAAGACAAACTGAATTAGCAGGAATTAATCAGTACTAATGCAAGGACTTAATTGCAAATTAATTTAATGCAGAAGCTTAATTCCACAATAACCAAGTTACCAACATGCCCCTGAAGATAGAGATCGAAACTTTGCATGAAACCGAAACCGAGGCAGGCGAGCCTCGTGCTAGTGCTAGGAATTTTTTTTTGAAATAATATATTTTTAAAACAAATTACAAAACTAGGTTATCATCTCAAAAATTGAAAAATAGGTTCATGTCGCCATTCATCTCGGCGACAGTTCCTATCGCCGCTTGAATCGCGACAGATCTTATCGCCGCTGAATCGCGCAGAATCTGCAGATACGGGGCAGTTCCTCGCCGCCAGCTCAATCGCGATAGGAATCTATGAATTTTTAAATATATCAAATAAACTCCAATAATTACAAAAACTTTTGTGGCGCATCCTGATATAGTGTTCTTGATTGTGTAATTTTTTCCTAATTTTATCCATTATACATTTATCTCTAAAATTTATTTAAGTATAATATTTGTAGAATCTTTAAATATACCAGATGAGGTCCAAAAATTATGAATGTTTTTGTGAACGCTCCTTACATAGTTTAATTATTTCTGTAATTTTTTAAGAATTTTATAGGCTATGAAATTGTCTCTAAAATTCTGAATTTAGGTTTATGATACGGTGTACTTGATTGTATACCCTTATTTGTAGAGACAATATAAGAGCAAATAAAATTCTGAAAAAATTACAGAAACAATTGCACTATGTAAGGAGAGTTCACAAAAAAAATTCATAATGTTTTGACCTCATCTGGTATATTTAAAAATTCTACAAATATTATACTTAAATGAATTTTAGAGACAAATGTATAATGGATAAAATTATGAAACAATTACACAAGCAATAACACTCTATCAGTATGCTTCACAACAATTTTTTATAATTGTTGGAGTTTATTTGCTATATTTAAAAATTCATAGATTCCTGTCGCCATTGAATCGCGACAAGAATCGCCTCACTGCATGTGGTTCCTGTCGGCAGCTTCAATCGGCGATAGAACCTATCGCGATGAATCGCGCACAGAACCTATTTTTGCAATTTTTAGGAGTGATGACCTAGTTTTGTAAATATTTTTTAAAAATATATTATTTCTACAAAAATTCCTAGTGCTAGTGCTAGGCAGCACCTGCTATCTTATCCTAGCAAAACTCAAATCAGCAAGAAACAGTCATCCTGCCGTCACAACAAGGGGAGGCAACCGGTGGGATCTGGAGGGGCTCGCGCGCAAAATCACGGGGCCGCAGGCGCCGCAAAGCCCGGAGGGCCGACGAGGCAACCGGAGGCGGCGGGAACCTGATGCCACGCTCGGTGCTAGCGCGGACTGGTGCGGCGGCGGCGCGCAAGCAGAAGCGGTGGCGACCGAAAACCCAAAGGGCGCGCGGCGGCAAACTAGAGGCGCAGGGCGCTAGCGCGGAACCGGCGGAGAGCTCGGAGGGCTGCACTTCAAGGAGGCGGCGGTGCTCGGTAGAGCGGGCGGAGGCAGCGGAAAAACCGAAGGGCGCTCGGCGCCTGACAGCGGCGCACGAGCAGTCGCGCGGCGCGGAGGAAGCCGAAGGTCGCTCGCCGGAAGCGTGTGGGAGCCAGATGGTGCCATATTAGATGGATCCTCTGCGATTCGGCGGTAGCTTGATGCCAAAGTCAGGCGAAGCAGATCGGATCGAAGAAAAAAAACGACGGGTTGCAAAACACACGTAGCTCTGATACCAATTGATAGATTAATTCAGATCTAAATCTGATGATACTAACAGGATCGTATGCAGTAATTGTAACACTCATATAATCTGTAATTGTAACACTCATATAATCTGTAAACACGGAAGTGTACCTATTGATGATACCATTGCTGATGAAGAATTGATCTGAAGTAGTAGATGAATAATTGTTCTGTCTACCTAGGGTTTGGTCTTTTTCAGCAAGAGGTAAGCCATAAATTCCAACTACAGAAAATTCTAACTACAGATGGGGATAGGTATGACCAGAATTACCCTGCTTGGAGGACCTAACCCTTATTTATAGCTTTTGATATGGAATCCTATCCCATCGCATAATTAGAGATAGATTCCAAATAAGTCTCTACACAGATTGAAAATTTTAGTCCATATTTTTCCTAATAGATACTCTGGCTCTTAACAAATATTTGATCACTTTATATATTTGAGCCAACCAAAATAGGTAGCTGATATTTATTTAAACTCATGTAGATCCACATTATGGAAATTAATCCAACAGGGATGTCTCCCGAAGACCTGCTACTAAGGAGCGTCGTCGACAACCGGCAAAGTAAGATGGCATTGGCAGCCATCTCCGTGTCTTTGGGAGAAAAATTGCTAGATGCATGGGCTGCGGTGGCGCCCATGTTCATGGTCGCTGATGGCGATAGCGAATGTATTGTCCCTCAAGATTGATCGCGTGGCGAGGACGACTGTGCTGTCCCTCAAGGAGTGCACCACGTGGTGGAGAAGCGGCTGCGTGGGTTCGGCGACACATAAAGCGAGTTTTGTGTTGCTAATCCGTGTCGAGTGGGAAGACAGAACTTCTTGGAGATAAATGTCAAAGACCGTCGATGACGCAATGAGTCGTGCAAGAGGCCACTACGTGTGGCAACAAGGAGAAAGTCGCTGCGCGTGGCAAGACATTGCAAGCGATCCGCAACGGTGAGTCGGCATGTCAAGATTAAAGGAGGAAATTGTTAGCTCTACAATCTTGACTTATATGTGTGTTGCATTAGTGTTTCAGTTTTGTGTCAGCTGTAATGTTTGCATGTACACGTTTAGTGTGTAGTGGGCATAGAGTTAGTATGTGGAGTTTAATTGCTGCAGAGTGGCGCATTATGAGCAGGTTAGTGGCATAGGAAACTGCTGCATTACGAGCAAGTTAGAGATATAGGAAACTGCTGCTATTAGTAGCACATCATGCGTGTAACGTAGTGTCTCTATATAAGAATAAGAGAGAAGAAAAGCGGTGAGGTAGAAGTTGGGGCAGCACCAAAATTCTGTCTTATGAGTTCATCTTCTAGTGTGCGTGTGTTCCACTGTAACTGGAGATTGACGGAGCAGAACATCGAGGGGGTGGGAGAACTGCTGCAGCGCCACTGGAAAGCGACGGATCAAAGGATGGAAGAGTTCGAGGAGTCGCTGCAGCGCCACTGGAAAGCGATGGACCAGAGGATGGAGGGGTTTGAACTATCGCTGCAGTACGGCTGCCAAGGGATGGAGGAGAGGATTGGGAGGGTGAAGGAATCGCTGCAGCGCAACTGTGCGGAGATTGAGCGGAGGATGGATGCCGTTCAGGTGCTGTTCTCGAGGTTCATCGAGGTGGCGGGAGTCGCTGTGCTGCTTCTGCTCTATTTGGTGCTGTCCAGCCGGACAGAGGCCAACGTGATGCTTGGTGGCAATAAAATGGAAGAATAGGTGGCGGCTGGACCATAGTTATCAATACCGTACCGGTACCGGTCATACCGGCTAGTATATACATACCGTCATCTAAACCGGTACAAAATAGCTCTACGTATCGTACCGGTCTAAATACCGGTTCGATATCGATCAATACCGACCGTACCGGTGGAATTGATAATATCGTCTATTAAACTATATGTTATATTTAATAGTACTACTATGTATTTAGAATAATACTATAATTGATATTTGGTGTGCATATAATTAAACAAATATATACTTATAAATATATATACTCGTATTATTATATTAAATCCGAAACAAGATATGCGGTATGGACCGCACCGAATGTACCAATCCAAGAACTAAACCGGTATAACCTCCGGTACAGTATTGAACCGTACCAGTGGAATTGATAATACCGTCTATTAAACTATATGTTATATTTAATAGTACTACTATGTATTTAGAATAATACTATAATTGATATTTGGTGTGCATATAATTAAACAAATATATACTTATAAATATATATACTCGTATTATTATATTAAATCCAAACAAGATATGCGGTATGGACCGCACCGAATGTACCAATCCAAGAACTAAACGGTATAACCTCCGATGCAGATTGAACCGTACGATGGAATTGATAATACCGCCTATTAAACTATATGTTATATTTAATAGTACTACTATGTATTTAGAATAATACTATAATTGATATTTGGTGTGCATATAATTAAACAAATATATACTTATAAATATATATACTCGTATTATTATATTAAATCCGAAACAGTATGCCGGTATGGACCGTGCACCGAATGTACCAATCCAAGAACTAAACCGTATAACCTCCGCACGATATTGACAAGTTTGGATGAGACCCATTACATGGGGATCGAACCCAAGATCTGGAACTTACGGCCAATGTCCTAATTACCGAGATTAAAGAAGAAGCCAGGGCTTGGGGCACTGCGGGAGCGAAGCACATTCAAGAGATTGTAGCGAGTGCCTTTTAACTCTGCTAGCCTAAGGGCTTGTACAGTTTTTCTCTTCCTTCGTTTGTACAGTTTTTCTCCTACTGAAATGAAGCTAAAAGAGATGGTTCACCATGGAGTTTGCATGATGCACAAAAAAAACTACAGTGAAGTGGCTTAAAGGGAGGGGTTTTACCCCCATGTTTTTTTTCGGCGTTCTTAAAGTCAGCAAGCCACGGACACATCCCTGAGAGCGCCACGTGTCTAGTTTTCCTGCCCTTCTTCACGCGCTGCGGCTGTCGCTGTCCGCCGCTGCAAAAATCTGGGAATGAGCCGTCCCTCCCAAGCTTCGGCTTTGATTCACCAACTTTCAACTTCGGTAACTTTAACAGAGATTAAAAAAACTTACAATTTCAGGACTTTAAATTGAAATTAAGAACTTCCAAATTTGGGACATTTCAATGAGATTCAAAAACTTTCAATTCATAAACTTTTGGGATCTTTCCGATGAGTTTTTGTAGTAGCGTCTAATGTAACTTAACTTGCGTACTGTCATGTGGGGACGCTGCTACCCGCGCCACCGCCAGGGGCCAATTCGATGCCAACCGAATAGTTATCTCTTCGTTTATTTATCTCCTCATTAGTTAAAGATAAGATAGCTTGGTTAGTAAAGATAAGATTAGCTTTTTTTTTTCAATAGGGTAGGAACTCAGCTTTTATAGAAAAATAATAAGCAGTTTTACAAACTAAGAAGTGTTATGAATATTGTGTGTATGTATTCAGAGACTCAATGGGTAATATATATAGGGTACACAAAGGTACAGATAAGGAAATATAAAGACTCCCTATTATATCTCTAACATATCTCTAACACTCCCCCGCAAATGCAAGACATATGTAATAGCATTGCATTTGGAAAAGGTTGACACTAAAATATGGAAAATCCAAAGTCCGAGTCTTGATAAATGTCGTCGTAGCATGCAGCTCTTGAAAAATGTCGATAAAAGATCTCATCCCATCCGTGGTTCCGCAACAGTCTATAAAACACAATGTGTAGGAGCAAAGTCGACCGCGGCAACATAACGAAGAAGATGATGAAACCGACAAAAAGATAAAATTGTCAAGTCGAATATGAATAGATAGAAGCATGACGACGCAGATCGAAGCCCAAGACGACAGCGGCGCAGTGCACAAGAAGCGCAATAAATACGCAGTGCACAAGAAGCGCAATAAAGACGCAGAGAGCACAAGAAGCGCAACGGATGCACAATGCAAAAGAAGCGCGACGCAAGGCACAAGAAACGCAACAGAGACGCAGTGCAGAAGAAGCGCGGCGCAATGCACAAAAAGTACACCGGAGACGCAGTGCGGAAGAAGCGCAGCGGTCTTAAAAGCGGGGCGACGGATCTGCAGCGGTTCAAAGAAAAGAACACGACAGCTGCTATGCAAAAGAAATTCCTATGCTTCTATGACAGATAATAAATTTGTGGACTCGCATGGCTAAGACAAACTCACAGATAAAGAGTTACTCGCATGGCTAAGACGAATTCACAGATAAAGAGTTACGGACTTTGATGGACGCAGCGGAATAACTGACACAAAGAACAGCCAAATAGCTAGCATAAGAATTGCCACGCAACCAGGCACATAATAGCCTTACCATGCGACCAGGACAGCCGCGCAGCCGAGTCATCCTGTAGTTCCAGATAGCAAGCACACAAAGTATAGCTAGTAGCAAAACTAGCAGCAATCATGGACTGCATCGTGGAAGACTTATCCAACCGAAGACGCTCGCAGACTTATCCAACCAAAGAATCCACTTGGAACCAACTCCGAATCGAGCGAGGAACCACTGGAGAGGAAGACCGGTGGAAGACGACGGCGCCTCGGTCGTGCCCCAACCCCGAGCGAAGAAACCCCAGCGATTGAAGAAGACCCGACGCCCGAGGCGGCTCGATCAGGGCGCAATGTCGGAGGCGCATGAAGCAGAGGTGCTCTTCGGCCGGGGAAAAACCCGCGCGCACGCGTGCCAGACGAGCAGACGAGGCGGACGACGAGAGGCCGCCCGGGAGAGCGAAGATCAGTCCTCCCGGGGGCAGCGCGCAGCGAAGGACGAGCGGAGGCTAGAAGCCGTCGGCGGCGGCGACTACAGTAACCCTAACCTGGGTTCTGATACCATGTTATGAATATTGTGTGTATGTATTCAGAGCCCCAATGGGCAATATATATAGGGTACACAAAGGTACAGATAAGGAAATATAAAGACTCCCTATTCTATCTCTAACAAGAAGTACAGACAGAAACAGAAAAAGAGACTGGGAAGACCAGCTTACACTTCACGAACATCAAAGAGGATAGTCCAGACTACTAAAACTACTACTAACCCAACAGACCATTCCAGATTCAACAAAACAGGAGACAAAACATCCAAAACTGAGATTAGCATCTCAAACTGTCTTGAAGGATGAAAGCTTTCTACCAGTCCTCCGCCATCTTCAAGAAAGTTTGCCACCGCTGTAAATAAGATACAAGTTTGAATATGACTTCGGTAGGTTGTTTAGGGAAAATCCTCTCAATAGCCCCTTTGTTCCTCACGTTCCAGAGAGTCCAAGCCACAGTTGCAAAACTAAATAAATCAACGTGATATCCGTTAGCACACCTCTTGCCAAGCCAATTCAAATTAAGATCATCAATAGAAACAGGAACATTGTCCCAAAGAAGAATCTCTTTGATACACAGCCATACAAATTTCACTAACACATCGGAAAATCACATGATTTTATGGCACCCCACATAAAGAACAATTAGCATTTCCTTTCCGCCCCCTCAGTTTGAGTTGATCTGCTATCTGGATTCGCTCTTGGAAGGTCTACCACAAAAAGATTTTCACTTTCAGAGGCAGCTTACTGCTCAAGACCTTCTTAAGCTTCACACTAGTCATCCCTCCAAAGAAAAGTGTCTATATAATGACTTTACCGAAAAATGACCAGATTTTTCAAACCCCCAACCAATCCTATCTCTGTCCTCCTTAAAACTTACCCCACTCAAAATCTGTTTCAGTTCTTCCCACTGTAGTCTCTCCTCAACCCCAAAATTTCTAACAAAGGAACATTCCAACTGCCATTCACCCAGCAATTAGAAACCCTAATGTCAGGCTCCCTGCAGATCTTAAAAGTTTTCAAACCTGAATTTAAAAGAACACATATCAATCCAAACATCATTCCAGAAGGAGATAGTTTTACCATCCCCTAAAACATGGATTGCCCCCTAGTTGAAAAGATGTTTTAACTTTCTGGAGGTTCCTCCAAAACTGAGACCCTTTGACTGTCTTGGAACCTCTTTTTTCACTTTTAGACATATATTTAGCTTTCAAAATTCTAAACCAAAGTTCATTCCTAACCTGGTTCATCCTCCAGAACCACTTTCTCAAAAAACACTCATTGAAAAGCCTAGTATCAATCGCCCCTAAACCTCTATAATCTTTAGGCCTACACATCGCTTTCCATTTAACCATATGGTATTTAAACTTGTCGCTAACCCCTCTCTAGAAAAACCTAGATCTAATAGAATCTATTCTCTTATGAGCCTCTTCATCCAGCCTATCGAAACCCATTGTGTAAATAGGAATACTGCTAAGACACCTGTTAACCAGCACCAATGTCTACCCATTTCTCCAAGACAATCTCTTTAAAATTCTCTTGACCAAACCACTTTTTCTCAAAAAAGAATCTCCTAGGATTCCTGATACCATTTTCTCCAGAATTCAACATAATGGGGCAATGATATGAACAAATTCTAATCAGACTACAAGCAAAACAAAGAGGAAATCTGGATTCACAGCTAGTAGAAACCAATATTTTGTCCAGCTCAACTAAAATAGGGCAAGACTGCTTATTAGTCCAAGTAAATCTAGGACCACCCCTTTTAACCTCCATCAGGTCATTATAGTTAATGAAACTATTAAAATTGTCCATCAAATTATAATTAATATTGCCAGAACTTTTATCATCTGCTTTTCTAATCAAATTAAAATCACCCCCTAACACCAAAGGCAAAGCTGAAGAGTGACATTTGTCATGCAATTCCTTCAAAAACTCCCGACTAAGATTTGGGTGCTCTAGCCAACAGCACTCCTGGTGGATCCGCCACTGCTCCTAACATTTACACTTGTTTGGCCTTCAGTAACAAGCAAGATCCATGCAACATGCTGAAAGATTTGACAGGAAGCCAGCCATTTTCATCTAGCAAGCCACCGCAGCAAATTCACCAGCAATTGAACAAACTCTGCACCACTCATCATAAATACCACAAACTGACAGAAGATGGTCGGAAATCAACGTGGCATGTATACACACAAGGTACTGACAATTTTAGCAATATTACTCTCAAGTGCGAATCCCATTTCACACTTAATTAAACATACACAATTAAACACACAGTGAAACAACTGGTGGATTCTGGTCCAGAAGGCGGAGGGAAACAATCCAAACAAGCAAAACAACAGATTAGCAATAACGACGGTGGTGCGGTGCAGCTTCGTCGATAGCATGACAACAGTGGTGGTATGGTGTAGATCCAGATTTGACGCAGTTGGTAGAGATCGCGATGGCTCGGTGACGGTGGCTTGTACGACGCTCGACTCCTCTCCGGTGGATGGCTTTTAACCGGCCGACGCGTGGGCTGCGGTGGACGTTGCCTTCCTTTGGTGCTAGCGGCGGTTGGCCGTTGGTGATATTACAGGCGTCGTCTTGACGATCTGGCCTTCATTAGTTGAATCCAGTGACGAGGTCGTACTGTGACGTGATCTTGGAGCGCTAGTACCTTCGATCCGGAGTGAAAACTCTTGATTTGGCCTTCGTTGGTTGGATCGAGCAGCGACGACTGGCGGTGTTATCTTTTTGAAGGCGTTGCTTTGGAGAACCGGTACCTGAACTCCAGAGTGAAAACTTCTGATCTAACATTCGCTGGTTGGATCCGACGACTACAACGTGAGTCGTATCCCTTTTTGAAGGTGTCGCTACCGAGACTGACCCATCATCACCTCTTTGCTGCTCAGCTACTGTTCGCGTGTGGACGATCTCCTGGTTGGTCCCGGAGGTGGGGCTAGGTGGTCTTTTTTTTTGCTAGTATTTGCATGATAATTTGTTTATCATTGTTGGTTTTTGCCGTTTTTTGTTTTAAGCTTTTAGCTGATGGTGGTGTAATAGCTGTGTACATCTCTAGTTGGTGCAGAGGCTGGGAGTTGTACTTCTATATAAAAAAACAATAACCGAAACATTACGGATCACAAGACGCATTCAGGATCCTCCGGATACAGCACCAAGCTCCTACTGGCCATCTGCAACCTACCAAGGGAACTCACACAAGTAAGGTTCCACTGCAATTACACTGAGGTGATACAACATATGAACAACCTGCCTGCGCAAAAGGAAGTGAAAGAAAAAAAAAACAGCGAGCAATGTCCTCACCGCTTAACTGACCATGATGACATGCGAAAGAGCAAATTCCGTACACCGCTAACAGTTCTTGCTGCCATCTGTATACGAAGATTAGAGTTGGAGAGTAGCATTATTCCTCCTCTTCTTCTCCTTCCCCCTTCCACTTCTTGCATTCCTTCTCTTTTGCTGGTTCTTCCTTCCTTCTAGCCGGCAGCAGCAGCAAAAGCATCAACCATATGCAGCATGCAATGCAATCCATGCACATGCAGGGCTAGCAGCGGCAGGCAGCATGCATGCAGGAGAAGCAAAGCACATGCATGCATGGAGCGGCAGGGAGCTGGCATGCGGCAGGCCGCAGGGGCAGAGGACAGGAAGCAAGGTATGGTTATGTTGTTGTGGGAAAGCTTAGTTCGTCCGGCACGTACCTGGCAATGCGGAATTCAGCAAATCCTCGTCTTCACGGAATAGCTGCAGATTCTTCGATTTCAGCAAGTATTCAACAGCGGCATCCTGGAAGTCCACTAAGCAGCCAATTTTGATAAGTTCCGCGAGCGAAGGGATCTGATCTGCCATCTCAAAGAGCAATCCTTGAGATAACTCGTCTGCGAAATTCGTCGCAAACTCGATCTTTTCTTTGTAACCGTCTGCACCATCGCTTCTCTGCATGTATAGCTTGGAGTACTCCCTCTCCCACCGGAGCATTCGACTGGCATTCACATCCAGAGCTCTTCCTGAAGACAACTTTATACTATAACCCACTGTGATTGGTTCATCAGTCTCTAGAACAGTCACATTCAGAAGCCAAGAAACCATCCTGTGTCTCTCTTCGGCAGAAATGTCAATAGCAGGATCAGCGAGGAAAGCAAGGACTATTCGGAGCAAACCAACTTTGATCACCTTATTCAGATCAACTGTTCTGAAACTGCCATTCCCCAAGGAGAAAGAACCATTCTTCTCGACAGCTTTGGATATTGTCCGGACACCGATACTACCATATATGCTGTTAAGCGTTGCTCGACACACAGAAGGTAGGCTCGAAGAAGGGTACCAAACGAATAATGATTGCTGAGGAAGCTTGTTGAACAAATCCTTGAGCAATAGATCATCAGGAATGAACACATCCTCCTTCTTTGATAAAATGATCTTTCTATCAGTACATGATGGAACCTTGGCACAACCAGAAAGAAGTTTCTCCGTTTTTTTGCTCCAGTTCTTTGCAATGAACTGCCAGAAAGCAGAGCAATCAGCTATAGATAGTTGTTCACTGACCGAGCTCTCCCATGTGCTCCATAGTTTGCAATAGTGTTCAGCACAAGGGCCATGCCTCACACCAAGAACAACTGAAAAGAAATCAATCAACTTCTTGTCATAGTATCTGTCCAAAACATGTAGCTGAAAGCCGAAAAGATTGTCCCGATCATGAAGAACACAGCTTAGTGAGCTCACCCATTCTCCATTTTCCCTTTCATTTGGTATCCAAACCCAATTGCTAGTGTTGTTTTCAGGCTTCCAATTGCAATCCATCAGGTACGTGTAGATCCGGGAAATAGTAGCACTATCTTTGTGGCTCCTCAGATGCTGAGCAACAAGGTCATGTCCACATCTAACATCCACAGTAACTCCAATTATCGCAAGAGCATCTTTGAATGAGGCTATCCCTGAACCATAGAATGCTTCATCGATGAAAGGGCCATCTTCCATGAAGATGGAAGACTGCTTTGGATCAAAAAGAATACACTCACCAGGATATTGGTACCCCATAGTTGTCTTCAACCACTTCTTGCAAATCTTGTCCTGAAAGCCCTTAGGAAGTGGAGTCGTAGAAAGAAAATAGCTCTGGATGCATTTAAGCAACGACAAGACGGTAGCTTTGGACATGACTGAAGGATCCATGGGAATGTTGAGACCTGTGACCACAAATCTAAAACCAACTTTAGCTTCTACAGTAACACCCAACTTCTTGAGTTCATCTTTATAACCATAAATCTCCTTGCCTAAACCATAACAAGAGTCACCATCATCTATGAATGGTAAGCTTGCTATGGGGGAAAGGTACTGCCATTCTTCATCATATAGGATTGCATCTGAGGGAGATTTGAATCCCTGTGATGTGTGTAGCCACTTCTCATTTCGCATGCAGTGGAAAAGCTCAACAGGCAGTGGGCTGTGTGTTCTCAGCTGCCGATAACATGCTAGTAGAGCTAGGACACTCGCTGTAACATCCAAATTTCGCAGATTCGTAAGATCTTCAACGTCCAAGAACTCAAACTTCGAAGATTTCCTAAATTGATCAAGATTCGATTCCCCCCCGAAAGCACCGAGTTCTTCCCCCCGTTTCTCCCCTAACCCTAACCCTAGCCCCTCCCTAGCCCGGCTTCGCCATGCCCTGCTCTGCCTCGGCCCTCCGCCCCGCCGGCCGCGTCAACGCCCCGGCCGCCACGCCCTCGACCCGTCCCATCCCCTCTGCCCGCCTCGACTGCCGCGCAGCCCCGCCGCGCCCTCGGCACTCCCGCCGTGCCGTCGTCAACGGCTCCCCCCTCGGCCTTTAAAACCCGGCGCCCTTCCTCTGCTCCCCTCACCTCCACCCCCTTCTTCCCCAAGCAAAACCGAGCAGAAGGAGCCGAGAGACTCACCTTCGCCGCCGCTTCATCTTCCTCGTGCGCCGCTGCTCCGTCGCCGTCGCCGCCCCGAGCCCTCTTCTCCGTCGGCGTCGCCTCCCCGTACGCCGCCGCTCCTCGGTTCTGTCGCCGTCGTCGTGAGCCCCCTCCTCACGCGCGCCGCCGCCGCGCCCCCCCCGTTCTTCCTCACGCCCTAGCGCCTCCTCCTCGCCCCTTCTTTTCTTGGCCGAGCCGCATGCACGCAGCCTTGGCCGCTGCTTGGCTGAGAGCATGGCGACAGATGGGCAGCGCAGGTTTTTTTTTTTTTTTTTATGTTTTCTTTTCCTTTTTCTTTTAATTTAAAAGAGAGGCTTTAAAATCTCTTTTCTCCCTCTTTTCAACTCAAAAATTGTGAAGTTAGTTTCTAAAATTTCTAAAACCAAGCTCTTCTGTTGGTGCTAGTTTGGTTTATTTTGGAGTTCATTTGATGAGGATTGTTATTTATTTAATTTATTTGCTCGTCTATTTCTTTTCCAGACGATCGATCGCGTAGAGTTCGAGAAACCGAGACCCCACTTCGATCAAGCTCAAGAATATCAAGATCATCTAGCCGTAGACCAAAGTAGTCAACACTTTGATCATATTGAACCTACATCTTATGCAAATTATGTTCGTTAGAATATCAAATTGCATGCTTTAGTTTCCTTATGCAAATGTATGTTAAACACCTAAGGTAGCTAAATGCCAATTTGATGTTTAATTATTAATACACCACCCTTGATAATTGAATTGCCTTAAACCCTTGTCACCCTAGTAAATATATGGTAACAATACTAGTTTTAGGCTATACTTAAGCGTCATGCTAGCCTTGCTTAAGTATCGGGTATTATCTACCCCATTCATCATCTTTTGAAATGAACATGGTTTTGGGCAGTCATTGGGTGTAAATGATCGAGATGGTTATGATGTTGTATTTTCCTATCTCTCAAAAACCCTAAAATTGCTTATCACATCCAGGCGGATGGTATGATGGATGGTATGTTGGTGGGTGCTAATGCAGCCCAAGGAATGTTGGTTTGTGGATGGTATGTGGTATGAACCGCCTGATGGTCCCTAAGGACTTAATCTGTGATGACCTCCCAATGTAAAGCAAGATGCGACCACATGTCTATAATGGTGTCGACCTGGCTAAATAATTTGTATCCGTTAGTATGAGTTGCACCAGGCAGATGACCCGCTACGCCATAAGCCTATGTGGCTATGGGTTGGGGTGTACGACTTACGGGTCTATGTGAGCGTAAGTCGTGTGGCGCAAGAGGGTGCAGGAAAGAGTTGACTGGTCTATGTGAGCGTAACTCTTCTCGGGTGAAACCTTAGCGGGTGTAACAAATCTTGGTGGATGCATTGTAAAGGCCTTGTGACGATCCCCTTGACTCACATGTCTACTAAACATGTGTATATGTCAGGATGATTGTCTCTTGTGGGTAAAGTGTACAACCTCTGCAGAGTGTAATGAACTGTTCGAATAGCCGTGCCCACGGTCAAGGGCGGACATGGGAACTTACAAGAGTTAGTTCTGTTTATAAAACCTTGTGGGTGGGATAAAATGTGATGGGTCGCTGTGACCCTGGTTTTGGTTTTCCCTGGGTGGATGTACCCCAGTGATGTTAAGTGGTGGATGTAACCGCTATCAAAATTAAGCATGAGGTGGAGGTAACCTCTACTGTTACAAATATTGCACAAGTAATCTCTTTAACAAATGCAAATTGGTTAAAATGCTAAGTGATAGGACTTTCTAATATTGGTACTCAAAATATTGCTTTGTGCAAATAAATGAACCCGAGCCATCCTTGTTAAGCCTTGCATGTATAATGTTGCATACTGTGTGTTGGCTCGCGAGCACGGTAGTTGTGCTCATCCTCGCTCTTTCCCCCAACCCCCAGAACCCGCAGATCGTGGAGACTACGCCTACTACGAGGACCTGGACGCCGAAGAGCAAGGAAATGAAGAGGAGTAGTATAGTACTTGTAGTCTAGGTCTCGCCTCAGTCTGGTTGGCTCCGTTGGTACTTGTGTACCTCCTATATTATCCAAGTCCTTGGCTAATATCGGTCGTACACCTAGTACCCCAGTCGCTTGCCTGTGGAGAGACTTGCTCTACCCCTTTTGCTTCCGCTAACGTACTCGAGATTTTGTAATGAACTCATTTGGCCTGATCGGCCCTATTGTAAACTCGACCCGACGTGGTCTATTTGAACTCGGATGCTTGTATTAATGAATGATTTGGTCTACGCGATGTATGAAATGATTCAGCAATGTGTACTGTGAGCGCTATCATCGATCCGGGAATAGCGCAGACTTTATCACGAGGATTCGGATTACGAAATCCGGTCCGATGAGTGAGGTATCGAGCATACGATCAGAGGAGCCTTAGTTAGATTGGTCGTTGCCTAAGGTCTTGAGTCTTATTTTCAAAACCTAAGAAAAGCTTTGGCAAAATATAGTGTATTTACTGCTCTTACTTGTCATTCCTAGTTCTGTACTCATCCTACTTCACTTGGATTTATTCTGTTACTGACTTCCTCTTGTTTTCAAAATTTTAGATGGCTGCTCCGTCGCTCGCTGGCTCTTGGGACTTTTTCTCTCACGGAGAAGACCTCGGAGGCTTCGTGGGGATTTTTCGCCAGCTGATGCAGTATCTGGGATACTACCATCCGCCTATCTTCATGGGCCGGATGACTCAGGTTCTGGACCGAGAGACTTGGAGCATGGAGGTTTTCCTCTATGCTAGGGAGGGTGAGTTCAATACTCACACCTTCAAGGTGAGCACCCGAGTCGTGCTTTGGATCTTGTCCAGATGTGGCACGACTTGCCGCGCCTCGCTTGTGCGGATGCATGGAGACCTTCCGCGAGCTCGCCTTCGCTTCCATCCGACTCTCCAGAGGAGAGCTTTACCGGTGATCCGCCACGTCGAGGCGGATGACCCGCACTGTCACATCGGCTCCACTCACGCGGGCCTTGTCGATTGCCCTCGCCAACGCCGTTGGCGAGATCGAGACGCCGATTCCTCCTCACCGCAGCCTACGAGCACTCGACACCCTCCGCGACAACATGTTCGAGAGATGGTGAAGCTCACGCGAGGTAGAGCGGAGAGAGCCGCTGCTGCGAGTTGGCCCGCCGAGCCGCCATCGCAGCCGCGCCCGCCTCTGCTGCCGCCCGCCTCGCCGCACCGTCGTCGTTCCGGCAACCCGGCCAGCCGACGTTTTCCACTGGAGGACCCGCACCGCTCACGGCGCGCAAGAAAGTCGTCCACCGCCGACCGACCGCAGCCTTGAGAGTCCAGCCGTGGACGCAGCCCGATCGCCGCTGGATTCGACGAGTTCGACCGCGGCGCCACCTCGCCGTTCGCTCGCCGACCATCGATCGCGCCGTTCGATCCCCGGTAATCGTACCACTGCGGTGGTAAGCACCGATGGAGGAGTAGTCGAGATAGCTAGGTTAACTAGCGTGCTTGCTAGGTAGTCTTTTGTTTGCAAGCACTTTCTTTATCTACCTTTGTAGGCGTTGTGTTTTGTATCTCGTGTCATGGCTTTGCATGGCCTATATGTTTGTCCTAGAGTCATGTAACACTTATCCCCTAATATTAATGAATTGCAGCCATTCGGGCTTTGTATCGCAATTGTGTTGTTCGTTCAATTTGATTTCTTTCTTACGTGTGTGCTTTAGAGGGCTAGTGAACCCTCATATACCCCTCTCTAGTTCTAAGCCTTAGTGTTTCTCGGATGGCACCAAGGAGAGCTGCTGCCCGATCAGTGGTGCTTTCGCAGCAGTCGTGGAAGAGGCCGTGGCTATGGCCGTGGTCGTGGTCAAGACCTACCTCCCCACCGCCGTGAGCATCCAACAATGGCACAAGTTATGCAGCAACAAGCCCAAATCCTTCAAGCCTTGCTCGCTAATCAACAAGCGAGAAGCACCGGCCGCCACTCTAAGTGGCGATTTCCTCGAGACAAGACCTCTTACCTTTGCCTCGGCAGATGAACCCCAGAAGCGTAAGATTGGCTCGGGGATACCGAGAAGAAGCCGCCAGCCCGATGCTCGAGGAAGACAAGGTGGACTTTGCCACTCACCGTTGAAAGGAGCCGCTGCTGGTGGGAAAACTACCTCGCTCAAGGAGGTGAAAGCCCATGGCGGAGAAGAAGAAAGCGAAGCGATCGCATCCGCGACCGGAGATCAACAGGACCCGCCAGCGCCGGCGATTCTGAAATGCAGTGGATGAGATCGCACCGCATGGCGGCCAATCTCTGGAACGAGTTCAAGACGCCAGGACTAACTTTGTACCGCTTGGTACAATGAGGCTAAAGAAGAATGAGTTTAGAACTCTCAAGCAAGGTCAAATGACAATCAATGAATATCTAACCAAGTTTAACTGACTTGCTCGCTACGCTCCCAAAGGCGTGGTGATGCGAAGAGAAGATAGACCGCTTTGTGGAAGGAATGCGTGGAGACATGAGAAGCCGACTTATCCTCCATGATTTCCTAGCTTCCACCACTTGATCAACAAAGCCCTCGTGCTAGAAAACGAGAAGAAGATTGCGGAAGTTAGCGCAAGAGAAAGATGGTATTCGAAGCCGCAAGGTGGCTTTCCTCGAAGTCAACATTCCTGGCGGCTCATCTTTTAAGCGGTGTAGTTTCTCCACAAGGAACTCAAGCTCCAGCCCGCGTACCAATGGGAATGGTTTCGCATCCTTCGCCGCCGGACGACTGCAACAAGCAACCCAGACTCATCTCCATTGTTTCCATCAGGAGTGAGAGGGCACTTCGCCAATCGATGCCCTCAACGTCCGAACACTCCCGAAGTTCAACTCAGAGCCACACGGCTCAAGGTCAAACATCGGCTCAGCGAGAACCATCGAGCCCGCAAGCACCTAGATCTACCTCGACACCAAATCGCGCCATGTGAACCATGTCACGGTAGGAAGTTCAGAAGCTACAGGGAGTTCTAATGGGTGCGTTCTCTGTTAAATCGATGCAGCACAAGTTTTATTTGATTACGAGCTTCGCATTCTTTCATATCAAGAAAATTTGTTGAAAGGCTTAAGTTGCCAACCTTTAAGCTAAAGAAACCCGTGGTACTTAGTTCACCCGGGGGACCCTTGACTACCATCTTAGTAAGTCCCCGAGTAGAGATTGCTATGGAAAATTCTGGATTCCTAGCAAACCTCTTAGTGCTTCAGTCCCAAACTCTGGATATCATCCTAGGGATGGATTGGTTGGCCCGATACCAAGGAATGATAGATTGTGCCAACAGGAAGGTGGTACTCACCAAAAACCCGGGCACCACAATAAAGGTTAATGTAGACCGCTCCTCAGGTTTGGATCGTACAATCCATAACCTCGAGAAGGTGACCACGAAACAACACTGTAGTTCAAGATTACCGGAAGTTTTTCCAGAAGAATTGCCTGGCATGCCACCAGACCGAGACATAGAATTTGTGATCAACCTAAAGCCGGGAACAGCCCCAATTGCCAAGAGGCCATATAGGATGGCAGTTGATGAGCTTGAAGAGCTTAAGGTACAAATGGAAGAATTACAGGAAAAAGGATTTATTAGACCTAGCTCATCCCCACAGGTTCGCGATACTTTTGTAAAGAAAAAGGATGGCACCGTCAGATTGTGTGTAGATTACAGAGCCCTCAATGAGGTGGCCATCAAGAATAAGTATCCCTTGCCCCGCATTGATGATCTATTCGACCAACCGTCGAGAACAACGGTGTTCTCAAGATAGACCTAAGGTCGAGATATCATCGAGTTAAGATCGGTGAGGACATCCCTAAAACAGCTTTTACCACCGATATGGCTTGTATGAGTTCACGGTTATGTCGTTTGGCTTGACCAATGCGCCACCTACTTCATGAACCTTATGAACAAAGTATTCATGGAATACGGATAAGTTTGTTGTCGTGTTCATCGACGACATCTTAATCTACTCCAAGACTAATGAGGAACATCTTGAACATCGCATTTGGTCTGAGAAGCTTAAAGAACATCGGTTGTATGCCAAGTACACGGCAAGTGTGAATTTTGGCTTCAAGAGATCGATTCCTCGGACATATCGTATCCATTGGAGGAGTCGCGATTGACCCATCCAAAGTAGAAGCAGATGTTGGGATGGAAACAACCAACCTCGATGGACCGAAGTGCGTAGTTTTCGGAATGGCCGGATACTACGGGCGCTTCATTGAAGGATTCTCCAAACTATCCGGACCAATGACCCACCCGCTCAAGAAGGAAAAGAAGTGCGAATGGACAGAACCTTGTGAAAAGAGTTTCCAAGAGTTGAAGAAGAAGTTAACCATCGCACAGTGTTAGTCTTGCAGGACATACACAAGGACTTTGAAGTCTATTGTGATGCTTCGCGCCAAGGTCTTGGTTGCGTACTTATGCAAGGAGGAAGCGTCGTAGCATATGCATCGGACAACTCCGCCCACATGAAGACAACTATCCAACTCATGATTTGGAGTTAGCGGTACGTAGTGCATGCCCTAAAGATTTGGCGGCATTACTTGATTGTAAATCATTGTAATATCTATACGGACCACAAGAGTCTTAAGTACATTTTCACCCGCATGACCTCAACCTCCGACAAAGGAGATGGTTAGAAGCGATTAAGGATTACGACTTGGATGTTCATTACCATCACGGGAAGGCTAATGTAGTGGCCGATGCATTAAGCCGTAAGTCCTCTTTGCAAAATGTTATGGTTCAAGAGTATCAACTTTGAGCTTTGCAAGGAATTAGAGGCACTTAACCTCGAGTTAGTAGAACAAGGCACCTTAGCGACTATGGAAGTTCAACCCACCTTAGAAGAACAAGTTAAGACCGCTCGTAAAGGACACCGGAGTTCATAAATTTAAACATCTCATGGCCAAAGGAAAAGCCTCAAAGATGGTTGAAGACCAACAAGGAATCCTATGGTATGGGAAACGTCTCTTTGTTCCCCACCAAAAGGAGCTCAAAGAATTGATTCTAAAAGAAGCCCATAGCTCAGCGAAAACCATACACCCAGGCAGCACCAAGATGTATCAGGATATGAAGATTCTATATTGGTGGCCGCGAATGAAAAGAGACATCGCGAGTTCGTAGCTTGTTGCGATGTGTGCCAACGGATCAAAGCGAAACATCGAGACCCGCAGATTGCTGCAACCACTGCAAATCCTCGGTGGAAGTGGGAAGAAATTGGAATGGATTTCATTACAGTCCGCGAGAACCAAGACCGGATATGATTAGTATGGGTCATGTCGACAGATTAACCAAAGTTGCCCATTTCATCCCTGTGAAGACCACCTACAAGGAGATAAATTAGCCGAGTTATACATAGCTCGTATTGTATGTCTACATGGAGTACCCAAGAGGATAGTCTCGGATCGAGGTTCTCGATTTACCTCGCATTTACAGGCTAGTCTCCATGATGCACTTGGAACTCACTTGAACTTTAGCACAACATATCATCCTCGGTGATGGATGAGATGAAAAGAGTAAATCGATTCTATAAGATATGCTTGGGCTTGTGCTTTAGAGTTTCTTGTAGGCCGGAGAGATGTCTACCATATGCAGAGTCGCCTACAACAACGATTACCAATCCAGTTTGAAAATGTCTCCGTTTGAAGCACTTTATGGGAGGAAATGCAGAACACCCTTGCATTGGTCAGAATCAGGAGAAGGTTATATCTTTGGACCAGATACTCTCAAGCAAGCGAAGAAAGTCGATTGATCGAGATCGTCTACAAGCTGCTCAATCCAGACAGAAAAGTTATGCCGACAACCGTCGTAGAGAGTTAACTTTCGAAGTTGGAGATCATGTATACCTCAAAGTGTCACCCCTTCGAGGAATGCGAAGATTTAAAGTGAAAGGCAAGCTTGCGCCAAGATACATAGGCCCGTTCCCAATCACGCCAAGCGTGGAGAGTAGCATATCAACCTGGAATTACCGAAAATTTGTCGATGTCCACAATGTGTTCCACGTCTCGGCTCAAGAAATGCCTCGAGTGCGGAAGAGCAAGCTCCAATTGAAACCATTGCACTCTAGAAAGACTTGTCGTATCCAGAACATCCAATCAAGATTCTTGATGTCGTGGAGAAGCAAACAAGATGCGAGATCATCCGCTTATGCAAAGTGCAATGGAGCAACCACTCGGAGAGAAGCCACGTGGGAGCGTGAAGATCGGTGAAGTTGGATTACCCTACGTTCTCTCGAGGAGCTCGAATCTCGGGTCGAGATTCTTTTAAGGTGGGTAGGTTTTGTAACATCCAAATTTCGCAGATTCGTAAGATCTTCAACGTCCAAGAACTCAAACTTCGAAGATTTCCTAAATTGATCAAGATTCGGATTCCCAAAGCACCGAGTTCTTCCCCGTTTCTCCCTAACCTAACCTAGCCCCTCCTAGCCCGGCCGCCATGCCTGCTCTCGCCTCGGCCCTCGCCCGCCGCCGCGTCAACGCCCGCCGCCACGCCCTCGACCCGTCCATCCCCTCGCGCCTCGGCGCGCGCGCCCGCGCGCCTCGGCACTCCCGCCGTGCCGTCGTGAACGGCTCCCCCCTCGGCCTTTAAAACCCGGCGCCCTTCCTCTGCTCCCCTCACCTCCACCCCCTTCTTCCCCAAGCAAAACCGAGCAGAAGGAGCCGAGAGACTCACCTTCGCCGCCGCTTCATCTTCCTCGTGCGCCGCTGCTCCGTCGCCGTCGCCGCCCCGAGCCCTCTTCTCCGTCGGCGTCGCCTCCCCGTACGCCGCCGCTCCCTCGGTTGCCGTCGCCGCCGCCGTGAGCCCCTCCCTCACGCGCCGCCGCCGCCGCCGCCCCTGCCCCGTTCTTCCCCGCTGCCCTAGCGCCTCCCTCCCCTCGCCCCTTCTTTTCTTCGGCCGAGCCGCATGCAGCCATGCAGCCATGCCGCCAGCTGCTGCAGTTGGGCATGGCGAGCAGTGGGCGCGCGGTTTTCTTTTTTTATGTTTTTCTTTTCCCTTTTTCTTTTTAATTTAAAAGAGAGGCTTTAAAATCTCTTTTCTCCCTCTTTTCAACTCCAAAAATTGTGAAGTTAGTTTCTAAAAATTTCTAAAATCAAGCTCTTCCTGTTGGTGCTAGTTTGGTTTATTTTGGAGTTCATTTGATGAGGATTGTTATTTATTTAATTTATTTGCTCATCTATTTCTTTTCCGGTACGATCGATCGCGTAGAGTTCGGAGAAGCCGGAGACCCCCACTTCGATCAAGCTCAAGAATATCAAGATCATCTAGCCGTAGACCCAGGCGAGTCAACACTTTGATCATATTGAACCTACATTTTATGCAAATTATGTTCCGTTAGAATATCAAATTGCATGCTTTAGTTTCCTTATGCAAATGTATGTTAAACACCCTAAGGTAGCTAAATGCCAATTTGATGTTTAATTATTAATACACCACCCTTGATAATTGAATTGCCTTAAACCCTTGTCACCCTAGTAAATATATGGTAACAATACTAGTTTTAGGCTATACTTAAGCGCCATGCTAGCCTTGCTTAAGTATCGGGTATTATCTACCCCATTCATCATCTTTTGAAATGAACATGGTTTTGGGCGATCATTGGGTGTAAATGGCGAGATGGTTATGATGTTGTATTTTCCTATCTCTCAAAAACCCTAAAAATT
Organism: Ampelocalamus luodianensis; assembly: GCA_036346255.1. Taxonomy (NCBI): domain Eukaryota; kingdom Viridiplantae; phylum Streptophyta; class Magnoliopsida; order Poales; family Poaceae; genus Ampelocalamus; species Ampelocalamus luodianensis. The sequence continues at coordinate 20,948,269 of CM070638.1, read as the reverse complement.
GCTTATCACATGCAGGCGGATGGTATGATGGATGGTATGTTGGTGGGTGCTAATGCAGCCAAGGAATGTTGGTTTGTGGATGGTATGTGGTATGAACCGCCCGAGATGGTCCCTAAGGACTTAATCTGTGATGACCTCCCAATGTAAAACAGATGCGACCACATGTCTATAATGGTGTCGACTGGCTAAATAATTTGTATCCGTTAGTATGAGTTGCACGAGCGCAGATGACCGCTACGCCATAAGCCTATGTGGCTATGGGTTGGGGTGTCGACTTCTGGTCTATGTGGCGTAAGTCGTGTGGCGCAAGAGAGTGCAGGAAAGAGTTGACGGTCTATGTGAGCGTAACTCTTCTCGGGTGAAACCTTAGCGGGTGTAACAAATACTAGTGGATGCATTGTAAAGGCCTTGTGACGATCCCCTTGACTCACATGTCTCACGGAAACATGTGTATATGTCGATGATTGTCTCTTGTGGGTAAAGTGTACAACCTCTGCGAGTGTAATGAAGCTGTTCGAATAGCCGTGCCCACGGTCAAGGCGGACATGAGAACTTACAAGAGTTAGTTCATTTATAAAACCTTGTGGGTGGGATAAAATGTGATGAGTCACTGTGACCACAGTTTTAGTTTTCCACAGGTGGATGTACCCAGTGATGTTAAGTGGTGGATGTAACCGCTATCAAAATTAAGCATGAGGTGGAGGTAAGCTCTCTTTTACAAATATTGCACAAGTAATCTCTTTAACAAATGCAAATTGGTTAAAATGCTAAGTGATAGGACTTTCTAATATTGGTACTCAAAATATTGCTTTGTGCAAATAAATGAACCGAGCCATCCTTGTTAAGCCTTGCATGTATAATGTTGCATCTTGTGTGTTGGCTCGCGAGCACAGTAGTTGTGCTCATCCTCGCTCTTTCCCCAACCCCAGAACCCGCGGATCGTGGAGACTACGCCTACTACGAGGACACGGGCCAAGAGCAAGGAAATGAAGAGGAGTAGTATAGTACTTGTAGTCTAGGTCTCGCCTCAGTCTGGTTGGCTCCGTTGGTACTTGTGTACATCCTATATTATCCAAGTCCTTGGCTAATATCGGTCGTACACCTAGTACCCCAGTCGCTTGCCTGTGGAGAGACTTGCCCTACCCCTTTTGCTTCCGCTAACGTACTCGAGATTTTGTAATGAACTCATTTGGCCTGATCGGCCCTATTGTAAACTCGACCCGACGTGGTCTATTTGAACTCGGATGCTTGTATTAATGAATGATTTGGTCTACGCGATGTATGAAATGATTCAGCAATGTGTACTGTGAGCGCTATCTACTAATCCAGGGAATAGCGCAGCTTTATCACAGAGGATTCTGGATTACGAAATCCGGGTCCGACACTCGCCATTGTAAGTGATGACTTCAATACCATCTGCTTGAAAATATGAGCTACAGCCTTCGATGCCTCCTCGTATCCTGTGATCAACCCAGCCTTCTTCAACTCTTCTATGTATGAAGTGATTTCACTCCCATAAAATCCAAAATCAATTACAGGAATTCCGTCGAAGACCTTTAGAAGACACTCCCATTCAGGATCCACAAGAAAAGATTCGTTAGGAGCACAGAATCCCACGTTGGTTTTCAACCATTTCAAATCTTTGAGCTTCCTGATGAAGCCATCGCATGAGCTCACATACCGGATACACTTGAGGATTAGTACAGTAGCCTCAGAAGTAATAATAGTAGAACTGAACTCGAAGTTATTAATTACAAGCATGTAATTGTTTTTGAACCCAACAAGAACACCAAGCAACTTCAGTTCTGGTTTATATGTAAGGATGGTCTCACCGTAGAATTTGACATCAAGGAATGGTTGGTTGCTGATACATGATGCCACTTCCCAGTTTGAATCATAGATGATACAACCAGCAGGAGACATGTAGCCGAGAGTACTCTTCATCCATTGTCCATCTTTGACACTGTTGATCAGTTCGCTTGGAGATAGAACCTTCTCTCGAAGAAACCGAATCAGCCGAAGCAGTGAGTACACATTCTCTCTGGTCAGAGTATTGCTTGCAGCCATAGACATGAGGCAGTCGCCAATGTAAGCTAATGCCTCCCGAAATTCAAATCTTACCCCAATGTCCTTGAGTTCCTCCTTGTACAGTACATGCAATTTGTTTTGATAGAATTGTTGGTCAATCATTGGTATGTCAACAAAGGAAGATCCATTTTGCAAAAGACTTCCCCACTCGGCGCTGGACAGAAATGATTCATTTGGTGGCTTGTACCCAACTGAGGTCTTCAGCCAGTTTCCCTCTTTTACACAAGCCAAGAATCGAGCTGGTAATTGTACACTGTTTGACTTCAGATTGTGTATCCATTGCAATAGCAAGATTGCATTGTCCACGGTTAGAGGTGATGAGACAGTGGGGAATCTTGCATTTGGGGGGTGTACGAATGGCACATCGGAGGCCTGCAGTTGTGTCTTGAGGAATGCCAAGAGCTGGTCTTCGGGTGTGTAGTTCCTGTTGATTTGTGATCCAAATTCTATACATCAATTAGGCCAGCTTCTGGACGGAGCGTAGCGGAGGCCCGTCGCCGGAGGCTTAGGGCCGGAGTACATCCACCCCGCGGTATGGATCCTAGTCGAATTAGGGTTTCCCTGATATATATATTTCCTGTAAGCCGCTGTTTGGGATATCGAATCAGAGTTGTAAATCCCCAGCGTTGTAACCTCACCCCGATATAGTGAAGATTGTTGCTGGCTGGCGCCCGTGGTTTTTTCCCTCTCGCATTGAGAGGGTTTTCCACGTTAAATCTCGTGTCTCTCTGCGATTGATCTTGTTTACTTCGTCGTTCCTCCGCCGTCGCGTATAACAGTTCCCAGCGAAACAGCCTGCTGACTTGTAATCTGCTGACAATTCAATGTAGTTCTCTTTCCTCCACGGGTTCGTGCCCATCAATCCAACCCATTTGCTTCCCTTGGCAGGAACTAGAATGTTGCTTCCTGTCTTTACTACATCGCCATAGCTGTCAATTACTGGCATAACACGACACAGTTCTGATAAGTACCAGCCCTTCAGCTCTATGTGACGCATCTTGGATGAGTGGTACAGAAAGTGAGCAAAAGAAATGACAGGCCTCCGATCAGAACTCAAGAACTTAACAACAGTCATTCCATAACTGTAGACAGATACAACCTCCACTTTTGCGTGGCTCTGAAGCCAATTTGTCACTGTTGTCTTCCGTGAGAAATCTTCTAGAGCTGTCTGTGTACTGGGAGGCACAAAAAACCGGTTAGAAGATGGAAACTCCCGGTTCCAGCCGATAAGCCATGATATGTAATTCTTCTCAGATGCAATGCACAATCTATCACTCCATTGACTAGCCCTGGATGTACTCCAGAAAGAGAGAACATCGTTCCTGTCAACATACTTCAGTAGGGGAATGGACATCATGTTTGTATCGGAAAAGCAGTTTTGCCAATTGTCCGCAACAAAAGATATGATTTCCAGGTAAAGTTGTTCCTGTACCTCCTTGACAAGATTAGACCCCTCAATGCATTTCGCATACCATTCAGGGCTCACGCTTTTGACACCCAGAAATGCAAGCACACTGTTGTGTGCACTGTTGTCAAAATGAGAGCTAAGAATGTAGGTTCCATGAGTCGACAGATTCTTCAGATCCACTCCAGATTCCTGTGCTTTCTTCAGGATAGTCCAGAACGCTGGTTCGAGCCAACCAACCTCACGAGGCTTGCAAAATATCTTCTGTGAAGTGTGAGATTCACATGGCACTATATCCTCGACAAGAACCTTGTCTTTGATGCCAGACCTAACTGGTTCAAGCAATGGGATTGGTGAAGAATTGACCGGCAGGAAGTTGAAGTAATATGGCAGCGACATTGCGGGTGCATCAGCACTCGACTTCACAAGTGCTACAAAAGCATTCAGGAAAGCACTTGGGACACACTCTAGAATGCCCTTATTCCACGGACTGTCGAACAGTATTGCCTCTCTTGATGATGCAAGGAGGAAGTCAGCCTGAATGATGAAGGGAAAGTCTGTTACCATCTCAGTGGGAAGGAAAGCATAGACACCAGGTGATAGCTGCTTCCCACGGGATAGACGCTGGCCATGTGGGAAGGCCAGGGTGATGACCCACTCATCAATTTCAGCACGCTTGTCCACTCTATTCTCTGGCTTGACTGGGAACTTCTGCCTCCACATATAGTAGCCGCACTCTTCTTCTCCTTTCCCATTCTCTTGAGCTGATAAATGGAGTGTGTAAGACTCTGCGTGCATGTTCTTCCTCACTTGGTAGTTCTTTTCACTGGATATTGAAATCTCACTAACACTGCTTTCCTTGGGGTTGCAATTATCTTCCTGGACAGAAAGTCGCCTGATCTTTGACAGAAACAGTAGCATTTCAGGATGCAAGCTTGACAGCTGCTTCTTCACCGCATCAACCTTCTCATTCTTCAGAGGCAAAATGACAGTGGTTGTTGGAAGGACTTTGGAACACCCATATATCTCTTTGATGTCTGAAAGGCTAGGTCTGGATTCAACCCATTCAGGGACAATGTATCCAATATTGCATTCTGGACAAGGTTTCTCATTGAACTTGATCTGATAGCCGTTACTGAATATATGGGGCTGGCTCGATATCAGGAACACGCTCTTGAACCCAATACCTAAATCAAGAGCAACATGATATTACAAATTTGAAGTCATAATATGTAAGGCACAAATGGTAAGCAGGTATGTAACCACGTGTTGCACTCTTAAAATGAAATGGGTGTTAAATTGGATGAGCAATAATTAATGACAGCTGCTACAAATTTTGGCATGTGTGCATCTCTTGCTTATCTTGTCTGGCTAGACATTGATAAACTAGCCCATCCAAGCAATAGCACGAAGAGACACGGTTAAACTAAGGAAAAATTCTATTTGATCCCCTGAAACTCTTATGAAACTCTTATGAAAGTCTAAAAATCAACCATCAACTACGAAACCAGACACGTGACAACCTCTAAGTCATAAAACCGTTCAGTTTTCCCTCTCAGACCAAAACCACCCTGGTTTTGGTGACGTGGCATCTATGTCACCAAATTTTGCCACCTTACCAGCAAAATCACCTCTTCTCTCTTTCTCCATCTCCCCCTCTTCACTCTTTATTCTCATTTCTTATAATATCCCGAAACGCTTTAAAGGAGGAAAATACATGAGAGGGAATTAAAGGTTTTAAAAAGGGGAAATCAGAAAATTAGGACAACATGGGCCGTGGACTCTCGGCCCACAACATCCTAGCCAAAAGAGGGGCCGACCAGGGGGTTTAAGAGGGGGGCGGCAGCCCCAAAACCCAAGCCGCCCTACCCCCCGTCCAGCCGCCACCTCCACCCAGCGCCAGCCCTGCCCTAGCACCGCCCCTCCCCTTGCCCTAGGCCGCCGCTGCCTCCCCACTGCCACACCGCCCTGCTGCCACACCCTGCCTTGCCGATGGCCAGCTGCTACCAAAGGGGAAGGAGGACAACAAGGAAGAGAGGAGCAAGGAGAAGGAGAGGAAGGAGAAGGAGGAGAAGAGGAAAAGGAAGGTAAAGAGAAGGTTTTCGCGGATTCCCATGATTCGTCGTGATCGTCAAGGGTAAACCCTATTAATCCCTAGTTTTTGCCATGAATTAGTCACTGTTAAGTTTGTAGATCGTATTGATTAGGGGGAAGTTAGTTTTCAATCTGCGCTAGTTCGTCAAGGTTAGGTGCAGAACCTTGCAGGGGCGATTTGGGGTATTTAGGCTCGAATTCAGAGGTTGGTCCAATTAGAGAAAAGTTAGATAATCTCGTTAGTTTTCCAGGAAAGTCTGGATCATTAAAATCGGAGTAGCGAGAGAAAAATACAGCCTCAGGAAGGTTGCTGTCCATAATCTGGATATAGCTGGCAGACGTTGTGAAGATGGGTCGGTTTCATATAATAGATGGCAAAATTAAAATATGGTATCGTTCATATATTTTTCAAGTTTTAGAATTAAAGATATAAAATTTTGAAGTGGATTGTCCTAACAGATTCTAGGATGGTCTTCGGGGAAAGAAATGGGGTAGAGAACGGTAGAATCAGAGGTTCGTTATAACTAGAAAATTGTAGGTTTTGTCGTGAGGATTCCAGAAAGTCCAGTTGAATTTGGAATTCGGATGAATAGGTTAGAGCCATTTTACTACTAGGACAGCGGGTATGTCGATAGGTAAAATCAAATTATTTGGATCGTTTTTGCGCAATCATGCTAGGGCGGATTATGCGATGTTTTGGTATTGTGTTTGGCATGTTTTCGAATGTATATCAATTCGTTGTCCAGGGAGTGTTGCCTTAAGCATTGTGCCGCCTTTGTATCATCTGGCTCCTAGAAGCTAAACAAGCAAGTGCTTGGTATAATAGTGAAATAATAGTGAACAACGGGTGGTTGCTGTTGTCATGTTGGTTTATTTGCCATAAGATTTATTTATGTTGTGTTAAGTTAAATATTTTCTATGGTAATATTGATGAAAAGAGATATATTGTGATATTGATGCAACCACCATAGGGATGACATGGTGAGATTATTGTTGTTTAATATATTGTTGCATCATTCACTTGCGTAAGGGCCAGGGCAGTGAGTACTGCTATATTTATAGCTAATCCGGTGCGCCTCATGTTAAAATCCAACAGGAGTAGGGACCCCACCCTCAAGAAGGTGGGGGAGAAAAGTGTCACCGACGGGTGAACACTTCGTAATACCAGTATCAGCTAAAAGAGACGCATCATGATATTTGCATACATGAGAATTATATTGTTAAGAATGAGAATGATGAGGCTTTTGATTATGCATTGATTGTTAATGAGCTTGTGTTCTTACTATTGTATCTAGTACTTGCTGAGTTGTGAATTCACCCTTGCCCTATTGTTGTTTTTAGGTGACCGTTGACGACGTTGCACATGGGAATGGCTAGCACACTTGGAACCACATCATTCATTCAATTACATGAAACATTGGCCATGAGACATTCTGTTAGCATAACGATTTATAATTAGGATTTAATATTATTGCTTAGCCTTAGTTGATAGGTTGGAAATGATTATTTGCTCAATAGACTTGATTTGATTGGTTTTGCTTCATTCTTGGTTATTATATTTCCATGCTTCCTATGAAATAATTATCCATGTTTGTCGTATCGTTATGCTTCCATTAGTGTGCCCCGTGGACGGGTTTTATCATTGATATGCTTGCTGTAATTTAGTGTTAATTGATGTTAAATTTGATAGTGTAGTTTAGTAGCATTTCGGGCTCCGTGTTAGGCCGGTGTTACATTTCTTGCACAATAGGTGGCCATGGAAGTGGCTCGGCTGAGCTCGGTGCTAGCGAGGACTACCTGCTTCCACACCATGCTCGCCGAATCTACTCTGTATCCGCTAGTGACCTTCATCCTCCTCCCTTCGTTGTTGAGCCAAGGCAAGCAGCGCACGAGCCGAGACAAGTACGCCAGCACCTGTTCAACGCTCTCCGCGTTGTCAGTGACCCATGTAGGGCCAATTTGCATGAGCGTGTCAGCCAAGGCGAGCAGCGCACATGCCGAGTCATGGAGCCAGGCGACAAGCGAGTGGAGACGGACAAGGAGGTTGGTGGAGCGAATGCGAGATGGACAAGGAGGTTGGTGGAGCGAATGCACACGTAGGAGAGCTTCTTTGGCTGTGCGCAGTTGGGCAGGAATGACGGTGCAACTGCCTTGGGTGAGGTGAGCATGGAGAGCGTTCGACAAAATCCCACTGCCATTGCTCTGTTCTCCTACTGCTTTCTCGAGGAGTCTATTTCTCGTGCCTCTTGGGCGTTCGATGTGGTGGTGAGTGACTCCTTAGCACCAAGCCCTCCCCTAGTGAGCTTCGTCGTCCTCCCTTCTTAATTCCTCCATGAGCGCCCCACCACCATCGCCTTTGCACCTCACCGCCACAGAGCTCTACCACCGCACCATGGTGGGCCACTGTCGCTGGTCTCACTTGCATTGCCTCAAACCAAGACACTGCCACAGGATGGGTTGTATGGGTAACTCTATGGTCGTGAGCCCGTCAGTTGCGTCTGGGCTGTCAGAATTCCTTACCAACGATCTCATCTCATTCGTGTCCGTCGGCCGGTCGCCACCCCGCTCTGGCCGTTCCCAACCTCCTAAGCACGGAGCAACCACACCACTAGCTTCGCCTTGCCTCACCATATCCCGTGAGTACTCTCAATAGTAGAGGGCACCATCAGATCTCAATGCCGATGGGTACCCTGTTTCGACCGTCATGGTTCACTACCGTTGTCGTTGTGCTCTCCCTGCTGCTCTAGTTCTTCATGGCGCAAACCACCACTACGACTATTGGGTGTAACGCCATCATGTTCTAGCTCATGCGCATGCTCCCGGGTGAAGACCATGAGCGGCGTTTCTAGCAACGGTGAACTAGATCAAGAGAAGAAGACTGAGGTTGTCGGTGGTGAGTGTTGGTGGTCTACATGCCAAAATACTGTGTGTAAGAAACACAATGAATTGGGGAACGTGGTGGGGGCAAGAGGATATTAATGCACACTCTAATTTGAGGCGACGAGGAATCAGCCATCGATGGATTTATAACATGTATTTGAGGGATTTGCTTCGGTACTCCACCCTAAGTTGAAAATTTAAGAATCTTAAAGCTATTAATGACGAGTAAAGCTTTTTTTAAAAAAAAACATAGCAGGTGATAGGAGTTAATAAAGGGTAAAGTAATAACCAAGTTGATATGGGGGGCACAACCTAGGCACATTCAATTAATATTGCGATCCTATTAAAACCCTAACCCAAATCAGCAGGAATGACTACAGTAAAATTGTCATTTTTTGTACCCATAACTACTACCAATTCTAAGTGATTAAATATGTGAACATACAAATACATGGGTCCTCTACTTCACCATGCATCAAAAAAATCAAAGTGTTGTATTGCGTTATAGCCTTTGGGGGAGTATCTAAGAAGGGAAAGTAACATTGCTTGGACACAGAAGCGGTCAAGGTATTGTGCAGTTTGCCCTGCCTGCCATCAAAATTAGGCAGATTTCAATAGGATTTAGGTTTCGAACGGATTTGGGCTTATTGGTGGGCAGCCAAAGCACACATGCATTTACAGGCCTCAGTTATTCTCTCTATTTAAAATTAACCACATTACCCTTTCAAACTGTGAGGGTTAGTTTTGATCTCCACCCTTGATTTTCCATGAAATCTGTGAAGGGTGAAGTAATGAAGCAAATCCCTTTATTGGAAAACTATTCAATCTGACAAAATTATGTTTAAACAAACTTTGCCCATGTCCGGAGAGCCACACTGAAGCTTGCCTATGTGGGAGAGTTTGTTTGGCAAAGGAAGCTACCTGGGAGCCTACCAAAAACATAAACCCTATCCAACAAGCTTATGTGGGAAATAGATCCAAACATACCCAACACACAACAGTATAAGCAAGAAGCTAAACCTTAACATTTACTATGAATCAAGATGATTACCATATGGTGCTCCACTATATCGTATAAGACATCAAGAAGATTTAAAGTAGCAGTACGTGATAAATTATTTATATTATGCTACGAAGAATGCAGCATGAAAAGCTGGGTCTAAAAATCATATCATGTGACCTAGTAGCAGCTGATCAATTTTATAGAAGTATCCAAAAACTATTTGAGATTTATTCACTGCTGAATACTCCATGTGCACGAGTATAGACCTTAGGAAAAAGGTGAACAATTCATTCACTTCCAAATAATCGTCAAACCACTTGGTCCATTTTCAAAAATTCAACATGGCCGAATAATGAATACTCATTTTTAACACTAGTATTTTTTAATATGGAAATACTGAAAATTCTAGCAAATCTTTTTTGAGAATATGCAGGACCAACACAAATTTGTTTCTGAGTATGGGTATTTGAACGCATGGCCCTCTTGCACCACACCCAACTTCACTACCATACCGTACATGGCCACCCCATAAAAAACTTTACAAAATATGTATATGTTCCAAGAATACTGAGTTCAAATAGTATCTGTGGAAAGATGAATATACTGCAATGCAATGGATGATTGTATTGAGACTCGAGGGTGGTTTATATAGAGTACAAGGCTTGAAAGGCAGAAAGCCTCTCCTAAGATAAGACAAGTATCACGGGATTACAAATCCTAAACTACCAAATATAGAGATATGCCAATATACTCTAACATCCCCCCGCAGTCGTAGCGGTAGCGTCACGGACAGCAAGAGCGTCGTGGACGGTCAGACTGGAGAGGAAGCTGAAGGTGGGGAACCATCGGATTGACATCCCCCCTGGCGCAAACGCAACGGGAGTGTCGGGGGCTGCTGTGGCGTCACGGACGCGGTGACTGTAGAGGGAACCGAAGAGTTTGCTCAAGATAATGATAGCTCTTTGTTGCCGAGGTATTCGAGAGTGAGGTGACCATGGTCATAACCGTGGAGGAGGGATCTATGTCGAGGTTTTCGCTGTGGTCGGCGTAGTGGAGTTGATGCAGAGGAGGGCGTGGCTGAGGTCGGTGAAGAGGTCACCAACGTCGTTCGACCGTGGTCGAAGATGAAGCAGAGGGGGGCCGGTCGGATCCGGCGAGGAGGAGGCCGGATCTGGGCGAGGCACCGCCGGATCCAGCGCGGAGGAGGCCAGATCCAAGAGCGGCGGCACCGGAGAAGGCCGGGGCAAACTGGAGGCAGCAGTGCCATCGGCCGGGGAGCCTGAATCTGGGGCTGTGGAGACGAGCAGTGGAAAGAGTTGGCTCTAGATCCAGGCGGAGAGAAGCCCGTCGGTGCATCCGACGAGTAGGAGACCGGATTCGTGCGAGGTACCGCCAGATTTGGTGCGGAGGAGGCCGGATCCGAGAGCGGCGGCACTGGAGAAGGACCTGATCAGCGTTGACGAAGACGGTGGCATCGACGATGCCAATGGTGACCACGGGCAACTACACTACAGCCTGAAGGGGTGATGTAGCAGCAGCCCGTACATGTCGATGGCATGACCACAAGTGTAGGCTCCCGGTGGTGTGACGGCTCGTACTTGCGGAAGACGGGCCGGCGATGATGATTCAGTGTGATGACGACAGTAGACGAGGAGCTCGGAAGGCCGTGGAGGGAGGGCCATGTCGACGAGCGTGCCGCGTCATGCCACGACGTCAATGGAGGAGAGGAGGAGCTGGAGAGGTCGAAGCCGAGGCGGTGAAGTCCGGAGCCAAGGAACGTTGATGGGTCGGCAGGGCGACACAAACCGATCTATAGTCGGAAAAAATAGAGAACCCGATCTGAAGATGACCGGGGAAAACTCTAATTGGTAGCCAATCGGATGATCAGCGACACAACTTAAACTACGGGTTGCACAGCCCCCGGGAGAGATCATAGAGACGAGATCATCTCCTAGGGGCGACGCGGCGGAAGCTGTGGAGGCGGCGGCTCAAGAGCGGCACCGCTCTGATACTATGTGGAAAGATGAATATACTGCAATGGATGATTGTATTGAGATTCAAGGGCGGTTTATATAGAATACAAGGCTTGGAGGGCAAGAAGCCTCTCCTAGAGATAAAGCAGGTATCACGGGATTACAAATCCTAAACTACTAAATATAGAGATATGCTAATATACTCTAACAGTATCTACCAAGGATCAAAAACCCGGTACCAGGTAAAATCATGCCCAGCGCCATTTCTCCGTTATCGGCCGGTAACTGGAAATCCCGGGAAAAACTCGGTCGAAATTCGTCTGAAGAAATTTTATTTTGGGATGTAACCGCTGGAATTTTGAATTTGAATTTAAATTTAAAGTTTTTCGGCTGGTATTTAGAATCCCGGTTCCCACCGGTAAGTCCGATTACTAGCGGTAACCGGTCAGGTTTTTTTCCCTGGTGTCTACTGCAGTTTTCCCCTAGGTGCTAGGCGCAGCCCTCCCGTCTAGCCGGTTTACCCCACCTAGGCAATGATTAGACACTAGACACTGGTCTGCCGCCCGACTAGCGTCTTGTGCCTAGAGGAACATTGGTCTACTGACTATACTTTATCACCATTATAACAAAGTACTGAAAAAAAAAATCCCAGCCATTTTACATGCCATTTAAGCTGTAACAGATATAATAATGCTTGACAAGAATGGTTCCAACTAATGTTGCCTTAAATGAAGTTAAAGGAATAACATTTAAAAAGTAAATTATTTCTCATTGGCCAAAAAAGAACACAAAAGGATTTAGTGAGCTGCAAAGATTTACCTTTCTCTCCAATGTAACCCTTGTGTCTGTGCCCTTTTTTCGTTGACTTCCCCACACCACAGATAGACTTTATATTGTCCGGAGAGAAGCCCCTCTCATTGTTGAAGATGAGCAAAGTAGATGATGCACCAGATCGAGTAATATCATTTGATGTAATCAGAAACTCCAAAGAAGGTTCTACTTCAGAAGGGTACTCATTATCTTCTGCGTTCTATTTTTTTAGAAAGAAAATTAACATGAGATGTTGTACTAACATTTATTTACTAACAAGTGCAAATACAAGAAAAGCAGGCTCGCTAGTCTACACAGCAAAGAATGGCTCCTTAAAATTATTTGTTTGCTTAATGAGATTTGAGAAAACAAGCATATTTAGTGACACAAGTTTGGCATATTGTTACAGCATAGAGTCGTCACCACCTCGGCCTGCAGAGCATCTAGTCCTTGGGGATCGATGACCTTCTGAGCAATTGAGTTGAAGAAATAACACAGCCTCAAGATTGCCACTCGGACCTTGTTCGGCAAGATACTCCTAATTGCAACAGGAAGCATTTGTGTCATCAGCACATGACAATCATGCGACTTCATACCAATTAATTTCAAATCTTGCATAGAAACAAGTTTCTTAATGTTAGCAGAGTAACCAGACGGGACTTTCACACCATGCAAGCTCTGGCACAGTTCATTTCTCTCGGCCTTGGACAGAGTGTAGCAAGCTGGGGGGAGGTACGTTCGTCCTGTATCAGTCTCTTGCGGTGCCAACTCGGTCCTTATGTTCATATCGACCAAGTCTCGCCGTGCGTTAACACCATCCTTTGTTTTGCCACTAATGTTCAGTAAGAGACCAATCAAGCTATCACATACATTCTTCTCCACATGCATGACGTCGATGCAGTGGCGAACTTCTAAGTGCTCCCAATAAGGCAAGTCCCAAAAAATTGACCGCTTCTTCCAGATGTTCTTCTGACGGGTTCTTAATTGACGTCCCTTCCCAAGCACAACATCGATATCCTTAACCATATCATAGACATCTTTCCTCTAAAAGCCCTTGAGCTGAACCGTCCTCCTTATTTCCGTCGAATTGTTTCTTCATCTTCCGGTATGGGTGACTCCGGAAGGAACCTATGGTGACGTGTATACACGCTTTGCGTGAGTTGTTTAGCCATATACTCTCAGAGCATCTAAGCAAAGGCACAAGCTTTGACTCCTTTTGTACCGCCCGACAGTTACCCAGCAGGAAAATCATTGATGGTGCGAACAACATGGCGTAAAGTGAAGTTCTCTCGTTTGTACGCATCCCATACCTGCACCCCTTCGTTCGACAGTGTCACAAGATCTTCCAAAGAATGGTGCTAGGTACACATCAATATCATTCCAGTTGTTTGGCCCTTGGATAAGTAGTGACATCAAAATGTACTTCCGCTTCATACACGCCAAGGAGGAAGGTTGTACATGCATAGATTCACGTGCCAGTGCTATGTCGATCGCTCATGTTACCGAAAGGATTCATTCCATCCGCACTCAACCCTAACCTTATGTTCCTTGGTTCTGCACCAAACTCTTCAAGCTCCGATCGGTTTCTCCACCGAGCGTAATCGCAGGTGTCTTAGCTTTTCATCTTTCTTACGGTCCTCGAGTGCCAACGCACCAATCTTGCCTCTTTTGAGTTCACAACAAACGCTTCAAACGTGGGATCACAGTGATACCACAACATCTTAGCAGAGGTCCTTGCTTCAACCTAGCAAGATTCTGACGCTTGTATCGGATGCTTTGCACACGGACATACATGCATGTCTGCATACTCTTTACTGTAGAGGATACAATCGTTCGGACATGCATGTATTCTTTCTACTTCCATTCCCAATGGACAAAGAACCTTCTTTGCTTGGTAGGTGGTGTTGGGCAACACGCTTCCTCCGGAAGAATGTCCTCTAGGAGACCTAACAACGCCGTGAAACTCTTATCGGACCAACCATTGCTTGCTTTTAATTTAAGCGGTTCAATCACGGTTGACAACCTTGTATATTCCGCTTGCGCCGGGAACAAAGGTCTCACCGAGTCCTCCATTAAGCGCCGAATTTACAAAACTCTCTCTCACTGTAGTTCTCTTCTGCATCGCGTAGCATCTGATCCAGATTGTCATCGTGTGACCTATCCTCATCAAAAGCACAGTCTACATCCGGCATATCGTTGACATCCGGCATATCGTTGACTTCCTCGGCGATGTCGTTATTACTAACTTCCTCGTCGCTCTTCACCATGATCGGTCCAACATGTATACCCTTTTTGAAACCCTTCGAATCAAGTGTGCTTCTATCTCATACTGGGTTGGTAAACATCTTGATTATCGCAATCAATGCATGGACAAGACATAAATTTTATCCTTTTTCAACATATCCGCTCGCGGCTCTTCTAAAAGCAACCACGCCATTAATGTACTCTTGACTCACACGGTTCACACCATACATCCGCTGGTCCATCTACGCTACACATGTAACAAAATATATAGTGTCAAATTAGATTAATAAAATCTCTCTCAACCGCTCTCTCTCCATTTCCTTCCCCTCACGTAACTTTAATATTATTCCAACCACCCAATGAAAAATATTATTCTATTCCCTTACATCCGGATAGAAAAGTTTGCATCGGTTCCTAGAGTTTTGTTTCGGAATAGAAATCTTCCACTTGTGGAATCGGTTCCTAGCATCAAATCTAGCCATTCGAACTGGATAATTAAGCACGTAAATTGCAGATGCTCTAAAGGGTAGAGTTTCGGGATTTGTTCAAAATAACTAATAACTGCATTCCTAATAATGGGATTAATTCCTTACTACTTTGTGTGCTTTTTTATTATTCCTTGGTGCAGTTGCGAAATCCGCACAATTCTCTCTTCACGTATGGTTACCCGATGCTATGGAAGGACCCACTCCCACTTCGACTCTTATACACGCGATGCTTAGCATATTCTACAATATCTCAATTTGGTTATAAAGATTGTTACCCTCGGAGCTCACGACGAAAATACCAAATCGATCTCTTCCGATTTCTCTCCTTCTCCCTCCCTTTCTCCTCTCCTTCTCCTCCCTTCTCTCTCTCTCTGTCGGCGGCGCAGTGGGCTTTATCTGGGAAAGGGCTCAAATGGGAAGGGCAGGGGTACTCCAGATATTATAGCGCGAGGATATCGCGCACGGTTCAAAATATGAATCGTCATGATAGTATATATCACGAGCGCTTTATGAATAAAACCGTCAGGATATTTCACGACGGTGATCTTTATCAACCGCTCAGTGATACGGAGGATTATCACGCACGGTTTATATACGTAATCGTCAGGACATATCACGACGACTCTATTTATAAACCGCTCGTGATATGGAGGATTATCACGCACGGTTCATAAATAGAATCGTCGTGATATTTCGCGACGTTCGCATATAAACCGCTCATGATATATGCTTATCATAGACGGTTACTAGTAAGAACCGTCTATGATAGGCCGGCAAAGCAAATGCCGCGCCCCAACAGACCCAACACAGACGGATTCAAATTAACCCGTCTGTGATGGGGTGTCTACTATAGCCTGTTTTGTAGTAGTGAATCTCGTGTTCTGTGCCCCCATGACCCGCCGCCTCTGTGCCCTAGTCGTTGTCGCCCAGATCAACTCCAAGCGCCGTCGCCCCAGTCATCTTCTTCAAGATCGGCGACGCCTTGCTGAACCTGATCTCCACTGTTGTAGCTCCTCAAGCTGTCACAACCACACCACCAGCTTCGCCTTGTCCTCCTCCGTCGATTGCACCCACCCATCGGAGCCCCCATGCACAGCATCGCCGTCGCCAACTCCGTCTTCCTTGCCTCTGGCCGCGTCCCGCCACCCCAAAACATTCCCGCCGCATTACTCATTGCATCAGTGAGTCCTTTGCAAATCCTCTCGCGGCATATCGCGTTCCACCTCCCGATCTATCTTTTCCCTCTCTCAATTCCGAGCTTCGTTCTTCGTGCGTAGAGTTTGGCTTCATCTCTTCCAAGTCCAGCTGTAGCCCCTTCATCGTCTAATTCCACCGCCTCCATTGAGTTCCTGATGATACTATCCACCCCATTGGGTTCATCGTTTGATGTTCTGCCCCGTGCTCACCCTCCCATCGCCGGTGCATCCTTCCATGTTGTCACCACCTTGCAGCCCATCGTTGCTGCCACCGCTTTCCTTTTCGTTGCCCGTCATCATTGTCGATTCTAGCTGTTGCAACTGCGTCATCGTGTTTGCCTCATCACCCTCTCCGCGGTGCATCGATCCGCCGCCTCCGCCGTGACCCTCAGCGCCAACGACATTCGGGCTCAGTGCGTTGTCGTAGCCACTAGAGCCATATCAGCGCCACATCGCCACCAGACTTTGCCACCTAAGTGCCATGTCACCGCCACATCCCTGTCACGTCAGCATCGTCTACCTCGTCATCACCTATGTGGCATAACCTGAGACCCAAACCTGCACAGACCTAATCCACCGTGAGTCGAGCCACTTACACATGGACCCCACCTATCAGTTTTCTATTTTGTGAATCCAGTTTGTCATGGACCCGAGCCTTCTTCGTGGACTTGTTCTATGGACCAATGGCCCACATGTCAATCCCTCATTCCTTTTCTGGAGTTATTTTAATTCCCAAAAATCATTTTTCCAGTAGGTCCCACATGTCATCTTCTTAGCATTTTCCAAAAATCCCAAAAACAAAGATTCTAGGAATATTCCTTTGGCCCCACTTGTCCATCACTCAGACTCTCTCTATCTTTTCTTTTCATAATTTTCTTTCCCAATCAAACTTCCAAGAGCTCATTCCTCCTCATATGAACTCCAATGGAACCCATTCAAGTTTCTAAACTCATCTAAAATCAAGCCATACCTTCTAGTACCATTAAATTTCAATTTGGAATTTATTTGATTTGTATTTTAAAATTTTGTTTGTATTTGCACTTTCTCTCTCATTAGACGTTGATGTTCCAGAATTGTCCAAATGAGCTGAAGGTCAAGAAAGTCGAAGGCCGAAGATAAAAGAATAGCATCACTACTATAGCAAGATAGGTTGTACTTTTATCATATCGCGCCCAGTTTTATAGAACTATTTTGATTCAAATTATCGCATGCTAATTCAATTACCAAATGCTTTATTATTTTGGGATTAGTTATGCAACCTACTGGATTATACCCACCTTGTGAATTGTATTACCATGATCATTTATCACCCTACCTTAGTTAAATTACTAGTTGGTATATATTATCATAGCACCAATATGGGTTGGTTAGACATAATTAGTATGTTTAGCCTTGCAGCGGGTCATTGATACCATTTTGAAATGTTAAACTTATACTTGACTAAGTCATTATGGAACATCTTTGTGAAAAGATGTGTGTTGTACGTTGTCACCTGTTGCTGGCATGTGTTGCACTTAATCAACAGGGTGGGAAAGGGATTTAGACTGAGGCGAGTGGAAAGGTTTTTGTGACATGGTGGGCTTTGTGCTTGGGAGCTATGTGAATCTTTGTGAATTAGTATAGTATTGGCAGTCTCGCCTTAGTCAATTAAGAACTTAACTTAGTGCTTCCATATCCACTGCAAAATACTCCTCTGGTGACAAATAATTAAGTGATGTTTTGCAAATTGACAAGGTCTCCAAAGTAGAACTTGAACTACCAGTTTTTCTATTGCAATTTAGTTGTAAAACATGATGAAATTATAAACCTAAGAAAGAATTTTTTTTAGACAAAATATAGTTATATTATTTTCATACTGCCGATCTGAATATATGTTTATAAAGATATTGTTCATCAAAGTTAAAATACTCCCTCCAGTCATAAATACAAGTCATTTTGGGATACATGCAGTCAAACTTTCAAAACTTTGGCTATCGATGTCTTTTTAAATATTTAGATTTGATATATGAAAAATTATATGTATAGATTTGTCTCGAAAAGTATTTTCATAATATTATAATTTTATTGGGTGTTATAACTATATTACAATCAAAATTAATGATCAAAGTTGTATTTTGGGACCGTGGCAATGCCTAAAACGTTATGTATTTGCGACTGGATAGAGTAGTTTGATTGCACATACTGTAGAAGGGAGTATAAGAATTTGCATATATGATACTAAAGCATACTCAGATGCTATAAGTTGCTGGAGTAACAGGATGACAAGCTCTCAATTTCTCATTTTGCTGTGAAGCCTCTGCAAATTTTCTTTTCCGTGGAGCATACAAGCATTTTTTTTCTATGTATTTTTTGTGTGTGTGGATAGTGGATTAATGTAGCTAAATTATGTAAAAAAAAATGTTAAATTTCATATAGTGAGTACTATTTTGCCATCGGGTTCTTTGCAACTGCAAATTGAAAGTGACGAGTGTCTTACATGCGAAGTAATTAAGATGCGTTGCTTCTTTCCACAACGTCACGTACGAAACCTTTTCACTTCCTATGCAGAGCAGCCGGCATGGAACTGTTTACAGTGACTGAACACACAGAAGGCGCACTTTAGACCAAAATGTAGGTGGAGAGGTTGTGTGACCTTTTGGAACCGCTGCATCCAAATCATAAATTTAGCATTGCAGCAGTAGCAGTATTTCTCGAAGAAAGTAGAGCTCATTTGTCACAAAGGATAAGGGTCTGTTTGGTTTATAGCCATCAAAGGTTTTACCAAAATTTGATAATACCTTCAAAAATTTGGCTAGCATTTGATTAGTTATCAAATTTTGGTACTACCAACAAAATTTTGGCAACGCCCCAAAATTCGTGCATGTTGTCGGAGCAAAATCCGGGCGCCGGATTTGCTCACCCGTGAAATTTTGGTATGGTCGTGGCTTTGTTTGGTGACATGATGGCCAGCTATTCGTTGCCATTAATGCATCAATAGTTTGATTAACGAGCTTCAAATGATCATATTTTCTAAACCGCGTATCCGATTTACGATCTGATTGAACCGTTGTGTTCCTGGTCATTTAATCAACGAAACAATACCAGTGTTGGCATATTTTGGTGCAAAAAATATATGACATGCGGGCCTCACGTGTCATACTCATATTTTTTTGCAAATTTTGGTATGATTACAATCCAAACACATCAATTTCGGTATTACCCGTGAATTGATATGGTTACGATCTAAACAACATTTTTTTTGTCTAGGTTTTGGCATTACCTGAGTTTTGTTATTATCAAAATTTTGATATGACTATGTAGGGTCGTAAACCAAACATATCCTAAATTTCCTATAATCCCAAGCAGACCTGAAATACAGAACAATGCACAAGGCAAGTAGAGAACCGTGGAAACATCTTGCGAACAAATTACGATTAGTAATCCCACCACAATTATATTTTTATTGTACAACGTTACGACAAACAGACCTGATCTGGACAATTTTTCAAAACGGTGGCTTTTCCAAATGCTGTAAATAAAAGTCTTCCAAGAACAAAGGAGAAAAAAATGTTTGATTTTGATGGACCATTGGTGGAATTTCTGTGTAGCTCAGTAGCAAGTGCCTTGGAAAGGAGCATGGAGGACGTGGTTACCTGGCCTTTGAGTACCATAGCTTTGGAATCTTAAGGGTCTGTTTGTTTCGGCTGTGTTTTTTCTGAAAAGCAGCTTTCGGCTGTGTTGTATGGTTTTCTGGCTACGGGCTAAACGGCTGAGCTTTTCTGATTTGGTGTTTGGTTGTTTAGCTTTTAGTAGGCTGGTTGTAGCTTCCGAGATATAAAATGTCTGAAATACCTCTGATGACAGTAATGGCTTGTTTGATGTTGTTTAACGTAATTAACAACATTTAACGATATTTAATGACATTTAACGATATTTAATAATATTTAACGACATTTAACGACAATTGACGACTATTAGTGACGACTAACGCAATTGATGAGAACTACCGCAATTGACGAGAACTACCACAATAAACGACAACTGTCGCAATTGACCGCGATTAACGACAATATACTGTAAACAACACGATAAACCACAATTAACGATAATTATTACAATAAACATTTATTACAACAAATAATTATTACAAACCATTGTTACATAAATAATCATTACAATAAGTAATTAGTACAGACAATTATTACAATGAATAATGAGTACAACAATTATTTCATTTACAACAATAATTATTTAAAACAATTATTACATAAATAATTCATGCCACCTCCACTTTTTTTCGGGCTTGGGATTGGCATTGGGGATTGGCATCGGCAGTGTTAAGCATCCCCACTCTCACATGTACCCCCAAAAATAAAGAAATAATAAAGAAAATCAGTACAACAGTATGGTAGCACCACAAGAGGTAGAAACAACCATGTTTAAACCAAGAAGATACTAATCCAATGTTCCAGCTTTCATCCCCAAAAACAATATGCTAATCTAATGCACAACCTAGAATCCATACTTCAAAGCCAAACAATATACTAATCATAGTCATTGTTTAAAGGATTAAACTTCTTATGAATAAGTTTCACTGATCCTCTAGATATCAATTAGGTCATAAAAATGAATGACAGATCCAGTTAAAATTTTTCCCAAGTTAAACATGTTCAAATTAGAATTGAGATTAACATATGACATGATAAGCAAAAGGATCTGTCATAATGCAAACTTGCAGGTGATACATGAATTGAAGAATTTTGCATCTACAATCACAATGAGCCATATACAATGAGATACCATGACATACAAATATACAATAACCATGACTCACAACTAGCTAGTTTCAGAAAATGAGAAAAGATAACAAAATTATCACAAAGCATAGGTTGCTATCTCATTACTGACTTAGAACAATAATATCAACATATCTATATGCCCTTAATAACCCATTATCAAACAAAATTACACATTCGACATCTTGTATCTCCACAAAATAATGTAATCTGAACACTCCATGCATATGGACATCGTAATGGTATGAGCATTCAAATATCCAAGACCTACTCAACTATCTAAGTTATGTCAGTATATAAACCTCTCTTTTAACAAAGGGTTTAATGGTTTGTTGCATTCGCCTCTTTTTTTCCTCCACGAAACACTACTAGTCCCTGCTCTCTCTATCTGACAAAAAAAAAAACAAACAAACAAACGTTTTTGTCCATTTTTAGTCGTGTGAAATTTCCTTGGTCTATTCGTAGTTCCAAGAAAAATGTAGGTGTTTCGTGCAACTTGTTGCATGAATGTCTTAGTGGGTAAGGAAGACTGGAACAGGATCACCAATCAACTCATTACGTGCCTTTCTGTTGGGCCTGCTGCTGACAGAAATGCAGCCTCATGTTTACTTCAGCCAAAATTCCTATAAAAGCCATCATTCCGTAGGAGCTTAGTAGAAACCATTGATTAAAGATCCCTCGTTCATAAAGATATTGTTGATCAAGAGTTCTGTTGATAAAGAGTTCGAATTCTCCTAGATTCATTTACCTTTCCTACATTCCTAGCACCAAGACTCAGTCACGACTCACCATTCTTTTGTAACCAGGAGGTCACGATTCTTTTTGTAACACCCCCTTTTTTCTTCTTCATTGGGACAGCGTCGCCCGGACCCCTCACTCGCGCGTGCACGCCCGTGCTCGCGTCTCCGTGCCCCCGCCCGACCCGTGCCTGCCATTCCCGCCAGCGCGCCCGTCCTCGCTGCCCATCTTGTCGCCTCCCGACCGCACCGTGTGGCGCCGTCGCCTCCCCCGTCTTCTCGTCCTCGCCGAGCCCCATCGACAGTGCACCGTCCTCGCCGCTCCAGCGCCGTGCTCCCGCCCGGGACTGCCTCCACCAAGCCGTCTACTCCCCACCTACTCCCACTCGTGAGTGCGTGTCTCTTCTCCCCGTCGCCGTCGTGCACGTCTCCTCCCCGCGTCAACGGCCGTGCACGTCTCTTCCCGGCTCCGCCCGCCGTGCCCCACGCCCCATCCCTTGTCCCTCCTCCGGCTATAAAGCCCCTCCTCTGGCACCTCCCTTGCCCTACCCCCATTCCCCTTTTTTCCCCAAGCAAAAGAGGTAGAGGAAGTAGAACAAGAAGAAGAGAAGAAGAAGAGGAGAAACCGAGGGACTTACCTCCGGTTGCCGCTGCCGCTCGGTGCTTTCCTCGCCGCTCGGTGAGCCTCCGTCGTCGTCGCCGCCGCGCCTCCCCTTCGGTCGCCGTCGTCGCGCCCTGAGCCCTCCCCGCCGCCGCCGCTTTCTTCCCGAGCTCCCGCTTCCCCCCGCTGCCGCCGCTGCCCTCCCCTGTTCTCTCGGCCAAGCACCCTCCTTTTGTTTTAGGACAGCCGCTTTGTGGGCGCGCCGCGCCTCGTGGGCTGCCTCGCGCCGCAAGCGTCTTTGTTGGCCCAAAGGCTGGGTGGGCGAAGGTGGCCTTGGGCCGTCGCCAATTTCTAATTTGTTTGATTTTCTTTTCTCTTTCTATTTTAATTTAAAAGTGAGATTTCAAAATTAATATCTCCCCATTTTAACTCCAAAATTGTAAAATAAATTTTTAAAAATTTGTAAATTCAAGATCTTGCTAATGGCATAGGTCTTGTTTCATTTGAAGTTCAATTGCTATTTCTTGTGTATTTATTTGTTCTTGTTTCCTTGTTGTTTATTTTTCCTGCTCAACGCCATGTAGAATTCAAGACGAGACCTCCAAGTCGACCAAGAACAAGATTACCCGGACTCTCTTCCCTACGACCAAGGCGAGTCAATACTTTGATGATATTGAGCCTACAGTTTCTGCAAATTATATTCTTTTTAAAATAGCAAATTGCAAGCTTTAATTCTTTAAGCAAATATATGTTAAAGCTTAAGGTAGTTAAATACCCATTTGATGATTAATTAATTAATATGCCATCCTTGACAACTTGAATCCCTTAACCATTGTCACCCTAGTAACTATATGGTAATACTAGCTATAGGTTGTACTTAAGCGACATGCTAGACTTGCTTAAGTACCGGGATATTAAAATGTCCTAATCATCATCATTTCAAACATAAAATGATTTGGACAGTCATTGCGGGTAAGTGACTAAGATGGTTGAATTTTTGTATTTTACTTCTCAAGAACCCTAAACTTGCTGTTACTATCTGGGTGGATGGTATAACATTGGGAGCTAATGTAGCCCATAGAATGCTATTTTGTGGTTGGTATGTGGAAGAACCGCCCAGATAACCCCTAAGAACTTAATCTTGTCACGACCTCCTGTGTATAACAAGTACAACCACAAGTCTGCAACAAACTGCGACTTGACTTAGTAAATTTATCAAACCTGGAATGCACCTCACTGGCGGTATGGGCACGTGCAAGCCTGCGGTAAATACGGCTTGAAAGGGACACCGAGGCAAGGGTGAAGTCACCTGCCGCTGTGGGTAGTCCAATCCAACTACACCAAAGAATGGGGTGAACATCCCGCACGAACGTATGGGCGCAACCCCATATAGGTGAGATGTCTGGAAGGGCGAGATGAATTGAAAAGTTTTGTGACAACCTCTTGACTACACGACTACGGAATCGTGTAGGGCAACGAGTTAATTGTCTCTTGTGGGTAAAGTGTACAATCTCTGTAGAGTTAAAAAAACTGTTTAAACAGCCGTGCCTACGGTCAAAGGCGGACATGAAAACTTAACTTGAGTTAGTTCTATTTCAAAAATCCTTTGTGGGTGGTATGAAAATTGTGACGGGCTCACCTAGCCCTGGGTTGGATTTTCCCTGAGTTTTCAGATTCAGTGATGTTAATATATGGTGTTAACCCCAATCAAATTAAGCATAAGGTGGAGGGAACCTCTGCTGATACAAAATTATTGCACAACTACTCTCTTTAAATAAAATACAATTTGTAAAACTGCTAAGTGATAGGACTTTGTAATTATGATATTTGGAAATGTTGCTTTCACAAATAAAAGAGCCGAGCCATCCTTGTAAGCCTTGCATGTATAATATTGCATTGTGTATTGGCTCGCGAGCACGGAAGTTGTGCTCATTCTCGCTTTCCCCAAAACCCTTCAGATGAAGCCGACAAAGGAGACTATGCCTACTACAAGGATCCAGAAGTCAATGGGCATGGAGTCGAAGAAGAATAGTCTAGTTCTGTAGTTAGGTCTCGTCCCAGTCTAGCAGACTCGTTGGTACTTGCGTACAACCGATATTATCCAGGTCATTGGTTAATATCAGTCGTACACATGTTGCCCCAGTCGCTTGCCTGTGGAGAGTCGAGCTCTACCCCTTTTGCTTCCGCTGTAGCTACCGCTGTCTTTTGTAATGTAATCAATTTGGCCTGTTCGGCCCGTATTGTAAAAGCTGACCCGACGCGGTCTATGTGAACTCTGTTGTGTTAATTAATGAATGGTATGGTATGGTTCTACGCCATGTATGAAATGGTTCAGCAATGTATCTGTGAGTGCTATCTACTAATCCAGGGAATAGCATAGTATTTTCACAGAGGATTCTGGATTAGGAAATCCGGGTCCGACAGAGCTGGTATCAGAGCATACGACTGTAGGAGCCTTAGCTAGACTGGTCGAGCCTAAGGACTTGAGTCTTATTTTCAAAAATTAATAAAAAGCTTTTGTTAAAATATAGCGTAATTACTGCTCATTCTCATCCCTCTTAGTTCTTTACCTTACCTCCTTTTGTGAGTCTACTCCGTTGTTGACTCTCTCTTTTGTTTTAAAAATTCTAGATAATCGTATCGTCGTCCGATGGCCCGTGGGATTTCTTCTCTCACGACGAGAACGACAACAAGTTTGTCGGTATCCCCGCCAAACTCAAACAGTACCTTGGTTCGTCACCAGCCCATCTTCAGAGGCTGGAAGACCTAGGTTCTGGATCAAGAGTCTCGTTCTATAGAGGTTGAGTTCATCGCTCACACCTTTCAGACTGAGCATTCCAGGAGCCACTGTTCCAATGCCGTTCAGAACGTAGCGTGCTTCGCCTCGACTCACTTGTGTCAGGTGCACAAGAATCTTTTTTGAGGTTGCATTTTTTGTCCCTTTCCGTCTCTCCAGGGGGGAGAACGCTACCTGAAGATCTTCGACATAAAGAACACCGTTGTTGCAGTAGCCGCCGCGATGCACGTCCCAGCTCCTCCTGCACCAGCCATCATCCTCAGCAACCCGGCGCTAACTAGACATCTTGGACCCCGCACCAGGATCGCTGCACGCAAGAGCATGCGACACCCCAGTCCGCCACCCGTCATCAACATCGAAGACTCCAGTCGAGGACGCAGCCTTTCTCGTTCTCGCTCTTGTTCTCGCTGTTCGACTTCGGGCCGCAACCATTCCTGCCTCCGCTCCGCGAGCAATCACACCGCTTTGTGGTCGCACCGACAGCGGAGTAGTCAGCTTAGTTTAGCTAGCAGTGCTTGCTTTAGAAGCCCTTTGGTTGCGAGCACTTCTTGGTTCCTTCTTTTGTAGACGTTGTGTTTGTATTCTTGTGTCATGGCTTAGCATAGCCTATATGCTATGTTTTAGGAGTCATGTAACACTTAACCCCCTTAATATAGTGCAGCCATTCTAGGCTTTGTATTGTGTTTGATCGTTTTCTTCGTTGGTTTGAAGTTCTTCTGCTGTGCTCTAGAGGGCCAGAAAACCCTCATATATCCCCTCTAGTTCTTAACCTTTTCTGTTCGCTTCAGATGGCACCAAAAAGAGCAACAGCCCCAGGAAGTGATGACAATCGCAAAAGATGCTTCTATCTTCCTCCCTTGTCCTCTCTCGTCTAGTGTGCTTTTCCCTCTCGCCTATCGTGCTTTCTTCCTCTCATCTTTGAAACCGGTGAAGACTTGCTGAAGATTGTTCAGATAGGTAGGTCGCAAGGAAGTCATTCCTGTTGGGATTAACTAGTGTATCTGGATGCCAAGCTAGATAGTTTTGGAAAAAAACATTGATGGGACTGATTTTGGGAATTGAAGATTTTAAGATTTGCCGATGTTATAAGAGTTCTTGTGAATACTAGAGTATGATGATGGATAAGCCTTGGTCATGAATAGTTTAAAAGATAGCAGATCGGTGGATTATATAGAATGTGGAAGAAAGGAAATGATCGTGGAGGAAAATTTTGATTAATCATGAAGGATATGGGAATCTGAAGTACCGATTAGATTATTAGGAGAGTTGGATCTTCATCGAATCTTGAGTTGATTATGATGTTGGTTGAGAACTTAGAATTGAGATATGTGTGCATCGAAGGTACATAGTAGAATGCGAAAAAGATTGGATTTTCAAAATGAATCATGATATTAATTTTGAAGGAGTTAGTTGAATCATGATTGGATTATAGGGTTACCAACTCATGATGTTGATTTTGGTAGAATGGATTGAATCAAGAAGTATGGAATCCATTAGGTATGTTGGTAACATTGGATTCAACTGGATATGATTGAATAGAGAAGTTGGAAGTTTAATAGGATTTTTGGTTGAATTATAGAGATATGTCTGGATCAGATTGTATAATTGTTGGACGTTTGGTTATAAGAATACCTCGCTATTGGAGTATAGCAACACCTAATTGATTAAAAGATTGGATTGTAGGAATGGATGACTTTTGGAACATAATTATAAGATTATACAATTGTTGATTGTTGGATTTTGGGACTGAATGATTATTGAAGATTGGTCTACAGACATATAATCGTTGGTGATTAGATTATAGAAAATAGATCATTGCTGAGTATTGGATATTCGAAATACATGGTTATTAACTATGAGATTGTTGGATATTGAAGTATGATCCTTATATTGGTGGATATCTTACTGGTATTAAAGTTGGACTAAATAATTGTTGGATATATGGTGATGAAATAACTTGGCAGATTAAATTGAATTTATGGATTACGAGCAGTCT
This sequence comes from Ampelocalamus luodianensis, assembly GCA_036346255.1. Classification (NCBI taxonomy): domain Eukaryota; kingdom Viridiplantae; phylum Streptophyta; class Magnoliopsida; order Poales; family Poaceae; genus Ampelocalamus; species Ampelocalamus luodianensis. The sequence continues at coordinate 20,921,182 of CM070638.1, read as the reverse complement.
TTTGGAAGGTTCTATAATGAAGATATTGGGTTTATATAAAGACATCCTGTACGATTGCAATTAATAATTATGATTGAGGAATTAAGTAAATGATGTCGTGGATTTAGTCATGAATTTTGGATAAAGCAATCGTACGATTACAATCCTTAGAGTTATCGGATTGGAAGATGCGATTATTGCTACTAGATTTTGAGGATGTATGGAGTGAAGAAATCATGCAATCTATTGGATTATCTAAGTTTAGGCCTAGGAAAGATTTGAATATGAGATTTATTAAATGACTGGACTTCTTTTAATTGGGTAACCATATGTTATGCTGGAATGGTGGATTTCAATAATAGTGAGACTTGGATCTAGCGATTTGGAAGACAAATTGATAGCTTTTTAGTTGGCACACAGTACATGGTTGTGAACCAACAGTTGGCATCAGTTACCAAGTTGGACCTACCCCTGCAGCTGTCAGAGATGCACAACATCTTCACTTCGGGCCGTAGTAGAAGGAAATGCCTCAGAATGCCTGAAGAGCAGCCGCCCGTAGAAGCCACCGCCCTCCAGCAAGATCTGACTTATCCAGAGCATCTGATCAGAATCCTCAACGTCATCGAGAAGCGAACAAGACGTCAAGTCATCCGCCTTTGCAAGGTCCAGTGGAGCCATCACTCAGCCAAAGAAGCCACCTAGGAGCGAGAAGATCAACTGAAGTTGGATTACCCATTCCTGTTCCCAGAGCATCTTGAATCTCGGGGTGGAGATTCCGTTTAAGGTGGGTAGGATTTGTAACACCCCTTTTTTCTTCTTCGTTGGGACAGCGTCGCCCGGACCCCCCACTCGCGCGTGCACTCCCGCGCTCGCGTCTCCGTGCTCCCGCCCGACCTGTGCCTGCCATTCCCGCCAGCGCACCTGTCCTCGCTGCCCATCTTGTCGCCTCCCGACCGCACCGTGTGGCGCCATCGCCTCCCCCGTCCTCTCGTCCTCGCCGGGCCCCATCGACAGTGCACCGTCCTCGCTGCTCCAGCGCCGTGCTCCCGCCCGGGACCGCCTCTGCCAAGCTGTCTACTCCCCACCTACTCCCACTCGTGAGTGCGTGTCTCCCCCATTTTAACTCCAAAAATTGTAAAATAAATTTGTAAAAATTTGTAAATTCAAGATCTTGCTAATGGCATAAGTCTTGTTTCATTTGAAGTTTAATTGCTATTTCTTGTGTATTTATTTGTTCTTGTTTGCTTGTTGTTTATTTTTCCGGTTCGAACGCCGCGTAGAATTCGAATACGCCGGAGACCTCCAAGTCGACCAAGAACAAGATCACCCGGACTCTCTTCCCTACGACCAAGGCGAGTCAATACTTTGATGATATTGAGCCTACAGTTTCTGCAAATTATATTCTTTTTAAAATAGCAAATTGCATACTTTAATTCTTTAAGCAAATATATGTTAAAGCTTAAGGTAGTTAAATACCCATTTGATGATTAATTAATTAATATGCCATCCTTGACAACTTGAATCCCTTAACCATTGTCACCCTAGTAACTATATGGTAATACTAGCTATAGGTTGTACTTAAGCGACATGCTAGACTTGCTTAAGTACCGGGACATTAAAATGTCCTAATCATCATCATTTCAAACATAAAATGATTTGGGCAGTCATTGTGGGTAAATGACTGAGATGGTTGAATTATTGTATTTTACTTCTCAAGAACCCTAAACTTGCTGTTACTATCTGGGTGGATGAAAAGGTGGATGGTATAACATTGGGTGCTAATGTAGCCCATGGAATGTTATTTTGTGGTTGGTATGTGGAAGAACCGCCCAAATAACCCCTAAGGACTTAATCTTGTCACTTTCTCCTGTGTATAACAAGTACAACAACAAGTCTGCAACAAACTGCGACTTGGCTTAGTAAATTTATCAAACCTGGAATGCACCTCACTGGCGGTATTAGCACGTACAAGCCTGCGGTAAATACGGCTTGAAAGGGACACCGAGGCAAGGGTGAAGTCACCTGCCGCTGTGGGTAGTCCAATCCAACTACACCAGCAGCGGGGGTGAACATCCCGCACGAACGTATGGGTGTAACCCCATATAGGTGAGATGTCTGGAAGGGCGAGATGAATTGAAAAGTTTTGTGACAACCTCTCGACTACACGACTACGGAATCGTGTAGGGCAACGAGTTAATTGTCTCTTGTGGGTAAAGTGTACAACCTCTGTAGAGTTAAAAAACTGTTTAAACAGCCGTGCCTACGGTCAAAGGCGGACATGGGAACTTAACTTGAGTTAGTTCTATTTCAAAAATCCTTTGTGGGTGGTATGAAAATTGTGACGGGCTCACCCAGCCCTGGGTTGGATTTTCCCTGAGTTTTCAGACTCAGTGATGTTAATATATGGGGTTAACCCCAATCAAATTAAGCATAAGGTGGAGGGAACCTCTGCTGATACAAAATTATTGCACAACTACTCTCTTTAAATAAAATACAATTTGTAAAACTGCTAAGTGATAGGACTTTGTAATTATGATATTTGGAAATGTTGCTTTCGCAAATAAAAGAGCCGAGCCATCCTTGTAAGCCTTGCATGTATAATATTGCATTGTGTATTGGCTCGCGAGCACGGAAGTTGTGCTCATTCTCGCTTTCCCCAAAACCCTTCAGATGAAGCCGACAAAGGAGACTATGCCTACTACGAGGATCCATAAGTCAATGGGCATGGAGTCGAAGAAGAATAGTCTAGTTCTGTAGTTAGGTCTCGCCCCAGTCTAGCAGACTCGTTGGTACTTGCGTACAACCGATATTATCCAGATCCTTGGTTAATATCAGTCGTACACAGGTTGCCCCAGTCGCTTGCCTGTGGAGAGTCGAGCTCTATCCCCTTTTGCTTCCGCTGTAGCTACCGCTGTCTTTTGTAATGTAATCAATTTGGCATGTTCGGCCCGTATTGTAAAACCTGACCCGACGCGGTCTATGTGAACTCTGTTGTGTTAATTAATGAATGGTATGGTTCTACGCTATATATGAAATGGTTCAGTAATGTATCTGTGAGTGCTATCTACTGATCCAGGGAATAGCACAGTGTTTTCACAGAGGATTCTGGATTAGGAAATCCGGGTCCGACACTTTTGTAACCAGGAGGAGTATCAAATTAAAATAGGTCATTCATACATCAAAGTTCAAAACGTGTCTTCAACTTCCAAGAGCATGAATGGCTTGGACAGATTTACATGAAGGAATGCCTTGGGACTAGGCAAAGAATTAGTGCTTCCATATCCACTGCAAAATACTCCTGTGGTGACAAGCAAATTGACAAGGTCTCCAAAGCAGAACTTCGACTACCAGTTTTTCTATTGTAATTTAGTTGTAAAACATGATGAAATTATAATCCTAAGAAAGCAAAAAAATTTATACAAAATAGAGTTATATTATTTTCATACTGCTGATCTAAATTTTTGTTTATAAAGATATTGTTCGTCAAAGTTAAAATACTCCCCCTAGTCACAAATACAAGTCATTTTGGGACATGTGAAGTCAAACTTTCAAAATTTTGGTTATCGATGTCTTTTTAAATATTTAGATTGGATACATGAAAATCATATTTATATATTTGTCTCGAAAAGTATTTTTATAATATTATAATTTTATTGGGTGTTATTACTATATTACAATAGAAATCAGTGATCAAAGTTGCATTTTGGGACCTCGGCAACGCCTAAAACATTACAAATTTGTGACTGGATAGAGTAGTTTGATTGCACATACTGTGGAAGGGAGTATAAGAATTTGCATATATGATACTAAAGCATACTCAGATTCTATAAGTTGCTGGAGTAACAGGATGGCAAGCTCTCAATTTCTCATTTTGCTGTGAAGCCTCTGCAGATTTTCTTTTCCGTGGAGCATAAAAGCATTTTTTCTATGTATTTTTTTTTGTGTGTGGATAGTGGATTAATGTAGCTAAATTATGTAAAAAAAATGTTAAATTTCATATAGTGAGTACCATTTTGCCATCGGGTTCTTTGCAACTGCAAATTGAAACTTGCCCAGCTGACGAGTGTCTTAGAGGCGAAGTAATTAAGATGCGTTGCATCTTTCCACGACGTCACGTACGAAACCCTTTCACTTCCTGTGCGGAGCCATGAATTTGATGTTGGAGGTGCACACACAAAGTAACGCCGGGTATGATTAGTTCAAACCAGGGAAAAAGCTACCGGTTGGGAAAAAATTTTGAAGCCTAACGATAGACCTGATTCCCAAAATTTTTGGATTTATTTCGATCGAAATTTTTGAATCAAATTTGAATTTTTTGTGAAGTTAAAACGAAAAATACAGAAAAAATGCATAGCCAAGGTTCCAACTCAGAACCAACCTCTTCAAGACTTAAGGGTTTTTCCACCACATCACATGCACTCTTGTGTTTGCATATGGTTACAAACTTTCTTTATATTTGTCAAAAAAACTATGCATCACCCAACGAAGCCAGGAATTTGCCTGTTAGAAGTAAAAAAATGTTAAGAAAAAAAGAACGAAGGGAATTGTCTACTAGTATCTTTTTGCATGTTATTACTATATTAATCAATTTGAAAAATGACTTGCATAATAATATGAATGTGAGAAAAATAGAAGTTGCTCCATGCGCATCTACAAAACCATTGGTCTTAGTGAGTGGCGTGTCACCTACTGCTGCTTGCTGCTCCCACACTGGTGCTACGCCGCCCACCGCTCCTCCTCTCCGCGTCGCACCGGTCGCCGAGCCGCAGGGACCAAATTAGGGAGGAGTTGGAGTATTGGAGATAAAGATGGATGTGGGCTGATGAGTGATGAGATGGCTGTGGGCTGGTGGAGGCACGAGCGGGCCGTGAGCTGAGCTTCTAAGAGAGTGCACACCAAGGAGTACTATGAATATGGCCCAAATGCAGAACTGATCCCTGAAAATGTTTTCGATTTTTTTATGTGTCCGGCACCCCATCGGCTCGCCCATGATTGTACCCAGAGATAAATTATTGGTACTCTGTAGGTGTGCATCAGGGAGTGATTGTTTCAGTTGGCGATTGTAGCTAGCCAAGATGACACCATGACAGGAACAAAAGGCTATGCCAAGAAACGAAATGTTTCGCCAGAACAGATGTCAAAAGCCTTCGCTAGCTTGTACAACCAGTCTTTTGTGATAGTACTCTCTGTGATCGATTGTACAATGACTTAGGAAGATGCGGTGCGGGTGCCTCACTGCCTGGCGACTTGCTCTGATTGGTGGCTTGGTAGGCTGAATTGTTGAAATGACTAACCCAAATACTGAACTACTGAGTACTTATATCGCTTATACCTAGTTTTAAAAATTTTCCATTTATTTTTGGGGGTGCCCGTGCACCCTGAGCACCCCCTGCCGCCGCCCATGACTGTGACTGAACACACAAAAGGCACTCTTTAGACCAAAATGTAGGTGGAGAGGTTGTGTGACCTTTTGAAACCGCTGCATCCAAACCATAAATTTAGCATTGCAGCAGTAGCAGTATTTTTCGAAGAAAGTAGAGCTCATTTATCACAAAGGATAAATTTCCTATATTCCAAGCAGGCCTGAAATACAGAACAATGCACAAGGCAAGTAGAGAACCGTGGAAACATCTTGCGAGCAAATTACGATCAGTAATCCCACCACAATTATATTTTTATGGTACAACGTTACAACATACAGACCTCTGGACAATTTTTTAAAACCGTGGCTTTTCCAAATGCTGTAAATAAAAGTCTCCCAAGAGTAAAGGAGAAAAAATGTTTGATTTTGATGGACCATTGGTGGAATTTCTGTGTAGCTTAGTAGCAAGTGCCTTGGAAAGGAGAGGAGCATGGAGGACGTGGTTACCTGGCCTTTAAGTACCATAGCTTTGGAATCTAGTAGGACGACCCGCCCTGTGCAAACGGTAAAAGAAGTCATGCATTGCGGAGACCACGTAAAGTCTATAGGTCAGTCTTCCACTACTGCTGTCACTCCCATAAAAGCTGGATGCATTGCGTCTGATGCTAAGCGAAGGATTTCAGAGTAGATATGAATAGAGCACTTTATCACCGTCTTTTAATTCCTTGTCTGAAGTCTTTTGTCATGGTAGCGTTTCGTGCGCTCCTTATAAATCCTAGCAATGTGTAGGCCTTCAATCTTTGTTCTGCGAGCTCGCTGATCTTTTTTTGACGTAAGAAGGTAGAGAATTCTCTACCTTATGCCATTGTATTAGAATGGTTGTCAGGATATGTTACAAAACTAAAACAAAAATGAAACTGAAAAGAAATGAGAAAAAGAAACAAGAACCAGAGGAGGAAAAGGAATGAGATGGGAAATGTAAAGAGCAGCAGAAACAACAAAGCTGCTTAACGTGATATTACAACACCTAATTGACTTGTAGTAAGAGCTGGCTCTACCGACGAAGGGAGGCTTAGTATTTGGGTTTAGTCATGTACGATCAGTAGCTGATGTATTCTTGTATCCGAATTTGTAACGAGGTCGTACCATTTTAAATTGGTTTTTTCTTGTAATCCATAGTGAATGCGCACATGCTGCGAAATATATGGGCCAAATATCTCTGAAGGTCGCTACTTTTGCAGATACTTTTTTCCACAAACTCCAATATGTCATGGGATGATGATGCTTCTATTGCTAGTCCTAGTTTCCGCCATATATGATCCGTGGCTTTACATCGTAGAATGATGTGATCAATTGTTTCTATAGCAGGGCAAGTGTCACAGTAGGGATCTGTCCTCCAGTGCTTAGTTGTCATATTACCCTTAGTGTTTAGTCTTTCTCGGAAAGCAAGCCATAAGAAGATTATATTTGTGTGGAATAGCTCTGTGCCAAGCATAGTATGACGCTGTCCAATTTATGTTGTGGTAAGATAGGAGCTTGTACACTTCTGAAGTAGTTATGTCCGTCTTGTTTGAGATTATGACTCGTTGGTCCAAAATTCCTTGCTGCAAATGTTGTTCGGAAAGAATGTGTAATAATGTTTGATATTCCAAAAGCGCCTGTTGTGGTAGAATTGGTGTAATGACACTGTCCAATTGTTGGCATTGAATTGCAAGTTGATTGTACAATTCGGATTAGTGGCAAAGGTGAAAATAGTTGGTAGGCGTAGGTACAGTCGCCCTGATGGTGTCCAATGATCTATCCAGAACAACGTCGTTTGTCCCTCTCCAATTATGACCATGGTCATTCGTGTGGTCATTCGTGTGGTCATTTCAATGACAGATGATAAAGTTCTCCAAATCGCTGTGTCACCTGGGCGAGGCTGCAATGGTATGTTATTCCGAATATATTAACGTCTTAACCAAAGGAAACAAAGCTCAGTTGAGTTTGATAGTAGTTTTCCTACTGTTTTTATTATTAAAGCTCTATTATGGTTCCTGAGATCATGAATCCCCAAACCTCCTTGGTCCTTGGGCAGCAATATGGTGGGCCAAGCTACTAGGCAATGTCCGTCGTGAACCTCGCTATTTCCTTTCCAAAGAAAAGCCCTTCTAATTTTGTCAAGCGCTTGTATACTGCGTTCCAGCCCTTGGAGGCAACTCATGTAGTAAGTAGGTATGGCTGATAGCACCATGTTTAGCATCTGCACTCTACTTCCCCATGATAGTAGCCCAGGTATCCATTCTGCCAGTTTTCTGTCTATTTTATCGATGATCAGTTGTAGCAAATTGTGGGGGACCTTTCTAGTGGAGAGGGGCAATCCTAAGTAATTGCAAGGCAGCGAGCTGATTGGGCATTGCAAGGTGGCGGCTACCAGGGTGGCATCTTGATGTGACATGTGGATGGGTACAAATGTACTCTTGTGATAGTTAATATTCAAACCTGAAAAACTTGTAAATGATTCCAGAAGCTCTTTAAGAACTAGAGCTTGATGTGGTGTACCCTTGAGTAGGATTAGTGTGTCATCTGCATATTGCAATGTTGGAGGAGTCTGTTGTACATCCAGGGGGTGTAAGATCAGTCCATCTGTATGAGCTTATTGCAATATTCTTGTAGAACATCTGCGACCTATATGGATAAAAATGGAGAGAGTGGATCTCCTTGTCGTACCCCATGTTTGTAACAAATTTGATCGCCCACTGCCCCGTTGACCACAATCTGAGCTTTGCCGGATGAAAGAATAGTATGTATCCAGTTGATCCATCTGCTGTCAAAGCCTTGATGCTGTAATATCATCATAATGCAGCCCCAATTTATGGTGTCAAAAGCCTTGTGGAAATCTAACTTGAGCACATTCATTGGTTTTTTCCTTCTCAATGCACATTGGACTAATTCTGAAGCTAGTAAGAAATTCTTGGTGATTGATCTTTTCTTGATGAAACTGGATTGCATATTGTCGATGAGATCTGCTATTCTCGGTTGCAGTCTGTTGGCCAGGACCTTGCTTATGAGCTTGCTGATCTGAATCTTCCGTTTAATTCCAACAGCATAGAGGTCTAAGTTCATCTTAATCGTGCAATATGCTATGTGCTCCATCTCCACCGGTAAATGATAGGTTTTACCATACATCGTCTAATACGGTGTCATCCCAATGATAGTTTTGAAAGCAATCCTATATGCCCAAAGTGCACCGTCGAGTTTGAGACCCTAATCTTTTCCAGAGTGCTTCGCTGTCTTCTTCAGAATATTCTTGATCTGTTTAATTGAAGTCTCGGCTTGCCCATTTGTTTGAGGATGGTAAGTTGTGGCAACTCGGTGATCAACTCCCATCTTTTCCAAAGCACTATGAAATGACTTTTCAATGAAGTGTGATCCACCATCACTGATTACCACTTGAGGTACTCCAAATCATGGGAATATGGTGAACAAGTCCTTGGATGCTGGTGAGTCTCCTCTCTTGCATGGAACTGCTTTCACCCATTTAGAAACATAATCGACTGCAACAAGAATATACTCATAACCATGAGACAAAATGAAAGGTCCCATAAAGTCTACTCCCCAAACATCAAATATGTCAACTTGCAAATTGTAATTAAGTGGCATAGCAGCTCTTGCTTCAAGATTACCTAACCTCTGACATTCCGAACGTCGCGTGATGAATTCTTTGGTGTCTTCGTGCATTGTTGGCCCATAAAATCCACTTCCCCATATTTTAGCATTAGTACGGTAGAACCCAAAGTGCCCCTCCATAAGGGGATCAGTGAAGCTTCTTGATGATCTTAGTCTGCTCTTTCTTCGGCACACACTTTCACAGTAGAGCATCTTTGCAGTATCGGTATAATGTAGGAGGGTCCCAATAGTAGTACTTCAAATGTTGCTTGATCCGTCTTTTCTTAGTTATGTGAACATGATTCAGAGGGTCTCCTTTAAGGGCTAATATCATGTTGGTGATCCAATCATGATTGTCAGTGATCTTGTAAAGATAGTCGTCTCGCAAAGAATCGTCGATAGGTTCGTCGGAGAGATCAGCTTCATAAAACAATATGGAGAGATGGTCAACCACTAAATTATCAGTACCTTTCTTGTCTTTTATCTTGAGGTCAAATTCTTGCAACAACATAATCTATCTGATTAGACAAGACTTGACATCTTTCTTGGTGAGCAGGTACTTGATGGCGACATGATCAGTAAACACCATGATCTTTGAGTTAATAATTGTCAGGACCCAAATATGCAAATATAGAACCTGCGTGTATATTGCACTAGTCCAGGATCACGCTAGTGCACACAATGGCAACATCGATGAAATACTATTCCATATGCAAAGATAGCTAAGAAATAGGCAATTAATAATAATTATCAGAGTAATGACTTTACGGTCAAATCTTACAATTAATGCCTCAAGAGGCGAATATCTCAAATAGGTTGCAGCAGAAGGAAACAGAATAACTTCAGTGAAGCTCATCCATATACCCACAGGCAATTGACTAGGGTAGCGCAACCTAATTCTCCACAATCTTTGAAGTAGATCTTGTTGATCAACGCTGAACTGATGTAGCATTCTTCAACTTAACAACATTATTTATAGCAAAAATGAGTGCATATAGTGCTCAACAAGTTGCACCATAGAATGCAATTATAAATGATAGCCTATTCCAAAGGATATGACATCTATGGTTTTTTGGAATAAAAGCAGCAGTTGCAATTGAATATGAATAATAGATTGAAAAAAATAAATAGTAATAATTTAACAAGTGTTTCACAAAGCTCATTTAATCAAAATCCATTCTTTCACACAACTACATAAGTTTACTCACACAGCTGCCCTCGCAGTTAATTTATGAAAATCTACCCCTCGTGTGAAATCCCCGAGCATATCCTTGACTGAGGACATGGCTATTCGAATAGATTGTTAGTACTCTGCAAGGGGTTGTACACTTTACCCACAAGATACAATTAACTCATCTTGTCTACCATGACTCGCCATACGACAGTATGTGATTGAGTAATCATAACAAGCATTTCGAAACTTCATCTCAACAATGACCCTCCTGGTGTGCATACAACCGGCACCAAACCCCACAGAGGTCATTGGACCGAATGCATACAGCCGACACCAAACCCCACACAAGTCGTTGGCTCGACGCCTGCACCGTTGGATATGGAGACGGCGAACTACTCATAAATACGACCCTACTAAGTAATCCGTACCTCCACCCTATCACACAGCTAACCTACTGCCTGAGGTAGCCAATTTTGAGACTCCATAACTTAATGAGCTAGGCCTGTCCCATACCAGGCATGTGGTCGTACAGTAAGACTTAGTTCAATGGCTCACAAAATTAAGTCCTTAATTGACCAAGTCGAAACTGTCAATTTCTAACTAGGTCACTACAATTCAGATTTCCCAATCACAGAGCTCCACCATTTCACAATTCTTCCCACTCACCTCAGTCTAAATCTTTTTCCCACCCTGTTGATTAAGTGCATCACACACCATCAACGGGTGACAACATACAACACACAGTCTTTTCACAACATGTTCCATAATCACTTAGTCAAGTATGATATTAATATTTTAAAATGATATCAATAACCCGTTGCAAGGCTGAGCATACTAATCGTGTCTAACCAACCCACGTTGGTGCTATGATAATACCAACTAGTAGTTAACCAAGCAAGGGTAACAAAGGATCTTGGTAATACAATTATCAAGATGGGCATAATAAAATAGGTTGCATAGCTAATCCCAAAGTATTTAAGAATTTAATAATTGAAATAACATGCAATGCTTTGAATCATAGTGAATTTTGGAAAACAGGGTTCAACATGGTCATAGGTATAACTTGCCTTGCTATAGCAATGTTTCTATCCTTTTGTCTTCAATCCTCTACTTCCTTGACCCTCCCCTCCTTCAGGCGATTCTAGAATGTCAACGTCTAACGAGAGAGAAAGTGCAAAAAACAAACAAAACTAAAAAAGACAAACCAAATAAACTCTAAATTTAAATTGAATGGTACTGGAATGTAGGGTTTGATTTTCGATGAATTTAGAAACTTGAATTGGTTCAATCGGAGTTTGTATCAGAAAGAACGAGCTCTCGAAAGTTTGATCAGGAAGAAAATGCTGAAAAGGGACAAAGGAGAGAGAAACTAATAGGTAGGGTCCACGGAATATTCCTGGAATCTTTTATTTTGAAAATATTGGAAAAAGGCTGAGTGTATGACATGTGGGCCGAGGGGATTTATGGATTTTTGGTATCAAAAGAATTCCATAAAATAGGAAAGAGACTAACATGTGGGCCACTGGTCCATAGACCAGGTCCACGGTGGATAGAGCTCATTGATCATGGGTTGACCTGACAAATGTGGTCCGCATGCAAGTGAGAGTGAATTGGATCTATGGCTTGGATTGCGTAGATGACACATGGACGGTGACGCTGCTGACACGTCATGCACACGACAACCACGTGGTGACGAGGTGGCAGGGCCAGGTGAGGTGGCATTGACATGGCACTAGCGATGTGGCATGGTAGCACGATGGTGCTCTGGCGTGAGAAGGTCGCCAGCGATAGTAACCACGGCGGAGGCGAAGAAGGTGCAAAATGGAACGAGGGCGACAAGGCGACGCAGGTGCGACAGCGGGAGACGGTGGCAATCACGAGCGGCGAGAAAGAAAGTTGCGGTGGCGATGTTGCTACGGTGTAGTTCCGGCGAAATGAGGGGAGCACAATGTAGAACGCATCGTGGGGATGGAAAAGGTGAAGACGGATCATCCAAAGGTGGGTCAGAGAGTCCTACCTAACATGGTGATCTCTTCCATCTAGGTAACTGATGTGGAATATTCCTATGAATATTCTCTCCCTTCCGTTGGAATCCTAACTTCTTGCACCGACAGACTTTCCAAGAGTCCAATCCCTCTCGCCCTCACTCTGGATCAAATAGTTACTTGACCCTAAGTATGACTATCAACTCAAAACCCCGCCACTAGATCAAACGAATAGAGTTTGGGTTTATCTACTTTGGTCTAAAGTATTTCCTTCATTCCAAATATCCTTGGATGTACTTCATTCCGTCTGAAGTATTTCCTTCATCAACTTCCTTTGGATATACTTCGTCTGAAGTACTTCCTTAATCAACTACACTAAGTACGATTAGTTTCATCTAGAGTACTTCCTTCTTTCAAGATACTGCTAGATATGCTTAATTTCGTTTGAAGTATTTCCTGCTTCATACACTCTTAGGTTGATTGACTTTCATTGAAGTGTTTCCTTTGTTACTTGCCTTTGGATTTATTGGATTTCACTTCGTTGTCTTTCAGATGTTTTTGGATTCAATCGTATTCCATGTAGTTAGAATTTGAAACCATGACAAGGCAGCAGTCCAAGGCAGAATAAGAACAAGACCAAGATTATCAAAACAATGAGCAAGGAGAGTTAACACTTTGATCACATTGTACCTACTTTTGAAATGCAATTATATTATTTTAAATTATGAAATTGCATTGCTATGATTCATACAAATATATTGACTTAGCTCGTAGCTAATACCTTAATGATAATGGAGTATAACCTTCCAATCCTTGAACTTGGATACTATTCTTTGTCACCTTAGAACTAATGATATACATACTAGTTAATAAGTCCGTATCTAAGTGTCATGCTTAACCTTGCTTAGATACAATGACATGTGGGCAAGGATTTGCCTTGACATCATTTAAAACTTGAAAACTGGATTTGGGCAATCGAGGTTGGAGCATGGATGGTATGTTGTACTAGAAAAGTATTTCAAACAAAGGAAAACTAAAAATAGATTTCGACTTGGGTGGCTGGAAAGTGTGGTGGGTGCTGGTAAAGAGCACGATAGAGTGGGTATGGGGAAGTACAACCCAAGTAAATTCTTGTGATGACCTCTCATGTAAAAATAGTACAACCACAAATCTATAATGGGTACGACCTCGCTAACTAATTTGTTCGCCCAAGCATGGCTTCGCCCTTAGTGGGTGTGTGGTCTGGATAAGGGTAAGGGAGCCACCAAACTACACGATGCAAGTGGGAGACCTCCCGAGGGTGTGGCCCAAGGAGGTTATACCTAGCGGGCGGGGTTACATTGAGGTGGGGCATTGTAAAGGCCTCGTGATATTCATCTTAGTCGCACACCTATGGAAGTTTGTCACACGAACATTATAAGTTGATTGTCTCTTGGGTAAAGTGTACTAACTCTACAGAGTAAGAAAACTATCTATATAGCCATACCCATAGTCATAGGTGGTGCCAAGAACTTGCTTGAAGTAGTTTTTATTTTTATAAAATAATTTTGCGAGTAGAATGAAAGTGTGGGGAAACTAAGGCACAACCCTTAACAAGAAACGACAACAATTTCAAGCCCTGGATATGCGTCTCATGTTAGCTCCCAAGGATCAGTGGCTAACATGACATATCCAACACAACATGGATCACATCCATAGTTAACATGCAAAAATATTAGAAGCATTATTATTATAACATGAACAAATAGGACCTTATGGCCCAATTTTGCATGAGAGGGTCGATTGGCCAAATCTAAACATAAGACAATAAATTACAGCGGAATAAAATGTGGAAATAAAGGGAAATACCCAGATTGGCATGCCCATACCCAAAAGCAACCAACTGGAGTTAAAGCCATTGCATCTGCCGCTATCGCCCAAAAATGGTGCGATAGTTAAATCGATTCGAGCTACGTTCTCACCTGAAACAAGTGGACAATCCGATTGAGTACAAAAGGTACTCGCAAGTCTTATACAAACTAATAAAACAATGTGTATGATAGTGGCTATCCAAAGGAGTGAAAATTATACATGCTAAAGGTTGACCAAAGGAGAGGCTGTAATGGCATAAGTTTTGCGTAAATGCCAATTTTTAACCTACACATACTAGTTTATAAATGCCATTTGTGAAACACAAGTTTTACAAAAGAATTTAAATGACATTGATGTAAACATAAATCAAACAATACCAAAGTGGCAGCCCACTTTGATAAACTAAAATGCATGACATAGCTGTCATGTCGATACCAAGTGTTGCCCATGTTAAGTTTTAATTTAGAGTCTAACAATGATGTCATTCAAAACAAGTGTTGTCCGTAACCGTAGACACAACTATTCAGATAGATTGATCCCTGCAGGAGTGTACATCTTTACCCACATGACTTGATCAGCCTGTAAGCCTCTGGATAATAACACACTTCCTTAGGTATGTCGGTCGGGGTAATCAAGACTTAGTATTTTTCAGCAAAAAAAATCCTATTGAGTTGGACCACCCATGAGAGTGAGTCCCACTTAGTACAATTTGCATATAGCAAATGCTAAGAGGGCTCCCAAGTTGTATTGGAGATACCAGTGTAAGGTAGTTAGTATGTGGGGAAACCCCCAACATAAGAAATAGTGCTCCCTTGCACATTATAGTGTTACACTGAATTCCTACGGAACATCTGATCAAACACAGTATGTCCTCACACCACCTGTGTTCCAACTCAATATGACCTTCCCCTTACTTAACCAAGTAGTGCTATACACCGTGTATGGAAGTATGAGTGGTACTTGGATTGATAGCCCAAAGTTCGGTCCTTAACGATCCAGACAAATCTTTCCACTAAACCCGATTCTCATGCACGAAGGCACCCACACTACTAGCCTCTTGTCCAGATTCAAATATCTGGACAAAAGAGTAGCAATAAAGATGTTTAGTGTTTCCCACGATTGACGAGCTAACCCCATCAATCGAACTACCGTACTTACTGACCTGCATGGCTAACCATTCAAATAAAGAGTAAATACCACCACATGACATCTAACTTAAGCATAGCGGTATGGAATTATCAAGTATAACCTGCAAGATTTAGGACATAACTAACTAAACTTTCAAAGTATTCATGTATCAAAAATAGCATGCAAGCAATTATCATTGCAATTTAAAAATACTAAATTACCAAAACTGGGATCAATATAATGCAAGAGGATGCTTGCCTTGTTTGGAAGTCCACTTGTTCACTCTTGGAGGCGTATTGTTCACTTCATGCAATTCGGAATCTAGGGAGAAAACACGGTAGCGAATAAACACTGATAAACCCGAAAAATCCAAAATGCTCAAAAATGCATGAGATTTACATATTAGTGGAATTATGATTTTAGATGCACTTTAGGTGAAAATTTTAGTTTAATTGGAGTTCTTATGAATTTCTGAAGTTAATTCAATTTCTAATGTAACAATAATCCTTTTCTGAAATTAATTCTAATTCCAAAATTTTCTGTAACAGTAATATGTTTAACACCTATACCATGTGAATGTACATTAGTAAATAAAACCAACAAAATTTGTTTCACACAATTTGGTTTTAAAATGAATTAGTTATGAGTTTGTGAATTTTAACCAAACTTCATGTTGTAAACAATTTATTGTGGATTTTTAAATGGGAGCTTGGTGTTAAGACTTTAGGCTATGATCTTATGACTTTATGCTAAGAATATACTAATGAGTTTTTATCTTTAATTTCTTTACCAATTGGAATTATCTAATTCATTAACCTAGTGCTACTATTGACCACTAGAGCCTACTGTTTATTTAGAACAAACCTTTTTCAGTATAGGTCCTAAGCTTAGTTCCTTCTTTTGGCCTAGATGCTATTAATTTGAGCAAAAATTCTAATCTCAATTATTTCCCTTCATTAATTCTTTGCCTAACAAGGCATTCACAGTGATATGGATATTCATATACTGCTCACTTTTCAGATTTGCTTGCCCTGGTTAGCTTAATGTCCAAGTTTAACTGAACCAAAAACCCATCTAACACAAATACTAATGGTTAGTTAATAAAAGGTTTACTTAATAGATCTTTGTATACAAGTCTTAAGCTCCTGTTTGCATGAGAAAAACCATTAGCTCACTGTTTGTTTTGAATATCCATTCATTGTTTGTCAGGTTGCTTCTGTCAACTTAAGAGTTAATGGTATCAAGAATAACTCACTACTAGAGTTAGTCATGCTACTAGTCAACTTCATTCAGATTTCAACTTTCAGATTAACTGTTTCAATTGAGTGACTTAGTGGGCATGTACAATATTTGTTTACATAAGAAGTTGAGTTTGCAAATGGTTTCCCACTGACCATTCAGACTTTCTCCCAATCCACTTCTCTTCTCTGTCCATTCATTTCATCAAAGGACTTAGCTGTTGTAATAGCCACTTTACTCATTGATTCAATTATTTTTTTCAGATTAGTTTACTAATGTTAGATAATTGTCCAAAAACTAATTGAGCCAAAAATATTTCTAACTACTGGATTAACAATGCTATAATACTATCGACAAAACTGACATCTTCAGATTACTATTCATGCACCTATAACAGCAGTTTTTTCTGAACTACAAATGCTATTAACTAATCTTCCTTTAAACTCTAACTTCCAATTTTGTTAACTCACTGAAGTGACCTAATTGATAATCATAGCATTAGCTAGTAGAAAAATAGGATGGTCTTGCAAATGGGTTCACTGACATTACAGATTTTCCCCTAACCACGTTCTTTTCTCTGTTGGTTTCTAAAACTTTGCAACTATATTGGTTTTTCAGATTTGGTTGCTCTCTGATGGTTTCAAAATATTCATCTCCATACATGATTTTCAGATTTGACTATTACTAGTAAATCAATGTTCAACTGACTAAATGACTCAAGAACATATATAACTACTGCACTAACAATGGCATTTCCAAAATTTGATAGCACAAGACAAAGGATATACAAGAAGATTATACTAACAATCCAAGTTTTCTTTTAAACCTCTTCTCTGATCATTCATACAACTAAGAGTGTTTGAAATCTAAAATTACCAATTCAATAATTCATTTGCTAAGCACTTCTTCTTAAGTGATTTAACAGGCATTAACAAATTCTATTAGCATTTGTATAACAGAGAGGAAAAAACTCAAAATATAGAGAACAAAAAACAGGGAGACCAGCATAGGAAACGCAGGTGCGGCTCATCGCCGGCGATAGAGTGGCGGCGAGGTGAAAGCGATGCGCAAAATGTAATGTGCGAAGGTCAAAGGAGCTAGGGAAGGTAGCTTTGTGGCACGGGCTGCACTATGGTGGCGCGGCGAGGGCGCAAGGAGGCCGGCTGTGGAGACGAAATGGTGATGGCGGCACAGAGAGGTACAGGGGGAAAACCAGGGCACGCATGGGCATGAGTAGGACACAGGGAACTCACCGGGGTGATTGGCCATGATAGAGGAGCTTCAAGGTGGGCCGACGACGGTGACCATGGTCGGCGCGTCCGGTTCAACGTGGGGGTGGTGCTGCGGAGGAAATGAGCACGATTGAGTGGGGGAAGTAAAGGGAGGTTATGATATACTCATAAAGTGAGGAATCTAAGAACGGGTCTTCGGGGGAGAAGGGGTAGTGGAAATGGCAGTGGCGGCCGGTGTCGAAGAAGAACTTGATTGCGCAGCTCTACGGTGGCGATTTCCTCGAATTGGCGGAGGGGATGTGTTCCTTGTGGTGTATGGCATGACGTGACGCGATTGTCCATGGTCAGAGCTAGCCAGAGCGACAAGATGGCCTTGGGAGGTGCTCTGTTGGAGCCGTGGATGACGCACACGGACCGGCCGCTACAGACGTTTTCATGGGCAGCTCCTATGGGTGATTATGCACGGCATAGTGAAGCGAATACTCTAAGGGGGCCATGGGGTGGAGTGGAACAATCAAGAGAGAGTTAGGGAGGGGAAAACAGTGCGGTTCCGAGGGCACTAGCGCCTTCTCCACGCGTTTGACGACAAGAAGGTCGACGACGTCTCCCGTGGCGGCTTCCTGATGTTCCAGCGGGGCTCAGGGGCACGACAAGAGTGACGGAGGGAGACGGAGGTGACCAGGCGGCGTGGCGTCCATGCAGGCGTTTCAGCAGAGGCGCTAGCGCGTGGTGGTCGGCGCGGAGAAGATAACCCTGTCAAGTGGGGCCCGCAGGTAAGTGAGGGTGAGTTTCTAAAGTGTTTCGGAACCTATTATTTTTAGGCACTGTTCACATGTTTTGTTTATACTTTAGATTCAAATCCAATTATGAACATGCAAATTACATGGAAACCAAATAACCTCTAGAAATTCTAGAAAATTCAAACAGGCAAATTAGAGGATATGGAACATCACTAAAATATTCCTGGCTATGGGTCATACTATATTTTCAAAATAAAATTTTAGTTTGTAATTCTGAACTAGAGAAAAGATATATTTTCAAGTTTGAATCTGAAAAATCTTTTGAAATTACCTTAGGCATTCAAAGAGCCATTGAGGTATTACTGATTTTAAGTTGAAATCCAAATAGACACTCCCACATTTGAAACCTTTTAGTTTGGATTCAATTTCAAATTAAGCTTTTGAATTGGAGAAAGAGTATAGTATTTCTATGTTTTTGGAAGATCAGGTTTTAACATATTAATTTTGCAACAAAAGGTTTTAAAAAGTCCATAATTTCATAAGTGTACACTATATTCTTAACTAATCCAACTTAAGAATCTGAGACTATTACAAAAAGGCTAGGTTGGAGCCCAGAGATTGAAAAGATGGGTTAGAGCCGAGAGATTGAAAAGATGGGTTGGAGCTCAGAGATTTGAGATGGCTTGGTTGAGAACCAGTGAGAAGTATGGGATGTAACACGAGAAAGAACATGAGCATTGGGTGGATGGAGCAACTCAATGGTATAGGAGGCTGGAGCCTCCACTAATATTTTACAACAAAACTCAACTTTGTTAAAACCTGAGTTACTTAAAATGCTAGGTCTCAGAATTTACTACTACTTAATATAATTCAATAAGTGGATTTATGCAAACAAAAGAACCACAAGGCTATGTGGGCACTTATGAGCATTCCTCAAGACTGGAGATCAAGAAGGCCAAAAACTAGGTCGCGAGTCCCAGTCGATTGCCTATGGGTATATCGTGAGGGTTCTAGGTGGTATATTTTAATTATACTTCTGCTATTGTTCTTTGAAAAGTATTTTACCTATTCGACCATTCTGCGCGTCAAAAGACGTAAAATATATTTATGTTTTGTTTATTATTATGCAATAGCTTTATATATTCGTGATATGTGATTGATATTCAATGATGTAATTGTGGGTACTAGTTACTGATCTAGAGACTGGTGCTGTGAATACAGAAGATCTTGAATTACAAATTTAGGGTCTGACAGATCAAGTGATCGTATCTTGTGGGTAAAGTTGTACAACCTCTAGAGAGTGTTAAACAAACTATTCGAATAGCCGCGTCCTTGGTCATGGACATGCTCGGTGATTTACCTGAATGGTAGATTTTATATTAAAAAAAACAATGTGGAAGGGAGTCTATGTGAAAGAATTGGTTTAAGCTATGTGAACTTTGTGAAAACTCTTGTTTACTTATTATTATTATTATGGTTTCAACTTATGCTTTCAATCTATTATTCATATTCAATTGCAATTGCTGCTTTTCGCAAAAGAACCATAGAAGCCATATTCTTTGGAATATCATCTATAATTGCATTCTGTGGTACAACATACTAAGTACTCCATGTGATCACTCTTGCTATAAACAATGTTACTCAGTTGTTGAAGACTACATCGGAGCATCGTTGGTCATCAAGGTCTACTTGAAGGATCGTTGACAACTAGGCCACGCTACCCCAGCCGATTGCCTGTGAGCGTATGAATGGGCTACACTAAAGTTATTATGTTTCCTCCCACTATAGCTTATTTGAGATATTCGCCTTCTGAGTCATTAGTTGTAAGTCTCAACCATAAGGTCACTACTATGATAATTATTATTAGTTTCATATTTGTTAGTTATCTTTGCATATAGAATGATATTTCGTCAAGGTTGCCACTGTGTACACTAGCATAATCCTAGACTAGTGTAGCATACACAGAGGGTCCTGATTTACATATTCGGGTCCTGACAGTATCAAGGCAATCAATACGCGTAGGATGATGAAGGTAAAATCTCCCCGGGCAAGCTGGGAGAAGGTGGTGACGGCGCGGTGAGCTTCGCAGTGACCACAACTACGTTTGGCTCTATCAGGAAACAAGCACTAAGGAGGTGAGCGTGAGGAAGAGGGAGTCAAGGCGACCTAAACGCGATGATGAATGCGACAACTCACCGTGGCGATTGAAATCCAATTGTGAAGCCGACGGTTGGATTTGGGAAAGAGGACGATTTCTCGACTAACCGACGAGGAGAAGAGGGGAAAACGATCAAAATGACAACAAGGGTGTTGGCAAACACGATGATGTGCTCGACGGGGCTTAAATAGCACAACGAAGGGTAACATATAAGGGCAACATGGCATGGCTTGGGCACCAGAGCGGTGGGCATGCAGGAGCCTGGCACACAGATGGGACAAGGTCGTAGTGCCGTGAGAGAGGGCGAGAGGCTCGAGGCAAGTCCACAGCGCTCGAGGCAAGCCTACAGTGCAACGGGCAGTGAGCTAGCGAGCTGGGGAAGATGCACAATAAGCGGCCTGACAGGTAGATTTTTATACTTCCTGCTTGGAGCAAGGAATTTGATTTAACTTTTTGAAATGCAATAGCTTTGTTTATTATTATGCAATAACTTTATATATTCGTGATATGTGATTGATATTCAATGATGTAATTGTGGGCACTAGTTACTGATCTAAGGACTGATGATGTGAATACATAAGATCCTGAATTACAAATTTAGGGTTTGACAGATCAAGTGATCGTATCTTATGGGTAAAGCTGTACAACCTCTACAGAGTGTTAAACAAACTATTCGAATAGTCATATCCTCGGTCATGGACATGCTCGGTGATTTACCCAAATGGTAGATTTTATATAAAAAAACAATGTGGAAGGGAGTCTATGTGAAAGAATTGGTTTAAGCTATGTAAACTTTGTAAAAACTCTTGTTTACTTATTATTATTATGGTTTCAACTTATGCTTTCAATCTATTATTCATATTCAATTGCAACTGTTGCTTTTCGCAAAAAAACCATAGAAGCTATATTCTTTGAAATAAGACATCATCTATAATTGCATTCTGTGGTACAACTTATTGAGTACTCCATGTACTTACTCTTGCTATAAACAATATTACTCAGTTGTTGAAGACTACATAAAAGCATCGTTTGTCGTCAAGGTCTAGTTGAAGGATCATGGACAACTAAATCGCGCTACCCCAGTCGATTGCGTGTGAGCATATGACTGGGCTACACTAAAGTTATTATGTTTCCTCCCACTATAGCTTATTTGAGATATTCACCTTCTGAGACATTAATTGTAAGCCTCAACCATAAGGTCACTACTATGATAATTATTATTAATTTCATATTTGTTAGTTATTTTTGCATATAGAATGATATTTCGTCAATGTTGTCATTGTGTGCACTAGCATGATCCTAGACTAGTGTAGTATACACAGAGGGTCCTGATTTACATATTTGGGTCCTGACAGAATCAAGACAATCAATACGCATAGGATGATGAAGGTAAAATCTCTCCGGGCAAGCTAGGAGAAGGCAGTGACAGCGTAGTTAGCTTCGCGGTGACCATAACTATGTTCGGCTCTATGAGGAAACAAGCACTAAGGAGGTGAGCATGAGGAAGAGGGAGTCAAGGCGACCTCAACGTGATGATGAATGCGGCGACTCACCGTGGTGACCGGAATCCAATAGCGAAGCTGACGGCTGGATTTGGGAAAGGAGGCAATTTCTCGACTAACCGACGAGGAGAAGAGGGGAAAATGGTCGAAATGACAACGACGGTGTTGGCGAACACGATGATACGCTCGGCGGGGCTGAAATAGCACAACGATGGGGAACATATAAGGGCAACGTGGCACGACTTGGGCACCAGAGCGGTGGCACATGGATGGGACAAGGTCGCAGCACCGTGAGGGAGGGCGAGAGGCTCGAGGCAAGTCCACAGCGCTCGAGGCGAGCCTACAGTGCAACGGGCAGTGAGCTGGCGAGCTGGGGAAGATGCACAATAAGCGGCCTGACAGGTAGATTTTTATACTTCCTGCTTGGAGCAAGGAATTTGGTTTAACTTTTTGAAATGCAAGCCAAGTTTTTGAAAATTCACAAAATGCAACAAAAGTTTTGAAATCCCATAAATTTCATGCAAGTTTCAAAAAATTCAAAATTGATCTATTACACTAGACATGTTCAAATGCCGGGCCTAGCTGGTCTGGGCTTAAAAGGCCCAGTCTAAAATGGCCCAGCCCGTCCCGGCCCGACTATCGACGTGTCTTTGACAATCAGCAAAAACCGGCCCATGTCCTAATTACCGAGATTAAAGAAAAAGCCAGGGCTTGGGGCACTGCTGGAGCGAAGCACATTCAAGAGATTGTAGCCAGCGCCTTGTCATTCTGCATAGTCTAAGGGCTTGTACAGTTTTTCCCTTCCATCCTTTGTACAGTTTTTCTCCTACTGAAATGAATCACTAGCAGTTCTTCTGCTAGGTTTTCGGGGGGAAAAAAGATGGTTCGCCATGGAGTTTGCATGATGCACAAAAAAATCTACAGTGAAGTGGCTTAAAGGGAGGTTTTTTATCCCCATGTTGTTTTACGCTGCTAATTTTCGGGCGTCCTTAAGTCATCTAGTTTTTCTACCCTTCTTCACGCGCTGCGCCCGTTGCTGTCTGCCGCTGCAAAAATTCTGGGGAACGAGCCGTCACTCCCAAGCTTCGGCTTTTGATTCACCAACTTTCAACTTCAGTAACTTTAACAGAAATTAAAAAACTTTCAATTTCGGGACTTTAAATTGAGATTAAGAACTTCCAAATTTGGGACCTTTCCAATGAGATTCAAAAACTTTCAATTCACAAACTTTTGGGATCTTTCCAGTGAGTTTTTGTAGTAGGTCTAATTATGGATGAGAAATGGTAAAGGATAATCCGTTTTATCCGATATTCATATCCGAGGAAATGTAAATGTGATAAATAAAATCCGCATTCGAATAAAAAACAAGCACTATCCGGGAAAAATGGATAGTTTCCGTATTATTCGTATCAAGCTATTATCCGGCAAAATAGATAGAATCCGTATCCGTATCCGTTGGAAAAAAAAAACAGATAGTATCTGGGAAAACGAAAACGAATGCCATCCGTTTTTTCCCAGATACAAATACGAATAATATCCTTCTTTCCCGGATATGAATACGAATACTATCCGTTTTTTCCGGATAGTACTTGTTTTTTTATTCAAATGCGGATTTGTCGCAAAAGTTGTAGGATATTCGCATTCGACCGAATTGAATACATATTCGATTCGAATTCGTTATAACATTCTATTCGTATTCGTATTCGAGAATGTTCGAATTTATATTCGTATTCATTTTAAAAATATGGATTTGTCTTCGTATTCAAGACTATTCGATCCGTTTCCATCCCCGAGTCTAATATAACTTAACTTGCATACTGTCATGTGGGGACGCTGCTACCAGCGCCGCCGCCAGTAGGGGCAATCTCAACCGGCGCACGCACAGGAGGATAATACCCACATTTGTTTGGGAGTTCCTTTTCTTTCTTTTTCCGTAGTTTGGGAAAGAAAAACATCCTCACATTGATCAGACGGTTTGCGATGGAGTTTGCATGTTACACAAAAAACTACAGTCAAGCGGCTCAAAGGGAGGATTTTCATTCCCGCGTAATTTTTTCTTTTGATGGGCCAAGTACACTAGATGGAGGGAATAAGTTGTCTACAAATTGATCTAAAAAAAAGTTATCTACAAACACTGAAAGGAAACCAAAGATAGCAGAAAGAAAGTTTCTACCGGCAAATAGCAAAACAGAGGCAAGGCCAGGCCTCACAAAAACCTAGCAAAAACACCGACAAAAACAGGTAGAAAACACCAGAGAGGGGCACGAAAATCTGACATTGCATCTCCTGCTAATTTGATTTTCAACCTCTGTATGCGAGTGAGTGATCAAGCTAGGCTATACCAGCAAATTAGCAATATTACTCTCAGTCTCTAGTGCGAGTCCCATTTCACACTTAATTAAACATACACAATTAAACACACACTGAAACAACTGGTGGATTCTGGTCCAGAAGGCGGAGGGAAACAACCCAAACAAGCAAAACAACAGTTTAGCAATAACTGAAACATAATGGATCACAAGACGCATTCGGGATCCTCCAGATACAGCACCAAGCTCCTACTGGCCATCTGCAACCTACCAAGGGAACTCACACAAGTAAGGTTCCACTGCAATTACACTGAGGTGACACAACATATGAACAACCTGCTTGCGCAAAAGGAAGTGAAAGAAAAAAAACAGCGAGCAATGTCCTCACCGCTTAACTGACCATGATGACATGCGAAAGAGCAACTTCCGTACACCACTAACAGTTCTTGCTGCCATCTGTATACGGAGATTAGAGCTGGAGAGTAGCATTATTCCACCTCTTCTTCTCCTTCCCCCTTCCACTTCTTGCATTCCTTCTCCTTTGCTGGTTCTTCCTTCCTTCTAGCCGGCAGCAGCAGCAAAAGCATCAATCATATGCAGCATGCAATGCAATCCATGCACATGCAGAGCTAGCAGCAGCAGGCAGCATGCATGCAGATGCAGGAGAAACAAAAGCACATGCATGCATGCAGATGCAGGGAGCAGCAGAGGGCAGCAGGGCAGAGACGGCTTGCGTGCGGCGGCTGGCATGCGGCAGGGCGCAGGGCCAGAGGACAGGAAGCATGGGCGCAGGAGGCTGGCGGCTAGGGATGGGTTCGGCCACCCCTCCCCTCTCCTCCGCCCCCCTTGCTGAGTTTGGGCTTGGGCCTCGGCTTGGGCTTGAGATGGCAGCCCACTTGCCCCTCTTTCCCTTCTCTTTTCTCTTGAAGTCTTTTTTAATTCCCTTTCTTGATTCCTTAAGCTCTTTTCTAACTCTTTAATTAAACGGGGTATTACACTTGCTGCCATATGTATATGGAGATTAGAGTTGGAGAGTGGCATCAGTAAGGTATGGTTATGTTGTTGTGGGAAAGTTTAGTTCGTCCGGCACATACCTGGCAATGCGGAATTCAGGAAATCCTCATCTTCAGGGAATAGCTGCAGATTCTTTGATTTCAGCAAGTATTCAACAGCGGCATCCTGGAAGTCCACTAAGCTGCCAATTTTTATAAGCTCCGCGAGCGAAGGGATCTGATCTGCCATCTCGAAGAGCAATCCTTGAGATATCTCGTCTGCGAAATTCGTCGCAAACTCGATCTTTTCCTTGTAACCGGCTGCACCATCGCATCTCTGTATGTATAGCTTGGAGTTCTCCCTCTCCCAACAGAGCATTCGGCTGGCATTCACATACAGAGCTCTTCCTGAAGACAACTTTATACTATAACCCACTGTGATTGGTTCATCAGTCTCTAGAACAGTTACATTCAGAAGCCAAGAAACCATCCTGTGTCTCTCTTCGGCAGAAATGTCAATAGCAGGATCAGCGAGGAAAGCAAGGGCTATTCGGAGCAAACCAACTTTGATCACCTTATTCAGATCAACTGTTCTGAAACTGCCATTCCCCAAGGAGAAAGAACCATTCTTCTCGACAGCTTTGGATATTGTCCGGACACCGATACTACCATATATGCTGTTAAGCGTTGCTAGACACACAGAAGGTAGGCTCGAAGAAGGGTACCAAACGAATAATGATTGCTGAGGAAGCTTGTTGAACAAATCCTTGAGCAATAGATCATCAGGAATGAACACATCCTCCTTCTTTGATAAAATGATCTTTCCATCAGTACATGATGGAACCTTGGCACAACCAGAAAGAAGTTTCTCCGTTTTTTCGCTCCAGTTCTTTGCAATGAACTGCCAGAAAGCAGAGCACTCAGCTATAGATAGTTCACTGACCGAGCTCTCCCATGTGCTCCATAGTTTGCAATAGTGTTCAGCACAAGGGTCATGCCTCACACCAAGAACAACTGAAAAGAAATCAATCAACTTCCTGTCGTAGTATTTGTCCAAAACATGTAGCTGAAAGCCGAAAAGATTGTTCCTATCATTAAGAACACAGCTTAGTGAGCTCACCCACTCTCCACTTTCCCTTTCATTTGGTATCCAAACCCAATTGCTAGTGTTGTTTTCAGGCTTCCAATTGCAATCCATCAGGTACGTGTAGATCCGGGAAATAGTAGCACTATCTTTGTGGCTCCTCAGATGCTGAGCAACAAGGTCATGTCCACATCTAACATCTGCAGTAACTCCAATCATCGCAAGAGCATCTTTGAATGAGGCTATCCCTGAACCATAGAATGCTCCATCGATGAAAGGGCCATCTTCCATGAAGATGGAAGACTGCTTTGGATCAAAGAGGATACATTCATCAGGATATTGGTACCCCATAGTTGTCTTCAACCACTTCTGGCAAATCCTGTCCTGAAAGCCCTTAGGAAGTGGAGTTTTAGAGAGCAAGTAGCTCTGGATGCATTTAAGCAATGACAAGACGGTAGCTTTGGACATGACTGAAGGATCCTTGGGAATGTTTAGACCTGTGATAACAAATCTAGCACCAACTTTAGCTTCTACAGTAACACCCAACTCCTTGAGTTCATCTTTATAACCATAAATCTCCTTGCCTAAACCATAACAAGAGTCACCATCATCTATGAATGGTAGGTTTGCTATGGGAGAAAGGGACTGCCATTCTTCATCATATAGGATTGCATCTGAGGGAGATTTGAATCCCTGTGATGTGTGTAGCCACTTCTCATTTCGCATGCAGTTGAAAAGCTCAACAGGAAGTGGGCTGTGTGTTCTGAGCTGCCGATAACATGCTAGTAGAGCTAGGACACTCACCTTTGTAAGTGATGCCTTCAATACCATCTGCTTGAAAATATGAGCTACAGCCTTCGATGCCTCCTCGAATCTTGTGATCAACCCAGCCTTCTTCAACTCTTCTTTGTATGAAGTGATTTCACTCCCATAAAATCCAAAATCAATTACAGGAATTCCGTCGAAGACCTTAAAAAGACACTCCCATTCAGGATCCACAAGAAAAGATTTATTAGGAGCACAGAATCCCACGTTGGTCTTCATCCATTTCAAATCTTTGAGCTTCCTGATGAAGCCATCACATGAGCTCACATACCGGATACACTTGAGGATTAGTACAGTAGCCTCAGACGTAATAGCAGTAGAACTGAATTTGAAGTTATTAATTACAAGCTTGTAATTGTCATTAAACCCAACAAAAACACCAAGCAACTTGAGTTCTGATTTATATGTAAGGATGGCCTTACCGTAGAAACTAACATCAAGGAATGGTTGGTCGCTGATACGTGATGTCACCTCCCAGTCTGAATCATAGATGATACAACCAGCAGGAGACATGTAGCCGAGAGTACTCTTCATCCATTGTCCATCTTTGACACTGTTGATCAGTTCGCTTGGAGATAGAACCTTCTGTTGAAGAAACCGAATCAGCCGAAGCAGTGAGTACACATTCTCTCTGGACAGAGTATTGCTTGCAGCCATAGACATGAGGCGGTTGCCAATGTAAGCTGATGCCTCCCGAAATTCAAATCTTACCCCAATTTCCTTGAGTTCCTTCTTGTACACATGCAATTTGTTTTGATAGAATTGTTGGTCAATCATTGGTATGTCAACAAAGGAAGATCCATTTTGCAAAAGACTTCCCCACTCGGCGCTGGACAGAAATGATTCATTTGGTGGCTTGTACCCAACTGAGGTCTTCAGCCAGTTTCCCTCTTTTACACAAGCCAAGAATCGAGCTGGTAATTGTACACTGTTTGACTTCAGATTGTGTATCCATTGCAATAGCAAGATTGCATTGTCCACGGTTAGAGGTGATGAGACAATAGGGAAATTTGCATTTGGGGGGTGTACGAATGGCACATCCGAGGCCTGCAGTTGTGTCTCGAGGAATGCCAAGAGCTGGTCTTCGGGTGTGTAGTTCCCAGCGAAATAGCCTGCTGACTTGTAATCTGCTGACAATTCAATGTAGTTCTCTTTCCTCCACGGGTTCGTGCCCATCAATCCAACCCATTTGCTACCCTTGGCAGGAACTAGAATGTTGCTTCCTGTCTTAACTACATCGCCATAGCTGTCAATTACTGGCATAACACGACACAGTTCTGATAAGTAGCTTGGCTCTATGTGACGCATCTTGGATGAGTGGTACAGAAAGTGAGCAAAAGAAATGCCAGGCCTCCGATCAGAACTCAAGAACTTAACAACAGTCATTCCATAACTGTAGACAGATACAACCTCCACTTTTGCATGGCTCTGAAGCCAATTTTTCACTCTTGTCTTCCGTGAGAAATCTTCTAGAGCTGTCTGTGTACTGGGAGGCACGAAAAACCGGTTAGAAGATGGAAACTCCCGGTTCCAGCCTATAAGCCATGATATGTACTTCTTCTCAGATGCAATGCACAATCTATCACTCCGTTCACTAGCCCTGGATGTACTCCAGAAAGAGAGAACATCGTTCCTGTCAACATACTTCAGTAGGGGAATGGACATCATGTTTGTACGGGAAAAATAGTTTTTCCAATTGTCCGCAACAAAAGATATGATTTCCAGGTAAAGCTGTTCCTGTACCTCCTTGACAAGATTAGACCCCTCAATGCATTTCGCATACCATTCAGGGCTCACGCTTTTCACACCCAGAAATACAAGCACACTGTTGTGTGCACTGTTGTCAAAATGAGAGCTAAGAATGTAGGTTCCATGAGTCGACAGATTCTTCAGATCCACTCCAGATTCCTGTGCTTTCTTCAGGATAGTCCAGAAGGCTGGTTTGAGCCGCCCAACCTCACCAGGTTTGCAAAATATCTTCTGTGAAGTGTGAGATTCACATGGCACTATATCCTCGACAAGAATCTTGTCTTTGATGCCAGACCTAACTGGTTCAAGCAATGGGATTAGTGAAGAATTGACCGGCAGGAAGTTGAAGTAATATGGCAGCGACATTGCTGGTGCATCAGCACTCGACTTCACAAGTGCTACAAAAGCATTCAGGAAAGCACTTGGGACACACTCTAGAATGCCCTTATTCCACGGACTGTCGAACAGTATTGCCTCTCTTGATGATGCAAGGAGGAAGTCAGCCTGAATGACGAAGGGAAAGTCTGTTACCATCTCAGTGGGAAGGAAAGCATAGACACCAGGTGATAGCTGCTTCCCACGGGATAGACGCTGGCCATGTGGGAAGGCCAGGGTGATGACCCACTCATCAATTTCAGCACGCTTGTCCACTCTATTCTCTGGCTTGACTGGGAACTTCTGCCTCCACATATAGTAGCCGCACTGTTCTTCTCCTTTCCCATTCTCTTGAGCTGATAAATGGAGTGTGTAAGACTCTGCGTGCATGTTCTTCCTCACTTGGTAGTGCTTTTCACTGGATATTGAAATCTCACTAACACTGTTTTCCTTGGGATTGCAATTATCTTCCTGGACAGAAAGTCGCCTGATCTTTGACAGAAACAGTAGCATTTCAGGATGCAAGCTTGACAGCTGCTTCTTCACCGCATCAACCTTCTCATTCTTCAGAGGCAAGACGACAGTGGTTGTTGGAAGAACTTTGGAACATCCATATATCTCTTTGATGTCTGAAAGGCTAGGTCTGGATTCAACCCATTCAGGGACAATGTATCCAATATTGCATTCTGGACAAGGTTTCTCATTGAACTTGATCTGATAGCCGTTACTGAATATATGGGGCTGGCTCGATATCAGGAACACGCTCTTGAACCCAATACCTAAATCAAGAGCAACATGATATTACAAATTTGAGGAACTATTGTTAAATAGTAAGCAGGTATGTAACCACGAGTTGCACTCTTAAATAAAATGGGTACTATTATTAAATTGGATGAGCAATAATGACAGCTGCTAAATTTTGGCATGTGTGGATCTTTTGCTTATCTTGTCTTGCTAGACATTGATAAACTAGCCCATCCAAGCAATAGAACGAAGAGACAGGGTTAAACTAAGGAAAAATTCCATTTGACCCCATGGACTCTTATGAAAGTTTGAAAAACAACTCTCAACTACAAAACTAGACACGCGACAACCTCCAACTCTTAAAACAGTTTAGTTTACCCCCTGAAACCAAAATCACCCCGATTTTGCTGACATGGCATGTATGTAGCATACATGTCACCATATTTTGCTACCTTATCAGCTAAATGATCTCCTCTCTCTTTCTCCCATCTCCCCCTCTTCATTCTTTATTCTCATTTCTTGTAATATCCCGAAAATTTCAAGCCATGGTAAAATCACATAGTAAGGAAAATTCCGGTCATCATAGACGGTTTTTTGTATGAAACCCGTATGTGAAGTATTACGGTCATCACAGACAGTTTTTGTATGAAACCGTCTGTGTTCGCAGAGCGGGAGGGTGAAAAATTTTGAATGCGTGCGCGGAAGGCAAAATATTTTAGCGTTGTCCTTATATATGATAGCCACCCCAACCCCAGCCTTACCTTCCATCAGTCTCTCCCTCTCCCCTCCCCACGTCGAGCTCCGGCAACCACCCTCGATTCCCTATCGCGGTTTGGCGAGGAGACACAACTGACGATGACGAGGAGGGATGCGGAGGAGCTCCTTGTCTACCGCAGGAGGTAGACTGCCAAAAGGTACATGCACATCCCCAAAACATACATAATTTATTGGCTGTTTGTTGTAAAAAAAAAAAATGATCTCAATTTTGTGTTAACTAAGGTCGAAGCGCCGCCGGAGGTTTTCGGCCGTCTCTCATTCCTTGCCGACGAGCTTGAGTCGAACTCGGACGACATGCAAGAACAGCTTGTGATATGCTGGTGAGGTACAGAGAAGAGCTCACAAGACCAATCCAAGAATCAATAAGTTCTTCAGAGCTTGGAGACACAGATGGTTTCTAGCTAGTTTAGCTTTGTACACCCTCCGGTTTTGAAAGCTTGACGTTCAGACAGCATAACATAGCACAAATACAGTTCAATTACTTTGTCTGAACGTCAAGTATAGAAGACCGGAGGTAGTAACTTTATTCTTTTTTCCCATTTGGAGGGGACGTTGTGAAACCTTTTAGTTTCCCTTTCCTATAATGTGTTTGCCATCATAATTTTAATTGGATTTTAGTTGTCTTGCTAGAGGTCGCATATAGAAACTATTGTCCAGCAATTGATTGGTTTGGTTCAAAATCCATTTTTTTTGCAATAGAAAAAACTGTCACAGACGGTTCTGAATAAGAACCGTCTGTGATAATTACTTTCATAGACGGTTCTTGTTCAGAACTGTCTGTGATAGCTTTTCACAGATGATTCAAAAACCGTCTATGATGACCGTCTGTTATCACAGACACATAAATCTAGACGGTTCAGAAATCGTCTGTGATGATCTTTTCTGTAGTAGTGAGTGTGTGTTTCGATTGGTAAAATCAATTTATTTGGATCGTTTTTGCGTAATCATGCTAGGGCGTATTATGTGATGTTTTGGTACTATATTTGGCATGTTTTTAAATGTATATCAATTTATTGTCTAGGGAGTGTTGCCTCAAGCACCGTGCCACCTTTGCATCATCCGGCTCCTAGAAGCTAAAGAGGCAAGTGCTTGGTATAATGGTGAACAGCAGGCGGTTGTTGTTGTCATGTTGGTTTATTTGTCATGAGATTTATTTATATTGTGTTAAGTTAAATATTTTAGATGGTAATATTGATGAAAAGAGATATATTGTTATACTGATGCAAATGTGATATTGATACAACTACCATAGGGATGACATGGTGAGATTATTGTTGTTTAATATATTGTCGCATCATTCACTTGCGTAAGGGCCAGGACGATGAGTAATGCCATGTTTATGGCTAATCTGACGTGTCCCATGTTAAAATCCTACAGAGGTAGAGACCCTGCCCTCAAGAAGGTGGGGGAGAAAAGTGTGTCACCGACGGGTGAACAGTTTGATATACCGGTATCAATTGAAAGAGGTGCATCATGGCATTTGCATACTTGAGAATTATATTGTTAAGAATGAGAATGAGAATAATGAGGCTTTTGATTATGCATCGATTGTTAATGAGCTTATGTTCTTACTATTGTATCTAGTACTTGCTGAGTCGTGGACCCACCCTTGCCCTGTTGTTGTTTTGAGGTTACTTTTGACGATGTTACACATGGGAAGGGCTAGCACACTTGGAACCACGTCATTCATTCAATTAGATGAAACATTGGCCATGAGACATTTTGTTAGCGTGATGATTTATAATTAGGATTTGATATTATTGCTGGGCCTTAGTTGATAGGTTGTAATTGATTATTCGTTCAATAGACTTGATTTGATTGGTTTTGCTTCGTTCTTCGTTATTATATTTCCATGCTTCCTATGAAATAATTATCCATGTTTGACGTATCATTATGCTTGCGTTATTGTGGCCCGTGGACGGGTTTTATCATTGATATGCTTGCTGTAATTTAGTATTAATTGATGTTAAATTTGATAGTTAGTGTAGTTTAGTGGCATTCCGGGCTCCGTGTTGGACCGAGGTGTTACATTTCTTGTACAATAGGCGGCCAAGGAAGCTGCTCGGCTGAGCTCAGCGCTAGCGAGGACTACCTTCTTCAACACCATGCTCGCCAAATCTGCTCTGTATCCGCCAGTGAGCTTCATCCTCCTCCCTTCGTTGTTGAGCCAAGGCAAGCTGTGCACGTGCCGAGACAAGTACGCCAGCACCTGTCCAATGCTCTCCACGCCGTTGGCGACCTACGTGGGGGGGCCAGTTTGTGCGAGCATGTTAGCCAAGGCGAGCAGCGCATGTGCCGAGTTGTGGAGCCAGGCAACAAGCGACTGGAGGCGGACAAGGAGGCTGGTGGAGCGAACGCACACGTAGGAGAGCTTCTTGGGCTGCGCGTAGTCGAGCAGGAATGACGGCGCAATTGCCTTGGCGAGGTTAGCATGGAGAGTGTTCGACGAAATCCCACTACCATTGCTCTGTTCTCCTTCTGCTGCTTTCTCGAGGAGTCTCTATTTCTTGTGCCTCTTGGGCGTTCGATGTGGTGGTGAGTGACACCTTAGGACCAAGCCCCTCCCCTAGTGAGCTTCGTCCTCCTCCCTTCTTAATTCCTCCATGAGCGCCCCACCACCAACGCCTCCGCACCTCGCTGCCACAGAGCTCTACCACCGCGCCATGGTGGGCCACCGTCGCCAGTCTCACTCGCATTGCCTCAGACCAAGATGTCGCCACAGGAAGGGTTGCATGGGTCACTCCGTGGTCGTGCGCCCATCAGCTGTGCTGAGGGCTGTCAGAATTCCTCACCAACGAGCTCATCTCATTCGCGTCCGTCGGCCCGTTGCCACCCCGCTCCGGCCGTTCCCAACCGCCTAATAACCGAGCAACCACAACACTAGCTTCGCCTTGCCTCACCGCATCTCGTGAGTACTCCCAACATTGGAGGGCACTGTCAGAGCTCATCGCCGATGGGTACCCGGTTTCAAGCATCATGGTTCACTGCCGCCATTGTTATGCTCTCCCTGCTGCTCTAGTTCTTCTTGGCGCAAACCACCACTGCGATCACAGGGTGTACGCCATCGTGTTCTAGCTCATGCACATGCTCCCAGGTGAAGTGTTTCTGGTGACGGTGAACTGGATCTAGAGAAGAAGACTGAGGTGGTTGGTGGTGAGTACTGGTGGTCTACTTGTAAGAATACTGTGCGCAAGAAACAATAGTGAATTGGGGAACGTGGTGGGGCAAGAGGATGTTAAGGCACACTATAATTTGAGGCGAAGAGGAATCGGCCATCGATGGATTTATAACATGTATTTGAGGGATTTGCTTCAATACTCCACCCTAAGTTGAAAGTTTAACAATCTCAAAGCTATTAATGACGAGTAAAGTTTTTTTTAAAAAAAAACATAGCAGGTGATAGGAGTTAATAAAGGGTAAAGTAATAAGTAATAACCAAGTTGATATGGGGGGCACAACCTAGGCACATTCAATTAATATTGTGATCCTATTAAAACCCTAACCCAAATCAATAGGAATGACTACAGTAAAATCGTCATTTTTCGTACCTTTATCTACTACCAATTCTAAGTGATTAAATATGTGAACATACAAATACATGGGTCCTCTACTTCACCGTGCATCAAAAAAATCAAAGCGTTGTATTGCGATATAGCCTGTGGGGGAGTGTCAAAGAAGGCAGACCCTTCCACTAGGGAAAGTAACATTGCTTGGACACAGAAGCGGTCAAGGTATTGTGCAGTTTGCCCTGCCTACCATCAAAATTAGGCAGATTTCAATAGGATTTAGGTTTCGAACGGATTTGGGCTTATTGGTGGGCAGCCAAAGCACACATGCATTTACAGGCCTCAGGTATTCTCTCTATTTAAAATTAACCACATTACCCTTTCAAACTGTGAGGGTTAGTTTTGATCTCGACCCTAGATTTGCCATGAAATACGTGAAGGGTGAAGTAA
Organism: Ampelocalamus luodianensis; assembly: GCA_036346255.1. Taxonomy (NCBI): domain Eukaryota; kingdom Viridiplantae; phylum Streptophyta; class Magnoliopsida; order Poales; family Poaceae; genus Ampelocalamus; species Ampelocalamus luodianensis. The sequence continues at coordinate 20,886,373 of CM070638.1, read as the reverse complement.
TGAAGCAAATCCCTTTATTGGAAAACTATTCAATCTGACAAAATTATGTTTAAACAAACTTTGCCCATGTCCGGAGAGCCACACTGAAGCTTGCCTATGTGGGAGAGTTTGCCTGGCAGAGGAACTAAGGAAGCTTCCTGGGAGCCTACCAAAAACATAAACCCTACCCGACAAGGTTATGTGGGAAATAGATCCAAACATACCCAACACACAACAGTATAAGCAAGAAGCTAAACCTTAACATTTACTAAGAATCAAGATGACTACCATATGGTGCTCCACTATATCGTGGAAGACATCAAGAAGATTTAAAGTAGCAGTAAATGATAAATGATTTATATTATGCTATAAAGAATGCAGCATGAAAAGCTGGGTCTAAAAATCATATCATGTGACCTAGTAGCAGTTGATCAATTTTACAGAAGTATCCAAAAACTATTTGAGATTTATTCACTGCTGAATACTCCATGTGCACGAGTTTAGACCTTAGGAAAAAGGGTGAACAATTCATTCACTTCCAAATAATCGTCAAACCACTTGGGCCATTTTCACATATTCAACATGGCCGAATAATGAATACTCATTTTTAACACTAGTATTTTTTAATATGGAAATACTGAAAACTCTATAAAATCTTTTTTTTAGAATATACTAAGGACCAGCACATATTTGTTTCTGAGTATGGGTATTTGAACTCATGACCCTCTTGCACCACACCCAACATCACTACCAATACGGTACATGGCCACCCCGAAAAAAACGTTACAAAATACGTATATGTTCCAAGAATACTGAGTTCAAATAGTGTCTACTGCAGTGTTCCCCTAGGCGCTCGGCACAGCCCTCTGGACTAGCCCGCCTAGCCGATTTATCCCACCTAGGCGACGATTAGACGCTAGGCGTTGGATTGTGGCCCGACTAGCGCCTAGAGCCTAAGGGGACATACACTTGTCTACTGTCTATACTTTATCACCATTATATTAAAGTACTGAAAAGAAAATCCCAGCCATTTTACATGCCATTTAAGCTGTAGCAGCTATAATAATGCTTGACAAGAATGGTTCCAACTAATGTTGCCTTAAATGAAGTTAAAGGAATAACATTAAAAAAGTAAATTCTTTCTCAAGAACACAAAAGGATTTAATGAGCTGCAAAGATTTACCTTTCTCTCCAATGTAACCCTTGTGTCTGTGTCCTTTTTTCGTTGACTTCCCCACACCACAGATAGACTTTATATTGTCCGGAGAGAAGCCCCTCTCATTGTTGAAGATGAGCAAAGTAGATGATGCCCCAGATCCAGTAATATCATTCGATGTAATCAGAAACTCCAAAGAAGGTTCTACTTCAGAAGGGTACTCATTATCTTCGGCGTTCTATTTTTTTAGAAAGAAAATTAACATGAAATGTTGTACTAATATTTATTTACTAACAAGTGCAAATACAAGCAAAGCAGCTCGCTAGTCTACACAGCAAAGAATGGCACCTTAAAATTATTTGTTGGCTTAATGAGATTTGAGAAAACAAGCATATTTAGTGACACAAGTTTTGCATATTGTTACAGCATTTCAACAGACTTGGTAGCAAACTATTGCGCCAAAATTACAGGCAGGGAAAACGTAAGTATTATGCCATATAGATGTCTTCCACTATTAGCTATATATGCTACTATCACAGCAATTATGCGAAAAAAATAACACATACTTATAGCATTTGGGCATAGCCATGTATCAAATTGGTGCATTACAAAATAGCTCGCAGGGAACACCTGTCTAGTTCAATACCAATAACTGTATTAAAAACATAAAGAATACATTCGAGTATTATCAAGAACTTTCAGAAATATGTAGCCCATGAAAGGCTGACTCATTCTAAGAAAGGGCATCTATAATTTTTAGTATTTGTATGCTTTACGAAAATGGTCTGATGTTGCGAAGCAATAATTCAGCACAAGGATCTATATACCTATAACATGGAATAGGAACTGCAACAAGAAAAGCATTTGTGTTGCACACCAAGAGATGTGGTTTGCTTGTACAGACAATAAAGTTTTAGAGGGAAAACAAGAAGAAAAATAGCATTGTTCCCTAGTTTTTGTATACTTCAGATTTGCCAACATTTGTATGAATATTATCATGACCATATTGCTTGCTTCCACAAACCATAACAATTATCTGACACACAAGCTCATGTATGCCATTTATTTTGAAAATCTGCACACTAAATTGAGCATCAATGAGAAAATCAGGTCACATTGACAAATTCATCATTTCTTCTCAATCAAGATTGTTTTATACGAAATGTTGTTCACAAGTGTGCAGCATATATGAGTATATCAGTCATACTAGAATAAATGTCTAGACTTGGCCGCATTTTTTTCATTAATTTATTTGAAAATATTATGTATCTTTTGACATAATGAAAGAATTAGGTCCATAAACTAACAAGCTGTTTTGCAGACAGATGGTGTTAGCAAATTTTTTAAAGAATTTTCACTTCCAAGTTGGACCCATATGACAACCAAACATTCCTTTTTTTTCAAAATGAGAAAAAAAAACAACCAAGCATTTACAAAACTATTAGTAGTAATTTTGTTAGGATCTTAGGTCCAGAGCGGTCAAGGGATCTAGGAGAGTTTAGGTCTAGAACGATCAAGGTGCTGCCGGAAGATGACCAAAGCTTGTGGAGTAATGGACATGATGAGCGGCAGCAAGGTGGACAAGAACTAAGCTCAGGGAGGAGCTAAGGTCCAGAACGGTTAGGGAAGTCGGGTGCAGTCATGGTGCATGGTAAGACATCTAGTGCGTCAAGTGACTTGGGTTTGTTTGCAAGCGAGGACAGTTCACCAGGATTTGGAAGCGTGAGAGGTTTGGCGGAAAGTCATTAAGGCCATATGGGTGATGCTTCGATGTTAAGGAATCAGGAAATGTCGGTAGAGGAGCATTTTGGTAAATTACCCAATACCGAAAAGGATACTCCATGGGGGGAAACATGATGGATTCGGCCTAATGGAGCTAAAGATGAAGACGGCGCTGTGAGAAGCTTGCGTGAGTGAGACCCGTTTGTTTGTGGGCTTAACGAGTGTCTGTTAGGGTTTTCTCTCTAAATCTAGCCTCTACTATATAAAGGGTGGTGTAGGATTTGTATACCCATCTAAGTCAAGGAACCCTAATGTGAAATTGGGAAAAATGAAGAGAGGAGAATACTAGTGTTTGAGAGATGTATCGAGAGAGATGAGAGCATTTGTGTGTGTGCTGCCTTAGTGGCTTTGTCCTCCCAAGGGAGTGACTGTAAACATTTGTATCCATGTAGAAATGAAATCTCGAAATTCGTCTAAGTCTTTCTCTAATATGCTCAAGTGTTGATTTCTTGATTTGGCTTGATTTTTTGTATTCCTCCTCCCCTCTTGATCTTGCTTTGTACCTAGGACATGTAAGTGATTTTTGTGGACGCTTTTGTGGGTAAGACATATCAGAGGAGATGACGCAAGCCAACTGCATCTGCTTCGGTTGGGAGAATCGATTGAAGGAGTAGCATTTCAGAATCGGCAGAGGAGGAAACCGACTCGGGTTCGGTAGAACTTGCAGAGTTGAATTCGGACACTATTGCAGTTACAGCAACAGAGGCATAGTAGCTCCTTTATCTCCAACGGCAATAGAAGGAGGGAAGGTGGACTCTTTGTCACAAGTAAAGATAGCTAGATTAATTCCTCCTTCCGAGGATAGGGTATGAGTTTGGCTCTCCTTCAGAGAGCGTATTAGAGTTCATGTTCGTTTAGTTTCCTATTCGGCTTATGCCTTCTGTCTACCGAAAACTCTTGTAGGTTAATCTATAAAAGCTACAGATGTAAAAGAGGAGTGACTAATCAATACAATAGATAAGTTTTGCCTCAAGTCTTTTGACTAGTCAAAGCCTCGGATTCGGCCGGAACAAGTCCAGTCTAAACCGAGAGCGACCTCATCGTTGCCAACCTACCTTCATTGTTCTACTTTCATCCTCACCAATCCAATTCCATAATATTTGGTATCAGAGCCATCGCCACCACCCTTCGCCATGGAGTCCAAGACACTTGATGGCGTATTCCAACAACTCGCTATCATGATGTCCGATATCAGTGGCATCAAAGCACAGTAGGCCGCACACAATCAGTTCATAGCTGGCTGGAGGTCAGGAGGCAGCGCAGCAGCACTGCCGACAACATCCGATGGCGGCAGTGGAGGTTTTCACGGCTGAGACCGACCTCCCGAACGCAGGGTTCGTGAAGAAGAAGATCAGCGCATGGTGCTGCGCTTCCACAAGCTTTCCTTTCAGACATATGATGGTGAGGAGGATCCCCTTCCATGGCTTAACTGATGCGAGCAATTTTTTCGGGGGCAACGCACCATGGAGGAGGAACAAGTTTGGTTGGCATCCTACCACTTGACCGACACCGCCCAACAGTGGTACTACCAACTCGAACGCGATGAAGGCATGATGTCTTGGGTTCGCTTCTCGGAGTTCACCAATATGCGGTTTGGATCTCCGATCCGCAACAACCCACCTTGTGAGCTAGCTCAACTACAACGTACGGCAACGGTTGAGGCCTATCAAAAGAAGTTTTTGGCGCTCTTATGCTGTGTCGACCCACTGTTCCCACTACAAGTACAACTTTTCACCGCCGGATTGAGTGAGCCGTTGCAAACCGATGTCGAGCTTCAGCATCCAACTCATCTTCAAACGGCCATGCGTTTGGCAAGAGCGTATGAGCAGCGTCTTGAGGAGACATCCGAGGATTCAAAACCACCACTAAAAACACCTGCCGAGCAGCATTTCACGTCAGGAACCTTGGTGCCAAGGACCAGCATTTCACGTCAGGAACCTTGGTGCCAAGGACCAGCATGCCGACAGCACCCTTGCTGCCCTCACCTTCGGCAACATCAGTACAGCCTACGCCTCAGCAACCACCACCAGCACCACCGCCACCCCAGCTTCGAAATTTCAACGTCTTTCCATGGAAGAGATGTCCGATCGACGTGCAAAGGGGCTATGTTACAATTGCCCTGAGAAATTCTCTAGGATCATCGCTATTCCATGAAGGGAATTTTTCTTCTCGAGCTTGACGATGATGAGGAACCAGCCGATGATGGTGATCATGTCGAGATTTTCCTCCATGCCCTCACTGGCATTCGTACAGGTCGTACGATGCAACTGAAGATGACGATCAACGGGCATGAACTGTTCGCACTTGTGGACTTAGGATCCACGCATACGTTTCTAGCCAAAGCGGTGGCGCATCGACTTGGCATGACGCCTCGGCCACAGCCTGGCATAGGGGTCATCGTGGCCAACAGAAACTGGGTGACATGCTCCGGCGTTTGCACCAACACCCACTTCGTCATTGATCATGAAGAATTTTTTGCCAATTACTATGTGATTCTTGAAGACTAGATCCCATCCATTTAGGTACTTTTTATTACAAGTTCTTTAGTTTGCCCGGTTTGGTGAAACAAATGGTGATTTTGGGGGTTTTGCTCAATATTAGATTGACTCTACCCACGAGCTCCTCTTAATCATCGTTTTTGTATTTGGCCTGGTTTTGGTGCAACCTTCACTCAATTGATAAAAGGTCAAAACTCCAGCATTGATCTTCAAAATCTTTTATTGGAATAGGTTCCTGACATCCTAGAGAATGTGTGTTTCAAGTTTCATGAAGTTTGGAGTTGTAGATCAAAAGTTAGATAATTTGTAATTTTGAAATCATAGTGAAATTCAGTTTCTGGCTGATGTTAGTGTTACCGTTCTTCTGATCTAACTACCACTGTTCATCCGATCTTATTGGTCCGGTGGGGATTTTGGGAAGTTTTGATCTTCTTATTGCTTTAATCATGTTTGGTGATTCTCTCTGAATTTCATAGCTCAAAGAATATTGAATTTGTTAAGACATTTTGTTTGCTGTTTCTCTCTGAATTTCATAGCTCAAAGAATATTGAATTGGTTAAGACAATATTTTAAAGAGATCTTTGATTGTGTGCGCCTCATCAGCCCCTTGCAGTAGTCACCTCGGTACTACACTTTTGGCCAGCCAGTGAGCTCAAGCGGCATGTGATGACTCATACGGTGTGAATTATTACAAGCCGAGAACACAATGAAACAGCATGTACAAAATAAGGAAAACCTCTTAATAAAAAAGGGAACAAAACGCTTCATATACACCATATAAGTAGGGCGCAGGCCTATATTGAAGCAAATGTACATTTAGTAGAAAAAAAAATATGTGCAAAATTTGTTCACTTCACATTGGAGAGAGGAAAAATAATAAAAACGAAGGCAGAAAGAAAGAGGGCCATATAGCAAGTTGATCAAATACACGAAAAATACAGAAAATAAAATATTATCACTTGGAGCGACAAATATGTGGAATTAACGAATGGAGTGCCGAACAAATAAAAAAAGAAATCATATCAGGAAAGCAAATATTTCACCTGGACGAGCTCCATGAGGAAGTGCACGTCTTTGGAGTAGAGCTCCTGGCTGAGGTAGTTCACCGCCTGGTGCATGTCCTCCGCCAATGGGTTCTGCTCGCCTCGGCCGATGTAGTAGCGCTCGCGCCGGATCCTCTCCACGTGCTCCCGGGCCGCCGCCGGCGACGAGGACGACGACATTTGGAGATGATCCGACGCGGCCGGGAGATGATGATGGGTTTTGGAGATGGAAAGTGAGAAGCCGAGGTGGTGGCTCTTGGGCTTCTTCACCGCTTTTATTGGGTGCCTGCCCGGTGTCCCTTGTTGCAAAGAACGCCTCTTGCTCCTTTGATATCATGTAGAACTAGTTTGGGTGACCGGTTGCCTGTGCAAAATGTTTTGTATCCTCTGTCGTTTGTAACGTTCCACATTTCGAGCTTTCAAAAAAAAATGTGTAGTTTAGGTCTCCAAAAACTTTCATCAAATTCTCTTGAATTAATAAAACTTAATTGAAAATTTCTGAAATTAAAAGAATTTAATATGTTTAATGTAAACTTCAATTAAATCAATCTCCCTCTCCGCCGAACCATTCCCTCCAGCCCACCTCCACCCGGCCCGTCCCAGCTCCCTATCCCCACCAACCCACTCCACTCCCAGCCTCCTTCACCGGGCCCACCTGTCAGCCACGTGCCGCGTCACCTGTGCGCCAGCCCCACCTAGTAGCCGCACTGCCGTCGCTGCGCGTGTGCCATCGGGACTCCTCCTCCGTGCCACCCTCGGTGTTCGAGTCATCGAAGCCGCCGAGGCTATAAAAGCCTCGGCCAACCTCGTGTTCTGCGCCCCGTGACCCACCGCCTCCATGCCCTAGGCATTGTCACCTAGATCGCTGCCAAGCGTCGTCGCCCTGGTCATCTTCTTCAAGCTCGGCGCAGCCTTGCTGAATTCGATCTCCACCGTCGAAGCTCCTCAAGCCGTCACAATCGTGCCACCGGGTTCGCCTCATCCCCCTCTGTCGATTGCACCCACCCATCAGAGCCCCCATGCACTGCATCGCAGTCACCAACTCCGTCTTCCTTGCCTTCGGCCATGTCCTGCCACCCCAAAACCTTCCCACCACGTTCCTCATTGCATCAGTGAGTCCTTTGTGAATTCTCTCGCATTCCACGTCCCAATCTATCTTTTCCCTCTCTCAATTCTGAGTTTTGTTCTTCATGCACAGAGTTTGGCTTCATCTCTTCCAAGTCCAGTTGCTGCCCCTTCGCCGTCCAATTCCGCTGCCTCCGTTGGGTTCCTATCGATACCATCCACCCCGTTGGGTTCATCGTTCGATGTTCTACCGCGAGCTCACCCTACCGTCGCCGGTGCATCCTTCCATGTCGTCACCACCTTGCAACCCATCGCCGTCGCCACCTCTTTCCACTTCGTTGCCTGGTATCACCGCGTCATTATGTTCGCCACATCACCCTCTCCGCGGTGCACCGATCCACTGCCTCCGCCGTGACCCTCAGCACCAATGACTTTTAGGCTCAGTGCACCGCCGTAGACACCAGAGCCACATCAGCGCCACATTGCCACCCGACTTTGCCACCTGAGTGCCATGTCACCGCCACGTCCCTGTTGCGTCAGTGTCGTCTGCCTCGTCATCGCCTATGTGGCATAACCTAAGACCCAAACCCACATAGACCTAATCCACCATGAGCCGAGCCACTTAAACTCATACTTGACTAAGTCATTATGGAACATCTTTGTGAAAAGATGTAGTGTGTTGTATGTTGTCACCTGTTGCTGGCATATGTTGCATTTAATCAACAAGGTGGGAAAAGGATTTAGACTAAGGCGAGTGGAAAGGTCTTTGTGACATGGTGGGCTTTGTGCTTGGGAGCTGTGTGAATCTTTGTGAATGTGTAGCTAGTATTGGTAGTCTCGCCTTGATCAATTAAGGATATAACTTTGTGTGTCATTGAATTGAGTCATATCGTACTACTACAAGCCCGGTACGAGACATGCCTAGCTTAGTAAGTTATGGAGTCTTGACATTATCTATTTAGGTAGTAGGTTAAGCTTTGTGCCATGGTGACAGTGTGGATGTCTTTGTGATGAGTCACATCTATAGGCGGTTCACCGTCTCTAGGTCCAATGGTGTACGTCGGGCCAATGAGCTGAGTGCTGTTTGGTGCTAGGTGTATGCACATTGGGAGGGGCGATTGTTGAGATGAAGTTTCCGAAAGATTTTGTTATGATTTACTCTAATCAAGTGATCGTATCTTGTGGGTAAAACTGTACAACCTCTGCAGAGTGTTAACAACCTATTCGAATAGTCGCGTCCTCGGTCATGGACATGCTCGATGATTTACCCAAAGGGTAGATTTTATAAAAACAATGTGGAAGGGAGTCTATGTGAATGAATTAGTTTATAAAAACTCTTGTTCACTTATTATTATTACTGTTTTAACTTATGTTTTCAACTTATTATTCATATTCAATTGCAATTGTTGTTTTTTGTAAAAGAATCATAGATGATATATCCTTTGGAATAAGCTATCATCTATAATTACATTATGTGGTACCACTTGCTGAGTACTCAATGTACCCATTCTTACTATAAAGAATGTTGCTTAGTTGTTGAAGACTACATCAATTCATCGTTAGTCAACAAAGTCTACTTTAAGGATTGTGGAGGACTAGGTCGTGCTACCTGAGTCGATTGCTTGTGAGCATATGGATGAGATACACTAAACTTATTCCGCTTCCTTTCGCTGCAGCTTATTTGGTATATTCGCCTACTGAGACATTGACTGTAAGCTTCGACCCTAAGGTCGCTACTCTGATTATTATTGTTAATTGCATATTTCTTAGTTGTCTTTGCATATAGAATGATATTTCATCGATGTTGCCATTGTGTGCACTAGCATAATCTTGAACTAGTGCAGTACACACAGAGGGTCCATATTTGTATATTTGGGTCCCAACACCGCGGCATAGTGATTATATTGTTTCATTACTTGTCTCATCTATTGGAACAAAAATGAAAGGAGAATTGCATATTTACCGCTTGGTATTTCGGGTTGTTATACATTTGTCATCGCAAACGAGCTAATTATTGTTGTACCATTGCAAAGGTGGAAAATAGGGCTTATTTGCCACTCTGGCAAGGGCAACAGGTTTGACCATGACCAAATGATCATTCTACCCCTCCCAAAACAATAAAAGAAATTTCCTCTCTTTGTCGTCGTTGCCACTAGCTAGAAGTACTCGACCTTTGTCTATCGCCGCCATCGCTAACCACCGCAGATCCATGTAGGAGGAAAAGGATAAAGAAGGAGAGCTTAGGACGATTAGGGAATAAGATGGTTAAGGCATTTGAGGCCTTTTCTGAAAATTGACTTTGGCAATGGCATAAAAATCTCATTTCCCATCTTTTGCAATGGCACCACGGTAAAATTAGCTTGTTTGCAGTGGAAAAAAATCCCAAATTGTATACCTTTGTAACGGCAAATATGCAATTATTCCAACAGTAGGGAACGGTTGGATGATTAATTGTAGCATTATAGCAATTAGTTACTCCCTCCGGCCGCAAAAGAGTGATGCCCTAGAATGCGTGCAGTCAAACTATATAAATTTTGACAAAATATATTGTTTTAAAGCATTTAGTTTGATTATATGAAATTGATATGAGTGAATTTGTTATGAAAAGTATTTTTGTAATATTGCACTTTCACAACTATTTTTATTATATAATAAAAGAATTTAGTGGTCAATGGAGTATCTTGCTGCATTTGAAAAGTAACAAACGTCATTTTTTTTTGTGACGAGAGAGAGTAACAATCCAACTTAATGCCACTTGAAACTCACCACGATTGATGAAGGGTTTAATGGTTTTGTTGCATTTCGGCTCTGTTTTTCCTCCACGGAACACTACTTCTAGTCCCTGGTCTCTATCTGACAAAAAAAACAAACAAACGTTTTTGTTCATTTTTAGTCGTCTAAAATTTCCTTAGTTTATTTGTAGTTCCAAGAAAAATGTAGGTGTTTTGTGCAACTTGTTGCATGAATGTCGTGCCTTTCTGTGGGCCTGCTGCTGACAGAAATGCAGCCTCATGTTTACTTCAGCCAGAATTCCTATAAAAGCCCTCATTCCGTAGGAGCTTAGTAGAAACAATTGATTAAAGATCAAGATATTGTTGATAAAGATATTGTTGATCAAGAGTTATGTTGATAAAGAGTTTTCATTTACCTTTCCTCCATTCCTAGCACCAAGACTCAGGACACTAATCTTCACCGGTGAGCACAAGAACGCTATCGAAATCGCTTACTTAGTCACAAAAGAGTGGTGTTTTTGAATTTTTAAAGTCAACAACATGCTTCTTTGACCACTAAATTCCCTTATCATATATTTGAAAAAAAGTTGTGAAAGTGTGATATTATGAAACTAATTTTTATGGCAAATTCACTCGTATCATTTTCATATATCCAAACCATATATTTTAAACGATATATTTGGTCAAAATTTATAAAGTTTGACTGCGACACATTTTAAGTGTCACTCTTTTGTAACCAGAAGGAGGAGTATCAAATTAAAGTAGGTCATTCATCGTCATACATCAAAGTTCAAAACGTGTCTTCAACTTCCAAGAGCATGAATGGCTTGAACAGATTTACATGAAGGAATGGCTTGGGACTAGGCAAAGAGTTAGTGCTTCCATATCCACTGCAAAATACTCCTCTGGTGACAATAATTAAGTGGTGTTTTGCAAATTGACAAAGGTCTCCAAAGCAGAACTTCAACTACCAGTTTTTCTATTGTAATTTAGTTGTAAAACACGATGAAATTATAATCCTAAGAAAGCAATTTTTTTAGACAAAATATGGTTATATTATTTTCATACTGCCGATCTGAATATATGTTTATAAAGATATTGTTCGTCAAAGTAAGTATATTCACTCTAGTCACAAATACAAGTCATTTTGGGATACGTGCAGTCAAACTTTCAAAACTTTGGCTATTGATGTCTTTTTGAATATTTAGATTGGATATATGAAAATTATATATATAGATTTGTCTCGAAAAATATTTTCATAATATTGTAATTTTATTGGGTGTTATAACTATATGACAATAGAAATTAGTGATTAAAGTTACATTTTGGGACCGTGACAATGCCTAGAACATTATGTATTTGTGGCTGGATAGAGTAGTTTGATTATACATACTGTAGAAGGGAGTATAAGAATTTGCATATATGATACCAAAGCATACTTTGATGCTATAAGTTGCCGGAGTAACAGGATGACAAGCTCTCAATTTCTCATTTTGCTGTGAAGCCTCTGCAAATTTTCTTTTCCGTGGAGCATAAAAGCATTTTTTTCTATGTATTTTTTTTAGGTGGATAGTGGATTAATGTAGCTAAATTATGTAAAAAAAGGTCAAATTTCATATAGTGAGTACTATTTTGCCATCGAGTTCTTTGCAACTGCAAATTGAAACTCGCCCAGCTGACGAGCGTCTTAGAGGCGAAGTAATTAAGATGCGTTGCTTCTTTCCACAACGTCACATACGAAACCCTTTCACTTCCTTTGCTGAGCAACCGGCATGGAATCTGTTTACAGTGACTGAACACACAGAAGGCACACTTTAGAAGTTTTTAAAAATAATCATTTTGTATTTCAAAATACAATTATATATATATATATATATATATATATATATATATATATATATATATATATACATTTTCCTATATGGACACCGTTTTGTACTCCTGGAGTATGTACTCCCACTTCCAATATACCACTTAAACGAATAAATTATACTTCTTTATCACTTTCAGTATACTTGAATACCAATTATAAGATACTCCAATGTGACTTGATTGAAAAATTTTCATTGGAGCCCTTTATTTTTGCTATATACCCTTTTTTTATACATAAAAGAAGTATATACACGGATTTTAGTATAAAAAAATGGATTTTCATGAAATTTTTCATAGAACTCACTTTGGAGTATCTTATAATCATTATTGGAGTATACTCAAATTGATAAAGAGGTATCATCATACAATTTAAGTAGTATATGAGAGGTGGGAGTACGTACTCCCAAGAGTACCATACCATTTTCCTATATATATAATACTATATCGCTCTCCTGTTCGGCGAGTTGGAACTAGTCGCTCAATCATTGAGGTTGTGTGACCTTTTGGAACCGCTGCATCCAAACCATAAATTTAGCATTGCAGCAGTAGCAGTGTTTCTCGAAGAAAGTAGAGCTCATTTGTCGCAAAGGATAAATTTCCTATATTCCAGGCAGGCCTGAAATACTGAACAATGCACAAGGCAAGTAGAAGAGAACCGTGGAAACATCTTGCGAACAAATTACGATTAGTAATCCCACCACAATTATATTTTTATGGTACAACGTTACAACATACAGATCTCTGGACAATTTTTAAAAACCGTGGCTTTTCCAAATGCTGTAAATAAAAATCTCCCATGAACAAAGGAGAAAAGAAATGTTTGATTTTGATGGACCATCGGTGGAATTTCTTTGTAGCTTAGTAGCAAGTGCCTTGGAAAGGAGCATGGAGGACGTGGTTACCTGGCCTTTAAGTACCATAGCTTTGGAATCTAGTACTATTTTGCCATCGGGTTCTTTGCAACTGCAAATTGAAACTTGCACAGCAGACGAGTGTCTTACAGGCGAAGTAATTAAAATGCGTAGCTTCTTTCCACAACGTCACGTACGAAACCTTTTCACTTCCTATGCAGTAATGCAGAGCAGCCGGCATGGAATCTGCTTACAGTGACTGAACACACAAAAGGCACTCTTTAGACCAAAATGTACGTGGAGAGGTTGTGTGACCATTTGGAACCGCTGCAGCCAAACCATAAATTTAGCATTGTAGCAAGTGTCTTGGAAAGGAGCATGGAGGATGTGGTTACATGTAGAGGTGGGAGTCGTGCCTGTGCCGGACCGCGGGCAACGGCGGCACGGCACGGCGTGGCGAACTCCCCGGGCCATGCTGGCAAGGCACGGCAAGTCACCGGCGAGGCTTAGTACGGCACGGTGGCACACCGAGTGGTTATCGAACTGTGCCGGCACGGGCACGCACACGTGGCATGTAGCTCACCCAACTCCGCCGCGCGCATGGTGGCCTCCGTCCACCTCGGTCGCCACTGCTACCACCCGCATCGGTGGCGCACGCACCCGCCTCGCCGCCTACATCAGCCGCGGCTGCGCACGGGGAGGGAGGGCGGAGCGATGGTGGCGGACGTTGCACCCGAGAGGGAGTCGAAGAGGGAGCCAGTGGGGACTAGGGAGTGGGAGAGTGGGAGAGGAAGAGAAGGGAGAAGGGGGAGCTATGCCTGCGCTATATTGGGAAGGCGGAAGGCGAAAGTGGAAACCGGGAAAGGAAAAAGGAAAAAAAGGAAAAAGGGTAGGAAAGAGAAAAAGAAAAAAGAAGGGAAAAAGGGAAACAGAAAAAAAAGTGGAGGGGAAAGGGGAAAAATAAGAAAAATAAAATATAGAACTTAACTAGAGATTAAGTTAGGAAATTATAGATTAATTAGAAAAAAATCATTAGTTGATAATCAATGATCAGTAAGTCATTGTCATTAACAAAACAAGGGCTAATTTAATTGGAAATTATACCAAAATAATTCATTTCATTAAGATCTTTAGTTACAATTTAAATTAAAATGGTTAAATTATGGACACTTAAAAATTAGGGGAAAATAAAATTTCATTGATATTTTACGCATATTATTATTGCCTCATTAAAAACCTTACGCCCCAGTGTGGGGTTCCCTCAGTAAGGAAAAGAGTACAGTAACTACATTTATGCATGCATATCGACTATTCGACATTGAGTTCATCTAATTCCTCTACGATATCGGGATTCTCTAGTTGATGTTGATGTCGCTCTTTTGCCGATTCCAAGTCTTTCAGGCAGGGGATTGCCTCCACAATCTTGGGCGTGAGAGATGACATCATTTCTTCAATTATTCTTCCTACCATGCTGAATGTCGCTTCCGAATAGACGGAGGACACTGGAGCCAATAGAACATCTCGTGCGAAATGACAGCATAGGGAATATCTGCTTATTGTTCTTCCACCAGTCGAGCAAGTCTAACTTGCCTCAGCCGGAAAGATCAGGATCGATGTTTGCAAAATCATACTCTAGATAGTGATTCAGCTCTGAGGTAGAATTCCACTTAGGGGGCGCCTGAGACTGAGAGGGTGAAGAACTAGACTTGCCTTTCAGATTCTTCCACAAGTGTGATGTCAAGCTTGTCTTGGCTGGATACATCTACTGTGAGGCCTTCGATCTCATGCTGCTGCCAAGCTTGTCATGATACAAGAGAAAAACACGAACAAACTCCTTTTTTATGTGTTCGAAAGCTTCAAAGAAATCAAGGCCGAGGTACTCACCTATTCCCTCCATAGCCATCTGCAAACCTGCTAACTTTTTTATAGGATCCAAAATGATAGCAAAGCAATATGGGTGTGAAATAGATACAAAATATTTAACAAATTTTTCCTCTATTGCTGCAACAACATGACCTAAAAGGGGATACCCTCTAGATTTAGCAAACTTGTCTACAATTAGCCAAATAAAATTTATAACTAAGTAAGAAGTAGGGTAGTCAATACCGGATAGAGCCTTAGTTGCTTCGTAAAAAAGGTCTCAAAAAGTCTCAAAAATAACTAACAATTTCTCAATCTAAGTTAGAAACTATCAACTTATCTGAGTTAGCATTGACAAAGATAGATATAAGATGTTCATAACCTTGCACCTTCTTCCGCATGATGTATGTCGAGTTCCATCTCACCTTCATGTCAAGACCGAATTTTCTTGGGGCCTTGTCGTTGGCTACGCAATACTCTGCGAACCGGGCTGCCACCACCGTTGAACTTGAGAGGAAACGAAGGACATCGCGTATATTGTTCAAATAAACGCCAATCACCTCCATACCGTCTTGCACAACAAGATTGAGGATGTGACATATGCATGTTTGGTGGAGAGAATATCCACCGATATATGTCTGTAACTTTGGGGTGAGGATATTTATAGCCATCGTATTCGCCGATGCGTTATCAAGAGTTATAGAAATAATCTTATTTCCTATTTGAAAATAATCAATTACCCCTAGTATGAGCTCAGCAATGGCAGCTTCTGTTTGTGATTCAGTAATTAACTTAAACCCTATAACTCTCTTGTTTAGCTTATACTCATCATCTAAATAATGGGCTACAACACTAATATAGGCAGTTCTCTGGTGTGATGATGTCCAAATATCTGAAGTTAAAGCAAAAGAGTACTAAACTTTTAGAAAATTTTCTTTTAGTGCTGCTAGCTCTCTACTATACATCCGTAAAATATCAGACGATTTCGTTCTCCTACTAATATGTTGGTACTTTAGACAAAAGCCGCATTGGATCATTTGAACGACTTTCATCCATCCTAATCGGTTGATTATTGGAAACAATGTATCTAGCAATTTCCTCATGGGCATAATGAGGGTTGTATGCCCAACTACTTATAGAGCCATCACTTATTGTGACTAGGGCCCATTGCCATTGAGACAACTAAATAGTTCCTAGTTGCTTGCCTTTTAATCTTTAAATGATAATGGCATTCTAATTGTTTTTAATTATCCCTTAATTATCTAAATTAATCACATTATATTATTATCTAATTATTTTTTAATTAGAAATGGATCTTGCTAATTGGAAATGCCATTAACTAATTACCACACTAATTTGATTCTAATTAATCAGTTATAGGGGGCCACTAGTCATACATACAAAGAGAAAGAGAGACATAGAGGAACTGGGAGCAACTGGACAGAAACAGGGGAGGTGGTCCCGGTGATAGTGGCGAGGGTGGTGCTGGTGGTGGAGGCGACGGCGGCGGCTGAGGACGAGCAAAATGGAACAGGCAGAGGAGGGTGCTGCTGTCGGTCGGGCGGCACCGAGGCGGCTGAGTGGTAGCGTGCGATGGCCAGCTATGGGAGAGGAGATGGGGCGACGACGCTGGAGGGGGAAGAATAGGGGGATCACAGGTACAAGGGAGGTGAGGGATACTCACTGGAGTGGGTGGTGGCAACGGGGAGGAGCCCGAGGCGGAGCAGGTGGCTCACCGTGGGGGTGGCGCTGGGGAAGGGGAGCTCAAATCGGGGGTTGGGGAGGATGAGGGAGGCGAGGTGATGCTCCGGATGAGAGGAATTGAGCCGAGGAGCATCATGTGAACGACGGCAGTGGTGGCAATGGTTTCAGCCAAAGACGAGGAAGATGGCGGCGGCGCGAGCTCTTGTGAATGGATTTTCGAATTGGTTGAGGGGTTTTGTAGAGGACATTCGGGAACACCTTTTAATGTGAGAGGAGCACACCGGGGTGACGTTGGGGCTAGGCGAGAGGCAGTGGTTCTTGCAGTCATGGAGCCGTCGAGCTTGATTTGGGTCCGGAGAAGCAAGGGGAGGCCAAGGCGTGGCTAAGTAGAGGGGCAGTTGGGCGAGGACGGCGTGACACTAGTCGTGGTGCGAGGACAACCGTGACATGGGCGCAGAGCAACTCGAGGCGCGGTGTGACGCTAGTGGCCGGTGCTGTGGCGAGGCGACACGGGAGATGGACAACGATGTGACTAGAGTGGTTGGAGCGCTAATGGCGAGGTGATGGCTACAACATGGCACGAGTGATGGTAGTGGGGCTATCGGGTGTGGTGTGGGGAAAACAGGGGAAGGATAAGGGAGATGAGACGGGCTGGCGGGTACGCCTGGAAAGGAAGGAAGAAAAAGGAAAAAGAGAAGGAGAAAGAGAGAGAAAGGAAAGGAAAGGAAAAGAAGGAAAAGGAAAGAAAAAGAAAAAGAAAAGAAAAGAGAGGTAGGCTGGCCTGACGAGTTTTCAAATTCATCGATTTCAAGAATTTCTTTTTAATTTCCTTTCTTTTTCCTTCCTAATTCCAAATTCATAGTTTTAATTCAAATTCCTACTTTGGCAATTTCATTTGAGAATTTGTAATTAAATTTCAATTTTTATTCTATTTTTGGGGTTGAGGTTTCAAATAAAAATCCAAAAATTCAGACATCAACGAAGAACAATAAAAAGTTTTAAAACTTTTCACATTTTTAAACAATTTCAATTGCATTGGACTGCCTTGGATTTCACATTGTTACAAATCACCACTCCCATAGCGACTTTGGCTGCCTTGGATCCAGACGAGGAAGGAGAAGTCATGGATCAACATGAGTACCGTAGCATGATCGACTCCCTCCTCTACCTGATGGCCTCAAGACCGGACATCCACTTTGTCTTCTGCCTCTGGGCGAGGTTTTAGGCGTCTCTGAGGTCTTCCCATCGCCAAGCCGTCAAGCGTATCTTCATGTACCTCTAGTCTACCCTCCAGCATGGCATTTGGTATTCTTGCTCATCTTCCTTGCCCATTCAGGTGTTTTCGGATTTTGATTTTGCAGGCTGTAGGCTAGATAGGAAGAGCACCTCAAGCGCTTATCACTTCTTAGACACTTCTCTCATCTCTTGGTCTTCTAGGAAGCAGTTTTCTGTTACACAGTCCAGTGCCAAGGTTGAGTACGTAGCTGCCGCTAGCTATTGTAGTAATATTTTTTGGATGGTGTCCACTCTTAGAGATTACGGGTTAGTTTTTTATAGTGCGCCACTTCTTTGTGACAACACCAGTGCCATCAATATAGCAAAGAACCCGGTGCAACACTCAAGGACCAAACACATTGACATTCACTATTACTTCCTTAGAAACCATGTAGACAAGAGTGACATTTTGCTAGAGTTTGTGGAGTCCGAGGCTCAGTTAGCCGATATTCTCACCAAGCCTTTTGACCCAACTAGGTTTACCAACTTGAGGAGTGAGTTAGAGGTAATTTATCCCTATGAGTTGATTTGAGAGGGAGTTGGTTCCTTTTCTGAGCTTCTTGATCCTTTGGTCTTCTTCTTGATCTTCTTTTGATCTTCTTGATCTTTCTTAGGCTTTTTCAGTCTTTCTGGCATCTTATAGTATCATATTGCATTCATATGAAAAATCACAAAAAAGATTCATTGTAATATAAGCTTTATGCTTCTTTCTTTTACCTTGGAGAAGCTTTGTTTATTACCCTGATGAGCTTTAGTCTTTCTATTTCTGCTCAATGTCATGTCTTGTTCGTTAACTAGCTAGAATTGTCACGTTTTCTCATGTGTAGCTAAGTATTTTCTAAATGAGCTAGAACTTTAATACAACTTGGACTAAAAATTGAAATTTATGGATCTTTTAGTTAGTTGCAACACTAGCGATCCTTTTATGACATTTGTCATGTCAAAATTGCCCTGTTAGCTCTTGAATCTACAAATTGACCTGTAGTTGAGCTACTAGTTCTTTAGTGAATATTAGGGCTACTCCAAATGGCGACACAATCTCCTTTATAAAAGGCACATAAAAACCTCAAAATTCGGGCAAAATTCACTTTTATTCAGAAAAAAAAAAGAGAAAGTGGGGAGGGAAGGGAGAGGAGTAGAGTGGAGTAGAGGGGAGGAGAGGAGCTAGCGAAGTGATCTCGTTTGGTCATCCGCCTTTGAGGTAATTTTTTTTAACTTAATGGATTACATAGTTTTAGATTTATGGTTACGTAGTTTAGTATGTTGTAGATAGTCCTTTTCAGTCGGTAGTTTAGTCTTAGATATACTGTTAATCATGGAAATCTTGTTCATGGTACAATACGTCAAATATATCAGACGCAACTAATTTCAAAATTTACTACAGTCAAGGGACTATTTGTGTTATTTCCAATCAGCGACCGTAACCCTAACAAGATCAGAGCAACACACATAGGGTGCTATGATGCGGTGGCTGTTCCACACATTCGACTTGGACCATATTGTGCATGTGTAATATCTTGAAAATAACCCTCCTGGGGACTGTGCGTCATTAGATAAAAGGAGATACGTGAAAACATGATATTTTAGAGTCTTTAGGGAGGAGTTCATTTGTACCGGGATAAAAGGATCCAAAAAAAAATCATGGGGTGAGTGGTTTCTAGAAACCCTAGCAGTCTTATCTTTTATTTCCCACCCGTGCGCCACCATCTAGTTCTCTTTCACTCGGCACGTCTAGGCCGTCGCCGGGAGCTGCCGTCCGCGCGCGCGTGTTGACTGGGCTGCTCCTGCCCGTCCGCATTGCTACGTGCCCGTGCGTAGTATCGGCTGCCCGCACGTGGTCGCCTCACCCGGTTTTTGAAGCCCGGCCGATTGTGCGTGTGCGTGGAACTCGGCCGACTCGATTGCATTGGTTGCTGCCCACACGTGGAAGATCTCCCGCCCGACAGCCTCCGTTGGTTGCTGCCGCGTGAAGTCTTTCCGTTTTGTTGCGGCTACATAGCCAATTGACCAGCACGCCCTACCAAATTGTGCTGCTGCTGCTCACGTAAGGGATCCATCTTCTTGTGCTGTGCGTGTGTTTTCTAGTGGCTGCTAGAATTAATTAGCTAGTGTTGCATGCATGCGTTCAATTGGTTTAGTAAGGGAGAGAGATGAACTAGTAGTACAAGAATTTTTTATTGTATGCATGCATGCGGCTGCTAGTGATAGAATTTAACCAGTAGGGTAACTTTGCTTTGTATGGATGCATGCTGTCTTGAACAGTAAATAGAGGGAGACTTAATTAGAGATTTGAATCGGGATTAATTAGAGAGGGGTTTTAGAATTTTCTAGTCCAGGGGTCGATTGGTAGATCTGTTTAGTCTGATGTTCTGTTGTACGATTATTTCAGGCATCTTAATGACGAATTTTGGTAATGTCATCTACTAGTTAATTGTAGATAATTTCAGTATCTTTCCATAGAGTATTTAATCATGTCGAGTGGACGAGTAATTTTTCAAATTATGAATTTAGCAAGGCTCGCTGTCCAGAAGATGACAGATCTGTCTTTTGGAATAAAAACTAGGGGTTAGATGATTTAATTCGAAGTCAAGGTAATATAAGAAAATATAGGGAATTTTGTGTAGATTTCAGAATTGGGTGGTTTGCCATGATCGGACTTGTGACTCAAAGGTTACGCTTTTTTTAGTACCTAGACAGCAAGGGGTGACTGTTTGGTATTGGGGAAGCGTTGTGGATTTGGGGAACGTGTAGGAGCGATGCCAATTAATTGTTGTTCTTGTGATGCTATAGCTTGTATTAAAATTTGAGTATTTAATATAGAAGAGACGTCGTGCTTGTTGCCATCTTCTAGCCAAACCGTGCATCGCAACTAGTAAAGGCAAGTGCATGGTAGACAGCGATCAATGATTGATCACTGTATTTTTTTTATCGTTCATTACCATTATTGTTGTGCTTTCATTTTTATTTAATTGCAAGCAATGGAATGGTATGACTATATCATATTGATGAACATGAGAAAAAATTGGATACAATGAATATGATGAAATTATGCATTTTTGCATTCATAAACATCTTTGCGTATGAGCAGGTGATCATGATTGATCACAACTCCACAGGAGTGGAGGTGGTCCCCGATCCTCAAGGAGGAGCGGGCTTGAGAGTGAACGTTGTCGTGAGCGTTCACTCATGCTATACCGTTATACGCGAAAGAAGTGCATGTGGACATGTAGAGTAAAGTTGCATTGAGATATGAGATGAATGTGTGTGAAAACAAAGAGAAGAGAATGGCATGAGAATATTAATAGAAGTATATGTGATGTTAATGAAGTTATTGAATACTGTTGATTTAACATTGTTTGTTGTATATTGATGTATTTGTTGAGTCGTGGACTCACCCTTGCTCTTTTGTTATTTTTAGGTGATCGTTGAGGGCATCACGATTGAGATGGACTAGCGCACATGGGATAGTTTCATACTTCAGACACATGATTATTTGTCATGAGAACTATTTGATTCATTTTTGCTGGATTACTTTTAGGACATGTTAGAAATTGAATATGCTTGGATGAATGCTTTGGACTAGTCTTGGATGAATGAATGAAGGTTTTGGATTTACTGGTTTGGTGCTGTTTTAGACTTATTGTCTTGCTATGTTTCCCTCGCTTCTTTATTCATGCTTGCAAGTCTTTATTCATGTTCTATTGTGACCCGTGGATAGTTTTTATCAATGCTTTGGTTGCTGAAATTTTATAGTGTGTTGAAAAATGTTAGTTGAGAGGATAGTTTAGTGGTATTCTAGGCTTAGTGTTGGGCTGGGGTGTTAAAACATGATCTAAAATTGTGTTGCCTTGCCAACCGAGCACAACAGGGCATATATTGGGAGTTAATGCTGCTTAAGGGAACTAGGTCATGGCAGTCTTATGTACATCCGCGAGGAGAAAGGGTTGGAGCATATGCCAAGGCCATTCCTTCATCTACAGATGAACAAGCAAGTGGTAGTGATGCCGAAGAAGAAGTTGTGAACTCCAGCGTAGCAAGAGGTCGGGGAGTTGCTGATATTATCGATGAAGACTGCGAGGAAGGAGCTCCTTCCATTAGGCAAGTTAGTGGGATTACTGGTGAAGATGAGGAGATCAAAGACGTAGTTGAAAGGATGGATCTTGAAGACTAGGACTACCAGGCATTATCAAAAGATGAAGGATCTGATGAGGAGGATACTGTGGAACAGCAGACAGTTTCATCCAAGTGGAACACATGCCAGTTTAACAACCTTATTGTTAATGAAGGCTCCTGCGTACTGTGGGAGTATGACCAAAACGAGGTTAGGCAAGGAGCCATGTACAAATGCAAGGAGGTCATGTAAGGGGTTGTTAAATTCTAGGCCTTATCGGTGCGACGTACATTCATGGTAATGAAGTCCAACCCAAGATGCTACGACGTGAAGTGCAACATATAGGGATGCCCTTGGCAAGTGCATGCATTCCACCTAAGTGGGACACCTATTGAAATGCTCAATAGTGTCCTCACACATGTGTCGCCATCGAATCAACGTAGTTCCACAAGAACATATCATTAGGTTTCATTGTAAACATCATGTATGGTGAGATCGTGGATAATCTAGATTTCGAGCCACAATCCATCATTCGGGCAATAGAGGTAAGGTTCTGGTACACAATCAGCTATGCTAAGACGTGGAGGGTAAAGCAGAAGGTATTGGAATCAAGGTTCGGTACATTCTATGACTCCTACCACAACTTTTCCAGACAACTCCGAGTCATACAAGATAGAAATCCCGGTACCCATGTCGACATTTAAGATGGCACACATCCGCGGTGGTCCATGTATTCTTCACCTTTGGTCCATGCATTCTAGCATTGTTGCCCAATCTTGTGCATGGATGGCACATTTCTGACTGGGAAGTACAAGGGGGTACATACTTACTGCAATAGTGACGGACGGGAATAATCAGGTTCTTCCCGTGGCCTTCACATTCATTAAAAGCGAGAACACAGATAGTTGGTTGTGGTTTCTGTTGTATAGGGCCGTCCTAACGTATACGTCATACATGATTGACATACGAGCCTGTTGAGTGCAATAACCCAGCTACAACAAGGAGAGAGTGAGACACTTCTGTGGGTGGATCTGTCGAGTTGGTGGTGCATGAGACACTTGGGTGTAAACTTCTACAAGCAGTTCTGCATCAAAGACTTGATGAAGCTGTTCAAGCGGCTGTGCAACTAGAACCAGAAGAGAAAGTTCGATGCACTCTGAAAAATTATGGATGAGCGTACTGGGACACACAGAAGGGAGGCAGCAAAAAAGTCAACTACAAGCACTCACCAGAACCTCGATCCATTACCATAGATACCCAAAGATGCTTCTGGTGTGACGAGAAAGACGGGGGCGTAGGTGAAATTCTTCTTGGACTGGATTGAGCACGAGCCTACGAAGAAGTGGTCGCTGCTACATGATAATGATGGTGTTTGATATGATGTCATGACAATCAATCTAGCCGAAGTGTACAATTGGGTCATACGTGGCGCCATGTGCCTCTCTTTGGTTGCTATTGTAGAAGCAATTCTCTGGGGTACCACAAAGTACTTCATTGATTGAAGCAACAACCCGTCACCCTCCATGGCAAATAACAGAGTTATGTACTCCGCCATGATCACCAAGTGCATGGAGGGGAAGAGCAAGAAGGGTGAGATGCACAGGGCATTCAAGATGGGCACATGTGAGCTTTGCTTCAAGATTCTGTGTAGAAAGAAAGGATGTCGTAGGATGAATCGCGAGAGGATCATCCACGTGTGCATGCTACCCCACATTAGCTGCGTATGCACCTGCAAAAAGTCTTTTCTTATACATAGGCTATGCTCACATGTCATGGCTACATGTTTGACGGTGGCATAGCATCCCAGTCAATACCTTTTCGGATATTTCACCAAGAAAGATGTGATGCAGACCTAGAATGTAGAGCTGTATGGCTATGGTGTGGTTGGACATTTCACTGGTCATCCTACCTGAGAGCAACTCATCCGGGCCCCGAACATTGCTAGGCTGAAGGGAAAGGTTTGCCGACTGTAGGTACGACGTATCAGGAATGACATGTACGAAGTAGAAGTGGGGCGTCGTATGAAGAAGTGCTCAATTTGCAGGGAGCCCGGGCATACATACAAGAAATGCCCTACGAAAAGTGCACGAGATGAAGGAAAGGTCGGCAATATGGACGGTAGCCACTAGAATGATTTGTTTTTGTCGAAATATATTGTGCTGAATGTTTTGTAATGTTATTGTGATTTGTCGAAATACTATGTGATGATGTTTTGCTTAAAAATATATTTTTCTAATATTGTTTCTTATTACTGCCTGATTCTATTTCTTATTACGCCGTGCGTCCAATTATAATGTGTCTTATCTTCTTTCTGAAACCACCATCATTGTCTTCACCGACGGCACCGTTGGTGGTGTTAGTTTAGTTGGTTGGTGTTGTGTGACAGTTCGGACGCTGTGGAGTGGAGTAGTCGGAAACAAGCCGTCTAAAAATAACGGTAGAAATTTAAATAAAACAGTACTCTAAATGTTTAGGCTCTAAATTCTGGAAACAAAAATAAAAAAGTTCGTAAGAATCAAACTCAGGTTGTTGGGTTTATACCACTGTCTGTCCATGTTTTACTTGATCCAGCCCAGGAGGCCTTAACATGGCTTGCCTAGCCGTGCCCGGCCTGGCCCAAACCTAACCCTGGTCCACCCCAAACTATTTGCATGCTTTCGACCGGGCCGGGCTAGAGTTAATCCAATACAACTATTTCTTGATCCAGCCCAAGCTTAGCCCGGTCATACACTTGGTTCAGATCTAGACAGCCTGCCCTGCCCTGATTATTTCCAGAACTATAAGACACACATCTCAACTCCATTCATGTTGCTCCAAAGGTGCGCAACAAATTTTATTCTCTCAAAATTATACTGCTATATGTCTAGAACAATGCATGCATTTAATTTATTCTTCCAATCCCATTTTCCAACGTGTGCGTGGAAAGCGATGTCCCGATCTTGGACTCAGCCTGCAGTCTTCAGCGCGTCCTGGATGATTGCAGTCACTGCAAGTGTGCCAATTGGGCCATTCTTGTAAGCATGAAGCATCGAACCTATACATATATAAAAGAAAGAAACCAAAAGCTTAATCCTTCACAGCACTAGATCGCAAATATATACATACATACCTCTCAGTCCAGATGATCTGTCAGTGCCGGCCAGATTATTTTTTGCAACATTTCTGTATGTAGATGATTTTTCTTGTGTCAGTACAAGTCATTGCAAAAGGAACATAATAAATGTAATGTAATGTATCAAATGAACTGAATTACTCACAGTTCAGTCAAGTTCCCGACAAGGACAAGAGAGAGGATTTCCAACGGCACCGTGCCTGTCAGCTTGTTCCCATTCAGTCGCCTGCCAAAACAAAGAAGGTAAAAGTATTAATTTGTTGACTCCAGAGGAATTGCACTGCACCGATCTGTACTTTGTGTATTCAACAGCTTGCACCTAAACTCACTCTTTTTTTTTTCTTTTTTTTTTTTGCAAAAAAAAAAAACGGTTTATACACTTCAAAACTGTATGTTTCAAGGTTTTTATGGGCTTCGAGTTTCCAATTTTTAGATCACTGGTTGGTGTCTGCGAAAACTTATGATTGCACTTGTGGATACGGCATAATTTTTTCTAGCAACTTTGAGAAAACTTAGAATTGTATTTGCAAGTTTTCTTTTGATAAATTTAGGAGCAAGCACATACAAGAACTGCAATGTTTTGATGTTGCCCAGAGAAGACGGGATAGAGCCACCCAGTGCATTCTTCTGGAGCTCCAATTTCTCAAGGTTCGTCAGCTTGCCCAACGATGGAGGTATAGTTCCTGCCAGGTTGTTCCCATTAAGCCTCCTGAGGACATCAACACATTTTTGCAGTTCAAACAACAGACAGAGTTCACCAGTCTTTCAGCATTCAGTATCTGAAATTGTTGTAACGAAATTCATACAGATAACGCAGCGTGCTGACGGTGCCAAGGGAAGCCGGTATTGCGCCTGTGAGCAAGTTGTCCTGAAGATCAAGGCTCACCAGACTACTCAGGTTGGCTAGTGCTGTTGGTATTGATCCATTCAGGCCATTCCCAAACAACTCACTGCAAACATGGGCAAATCAATTTCTAGCAACTTAGCACTTGTGTAATTTGTGATGTTTCTCAGCAAGTTGCAGTAATTACAGGTACTGAAGGTTCTTCAGTCCGCCCAGTTGCGGAATCAGAGGGCCTGAGATACCTCCTAACCCCAAATCCCTGCACAAGAAATAGATATTTACACTTCAATATACACAAGGTTTTCAGATAAGTATCATTAAATACTGACCCAAGAAGACTAATTTACGCAATAACATGCGGTTTTCGTTAGTCAAAACTTGTGAATCTTGAAGGGATTGCACAAATAAGAATGCTAACTTTCATCCATGGGCTGTACTTTACGTACTGAGTAATGATCCAATGCTTTCCTAGAAGAAAACTATACAGATCGTAAAGCAAAGCAAATTGCCATTACTAACAGTTTAAACTTCAGACCTAATGTAAAATTTGATCTTCAGAACTAGGAGCAAAAAGAGAAATGGATGTGGCATACACACGGATGACGGAGTTGTCATTGTTGCAGGTGATATGAAACCAAGTGCAGGGATTGACAAGGGTTGGATCCCAGCTCTGCAGCACATTGTTGGGGTCCTTCCATGCTAGCCTTTGCGAGTACAGAATGTCACCTTCACATCTCAACATTCAAAATTAGCATATACATCTTTCAGAAAAGAATTCACTTAAAAAATAGTCATCTTTATGATTGATGGCACAGGAAGTATGTGTATACCTTCAGTGTTGCAGCCCACAAGAGTTGCAAGAGCAAGAAGAAGGCCAGTGAGGAGTGCTGCTGCAAATTGAGCCGCCATTGCTGTAAACCTGAGATGAGATGTATTTGGTACACTGAAATGTTAAGAGAGGGAAGGCTTTTATATACAATTGTCCTGAGAAATCAGGGAATGGTTTTCTGACCCAAAGCATTGAAACTTTCCTGGTCAGGTTTAGCTTTTCTCCTCCATTGACCTGATGTTGTACTCTTCTGAAGAATCACGTGCCAAATAATTCCTGGAGTAGATTTATCATACTGAGTAAACTTTTCTCCTCCATTGACCTGATGTTGTACTCTTCTGAAGAATCACGTGCCAAATAATTCCTGGAGTAGATTTATCATACTGAGTTTCTGACCAAGGAAACTTCAGTCTGTAACCCTGTACAATTTCATTTACTGATGGCGATACAGCCTCATTAGATTATTTTGGAACCACGAATTTCAATGAAATACATGAAGTATTGCATAAACGGTAAATCGGATGTTACATTGAAAGATAACTAGATAAAAATTGACCAAATTATGCATTTTTAACATAAACTTTAAGCAGGTTTACCTAATTATTACAATATTTTTGTCGAACATGCCGTAACAGTGTCGTAAAAATCAGCTACTCTTTCCTTAAAAAAAGCTTCCCTTGTACTTTCATGTTCTCGTTAATACCAACTGAAATTCTGGAGGAATAGTGTAACTTATGCTACATTTTTTTATGGTCTGAAGACGCAATACAGTCCCAAGTTTAAAAATCCAAGCAAAAAACTGTTAACCAAATAGGAGAATTATTTGGTGCTCACGGCCCAATGGCCGCTGTGTCCCTATTTGCAGAAGGAATAAGTTCATTTGACCTCCTAAACTCTTACGAAAGTATAATTTTCAATCTCAAACTGCAAAACCAGATGTTTGATCCCTCAACTATCAATACCGTTTATATTACACTCTAAAGCCGATTGAAGGTGGTTTTAGCTGGCATGGCGTCAACGTGGCAGTGGTGGGATAGTTGAGGGGATGACGTGCCAACCAGTCAACTCAACATAATGGCCAAACAAATAAAAATATATGGTGGGACCCACATGTCATGCTCTAGGCTTTCTTCCACTAGGTCCTCTCTCTCGTCTCTGCCTCCCCCATCAGGACTGAGTGACGGCGGCGGCTCTAGTTGATGCCAACACTGGCGATCGACAATTCCTTGCTCCAGCAATGTCGACACGATGCAGACGAGTACTAGAGGCTTCGGCTACTATGCACGGCTCGGGCACCAGTGTAATATCCCGTTTAGTTAAAAGAAAATAGAAAGAAATTAGGTAGTAATTGAAGAGAAAAGAGGGGGTTCAAACGGTCAATGGCCTGCTGGCCCCCAAAACCCGCCTTGACCCGGCGAGGGGGCAAAGTTGAACCCAGCCGCCGCGCGCCGCCCTGATGTCGCAAGCCCTAGCCGCCCAAACTGCTGCACCGCCGGCTTCCTTGCCATCGTACCACTCCCAACTCCTGCTACAGCCCTGCCGCACCAAACCGAGTCGCCTCCTTGCCACCTTGCTGACGTACCATGTCGCGCCGCTGCTGCTGTAGTGTTGCTTCTACCAAGGGAGGATCAAGGGAAGGCAAGCAAGGGAGGAAAGAAGACCAGCAAGGAAAATGAAGCAAGAGAAGAGGAAGGAGAAGAACAAGAAGGAAGAGAAGAGGAAGAATTATGGTTTCGTGATGTAACCCTAGGGTTTCGTGATGCAACCACGATTGTCATCCGATTTCGAGTGGTAACGATATGGAAATCATTGCCATGATATTAGATTGATATTTAATAAAAGGTAAAAGTATATTGATCGTGGGAATTGGTAGATTGGTGATGCCCTGTTTCGGGTAGTTGTATTACAGAACCTTGTGAGGGAGTTTTAGTGTATCTACGTTATTTTTCATAACTTTTCCATGTTAGGAAAGCTGTAAGCTATTGTCTAATATTTCCATAGAGTGCAAGATCACAATATTTAGTTAAGCGGTATCAACGTTGTGGCTTTTGAAGCGTTAGCTGTCCAGAATTCCATCACCATTAACAGCAGTCGTGTAGATTGTTTTATTACGTACAGTAGATGGTCGAATTAAATTATAGTTATAACTAGGTTTAGTTAGATAATTCTTCATAGTTTATAGAAGTGGTATGGTTTAGTATTTTTCATATGGTAGAAAAATAGATATAAAATTGTTAATTTTGTTGTTATGTAATGTCCCAGATTAACCTTTGAGGTTTAAAACGGAGATTTAGATGACGTAATCAGAGAGTTTGCACAACTAGGAAAGTATATCAAATTTTGTGTAAATTCTAGAAAATATAGAGTTTTCTATGTTTGGATTCCCGGGGTAAAAATTATGGATGTTTGATCACCTGGACAGTTGTCGAACTCGGGAGCGAAGGATCACGGTTTCTTTGTGTATTCCACACTAGTCTCATGACCAGTAGCTAGGGTACACAGTCAAACAAAAGGTGATAGCATAACCATAACATGCGGTTCATTCATAAAACTTAAGTTTATTACACAGGGTCATAATACAGAAAGCAAGATACAACAGAAGTAAAAGCAATAAGGTAGACCACACGACAACGGAAGCAAAAGCAATAAGGTAGACCACACGATTCACCACAGGCAATCGTCTGGGGGCGTAGCCTAGTCATCCAAGTTCTCGTCCTCCCCGTAATACTCTTCTCCTGATCAATAATTTGTTAATCAATGTGAGTATAAATGAATGTACTCTGCAAGTTACACCCAATAATAGATATAATGCATGCATGATAATGTCAAAAGAAGGCTTATATGGCTGTTTTGCACAAAGCTACATTTTCCACTTGAAATACTCTTACTAAGTTCCAAGGCATTTTTATCTTGTACTAAAAGTCAAATTTTTATTTTGATTCATCAATTCTCAAGTGTAGGATAAACTTCCATACACAATGGTGAAGGATTGCCCCCTTACACTAGGCTTACTGCCCAAATTTTCCAAGTGGATAAACTATCCAAAAACATTTGCCAAATTTATTTTTAAAACAAAACCAAAGTCTAACTTTGAGTGGCTTTGCTCAGTATGTCTATGACCGTGGACACGGCTATTCGAATAGTTTTTAACACTCTACAGAGGTTGTACAGCTTTACCCATAAGAGATAGTTTGTTTAATATGTCGGCCAAGATACGCTTCCAAAGGCGTGCGACTAAGCAGATATCACGAGGCCTTTACAATATATTATTCCAACGTAGTTATGCCTACTAAGGTTTCGCTTCCTTTGGACTCACCGCCGAAAGCCCCCTCTTGTGCCATATGGGAATAATAAGTCACTCAGACATCCACACAACCAGATGGCACAACCACAGTGAAATATTGTAAATTATTTAGCCTAGTCCCGCCCGCACAGGACATGTGGTAGTACAATGCAGCTTTGCAAGATGTGGATCGAAGACCAGTCCTTAATTTATTTGGGTGACTTTTCATAAAAACCCTAGTCTCGATCATAGAAATGAATCGATCCCGTGCATAAACCTGCACCAACCAAACATCCATTTTGCCCAGATCTAAACCAATTTTTATTCATTTTCCAAGTAAAATCATTTGCTAAAAATTTTATGGTAAAGACAATACCATAGCTGTGAGGACCCCAATTTATTTGGTTTGTAATGCTAACCAACCACCGGTCCTAGCATCACAAATCAAATAAACTGATCCTCGAGATATGTATACTTCCTGCAGTATACACACCTCACAACAAAAGTATGCATCAACTCCATTCCAAACATAGAGTCCAAACATCACACTACAAACGGAAGATAAACAAATAGTAACAATATTACGCATATAGGCCGACAGTGCCACAAGATACACAAATAGACAACAACGACAATGAAGCAAAAGTGCCATAAGATGGCTATAAACAAAGCCAATCGGTGTGCCTCCAACCCACAAGGCATCCGACCGAACGCCAAGACTAGTCGTCACCCACGGCGACAAAGACGACTCACGTAGTGAGGCCCCGAGGCTCACCTTCTTCCTCTGCAACAAAACATTAAGCAAAGCACCGAGTACAAAGATTGTCTTTGTACCCGCAAGACCGACGTGTGAACTAGCGGCACTGCTCATATGCTACATGCAGGCTTGTTTGGTGGAGGTCATATGGTTCATTTGCATAAAGCCAATTTTCATTTGCAATAATGTAATACATTTAAAGGCAAGTTTGCAATTCATTTTAATGTTGAAATACAGTAAGGATAATAATAGCAAAAGAGTAAGTAAAAACATCCTAGAAGTGACTATCCCAATAGTCACCACAACAATAGCACGAATCCCATTCGTACACCCATCAAGTTTTAATTTAAATGTTGTAGTCTAACTCTTGGAAGACCTTGCCAAGCGTGTCCATAACCTAGACGAGGCTATTCGAATAGTTTGAACCCCGCAGGTGTACCAATGTACCCACACTTCGATCGCCTTTAAGCCAAAACACACTTCCAAGGTATGCCAACACGACTAAGTCCTACGAGACTGTTTCCAATATTGTGTATTAACTACGAGCCGCTCGTATGGATAGAAACCCATACGCTACATGGTAAAGCCGAAAGACAACTACCCACTCGTGATAAAGCTTTTCTGACAACTACCATGCTCCCACCTCCATCCCTCCTGCGACCTCCTGCGACCGGAGCCAATACACGCCAAAGTACTAGGTCAAGAGAGGTCCCATATACTCTAGTGTGGTTAGCACGCAAAATGCTTGGTTGATGTAACAAGATGTTCGGTCCTTGTTGACTCTGCACCATTCCATCCACACCCAACAGATCACACCAATCATACCACAGTGCCCAAGTCTAAATCATTTTTGGTTTTCAGCTTTAGTTTTTCAATTAAACATAGCAAAAATGCTGAAACAATAAGTTATAGTAAATTTTGTGTGATCAAGGTTACTGACTAAAGTCGATAACCGCTTGATTCTACCGATAGCTAAGCATATCTAAGCAATTTGACCCGGATCTACTAAGTGACAAGAGACCATCCAGCGGCCTCTAATCACAGCAAATAACCTAGGCTCAGGTAGTAGAGATCAATATTTTGTCTACAGGATATGCAGCTACGGATTTAACTAATCAATTTAACACAAATTAAGCAATGCATACATACAGCTGAAACAAAATATTAGACTTTAAAATACTGGGATAGGAATGATCAAACTGCTTGCCTGGGTGCTGTTGCTCAATAAGGTGCGGAGGATCGTCCTCAGGGTTGCCGCAAATATCGAAGCCTAACGATCGAACATAACAGCAAATAAGAACGAATAACACCGACAAAACTCAAACATACAACAACATCAAAACAAGCCAAAACTCACACAGCAGCCTAAGCATGAAATAACAAAATTTCAGAAACAGAGAACAATTCATTTTAAGTTATTAATAATTTTCTATGAATTTTCTAAGCTAAAAACACAACAAGCACTAGTTAATTACTTAACAGATTTTCACGAACAGAAACAGTGTGCAAAACCTATTCTAATAGTTAGTATACTGAAAATGAAATTTTACAGAATTGGGTTCATTGAATTTGGACAATTATTGGAAGAGATATGCATTTTCTAATTTAGAAGATACCTAAGGCATCATTTTATTAATTAACAGATTCTTGCTACAGAGACATGGATGAAACTAATTTTTGTAAATAATACATTTAAAAAGAAAATTAACAGCACTGGTTTCATGCAATTTGGATAAAAATTGAATTAGCTATGCATTTTACAAGTTTAATTGATTTAACAGTGCAACAGAAACGCATTTCAGAAATACTAAAGCACTTAATACTTCTTCTCTCACGCACGGCTAGCCCGACCATCGGCGAGTGGGCCGCGAAAATGCTTGACGAGCGGACGCTCGCATAAGGTGACGTCAAGGCGTATTCAAAGAATACGTCTTCGCTTAACGTAACGTAATCCTAACACATATGCCCAAAGAAAATACGCTTCATGAAAGAGAAAACGCATTAACAAAACTACACAATCCCTAACCGACATTCCGGCCCACATAACGAGACTCGAGAATTAAAACGATTAGATTTGAATCCTAAAACAGGTTTAACACCGAGAGGCCCACAAGTCGCTGACCTAACAGAACTGTGTTTAGCGATAACTAAGCTTCGCGGCTGCGTCGCACGCGACGGGACGGCAGCGCGCAGCGCGCAGTGTTCTAGCAACCCGGTGAGTTTCAAGACGAGTGAGTGGTACCTTAAGGTTCGCAAAGACCTCACGAACCGGTGACGGTGGCGCGAGCCCAATGGTCGCCGGAGATGGGCTCACGACGGTCGGAGGCGGAGAAGAAGCTACGGCTCTCGCAGAAGACGCTCTGAGACTTCGAAGCCGGGAAGGTGCGCCACGGAATCGCCTCGACTCCGGGAGCAATAAGCACAAGATAACGTCGAAGAAGAAGGTCCGAGGCGGCCGAATTGCCGCGGCGGCGGAACACCGTGATTGGAGAAGAAAGGGTCGCGCACCTCAACGATGCACCAAAGACAAAAATGAAGCCATCATTAGCTTCGCATCAATGCGATCCGGGACCAAGTGTCGGCCGAAACTCACCGAGCACTAGCAAGCTTGCAGAGCCGAGACCAACGGAGTTGGGGACGAAGAAGTGGCTCCGGACGATTCACTGGATGCCACGAGCTCGGGATGGGAAAAATGGATGCGGCACCGAGTGTGGTTCACGATGGTGAGGTTGCGGGCTCAAGGGCTTCTCCAACGCGGCAGTGCTACCTTCGTTTCCTTCTCCGGCCGAAACAAGAAATCGGGCGGAGATAACACGAGAACGCAAAGGAGAAGAAGTGGATGAGCTCAGGGCTTTTATGAAGTCACGGCGATGCCTCCCAACCGGGACACGAGGGCATAAAGGTGGCAAGCGGCGAGTGCGTGGCAAACATGCACGCACGCGCGCGAGCTCGGTGGTGCGGAGAAGACGAGGTTGATGCCGGCAGTGGGACCCACATGTCGCGACAAACGGCGGTGCGAACCGGTGGTTTGATTTGATCAAGAACACAACCGACCGTTGGATCTAAAACGGACGGCCGGGATTGGTGTATGCATTCGACAGTCGGTTGCATACGCGGCGTGGATCGCTCGATCTTCATCGGACGGTTACGATCGATTGGACTCGCGCGGCGGCAGTGCAGCTAGGCGGTGCGACCGAGTCGAGTGGTGCGGTCGGACTCGAGCCCGAGTTGGGTTCGGGCCCGAGGAACAATACTTTTAGAATTTGATTTAAAAGACAGAGAAGGTTTGGGGAATTTTAGAGGTAGCTCCTGAGCTCCAAAAATTTCGAAATTTTTATGGTAGCTACTAGGGACAGAGGACAACCTTGTATAATTTTTCCAGAACTTTTATGCACTGCATTGTTCTAGAGAAAATTCACAAGCTGCTGTACAGGAGTTTGACCAGATTTCAAACAGAGTTGACTTGGCCATTTGAAATAGCAAACAAAATCTAAAAATTGTGAAATAATTCAGGAGGTAGATAGGATGATCAAGATGCTAGGAAAAATAGTTTCAGAGGATGATCACAAGTTTGAAGGCTAAGAATCTGATAACAACAATTTCCAATCACAAGAATTAAATTCTACAAATTGAAATTGCTAGGAAAATTGTAGAAACTTTCAAATGATTTGAAGAGACAACAAAAGTTTTTATTTCTCCTCAAAATTTTACATTTGAAATACAAACCCTAAGTTAGGGCTGTACAAATCTCCCCCTTACAGAATCTCGCCAGATTCGATCACCGAGAAAGAAGGGCGGCAATCTGCTCGAGACGATCTTCGCGTTCCCAAGTGGCTTCATCCTGGAGTGGTTCGACCACCGAACTTTGAGGAACTTAATCACACGGTTCCTCGCTCGCGTTCAGCTTCTTCGAGGATACGAACGGACGCTCACGATAAGACGATCTTCCCGCACATCGATATTTTCCAATGGTGTTTCCTTAATTGAACACGAAGGCATTTCTTCAATTGTGACACATGGAAAACATCGTGCACTCCTTCAAGTGTAGCCGGCAACTCCAACTTGTATGCAACAGCTCCACTTTCTTGATGATGCGATATGGCCCACATATCGAGGAGCTAGCTTGCCCTTGACACCAAACGACGGTGTCCCTTCAAAGGCGAGACCTTGAGATACACAAAGTCATTGGGCCGAAACTCACCTCACGGCGACGCCGACCGCATAGCTCTTACGCTCGATCGAGCTACGAGCAAGTGCTCACGAATCAACTGCACTTGACTTTCAGCCTCATTGATCGAATCCGGGCCAAAGAACTGCCTTTCACCAGTTTCTGACCAGTTCAACGGTGTTCTGCAGCGCCGACCGTACAAAGCCTCAAACGGTGCCATACCGAGACTAGCCTGGAAGCTGTTGTTGTAGGAGAACTCGGCAAGCGGTAGGCACTTCTCCCAATTCTTCCCATAGGAAAGAACACAAGCACGGAGCATATCTTCAAGCACCTGATTGACGCGCTCCGTCTGACCATCGGTCTGAGGATGATAGGCCGTGCTGAAAGTAAGACGAGTTCCCATGGCCTCCTGCAGACTATGCCAAACCGAGAGGTAAACAACGCCTACAGTCGAACACAATCGTCTTGGGTACACCATGCAAACTCACAATCCTTGATACATAGAGCTCGGCTAGAGGTTCCACACGGAGCTGACTCTTGACCGAAAGGAAATGCGCCACTTTAGTTAGCCTGTCAATGACAACCCAAATGGCGTCGTTTCCCTTGGATGAACGGGCAAACCGGTGATGAAATCCATGCCTACTGTAATCCCACTTCCACTCGGTATAGGCAAGGGTGAAGAAGACCACTGACGCCGATGCTCGCCTTGACGCGACAACATACGTCACATCTGGCAACGAACCTGGCAATCTCGCGCTTCATGCGAGTCCACCAGAATCTCTGACGCAGATCTTGATACATTTTGGTGGCCCCGGGATGGATGGACAAAGGCGAATCATGGGCCTCTGAAGAATCAAATCCGCACTGGGACCTTTGGGACCACAAGACGCTGCCAAACCGCACAACACCGTGCTCATCTTCTGTAAAGCATTTAGCTGAACCATCCCTGATGTTCTGCTTGATTTTGCCCATACCAACATCTGATTGCTGTGCTGACTTGATTTGATCCACCAAGGTTGGTTGCACAATCAGGGCAGTAAGGGAACCGTGCTCAACCAAACCCAAGTTGAGGCGCTGAAATTTCGCAAGAAGTGCAGTTCTTGCTCTTGGATCATCGAGTATTGCAATACACCTTTCGGCTAAGTGCATCAAGAACCACATTGGCCTTGCGGATGATACCGAATACCCATATCATAATCTTTGATCAATTCTAGCCATCTCCTCTGCTGAGGTTCAGATCTGGTGAGTGAATAAGTATTTCAAACTCTTGTGATCGGAATACACCTCACGGCGTTTCAGATCAAATAATGCCGCCAAATCTTGAGTGCATGAACTCTGCAGACAAGCTCTAAATCATGGGTGGGATAGTTGAGCTCATGAGGCCTCAGTGCCTAGATGCATAGGCAACCGCCTTGCCTTCTTGCATAAGAACACACCCGAGTCCCCGACGAGAGCATCGCAATAAATATCGAAGTTCTTGTGGATATCGGGAAGAGTAAGGACTGGAGTGAAGTCAATCGCTGTTTGAGCTCCCAAAGCTCTCATCACAAGCGAGGACCACACAAACTTCTTGTCCTTCTTGAGCAATTCGGTCATTGGCTTTGCGATCTTGGAGAAGTTCTCGATAAAGCGGCGGTAGTAGCCCGCTAGACCAAGAAAACTCCGCACATCGTGGACTCGACTTGGCCGCCCCAAGATAGAACATCGCCGACTTTGTTTGGGATCTACAACTATTCCTCCACTGAAAGAACATGGCCCAAAATGCCACTTCCTTCAACCAGAACTCACATTTCTTTGAACTTTGCATACAAACTGATGCTCCATAACTTGCCCAAAATAATCTTGGATGCTCGGCATGCTCGCTTGATCTTGGAATAGATAAGAATATCATCAATAAAGACCACCACAAATTTGTCCAAATACTCCATGAATACTGAATTCATAAGGTTCATGAACAAAGTGGAGCATTGGTTAGACCGAAGACATGACGGTGTACTCGTATAGGCCATAACGAGTAGTGAAAGCCGTCTTGAATATCCTCACTACGATCCGGACTTGATGATAGCCCGATCTCGGATCAATCTTGGAGAACACTGGGCTCCGGACAACTGGTCAAAAGATCATCAATGCGGGCGAGAGGATATTTGTTCTTCACCGTCACTTCATTGAGAGGACGGTAATCAACACACATGCGCAAAGTCTTGTCCTTCTTCTTCACAAAGATCACCTGACAACCCCAAGGAGATGAATCGACGGATGAAACCCTTTGCTTGGAGCTCACCAAGTCGCTTCTTCAATTCTTCTAGCTCATTGGGAGGCATTCGATCACGCGCCTTCAAATCGAGCGATGCCGGGCAGCAACTCGATGACAAACTCGGATCTCGAACGGAGGCATCCTGTAAATCTTGGGAAAGACATCCCAAAGTCGAGATACTATGGGAACATCCACGAATACGCAAAGTGGCTTAAGCTTCTATTGCACATAGATGCGGCCCTGAAGCCGCGGCGAAAATCCGACCGCTTTCGCCCAAGAAGGTGGTAAGATAGACAGTCTTCTGGCACAATCAATCGCCCCAAGTCTTTGGGACAACCAATCCATGCCAAGAATCACATCCGGACTTGCTGAGCAGGCGAGTAATAAGATTTGCTAAAAATCCCACTCCTTGACTATGATAGGAACATCCGGCATTGTAAATCGCTCTCATTTCCGACCCGGAGAGCGGATGAGCAAAGGAACTTCTAAGGAACACAATGAAGACCACTAGCAGCAGCAAATGATCTTGAAATAAAGAATGCGATGCTCGAGAATCAAATAATACTGCAGCGGGGCGAGAATTAACAAGAAGTGTACCCATCACAACATCGGCGCCTCCCGAGCCTCCTCGGTGAAAGGTGGTTCACTCGGCCGCCGCACCACCACAGGCTTCGGATCATCTTACGTCGGTGGGTGACCACTCCCTGCCCGCGTCCTCCATTAGGGCGAGGGGCTGCGCAACACTCGAGGGCGTTCGCATAATGGCCCTTGTTGTGGCGGCGAAAACAAGTGACCTCGGCCGCCGGATTGCGAGGCCGCTCTGTCTTGGATCGCGGCGACGCGTGGTGAAACACGGCTGTGGTGGGCGAGGAGCGGTGCAGATGGCCTCGGCGCGGTGGAGCAAAAGAACGAGCCACAGTCTTGCCGCCCACCAGAGGACGAGCGAGGTGGTGTGAGTAGACCGATCGCCTCCCATTTGCGCTGCGGACTCGCCAGCCGCCTTAGCCTTATGCTCGGCAACAATGGCCTTATCTACCAAGGCACGAAAGTGCGAGAAGTCCACAATAGATAGCTTGTCCTGCGGCTCCTCGGACAAGCCATCCATAAACTTCTCTGCTTAGCCTCATCGAGGCCACCTCTCCCGAGCATAACGAGCGGATGATTGAACTCGCATGTACTCCGTCCGCATTTGCGCCCTTGCTTGAGCACGAAAACTCCTTCTTCTTGACTTCATCGGGCCATCGGGGATGTGGGCCCGACGAAAAGCGATCGAACTCTTCCCACGCGACCACATGGCGCGCGTCGTGCATGGCGAGATAGTTCTCCCACCATGAGAGTGCTGCGCCCTCAAGGCGGTGGGGCGCGAAGAGTGCCTTATCTGCGCTGGCATCGAGCTATGTTGAGCTTTCGCTCAACCATGCGCGACCAATCATCTGCATCGAGGGTCCTCGGAGCGGGAGAAAGTTGGCGGTGCGTGCGGAGGAACTCGCAAGTCCCCGCGAGTCGGTGGCGCCACCACCGGCAGAGTGGAGGTATTCCTAGCAATAACCTCCAAGATGCGCGTGCGGTCCATGCGGTTTCGCTCGATCGGCGAGAACCTCACCATGGTCGGAGGAGGGAAGCTCCTCATCATGACCACCAATGATTCCACCACTACGAGTTCCGCCACCATCTGTTCCACTAAAACAAGTTAGCAACAATTTAGAAGCAAGAAAGCCCGAAATTTCTCAAAGCAATTCGAGAACAAACACAACGCAGATAAAGTTCGACCAAAAAAATCGGACATATAACTACTCACTTTACATCTTACCCTATTACTCCCACGATTTTCCATAGTTCTCCCAAAACTAATTCCACCAAATAAGTAACTACCTTTTGAAAAGGAAGAGAGAAACCAAGTTCTCAAAACTCAAATTAGAGTAAGGTGAGAGTAGAAAGCTAAGATAGGTAAGGAATAAAATCGAGAATCTGCTAGGTTTCATAAACCTTTTATAATTTGAAAATAAGACTTTCAAAATATCCTAAGGACGACTATGCTTGGGTTGCTACGGTGTAATGGCTCGATACCAACTTTGTGAGGACCCCAATTTATTTGGTTTGTAATGTAACCAACCACCGGTCCTAGCATCACAAATCAAATAAAGCGATCCTCGAGATATGTATACTTCCCGAAGCGTTATACACACCTCACAACAAAAGTATGCATCAACTCCATTCCAAACATAGAGTCCAAACATCACACTACAAACGGAAGATAAACAAATAGTAACAATATTATGGACATAGGCGGCGGGCCACAAGATACACAAATAGACAACAACGACGGTGAAGCAAAGTGCCATAAGATGGCTATAAACAAAGCCAATCGGTGTGCCTCCAACCCACAAGGCATCGGCCCAGGACGCCAAGACTAGTCGTCACCCACGAAGCGGCACCTGACTCACCAAGTGAGGCCCACGAGGCTCACCTTCTTCCTCTGCAACAAAAACATTAAGCAAAGCACACGAGTACAAAGATTGTCTTTGTACCCGCAAGACTGACGTGTGAACTAGCGCACTGTTCATATGCTACATGCGAGCTTGTTTGGTGGAGGTCATATGGTTCATTTGCATAAAGCCAATTTTCATTTGCAATAATGTAATACGGTTTAAAGGCAAGTTTGCAATTCATTTTTAATGTTGAAATACAAGATGGATAATAATAGCAAAAGAGTAAGTAAAAACATCCTAGAAGTGACTATCCCAATAGTCACCACAACAATAGCACGAATCCCAGTTTCGTGCCACCCATCAAGTTTTAATTTAAATGTTGTAGTCTAACTCTTGGAAGACCTTGCCAAGCGTGTCCATAACCTAGGGCGAGGCTATTCAATAGTTTGAACCTGCAGGGTGTACCAATGTACCCACACTTGGATCGCCTTTAAGCCAAAACACACTTAGAAGGTATGCAAGCCTGACTAAGTCCTACGAGACTGTTTCCAATATTGTGTATTAACTACTGAGCGCTCGTATGGATAGAAACCCATACGCTTACATGGTAAAGCCGAAAAGACAACTACCCACTCGGGATAAAGCTTTTGGACAACTACCATGCTCCCACCTCCATCCCTCCTGCGACCTCCTGCGACCGAGCCAATACACGCCAAAGTACTAGGTCAAGAGAGGTCCCATATACTCTAGTGTGGTTAGCACGCAAAATGCTTGGTTGGTGTAACAAGATGTTCGGTCCTTGTTGACTCGGGCACCATTCAGTCACACCCAACAGATCACACCAATCATACCGTTGTGCCCAAGTCTAAATCATTTTGGTTTTCGTTTTAGTTTTCAATTAAACATAGCAAAAATGCTGAAACAATAAGTTATAGTAAATTTTGTGTGATCAAGGTTACCGACTAAAGTCGATAACCGCTTGATTCTACCGATAGCTAAGCATATCTAAGCAATTTGACCGGATCTACTAAGTGACAAGAGACCATCCAGCCTCTAATCACAACAAATAACCTAGGCTCGGGTAGTAGAGATCAATATTTTGTCTACAGGATATGCGACTACGGATTTAACTAATCAATTTAACACAAATTAAGCAATGCATACATACAATTGAAACAAAATATTAGACTTTAAAATCTTGGGATAGGAATGATCAAGCTGCTTGCACAGGTCTTTGTTGCTCAATAAGGTGCGGAGGATCGTCCTCGGGGTTGCCGCAAATATCGAAGCCTAACGATCGAACATAACAACAAATAAGAACGAATAACACCGACAAAACTCAAACATACAACAACATCAAAACAAGCCAAAACTCACACAAAGACCTAAGCATGAAATAACAAAATTTCAGAAACAGAGAAACAATTCATTTTAAGTTATTAATAATTTTCTATGAATTTTCTAAGCTAAAAACACAACAAGCACTAGTTAATTACTTAACAGATTTTCACGAATGAAACAGTGTGCAAAACCTATTCTAATAGTTAGTATACTGAAAATGAAATTTCTGAGTGGGTTCATTGAATTTGGACAATTATTGGAAGAGATATGCATTTTCTAATTTAGAAGATACCTAAGGCATCATTTTATTAATTAACAGATTCTTGCTCTGAGACATGGATGAAACTAATTTTTGTAAATAATACATTTAAAAGAAAATTAACAACCTGGTTTCATGCAATTTGGATAAAAATTGAATTAGCTATGCATTTTACAAGTTTAATTGATTTAACATTACAATGAAACGCATTTGAAATACTAAAGCACTTAATACTTCTTCTCTGGCGCACGGCTAGCCCGACCAGCGATCGACAGCGGGCGCGCGAAAATGCGACGAGCGGTTGCGCATAAGGTGGCGTCGAAGGCGT
This sequence comes from Ampelocalamus luodianensis, assembly GCA_036346255.1. NCBI lineage: Eukaryota > Viridiplantae > Streptophyta > Magnoliopsida > Poales > Poaceae > Ampelocalamus > Ampelocalamus luodianensis. Next base: position 20,844,841 of record CM070638.1, on the reverse strand, counting down.
ATTCAAAGAATCGTCTTGACTAACGAAACGTAATCCTAACACATATGCCCGGCAAAAATACGCTTCATGAAAGAAAAACGCATTAACAAAACTACACAATCCCTAAGCGACATTCCGGGCCCACATAACGAGACTCGGAGAATTAAAGCGATTAGATTTGAATCCTAAAGCAGGTTTAACACGAGAGGGCCCACAAGTCGGTGACCTAACGAAACAGTTTAGCGATAACTAAGCTTCGCGGCTCGTCGGCACGACGCGCGGGACGGCGCGCGCGCGCGCAGTGTTCTAGCAACCCGGTGAGTTTCAAGGCGAGTGAGTGGTACCTTAAGGTTCGCAAAGACCTCACGAACGGTGGCGGTGACGCGGAGCCCAATGGTCGCGGAGATGGGCTCACGACGGCGGAGGCGGAGAAAAGCTACGGCTCGCGGAGAGGCGCTCTGAGACCGAGAAGCCGGGAAGGTGCGCCACGGAATCGCCTCGACTCCGGAGCAATAAGCACAAGATAACGTCGAAGAAGAAGGTCCGGCGGCGGAATTGCCGCGGCGGCGAACACCGTGATTGGAGAAGAAAGGGTCGCGCGACCTCAACGATGCACCAAAGACAAAAATGAAGCCATCATTAGCCCGATTGCATCAATGCGATCCGAAGGACCAAGTGTCGGCGGAAACTCACGGAGCACTAGCAAGCTTGCGGGCCGAGACCAACGGAGTTGGGGCGAAGAAGTGGCTCGGACGATTCACTTTGGATGCCACGAGCTCGGGATGGGAAAAATGGATGCGACGCGAGTGTGGTTCCGCGATGGTGAGGTTGCGGGCTCAAGGGCTTCTCCAGCGCGCGGTGCTACCTTCGTTTCCTTCTCCGGCGAAACAAGAAATCGGGCGGAGATAACACGAGAACGCAAAGGAGAAGAAGTGGATGAGCTCGGGGCTTTTATGAAGTCACGGCGATGCCTCCCACCGGACACGAGGGCATAAAGGTGGCGGCGGCGAGTGCGTGGCAAACATGCACGCGCGACGCGAGCTCGGTGAGGTGCGGAGAAGACGAGGTTGATCTTGACGGTGGGACCCACATGTCGGCGACAAACGGCGGTGCGAACGGTGGTTTGATTTGATCGACAACACACCGACCGTTGGATCTAAAGCGGACGGTGGGATTGGTGTATGCATTGAACAGTCGGTTGCATCAGCGGCGTGGATCGTTCGATCTTCATCGGACGATTACGATCGATTGGACTCGCGCAGTGCAGCTAGGCGGTGCGACCGAGTCGAGTGGTGCGGGTCGGACTCGAGCACGAGTTGGGTTCGGGCGAGAGCGATACTTTAGAATTTGATTTAAAAGACAGAGAAGGTTTGGGAATTTTAGAGGTAGCTCCTGAGCTCCAAAAATTTCAAAATTTTATGGTAGCTACTAGGGACAGAGGACAACCTTGTATAATTTTTCCAGAACTTTTATGCACTGCATTGTTCTAGAGAAAATTCACAAGCTGCTGTACAGGGAGTTTGACCAGATTTCAAACAGAGTTGACTTGGCCATTTGAAATAGCAAACAAAATCTAAAAATTGTGAAATAATTCAGGGAGGTAGATAGGATGATCAAGATGCTAGGAAAAATAGTTTCAGAGGATGATCACAAGTTTGAAGGCTAAGAATCTGATAACAACAATTTCCAATCACAAGAATTAAATTCTACAAATTGGAAATTGCTAGGGAAAATTGTAGAAACTTTCAAATGATTTGAAGAGACAACAAAAGTTTTTATTTCTCCTCAAAATTTTACATTTGAAATACAAACCCTAAGTTAGGGCTGTTACAATAGCCTCATTTTAAATCATGTCTGAATAATTTGGCTAAATTCCCCAAATCAAGATCTTTGGTCTAAACTTTAACTAAGCATAATTTTCTAACATGTTCTAGTCATACTAGTGTACCAACCAGATTTTCCACTAAGGTGACAAGGGATTGACAACTTCAAATTCAATATTGGATGTACAATGGTAAAGGAATTAACTAGTAATTTAAAACAGGAATTTAAATTACTAGAGCATAAATAAGCATGCAATAATAGTTTAAAATTTTTAAATAATTTTAAATACTGGGCTCAGTTATGATCAAAGAATATAACTTACCTTGCTCGTATGCTTGAGGATCTAACTCTTCAAAAAGATCAGCTTCCTTAGAGTCGTCGAAATCTACATGCGAAAATGAGCTAAATTCAAATAAAATTCAAATAAAAATACAAATGATTTCCAAATTAAATAATTTTAGTTTAGTTGGCTAGATCTTGAATTTAGATGATTTTAGAAATTTGAATCATCGAATTCGGAGCTCGAACGAAGGAGAATGGGCTCTCGAAGGAGGTTTCAACTACCTGATCGAAAGGGTTTCGACTACCTGGTCGAAAGGGGTTTCAACTATAGCCTGAAGTGGCAGCGCGGCGAAGTCTATCAACGGGGCTCTTCGGGCTCTCATGCCAAATTACAACCCAGCGATGCCTGGAGCTAACCAACGCGCGCATGAGAGCAAATGAGCTACTAGGAGCTCACGAGAGGAGATGCGGTGGTGGAAATGCCCCTTTGGTCGGAGATGAAGACGAAGCTCAAATCCGAAAGCTCCTGAGGACCAAAACAATATCCGGTTAGGGGATAAGTTCCTCATGTCTTGGAACACGAAACGACACGGGTAGAGAGGAAGGAGTTTCACAGTGGCAGCCGGAACGACGATGAGGTGCGGCGGCCAGAAATTTAGAGCTCGCTTCTTTGAGGTTTCTCTCGGTTAGAATGGAAAAGAGAGGAGGGAGAGTGGTTCAAGGAAGCAAATAGTGAGGAAAGGAGTTCTAGGGGGCTTTATACAGGTCGGGACGGAGGGCGCGAGAGAGGGCACCGCATGTCATTGACGCGCTCGGGTGACGACACATGGGCATGGGTGGCGTTGGTAGTTGAGGGAGGTGACGGGGAGTTAAGGCTGAGACAGGGCATGGGCAAGAACCGGCGCGCGATTGCGAGAAATTGGGCGGAGGTGGCGCCACAGTGCGATCCTGGCGAGCCATGGTGCGCGCGCTTGGGTGAGCTGGCGAGGGCGCTGCCGCATGGAGACAAAGGGTTGCCAGCGGGCCCGGTCAGTTAGCGACAGAGGAAGAGATTCGGGTCGGTCTGGTTAGGTGGCTGGTCTAAACCGAGTGGCTGGTCGAAACCGAGTGGGTTTAAAATAATTGAGGAAAAGCTCTTAAAGATTCATAAAATTCCAGAAAATAACTAAATTTTATTTTTAACTATAATTTGAAATTTGGGCTATTACAACAATGGGTGAGTTGTCCGGTGAAAAGGGGTTAATTGTATCGGGTTGCGCATAGTAGCGATATTGAGTTGTGTTATGTGCTTATACCGTTGTTGCATGTTTTTGAAGTGTGTTATTGGTTTTATCCATGGAGTGTTGCTTCGAGTTCGGTGCCACCTTTGCATCGTTCCGGTTTCCATAGCTAAAAGACAAGTGCATAGTAGAGCAGTAGACATCGATTTGTTTGCCATTTGTCTTTACAATTATATTGCCATGAACTTTATTTATACTTAATTAAATTTCATACTAATGATGATATGACAATGACAATGACATGGCAATGGTGATGATATGATGATAATAGAACAAATTGCATTTTTGCATCATATGCACAATCCTATCATGAATGATGGAGATCACTTCCGATGATTATAAGATATCTACCTTGGTGGTAGAACTCCACAGGAGTGGAGAGACCCTTGGTTCCTTATTGAATGAGTTGGAGAAATGGTGAACACTATCACGGGTGTTCACTCATGCTATACTGGTATAAGCGATGAGATGAGCAAAAGTGCATGTATAGTAAATATGCATTGCATTAATGGGAAGTTGATGATATTACTTGAACATATGAATAATGATTATACTATCCTTCATAATTGATAAACTGTTTGTTTATTGTTCTATTAAGTTCTTGTTGAGTTTTGGGCCCACTCTTGTTTTGTTGTTGTTTTTAGGTGACCGTTGACAACAACATGTATGGATGGAGTAGTACATGTGCATCACATGCAAACAATCACAGAGACATTTACTTAGTTGTTTTCAGTAAATCTAGACACATGATGCTTAGAACTTGATTTATTTATTTATGGTTTGGTTATATTATTAATCGTGCTAACCAATGTTTCTGAGCGCACGATTCGAGGCATTCGTCGGGCACGAGTGACCTGAGCATTTCTCAGGCGCGTGTGACCTGAGCATTCTTGGGCGCATGGTTCCAAGCAGTGAAAGTTAAACGTTTATGCATTTATATTGTTTTGTTTGTTGATAGGCGACCCGTTGTGGGGTTTTATTCTATGTATTGCTTACTGGAATTATGGGTAAATATGGTTTTAAATTGTTAGTGAGAATGATTTATGTGACATTTTTTGCTCTGTTGTGAGAGGTGACATTCTTGGCTTTGTGATGGGGCCAAGGTGTTACATCCAACAGCAGCGCTGCGCAGACTGAGCGACAGTTGTGGTGCATCTCCACGAGAGACCCTCGTTGGCAAAGAAGGTGGGACTCGCCAACATGGGCCTTGGCGATGGCGCGGTTTGGACCGGTGTAGCTGTGTATCAAGGTTGAGCTAGAGGAGGTTCAGCATTGATGAACGCCAGGTGGAGAAAGCAAGAAGAGTGAGAAAGGGAGAGGAAGAGAGAGAGTAGGAAGGGGGAGACCCGGGAGAGAGGAGAGGAAGAAGTGAGAAGGAAGAAAGTAGTTTTTGAGAATGACACATGGGCCCACCATCTTTTTCAATTTATTTGCTTATTTTGCTGATTGGACTCTTATGTGTCAAAACCGGAACCCCAAAACCAACTCATGTGTCAAAACATCTACCATATCATGCCAACTTGGAGAAAACCACCTTCGATCGGTCTCAGTGGTAAAATAAACGGTATTGATAGTTGAAGGATTGAAATTTAGACTTTCGCAAGAGTTGAAGGGTGTCGAATGGACATGTTCCTTTTGCGAAAAGTGCATAATGCACTATTCCAAAAATACCCAAAAAAAATTATTATAGGCTTAGTAATGTTATAGTACGCACATTTAAAAAATTCCATTGTGAAATTTGTGCATATTGTGCACGATTCGTCTTTTTGCAAATGGGGACGCGGGACCCAACCAAAATCGCGTTATAAACAAATGTGTGTATCAGTAGCCAGTGTGTATGACATGTTTTCGGTAGAATCTTCTACCGACATGTGCGCCAAGGTCTTCAATTCAGAAAATTTGAATGCCGTTTTTCAAGCTATTTATTTCTCCACGCTAATTTTCTATTGAATTAGACATGGAGTAATCTTTATTTATGTAGACCCTAAAAATATTCTCAGAAATGCGCCAAAATAACCTTGTCTAACAAATGAACATACTCTTTTTGAAGCAAAACAAGTGAATTTGTTGCTCATGGATTGACCAGTTGTACTGCGGTAATACCCCGACCTATTAGTGTGTGACCTATGTGACTACATGGTGTTGTGATGGTAAGAAGTGGTCACACATTGCTAGTTTAAAGTGAGCTTAGGTCCAAACTTAGCATCTTTGAGTTAACTTTTTTTACACGAAGTGTGGACGAAAGTGTACACGGGCTTCAATGCATGTGTAGGTCCACCCACGGTGAGCTGGACATTGAACGGATTTTGAATATAAGGTGTTACAACTTCAGATATAGTGTCAAAGTAATAACACAGAAGGCTGAGGTTAAGAGTAAGCACTTGATATGTGCACACAGAAGACTGGCCGCCAAATTTTCTATTACAAACCATTAATAATAAGCACATTATCAGTAAACAAAGAAGACTGGCCACCAAATTTTCTATTACAAACTAAGTTAACAATAAGCACATGATCAGTAAACAGAGAACACTAACAACCAAATTTTATATTACTAAGTTAACATTAAGCACAAGTCGAATGTGCACACTCAGGGAACAGTAATTTATTTCTTGGAAATGCATGCCATTTGATTTATTCATTTATTTCCAACATGTGGGTGAAATACGGAGTCTTGATCTCGAGCTCAGCTTATAGTCTTCAGCATGTCCTGGATAATTTTAGCCGCTGAAAGAATGCCAATTTGTAGTTCTTGTAAGCATCGCATCTGCCATATGTCTAGAAGAAACCAGAAGCTTCAAATGACATACATACCTCTCATTCCAGGTTTTCTGTATGTACCAGTCAGATTATTATTCACAACATTTCTGTACGAAATAATTTTTGTTGTCTCAGTACAAGTTGAAGTTATTGTAAAAACAGCACTGAAATGTGATGTAGTACATGGTGTTGAAGTATAAGTGAATTGTCCACATTTCCTCATCGACTTAAGCTTTTGGGTGGCCCAGTTTGGTGCATACAACTCAATATGGTATCGAGCCAAGAGGTCTTGAGTTCAAGACCGGCTAGCAAATTAAGAAAATAATTGCAGCTCATTTCTATTCCACGTCTTAGGCACGAGGAGCCTACGTGAGGAGTGTTGAAGTATAAGTGAATTGTCCACCTTTCCTCATCAGTTTAAGCTTTTGGGTGAATTGGTTGGTGCATGCAACTCAATACATGGAAATAAGAACTTTAGTACACCACTTCTAGAAAAGTTTAGGAATCTTCAAACAAAGTAGTCAATATTGGTAATGGCATGTTTATACCAACCTATAAAAAAATACATCAAATTGAAAATTGATATGGATATAGACTTCAATATTAGGTAGGGGTAAATCTTCGATTTAATTTATTTATTATGTTATGTATATCTACCTAATATTAACTAATTTTTTTTAAGATTCATAAACCTTTCTAAAAGAGGTGTACCAAAGCAAAACAAGAGGAAAGTATATTAACTCACAATTCAGCCAAGTCTGAGACAAGGATTAGAGAGGATTTCCAACGGCACCGTTCCAGTCAGGACATGACTGTTCAGCCGCCTGCAAAAGAACTCGACATTACCGCCTTGTTGACACAAGAAGAATTGCGCCGCACCGATCTAAATATTTAACAGATTGGGGCCAATTTAATTTTCAGAAACAATACCGTTATACTTTCAAAGTTTATGCGCTGGTTTTGCAGTTGTAATGCTCAGCTTTTAAATTGCTGGTTGGTTCTTGCAAATACCTAGATTGTACTTGCGGCGGGTACAGTGTAATTTTCTCTAGCAACTTTGCCATCGCATTTTTTTTTTTTGAAAAGGAACGTTGTGATCTCTTTTAAGATCTTTGGCAAATTTGGCAATAAGCAGATGCAAGGACTGCAATGTTTTGATGTTGCCGAGACAAGCCGGAATAGAGCCACTCAGTGCATTTTTTGAAGCTCCAATTCCACAAGGCTCTTCAGATTGCCCAACGACAGTGGTATTGTCAGGTTGTTCCTGGGTAACGAGTTATTATCTCGTTTAGCCTGCTTTTGGAATTTAGTCTCATTTTAGAACGGAATAGTAAATTTAGCTCTTTGCGTTCGAAATAACAAAATGGACATTCTATCGTGTTCCTGTGCGTAGCACCTCTCCTACGCTCACGTGCGTGGCAAATAAATTCCACGATCCTGTACATAGCAGGCCATCTATCGCACTCCCAGCCGTGGCGAACATGCACCCACGGTGCTCACGTCGCGCATGCCATCTGTCGCGCCTTTGGGAGTGCGGCGGTGGCTTTGTCGCGCCGCGGGGATCACGAGCGGTGGATGTCGTGCACGGGAAGCGTGGTAGAGAACACATATCGCTAGCCTAACCTATTGCGGTGCTAGTTTTATCATTTCGATCATAAGAGGAGCTATATTTGCTATTTTATTAAAAAAAAGAGCTAAATGAGCCAAAAACTCGCCGATAACCTCCTGCAGAAAACGAGCAAATCTTCTGCAGTTCAAACAATAGTCAAGAGCGAAGAGCCAATATCTGAAATTCTTTAGATTATTTTAACAAATCACCTACAGAAACCGCAATGTGCCGATGGCGCCAAGCGAAGTCAGTATCGTGCCAGCGAGCCGGTTGTCCATAAGATCCAGGGTGAGCAGATAGACTCAGGCTGCAAGTGCTGCCGGTAATGATCCGTTCAGACATCTAATACACCTCACTGCAAACATGAGCAGTAAAGATAGCAACCGAGTATCCTAGTGCAATCTGCCATGTCTGAAGCAAGTGCAGTGAGTTGGACAGTGCTTGTGTGGTACAGCTGCAATTGCGGGAGTTTTTAGTTTATTTGACACTGTTTTATATCGAAATTGCAAAAATAGCTTCTTCCTTAGTAAAAGTGCAAAAATAGCACCGCAGACGCGTCGTCAGACGACATGTGTCGTATGCCGAATGCCCGCCACACGCACCGGCCTACCGTGCCCCCACGCTCGGCACCCTGCCTACCGCACACCCGCCGCCACAGTAGGGCCTGCCGCGTGCCACGGGCGCCTGCGAGCACTGTGGCCCACTACTACAAAGCAGGCCATACGGACACCTCATCACGAGCGGTTCCAAAGGGCGTGCGTGATGAACTCTCTGACGGTTCCCTTTGGAACCGTGCGTGATAATGCCTCATCACATACGGTTCTTATTACCAACGTGCGTGATACTTCACCTACTGATTCATGTAAGAAGCAAATGCGTGATAGTGCCTCATCACGAGCGGCTCCTTATACCAACCGTCGCGAAGTATTCTGAGCGGTTGGAAGAAGGAGCCGTCGTGATGAGGACACCTCATCACAGCGGTTAGTATAACGAACCGTCTATGATACTTCACGAGCGGTTCGTGATACCAACCGTCGGTGTGTATCCTCATCAAAGGCGGTTGGGATTAAAACCGTCGTGATTTTGATTTTACCATGGCTTTAAATTTTCCTTACTCTCACGATTTTACCATGGCTTAGAATTATTCTAAGCCATGGTAAAATCGAAAAATAAAAATTCTAAGTCATAATAAAATCGAGTAGAAAATTCTAAGCCATAGTAAATCCAAATCACGAGGCGGCTCTTAATACCAACCGTCGCGATGTGGTACTATCTGAGCGGTTCGTATTAAGAGCAAATGCGCGATGAATTACTATCCTGAGCGGTTCGTGATACGAACCGTGCGTGATGTGTCATCATGAGCGGTTTTGTATGAAAGCAAATGCAGCGATTCACAGCGAAATTTGAAAATTTTGAGCAGCGTGCGCGAGGCAAAATATGTCCTTATATATTATGGCCGACCTCCTATGGGCCTTCGATCTCGCACTCCATGATCCCGATCCTCCTGGGCTCGGTCCTCCCTTATTCGGCGGTCCTCCTCAGAGCTCCGGTGGTAGCTGCTCCTCCGATCCTCCGTAGCTCACTGGCCCCCGCTACACCTCCGAGCTCCGGTCCTCCCTTGCTCCATGATCCCCAACCTTCGGCGTGGTCTTCCTCCCCAGCGGTGAGTCGCCTTGACACCAACACGACCTCCTCTAGTCCTCCTCTGGCCTTGGCGCCGAGTTCCTCCAGTCCTCCTCAAGCCAGATGTCTATAGTATATGAGGTTCTGTTGGTACTTTTGTATATGAGGTTCTATTAGATTCGAGATCGAGTTGTATGTATGAGCTTGTGGTACTTGTGTTAGATTCATATTCAGATTTACATTAGATTCTCCTTGATTCTATTACATTGGTACTTGTATATGACCGAGTGTATGCATGTATCCATGAATCCATAGCTTGAGAAATTTATTGGGAGATTTAGGAGTTGGGAATCCATGTATGTGTATCAATGAATCCATGTTTGGGAGGTTTGGAAATGGCGGTGTATGTGTATGAGTGTATCCATGAAATGGCAATTTTTTTGCAATCAAAAAACCTATCACGAGACGGTTGGAACAAGAGCGTGCGTAAACTGCTATCCGAGAGCGGTTGGAACAAGAACGTGCGTGATAATCAATTATCACGAGCGGTTCTTGTTCGAGCCGTGCGCGATAGCTATTTTCCTGAGCGGCTCTTGTTGGCTCCGCATCTGTGATAGCTTTATCTGGCCGCTCAAAAACGCGTGCGTGATAGCGCTGTTATCATAGGCGTACTTTTACGGAGCGGTTGAAACCGTCTGTGATAGCGATTCGAACCGTGCAGTGATGAGACTTTACTGTAGTAGTGCGTGGCCACCTTGCAAGCCAAAAAAAAGCGATTGCATCGGCCACGATGTATGGCACTATTTGGCACAATTTGTAACTCTATTTGATACTATTTGAAATACTATTTTATACTATTTAACACTATTTCCCCTTTTACAGAAATTCAGCCAAGAGCACTTTCTTTTTTCTTTGAATTTGCTTTGTTCTTCTTTATTTACTAGCTCTTGTTTTTTTTTTACCTCAACTTGGGTGCCAATCGTCGCCATTACCACCCCTTGCTGCCCTCAGTGGCTCAGTGTGTCGATGGGTGGTGGTGGCCTGATGCCCTTGCTGCTAGGGTTAGGTTGCCACCTAATTGCTCGCGTCAGCGTCACAGTCTCGCTCTCGCATACTAATAGTAGCTTAGTTTTGCAGAAAACACAATAATTTTCATCCTACACATACTAATTTTCAAAAGCCATTTTGTAAACAAGTTTTTAAGCAAAAGATAAACATGTAACATAGATATACATTAATAAACAATTGAAACAAACAAATACCAAAGTGGCATCCCACTTCGATAAACTAAAATGCATGAATACCCATTCATGTCGAATACCAAGTTGTAACCAAGTCAAAATTGGTACTTGAAATATCCTGCAACCTATGCATCATTAGTGTCTCCTACTGACTTAGCACTTGAAATATCCTTTGCTTGTAGTTTTCCCATCTTGCATGGGTGCAAACAGACAGGAAATCTGGTGGGCTTGGTGATCTGATTAGATATATTGGTAGACCAGGAAATGCAACACATAATGTCATGGTGATATGTGATTTTGACATGCGCTTCACATACGCATCTGTTGGACAATCAAGAGCTATGCATGACACTAGTGTTCTTTATTGTGCATTGGATGTAGATCGGGAAGTCTTTCTACATCCTCTACAGAGTAATTTTCTTTGTTTGGTATCATTTACGAATTTATTTACTTGTAATGTTCATGCATTTGATGTTGATATACATGATTTTTTTCGTCTTATGTTGTAGGGAAATATTATCTTGTCGATGTTGGTTATCCGAACAGGCCTGGGTACTTAGCGCCATACAAGGGGCAAAGGTACCATGTCTAGAATTTCGGAGAGGTGTTGTTCCTAGTGCCGAGCTTTCACATGTCCAAGCAAAAGATGATTGTTGCAACAACCATGGGAATCCATAACTTCATACATAAACATACTTTGCCGGACATGCATTTTCGTAGGTTCGATCGGGATCCTAATTTTGTGCCAATAATACCATCAAGATATGCGAAATATGTCATTTCTCATGATGCATCGGATGCGTCAATATCGCAAACGAATGCTACATCCATGGATAGTTTCTGTGATAATCTTGCAAGTGCAATTGCTCAATAAGGGTGATGGACACACTACTTGTGATATTTTGTGGTCTTTTGTTATCACTTATTTGACATTCCAATACTTGTATGTAATAGCATTTAATTATCATTTGAACACTTATACGATATGAATGCAGTATCTTCAGCTTCATCTATCGCAGCATGAATAGTACAAAATTTGCTTATACACAATCAATGGTTGTACGTCAATTTGTTATTTGCCAACAGTTGTACTCCATCATGAAGTGTAAATGCAATGTAACCTGACATTATGTACAAATATAACGTATATATATTCATATGGTCTAAACAAATTTGGGAAAAAATTCTATCATTCGTGTACAAATACATAGGAGAAAGATACAAATACAATTGAAGTATTACAACCAGGGCTAACATAGTCTATTTGCCTCTAATCCTCCCTTATATAGTTTTTGGAGTCAATCTACTAACCAAACGTTTTCAACAGATAGCTCCAGATTCTCAAAGAATCAGGAGCAAAATTTGAAAAATGAGAATCTGGAGCTCTACCAAACAGGGCGTAATTCATACTGAAAATAACAAAGCCTAATTTATTATGACTGATTAATCACCACAAATTATCATGCACTACTAAATTACGAATACCGTACCTACGACTATATTATAAACAATATAAAACTAGGGCTAAATTACTATGACCTACGTACTTTAGAACACAAGCTGCATTAATTACGACTAGCTAACTAAAACTGATTAACTACGACTAGGGTAATAACGATAAAGGCATTTGATAAATAATTACCTACCCTTCAAGGGAAGCAATCAAAACCGCTACGATCGTAACGACTACTCTGAACTGTAATCTCTAAAAAAAATGAATTATGTTACGTTCTCTAAGTTCTCAACGACGAGCGCAAGAACGAGAACGAAAACGCAATTGATATGAGCGATGAGCGACTGCGAGAGTTCGGTATTATAGCCGAGCAAAGGGGGAACCGTTGCGTTGGTGTCGGAAATTCAAGAAGCGTTGTCGAGGCGCAGCACTACAGGCAAATGGGGACAACAGCGACGAGGCAACATATGTTCGGAGGAGGGCTACTCGACACTATGGGTGAGAGCAGACATCGGCGGCGGGGCAGCGGATGTGCGGAGGAGGTTGTCGCCGCGGTGGCGTCGCGGTAGCCACCTCATCTGCGTGGTGGCCTTGCGACAGCCATCTCGACCGCACGGTGGCCGTGCGGCAGCAACCTCGACTACACGGTGGCCGTGCGGTAGCCATCTCGTCCGCACGGTAGCTTTTCATCCGCATGATGGAAGTGCGGTTTCTGCTAATTCTCACAGTGACAGTGCAGACAATTTATGTGTCGGTCCAATAGTAGTCCGGGTAGTGGCCGTACGTTTCAAACTCCGTTTCTGCCAAGCCGGCCCGACGAGGACCATTTTCGCTAAAACATGGAAACCGTGCCATTACACATTGTCCTCGGCCTGGCACGAGCATTTCCATGACCACTTGAAAGATGGAGGTAATTGTACCTGTCCCGTCATGATCTTGTGGCAGCTGCTTGCTGTTCGGGACCCACCCTCCATCGCCCGTTTCGCGGCTCGCCGATGCTACTCCAGCCACTGCGCGACCCGACTGCTTCCTCTCTCGCTTCCTCTCTCCGCTCACGGCCGCACTCTCGCGCTCACCTCGGCGACACCATCCGTCCACGAGGCCGCCGTGCCATGCCTCCTCGCTTCTCCTTCAGGTGCCACCTGTTAACCCAAATTGAAAGGTTTTCAATCCTATTTGAATTTTTGGAATCTGGTCAGGGTTTTTTTACCCGGATTTTTTTTTTACCGGAGGTGGCCGGTAAGTCTAGTCTCGGTGAAAATTAAAAAAAAATTGGCCATTTTTTTATAAATGAATTTCTCAAATTTTAAATTAAAAAACAAATTCGATTTTTTTTTTACAAAATTCATCCAAACCGATTTTTTGGGGATCGGTTTGTATTCTTACCAGCCATCACCGGTAGAACCGAAATCGGCGATTAACGGCCGGTATTCTGATCCCTGAATCTGGTTTTTGAAAGTTTTTTGTTTCAATTGTTTGCAATCTGATGTGAAAAGCTTTCGGTTTGAACTTTTTGTAATCCGATTTTAAATCTCTGTGTGAACTTTTTTTTTTTTTGCAATCCGATAGAAAGTTCTCTCGTTGAACCTTTTTTCCAATCCGATTCAAAGTTCTCTGGTTGAATTTTTTTTTTTTTTTTTTTGCAATAGAATTAAAAGTTCTCTGATTTTTTTTTGCACCTCGATTGAAAGTTATTTGGTTGAAAAGTGGGGAGTGAACGGAGGTGAGCACGCTGGTGCAGTGTGGGAGGGCGTCGCGCGCGCCTGGTGTAAATGGGGACACGATGGCGAGGACATGTGTTGCGTGGGGGTCACACCGGTGAATTTTGATAGGTGGGATTGACCTCAAATAAGAAGCAAAACAATTCTATAGCACCGGTCTACACAGGACTATATATACGTAGGATGAAAACACGTAGCAATCACAATTTTTTTTTTATCCCAGTCTAACCCTAGGATGCAATTTTTAGAGTGGAATGCATAAAGATTTATGTTTACCGCGTGTTCGGATCCTAGAGATTGTGCTATATAGTCATGCGTAGAACCGGCATAATATAATTATTTTCCGTGGACACGCGGCCCTATTTACCTTATAGATGTGATTGTTCATTAATACTAATTTTCATATATACTAACCTTATTATAGCGCCTAAAATCCTCTGTCAACCAGCGCCTCCACGTCGCCTTGCGCACTACAGTGCGTCCAGCGTCCCGTCTAAGGTCGTCGCTCACTGGTCGCAGCCACGTCGTCTCGCCGTTTACGCTTCGTCGCACGCTCCGCTCCGTGCGATTGCAGCCGCGTGGCTCGCTCCGGTTCGGTGCTCGATCGAGCGTTCGCCAACGCACGCCACGTTCGCTTCACCCGGTCTGCGGCCTGCCGAACGCCGCGCGAGTCGCTCGAACGTGGACAGCCCATTTACTGCCCGGTCTTGTTCTAGTTTAGATGGTCTAAAGTCGCAAAGACGGTCTCAACTTTTGAAAAACAAAGATAAAAAAGGTTAAATTAATGTGCTTCTAGTCATTAGATTGCCTCTGGGTAGTCAATGCATATCCTTAGTTAGGTTAACTTCAATGGTAAACTCACTTGGTACCTAAGCAATCATAAGTTTTCTACAGAAGCTTCCAACGACGCGTGCGATCAAGTCTTGCAGTAAGAATGCTTGAATGGAGCTTTTCTGGCTATATCTTCGTCCAAGCATATTTTTTTATTTCATGTAGAATTAAAGTAATTTTGATTTTTTTCTACGAAAGTAATTATGATTTATGTAGACCCTAGAATACTTGTCGTATGAATTGCACCAAAATAACCTTGTCCAATATATATATATAGGAAAATGGTATAGTACTCCTGGGAGTACGTACTCCCACCTCTCATATACCACTAAAATTGTATGATGATACCTCTTTATTAATATATATATGTGTGTGTACGTACGTACGTATATATGTTAGGTCAAACAAAAACAAGTGAATTTGTTGCTCATGGATTGGCCGGTTATACTGCGACAGTATCAGACTAGAACACAGGAGACTGACCTTCTAAAATTTTTATTACTGTATTACAGATTAAGTTCCAACTTCTGTGCGCATGATCAATGAGCATACTCAGGATCAGGAACAATGAATCTTTTTTTAGGGATTTCTACACTTAGGTTTTTTCTTCTTTTCGTGCTTTACACTTCAGTTGGCAAAACAAAACAATCTGATGATCACATATTGTCTTTTGAACCAGCAAGCAGATGGAAATACGAACCACTCTTCTTTCCTATTATTGATGCTTCTATTAAACATCCAAGAGTTTACAATCAGATGGTAAATACTTTCAATTACACAGGTACATGTTCTGATTTCCTTTGGCTCTGCCATATGCTGAATCCAAAACCTATTGGATTGAGCATTTGATATTTCAACTAGTACTTCTGCTAATTTTCATGATACAACACAAGGAAGCGTTTGGAAGTCTGAACTATCATTTTGTTTCCACTTCGTCTTCATCATCCTTCAGATGCTCCTTAAGACTCTGAATCTGAGGTTGGCAATCAACATTCTCCCAGATTGAATCAGTGCTTGGCAATTCATACCCTTCTGGTCTCAGCGATGACGCAAACTCTGGTAGATCAGGCAAGGATTGAAGTGCACTGCACCAGGAAAGGAGAGGTATCACAGCTAGAGTAAAACAAAGATGAACAATTGATTGTTCATGCATGTCCTTGAACAAAATTCAACAAAATTATCATGTCGACATGTCTAGGATGACCGACGACGGTAATTCTTGTCTTCCTTGATCACCTTACCCTGGAGCTTAGGACACTCCGACTTGATGTGACCTGGCTCGCCACACTCATAGCACGTGATCGAACGAGAGACACCACATCGCTTTTTCATCCTCATGTTGTTGAGTGCCTTGTATGCCCGTGAGGAGATCAACACCAAGTCTTCTTCAGGGAACTGTTCGAATTGTTCATCTGAAAAAGAGGATAAAGCAGACAAAAAAAAAAGAACTCGACGAAGCAGCCTGCATGGGGTTAGTTACAAGAGCTAAAGATGAAGATTTATCAATCTTTGATGGCAAAGCTCCCATCTCATAGGTTTTCAATCTAGAAAAGAGATCATCCGTGGTTAAAGTATCTAGATCGATAGTTTGATTGATAGTTGTGACAACCATCAACCACTCAGAACCTAAAGATCTCAAAATCTTAGTTGCATTATCTTCATCAGTAGGAATAACATCAACGCCACACAAATTGCTCAATATCTTTTCAAAGCGAGCAAAAAGATCATCAATAGATTCACCAGACTTCATAGCAAAATCAGAATATTCTTTTTGATAAAGATTTTTACGCACTTTTTTAATTTTAGTGGTTCCCTCACAGGGGCGAATCCACCGTAGGTGCTTGTGGGTGCTTGAGCACCCCCTCCTCCCACCCTCCCACTGTAGGTTGAAGAAGACCAGGCCGGCCGGCTCGGAGGTGAAGAAGAACCGGAGGTTAAAGAAGAGCCGGAGAAGGAGTCGAAGGTTGAAGATTGCAGAAAGCATTTGGCCTAGACGGTGTCTTAAGGCCCAGCGCCCCAACTAGCCCAAATCAGTGGCGAATCCTAGCCCAAAATCCCACATACAATCAGAGATTCACACTTTAGAGATTCAATCATTCAATCCCAAAATCAGAGATTCAATCCAAAATCCCAAAACGGAATCATGGGAGACAGAGAGGCCGAGTCGGAGAGAGACTCACCGTCACCGTCGAGTCGCGCCCGACGGCGCGGCGGAGAGAGAGGCGTCGCCGGTCGGCGACTTCAGCGCGGAGGAGGGAGGCGGCCGGCGTGGAGCGGGCCGGAGGCGGTCGGCCACTCGGTGGAGGCCAGGCGCGGGCACGGGCAAGGCCGAGCGGTGCTGGCGCCTGGCGGGTGGCGCTTGGCGGCATCGGCCGTTCGGCTTCGGCACATCGGTGGAGAGGACGAGGTGAGCTACTGAAGCAGTGAAATCCCCAAAATCTTTTTGCTTTTGAAGCGAGTGTGTGAGGCCATGCTAGGGGAGGGGAGCTGGTGAAGTAATGAGGGCATGAGGCCGTCTGGCCGTGAGCCTGTGGGGCGGTGGGGGTTAGGCAGGCAGGCATCTGTGATCTGTCATCTGTGAGACTGAATGAGTGAATCCTGAATGAGTGAATCCCCAATTTATGATTGTTGTGTGAATTCCCAATTTATGAATTATGATTGTTGTACTGATGCAAATTGTTGTTTAATTGACAGTAGTCATTAACGATTAGTCAATTTATTTAATTAGTGATTGACTAGTTATTATTTAATTATTTTTAGATTTACAAAAATGGAGAAGCGAACTTTGCACAAATATTTCTCAAATAATGCAACTAGCAGTAACCCTCCAACCATAGAAAGCAGAACTGAAGCAAAAAAGGTTCGGCATGAATTTAATCCAGATGATGTTATTGTCGATCCAGTATGTCACAAACCAATTGAAGATTATCCTAATGAGATTAGAGATCAAGTTAGGAGCAGCATATTTGTTGAAGGGTCGAACTCAACCAATTGATCATGATTTTCAAAAAAAAAAATCGCAAGGTTCAATTTTAAGATCCTTTCAAGAATCATGGCATAAGAAGTTCAATTGGCTGGAATATAGTGTGAAAAAGGATGCCGCCTTAATATTGTATCACTAAATTTGATATTTCTTATCTACAGATTGGTATTCATATATTTATGAAAATTTTGGGGGCACATTATCCATTAACAAAGTACTAAATTTATTGTATTGTATATTTTCAATTTTTTCTCTTCCTATTTATGATGAATTTGATATTCTAATGGCAAAAGACCAGTAGATGTAGTTTTGGTATGTTTACGTTGTGCTATAGCCTTAACAGTAGAGCTCCCCCTCTATTTTTATCCTGGATTCGCCACTGTTCCCTCATGATAATCGCAAAGAGTCTTTCATATTAAGTGGGCAGAATTAATATGAGCTACACGATCAAATTCTTTGCGAAAAATCCCTTGAAACAACAAGTTACGAGCTTGAGCATTTAGATCAACATCTGTTTTATTTAAATTAGTTATAGTAACAGGAACCTTATAAGGTCTAGAAACTTTATTTCAAATATCACTACCTTGAGCCTCAATATAAGCTTGCATACGACACTTCCAAAAAGCAAAATCAGTAACATCTAGCATGGGGAAACGATTCACATACCTCTCTGACGCTACAGTAACCTGCTCTGATACCACTTGTAGGATCATATAGCGACAATCAGAGGAGAATGAATGATTGTGTAAGATTTTTCGCACCCGAACAATCAACCGTTGATAGCAGATAAATCACCAAACACCTCTATCAGCTTTTATTGATTAACTCAACACTCGCGCAACAGCACATGCTATTGATCAACACCAATAGCCAAACACCCGGTCACTGTCACCAGACAACAGATGCCAGTGCCGCGCGTGCGCGCCCTCGCTCACCGGTCGACACACAGCACAGCACGCACACAATTGACTGATGCAGTCGACAGCAGTAGATGAATTGATATCTAGGTCTGATTTCTTTCCAGCCGCAGAACCTTATTTCATTTCTTCGGAAATCGCGCACAAGCAAAAGCCACAGCCGCTACTGAAACCCAAACAACGTTTCTTCTACTGGCTCTTAATGACATCACAGCAAAACATCTCCTCAACATCTCACGTCACAAGATGCAAAAAAACCAAAGCCACCAAAACCATGTCTAAATTCTAGAGTTCATGCTGGCCACATGAGACCAATCTCCAAGATTCTTTCAGCCACTAGCACTCACGTAATGCCCCCAAAACCTCACAAGTACTAGGAAAAAGAAAAGCCACAGGTCAAGAAAACAATCATGTGATTACCTGATCATCACATGTCACGACGACCAAAGATCAACAGTGGTTCAATTGATTAACTCAACGCACAGCAAAATCTTTTGGATGAGTTTTCTATTCTCACGTGCATGGACAAAGCGCCGGCCGTAACACCAAAGCAGCCGCCGCCAAAAATACTCACGACCTCTCTGATTCCCTCTTTTATACCCGTACAGCCTCCAAACTATAATTACTCACATACGATCTACTATTTCTAGAGCCTAATACGTGAGTTTTTACACCAGATTACATAACCAGTTTTGGACAGCCCAAAATTGCCACGTGTCGTAGCCTCCGGACCGCACCTCCGTAGCTCCAACACGCATCATCCATCTTTGATCTCTATGCGCCACAACTCGAGCCCGACCGTCTCCTCCAGTATCCTTGACCCTCTGGACCATGATTTCACACCAAGCCACCTCCCGGTCACCGTCGTAAACCACGATCATCTCTGAGTTACCCTACACATGTAAAGACCAAAATACCATCTTTTTCCGGCATGTGTTCTTTTTAACTTGACCGACATAAGTCCACACACACACGCCTCAAATAACATCAGTACCTAACATTGTCAATTATTCATCAACTAAATTATACTAACCTAGCCACATGGTTTTAAAACTTAAAAAATTGAGACGTTACTTAGGCTCAAAGTTCTCGTGGGGCGGACTAAATCCCAACACTGCAGAGAGAAAGAAAAGCCAAAGAATAAGTGACACAGAGTTTCCTCAACACCACTATCACATAGAACACAAGTATAGTCATCCCATATAAAAAACGGTTTTGCTAGTTTTAAGTTGCCTAAAATTTTCTTAAGTTTAAGTCAGTTGTTGTGACCATTGAATTTGTGTAGAGATTGGTGTGTTATATGATTGTCATATGATTGGATATTGATTCAATGGATGTCATATGATTGGATATTGATCCAATGGTCACAACAAGTGACTTAAATTTAAGAAAATTTCAAGCAACTTATTAATAGACAGTTCCATAAAAAAAAATTCCTTCAGTTCCATAAAAAAAATTCCTTCTCAGTAAATTCCTTGTATTTAATCTTTGTAGCAGGAGAAGTTGGACTGGCACGAGCATTTCCACAACCACTTGAAAGATAGAGGTAATTGTACCTGTCCCATCATGATCTTGTAAGACTTTCCGGAGGAAAAAAGCACCAGAACCCCAGAAGATTTAGAAACATTGCCTAACTCAAAAACTACAAAAGATTTAAGCAATTTTACAAAAATGTGAACTACATAGTAAAAATAGGTTCGAAATCACTAATTTACGGGCGTCCTCACGGTGCGTTTCGCGCTAACGCAGCCCGCTGCGAGCAACGCATGGCAGGGACAGGGAGTGGGAGCTCGCCCACCGCCCAGGCAGCTGCTTGCTGTTCGGGACCCACCCTCCGTCGCCAGTTTCGCCGGCTCGCCGACGCTGCTCCAGCCACTGCGCGACCCGACTGCTTCCTCTCTCCGCTCACGGCCGCACTCTCGCGCTCACCTCGGCGACACCATCCGTCCACGAGGCCGTCGCGCCATGCCTCCTCGCTTCTCCTTCAGGAGCCGCCTGTTAACCCAAATCGAAAGGTTTTCAATCCGATTTGAATTTTTGTAATCCGGTTTTTGAATTTTTTGTTTCAATTGTTTGCAATCCGATGTGAAAAGTTTTCTGTTTGAACTTTGTTTTTTTTGCAATCCGATAGAAAGTTCTCTAGTTGAACCTTTTTTCCAATCCGATTCATAGTTCTCTGGTTGAATTTTTGTTTTTGCAATACGATTAAAAGTTCTCTGATATTTTTTGCACCTTGATTGAAAGTTATTTGGTTGAAAAGTGGGGAGTGAAGTAGAATTTTTTTATTAATTAATTTTTTTAAATTTAATTTTAAAGTTAACCTCCGTCGCACTTTATTTCAAATTCTGACCCCTTTGGTCACGCCATCATCCATAGCGTGACAAAACAATATTGTCACGCTATAGGATAAGTTTGTAAAAACGCACTTTTAGTCACGTCACTGGTGGTGGCGTGACCAAACAACACTATCACATCACTGGTGGTGGCGTGACCAAACAACACTATCACGTCACCACCCATGGTGTGACAAGAGTTTGCCCAGAAACGGGCTGGCGTGACAGTATTATTTTGTCACATCACGGATAGTGATGTGACCAAAATGGTCAGAATTGGAAATAAAGTACGTTGGAGATTAACTTTAAAATTAAATTTTTTAAAAAAATAATTAATAAAAAAATTCAGTGAAGGGAGGTGAGCGCGCCTGCAGTGCTGTGTGGGAGGAGAGCGTCGCGGGCGCACGGTGGTGTAAATGGGGACACGATGGCGAGGACATGTGTTTCGTGGGGGTCATACCTGTGAATTTTGATAGGCGAGATTGACCTCAAATAAGAAGCAAAACAATTCAATGGCACCGGTCTACACATGACTATATAGTATCACCCTTAGAACGATGAACATGTGGAAAATAATTCTATAACACTAGTGCTATGCATGACTATAATTCATTATATATAGGATAAGAACATGTAGTAATCATATATCTTTTTGTATCCTAATTTCTAACCCTTAGGATGCAATTTTTTAGAGTGAAATGTATAAAGATTTGTGTTTGTCATGTGTTCGTATTCTAAGAGTGGTGACATATAGTCGTGCGTAACACCGGTGCAATAAAATTATTTTCCAGAACATGTGGCCCTATTTACCTTATAGATGTATTTGTTCATTAATACTAATTTAATTTTGTTTGAAAAATATACTAGAGCATTCGAGCAACACAACTGAATAACAGAACTTTTTTTACAATGAATTACTACAACTTTTAACTAAATTATGCATCAACTTCCAGCTGTGCACCACTTCACCAACTAGCAGAAGTCCTTACACTAGCATTTTCATATTCTAGTTTAGATGGTCTAAAGTCGCAAACACGGTCTCAACTTTGAAAAACAAAGATAAACAAAGGTTAAATTAATGTGCTTCTAGTCATTAGATTGTCTCTGGGTAGTCAATGCTTATCCTTAGTTAGGTTAACTTCAATGGTAAACTCACTTTGTACCTAAGCAATCGTAAGTTTTCTACAGAAGCTTGCAACGACGCGTGCGATCAAGTCTTGCAGTAAGAATGCTTGAATGGAACTTTTCTGGCTATATCTTCCTCGAAACATTTTTTTATTTCAAGTAGAATTAAAGTAATTTTGATTTTTCTATGAAAGTAATCATGATTTATGTAGACCCTATAATACTTGTCTTATCAATTGCACCAAAATAACCTTGTCCAATATCACAGACTTGATAATAACCTTGTCCAATATCACATACTTGATGCGTCACAACCTGAGGCGGTTCTGAATTACCAACCATCTACGGATCATAATTAGCACCGTCTGTGATATGTGGATATCACAGACGGTTCCAGTTATGAACCGTCTGTGATATGTGGTTATCACAGACGGTTTAGGAATCAAACCGTCTGTGGTATCTCATATATCATAGACGGTGCTAATTATGAACCGTCTGTGATATCTCACATAGCACAGACGGTGCTAATTATGAACAAATGCGTGATATGTGGATATCACGAGCGGTTTAACAATCAAACAAATGCGTGATAGTTCTTTCAGCCTAACTAATTTTTTTTTAAATTTTCGGCTAGCCTCAGGAATTGCTAGCCATGCCCTCTGAAAACAAACAGGCGGAAAATAGATATATCACAGATGAATCAATCGTTGACAAATCAAAGTGATTATTTATAACTCAAAATCAATTAGAAACGAATATGTATCAAATATTGTCGCCAGAGTTACAATTGAATTACAACTATTCAAAGTGAATTACAATTAATGAATCAATTGTTTCAAGGTCGTTCAGCGGTGTTGGAGTAGTGAAACTCTCCGTTGGCGTCAATGATATCCGTCATGATGAAGGTGCGGAGCCTCCCTCGAACATCCGAGATCTCTTTCTGAACGAGTGAATCTAAATCTATATTCAAACCCTGTAGCTAGCAAGAGTAAAGTAGTAAGCATATATATTTAAATTTATAATTAGAAAATAATTATTACGAGATTGACCAACCTCGGGATCCTTCAACTTAGCACTCATGATTTTCTGCATATGATGGCAAACGTAGAATGCACATTCTTCTGCTTTTTGCTGGCAGCACAGCAAAAATAGAATTAAATATATATGTATAGTCAGTTCGAGACGCATTATTACGAAGTATGATATAGGATTATTGTGGTGTAGCACGTACCGGAAATCGCGTCCTGTGATTAAGTGTGGCGTTCGTTCCCTTGTATAGCCCTCCTTCGGCAATATAGGAAATGAACGACCTACATGTTTCCAAAAAGTTAACCTCGGCCATTTCAAACGAAGGAAGACTACAATAGAGTTATGTATGGAGGAAATGAGCACACATGTCGAGTAATCCTTGCACAAGGGTGAAGTCGTGGCTTTTTTTGACTAGGGAATCAAGGTATAGTACCTGGTTCCTCTTTGGTATAATGACTAAAAGAATCCAGTGGTGCCTACTCATGTATATCGTTATAGTCATTAAACCTAAGTTCGTACTGCGTATAAAGTACAAATGAAATTTGTATAGCAAGTAGTGAAGCACTTACTTCTGGTTGTAGGGCACCATTATGTAGTCCTTGTCATTTTGAGCAAGCAATCATGTCGTTATGTATTTTTCGACGTAGGGTGCGTCTGCCAAGATGGTTTGCTCAGAGACCATGTGTGGGTCGAGGAAACCCATCGGTTATTTGAATCGCCGGACAATTTTAATCATGTATCTATATACATAAGCAATGAGTTGTTATATTAATCAGTATTACGTGAATGTAGAACTTGATTGTACACACTTACAGTGTCCAGCATCGTAGAAGTGAGGCATTGAGGGCTTTGAGGTTGAATAGGTCGAATAAGTCGTCGAAGCCCACGACGAAGGGGGCCGGCTCGTGGAAGAAATACTCCTCCGTGTATCTGACGGTGATTCCATCAGCGCACCCTTTCTCTTTGGTCTTGTGCAAGCACCAGGTATGCAAACTCTGACAACCTAATCCAGCGTCTGTGATAATGACATATCACAGACGGTTGCAAAGACGATTTCAAAGGGAACCATCTGTATAAGTTCAACACAAACGGCTCCTTTGAGCGAAATGCGTGATGGCGTCCTCATCACGAGCAGTTCTTATTACCAACCGTCAGTGATACTTCACGAGCGGTTGGTAGAAAAAACGTGCGTGATGAGCACTATCATAGGCGGTTCTTATTATGAACGATGCGTGAAGTATCCTGAGCGGTTGGTAATAAGAACGTGCGTGATGAGCTCTATCACGAGCGGTTCCAAAGAGGCTATCGTATAAGTTCAACCGAGCGTCTCCTTTGGAACCGTGCGTGATGAGGCGTCTAGTATGACACATTTTTCTGATGGTGCTTACGTCGAGCGCCTTGGTGTGCATCGCCTCACTTGAATAACATTACGCTTAACCTAACGCAAACCTATCGGGTTTCATTAATGACAGCTTCCTTGCTAGAACTCCAATTACGAATGGTTCATTGCAAATCGTCCCATCCACGAGGCTCGAACTCTAACTACTGTGAATTTCCTTCTAAATGGCGTTGGGATAGTAACACTAGATCTTGGGCAAAAGCGGCTCGAGGAACAAAGATAGGCTGTCTATACTTTATACACCCATACGTAGGTGGCGAGTACTTCCTTAGAGTGCTTCTTATGATAGTCAAAGGTGCTAGAAGCGATGAAGAAATGCGTACTTTCAGGAGTAGTGCATAATCGTTCAAAGAAGCATGCTGCTTGCTCGTGGTTTATTGGCGATGATCTTGGTGGTGTCGGGCCACGGAAGAAGTGTCGATATGGCCTACTCCGTATCGGCTTAGACACAATGGTAGGCGATGAAATGTAAATGCGATACTCATGAACTATCCATTGAATCGAAAGCTTACATAATAGACTCAATCCGATTATCGACGAGAAAAAGAGCTTTCGATCGTATTGTTTCGTGTGTTACAAACAATCATCAAGGTTTTTTCTTCGTCTCTCGGTATGGTGGCACCGGCAAAACATTCCTCTAGACTTCTATTATAACCTACCTAAGGTCTACCAAAAGAATTGTTCTAGCA
This sequence comes from Ampelocalamus luodianensis, assembly GCA_036346255.1. NCBI lineage: Eukaryota > Viridiplantae > Streptophyta > Magnoliopsida > Poales > Poaceae > Ampelocalamus > Ampelocalamus luodianensis. The sequence goes on along the minus strand of CM070638.1, from coordinate 20,819,763 downwards.
GTTGTGTAACATCCCGATTTTCAGAGCCTTAAAAATCCTTTGAATAGTTAGTAGGGAAAAATTCACCATTTGATTTTATTTGAATTTAATTTCGAAAGCTTAATATTGGACTTTACAATCAAAAACATTTAATGTGAATAATCCCAACATGAACAATAGCCAAAACTATTTTATTTGGGTTCTATGTGCTCAGATATATTTTTCTAGATTTTTCTAGAATTTTTACGAGTTCATTTGCTATTTTCCATTGCCTATTTGAATTTACGGTATTTTCTAAAATAGAAAACCTATTAATAATCTCGAGAAAAGGCATCGGGCGAAATCAAACCTCGGCCCATTCTTCCGCGCCATTGACTCATGCGCGGCCCGGCTACGCCGCGCGCGCCTCCACACGACATGCGGGCCCCGTATCGGTCTCTCTCTCCTTTTCCTTGAGCGCCGAGCATCTTCCGCCGTCCGATCAGGATGAGCGGCTAGATGCGCATAAGGCAGCGGAGTTGTCGAATGATTCTTTGATTGTGGGCGTTCGATCAAGATCCAACGGTCGGTCGCGATGCATTTTGCGGCGCGCCGTTGCCGCAGCGGACTCACGCGGTATGTCAGCGGCGTGTGGGTCCCGGCTTGCCGCGTCGTCATCGTCTCGAGTCGATTGGGTTTTCGCGCGCGCTGAAACCCGATTTTGGCGTTGTGCCTGGACTCTTCGAGCCTCCGGTTATAAAGGAGAGTAGCCCTCGGCCTCGCAACCCAACCTAACGCCGCCGCCCTCGCGCCTGAACCCTAGCGCGCGAGGCGAGAAGATCAATCTGCGCGCCACCAACTCGGCGAGCTCTTCGCGCATGCGGGCTGCTCGAGCCGTGGTGCACCGTTGGCATCGCGCGGAGCTTCTCTACCTCTGGTGGCGCCGTCTCGCGGAGTGTCACCGGGCGCCGTTGCCGTCAAGCAGAAGCCTCTCGCCGCTCTTTGCTCGCCCGCCGACCACCTCGTCGTCCCGAACCACCGAGTTGCACGAGGTTACGCAATGGCGAAACTGCGCGGTACCACTCACGCCGGTGGATCACCGCCGTTCGCCGTTATCGTCGGTTTCGGCGCGCCGCGTCTGTTGTCATCCACGTCATCGCCACCTTGCCTCCATGTCGGCATCGCCGCCTTCGTGTCGCGTGCGTGGTGTCGATCCTTTGCCACGCGTGTGCGCTTTGGGTAGTCACGGTCTCGAACGAGGCTCGGTGGGCACGGTCTGCGTGAGCGTGTGTCACGACATGTGGGTCCTACATGTCGGATTTCGTTTAATTCTTTTAATTCGAAATTCCTTATTGGCCCGACATTGCGCAATATTCGATTTTCTTGAGAAATAGTCGGAAATTCGAAAATCGAGTTAGGTTTCTTTTAGATTTCCAATCTTCCAAAGCTCATAACTTTTGCATCCTAACTCGATTGAGCCCATTCAAATTCCTAAATCTGTCTAAATTCAAGATCTATTTATCTGAGATTTTTATTTAATTTTTGGAGTTTGTTTTGCCTCTGTTATTTATTTGTTTTGTTTGTTTGTGTCTCGTTTTGCAGTGAGCGTCGATCGTTGGGAATTTTGTGGAAGAAGGCACCCCAAGACCAAGATCAGTACATAGACCTTTTCAAGGCAAGTCATACCTTTGATCATCTTGAACCAGTTTTCAAATTACTTTGTGTTAAATTATTGCATTATAGTTTAATTATTTATTTAAATGCTTTGGGCATAGTTATTATCAAATTGTTATCACACCTTGGCCTTGTATGTCATATATCCTTGTCACCTAGATTGGTTATGAGTTGGTAATATTGTAGCACCAACGGGGTTGGTTAGATCTGAGTACAATTGCTTAGCCATGCTCACGAATCATCATCTCATGTAGTCATGAAACATTAAATATGACTAAGTGACTATGGAACTTTGTGTAAAAGCGTGTGCTATGTGTTATTACTTCGTGATGGCATGTGTTGCACTAAAACCAAGCTAGGTGGTAAGGATTTGGGTGAGGCAAGTGGTGGAGGCGTGTGACATGGTGGACTATGTGATGGGTATGATAATCAGTGTGGCTTAGTTAGAACATGGAAGTCTTGCCTTGGTCAATTAAGGACTTAACTTTGTGCGCCATTGAGCCAGGCCTTCTTGTGCGACCACATGCTGGTATGGGGCGGGCCTAACTTAGTAAGTTATGGATTCTCGGCATTGATGTTCGGTGGTAGGTTAGGCTTTGTGATAGGGTGGAGGTGTGACTACTTGGTGGTTGCATCACGAGAGGATTAGTCGTCCTGTCCCAGCGGTGTGTGTTATGCATGGGCTATGTGATATGTATAACGGTTTGTAAGCCTGCTAGGAATGTCAATGTTGGAGATAAAGTTTCGAGCTGTTTTGTTATGGTAGTGCTAGCTTCTGCTGGTTATATCGTGTGGGTAAAGTGTACAACCTCTGCGAGTGTTAAACAAACTATTCGAATAGCGCGTCATGATCATGGACATGCTCGGTGATTTCACATAAGGGTAGTTTTCATAAAATGTGGGAATGGAAGGCTGTGTGATCTCAATCATATGGCTATGTGAAATACTACTGTTTAGTTGTGTGTCTTTGTGAAAACAAGCTGTTAAATTAATATTGTCTATTTGTTTTGAATTATGCTTTCAATCTATTATTCATATTCAATTGCAAATGTTGCTTTTATGCAAAAGAACCACGAAGCCTTTTCTTTGGACTAAGCTGCATCTATACATTGCATTACGTGGTATGATTTGCGAAATGCGGTTGTGTACTCACGCTTGTTGTAAAACTTGCGCCCAAACCTCTGAGAAGAGGAGGAGTCTCGCTTTGCTTTTGAGGAGGAGTTCGTTGAAGGTGATCGTTTGTTAAGGTGGGATCTAGTTGGTTACTGTGGTGAATTGGTGGGATCTCTGTTTGAGTTTTCCGTTCATTCTTGCTTTATTTCTTTGTTAGCCTGCGTGGCTTAATAAGTGTAAACTTCGACCATAAGGTCAAAACCATTATTTGTTATTCAAACTAATCGTTTACTTTATCTATAAACGTGTGGATCGATATTTACGTGTTAACCTGTGTGCACTAGCGTGATCTGGACTAGTGCGGTATACGCAGAGGGTTCGAGTCGAGAGTGCGGGTCGGCGGAGGTGGTATTCAGAACCTGCGTGTATCTTGCGCTGGTCGAGGATCACGCTAGTGCTACGAGGTTAACTGCTATATCGATCACCACAGCGATAGATAAATAAGCGATTAGTTTGAATAACAAATAATGGTTTTGACTTATGGTCGAAGTTACTTATTAAGCTGCGGCTAACAAAGAAATAAGCGACGTGACGAAACCCGGCGTGAGATCCCACCAATTCACCGCAGCAACCAACGAGATCGAACCTAACAAACGATTAACCTTCAGCGAACTCTCTCAGCGGCGTGGCTCCTCTCTTACTGCAGGTTTGGCGCAAGTTTTAACAGCGTGATACACAACTGCTACTGCAAATCATACCGCGAGAATGCGATGTATAGATGCGAGCAATCGAGAAAACTTCGTGATTCTTTTGCATAAAGCTGGCATTTACATGAATATGAATAATAGGTGAAAGTATAATTCAAAACAAATAGACAATATTAATTTAACGATTGTTTTCTGAACACACGACTAAGCAGTATTTCACGACCATATGATTGAGATCTGCGACTTCCATTCCACATTTTATGAACTACGCTTATGTGAAATCATGAGATGTCCATGATGTGACGCTGATGTTCAATAGTTTGTTTAACACTACTGAGAGGGTGTACACTATCCTGCGATATAACGATGTGTAGCACCGTCATAACAAAACGGTCCGAAACTTCATCTCAACATTGACATTCGATGTGCTTACAAACCGTTATACATATCACATAGCCCATGCATAACACACACCGGGCGAGGAGCGGCAATCTCCGTGATGCAACCGCAAGTAGTCACACCTCACCCTATCACAAAGCCTAACCTACTACTGAACATCAATGCAAAATCCATAACTACCAAGTGAGGCGTCCCACGGCGACATGTGTTCGATAAAGGCTTCGATTGGCGCACAAAGTGGTTCATAATTGACCAAGGCAGCACTCCATGTTCTAACTAAGCCACACAATTATCATACCCATCACATAGTCACCATGTCTGCGATCTCCACCACTGCCTCGATCCAAATCACTTACCACCGGTTGGTTTTAGTGCAACATGCCATCGCAAAGTAATAACACATAGCACGCGATTTTACACAAGTTCCATAGTCACTTAGTCATATTTAATGTTTGCGACTCACATGAATGATGATTAAATGCGTAACTAACAATTGTACTCGTATCTAACAACCCACGTTGATGCTACAATAACTACCAACTCATCTCTAAGTGACAAGGATATATGACATACAAGGCAGGTGTGATAACAATTTGATAGTAACTATGCCCAAAGCATTTAAATAAATAATTAAACTATAATGCATAATTTAACACAAAAATTTGAACTGGGTTCAGATGATCAAAGTATGACTTGCCTTGAAAAGATCTGTACCGATCTTGATGTTGAATGCTCTTCTTCACAAAAATTCCGGATAAATCGACGTCTGCTATAACAGCAACAAACAAACAAAACAAATAAATAAGCAAACAACTCCAAAAAAAAAAAAAATATCGAGATAAATAGATCTTGAATTTAGGCGATTTAGGAATTTGAATGAGCTCAATCGATAAGATGCAAAGATTATGAGCTTTTGAAGATTGAAATCTAAAAGAAAGCCTAATTCTATTTTTCTTCGGAATTTCGGTTATTTCTAGAAAAAATCGAATATTGCGCAATCTTGGCGTCGGCAAGGAATTTCGAGGTAAAGGTTGGCGAAAATGCGACATGTGGGACCCATGTCGAGACACACGCGACTCGACGAGACCGGTCTCGGCCTGGTTCCGAAGGCGATGAACTACTGCGGCGGCACGCGGGCGTGACACAACTGCGCCGCGCACGACTGCGCGCGCGTCGACGTGCGGCGATGGCGTGGACGCGATGACGACTGCGGCGGCGGCGAACGCACGGCAACGGCGGCGGCACTGATCCACGGCGGCGATGGCGGCGTCTCGCTATTGCGCCTGCGCGTGCAACTTCCGGTATTGAACGGCGGTGGCGGCGGCGTAACGGCGGCTTCGGCGATGGCAGCGGCGCTCGATGTTTCTCGGCGACGGCGGCACGAGAGACAAGCTCCGTCGATGCGATGCTGCGATTCGGCTCGAGCACTCGGCGGCTCGGTAGAGCTCGAGGAGTTGATGGCGACGCGATGATCTTCGGCTCTGCGGCGACTGAAGGCGGCAAATCGGCTAGGTTGGGTTGCGGCCGAGGCCTGCGCTTATAGCCGGAGAACTGGCAAAGTCGAGCTGCGCAAAGCTGGGCTTCGGCGCGCGCAACCCTAATCGGCTGAAACGATGTTTCGCGGCAAGTGGTGCGTCGATATTCGGACTTCGGCGATGTCGGCTGCGTGCGGCGCTGCGCGGCGCTGGCTGCACTCGCGATCGGCCGTTTGATCTTGATCGAGCGACCCACAATCAAAATCGTCGAACAACTCATTGCCTATGCGCATCTGGCGTTCATCTGATCGAGCGATGAAGATCTTCGGCGAAGAAAAAGAAAGGCGACATGCGGGCCCGCATGTCGCGGTGGCGCAGCGGCGGAGCCGACGGCGAGTGCGCTGCGTGCGGCGGGCGGAGGTTTGAATTTCGACGATGCCTACGAGATTGTAATAGGTTTTCTATTTTAGAAAATACCAAAATTCAAATAGAATGAAAAATAACAAATGAACTGAGAAAAATCTAGAAAAATCTGAAAATATCTGACACATAAGGCACAAATAAATAGTTTTGGCTATTATTCATGTTGAGATTATTCACATTAAATGTTTTTGATGTAAAATCAATAAACTTTAATAAATAAAATAAACAAATGGTGAATTTTCCTACTACTATTCAAAGATTTTAAACTCAGAACAGTGAGATATTACAAGTACCTCTTACAGTGTTGCCTCTCTCATTACTTAGAGTGCGTGCGGCTCATTCTCGTTTTAAAATACCAATAAATTCGGCGAGACAACTATTTGTGACATTAAGCAGTAACTATGCTAGTTGACCTAATTAAAGTTGCTTAAACATTTATTGGGACGAGGCTCTTATGGCTCATAGAAAATGTTTGAAACATTAGAGCGAGGACTTTCCATGATGTCGCTAGCGACAATGATGTTCTTGCTTGTGATATGCCCTTTGGTGGTAAAGTTTTGTCCTTGAAGGTAACTTAGGCAGATCTTACATTATAGAAGGAGGCACTAGATCTCAAATAACTAGATCACATTTGTGGACCTACATAGAAGTCTTGCCACTAACCATAAATATCGATTATTTCTTTGCACATACTATTTGTTGTAGCCAAGAAAATGTTGCCGACTTTAGCAAATGGATTATAGATCTTGGTGATGGCAAGCTACCTACAACGGCTGTACAAGCGATCTGAGTCATGCTTGATAGAGATTCCTTTGAGTTCCTCATTAACACAAAAGCGATAAAATTGTTGCCATAGTAGGCGCAATTTACACAGACTTTGAGGCAAACTTTTCTGACTCTATATCTAAAAAATGGGGCAATACTATCAACCACCAATGAAATTGTTGATGAAATTAGTTCTTTTGTTCTAACAAAAGTACACAGTTATCTCTTGACACTACCGGAAATAGGTTATTTCAGTGCCTAAACACTCAGGAAAGTCGTCAAAACACTTAGGAAAAACTTTCCCGAAGGTCGTGCCGTCGAAACACCACTCGGGAAAGTTTGGCAGGAAAATGGTTTCAGTGTTCCCAATATTTACACTCGGGAAAAATGGTTTCTTAGAGTGTATGACTAAACACTCGGAAACATAAAACCCTCGGGAGAAAAATCTCAACAACTTAGACCACCGTGCGGAAATATTTACCGAGTGTTAACACTCGGGAAAGAAAGAAGATTGACACTCGGGAAACAAACTTTCCCCGATGAGCCCCGAAAGTTCCCCGAGTGTCAACACTCGGGAATATTTTTTTTGTCCCGAGTGCATTGCAAAAACCACACTCGGGAAAGCTTTCCTCCCTGGTGGGTGCAAATTTTTTTTCCGAGTGTGTCAAACAAGGCACTCGGGACTTACCTGAACATGGTATTCTCTAATTTAATTTTGCATTTAATTTCGCACCGATTTTGCAATCAAATAAACCAAAATTCCACAACAAGAATAAAAGGCACAGATCATTACATATATAGATTGAACAACATTGACATAATTCCCGAACTCACAATATATATATAGATCGAACATCCACAACATCCAAGTTTAAATTTGATACATATAATAGTTCCAAGTAGTAATTTCATTACATATATAACCATTTTCTTGAGCAATAGACTAAGGCCAATCTAAGCAATGTTTCTCTCTGTATGTCTAAATGCCCAATTGATCGAATCAATCACAAGCTTCAATTCTTTGAAACAGAAAGTCAATAACAAGCAAATAAAAGAGAAGAAATATGGGTCTTGTCTATCGATAAATAACATCAACAAGGCAAATCGATGAATTGAAAAGGCGATACTAACGACTTGATAGCTCAATTAACGCTTGGAACCAATGGGTGCCAATAGCAAAAAGCAAAGAGAAAAATTTAAAGCGATGCTCGGGATAATCTTTGAAGTTTTTAGTAATCATCGGCAGAGACAGAACAAAAGTAAAATCTCAATGTGTACTTGAACATGATCGCTAACAAAAATGACTTAGTAGATAGTATTCCTACCTCAAAGTACCTTTGGAAAATAGCCTCAAATATACAAGGCACATCCTCAAGCATTTCACCTTTGTACTGCGGTCAATTTTTGATTTTTTAAAAATAATCTATTTTTATTATAAATTACAAATTTATTCTTGTGATCTTTTTTTACAAGAAAATACTACTATCGCCTAATGGTTGGGCGTTGGCTCGATCACCTAATGGTTGGCGATAGGATCGATCGTCAACCATTAGGCATTGAATATCTGTCATGCAACCGTTCGGCGACGGATGGTTGTCATTGAACCATTTGGCGACGGGGGCACAGCTGTTTTTATTTTCAATTCTTGTTTAATGTTGTATTGAGGCGATAATTAATGAGTTGTAAGTAGAAAGGTAAGTGATATTGAATTTTTGCCGTCGGCTGGTTTACAACCGTATTTGCGCCGACCACCGCTATGTGTATTTGCAAAAAATGGCAAGCGGCGGCGTTGCCACCGCGCGCGCGTGCCGTCGACACCTCACCGGTGCGCGTTGCCACGCGCGCCAACCCCAGCCCACCACCTCGCGGCCCGGCCCGGCCGTGCCACCTCACCGCTCGGCACTCTGGTGGGCGTTGCCACCAGCGGCGCGGCAATAGTGCCATGCACTATTGCGCTATTGCCGTGGGCGTTGCCACCCAGCGACGCGGCAATGAGTGCGGCACTATTGCGGTGGAGCATTGTCACCCGCTCCCGCAATAGTGCCCACCTGATTAGGGTTAGTAATTAGGTTAGGTTAATTAGATAATTAGTTAAGTGCGAAATTGGAAGGAATTTTAAAATATAGCAAATGAGTTCAAAAATTATGAATTTTTGTGTAGCTTCACGACCTTTGTGTACTTGCTTGTGTAAAAATTTTATAATTTTATCTGTTGATTTGTTATCGCTACTTAGTATGGTAGTGCGTTAAATGCGAATCAATAAGCGTGAAAATAAGCTCCTATAGCATAAAAAAGGTGTGTCTAACTAGTCTTCACGGCAATCTCTTTTCTTCTTGAGCTCACCTCATCACATAATGCACCTTGATGCATGTTGGGGCATAACACATGACTATTATCCTATAGCATAAAAAATTGACATGTTAGAACATTACGGTAGTGATGAGAAATAGGGAATTTTGAAGCACGATTGATTTCTTACTCTAAGTTCATAATAGTAAGGACTAAGAAGACTTCAACAGAATTTCGGTATTTGTAGCCAAGCGAAGGAGGAGCCATTGCGTTGGCGTCGGGAATTATGGATGCGTTGTTTACGGGCAGCACTGCGGGCAAGGGAGGACACCCGCGAGGAGTCGAAAGATGTGCGAAGAACGCTTATTGTGATTATGAAGATGCCCTAAAACATGGAGGATTCGATGTCGGTGCGAAAGGTTATTTCTGGGATTCCACTAGAAGAGGTAGACTTACAAGCCCCATGGAGCAAGAACTACATTTGAGTCCGCAGACAAAAGCACATGGCATGATGGTTCGGCTAATTGCTTTAGTCATCCTCGCTACTACTACGGTACACTGCGACACAAGCATCCAGACCATATAAATATACATGACTTTAGGGATAGTAAAAAACATGGGGGGTAGGACGGGGGACTACTACGTAATGACATGATCTACTGCGTGGATCGGTGCCATTTTTCCTTACATTCTAGCTCGGCCTTCCCCTTCCCCTTGTCACGGGACTGTCCACGTCGGACTGGTATGTCGAAGTCGTCCATGTCCTGCGATTCCATGATGTAAGTGCATCGTATAGTGAAAATCGTAAGAAGGATGTAAATTCTTCATAACTCACATCGTCGATACGGATTACGCTTGGGCGACCGCATACGCTGTGGCGGCCGAGCTCAGCCGCATGAGCCTTTTCCTTGCCCTTATCGCGGGACTTTCCATGTCGGTCTGGTATGTCTAAGTCGTTCATGTCCTGCGATTCCATGATGTAAGTGCACTGTAGAGTGAAAATCGTAAGAAGGATGTAAATTCTTCATAACTCACGTCGTCGTCTGGGATTACGGCAGGCGACCGCATATCTTTGTGGGGGCTCGGCGCATGAGCCTTTCCCTTGCCTTTGTCGCGGGACTTTCCATGTCGGGCTGGTATGTTGAAGTCGTCCATGTCCTGCTATTCCATGATGTAAGTGCACCATATAGTGAAAATCGTAACAAGGATGTAAATTCTTCATAACTCACGTCGTCGGTACGGATTACGCCTGGACGACCCGATAAGCTGTGGCGACCGGGCTCAGCCGCATGAGCCTTTCCCTTGCCCTTGTCGCATGACTGTCCACGTCGGACTGGTACGTCGAAGTCGTCCATGTCCTGCGATTGTATGATGTAAGTACACTATACAGTGAAAAATGTAACAAGGATGTAAATTCTTCAGAACTCACATCCTCGAGAGGGTCCGGTACGTAAGGTTTCCACCACACGAAGTTCTCGGCCTACACCGAGTAGTTCAGCATGTACTTCTGCTGGATGAATGCCCTATCGTACATCTCGGTCGTCGATCCACTTTGGAAGAAGTGGCGGCGCATCTCGGTGCCATTGCGTGAGGATGAAGTTAAAAATTTAAGGAACTCAACATTGGGAGAGGAAAAATCGAGGCACGCAAAGAAACACTACGAGTGTGCCCGCACATGTAATGCGCGGGCGGCGGTGTGCAGGTGTGTGGTGAATGATCTGCACGTTCGCCACACACACGCTGCGGGATTGAAAAACGTGGTGGTACTTGAGCATCTTTCATTGTTCGATCTGGGTATTGTAGATGTTTCCTCTTCTGCGCAAGCCACTTGCACTTCTGCAACATCTTCGCGTAGAAGTTTGCCGAAGAGTCCATAGTTAGGTATCTATTGTGTAGTGTTGGGTTTGGTTCAACCCCCTTTCATAAGCCCCATGGTTGGCATGCTGTGGTTAATTTCATGCAGAGTCCTGTCTTTTAGTTCTGAAAAGCTGACGAGGTAGAGTGTTGTCATGTCCATCTAAAAAGCTGAGGAGGCATAGTGTTGTCATGCCCATGGTTCGCAAGTGGATCTGAAAAGCCTAACCCTAAACCTAAACCCTAAATTGTGCAAAGCTGTCTCCTTTAGTCTTATCACTGCACAAAGCTGGCCCGTGTGGTCTTGTCAGTACGCAAAGCTGCCTCGTCAGTCTTGTCAGTATGCAAAGCTGTCCCGTGTGGTATTGTCACTACGCAAGGCTGCCTCCTTTAGTCTTATCACTACACAAAGCTGGCCCGTGTGGTCTTACACAAAGCTGCCTCGTCTGGTCTTGTCAGTACGCAAAGCTGGCCTGTGCGGTCTTGTCACTGAGCAAAGCTGGCCCGTGTGGTCATGTCACTGCGCAAAGCAAGCTAATACATTACCCGCTTTGTTAGCCTCCCCACATGGGCTATAAAATACACGCCCCACGCTTCAAAAGTAGGACCACTCGATCCTTGAAACCCTAGGAAGAAGAACTTTCTCGTCATACTGATAACATCACGATGGCGGCGGCCGAGGACCGATCCACCGGTCGTCGCGGCGGACCTTCTCACGAAATGAGGAGGACTTGGCCTAACTACCGGTTGATGCCGAACATGTGTGCTCAACCGGTATGGCCGAAATGCGAACGCGGGGATGACGCTATCGTGCAGGTCATGGACTGCCCTTTCGATGGCGGACGGCGTTTTCGATGCCCATACTGCAGGGTAAATAGTTTTGTTCATATTCTTTGCTATCGTCCTCCATACTAACCGTTCCTTGCGCGGATGGCAAAATGCAACTTTACCGCTGGATCGATCCTCCCCATGAGCGACATGTTTCGATGCGAGCATACATTGTGGGCAAGAATATTTGATTTGGAGCGCAAATTGGCGATCTCAAGGAGCAAAATGATGACCTCGCCAGCAGATGCAGCGAGAGGAACGAGGAGGTCGTGAACATAGGAAGTTCCTATGATCCCACATCTTCTTTGCGTAACCCTAGCTGCATATGTGCGTGCCACTACAACGGCAACCCGACCACGTCAGGCGCCCGGCGAAAGAACACTCTATGTGGGTAGCGGGAGGCACCTTCTACCATTAGACGGGCGGAGAAGCTTGTACCTCGGTAGTCTCGCTCTGCACGCACTTATGTTCAATCTCCTAAAGCATGTAACTGAATGGTGGATGCGTTATGGCGGTTGCCTTTTATCGTGTTGACATGTTGCATCGATTTGTCGCGTGCTTTAAGCTATAGAAGTCCATATGCATTGCACAAACATGTGTTCTATGAACGAGTACACATAAGAATGCTAAAGTATTACATGCATCACATATGAAGTGCAAAATTTAAGTATGACATAACGAACAAATGTACAGCCAGTGTAGATCGACACCCCCTACTAGCCCCCGCCAACTGCACCCCCGGCATCCCCTCCCGCATCGCCACCGCCCACTCCACCTCCGTGTCCTCCCATACGGGCTCGCTTGGGCCCCCTCCTCTGCGCTTGGTGTCGGGGCCTCGGCCGTAGGAAAAACGATCTGGAGCCACAGTGCAGCGGGGACCGAGAGGAAGGGTGGAGCGAGCCAACTCTTGTGTGGTGCTGCTGCACCTGCAGTGTGACCCGGAGAGAACCTCTGCGGGTGTGGTGAGTGCTTGGCTCGTCGTCCACCAAGAAGTCGTGGGCTTCCGCGAAGCCAAGGGAGGACCCTCCGTCATAGGGAATTGGACCTTCACAGTAAAATATTGTTAGTTAATTAAAAAAACACGATGTGTCTTGACAAGCGGGTGTGGCGTACCTCGGCTAGCGCCATAAGCCTTGGGCGTCTGTGAGGAAGTATGGCACGCGCGTCTGCGCATACGTGTGTGCCGAGTGTGGAAGGCGAAGGTGTAGAGGACCGGCGTGGTGCGTGCTTTGCCGGTGTGCGGGGCGTGCTCAGCGGACCCTCCGGCCTCCTCGAGCCTCGCGGACGAGTGCAGTCGAGCATCCGGCCTCGTCGGGCGCGTCGGTGTCGGGCGTGGTCTAATCGACCCTCTCACCTGCGTGCTACTCTACCGGACGGGGCGGCCGGCGAGCGTGGGTATCGACGGGACACCCGGCCGTATCAACCTCGGGAGCACGGTGCGACAACGGTAGAAAATACATGTGGCTTGATCGACCACCGCGACGAATAACACAGGCGGTCTCCTCGCGTGTGCCCTCACACCGTCAGTGAACCTCTGAACCCATGGCGCGGTCGTCGTAATCTCGTGGCGATGCTCGCCTACATCAAAAAGCAGGACTGGTGGCTGTAATGGCGGAGGCCACAATCGGGAGTTTCAGTAGGATGTAACGTCTGCGTGTGGTGGGCGTCTGTGTGAAATGCATAGGTTATGTGTCATCGGTCTTAGGGACACGTGGTGCGGGCTCATCAGTGTAAATGCGAGCTCGGTACATGTCGAGGAGCATACCGGCGAAGTGCGCATCGTGGGTCGTAAGGTCGTGGGGTGTCCTCCTGCACGGTCTGTAGCGCGCCCTCCCTTTGCCCTACCATCGTTCATCCTACTCCCCGGTTCGTGCGCGGCGGACTCCTTCCTCTCAACACGCAAGGCGTAACATGTAGTTAGAAGTCATGCGTAGTAGACGGCGACAAAAAACATGGCATGTATGCCAATTACTCACGCGTGCATCTTTGCCGCACCGGCGGCGGCCAGTGCGGAACCTCTGCCAGAGGCGAATCGGCGCATCACGATGTGCCTGTAGTCCTCAACAAAGGCGTCGAAGGCAGCGCCCTACGGATGAGCGATGGTCGATCGCGCGGTACACGAGAGAAGGCGTGAGGCGCGGGCATCTAACTCCCGAGGGAGTATGGATCCCAACGAGCGTTATGCGCCATGAGCGGTTGAATCGCTCCACGAGCGGCTCAACGCCCATGTCACTTGCGTCTCGTGGCGTACTGCAAGGAACACAACATATTAGATAGGACGATCGATTATATGAAGAAATTAGTCACACAAAAGAGTACGTACCCGTCGTCAGAACCAAAGTGAGCCCATTGTCGGCTGATCAACCTCGTTTGCGTTGTACATCTCCTGCCCGTACGGAGAGCTGTCGTCCAACAAGGGTCGTTTGAGGCTAAAGCGCTCGAATGACCACAACTGCAGTAGGAGAGGACACCCCGTGAGGATGGAGTTCGACCTCGACACGAAGACGCATCGCTGGCCGCGATGCGTGGTGGCAAGTCTGGTGAACCCGGTGATCGGGAGGCCTCTCCATTGGCGATAGCCCTAGCGTATGCGATGAGTCGTGCGTCGACTGTCTTGCCGTGGCTGCTGGTGAACAGCACCCAACCGAACAGCCACAACAAGTAGGCCTCAAGGTGGCCTGACACCTGCTGGTCGTCCGCGGCAGGGTCCATCCGCTCGAGCTGTGTACAAAAAAAAGATAGTAAGCCCGTAGTACGAAAAGGAGAGCGCAGTGGTTCGAACGGGAACGTCGTCGAACACATACCCGGAACTGCGACAACCACCGCAAGGACGGGCCGTGCCTCTGTGCCTTCGAGAAGATGTAGTACCTGGCCGCGGCCGCAGGCGGAAGGACTCCCTGAAACCTGGCCAGAAGGTCCCCACGCTAGTTGTCCGGAGGCTTCTGCGGGAAGGCAGCACCTCCCGCGATAGGGAGGCCAAGAAGCAGGGAGACGTCCTGTAGAGTATGGGCCATCTCCCCGAATGGGAGATGGAAAGTGTGAGTCTCCGGCCGCCACCGGTCCACAAGAGCTGTCAGCAAGGACCAGTCGAACGAGAAGCGTCAGGACCGCTCCGGCCCGACATGGACATCTCTGTCGTCGTCGACCGCGGGTGCTGCCGGCTTGTCCTCAGCCGTGGCCTGCACCATCCAGGCGAGAGGTAGTAGACCGGCATCGCTGAGCCTGCAAAGCAAGAAAAGGTTAGTACGAAATGTACGTATGGCGAGAAGATAGTGTCGACGAATGCTAACCTGGCTGTCCAGCGTGGGTCTAGCCTCCAGGCTACCCTAGGTGTCCGCGTGCGGATCACCCCCAACACAGTCGCGTCAGCCGCACCTACAGGATGAGGGACACGACGCAACGCGCGATGTAGCCGGTCGATGCGCTCGTCCAAGAGACCGAAACTCCAGTCCGATCTATGAGCCATACCTGCAAAACAACTTGAAGTTAGGAAATATGTGGAAATATAACATCGAATGTAAAACAGGAGTAAATTTAACTTGTAAACAAACAAACCAATAAGTACTAGGCCACCCGGACAATACTTTCAAAATTAGGTAGTAGTAGAACAGTTACATAAACAATACAAAGTACACATGACAATGCACACTGATTTGCAATTTTAGTCCCACTTTGCACACTGCAAGAAGTGGTACCGCAAACCATGGCAGTGCCTACTCCTCAGCTGGTGCCTTGCATCGTCGGTCATGTGGCCCTCCCGCCGCAGAGCGCGACATCGACCCAACACCCCGGCTTGTGCCGTCCATATCATTGGTATCTGACGACTCTGCAAGCGACCCTTGGCACCCTTCAAAGATGTCAATATCCGAAATCCGGATCCTTTTTCAATATCCAAGGTGGCGGTTACCCACAAACACGAAGCCCTAATTAAGCTCTCGCCATCCAAGCTGCACCACCTCGCCCTTCAAGAAGTACTCGGACACAAAGTTCAACGGGTCCATGCGCACAATCCCGCATGCGGCGAGGACATGGGAGCATGGCTTGTGTAAGAGCTTCGGTTTGTTGCATGTACAGCTAGGTTCGTTCACATGATCTCCAAGCCATACCTCGTGAGTGACAAGAGAACGAGCCGTCCCAAATCCGGCTCTATCCCAGAGGAGCACGTCGAAACGATGCTCCGTATTGCCCATCACGTGCACCGTGTGCGACTGGCCCTTCTCTGTCTTCGCCTGTATGTATACCGTAATCTTCGAGCAGTACGATGTTTGAGGGTTGGTGGCATGAAGTGCGGCATTTGAATGCCTCTCCCTAAAATACCTGATTGTGCTGTGCAGAACACCTTCCATGATGGCGACGAGGGGCTGAGAACGAAGGCCCCTAAGAACCGAGTTGTACACCTCCGTAAGGTTAGTGGTCATTATGCCATACCTTGCCCCGCCCGTGTCGTGCAACAATGACCACTTCTCCAATGGCACGGCCTCGATCCAGTGTGAGAAGCACTCGATGTTCCTCAAGGTCCTCTGCCTCGCTCCAGCAGGTTCAGACTCTGGTCTGTGGTTCGTCTCGTCCACGTGTTTCCTGCTGTGTTCATTTAGTAGCATCCATAAGGCGTCAAATTTGCGCTCCTGGTTCTGCATAGCCAGCCTCTTCAATAGCTTCACCAACGGTTGCTTCGGGAACTTCTTGAAGAAGTTCGCCCCTAAGTGGCGAATGCACCATCTACTCCTCATATCCGACCAAGGAACGGCTCCTCGGGTCTTCCGAAGTTTTCTTATGGCCTTCAAAGATCCGTGGCGATCATGGATCACGCACACACCAGACGAGCTCCAACAACTCCCACCCTCAAATGTCGAAGGAACCACAACCACCGTCGTAATTCTCACCTTCGGCGAATGCGATGGCCAATGGCGAATTGATTGTTCAGACAATGCCTATGGTCGTAAGGATTTGCCCCTTGTATTTCCCAGTCAAAAAGGTCCGGTCAATCGAGATCACGGGCAAAGATATGCCTAAAAGCCTCGATGCGGGGACCGAAGGCTAAGAAGGCCCTTTGCAATATTAAAAAACCTCGTGGTTTTTTAGATAGCATGTCCTTTACAGCAGTGTACGTGCCCGGGTTTCTCTCCTGCAGCACCCCCAGCATACGAGGAAGGTTGTTGTACACCGCCTCAAAAGATCCAAACCGTCTTTCCAAAGCCTTTTGCTTCGCACGTCACGCCTTCGCGTAGCTGATCTTGTACTTGAATTTCTTATCAATAGCCACCATAATGTGCTTGGCCTCCACATCCTTCTTCTCTACTATCTCTCCATACATCAAATTGGCTACGAAGGTCGGCGTTAGGTTACGATGTCTGGACAAAACACTGCTGAGCATGCAGGAGTGTGCCTCTACCTTCGAGACAATCCAGTGAGTCTCATACTTCGGTCTATGTGCGTGCACTCGCCAAGGACAACCGGCTTGCTCGCACTTCACAGTGTACTACTCCTGGCTAGATTTGATGACCCGAAATGTTCGCTGCATGGACATAGCCCACAGCTTAATGGCATCCTGCAAGGATGTCTTATCAGCAAACATTGAGTGCAACCGAACCTCGGTAGCATGGTACTCCCACGACAATTCGTGCTCGTCATGCGTAGTTACACCCTCAACGTCAAATCTATTCCATTCCCGGGGATGGGAGCTCATCCTCATCGGGCGTCCTCGTCGTCCTCTGTAGAGCTTCCTCTTGACCAAGGCCATCCGGTCATCGCTATCCATTTGGCGCAATATGTACTCCCTATGCTCTCCTTCATCACTGTCTCGTAGGCTCACCATGCGTGACCGATCTTCCTCTTCTGTATCTACCGTCGGGCTCGTCACAAGCAACATTCTCTCAACCCTTCGTGCAGCCCTCGGCTCCTCTTCTTCACCAACATGCTGAGCACCCGAGCTGCTCCCACCACCAGGATGATATCCGACGACGGGTCCCTACGCAGCTTCTTTTGGGCATGGTTGCACAAGCACTACACAATCATATCCACTGGCGTGACATGCCTTCTATAAAGCCCTTCCACACAGTCATGCGCATCAGTGTTCTCAACTCCCATCTGATGTCCGTGGGAGACCGGCTCCAAAGCCCTTGTATGAAGACGCTACACACCTCAGGGTCCAAGGAGAAGCTACGGGTGAGCCAGTGCATCACATCTGCGATTTGTGCATTCTCGCCGTCTGGGTGTACCAGAGTGGCTTGAGAAAAACTGCTCAAGTCAACACCGCACGGACCTTCACAAATGGTGCCAACACCGTAATGCACTTTCAATGTAGTGGGTACAGGCATGACTTATTGTATGCCTGCAAATATTTTCAATATTGCAACTAGTCAGATCGTAACGCACGACATGCAAGCACTGCTACATTGTATTTTACATTTGTAAGGCCCTTCACCTATCGTCAACAACTACACTACATCATGATCAAGACGCCATTCATTCCCTAAGGCAGAGGCCACAATGAACGTGCAGTACAATATTGATTCAACCTAAAACCGAGCTATTCCATAGCGAGCATTATCGGTCTCGACGCTAACTTGCAATCCGAAATGCTACAAATGGTGTTCCAGTCTTCTACAGAGCTAATTAACCTCTACTAATTTGTTCATACTAATTAATCTCTACTAATTTTTTCATACAAATAATTCATCATCTTCATGCGCTCGGTCACGCATTATTTATCCAATAATAGTCGGTCACGCATGCACCAACACAACTTCAATACTTCTCATAAACATCACTTATACTCCCTTACGGGCTATTTTTTTTCTCTAACTAAAGTTTTCTATCGCTGCTACTTACATACAAATGAATAACATTTCAATTTTCTAATTTTTTTTCCTCTAACTTTAATTTCCTACAGGTGTTACTTATACTACTATTTTTAACTACATAAACTATTTTTTTATCGCTACTATTTACATACAAATTAACTACGTTTTGATTTTCTAATTTTTTTTCTCCCACTTACATTTCCTACAGGTGCTACTTATACTACTATTTTTAACTACATAAACTATTTTTCTATCGTTACTGTTTACATAAAAATTAACTACGTTTTGATTTTCTAATTTTTTTCTCTAACAAAAATCTCTTACAGATACTACTTATACTACTATTTCAACTACATAAACTAGTTACTTACTAAAAAATATACATTACAAAATAAAAAAACTTACCTCACAAACGAAGTCTCCTTCTTCTCCCTCTCTCCCTCCCTCCCTCCCTCCCTCTTTCTTTCTTTCTTCTCCTCCTCATGCGCGTGGCCTATTTTCTGTCGCTGCTGGCTCGGCCGGGGGGACCACGCGCGGTTCTTATATAGCCATCCTGTCGCTGTACGGTTAGGCAACTGCGCTTTCCTGTCGCTCAACGGTTCGGCGACTGGAGTTATCGCCAAGCTGTTGATCGCGAATTATTGCCGCTCGACGGTTCGGCGACTACGCCTGATGGTTGGGCGACTGGATCCTATCGCCCAACCATTAGGCGGCCCCGAGCGATCGCCCAACCGATGGCGACGACGTAGTATTTTCCTGTAAAAAAATATCGCAAGAATAAATTTTTAATTTATAATAAAAAATAGATTATTTTTTTAAAAAAATCGTCAATTTTCAACCATTAGAAATGATATATAAATGCAAGTATGCAACAGAGTTTAACAAGAAAGAACTAAACACAAAGAATATGAAATAGTGATCAACAGTTACTACTAACAACCCAAATTACTGACAAAAGAAAATTCGTACAAACTACATTAATAAAAAACACATTCAGTTACAGAAAACACAAAATGGGTGTCAAATTGTAGGCATACTTGTTTATAATTGTCGCAAACAGGGATAGAACTTCATATTCCCTTGCATCAGGCACATTTCTGGCATAATCAGAAAGAAAAGGTCGTATTAGCTTGTGAAACATTGTTAGCTTCTCAGGCATAAGGAGATAAAACAACCCGCACTGTCAAAACAAAACGGGCAGGCACAAATGAGTAAATACGCATCTCCAACTAGTAGATTTGAGCAAATTGACTAGCCTTAAGCCTTTAACCAGCACGTAGGGCCAGATTAAAGCAGGTAGTGCGAGCCCCGAAAATATGTGGCTTGCCAGCCTGAAATTATCATGTACTGCCATACTAGAGTGACATACTGAGACCAGGCAGGACCAGTTCAAAGAAGGACTCTTTTCAGGCCTAGCTTTAACTTTGGAAGATACTAACACAATTATATTGTAAAACATGCGGTTTGATGCTAAACAAAATACCTGTACACTGTCAGCCTGTCCAAGAAGATTAGTGAATTTTGTGGGAAAAAGTGTGGTCCAAAACTCATGTAGGAAGGCTAAAGATAAGCATTATCAAGCTCATGTAAGAAAACAGTAAAGATAACTTCGTGCAAAAGGTGATTTCAATTGAGCATATGTTTGCCTTAAAAGAGAACAAAAAGATTACTTATGAACCCATAATGCTGAACACGAAAAGACACTTATGAACCCATCATCTCTTTAACGCTATGTGCATTTGACCACAATGAATAATCCTCACCAGAATCACATCATCATCAGCACCTCATTGTTGTTACACTAGAATTGCGAAGCAAAATCAGAAACAGAAGAGCATTATATAAATATATTCTAATTTTGAAATGGCATCGATTTCAGATAATGCATTCCCACATTGCCTCGGAATCTTAGCACAAATCGTACCTTCGGTAGAGTTTCCAGCAAAAGTAAATCATGGGACTATCAAGTCAATAAGTCATGAATGGGATTAAACAGATTAACAGAATATACAATGTTGAAATACTGCTTAGTCATAACTCATAACCATGTATATAAAAGATTAAGAAATGATGTATACCATAGTTGCACCAGTGGCCTTGGCAACATGACGCAAATCCTCCTTACGCACACGCCTTACTACAATTGCTCCAGCCTCAACAAAATACTAAAATGAAGTTTTATCACACACACAAAAAGAAAAAAGCAGATTTAGTGACAATCAACAGGAAGAGACATCTATTAATCTATATATAAAGATTAACATGCAAACATCACAAAAATCAATCAGCTCTTTTTGAATTCATCAATTCAATCATGAAGCAGAAGCTTTAAAAAGTCACATGAAGCACTGTGGAATGGACATGCAAGATGACAGTAAAGGATCAAATAATTTCTACCATGGATAGTTTAAAAAATTATAAAATATACTACCCTACGTGTAGTGCAGAAAATTCAGTATGCAACACCCAACCAAAATTAGCAGTAACAGTAACTAAGCAAAATAGGTCATACAGTAGCAAAGTTGTTCAGTTCAACAAAAATGTGTAAATAGTTTCTTCTTGGAAACTATATTTAGAAACATATTAAAAATAGGTAACAGAAATCGCTTCTGCTTGAGTTATGAAAACATACCTTCAATTACATATCATCAATTCCCTTGGTACAATACAACATTAAGTCAGTAAGCGAAGTTCATCCAATCATAAAAGCATGGGGATCCAACACGAGAAATTAGAAACAAGCAATAAAGGGATAAAAGAGAATCGGATTCTCCTCTGTTGGCAGTGCCTATGTATCTCTAGATTGGTCATCTAATAACCTTGTGATCCAAAAGAAAAGTTGTACATGGATAATAGACAACCTTGTCACATATTCATCATCATCTCACAGTAGCATCTATACATATATCTCTCAGTTCATCACATATGCATCACAGAGCGCGAGGAAATGGAGAGAATAGAGCAGGGTTCACCTCAGTGCAAACATCAGCAACCATGGCGGTGGTAGCCTGCATCCAACACAGCATTCACCATGCATATCAGCTAGCAACCCATATCCATCTGCCTCTTCATGCATAAACAACCGTAAGCCACATCAGTAAAGGGAAATCAGTATATCAATGAGAGCAAAACAAAAATGAAAGGGGGTGTTACTCAGGGAGCAGCCGAGCGGAGGCCAAGCCGCGCCGAAGGGAGGAGGAGGCTGTGGGGAGCTGCAAGGAGGCAGGGGAGGAGCCGGCGGCGGCTTGGACCGAGCCGGGCAGCGGCATTGGGCGCGTGCGGGGAAGCAAGGCCGCGGTGGCGCCGGGACGCGACGGCGGCAGGGGGAGCTGGGGAGACCGGCAGCGGTGACTGGCGCCGAGAGGTGGTAGCGGTGGGCTGGGCCGCACAGGCCGAGGCGGCGCTGGCCACAGGCCGAGGCGGCGCTGGCCCCAAGCCGCGCCGAGGGGGTGGAGCCAGGAGGTGGCGGTGGCGCCAGGGGAGTAGGCGGTGGCGGCGCCGCGCCGGGAGAGGGAGGCCAGCGGTGCCGAAGGAGGGAGGAGGCGGGCGGCGCTCGAGAGGAGGGGGAAGGGGGAGGAGGCGGGCGGCACTCGGGAGAAGGGGGAAGGGGGAAGGGGGAGGAGGTGGGAGGCGGGGGCAATGAGGAGGAGTGGGAGGCGGCTGCGGGATTAGGGTTAGAGGAAAAGAGGCGCGGCTGGAAAAAAAGAGGCATGGACAGAAAAAAAGAAGCGCGACGGAAAGAAAAATGAGTGCGGGCGGAAAAAAAAGGCGCGACAGAAAAAAAAAAGGTCCCGAGTGTTTGCGTTCCGATGCACTCGGGATTATATATTATTTTCCCGAGTGTTATGGGAAACACTCGGGAAAGTTCATTTTACCGAGTGTTTACTTTTTGTCCCGAGTGTCCTATGAAACATTCGGGATCTGCCCGAGTGTTTTTGTTCAGACACTTGGGAAATACGTTTTTTCTGGTAGTGTGAATATTTAAGCTGCTATACAATTTCTAAGTCTACCGACACAACAAATGATGCTGATCTTCTGTACCCTTTAGAGCTTTTTAATTCTATTGACGCAAACAACTTCCCTTAACATAAGCTATTGCTTAAGGTAGGCGTTCCCATTATGCTACTAAGAAACCTTAACCAACCAGCTGGCATATGTAATGGAACACGCCTTATAATTTCGAAGCTTAAAGATGTCTTAGTAGAGGCTGTTATTATGGCCGGATCTGGTATGGATAACATCGTTTATATTCCTCGAATAACCTTAATTACTACGAATGCAAAATGGTCTTTCAAACTACAACATCGTCAGTTCCCTGTTAAACTATGTTATGCAATGACCATTAACAAAAGTCAAGGTCAAACCCTTCAAAATATCGGTGTATATTTAAAGAAGCCTGTTTTTACACATGGGCAGCTATATGTTGCTGTTTGTCGTGTCACATCGAGAGAAGGCCTCAAGATCCTTATTGAAAATGAAAACGGCACATGTGGCTCACAAACAAAAAACATAGTTTACCATGAGATTCTTCACTTAGCATGATGCATAGCCCACCTTCTCTCAAACATAATACGTGATTTGCTTACCGTTGCCTAGATTTCGTTTGGTCGTTTACCAAAAAAAATGGAAGGTTCAATCATTTGCTACTACCTAAACATGCGTAATTTAAGATTTACCACTGATGATGTGAGTATGACATATGTGCAATGGTAAATCCTAAAATTCACCTTTAGACAGTGGCAAATAATTAATTATCTCAAAAAAATATACTTCAAGGTTTCCAAATAAGTATTCTTTTCTTTTTTGTTTGCTACCCAAGAAAGCCCTGCTTTGCCATCCAGTTTCGTACATCTCTTCTACTACAATTCAGCCACCACATGCAAAATAGTACCCGTCTCTTTCTTGCTTTTCTGTAGCTTCACACTTAGGCATGTTTCTACCCCACACATGCTTATTTTTTTTTATAAACAAAGCCAACTTCCAGTAACACTTTCATCCAGTATCCCGTATCATTATC
This sequence comes from Ampelocalamus luodianensis, assembly GCA_036346255.1. Taxonomy (NCBI): domain Eukaryota; kingdom Viridiplantae; phylum Streptophyta; class Magnoliopsida; order Poales; family Poaceae; genus Ampelocalamus; species Ampelocalamus luodianensis. The sequence goes on along the minus strand of CM070638.1, from coordinate 20,796,458 downwards.
CGTCAACAAGTCCCTTCTGCTACCATTCAGCCCAGTAACACTTTCTGTCAGCACAAGCTGTGAAGTAAGCTGAAAACTGGAGGAGTAACATTCCTGAAGATAACACTATATTGTAAACTCCTTTTGCAATGTTTATGCTATAGACTTCCATTTCTTAACTTTCTGACAAGTGTCAATGTGTATGCAGTACACTCCTGCAATTGATATTTGGAGCACTAGGTGCATATTCGCTGAACTTCTCACTGGCAGGCCACTAATTCCTGGGAAGAATGTTGTACACCAATTAGATCTTATAACAGATCTTTGTGGAAGTCCATCATCAGAAATCTTATCCCAGGTATGTTGGCTTCATAGCTATTATACATATACTAATTGATACTGTCATCAATCAATTGTAATATTGCCTCTTTATAGTAAGTCTGCTAATATCCGCTGCTATGCGTTTTGTTACCTTTCGTATGCTACAAATAGATAGGCCCTACTATTGTACTGCACACTAATAGACCAGATAAGTATTCTCTACTAAATATTACGTAATCTGCCGTATCATCTTCGGCCATTTTTACAGTCTTTGGCAGCTTTTATGCTATGTAGTTACATAAATATACATTACTTTCTTGTATCTTAATAACACTCCTACTTGCTATCAATTTCCCCAAAAACAAAGCCCGCTATAGCACTGCCTCGGCACGCCAAGGCGCACGGCGGGCTACTAGTATAGACAAGTCCAAGAGCCTTTAGCTACTTATACTACTACTAGTACTACTTTATCACTGTCCCTCTTGTTCAAAAGATTAAGGAGAAGAAAGACAAGTGAACAAGTACGTTAAAAAGATCTCTTCTCCCTAGTGGGATTTGTGCGTAGGAGGTGTTGGTGAGGGTGCCACACGGAGGAGCTGAGTGATGGGGTGCAGGGGCTGTATGATCAAGTAAAGGGGCTTTCGGAACTTGCTTCTTTGGTGTAAAAATGTCATACCCAAATTTGCAACTTAGAATCATCTGTGTTCAAAACACTAGTCCTTGGATCAGTAGCTAGTGCCCACAGTTATATCATTAAATATCAATAACATACCATGCGCATGCTAGCGGTCACTTTACATATTTGATAGTTTGGTAAATGCCAACTTGTAAGTGTATGTTGCTATGATGTCTTACCTTATTACTACTCTACTCGTGTGTGTACATGTCATTGATGTATTGTTGTTACTATCATTTATCATTGTATGACAATGGCCTAGGGCCTACTAGTTATTGGATCATGCATGTATGTATATGCCCTAACATGTCTATTTCATCTTAGGTCATAACTGCCTAGGTTGATTCTTTTAGTTTTATTCTTTTGGTTAGTCATTTACTGCACGATCTCTTGTTAACGGTTTGACCTCTCGTTTGTTGAAACAGCAACCAGGTTAACGATTTTAACCTAGGTCCCAATGGGTATAGTCTACTGATCAATAACCCTGGATATTATTTGTTAACATCTTTATATAACGATATATTGATTTATCTTAATCCATTATCATTATAGCTATAATCACTTGATTTAACCCTATTATATCAATGACTAGTTATCCTTCGGATTATTTGATTTAACCAATTTAGTTTAGTCATTATTAATGGAACTAATTGTCATGCAACTGCTAACTGATATACCCGACAACTATTTACCTTATTAACTCTAGTTTAATCTTTTTGAGTAATTCCCAGTTTGCCACTATTATCATTATATCCAAGGCCTATGGTTCACTGTTTATTGAGGCAACTATATCCTAATCATAACTCCTAATTAGTTTGGCTCTTTTGATCGAATGCTAATGGCCCATTTAATTTATACTTAATTAATCATCTATCACTAATTGACTTACCAAAAAGTCCTTCCTGATTATGATTGCCCTTGTACTATAAATGGTAATAACTAAATGATTATTTCTAATTAACCTCTAATTACTTATCTCAGTCACTAATTAACTCAATTAAACAAATGAGATGCTACTAGCTGATCATCCTATTATTTGGACTGTAACTAACAACTTAACTCACGGGGCCCACTGTCATTGACAACTACACAGAGAGAGATTCATGGAGCTGTTGAAGGGAGGGCCCACCTGGCATTGCCTACAAAGAGACAACCTCAGAGTGGGGAGCATAGGAAGGGAAACAGAGGAGGTGCCGAGGTGGCTCAGGAGGCGCACAACACCAGCGAAGGGAACTTTGGTGGCAGCCGTGGGCGGGCAAAATGGAACAGTGGAGGAAAGGCGAACCGAAGGGTGGTGGTGGCACGACCAGAGGTGGACGGTGGTGGCTGGGTGGCGGAATGCTGCGACCTGAGCCGGGGAAGGAACGGGGGCGGCGGTGCTCAGGTGCAAGAGGGAGCATAATAGGGGGAGCACGAGCGAGGGATCTGAGGGAAACTTACCTAGTCAGATGGTGGAGGCAGAAGTGGTCCGAGGCGGGCCGGCGCCAGAAGTAGGGGGCGACGCGGCCGGTTCGTCGTGGCAGCGGTGCTGCGGAGATGGAGAGCGAAAAAGGGTGAGGGGGGGGGGACTCGGAAGCTTTGTATTTTTTTAATCAACTTTTGCAAGATTGCTAGCCCAAGACTGCGAGCACCATCCATTTGAAAATCCAGAATCTTCAAGGCATTTTTCATGGTTCACATGAACAACATGCTAGTATCTTGCCTCCTGATGTTACACTTAGAAAAGCCAATACCACTTGCAAAGTTCACTGCTTAAACGCCAACACGATCTAATTAATCCGGCAATAGGTGATACTTAGTTTTGGCAAAGTAGACGACGATTTACCATGATACAAGATGACTTAATTATTCAACAATAACAGAGGGGAAAGTCAATTAGTCAACTTGGTTCACAGCAAACACTTGCAACTTCCATTGAGGCAGTGTCCTAGAAGGAGACTTGGCAGTTTACACAAGTCCTACAAGGAAATTTCCATGCAACCATGTCCATGTGAGGTTGTGGGTTGTGACCATCAAGGTCACTTCAAGGCTGTCCTCATATTGTATTTCATCTGAAAGGATATTTCAGATCAATGGCTGTGCCTGTCCATACACTGCATACATCCATCACTTGATCCAAGTCTTCCATCCAATGAGAAGTAAGCATTTAAGCCAACCAAATCAACTCCTGAGTCTTCATATTGTATTCGTTTTTTGGATCTTTCTACCGGCCAACTCATAGCAGAGTCTTCTCCGAGTCTACTAGAGGGACAACCAGCTATAACTCTCAGCCTGACTAGTGTGTAGTTGATACACGACATGAGATGCTCATCTTATCTATTGGAGAAAATGATGACTGCAAACCAACTTTGAGAGGACTAAACTACATGGTGCAGTGCATGAAGCTTTAGAGAGTGTAGAATCTAAGGAAATCACAACAAAACTAGACGGAAGGACAACGGAGTTTGAGGGTTCACAATGGTTAGCAACAACTCAACTTAGATGTTTCTACTAGTGCTTGTGAATGGGAAAAAAGGTGGCACTAAAGATGGAGGCACTATTTTTTCTGTAGCTAAGAGATAAAGCCTTTCGAACAATCATCCATAGTGCATACATCAGTCTGAATTTGTTCAAGATCATATGGTTGAATTTGTTCAAGACGCTGCTTGAATTTGTTCTGATGGCTGGTCATATGGTTGCTGGCTCCATTATCCAAGTACCATACATCAGTCTCAACCGGTACCTCTCCAGTAGCATGAAACTCCGCCACGATCTTCTCTTCATTCAACATCACAATATGGGGTGCTTCCTCCTAGTGCATGGCGCGTAGCAGTGCAGGCTCCTCATGGTGAGTGCGTGTGAGGTTCACCTCCTCATCACGATACTTGATGCGACACTCCGACCCGTAGCGGTCATACACTTCGAATTCACTCTTCAAGGTCTGGACTCTCGCCTTCTTCACTCGACCGGCACCAAGATACCCAGTCTTTAGGCTCTCCCACGCCTCCTTTGCCGTCTTCTTCTTGGCGATCTGCAGCAACACATCCCCTGGAACAACTTGGAAGATGCATGCCAAGGCCATCTTGTCCTTCTTCCTCTCCACGGTCTCTTCGGCCGCAGGTTCAATGGCATCCCATACCCCCTGGGCTTCCATGAACACTTCCATCTCGATCGCCCAAGTGGAATAATTTGAGGAAGTCAGCATTGGGTAGTGCAAGGAGACACCTCCTTCCTTGGCCGCATGCTGAGTTGTGATCGCCATGGGTTTGAACTTCGGGTATTTGGGCATACACTAGCCCCAAATGTTGATTTCAAACCTGGGACATGCCCTGATGGAAATCTAGAAGATCACTCAAAGATTCACTCACTCAGGAGATAGAAAACAGAACAGCAGAGCACACTGAAACTCACGCAATTGACAATCTGAATATCGCCTGACGAGGCACAGTACAAGTGAAAACTTAACTCTGAACTACAGACTAACCGACTGAAAAACTACCTACCTACTGGATCCGCATAACTTGCTAAATCCCGTTCTTACGCACACACCTGAAGCAATAACCAGTCACGACGCCCTGTAAATTAGGCATGCACGCAACAACCTACTGAGTCAAGCTTGGCTTGAATTAAAACAAATGACTCAAACTGAAACAGAACTTTGTCACGTGACCAGTTTGAGATTATTGACTGACAGTCAGCAGACGCAGTCATCGGTCGCGCTGCACCTGCCAAGCAATTTATTGGCTGGTGTGTGGTGGGCTGGTGGCCGGTGCATGGTTCATGTTATTATGAAGACATGCCGCGGCACGCACGCTCATGCCACGTTAAAACAAGGTCACGAGTAGGCGCGCTGTTCATGTCACGTCAAAATCTGCTCGAATGTTGGTAATCTAGATGTACTGATGGCCCCTTGCAAGTGGCGAACTTAATGAAGACTCCTTGCAAGTGGCGAACTTAAACTTATAATGCATATCTTCACACATGTGTTTTGATAAAGTAAAACAATATTAGATTTGGTGTCCTGTGTACCGTGAAGCTATAATTAAATCCACACTTGACTCACACGAAGAAGAACACCATATCGGCGAGCAGTTAACAGGTGCTCTCCTTTTTTTGCTTTTCTTATTTGACTCTACTAATCAACTGATTATTAGTAGTGTTTAGAAATGGCAACCGAGCAACAACCTGCCCAGGACCCATGCCACGCACACCACTAGTGCTAGCCAAAAGGGATGGGCCTGTCGGGCCAGCCCGAGGCACGGCACTATAGGCTCGGCCCAGGTACGGCACGGCCCATACTGTTTATGTGTAGTGCTGCCCTGGCAAGAAAATCTGTGCCGTACTTGGGCCGACACTCAAGCATAGTGGGCCGGCCCAGCACGGCACGAACAGTGTCGGGCCGTGCCAAGCACGGCATAACCCAGGCACGGCCCGTGTAGCCTGACACGGCCTGATTGCGGAGAACTGTCGAGGCGCCGGTGCCGTGGGAGGCCGCTAGGCTGGTGAGGCAGCGGCGGCGAGGGAGGGAGCTAAGGAGGAGCCGAGGAGGAGAGGAGCGGAGCGGAGGAGGCGAGGCGGTGTTGGCGCAGGAAGGAAGGAGCCGCCCTCGAAGAGCACTGGCTTGAGCTTGGCCCGTGCTGCGTGGCGTGGACCGCCGTCGTGTGCGTAGCCGGCCTGCTCCCGATGATGCACACACGCATGCGCAGCGGGCCCACGGCTGCCTCCATTCCGTTCGTCGATGCGATGGCTGTCGCTAACACAGACATGGCGGCAGCGGTGGTGGCAAACGTGTAGGACCTCCGGAGCAGCGCGGCGAGCTTGGAGCAGAGGCACATCAAGGATGGCGACGCGGCAGCTAATTTGAGCTCAGTGGAGGGAGGAGGAGGCTAGGGCGTCGCCGGTGCAGAGGAAGAAAGCGCGGACCGCGGAGGAAGGAGAAGGTCGGAGTGGAGTAGTCGAGGAGGCACGGACGAGGCGACACAGAGGAGATGAGGCAGCGCGAACGAGGAGGCACGGAGGAGAGGAGGCGATGCGGCTGGCTAGAGGTGAGAGGAGGCGAGGAGGCGGCGTATGGCGCTGCGAGGAGGCGTGAGGGTGCGAGCGTGCGCCGTGCGGCACGCGCACGCGCAGGCAGGTGGTCGGTTAGGGTAAGAAGAAGGGGTAGGGTGGGGCAAGGCGGGGGAGGGCATACCGGCGGCGGTGAGGCGGGCCGGGCGGTGGGTCACCTTAGTGCTTGTGGCCGTGCACGCACAACACGGCCCAAAAAAAATCAGCTCGTTAGTCGATTTTGGCCTTTTTTTTATCTATTTTGACCGTTGGGGTCTTTAAAAATAGCAAAAAAAAATCAAAAAATCCTTAAATTTTTCCTATAAATAGCCACCATAACACCCCTCATTCAGCACCCCTTCATTCTCTATTCTCTCTTTGAAATTGTGTTGTGCAAATTCAAATCTGTGTTGAGCTAATTTGGCAAAATTCAAAAAAATATGCCAAAATTTGGAAATTTCAATTTTCTGCAGCAAGTCAGCAAAAGAGGTAGAATACTATTTTTGTAATACTTTTATTGTTAGTTCTAGTTATGCTAATATGAAAGTAGTAATAGTGTTAGTTTCGATTTTGCAGTTTTTGTTATGGACAGTCCTTACGACAGCTTTGCTCTTGGTGATTACGGACTTTCACTGGATGAAATTGCGTCCATGGAGGCGGCTGCGGCTACCTCAAACCAATCGGAGGTTTCACTGGAGGAGCAAGGCGAAGTTTCATCATCAGGCTCCACGGCAACCGGAGCAAAGAGGTCGAGACCGTCTACATCGAAAGTGTGGGAGAATTTTGACAGAACAACCAAGCGAGACGCAACAGAAAATGAGGTACCATATGCTTTTTGTAAAATTTGTCACCATAAATTGTCTGCAAAGTCTACAGGTGGAACGAAACACTTGCTTAGACATTCCACAAGATGTCGAACCATGCAAGGATTGGTGATGAGGAAGACGTAGCTGCAATACAACCCCGACAGTATGGTATGTAGCTGGGACTACGATCCTCAGGTACCCCGCCAATCTCTCTTTTGTTTAATTGCTTCTGATGATTTACCGTTAGGCTTTGGCGAGTCTTCTTCTTTCCAAAATTACATTAGAACTACGCATAATCCTTGATTTTTCTTCTATTTCTAGACAAACAGCAACTAGGGATCTAGTGAAATACTATAATGAACGTCGTAATAAAATAAAGTAACTATTTAGTACGTGCACATTTTCAGTGGCCTTGACCTCGGACATATGGAGTGGTCAGGCTAGGGAGGATTACCTTAGTGTAGTTGTGCATTATGTTAATGACGACTGGGTAATGGAGAAAATGATTATAGCTTTGAAATTAATTGATGTAGCACACATGGGTGAGAATATTGCGAACTGTATTATCAAAGTCATGGAAGACCAAAATAGACAAAATATTCGCAATTACTTTAGACAACGCCGCTTCTAACTCTAGGGCCACGGACATTCTTACTCCAGTGTTGAGTACATATGCCGATTCTTTCTTGCTACATCAACGATGTGCTTGTCATATTATCAACCTTATAGCCAAATGTGGTTTGAAGAGGCTGAATATGTATATTAAAGCTTTTCTAAGGTAAGAATATCACAATATAAGAATTTCTGCAGGGCGATGGGTGTACGTCCAAGAAAGTTTAGTTTGGATATGAAGGTAAAGTGGAACTGTAATTACCTCATGCTTAAGAATCTTTTACCATACAAGAGTATTTTTTTTGTTTTTATTCAAATACACTATCATAGCATTAACGATAGTATACTATTAACTAAGCAACGTTGGTTCGTTGCTGAGAAGATACTGTCGTTTTTAGAAATTTTTTATGAGGCAACTATTGCTTTGTCCGCTGTCTACTATCCAACATCTCCTATTATCGTGCATACTATTTTATGGATTGCTACTCGATTGAAAATGTATGAAAATGACTTAGTTTTATGCGATGCTGTTGTTTCCATGAAATCTAAATACCTTAAATATTGGAGAGAAATCATTACCTAAATGCATTTGCATTTCTTTTAGATCCTAGGGCTAAATTTGATGCATTTGGTACTGTACTTGATCTTCTTAGTGATGTTACGGGTCTAGACTATACTCACTATTTTGCAGAAGTTCATTCTCGGTTATACGAGGTTTACTAAGGTGTGAAAATAAGTTCCAGGGAGTCCACTCGCAATGAACTCCAGTAGCCCCCACCTCGAGTGGGAAGACAAATATGTGGAGCACGATCTTCGGTGCCTCTTCCTCCAGGTCTAGGTCCAGGTCCAGGTCTTCTCCTTCTTCTACACCAACGCTTGCTCAGCCAAGACCCACAAGGAGTGGGGAACTATCCATCTATCTGGACATCAATACGGTGGATTTCAACTTAGAAGGCTTCGATATCTTGTAATGGTGGCAAACCCATAAGTTAACATATCTCGTGCTATCCATACTTGCACATGATGTGTTAACTATTCATGTCTCTACGGTTTCCTTCGAGTCTTCTTTCAGTCTTTCTGGAAGAATATTGGAGGAGAGAAGAACAAATCTTACAAGTGAGATGGTGGAGATCCTTCTAACTGTGAAGGACTAGGAAAAAGCTGATTCACGAACATAACATTCTGTGAAAAATCCAGAGTTGTCGGAAGTGTTCAAAAATTTGTACTTAGATAATGACACCGAAACATAGAACAATGATGTATTATGTATGTAGAAATGTAGAGCTATAGGATGTACTATTTTTCCTTTACCAAGGTTTTCTCATTTTGTGTTTTTACTTGGCGAAAGTTTTAACGAGGCAGCCATGAGGACCGCGCGTAGCGCGTGTGGTTGGCCTGCTGGTGTGCGAGCCATCCCGCTCGGGTTCGATCCTTGGGGTTGGACTCAGGTGTCTCACCAAGCACTGTGCTGGGACATAGTGTGTGGAGGACTATGCAGGGGCACAGTGGCACAGGAGAGCTTTAGGTCTCAGCTCGTCACGGCTAGAGCGCTGCTCCCGTGAACGCCTCGCGAGTTAGGGTGCTTCTTCTTCTTTAATGTGGACCGGATGGGGAAATCCCGGACATCAAAAAAAAATATGATTGTCTCATTTTTTTTTCAATTTTCATGTCTATTTTTTAATCCTACACAATTTTCTATTTTTTTTGGATTTTTTTGTTTTTTCATTATGATAGGCCAAATGGGCCACACTTGGCTCGACGGGCTAAACAGGCTCGAGCCAGCCCGGCACGACACGAATGCCTGATGGGACGTGTTTGGGCCACCATCTTGGCCCGTGGGCCGACCCAGCATGACACGAATAGTAGCCGAACTAGAATGGGCTATGCCTAAATGAGCTGTGCTGACCTAGGCCCGTGCCATGCCGGGCCGGCCGCTCGTTTGACCAGGTCTGCACACCACCTCGAGCAACAAACTCGATTCATCTCTATCCTAATTAAAAAACTTCTTTAACTCACTAATGCAAAGCTACATGCAGACCGAACGTACCGCTACATGCACACTAGCAAGCTTGACTATCTCTATACTATCACCATGCAAGCTCATGCATCACGATCCAACACTTTGGGTCTGTTTGGATGGAGGGATTGAATGATCCTATACCAGATGGTTCAAGAAATATGCTAGTTCACCTGTTTGGTTGGAGGAATGGGTTCAGCACCGAGTGGTTCCATCGACAGGAATATTCTGCTCAGATCCTGTATCATCGCGTTCACCAAAAATTCGCGAACCATGCGGTTCACCTTTCTCCTCGCGACATGCGGTCACTCTCCTCTCCTCTGCACTACACTCTCTTCCCTCGCTACGCTCCTCGGCCCACTTCCACCTCCCCCTCGCCCACCGCCTCCTCCTCTCCCTCCCCTACCTGTCCCTCGACCTCTTCAACCTCCTCCCCCCGCTTGCCTTCGAAGCCCGACCCCTCCCCTGCCGCCCACCTCTTCCCCCGCCTCCTTCGTGGGGGCCTCCGCTCGGATTCCCACATGCTTCTACACGTCCTTAAGGCCCTCACGGGCCTCGCCCCAGGCTCTACCACCCCATCAGATCGATGGGCGAGGAGGCGTCGGAGTCACGACGGCTGAGCCATGCGCTGAGTGCTCCTACTTCTCCACCGACGCCCTCCCTCCTCCTCGGCGCACCTTCTTCCATGGCGGCACCTCCCCCGATGTGGTGCCTCCTTCCCCAGCTTCGTCCTCCCCTGATACGGCTGCGCCTCCTCCTCGGGTTCCCTCCCCCGCTGCCTCCTCCTCCGGCTCCATCCCCGACCATCCCCCGTCGCCTCCTCCTCCGACTCCATCCCCGACCCTCCCCTGAGCCACTGCCGCCTCCTCCCTCAACCTCCCGTGCCACAGCCGCCCTCCCTCCTCCCCAGCGCACCTCCTCCCCGGTGCACCTTCTTTTGTGGCGACGCCTCCCCTGATGCGATGCCTCCTTCCCTGGCTCCGTCCTCCCCAGATATGGTTGTGCCTCCTCCTCGGGTTCCCTCCCCCGTCGCCTCCTCCTCCGGCTCCATCCCCGACCCTCCCCGAGCCGCCACCGCCTCCTCCCTCCACCTCCCGTGCCACCACCGCCCTCCCCCCTCCTCTTCCCTTGTTGGCTATTGTGGCCCGTGGCCCTCAGTCCACCATGTCGCTACCGCCATTGTCAAATCGATGAATTGCTTGATTACCATTGTTGAAAACATTGTTTCATTCTGATGAACTGGTGATATTGTTTGTGGTATTGCTTGTTATTTTCATCCATGAATCCATGAAAATGATGAATTGTGTTTGCTACTACTTGTTTGCTTGACTGTGAGGGTAACAAGGAGCTGGTTCTTGGCCAAACAATGATATGTTCTGTGTTTTGATATCTTGCTAGGGCATGCATGACAACTTGTTCATCCATTCAATCTACAACTCATGCATATGATTGCACACTGGAATAATTGGGCATTGAGCATCCAATTCATGAATGACATTAGTGCTGATGATAATTCTATGTTTGAAGCATGTTTGTCACTTGGGCATTGAGCATCCACTTGTTCATCTAGCTTGTTGTTCAATGTCTTGTATATAATTGACTATCCTGTTTCCTGAATTTGATTATCATTTGCTTTCTTAACTAGATTGATGCACATGCTGGTGGTTGCTAACAATTGGCATGGTCTGTTGATGTATTGATGTTGTGGTACATACACAACATCAATTGCTCCCATTGAGATATCTTCTTTGTGTTCATTGTGTTGTCTGGATAATACACAATTTAGGATTGGATCTTCTGTTCATTTTACTGTGTTTGTACATTGACTGTCTGGACAATCACAATTTTGCATGTCAATTACTTCATTTGTGGGATCATGCCATCAGAACCTGGTAGAACATAAGACATTCATTTGTACATTGACTAGCTGATGTTTGATTGTTGGATAGTCAACAAAATGGAAAATTGGAATTTTTTTATGTAGTGCATATTGAATTATGTATGGCATTGCTTGTTATTTTTATCCATGAAAATTGAGCACCTTTGTTCCTCTTTGTTATGCATCAACATGTATTTGGATCCTAGCATGATCAATGGATGACTAGTTGCACGTTTGATGCTGCCATGATACTCATTGATGATCTAGGTATGAACTTTAAGCGTGATACTTGCATGAATCATGTATTGAGATCACGATCTAACTGAGAATTGATATTTGAAGTATTCATGTTTTTCTGAGTGGATATGTTCAGATCTGTGTGCATCTTGATTTGAGTGTAGATTTTTCTTCATTTAAGATTTGCATGAACACTTGGGGGTACGTGTGAGGGTGGGGGTGCCTAATACTACCGATGCCGGTCCCAAGCCAGGAAAAAAGTGGAGGGGGCATGAATTGCGGTAGTTCTCATCATTTGCGTTAGTCGTTGTTAATAGTCGTCAATTGTCATTAAATGTTCTTAAATGTCATCAAATGTTGTTAAATATTGTTAAATATCGTCAATTATCGTTAAATGCTGTTAAATATCGTTAAGTGTTGTTAAATATCGTTAAATTTTGTTAATTGCGTTAAACGGCATTAAACAAGCCATTACGACATCAATCAAGCCATTAAGAAAAGCACAGCTGAAACAAACAGGCCCATAGGATGGTTGTGCTTCATGCCCCGCACTGCTCTTCTCTCTTCATAGCAGTGATGCTGCTCTTGTTCCGTGAATTTGCATGAAATTCATGAATTTCAAAGAACTTTGGTTGCATTTCAAAATTTTCAAAAGCTTTGCCTTGCAATTTCAAAAGTTAAAATAATTTCCTTACCTCAAATTCGGATTGGCAAAAAATATAAAAGTTAATTGTTTGAAAAACTATTTTCAAACTTGAATTTAAATTCAAATCAATTTCTAAACTCAATTCTCACAATTGTTGGAGGTGAACTCACCACCTCTAGTGAAAGGGTTATCATATCCAACTTCATCCACCAAACCAAACAACATATTGAACCATCCAGAACCATTCTATACAACTAACCAAACAAAATCCTGTATCATCCCATACAACCATCCAAACAGACTGACTGTACCATCCCATACAGGACGATCCCATCCTACCTGTACCATCCCATCCCATTCAATCTCATCCCACCAACGAAACACACCCTTAATGTGCCACGTCTGCTACTCAATTCTATGCAGTCCTTTTCTTCACGAAGATAATTGAGCACCTCACACACTACTCATGCATGGACATTGGCGTATCCTTCCATGCAAGTCGGCCACTTCTCACGGTGCCTCGTCGTGCACTCCGGCTCGCACACTATGCTTGCATGTGTGCATTTTCTATGCTTATGCATGCCACAAATAAATATTCAAATAATAAACTAGACACAATGTGACAAGATTAATTTCAACATCCAATTAGTATGGGATTTGTTTATGCTAGAGCCCTATTTTTAGGGGGATATTTATGTCTTTTTTGGACTTTAATTATGGATTCAGAAAATCATGTATCGGTAAGCGTAGTTTGATACGAGGTGCTCGATCTTCACGACGAAGAATCATTGGATAACTAGTGATTCATGCAACCTGACAATCAGATGGCGCCAGCCACTATCAAAACAACAATCTGTGACAAAATAATTCGGCCAACTACAAACTTTGAAAAATGTCTATTCAAAACCACGAAAAAATTAGATGGCAAATGCTCCTGCAAAACAAAGAATCACAACAATGATGGTGTAGAAAGAACTCCCTATTGCTCTCGTGATAGCTCCATGCGCCTGCCACTTCCACAACCCACTCCGACCCAGCGAACCACCTCTCGCTGCAGCCACAGGCATTGCCATTGGCGCCGTTGCCGTCAACCACTTCCACCACTCGCGGTCGGTGGCGCCCTCGTCATAGCGCCGCCTCTTCCCTACCCTCACTGTCGCCATCCCGCTCAACCTAAGTTGTCTCGCCCACCGTTCTCATCCTATCCCACGGTTGACGGCGTCACCGTCCACCCTCGTTCTTGTAACATCCCAAGGTTATGTTACCAAAATAAAAATAAATAAAGTTATTATCTTGTTGGTTTTCTCTGAAAAATTTGCCAGAGTTTAGTTGCTTTAGTTGAATTTCTGGAGTTTTAAAAGTCAAAAGTAAAATTTATTTGAAGTTATTGAAGTTTTATTTGGCTTGATTTGAAAATTAAAAATTTAATTAATTTCTGAGAATTTTACGAGTCTTTAAAGCTTTTTCCAAAATAGTTTTCAAGCCAAAATAATTTATTTGCAAAAACTATAGCCAAGTTTAAGTTGGAACTATTTTATTTAAGTCCAAAATGAATAAGAGGATTTCGTGAATTTTCTCAGAATTTTTGGGTTTAAATTACTATTTTCTAAAAGCTATTTGGATTTAACTCCATTTCAATTGGAAAATCAATTTAAAATGCCCTAAGGCCTAATGGGCCAAAACCTCGCCCGGCCCAATCCCTTTCCCCCGCGCCCCGGCCCAGCCGGCCCGCTCTCAGCCGCCCGCGCCCCTCTCCCTCTCTCTTTCCCCACCGCCCGATTTCCATCGGACGGCCCAGAAACCCCCACGTCATCCCCACCCCTTCGCAGCCTCGGATCGGCATCCAACGGCCGCAAACCCTTCTTCTTCCCCGCCTCCTTCCTCGCGCGACCAAGTCACCATCGCCATTAGCGCCCGCGCGGGAGCTCAATCCCCGCCGCGTTTTCCTCCCCCTCTTCACGCCCGGACGTGCGCATCAACCCCCGCGCATCACGCCGCCTCCATTCCCGGCCTCATCCCCCTCCATCTCGCACGAAATCACCGGAACTCCGCGATCCCCGCCGGCATCTCGCGTGCGATCTCGCTCCCCTCTCCTCCCCGAGCTCTATTTAAGGGCGCCTCGGGACCGCCTTTACCTCCACATCTCGCCACCGCCACCCACTGGGCCTCTCCCCTCCCCACCTCGCCGGAATTCAAGTTTCTTCATCACCGGCCGCCAGTTCTTCCGCCGCCTCTAGCGCCTCCATCGTCGACGCTCCGGCGACTCCGACCGCACCAGCGGCATCGCCGTAGCCTCGCCTACACCGTGCGCACCTCCGCCTCGCCCGAACGCCACCGGAGCTCGCCGCCCACGGACCAACCGCCAGCGCCGCCAAAGTCCTCACCGCCGCGTTCTTCCAGGCTGCCACGCCGCCGTGGTAAGCATCAAGATCCCCGAACCCCCCTCTTCCATTTGGTACCTCTCGCCGCCGACGAGACTCCTTTTGCTATTTGGTGAACATTCATTTCACATCAAAAAAAAAAACCATCTAACACTTAGCAGCCTCGAAGACCCAAACCCTTACAAAATCCAAATCCTATCAAACTAAAACTGTCGAGATAGGTCTTCGCTGTCTGAATCCACCCTTCAATAGCATTGTGTACGTATAGAACTCCATGTAGCAACGAACTTCCCCCATTCGACACATTCCTAACCCTATCCCCAGATTCCTATCGATTTCTCTCCCCCCTGCGTGCTCCACACCCCTCAGATCCACTCGGTGGGCGCAGTGAGTGGTGGCGACGGGCTATGGTGGCGTCTTTGGCAATCTCGAGGCAGCGGGAGAATGAGGAGACCCCATGTGCAGCGGCACAACGACAGCATCCCCCGTAGTGAGGACCATGCACTACTACAAAAAAGGCTATACTGGACGCCTCATCATCTATGATACTAATTGTCATAGACGGTTTGTAAATAGAACCGTCTGTGATAATCACAGACATCACAGACAGTTATTGTTAAGAACCGTCTGTGAATTATCACAGACGGTTCTATTTATAAAGAACCGTCTGTGATAGTTCAACATCACAGACGATTCTTAATAAAAACCGTCTGTGATATGCAAGCATTAAATACCCGACTGTCCCAATAGACCCCCCTACCCCTAGCACCTCCACCCCCTTCCCATTTGAGCCACCATAGAGGGGCCAGCTTCCCCATGTCCTAGTGGATACAAGTAGGGATGGAAACGGATCGAATACGAATCGAATAGTCCCAGATACGAATACGAATCCATATTTTTAATACGAATACAAATCCCTATTTTTTAAACGAATATGGATACGAATTCGAACATTCTCGAATACGAATATGAATCGAATGTCGTAACGAATACGAATTCGAATCAAATATGTACTCAATTCGGTCGAATGCGAATATCTTACAACTTTTGCGATAAATCTCGGTAGAATAAATAGTATTCATACTCATATCCGAGAAAAAACAAATAGTATTCGTATTCGTTTTTCCTGGATAGTATTTGTTTTTTCGGATACTATCCGGTTTTTTCCCCGGATACGAATAACACCGAATACGGATATGAATAACGCCCGATACGGATATAAACAGTATTCAAATGCAGATTTTAGTTGCCATATTTGCGTTTTCTCATATACGAATATCGGATAAGACGGATTATTTTTTACCATTTTCCACCCCTAGATACAAGTTCTTTGGAGCCTTAGTTGTCCAATCCATTGGACAGAACAATTGACAATGGGCGCCTCCTCACGTGAAAAAGCCGAAGTCCAGGACGAGCGCTGTGCTGCTGTACCAGGCGGGGCGCAGGGGCATCATGACGTGAAGACACTGCTTCGTGTAAGTCACGTCGAAACTTAATCACGTGAAGAAAACATACGGTAGAAGCAAGACAGGGGACAGGACTCGGACCAGCGAGTCCTGGAGAAAGCGACGTTTCTCTAGATGACGCAGCAACGGCGAGTGATTTTCTCTGGTTGAAGTAGCAAAAGAGCAAGCGTTCAATGAAGAAATTTCCAACGCAATGTAGAATGGGTTTGCGAGGTAATTTGGATGCTCACTGAACCACTGTGTCAAGCACTCAGGCACGCACAGAGGAATTAGAAGCAAGCACTACCGAGCACGAGCAGTAATTAATCAAGGACGGCAATTAAATCAAAGCTTGCTATAATGGCAGGTCCATCCGTGTGTTAGTGTATTTTTTTTTTTTGCTCAAAACAGCAGATGCACCAAACTTTTTTACTATTCACCGGTGAGCTCGACCCCCTTGGAAAAGCACAGAAATCACTAAAGCGATAGAAGCGCATGAAGCATCTGAGAGATGATCCATGACAGAAGGGGGGATGAAAAGAAGCAAATTCACTCATCCCCTGCTGCGGAGTGGTACTCAGTTCATGCCATTTATCTTAAAAAAGGAAAAATTAGCTTAGTGATATCGCGTTAGAGCGTAATCGGAGGAACGACACTCCGTTCATGACGTACTGGAAAATAACATTGCGAGTACCCAAAAAAATATACGAATGACATCCTGATCAGTTACTTCCATTTCCAGAATTTTTTAAATATAGAAACTGGGCTAAAAAAATTACCATTTTTTTGTGAAGTCTCTCGACATAGTTTAATTGCTTGTTTATTTTTTTTTCAAAACTTTATACGTTCTGATTTTATGTCTAAAATTTATTTAAGTATAATATTTGTAAGAATTTTTTTAATATAGAAAATAAGATCCAAACATTACGATTTGTTTTTCAAGCTCCTTACACAGTGAACTTGATTGTATAATTTTTTTTTAGAATTTTTCGAAAATTAATTTTTGCTCAAAACAGCAGATACACCAAACTTTTTTACTATTCACTAGTGAGCTTGGCCCTCTTCGAAAAGCACAGAAATCACTAAAGCGATAGAAGCGAATGAACCACCTGAGACAAGATCCATGACAAAAGGGGAGGGATGAAAAGAAGCAAATTCACACATCCCCTGCTGCAGAGTGGTACCTAGTCCATGCCATTCACACATCCACGGACATCGAATAAAGCGATCGACCATAGATGCCTACCGACCCACCACCATGCATCATTGCTCCTTCACATTCGCATGTCTGCCGTGCGAGTGTTGACGCGGTTGACGGAGAGTGGGGCCTGCCACCCACGTATTATTGTCTCCTTGGCAAAGATCCAAGCTAATTCCCACTTTCCCTTCCTTCCCTTGTATCATAATCACCTCATTTCGAGTTAGCGGCGGACATAGGATTTTTAGAATAGGTGTTCAAAATTATGCATTACTCTTTAGAGTTAAATACAAATAATATTAGTGTATGTATCTACATATATATGGAGTACACAAATTGTGATATTATAACATATATAAATTCAAATTCAAAATTTTATTGTCCAGGCATATGTAATTCCATTGAATATGTGAAACTAATACTTATATATTGAAAAAAAATATTGAGGAATTCATAATTAAAAAAATGGTTACATCGTGCACCAAGGTCACTAACAGACGAATATAGAATTATGGCCACATTCTGGATTCTATGACATAATCAGTTAATATTGTAAATTGTCATGTTAAATTTGCACTTACTGTTCTAATAATTTAAGCAGCCACATCACGAGATTCATGACATGGATGAGCATTGTTGAACTTTTGAATTAATATACAGTCTATAGAATATCAGGAACAATTTTTTGTCATAATGCCATGTAACTTACCACAGATATACCAACTAAAGCAAGGAGAGAGAAATAAACTCCTACAGAAAACCATGCTCTCATATATCTGCAAAAAAAAAAAAAATTAACTCAAGACACTTAGTAGACTTCAAGGATAATCAATGGCTTGGCCTTACATAGTGAGCATAAAAAGGGAACTACGTAATGTTTATAATAAGACGGCTATCTCTATCAAACAAAAGTCTTCTCAGTCCCAAAAAAGTACAGGAGTATATGCTTAAAGTTTCATAAAAGAAAAGGAAATAAGCACTCGAGATGACATAAAAATGCTCAGTGTCTGAATTATCTCTCTCTCTCTCTCTCTCTCTCTCTCTCTCTCTCTCCAAGAAAAGAAACTCTTGCAGTTCATTGGTACACAATTGAAGTCAGGTGCTAAATTGGCTATTGTCCTTCTTAGAATGCCAGATCTGCCAGAATATGTTTAACATCGGTCTTTTGTATGGACAGCATTGCTACAGAAATGACTTGATTTAAACTAAGAAAATTTATATACACATGTCACATGTGTGGACAGTTTGGATGCCTTGTAAGATAGATATATAGCCAAGCAAAAGTGAAAAGAGAAGAAAATGAATTAGAAATTAGATCAATGAGATAAAGCATACCTAGCATGTCTCCATCCCAAATTGAATATGATGTCATTGAAGACATATATTTTGCAGTCACAATACCTAAAGTTTAAATAAGCACGATAAGTGAATACAATAAACATTTGAAAAGCTTGAGGAAGAGACCCTACATAAATTGTTATGAAGAGCTTAGAAGATCAGTGCTACAAAAAAACCTTTGTGTTTTATTCCTAGAGCCCGCTAGTTTTCGGTAACCGGATGGTTATTGAGCAATTTTATTTTGAAGTTGATTTTTCTCAAAAGGAATAAGTCCAGTTTACTCCTTCCAACTATCATAAAAGTCTGGTTTACCCCCTGAACTTCAAAATTGGTTATTTAACCCCCTAAATTTGCCAAATCCGATCACTAAAGCCTCCATACTGGTTTGAAGAGGTGGTTTTGCATTTGTGGCCGGATTTATCCAAGTCAGCGTCTATTTGTCACCCTTTATAGCCCCGTGCGCTCACCACAACCGCACTCCACACTCCAGCTCCTCCTCAGCATATGTACAACGGTCTCGGGTCGCAACTCGGCCCGCGGTGCCGGCTCTGACTCCAGTGCGTTGACGCCCTCGCCGCTAGGGCGGAGGCCAGTGCCCTCACGGTATTACTCCCCCACAACCCGTCATAGGCTACCTCCTTGAGCTCCCTAAGGTGCAGCTTAGCAGCGACTTCGCGGATGTCCCATCTGTCCTTAGCATCGTCCAGCATCGCACGGATCCTCTTCATCGTCCGCTCGAGCTTCCTCAGCTCCCCCATGCCACCCTCCATGGCTACTGCATCGCCCAGCGACAGTAGGAGCAATGCCAGCATACTGGTTCGCCCCGTTGACGACGTCGGAGGCAAGCAACACCGCCATCGATCGATCTTAGAGTGGTGGCCACCGCGACCACCGGCTGTTTGATGAAATGTCTCACCTAAATTCCTGAAGGGCATTTTTAAATCGGGGGAATTAGTTATTTGCCCTCCCTTTAGATCCATTTTCAGAATTTAACCCTATTCCCGATCTAATACATTTTTTGCCCCCTCCTTTGTCTATTTCTTCAGATTTTGCCCTCTTTGCATTATTTTATTCTTATATGCTAGATTTCTCGTTACGTAACACGCGAAATTACCCTCTTACCCTCGTTCATCTAATCTCTCTCTCCTTTATCTTCCTCCCGGCCGAAACCCAGGCGTCTAATCCCTTTCCCCATCTTGATTTTCTACTCCCCACGCCTCCATGGACCTTGCTCCTCGGCTCGAAGCTCCTCCCGGCTGGCCCGGCCTTTAATGTCGCCACCGCCGCTCGCCTGTCGACCGCCGTTGCCTCCCGGCTCCTCCCCGGTTGCGCCCAGCTTGCCTTATTGCTGGCCCGACACCTCGCCACTCCTCCTTGGCTCTGGTCACCTCCCCGGTGCCCTGCTCCCTCCGGCCCACGTCGCGACCTCCCGCGCGTCTCCACTGCCCTGGCTAGAACGAGGCGACAGCCGACGTGGCGGTCACGATGACGGGCTCCTTCTTGCAGCGCATCTCGAGCACCATGTGCTGGGAGTTGGAGTGCAGCGCGTTGACGAAGGTGGGGCTGTAGGTGGGACGGTACTCCGGGACGAGGTGGCCCGACTTGTAGTGGATGCCACAGGCGTTGCACATCGTCTTGGCGCCCTCAGGACTGGCGCGCCACTGGGGCGTCTTCTGATGTGGTCGCGATGCGGTGGGGCTCGACCTCGTTCCTGTCGAAGGAGGTGGGGGCGCACAGAACTTGGAGGAGGCCTTGCGGTTGTCGAGGACAGAGCGTAGCTCGGGAGCGGGGGGGAGGAGAGGTCGTCGAGCG
The DNA here is from genome assembly GCA_036346255.1 of Ampelocalamus luodianensis. Taxonomy (NCBI): domain Eukaryota; kingdom Viridiplantae; phylum Streptophyta; class Magnoliopsida; order Poales; family Poaceae; genus Ampelocalamus; species Ampelocalamus luodianensis. Next base: position 20,776,086 of record CM070638.1, on the reverse strand, counting down.
GGGTGAGATAGAGGCAGAGATTGTCGGAGGAGGAGGCGAGAAGGGGCGGGGAGGTGGTACGAGGGTGGAACTAGAGTTTGGTGGGCGGTTAGGGGTGGTCGAAGGAGAGGGCAGGGAGGGCGCGGAAGGAGGCGGCAGAGGGTTGGACGTGGTCGAAGGAGAGGAGGGAGACGCGGTTGTTGTAGTCCTCGAGGAAGCTATCGGCCGGGACGACAGACACGGAGGGCGAGAAGGCGAGCGCGTAGATCAAGTGCGGGAGCTCGCACGTGAAGGCACGCTGGTTCAGCGCTGTATCCGCCCCCGCCGTCGCAGCGGCTGTCGATGGCGGCGACTTCACCTGGTCCATGGAAGATCTTTGTTTTGCTTTGCTTTGGTGGACCGTGCGTGCGACGGAAGGGGCTGTGCCGACCCAGGGCAAGAGAGTAATTTCGCATGCCATGTAACGGGAAAACGGGCATATAAGAATAAAATAATGCAAAGAGGGTAAAATCTAAAGAAATAGACAAATGAGGGGGCAAAAAATGTATTAGATTGGGAATAGGGGTAAATTCTAAAAATGGATCTAAAGGGAGGGCAAATAACTAATTCCCCTTTTTAAATCCGGCCATGTGTACAAAATGTGCAAAACTGCTACTTCGAACCGGCCCAAGGGGTTTAGTGACGGGATTTCACAAGTTTAGGGGGTTAAATAACCGGTTTTGAAGTTCAGATGGGTAAACTAGACTTTTCTGATAGTTGGAAGGAGTAAACTGGACTTATTCCTTCTAAAAAATTGATTGAAAATGTATAATAACAAATTCAACCGAAATAAATCAAAATTACCCCCAAAACAACATATGGTAATCGGTAGCAGTAAGGGCATGTACAATAGGTTAACATAGCCGCCTATAATTCTTGCGACGTAAGATTTTTGATGGTGTGGATGAGAGAGAATGAGAAGAGAGAAAAAACTGTCTGGCATGTAACAAATGGTCTATAAAACCCTTATAGACAACACAAAACACCATTGTATGAGTTGTTGTCTATAACAAATATTTTTTTGAATAATAAATTAAACGATTGTGAGGTCTCATATAGACAACTTAACTTGTCTATAGGTGATATGGAGGATTGATATAGACATCAGTTGTCTATGCCATTATACATGCCCTAAAGCTACTACCGATACCACCATGAAAACTAGTAACAGTTTTTTAAACCATGGCCGAGATCTATTGACTTTCTCTCAAAACAATAATTCCTTTCCAACTTATCCCCTCCATAGGTTTGAAATGGTGGAAGTTGGGCCCTCAAATTCCTAATCTTCGACCCACTGAAATCCTAATACATACTTGTTTCCAATACTCATTCCATTGAAATTCCTATATCCACTCCTTTCCATTCATTATTCCCTTTCACCAAATCCTCCAAACAAACAGGTCATTAATACGTGATATATTGGTAATAGACAAAAGAGCTAATATATATATATATATATATATATATATATATATATATATATATATATATATATATATATATATGCGCTGGTTCAGATATTACAGGTATTTCATTCTTTTAAGTTCTATGGATCTTGAATACAATATCAGTGCACATATGCTGATTGCATTTATTACCACAAGAAACGATGCAAAATCTAATTTTGCTATTGCATTTAAAAAACGTGCTAAACTAGGAAAAACTCCCCTCTCATCCCATCTCCCCCATCCATTCCCCAGTCCCATTTCTCTCTTCTCCTTCTCTCCAGATCCTTCCCACAGGCGGTGGGAGTAGGCGTCACTCACGGGTCGCCTGGGTGCGATGACGGCGACAGGGGTGGCACTTACGGGTCGTTGGGGTGCGACGAGAGCATACACGCGCGCTGTGGCGCTCGCACGAGATGGTGACGAAGCAGCCGAGCGCAGGCTGTGGTGACGGCAAAGCGACAAGCCACGGGTGACGACGGAGGCGGCAGTTCCCAGCAGCGTCAGGCAGAGGTGGTGGTGCTCCCCTCAACGGCAGCAGGCGGAGGCGCCGGCAGGCCGCGGGCGATGGGCGGAGGCGGCCTGTGGCATGCCTATCGGCTCCGGAACGTGATTTATCTATTATGGCGGCAATCAGTGGCGATGCAAAGGCACTGATGAGAAATCTGGGGAGGTCAAGGTCGTTAAGGTTAAGAGAGATTAGAATAGGGTAGCTCATAAGTTAACTCAATATACCCGTCGTACTGTGTGACTGTGTCCCGCAGGGACTCCAAGCTGTATTGAGCATTTGTGCTTGAAGATAGTAACGTTACCGTTAAAAAAAAAGAGAGTACATCCCGAGGCGGCTACCATGGCTCGGGAATTTGGATCCAGAGTGAGGGAGCGTGCACACGAAGAAGTAAGTTATGTTTAATTTGTGTTTTAATTATTGATTTGGCCTTATTTTTTTTTAACATCATTTGATCTTTCAGCCTATCTCGCAGAATAGGACTGCCTTCGAGATTGGCCGCGGCTGTGGGTCTATAGGAGACAAGGGGAAAGAACCGATGGGCTACCAAGACTATCTTCGTTCCGATAAACCCTCAATTCTAATTCCAAAAGGGTGTATATGTATCTTAGGTGTAGATCGTGTTGATGATTCATGCATACTGTCGTTTGTAATGTATATAATCAAACCCTATGCACCATGAATTTCGCAATTCCAAATTCTTGTTGCCACAATTGAAATCTCATCTTCTAAAGTTAACTCCAAAATTGTTCTCTACTCCATATTTGGTTATCTTTTCGAATATAATAGGTTACGCGGACACTCAAAGAGATTACCAAAAAACGTAGTGAAATCCAGTAAAATTTGAAGCTGATTTCTCTACAAATTAAAATATAATATTATTTCAATTTCTAGGTCTCCTGTCACCAATTAAAATAGCGATTGAAGTCTTTGCCGTTTTCTGGATTGACGGCAGTACTGTTTTCATGGCGACATAGATTATGTCGTCATCCCAAATGCATGATCGAGAACCACTCTTAGTTTTTTTTTTTTTTTTTTTTTTTTTTTGCCAAGCTTCCACGTATTTACCGAGCATGTTGACTTGCTTGACTTGAGGATTTGCCTGGAAGGGGCAGCCAGCCACATTCTTCTACTCGTGCCCTAGTTGTTGATTTGTTTAAGCACTAGCTTCCACACTTTGCCGAGGGTACTTGACTTGAAGCTTTGCCTGGAAGAAGCTACCCGCATATCACAGCCCTTGGCAAGAAGCTACCTCTGCCTTTCACTTCACTTCCTTGGTTCCTTCCCTTGTATCGAAATCGTCTGAGCTTCTACTGCAAACACAAAAAAAAATCACTTGAGCACAGCCGAGGCAGATCGAGATGACCGGGCTGTTTGCATCTTTGTCCGTCAGAAAGGCACTGGACAAGCTCGTCTACTTCCTGCCGGCGAGCTTGGCATCTCCCTGGGTGCCCTCATCATCCTCGGCGACACCCACTGCGAGCCAGGATCTGGACGACCTGAGGAGGCTGGAGAGGACCATGTGCAGGATCCACGCAACACTGCATGATGCGGAGAAGAACTGGGACATCCGCGAGGAATCCGCCAAGCTGCGGCTCCAGGAGCTCAAGGACTTGGCGTATGATGCAGAGGATGTGGTGGAGGAGTACGAGTACGAGTGCGAGGTGGAGGCCCTGGAACGATCCAGATCCGAGGTTACCGAACTCTGCCATGCCCTAGAGCGATCTACGAGAATCAATCACAAGCGCAAGCGTGAAGAGGTAACACCACTTTATAAATTGTTCCGGCAATTTCTGTTTATGTCTGTATTTGTTGTTATTCATTCCAAGCAAACACCATGCAAAGAATCAACGGAAACGGTTATGCAATAAAATCTCCGAAAATCAACAATTAATCTACCTAACACGCAGTTGGTGGTGTTGAGGAACCGTCGCTGGCAAGTCCAGTCCGAGCGATTACCTCGTATACAAAATCAGAATCGTAAGAACGATGCAAGAACACAAGAACGAATAATAGATGAAACACAGGTATGAGAGAGGACGGCAGGCTTCTCTTTATTGCTCTTCCAATAATGAATTGTGTACAATGCTTGGAGGGTCCCCCCTCCTATATATAGTCTAGGGTGGATAAGGTGCCCACCCGGATACGGACTCCTGACCGGGTCCGGTTTCCTAATACTCCCCCTTGGGCTCTCATCCTTTGTGTCCATGCCTCGTTAAAACTCCATAAAAACCTAGTGGAAAAAAATTTAGAGAAAGAGTACATGAATCATGTTCTGCTATGTTGCACGAATTGCCTCATTAAAAACCTTAACCGAGAAACTTCAGGAAAACTCGTCAAAAGAAAAAGAGTACAATTAACCCAATTTTATTTAATCTCCAGAATTTGCTCTTTGGGTACTCGATCTTCGTGATCAAGCTTTAGTAATGAGTTTATGAAGGTTCTCCTCCTGAATTCTGCACTTCTCTAAGTCTCATCATTCCAATTCCACGTACGCACCTTTGAAAGCTAGATGCTGGAAGTGACTTAGTGAACAAATCTGCAAGATTTTCACATGACTTAGTATGCAATACCTTAATTTCGTCCATCTTTTGCATTTCATGATCATAGAAGAACTTGGGGGTGATATGCTTTGTGAGAGGACTCTTCACATAACCCATCTGCACTTGTGCAACACAAACTGCATTATCTTCATAGATAATAGTGGGGGTTTGTGCGGTATTCAACCCACATGACTGCTGAATGTGGTGTATCATCCACCGAAGCCAAGAGCATTCACGTGCGGCCTCGTACAATGCTATGATTTCTGAGTGGTTCGTCGAAGTTGATACCATACTATGCTTAGATGATTTCCATGAAATTGCAGTTCCACCACACAGGAATACATAGTCTGTTTGCGACTTAGCTGTATGCGGGTTTGACAGGTACCCGGCATCTGCATAGCCAGTCATTGTAAGGTCCTGGTTCTTCCTGTAGAACAGACCAAGATCTTTACTTCCTTGGAGGTATCGGAAGACGTCCTTTATTCCCTGCCAATGCCTTTTGGTAGGTTCTGCACTATACCTTGCTAGTAAGTTCACTGCAAATGCAATGTCCGGTCTAGTACAGTTTGCCAAATACATGAGTGCTCCAACTGCGCTCAAGTATGGGAATTCCGGTCCCAGGACTTCCTCCCCCTCTTCTCTAGGTCTGAACGGGTCCTTGTCTTGCTGCAAAGATCTCCCGATCATAGGCACTTTTGAGGGATATGTCTTTTCAAAGCCGAACCTTTCTAACACCTTCTGAGTGTAGGTTGACTGATGAACTAAAATCCCTTCAGGGGTATGCTCAAGTTGCAAACCTAGGCAATATTTGGTTTTACCCAAATCTTTCATTTCGAACTCTGACTCCAGGTAAGAGCTTGCCTTTCCAATATCTTCCAAATTCCCGATGATATTCAGATCATCTACATATACTGAGATTATACAGAATCCATTCTGGGATCGCCGTATAAATACACAGGGACAATTCTCACTGTTCGTGTAGCCTTTCTTGCAGAGAAAGTCGCTTAGGTGATTATACCACATCCTGCTTGATTGCTTCAGTCCATACAGTGACTTTCTGAGTTGCACACTATATAGATTTCTATTTGCTCTGTCTTGGTTCGGTACAGGGATACCTTCGGGTACCTTCATATAAATTTCCGAATCCAAGTTCCCATAAAGGTATGCAGTTACCACATCCATCAATTTCATTTCCAAATTCAGATTCATTGCCATTGAGATTAAATATCTAAAGGTAGTTCCACCCATGACTGGGGAATATGTTTCTTCATAATCGACTCCTGGTCTTTGAGTGAAACCTTGTGCAACAAGCCTTGTTTTATATCTTACAACTTCATTTCTTTCATTTCTCTTTCGAACAAATACCCATTTATGCCCTACAGGGTGCACATGGGAAGGTGTGCGACTTACTGACCCAAACACCTCTCTTTTATTCAGAGATATTAATTCTGCTTCTATTGCCTTTTTCCAATCTTTCCAATCTGATCTTTTCTTGCATTCAGCGAGCGATACAGGCTCTGGATCAAGATCAATGATTGTGGCAATTTTCTTTGCAAAATAGATGTCGACATTGGCTGTTGCTCTATTCATAGATTCTCCCGTAGTCACATAATTTATAGCTATTTCTTCATAGGGCGGTTCTGCTAATGCTTCTATTTGCTTACCGCTGCTTTCAATTGCGGGGGCAAGTCCCTTTAGTTTTTCAGCTCCGATGTGTGCGCACACATCCATGCTGATGTCTCCTTCCGTGGGAATATTCAAATCTGGTATGCCTTTTCTCAAGGTTCCATACCGCGCGTGTCTCAACCGGCTCCCTTCTGCTTGTGGGGAACTTGGTGATCGGTGTGACAAGTCCTTCTTATCCTTTTCGCCAGCGCCCCTGTTACTTGGGATTCGAGGGCCGAGTTCTCGTCCTTTTATTATGAGACCTCTGGACGGGATTAGAGATACCTTCTATTTTCTTTGGTATTTCAACCCTCTCCGGTGCATTACGTGCAGGCACATGCGACTTGGTCACGCTCTTCAAATCACTAAAGTGGTCAGGCAGTTGATTTGCTAATGCTTGCAAATCAATTATCTTCTGGACTTCTCTATCTGCTTCACTAGTGCGTGGGTCATGTGCATTAATTCCCGTGGCTTACCACGTTATTTCCCGATATTTTTCATCAAGAGGTTGATTTCCTCCCCCTATTGACGGGAAACTATCATCATCAAATATGCTATCAGCGAAACGGGCTGTATGCAAATCTCCAGTCATTGGATCCAAATACCTGATTATGGATACAGTCTCATAACCAACGTATATCCCAGACTTTCGGAGAGGGCCCATTGCAGTTCGCTGCGGTGGTGGTATAGGTACATAAACCTTACAACCAAACTTTCGAAGATGAGAGATTTTCGGTGGTGACCCTTGCGCTAGTTGCATAGGTGAATGGATGTTGTATGCCGACGGTCTAAAATTGATGAGAGTTGCTGCATGCAGGACTGCGTGTCCCCAACACGTAGTTGGTAAGTTACAATTCTGTAAAAGCGGTCGGGCAATGAATTTAATTATTTTAATCAATGCCTCTGTTAGTCCATTTTGGGTGTGGACATGTGGTACCGAGTGCTCAACGGTAATTCCCATTGCCATACAATAATCATCAAATGCCTTTGAAGTAAATTCTCCGGCGTTATCCATTCTGATGGACTTCACATGATGATCAGGGAAATTATTTTTTATTTTAATTATCTGCGAGATCAGCTTTGCAAAAGCATGGTTTCTTGTAGACAATAAGCATACATGCGACTATTTCGAGGAAGCATCGATGAGCACCATAAAGTACCTAAATGGCCCTGACAGGGGCTAAATAGGACCGTAAATATCTCCCTGGATTCGGTCCAGGAATGCAGGGATTTCATCTTTCACTTTCAGAGGAGAAGGTCTAGTAATTAATTTCCCGGTGGCATATGCAGGGCACACGAAATCTTCTAGATTAAGAAAATTCTTTACATTAATATTATGTCCCTGGGAATTGTTAATTATATTTCTCATCATTCTAAGACCGGGGTGACCTAATCTATCATGCCAGAGACAGAAAAGTTCAGAGCTTCTAAAAGTTGTTTTCAGATGTGATAGGCCGCAGTGCCCTAATATGAGTATAGTATAGCCTGATTCATATGAAGGAAGTCGTTCTAATACCCTTTTCCCATTCTCCTCACGCTTTGTAATGAGCAGGTATTCCTTACCATACTCATCTTCAGTCTCTACATGGATACCGTTAGTGCGAATATCTTTAAAACTTAAGAGAGTTCTAGTCGATTCCGGTACAACAAGGCTTCTTCAATGACCAATGTCGTGCCCATCGAGTATAATTGTGGCTCTTCCCGAGCCTATTATACAAGTATCGCCGCAATGATTGTCGTAAGACTACCAAAGATTCTTGCCGATCGACCGAAAATTTCGTCTCTCTCAAGATGGTATTCGTTGTGCCGCTATCCACTAGGCACACTTCCTCCATAGGGCGCCACACGCGTTCTGATATATAAAGTACTTATTAATATGGAGCAAAACAATCCACACATCATACTTCAAAACAGAACAAAACTTGCTTTATTAATACGAGAAAAGTCTTGCTGGACCCATCATAAGAATTTATTGCTAATGCTCTTCTAGAGCTTACAACCTTTATTCAATAATTTAAAATCTAACAAAAACTGCAAATGACTATAAAACTAAGTGCCATGCATGCACTAGATCGAATCAGCGAAGTATGAAGCAACTTCGGCCTGAATCTGATCTTCGTCTATCTTTTCTTCTTTGGCAACTATGGTCGCAATGCGCAATGTCCAATGAAGGAGTGGTAGGAGTCGCTAACGCAGGATGTCCACATCCATAGGTGCGACCAATGACCGTGGATCTTCTATGCTCGCAATGGCGAGGTGCGCCATGCCGTCCTTTGCCCTTCTTCTTTGCCTTGAAAGCATCAATCACGTCTCGCGGTTCACGACAGACACGTGACCAATGTCCCCAAGTGCCGCATTTGTAGCAGCTTTGGTCTTGCTGACCATAGGGTTTCTCATCACGCTTCTTTTGTTCGCCTTTCTTGGCCTGAGCATTCTGCTTGGTCTTGTGACTCATGACTTTACCCTTCTTGCCTCTTTTCTTTGATTGAGGCTTTCTCACCTTATAGCTGCTAGCGTTGACTTCATGGCCAACTTTGTGAGATGTAGTTCTTTCTGAGAACCTCATCCTGAGCTTCCGCAACTTGCATGATATCAATCAGTTCGGCGTATTCCTTGTAGCCATCCTGACGGTAGTTGCGTGCGGATTGCACCGCATTTGGGTGAAAGGTAGAGAGAGTTTTCTCAATCTTCTCCTCATCTGTGATTACTTTACCACATACCTGAAGATTGGTACAAATTCTGTGCAAAGCAGAGTTGTACTCCCCACGCCTTGTAGTCAAGAAACGTAGTCGAGTCCATTCCTACTCGCCCGGCGCAGATGGTGTACTTTCCGAACCGCTTCTTGTATGCCCATAAGGCTGCGCTTTCTTCTACGCCATATACTCATTTTTGAGAGTTAGACAAAGATGATATCTGAGGAAATGAAGTGCCTGATCATTTTCCTCAGTGGTTGGAACGACATCCTGCGAGGCACCGAGTCCAATAGCAGCACGGAGCTTCTTGGCTCCAAGTACGATCTCAACATCTGATGCCCAAGTCAAATAATTCTGGCAATGCTGGGCCAGCTCCTCGAACTCCCAGTTCGTAATTCCAGTCATCTGCATATTCATGCAAGGGATGCATAATATTACTGCTGGTAATGTACATAAAAGGGTTGCAAGAATTCCTATAATGTTCCCATATTTTTCTACGCAATTTTCAAGATTTACTGCTATTTTCAATTATTAAAAGCAATATAAATAATTACAGATAATCAAAAGAGTAAATACAGTAGTAAATTGCATAGAAATAACAATAACAAGAATAAATATGCTTCAAATGCAGAAAAATATGCAAAAATTTGGATTCCCGAAGCCCTTTTCTCCTAGAAAAATGACTTTTCGGCGAAAACTGCAAGTTTCAGGGGTTAAAACGCAAAAACTCAGTTTTGAGAGAATTTGCGCGTAATTTTCATATCTTTCGAGGGGTTTTCTGCAAAATTTCATTATATACGAAAACTTGCGCGTAATTATGAAAAACTTCAAGGCCTTTTCTGCAAAATTCCGATTTCCGGCCGGCCCCCTCCTTTTTTTTCTTTCTTTCTTTGCCGGGCCGTATCCCAGGCCCATTCATCATTTCCCGGCCCACAATGGTCCGGCCCACATGGCCGGTTAAAGAGGGGGGTCACGGGGTAGGGTTTCCCTACCCCGGTTCTAACCGGTGGCGGCAGCGGCGCGTTTGTGGCGGCTCCCGGCGGCACCCGCGTTGGTACCCGGCGGCGACAGGGCGGTTAATCCGCGCCGTGTAAGCGGCAGCGGCGGTGCGCTCGCGCCCTCGGCGGCGTCCGTGTTCGTGGCGGCGTCGCGCCCGTGCGGCACTTCGTGCCGTGGCGTGCCGCGCCGCGCTTCCTCTCCGGCAGTTAACGCTTCATGGCGGCGGCGGCGGGCGCGCGCTAAAATGCGCGCAGACGGAGTTTCGGAGCGGCTGACGGCGGGCGGCGCGGAGCCGAAGCGCGGCGGCGCGCGGCGCTCGGGACGGCGGCCCGAAGCGCGCGCAAGGAGGGCGGCGCGCGTCGGTGGCGCCCGACCATGCGGCGGCGGCGGCGGCTTGGGGCGCGGAGGTCGGTTGGCGCCTTTGGGCGCGGCCGGCTCGGTGATGCTCCGGCCGCGGCGGTGGTGGCGGCCGGCGTGGTGGGGCGCGCGCGGCCGCCGACGGTGGCTATTCCCTTCCCCTTTTTGGGTTGTCTTCACGGTCCGACCGCCGGCCGCGTGGCGGCGCAGCAGCGGTGCCGGCTTCGGGCGGCGGTGGGATGAGCGGGTCGCGACGGGCGTGTGGTCGAGCCGCCGGCAGCGGCCATGGCGAGAGGAGAACGGCGCCATGCGGGGCGGTTGCCATGGCTTCATGGTCGATGCGTGTGTGCGGCGCCAGCCAAAATTCCATGCAATTACTGTTCATATATGTATGTATGCAATGCAATGCGATGTAATACAGTGCAATCGACATCGGTTCTTTCATGCAACCACCGATCGGCTTTGCCGGCGACTTCTAGTCAGCTCGCGGTAGGTTAGAACAGATTTACATTTCCAATCTACGATGCAATCGACATCCGCTCTTTCATGCAATCTGTCGATCGACATTGTGCCGGCGACTGCAAGTCCGCTTGCAACAGATTAGAGCAAATTTGCACCGTAGAAAATAATCTAGAAAGCAACAATTGAGGAATTGAAAGCAATCTAGAAAACGATTTAATCTGCGAGTGTCGTTCATCGACAGTTACCTTTTCGATGCGAGGAGAGTCGATCGTGCTGATAACGTGTTGAGGAACCGTCGCTGACAAGTCCAGTCCGAGCGATTACCTCGTATACAAAATCAGAATCGTAAGAACGATGCAAGAACACAAGAACGAATAATAGATGAAACACAGGTATGAGAGGGGACTGCAGTCTTCTCTTTATTGTTCTTCCAATATTGAATTGTGTACAATGCTTGGGGGGTCCCCCCTCCTATATATAGTCTAGGGTGGATGAGGTGCCCACCCGGACACGGACTCCTGGCTGGGCCCGGTTTCCTAATAGGTAGGATTCAAATTCTATCCACTGGATAGCAAATCTGGTGGCCACACCCGTTGGACTAATAAACAGTCAAAGTCATTTGGTCCTAAGTTTAAATAATGGAGTTACGTAACCTTAACCCAAATAGGTTACCTCGACCCCGATTTTTGTGTTCAGCAACGAACCTAGTTAGCCCGAAATATTGTTTGGCTAGATTAGAGCATCTTCAATAGTGTTTTCTCTAACTTTGTTATATCAACTCGATATTACCGAAATACAAATTTAAAGACAACACATCCAATAAGCAATCTCTAGCAAATTGTCTCTAAAATTCATACTAAACTTATAATATTCCCACTCTTTCATCACTCTCTCACATGCGCTGGTTACTTTGTCTTGATTCGTGTGTAGAGATGTTTATTTAAGGAAGAGACGATTTCCTTTCTCTCTCATACTTCTCTCTCTTCCACCTAGGAATCTAGGATTTTGCTGACATGGAAGGGTTAACTGACGGCTAGCACAGCACAATTGGAGATGCCCTTAGGGCATCTTTAATAGTTAGAGATAACATTGTCTCTAATATATACTACATCATCTTTAGAGACAACATCTCCAATAGATAGTCTCTAGCACACTCTTCAACATTTATATTTTATAAATTTCCTTTGAAATAAGCTTACATGTCAACTAGAGTAGATTAATGTATCATATCTTGTTTTGTATGCACGACCGTCTCTTCAGGAAGAGACGACCTGTGCTCTCTCTCTCTCCTTCTCGCTTCTCCTCTACGTAGGATTTTGTTGATGTAGCATAGCTAAGAGACTACAATAAATACATTATTGGAGATACCCTTAGGTGACTTAACTGGATTAGTAATAGAAAGTGAGAACCCAGGACGATTAGTTCCAATTGATTAGCTTATTCCACCTTTTTTTTTTTGGTTCATCTTGGTCCTAGGTTAGGGGAGTTCAAAAGGCGTTGACCGGGTTAAATTAACCCAGCCAAACCAACAAGTGTTTGGTGGATTAAACCCCTAGTCCACACCTCTTGACCGCAAACCAATCGCAAGGCTGCGTTTAATACCACTATAGTTTAATTCAACTTACACAATCCCCGAATCAGTTGAAATTAATTAATTAAACTTACACAATCGGCCATTGAATATTGGCCAATACCGCTGTAATTTAACATGATACTGCTGGCCATTATTTCTACAATGATCAAAAAAAATGTTTAGATATTGATTTCTCACAATTTTGTATATTAGTATGTTAATATAAAGTATGTTAACAATTTTTTAAAAAATCTAAAGTTGAGAATTTCAAAACCTAAAAGTTAAAAGTTGAAGTACTTAAAATTCCGATTTGCACTATCCACTTTTGAAGCTTCATGTTGTCAAATTTCAAAAATTTAAACTAATTAAGTTTTCAGATACTTAATGTCTTCCAAATATATAATAATTATAGTTTGGCAGAGGCGTATATTTATAAATTTTGATGATGAATAGGGAATAGCCAAAATTGGAGATTCATTTCTTTTAAATATTACAGATATATAATAAATGTTCTCTTTAAAGTTCTGGGGTTTTTAAATATAATAAAATCGTCTACGTTTCTTTCATTACTTTCTCCATTGAAAAAAGGAAAATGCATGCATGGTGACTATAGCCTTTTCTTTTGCTGACAAAAGGGAAACGAGGCCTATTCCTTTGATGCTGCTACTGTATCTGTTCCAAAGGAGTTGGCTGTTCAAACAAGGAAAATTATAGAGAGATTTGATGAGATCAAAGATTACTCTGACAACTTCACTTTATCAGAGAATGAAGGAGAGAAACATTTTGCTCCTGATATTAGCAGTACACGGAAAACTAGCTCTCTCGTATTTGAGAAGAGCATTCTCGGAAGAGCGCAAGACAAAAACGAAGTGCTGGAAAAATTGTTGTCCAGAGAAGGCGACAGTACAGCTAGTCCGGTTTCTGTCCTGGCTATTGTTGGTATGGGAGGATTAGGCAAGACAACACTAGCACAGCTTGTATATAACGACCCAAAGGTGCATCGATATTTTGATAAGCACGCATGGGTTTGTGTCTCCGAGCAATTTGATATCAGTAGCATAACAAGGAGCATCATCAGTTCACTCACGAAGAACAGGTGCGATCTATCAGAACTTGGTAACCTTCAAGAGAGATTGGTAGATGAAATAAAGGAAAAGAGGGTTTTACTTGTATTGGATGATGTATGGAATGAACGAAGTGATTATTGGGACTCGTTGTGCATGCCGATGATGACCACAAGGCTTTGTAAGATTGTAGTGACCACTCGTAATGAGGCAGTTGCAAGGCTGGTGCAAACAATGCCTTTGCACCGCCTAAACTACCTAAGTTTTGATGAGAGCTGGTCATTGTTCAAGCAAGTTGCATTTGCTGTTCACCAAGAGAATGACACTCCAGCAAACCTGATAGAGATTGGCAAGAGTATTGTTAAGAAGTGCAAGGGCTTGCCATTGGCAATCAAGACATTAGCAAGCATGTTGCGCTATGAAACTGATGAAATGAGATGGAGGTATGTCTTAGAAAGTCAGCTATGGAACTTGGAGCAACCACAAAATGAGGTTTTACCGGCCTTAAAGTTGAGCTACAAGCACATGCCTGTACACCTGAAACGATGTTTTGTTGCCCTTTCTCTATTTCCAAAAGACCATGTGCTTGGTGCGGATAAGGTGCTTCATTTGTGGAAAATTCTTGATTTACTACAATGTGATGGAAGTAACGACGAGGACGAAATTGGATTGCTATACTTCAAGGATTTAGTTCAGCGGTCATTTCTTGAAGCGTGTTTTAGGGGCGCCACCGTTATCATGGATGACCTTATTTACAACCACACCATGCATGACCTTATTCATGATCTTGCATGCTGTCTTGCTGGAGAAGAGTTCTTTAGACTTGAAGGAGACACACCAATTGAAATTCCACGGAATGCTCGGTATGTGTCCATACCTGAAGCTCATACATCTGTTGAAATTTCAAATGCCTCGCATTCTGTCAGGGCCATCCTAGTGTTGGGGGCAGGAAATCGCAGTATTATTCAAAATCCAGAAGCATTATTTTTGCACTGTAAGAAGTTGCGGGCCCTTAGCTTAGGACGGAGCATGCTCTCAAAGGCATTACGGGACAACATGGGTAGCCTGAAACTACTACGCCATTTGAAAGTTGCTAATAATCGGGGAGAGCCTACAGCAAGTGGAATTAGGCACCTAATTAACCTTCATAGATTGCCTTCAATACATATGAGCAGATGTGATTGCAGTTATAGCATAAGAGAGCTGAGGAACTTGAACAAGATTAGGACACTGCGTATAGTACGATGGGGCAGCCTATGTCTTACCGAGGATGCAAATGAAGCTCTGCTACTGAATAAGAAGCACCTCCATTCACTAGAACTGGACTTTGGTGATGACATACAACTGTGGATAATGAACCGCGAGTCACACTCATCGTCCGCATGCAGTGCAACCGAACTCATATGAGAACTCATAAGCAATCGCTGATAGCTTGCGACCACCTTACGGCCTAAGAGAACTGACCATAATGAACTACGAGTCTCAGAAATACCCCAATTGGTTGGGTGATGCTTCCTTTTACAACTTGACCAAAATAGTGTTACGCTCTAATGAGTCTCAACACGTTCCAACGCTTGGTGTGTTGCCTTCCCTCAAGTCCCTCGAATTGGACCAGTTGCAATCTGTGCAACGCATTGGCCGGGAGTTTTGCAGCCTCGTTCCAGGTATGAAAGGCTTCCGATCATTGACACGTTTGAGATTTTTATATATGAATGAGTGGTCAGAGTGGTCTGGAGTGGAAGATGGTGATTTCCCACGCTTGCATACTCTGTATATTTTTGGCGCTAAATTGCGATCTCTTCCTCGGGCTCCCTTTCCTTCCTTGGTTACATTGAATCTCTTCTGTGAAAATCTTGCAACGGTTCCTGCGTGGCCCACCCTTCGTGAACTAAGCATCGACGATTGTGGAGGTCTCAATGAACTTCCTACCCTCCCGTCACTTTTGAAGCTGGAGCTTTCGGGCTGTCCAAACCTGCGTGCAGTCGGTACCCTCCCCTCACTCAATGAACTACGCATTTATTGTTGTGGTCTCAATGAACTTGGTACCCTCCGGTCACTTTTGAAGCTGGAGCTTCGGGACTGTCCAAACCTGCGTGCAGTCGGTTCCCTCCCCTCACTTACTACCTTGAGTCTCGAAGGTCCACTACCACAAGATGAGACGCTGCACAGGCTGCTGAATTGCCACCCGTCATTGGAGCGCGTAACAATTATATGTGAATCCACGGAGTGCATCCGTCTTGATCCTCAAGGCCTGCCTTCACTCAGGAAGCTCCGATTAAGCTGCCGTAATCTGCAGTACTGCGACGGGATCGTTGGCCTCACTTGCCTCGAGGAGCTAAAGCTTTGGGGCTGCCCGAAGCTTCCTGTACATAGGCTGCTCCCAAGACAGATGCAGAATCTGGATATCCGTGACTTCCCAGGTATATATCTCGTATTGTTTCTACATTTTGAGCAGATAATTATGTTGTTACAAGCCGCAAGGCTGGCTGGTCGGTCCCACGTTCATGTTTTGCATGTTTCCGCAGCTCAGGATTTTGAGGACTTTGGTCACTCCTGGTAACCCGCTGAAGCACTGCTATGGTGGCGGAGAAGAACACGACTTGTCGGATCTCTCCTCTGCTGCTGCAACAGGAGGCTTGTGTGCATGCAAGTTGGCCCAGGGTCAGGCCGTGCAAATTCCTGCTCTTCTGTACACAAGTTTTTTATTTTGTTTTGTTTTCTTTTTTACAACGACCACACGTGTCATTTTCCTGGGGGTATTTGAGGTATTTTGCAACGATCGGCGGAACCAAGCCAACGACACTGGAATTTTTTTTATTAATATTTTAAAGTTAATCCCTCGTGAACTTTGTTTTCAAATCTGACCCCTTTGATCACGCAACCTTCCTTGGTGTGGCCAAAGAGTACTGTCATGCCACCATAAGCGGCGTGACAAAACATGTCACGCAAGCCCTCGGTCACGCGCCGTGCCAGCGTGGAGGGCATGCGTGGCATCTGTCACGCCTCTTGTGGTGGCGTGACAAGGTCGAATTGTCACGCCATGGGATATGGTGTGACAGTAATGTCATATCGCGAGATAATAATGTAAGGATGTATGGCGTGATAATTAAAATTGGTTTGTAAATTGTAAATTCGTGCTTATGGTTGAATTTAGTTCAGACTTGATTAATAGATTTAGAACCTTAAGATTTTGTGATAAGATAGAAACAAAGGGACTTGATTTATGGATTTGAAACCTTTTGAAACATAAAAAACTATTGAAGTTACGGTGATACATAACACCATGTACATGTAACATTTAACAATCCATAACTTGAAAATAGAGAATGTATCTGTGAACCAAAGATAACACCATCATTTTAACTCAAAGTAAATACCTATATGAACCGATAATTTTTGTACACGGAGGTTTGTAAATTAGGGTTTCCTTTCTAAATCGGGGTTTCAATCGCAGCTTAAATACTGCTTGTAGTAATTTGAAAATATAGCAAATGAGTTTAGGAAAATTATGAAACTTTTGTGGAGCCTCCTGTCATAGTGTTGATGCTTCAGATTTTTGTATAATTTTATTCGCTTAGAGAAAGGATGGTTGATAAGAATATCGATTTGAGGTATAACCTTGAGGATGTCGCCCAAGCAAACTGTCTCAATAAATACTTGTTGTCCAAACTATTGGAGTCTCTCCTCGGTAAAGTCGTCTCAATGTATATAGGAGGCAATGATGAAGTACTTTATGAAGCTTATAGAGAATATGATTGAAGGGGTTGAGAACGCTCACAGATTATGAAGATGCCCTAAAACATGGAGAATTCGATGTCGGTGCGAATGGTTCTTTCCGGGATTCCACTAGAAGAGGCATACTTGCAATATAGGCTTGCTTTGATGGCTTAGCGGAGAAACGGAACCAGAACTACATTAGATTCCGCGGACAGAAGCATGTTACACATAGTGATATGGCATGATGGTTCGGCTAATGGCTTAAGTCATCCTCGCTACTACTACGGTACATTACGACACAAGCATCCGAACCATATAACTATACATGCCTTTAGGGGGTAGTAAAAACATGCAGGGTAGGACGGGGGAGTACTACGTAATGACCTGACCTACTGCGTGGACCGAGGCCATTTTCCCTTCCTTGCTAGCACGGCGTTGAACTCCTTGCCGGCCTTCCCCTTCCCCTTCTCCTTGTCGCGGGACTGTCCATGTCGGGCAGGTATGTCGAAGTCGTCCATGCCCTGCGATTCCATGACGTAAGTGCACTGTATAGTGAAAATCGTAAGAAGGATGTTAATTCTTCATATCTCACGTCATCGATATGGATTAGGCCCGGGCGACCTGAGATGTTGTGGCAGGCAGGCTCAGCCAGATGAGCCTTTCCCTTGCCCTTGTCGTGGGACTGTCCACCTCGGGGTGGTATGTCGAAGTCGCCCATGTCCCGTGATTCCATGATATAAGTGCACCGTATAATGAAAAACGAAGAAGGATGCAAATTCTTCATAACTCACGCCGTGGATACGGATTACGCCGGGTGACCGGATAAGCCGTGATGGCCGCTCGCCTTCATGAGCCTTTCCTTTGCCCTTGCCGCGGATCGCCCACCTCGGCCGGTATGTCGGTCGCCATATCCTCGCGATTGTATGATGTAAGTACATCGCATGCAGTGAAAACGTAATAAGGATGTAAAATCTTTGTAATCGATGTCGCCGTTATGGATTACGCCGCAGCATCGGGCTCCTTCGAGCCTCTGAACAGTGGTCAGCACGTAGGTTTCCACCGCATGAAGTTCTCGCCCGCACCGAGTAGTTCAAAGATGTACTTGCTGGTTGTGCCTCGCCAGACATCTCCGTGCCATCGATCCATCGAAGAAGTGGCAGCGCATCTCGGGCTGCCATTACGTGGGGATGATGTAAAAATTTTAAGGAATTGAACGTTGAGGAAAATTGATGTGCGCGAAAAAAAAACGCTTACGAGGTGGTGCCCGCACGTGTAGTACGCCCGGGCGGCGATGTCTGGGTGTGTGGATTGAATGATCTCTGCCTGTTCGCCACACACACACTGCGGGATTGGAAAATGTGGTGGTACTTGAGCATCTTTCATTGTTCGATCTGTGTATTGTAGATGTTTCCTCTTCTGCGCAAGCCACTTGTGCTTCTGCAACATTTTCACGTAGAAGTTTGCCGAAGAGTCCATAGCTGAATATCTATTGTGTAGTGTTGGGTTTGGTTGAACCCCGTTTTATAAGCCCCATGGTTGGCATGGTGTGGTTAATCTCATGCAGAGTTGTGTCTTTTAGATCTGAAAAGGTGGCGAGACGGTCAGTGTTGTGTAGTCAATCTGAAAAGCATAACCTACCTAAACCCTAAACTGCGCAAAGCTATCTCCTTTGGTCTTATCATTGTGCAAGGCTGGCTCTTTTGGTCTTATCACTGCACAAAGGTGCCCTGTGTGGTGTTGTCACTGCGCAAAGCTGTCTCCTTTGGTCTTATCACTGCGCAAAGCTGCCCCGTGTGGTATTGTCACTGCGCAAAGCTGTCTCCTTTGGTCTTATTACTGTGTAAAGCTGCCCCTTGTGGTCTTATCACTGCGCAAAGCTGGCCCGTGTGGTCATGTCACAGCGCAAGGCTGTCTGCTTTGGTCTTGTCACTGCGCAAAGATGACCTGTTTGGTCCTCGCCACCGAAAGTTGCTCGCTCGATTTTGTCGGCGCAAGGTTGTCTCTTCGGTGTTTTCACTCACGCAAAGCCGCACACGGCTATTTAATGCACACCCCACGCCGGAAAGAAGGACCACTTGACCCTCCAAACCGTAGGAAGATAAACCTTCTCTGTTGTACAGTTACATAGCATGGCAGACGAAGCAATGGGACCATTCCAACCTGGGTCGCCGAAGCAAGACTTTCCCCTCCAAAGGAGGGAGGACTTCGGGCCTAAATACTTGTTGATGCCGAACAAGCGTGCTCAACCGGTATGGCCGAAATGCAGACATAGGGAGGACGCTGTTGTGCAGGTCTTGGATGACCCTTTCGATGGCGGACGACGTTTCTTTCGATGCCCACACTCTGGGGTACAATTAGTGAGTTGTTTGCTTTATGTTACTGCTAATAGAGCCTCCATGTTAACTCTCCTTTCCAGCAGATGGTGAAATGCGACTTTGTTCGCTAGATCGATCCTCCCCGTGAACGACATGTTGCGATGTACGTGGATAGATTGTGGAACCAAATCCTTGAGTTGGAGGCGCGGATTGACGATCTCAACGAGCAAAACGATGATCTCCGCCAACAAATGCAGCGCAAGAGGGGCAACGAGGAGGTCGTGAACATAGGAAGTTCATATGATCTCACATGCTGCTGCGTGAACTCTAGCTGTATATGTGCGTGCCACTACAACGACGGCCAGCCACGTCCGAGGCGCCCCCCTGCACAACACTCTATGTGGGTAGCGTGGGGCACTTTCTACCATTAGGCACGGCTGGAGAAACTTGTATCTCGGTACTTTCCCCTTTTGTACGCAATTATTTTCAATCTTCTAAAGCATGTAATTGAATGATCGACGCGCCATGTACTGAACTGTTTCATTGATATGTCGTGTGCATTAAGCTATAGGTGTCGATGTGCATTGATCAAACATTACTAACCTTAAAGGCTGGAGGGCATGTCCCCATCCCGCCCCGCCACGCCGCCCAAAAGGAGGACCGTCCGACGCCTCCGCCCCGGGGTCGCCGCGATCCGCGCGCCAACGCTATGCGGCGCTGCGCCGTGCGCTCCGCGTGGGGCGCGTGTCCGTGGGCTGCGCGCCGTGGGAGGAAGCGATCGCCGCGTGCCACGCCGCCGAAACCCACCTATTCTCTTTCCTCCCGCCTCGCCGCTCGCTCGCCTCGCGCGCGATTTCTCCCTCCCCGCCGCACTTCGCCTCTTCGGTCTCCCTCCACGCCGCCAGCGCTGGCGCCGCCCTCACTCTCGCTCCCACACGCCGCCGCTCCTCCCTCTTCCACCCCAGCCCCTTCGGTCTCCTCCCGCCGCCGCCTCGCTCCCCGCCCCCTCGGCCTCACTCCCCATGCCGCCGCTCCCTTCCTCTTCCACCCCCGCCACTTGGTCTTCCTCCCGCCGCCGCTTGCATTTTCCAGTCGCAGATCGTCTTCCCCGCCTGTTGCCGTGTGCTCCTTTCTCCGCGTAGCCGGCTCCGTCTTCCCCGTGGCTATCCTCCACTCCCGGCCATCAACCCTTGACGCTGCCATCACCTCCATGGCTCCATCCTCCATCCTCCTCCTCTTCCTCCCCTCCCAAGTCCCAACCGGTCGAGCCCCACCGAATTGGCCGGATTGCGCGCCGATTTGGTTCCCTGACGCCGCAGCTAGGGTTCCATCTACCGGTTGATCTGCGGGAACCACTGCGAAATCGCTGTTATCCTCTTCTTCGCCTCACCCTCGCCGATTTGGTCGGTTAGTGCCGCGCCTAGGCGCGTCGGCAGCTGCTCAACACGCCCGCAATGTCCTTCATCACCGGGTTTGGTCGCGTATCCTTCCATCCGGGTGATATCTTTTACTCGCTTGTTCGGCAAAATTTATCTCCCATCATTTTTGCAAACCAAAGTGTTGCTTGACCTCCAGATCTTCCCTATCTTCACGGCGCACCTCCTCCCTCCTGCTTCTTGCGTGCTCGGTGCCTCCCGCTCTTCGATCTAGATGTTTGGTCGTGGCATTGAGAGAACTCTTGCCCATGATGTCCAAAGCAGGTCTTTGATACGTTGTCGTCCGAGCTCATTAAGATCTTCATTCGATAAATTTTTGACCTATTCATGTACGGTGGATTAGCGACTTAAGTAGGAAACAAGTACATTGATATCACAATACTACTTCGCTTGATGCTAGATAGGGCCACCTAATTATGTTAAAAAAGTCCCAGAAATTCCCTACAAATCGCTTTGCTATTTGGATTATATATATATATATATATATATATATATATATATTATTCAAGCCTATACTTCAGTGTTTTCAAATGCTTCAGCACCATAGCTCTTACCTTTCTCAAATGTGATCATTTGCTTCCAAAATTTTAGGTGTGTGTTACAATCCTATCACCCAACATCCTATCACCCAACAGAACAACAAGATTCATTTAGCTATATCATACTGCAGTGGTTATTAGTCGCTTTAAACAAAATCCTTTATATTTCTGTTACTACTTCACTATAGATAAGAAGACTGATTATCAATTTCATAGTTAGAGCTCTCTGATTTTACTAAACATTGCAATTATTTAGTTCGGTTTAGAAAACTCGAGTATTACACTCTAAATATACTTGATTCACTTATTCTTTAGATCTTAGGATAATACGTGGTTAAGGATTGGGTTATGCATCGAACTCATTATTCTCGCTCATACCTCGAATATAGCCATTCAAATTAGATTTTACAAGTTCTCTTTACGGTGAGCTTCCATAGCACATTCATCGTTAACGCTACCAAATTATTTCGACGTTATCTATACATTATTGCGCTTATTTAATTCAGTTTAGAAAACTCGATATTACACTCTAAATATACTTGAGTTCGCTTATTCTTTAGATCTTAGGATAATACTGTGGTTAAGGATTGGGTTATGCATCGAACTCGCTGTTACTATTCATACCTCAAAATATAGCCATTCAAATTAGATTTTACAAGTTCTCTTTGCCAGTAGCTTCAATAGCACATTCACTGTTAACACTACCTAATTATTTAGACATTATCTATACAAGATGCGGTCGCCATCATGCACATTAACAGAGCAAGAAATCTACCTCTTCGCCAACGTAACAGCTGTCATCGTAATAGGTCAGTGATGATCATCCTCGATCTACACCGTCCTCAGCGGAAAAAACAAAAAGCTCCAATAAACGTTTCCCCCAGGTATTTATCTTTAGATATAACATCTTCTATTTTATGATGCCGCTCTCAGATACGCCATAATTTTTTGATATTGTTGAAGCCATAACTATATATTGTTGAATGCACGACCAAAAAACATTCTCAGATCACAACCTGTTCATAGAACCTTATTTATCGATCATGAATCTGCGAAGCAGGCCACCATACACGAGGTATGTCTCATAATTTTACATGAAAGACTCAATTCGATATATGCATTACATTAGCGTCGTGCTTCAAAATTTACATACATCCTCTACAATTTATATTCTTCTTGCTCAACCAAAACGAACATCTACGTACATACCAGATAGACAAATTATATAGACTTCTAAAGTCTCTTACTGATTACTTCATTTAGTTGTACCATACTGCAGTGATTATTAGTCGCTTAAAGTAATCCTCGCATATTTTCAGTTACTACTTCACTATAGATAAGAAGACTTTTAGGAAACTTTGAATACAATAGCCAAGATGCTTGCTAAGCTTATGGAATTTAGTTTATGCAAGCTATTATATCATATTTATGTCTAAGATGCATACACATTATGTCTAAGATGCATACACATATAACGAGAGCATGCGCGTGTGTTTCTACACTTTTCTGTTAATACAAACTAGCTTAGTGTCATGCATTTGGTATTGCACTTTGCAACTGCATGTTGCAAATGCTTCCCAAGAAAAGTGCAAGCTATTCTATTAATTCTCTAGACTTTCATTTTTAGCCTCCAAAGATTTAACTCCAATCTATACACTGATTCTCATATGCTAGATCTCACTCCAGTTTTGATGTCTGGTTCCTGAACGAAAGCTATTTAATTGCGCTATTCTTTGGCTCTAGAAAATTGTTATATTGCTTCCCAGGTTTATTGGCTTATTTAGGTCACTTCAATAACTGATTTTTTATTTTGGGAACTTCTTTATACCGATAGAAGATATAATAGGAGCTATAGAAGATGCCGGATTTAAAGCACAAATTCACGCAAATTCTGTTGTCCCTAAGCCAAATTCACATAAAACTTTGTCAGCACAGTTTAGGATAAGAGTAATGATAGGTACTAATTGTGTAGACTCGATTAAGGAGATCTTACAAAAGCTACCTGGTGTAAAAGGAGCGTCCGTGACCTTGAAAACCTCAGAGGAGAGGTTGAGTATCTTTGCTTATGCCATTAGCAAGGATGCAATTATTGACCTATCGAGGATCTTTGGTTTTCAAGTGCATTCTTCCGAGTAGTAAGCAAGATAGGATTTCACTATGCCTAACCTGTCTTGCACACAGAGAAAGGTGTAGATATATTACATGATGTCCCTAAGAAAACAAGTGGTTTGCGACAATTTGATGTACATCTTGCCTCTCGAAGTTGATAGTGTATTCACTCCAGAAATTGTTGATCTGAGATTGATTGTGGATACAATTGAGATGGAAAGCAATGGAAGATTGAAAGCGCATGTGCAAAATCCATATACTCAAGAGTCTTCAAAAGATGCTCAGGAATCCTCAGAAATGTCATCTTCTCCGCTCTAGCTTATTCTTAAGTGTACGTTTTTACAGTTACTTCTCTGTTTTTCACACAAGATAGCATGTAGTTTTGGGCAAATGTTTTAGTTTAATACATATTTTGTGGTGATACCCTTGGCATGGTTGTCAGGGTATTAATTATGCTCTATTAATGTTTGTTACATACATCTTTTGTTTTATGAATATTTGTCTTATGAGTTATGTCATGTTGAATCCTAATATTCATAAATAAATAAATTCGGTTAGAACTTTCCCACCTGTATACAACAGCTACAGCCGCGCCATTTGGCGCGGGTTACTTTCTAGTATATTGTACGAATGAGTCAAGGTTTTCAAGTTGATCTTAAAAGCCTAAACCCTGAAACCTGGCGCGGGTTACTTTCTAGTATATTGTACGAATGAGTCAAGGTTAAACCCTGAAACCTAAAACCCTAAGTCCTGTAACCTAAAAACCTAAACCCAAAATCCTAAAAACTAAAAACCTAAACCCAAAACCCTAAAAACGTAAAACCTAAACCTCAACCCTGCAACCCTATGATCTGAAACCTAAACCCTGAGATGTAAACCCTGAAACCTACGACTTGAAACCTAAAAACCTAAACCACTAAGTCCTGTAACCTAAAAACCTAAACCCAAAACCCTAAAAACGTAAAACCTAAACCTCAACCCTGAAACCCTATGACCTGAAACCTAAACCTAAACCCTGAGACGTAAACCCTAAAACCTACTACCTGAAACCTAAAAACCTAAAACCCTAAGTCCTGTAACCTAAAAACCTAAACCTAAATCTAAAAACTCTAAGTCCTGTAACCTAAAAACCTAAACCCTGAGACGTAAACCTAAAACCTGAAAGCCCTGAGACCTAAACCTAAAAACTATTGTTGTCACTGGTGCTAAGTCCTGTCACGCTAGGAATTCTGGCGTGACAGGATCATACTGCCACACCAGTACACTCGGCGTGACACTATTGTTGTCACGCCAAATTTCTGAACACTCTAGAGGCGATGCGGGGAAGGCCTTCCGATCTGGTGCTAAGTCCTATCACGTCGGGAGTCATGGCGTGACAGGACCATATTGCCACACCATTACCCTCGGTGTGACACTATTGCTGTCACGCCAAATATCTGAACACTCCAGAGGCGATGCGGGGGGAGGCCTTCCGATCTGGTGCTAAGTCCTGTCACGCCGGAAGTAATGGCGTGACAGTACCACACTGCCACGCCAATACCCTCGGTGTGACACTATTGTTGTCACGCCAATTTTTTGAACACTCCAGAGGTGATGCGGGGGAAGGCCTTCCGATTTGGTGCTAAGTCCTGTCACACCGGGAGTCATGGCGTGATAGTACCACACTACCACGCCAGTATAAGTGGCGTGGCAGTAGAAACTAATGCTCAAAGAATGAGTTGAGCTCATTCAATCGACATTCAACATAAAGCAGTAATATAGCATGTAATTTATTCTGGAAAACAAGAATCATCCATCAAGCATGTAAGCATGTAATTTAATAAAACATTCAACATTCGTCAACTCGGAAATTTCATTCGAACATAGCCATACAAAGTTGCTTTCCAGAAGTCATTTGGATTCATTCACACATGCATGCACACATTCATTTCATCACTTGCGCTTTCGGCGCGCATCCGACCCCGGTGTGAACCTCGCTGGTGGGTGTTGGCCTCGAGTGCCCTCGACAACGTTAGCGGAACTAATGTCTGCGCGATCACGCCGTTTACGGTGTCGTGGCGTGGCCTAAGTCGGCTGTGTAGGGGACGGTGCACCATCCAGATCTGCGTGGTCCACCTCGTCGTGCAACGTAGCATCGACGTCATCCTCGTCTGCACCACCCTCCTCGTCGTCGTCCTCCGGGTCGGCCAAAGCGGATGTGGTCGCTCGCGATGTTGTAGCGCGCGAGGAGCCACTCCGAGCCAGGGCAGGCTGCACGACTTCTCCCGCTGCCACTGTGCAATTCATTTTTGCGGCCAATCGCCGGCATCGACGGCGAACCATCTACAAGGTTAACCAGCAAAATATATTGAAGTTTACTAGGTCAGCATGAAAAATCCTATCCGGAGGTATACAGGAGGTATGAAAATGTTACCTCCGCAAAATCCCTCAAGCGCTGGAAGCTCCCCTCTGAACCCTAGGGTAGCTTGAGGGCCTCGCCGGCCTCGTTGCATATGCGTGTGAGCTGCATTCTCTACAAAATGGCCATACAAACTAAATTAGTCTGCTGTGAGTGACTTTGCAAAATAGTAATGGGATGAAATGTACTCACGTAATAGGCGTTGATGGGGCCCTCTCCGGCTGCGTGTCCGTCCGTGTGAACTCGTCATAGTCGTCCAGGACCACTCCTCGGAAGAGTCCCCCTCCGCTATGTCCACATCAGTCATGGCCGGTCGCAGCTGGAGGCGCGCGACACCGTGGAGCCACTGGAGGTATCGAACGAACTGAGCCTTCTGATGGATCGGCGGCGCGTCCTGGCTCTGATTCACCCGGTCTTCCCACTCCGACAAGTAGGCATGGTGATAGGCGGCCCAGTCGGTGTGGCGATACCTCCGCCTTCGGTTCATCCTGCCACATCCATAATGTAATAGTTAGCATTTAAAGCACTACGGAAGCGACAAAGGAATTTTGGTAGGTACCCTTACCCGTGAAGATTCAGATTGGTCGAGAACACCATTGGCAGGGCGGCCTGCAGCTTCCCAAACTGCCTCATGACCCGATGGGGCAAGTGGTACTCCACCGCATGGAAGAAGACTAGCGGTGAAAGCGTCATCCACAAGGTGCTGTCCCGCTCGCACATCGGGTTTAGCTCCATTTCGACGACCTCGCCGCGCGTGTATGGCAACCACGTGACCTACAGCAGATGTATAAAACTGTAGCGATAAAATCATAGTTCGAATAGCTACGAGGTATGTACCTGGTCTTGCGTGATCACGTCGAACTCGTTTGTATACGCGATGTACCGCCACCTCGGACGCCCACTAGGTGCAACGATGGAGCTCCAAAGGTATGCTACAGTCGGTCCAGACGCAGGGTCCTGAATGGGCCATGCCTGCAAGGAGATTCATTCCAGTTCCATTTATGGTGGAAGATGACAGCTATGACGAATGGAATGAGTACTTACCTGTGAGGGACCACGAGTGGGCCGACCTACGGGGAAACGCTCCCACATCCATACCTGCAGAAGGTATGTGCATCCGCCCAAGTTGTCGTCCGCCCTCCTAGATCGCGCACGCGTCGCACAAATGCCGTCGCAGACATGCCGTGTTGCGGAACCCCAATCGTAGGTCCTCGCGCGCAAAAATCTGCCAAAATTGGCAAGTAAATCCAGGAGACGACGTTCCTGCACTGGTCCGGAAAAGGAAGGAGCGGCGGATGCCAAATCCATGCCGTCGCGGAGCGACGCACCGTGTCGTCATCTGCGTCTGGTGGGCACACGTTGAAGTGCGCGCGCAGCCAGGATGTAAGCACCGCGGATGGCCGGTTGTCCCTCGTGTCGGCAGCGGGTCCTCGGTCGAACTCAAGCCGATCTCCCACCCGGTCTCGCCAACCCACACTGTTGATGTCCCCAGACACTGCCACCCCGTCTATGGGGAGGCCGAGCAACATGGCGACGTCCTGGAGCGTGATGGTCATCTCGCCCGACGGTAGGTGGAAGGTGTGGGTCTCCGGGCGCCACTGGTCGACCAGTGCGGTAAGTGCAGCACCGTCCATACGGGCGAGCCCGTTGATCACTGTTCGCGCCAAAGCTAGTAGACCGGCCTGGCGGACATGTGGCTCGTACCGCTCATCCCAACGCAGAGGGGTGTGGACGCGAGGGCGAAGCGGCTGGAGTACCTGCATGAGAGATATGCAAATGAATGAGTAAAACAAGAACATGGTAAACAAATTGGAAGCATGACCGAATAGTCGAGACTCGTCTCACCACACCCTCGTCGGCTGTGAGGTGCGCACGGTGGTCGTCATCGTATTCCGTGAGGAGCAAGGCATACTGTGCATGCTGCGGCATCCTGCATTGCAAGATAGGATTTTTGTAAGGTAACATGAGGTACAAAACATTATAGAAAATGCAAATGAGCGATCTGTACCAATAAAAACAATAATTTTCGCATAACAACAATGATGATTACCTCAAGGGGGCGGCACACGCGTGCGGCGCCGCCTTACCCTACGCGGCTGGGAATCTGCGGTCACGTGCTTTGCCCTGGTGTGTCCGTGCTGGTGACACTCTGAGCACCTATTGCTTATAGTAGCGTCGTCGAAGTCCCCAAGACAGTACATGTCCTTACCGCCTTGCTGTGAGAGGTCCATGTCATTACGAAGCCTCTTCCTCTTCCTTCGACCGCGTCGTGTACTCATTAGTTTTTTGTCTGGAATGTATTCCTCCCCCACGTAAGGTGGCCAATGCAATGGGTCAAGGTAAGGCTCGAATGTTTTCTCCCAAGTCCTCAACGTGGCTGCCTTTGAGAATTCTTCCACAATGAACGTGTTAGAAAGGTAACTTACGCCACGCACACGACAGGCGGTGACGACATGAGAGCATGGGACATGTAACAACGTCGGGACCATGCAAGTGCAGTTTCCCGCTGTCAGGTTCACTCTATGGTTTCAGCCACCATAACGCTCGCCCCTTATCGATGTGCCCCCGGCAGCCCTGACGGCTTATATGTGCAAAGTGGGATTGTATTCTTCCGCTTCTTGATTGCATGACTCTACCTCGGCGATAGCAAGGTGCTTGGCAGCTGCCGCACCCCAACGGTGGCCGGCGTTGTACGCATCCCTCGCACGTGTCCACCGATCCACAAAGTATGAGTTGGTCTTCCGAAATGCGTACTCCAAGATAGCCGAAACTGGCATAGCACGGATGCCCTTAATAACGTTGTTGAACACTTCCAAGATGTTCGTTGTCATCATGCCATACCGACACCACCTTCATCGTATGCTGTGCCCACCGTCTTGTCTTTGCAAGATCTCGTCCAACCACTTATTACCCGTTTTGTTGGTCAGTCCCCTAAGCTCCGTCAACTTGACCTCGAAGTCCCTCTTCTCTAAACATCCGCACAACAGCTTGAACTTTTTTGTGAGATCTTCCCTACTGCATTGCTTATAGAAATTTGCGGCTAAGTGGCGCATGCACCACCTATGCGGCTTGACATCCGGTGTCCGTCTAGTCTGCTCTTAACGGCGTTGTAATCCCACGGTGCACATGCGAGACGATGCAAACAACCCGTCCGTGCCCAACGAGGTGTAGGCGAACTAAATCCATGAACCATTCCCAGCTCTTATTGTTCTCACCCTCATCGGTCACGAATGCTAATGGAATCAGCTGGTCCTCCGCATCAATACCAACGACGAGCATCAACGCACCATGGTACTTCTCGGTAAAAAACGTGGCGTCAACTGATATGATAGGCCTGCAATGCTTAAAGGCCTCTATGCATTGCCCAAAGGACCAGTACACCCTCACAAGGACATGTTTCATAACCGCTCCATCGCGATCCATTCGGTTATCGTGCCAAGGATAAAACTCCATGCCCGGATTCTTGGCCTGCATAGCCGTTAGGATTCGAGGAAGGAACCCGTAAGCCTCCTTCCAATCACCCTACAGTAACTGCATCGCTCTCTGCTTGGCCCTCCACGCTTTTCCATACATCACGCGGTACTTAATGAACCCAAATATAACCTCAATGAGGGTGGCGATGGTCACATCAGGATCGACACCCACAACCCCGATAATGCGCCTTGCAATGAAATTAGCGGTTGCCTGAAGGTGCTCCCGACACTCGGCGATCCCACGAGTGAGGTCGCTTCACGTTCGCAATTTTCCATTGCTTGTCCCTAGTTTTGCGGCCCCATACCTTCCATCCGCACCCCCTTTCGCACCTCACGGTGTACCTCTTGTTCACATCGGAGTGTGTCACTACGAACGAACGATGGTGCCGCACTGAGTATTCTTGCAGCCAAATCTTCATGTCCTCCAAGGTTGGAAACAACATGTTCTTCCGTATTATGTCAGTCTCTGGGTCCGCAATGCCATTCCTGCTCTTCAACCCATTAGGACAAACCGCCTTATCAGCCATACTGACATCATCGAATGCATGCACCAACGGAACCTCACCCATAACACTGTGAAGAACCCGCCCTTCCTCAGAGGAGAAAAGCGGTGCGGCAACCTCATTTTCAGTCGAGCTCCATCCTTCGTCGGAATCCACTTCACAGGTTGTTCCCTCGCGAAACAACTCCTCCTCAAGCTCGTTGTTCATTACAGCGCCATTAAAATCGATCCACGAATTCGGTAACATGTTGCGGGAAGAAGCAGCAGATCCACCGATAATGTGTGGGCAAGGTTGGTAGGACTGACGCTAATGAATTCAGCCGAAGGTTGCTCCTCCATTGGGGGGCCTCCCGAATTATGGACATCAAGGTCTAATTCCTCCGTGTTGCCATTCACCACATCCAAATTGTTTGGCAAATCCTCAACAACGTTGATTGTTCTCTCCACCGCCACTTCCAACGAACGGACCTAAGAGGCGAGCACAAGATCCTTGTATGTGTCCCAATCATCGTCCGAACAAGATTGGCACCAAGCAGCGTGCACTTTACAACCCACACCAAAGATCATATCACCCCGTAGTCCGACAACGACCCGTGCTCATCAATCGAAATGTCGACTTTATCCTACTCGTGAGTTCGAAAGTCCGGTGATTCGCGAAACAAAACGGTAACTTCCATGCCATCAAGTCGACATCACTACCCGTTTTGGATACACGTATAGCTTTATCCATCTACATCCAACAAAATATTGCAAAGTCATAACCGCATTCCATATGTATGAAATATCACAATCAACATTGCATAAAACAAAAGTTGCGCAGTTCGAATGTACAAACTAATGGTTCATAATGACTTTATTGTAGTTTTGTGATCTATAACTCTCATATTTCTCTAGAAGAGACTAACGCTGTATTGAGATGTGTTAGGCCATACATAGTGGACGAATAACATCAAGAAACAATGAGATGCAAAAAGATCAAAATCCTACACTATTCGAGTCTCTCGTGCTCGATCCACGCTTGAGATCCGTTCTCGAGACCGCCCAAACCACGTGTTTGGGACCGCTCGAGCTTGCTTCCAAGTCGACCTACACTACCACGGATCCACGTGCCCAAACGCTCGAGATCCGTTCGAGACCGCCCAAACCACGTGTTTGGAACCGCTCGAGGCTCATTCACGAGTATGCCCAGACTTCGCTCACAGGTACACGAGCTTCTGCGCTCGGTGCCACGATCCACTCGTCAGGAAATCGATATGCGAGAAGGAGATAAGTCATTTTTAGCCTTGACCTATATTTGATTTCTATAGAGGTCCTTTCTAACCTAGCTGGCGCGGGGAAGGGGACCGACATGGGGACGAGGCCGGTGCGGGAACTCAATTGTTTCTAACCTCTCCCGCCCATAAGCTTTCCCCTCATAAGACACCTTCACAAAGCCACAACCCACCATTTCATCTCAAACAAACCACAAATAACAAATAGACTAGGGGAAGACAAGTGGAGCCCAAACGACACGAGTGAATGTCCACAACATTCGTG
Organism: Ampelocalamus luodianensis; assembly: GCA_036346255.1. Classification (NCBI taxonomy): domain Eukaryota; kingdom Viridiplantae; phylum Streptophyta; class Magnoliopsida; order Poales; family Poaceae; genus Ampelocalamus; species Ampelocalamus luodianensis. The sequence continues at coordinate 20,744,734 of CM070638.1, read as the reverse complement.
AACCACTACAGCACCTAGCTCTACCATTTCGAGCAAACAACCATACCAACAGAGGTAAACCACCATCCTCATGCCCCACTCACATTTTGTCCAATAGAGAATTAACCAATATGAACTAAGCATTTCACCGAGAAGAACACTATCAGTAGCATTATCATTACCAACCCATGATAACCTACTCTACCATCCACTGCATTTTTGCGCACTCCAAACAACACCTCATAAATCAACCATCACATAGCAGGGCGCACAACACAACTATTCAATACATGAATATGCATATGAGACATCAATGACATCGGGTATCCACCATACAAGTATTCAATACATGAGCATTCACCACATGAGTATTTATACCTTACGAGCGGGAACTTCGTGAGGAGCGCGGAGGAGAAACAGAGTCGGGCGGGGCAGCGCGGAGGGCCTCGGGGCTATACGAGGTAGCGGCGTCGGGGTGCGCGAGGCGGCGCGACGTCGGGGCGCCGCAGGCGAGAGGCTGCCGGCGGAGGCCGGCCGGCACCGAGCGGAGGGTGAGTCAGGCGTCGGGGTAGCAACTGATCGGAGGAGAGGCGTGGCGTCGGGGCCGTCGCGAGCGGAGGAGGGAGCCAGCATCGGGAGGATGGGCGGCGCCGAGGCGGCCGACGGGCGGGAGGCGCGCGGCGGGAGGTAGAGAGGCGGCGGGAGGCGGGATGAAGATGGGCTGCGCTGATAAGATTTAAGTCGCCCACTGTCACGCCATTGGATATGGCGTGACAATTCGCCATTGTCACGCCACCATAAGCGGCGTGACAGATGCCACGCAAGCCCTCCACGCTGGCACGGCGCGAGGCCGAGGGCTTGCGTGGCATGTTTTGTCACGCCGCTTATTGTGACATGACAGTACGCTTTGGCCACGCCAGGGATGGTGGCGTGACCAAAGGAGTTAGATTTGGAAATAAAATTCGTGAGGGATTAACTGTAAAATATTAATAAAAAGGATTAAATAAAAAAAAATTCTCCATGACGCGTGCTTTGACGAGATGTTTTTTCCCTTCACGGATAGTTTTCCATCTCTTTTGGACATACGTAACGAGCAATTTTTCTCTGGAGACGATCCGATCGGCTCAATGGGTCAGGAAAATATAGTTACGTTCATCTGCTATCATGGGCCTATTTTATTCTTTGATTTTTGGAGAACTGCTATGTCCGTGCAAATTTTAAATATTTTACTATCAAAGGATAAAATTTAGTTTTTCATAATATCTCTTATATATTTTTAGGATCGTTTGATTGGATTATTTAGCATGTTGCAATGCTTAGACATGTTTGGAGCCAAAATATACCTAGAGGAAACGATTGAATGATAACAAGGAGACCATGAGCCTTTTATGATTAATATAGATTTCCTTTATTTTTGAACAAACAACCTAATGTTTTTGGTTGTTCGCTCAGGATTGAGGCACCGCAGGATGTTTAATTATTTTTTCCATATAATTTCCTAGCATAAATTTTATGTTTTGTCACACGTTACATCCGCACCCCCTTTCGCACCTCACGGTGTACCTCTTGTTCACATCGGAGTGTGTCACTACGAACGAACGATGGTGCCGCACTGAGTATTCTTGCAGCCAAATCTTCATGTCCTCCAAGGTTGGAAACAACATGTTCTTCCGTATTATGTCAGTCTCTGGGTCCGCAATGCCATTCCTGCTCTTCAACCCATTAGGACAAACCGCCTTATCAGCCATACTGACATCATCGAATGCATGCACCAACGGAACCTCACCCATAACACTGTGAAGAACCCGCCCTTCCTCAGAGGAGAAAAGCGGTGCGGCAACCTCATTTTCGATCGAGCTCCATCCTTCGTCGAATCCACTTCACGAGTTGTTCCTCGCGAAACAACTCCTCCTCAAGCTCGTTGTTCATTACGGCGCCATTAAAATCGATCACGAGTCAGAACATGTTGCGGGAAGAAATGCAGAGCAGATCCACCGATAATGTGTGGGCAAGGTTGGTAGGACTGACGCTAATGAATTCAGCCGAAGGTTGCTCCTCCATTGGGGGGCCTCCCGAATTATGGACATCAAGGTCTAATTCCTCCGTGTTGCCATTCACCACATCCAAATTGTTTGGCAAATCCTCAACAACGTTGATTGTTCTCTCCACCGCCACTTCCAACGAACGGACCTAAGAGGCGAGCACAAGATCCTTGTATGTGTCCCAATCATCGTCGAACAAGATTGGCACCAAACAGGCGTGCACTTTACAACCCACACCAGCATCATATCACCCCTGTAGTCCGACAACGACCCCAGGCTCATCCAATCGAAATGTCGACTTTATCCTACTCAGCAGAGTTCGAAAGTCCGGTGATTCGCGAAACAAAAGAACGGTAACTTCCATGCCACTGAAGTCGACATCACTACCCGTTTTGGATACACGTATAGCTTTATCCATCTACATCCAACAAAATATTGCAAAGTCATAACCGCATTCCATATGTATGAAATATCACAATCAACATTGCATAAAACAAAAGTTGCGCAGTTCGAATGTACAAACTAATGGTTCATAACAGCTTTATTGTAGTTTTGTGATCTATAACTCTCATATTTCTCTAGAAGAGACTAACGCTGTATTGAGATGTGTTAGGCCATACATAGTGGACGAATAACATCAAGAAACAATGAGATGCAAAAAGATCAAAATCCTACACTATTCGAGTCTCTCGTGCTCAGTCACGCTTGAGATCCCGTTCTCGAGACCGCCCAAACCACGTGTTTGGGACCGCTCAGAGCTTGCTTCCAAGTGCGACCTACACTACCCTGGATCCACGTGCCCAAGTACGCTCGAGATCCCGTTCTCGAGACCGCCCAAACCACGTGTTTGGAACCGCTCAGGGCTCATTCCTGAGTATGCCCAGGACTTCGCTCCTGGGTACACCAGAGCTACACGCTCGGAGTGCCACGATCCACTCGTCCGGGAAATCTGATATGCAGAAAGGAGATAAGTCATTTTTTTCGCCTTCAGCCTATATTTGATTTCTATAGAGGTCCTTTCTAACCTAGCTGGCGCGGGGGAGGGGACCGACATGGGGACGAGGCCGGTGCGGGAACTCAATTGTTTCTAACCTCTCCCGCCCATAAGCTTTCCCCTCATAAGACACCTTCACAAAGCCACAACCCACCATTTCATCTCAAACAAACCACAAATAACAAATAGACTAGGGGAAGACAAGTGGAGCCCAAACGACACCAGTGAATGTCCACAACATTCGTGAACCACTACAGCACCTAGCTCTACCATTTCGAGCAAACAACCATACCAACAGAGGTAAACCACCATCCTCATGCCCCACTCACATTTTGTCCAATAGAGAATTAACCAATATGAACTAAGCATTTCACCGAGAAGAACACTATCAGTAGCATTATCATTACCAACCCATGATAACCTACTCTACCATCCACTGCATTTTTGCGCACTCCAAACAACACCTCATAAATCAACCATCACATAGCAAGGACGCACAACACAACTATTCAATACATGAATATGCATATGAGACATCAATGACATCGGGTATCCACCATACAAGTATTCAATACATGAACGCATTCACCACATGAGTATTTATACCTTACGAGCGGCAGGAACTCGTGAGGAGGCGCGGAGGAGGAAACAGTCGGGCGGGGCCGCAGCGCGAGGGCCTCGGGGCTATACGGTGGGCGACGGCGCCGGGCGGCGCGCGCGGCGAACGACGTCGGGGCAGCGCAGCGAGGGCTGCCGCCGGAGGAGGCCGCCCGCACCGGGGCGGAGGTGAGTAGGCGTCGGGGCGACCTGCATCGGAGAGAGAGGCGTCGGGGGCCGTCGCGAGGGGCGGAGGGACAGGCCAGCATCGGGGAGGATGGGCGAGGGCCGGAGGCCGGCCGACGGCGGGGAGGGGCGCACGCGGCGGGAGGTAGAGAGGCGGCGGGGAGACGGGATGAAGATGGGCTGCGCTGATAAGATTTAAGTCGCCCACTGTCACGCCATTGGATATGGCGTGACAATTCGCCATTGTCACGCCACCATAAGCGGCGTGACAGATGCCACGCAAGCCCTCCACGCTGGCACGGCGCGAGGCCGAGGGCTTGCGTGGCATGTTTTGTCACGCCGCTTATTGTGACATGACAGTACGCTTTGGCCACGCCAGGGATGGTGGCGTGACCAAAGGAGTTAGATTTGGAAATAAAATTCGTGAGGGATTAACTGTAAAATATTAATAAAAAGGATTAAATAAAAAAAAATTCTCCATGACGCGTGCTTTGACGAGATGTTTTTTCCCTTCACGGATAGTTTTCCATCTCTTTTGGACATACGTAACGAGCAATTTTTCTACGGAGACGATCTGATCGGCTCAATGGGCTGGGGAAAATATAGTTACGTTCATCTGCTATCATGGGCCTATTTTATTCTTTGATTTTTGGAGAACTGCTATGTCCGTGCAAATTTTAAATATTTTACTATCAAAGGATAAAATTTAGTTTTTCATAATATCTCTTATATATTTTTAGGATCGTTTGATTGGATTATTTAGCATGTTGCAATGCTTAGACATGTTTGGAGCCAAAATATACCTAGAGGAAACGATTGAATGATAACAAGGAGACCATGAGCCTTTTATGATTAATATAGATTTCCTTTATTTTTGAACAAACAACCTAATGTTTTTGGTTGTTCGCTCAGGATTGAGGCACCGCAGGATGTTTAATTATTTTTTCCATATAATTTCCTAGCATAACTTTGGCCATCCGAAAGGTAGTCCATGCAACTGTTTTCCAACCTCTGTTTTGCACTTGTATTCCTATCAAATTTCTTTCTTTATTATTGTCATATTTCTCCATTTAATCAAAAGTTCTAACATATTTTTAGGGTTTTTTAAGTTACTTAGCATTTTAAATTATAATGAAATCTTGTAGCCAAGTACATTTCTTTTAATAATAAACAGTGGTAATCTTACCATGTAAAAGGAGGGCCGGGGGGAGGCTGGCCACGTCAACTCGATCCTTTTATGCCGTTTGATTTGTTCGTCCTTTGTCCTCGCTCTCCGATTTTCCTCCGCGTTGTGTTAGTAGTGTTGAGGAACCGTCGCTGGCGAGTCCAGTCCGAGCGATTACCTCGTAGACAAGTATAGAATCGTAAGAACAATGCATGAACAACAAGAACAGAATAAGAGATAGAACACAGAGATGTAGGGGGACTTCTTGTTTCTCTTTATTCCTTCATCTATCGATCAATCTTTTACAATGAATAGCACCCCCTATTTATAGGCTACGACCCTGCTAGGGTTTGGGATGAGGAGCCCACCTTGGGCGGGACTCACAGTCCCGGGCCGGCTTAACACTCCCCTTGGGCACTCATCCTTCATGTCCATGCCTCGTCAAAACTCCATAAAAACCCAGTGGGAAAAATTTGGAGAAAGAGTACATGATACACGTTCTGCTGTGATGCACGAATTGCCTCATTAAAAACCTTAGCCGAGAAACTTCAGGAAAACTCGTCAAGGGAAAAAGAGTACAATCCACCCAATTTCATTTAATCTCCTGGATTTATTCTTTGGGTACTTGATCTTCGTGATCAAGCTTTAATAATGAGTTCGTGAAGGTTCTCCCCCTGAATTCTGCACTTCTAAGTCTCATCATTCCAATTCACGTATGCATCTTTCAAAGCTAGACATTGAAGTGACTTAGTGAATAAATCTGCAAGATTCTCACATGACTCAGTATGCAGTACTTTGATTACGTTCATCTTTTGCAATTCATGAGCATAGAAGAACTTGGGGTTGATATGCTTTGTGAGAGGACTCTTCACATAACCCATCTGTACTTGTGCAACACAAGCTGCGTTATCTTCATACAAAAGTAGGGGTTTGCGCGGTATTCAATCCACATGACTGCTGGATGTAGTGAATCATCCGTTGAAGCCAAACACATTCTTGTAAGGCCTTGTACAATGCTATGATCTCCAAGTGGTTCGTCGAAGTCGATACAAGATATTTCTTAGACGATTTTCATGGAATTGCAGTTCCACCACATAGGAGTTCATAGGCTGCTTGCGATTTATCGTATCGGGTCCTACAAGTACCCGTCATCTGCATTGCCATTCATAGTTAAGTCTTGGTTCTTTCTGTAGAACAGACTAAATTCTTTGCTTCTTTGGAGGTATCAGAAGATGTCCTTTATTCCCTACCAATGCCTTTGGTAGGTTCTGCACTATACCTTGCTAGTAGGATCACGGCAAATACAATGTCCGTTCTAGTACAGATTTGCTAAATACATTAGTGCTTCTATTGCACTTCATGTGGGAATTCGGTCCCGGACTTCCTCCCCTCCTTTTAGGTGCATGCAGTCTTTGTCTTGCTGCAAAGATCTCCGACCATTGGCACTTTCAAAGGTATGCTCTTCCAAAGTCAAACCTTTACGACACCTTACGAGTGTAGGTTGGTGATGTACTAATATTCCTTGAGGACATGCTCAAGCTCCAAGCCTAGGCAATATTTGGTTTTACCCAAATCTTTCATTTGAACTCCGACTCGGTAAGAGCTTGCTTTCTAATATCCTTGAGGTTCCGATGATATTGAGATCATCTTCATACACCGAGATTATACAAAATCCGTTCGGGATCGTTGTATAAATACACGAGATTATTCTCATTTTTAGTGTGGTCTTTCTTGCATAGAAAGTTGCTTCAGCGATTATACCACATTCTGCTGATTGCTTAAGTTCGTACAATGACTTTCTGAGTTTCACACTACATATTTCTATTTGCTCTGTTTTGGTTGGGACGTTGATACATTCGGTATCTTCATATAAATATCCGAATCCAATATTTCATAAAGGTATCTTGGTACCCATCCATCAATTTCACTTCTAACTTCAAGTTCACTTTGCCATTGAGATAAATATTTAAAGGAGTTCCGCCATGACCGGGAATAGGTTTCTTCATAATCATCTTACGGATGTCGGTGAAACCTTGTACAACGAGCCTTGCTTCTTTTCATTTCTCTTTCGAACAAATACCCACTTATACCCTACGGGTGCACAAGGAGGCGTGCGACTTACGAGCCCAAACGTCTTTCTTTTATTCGGAAAGAATAATTCGGTTTGATTGCTTTCTCCCAATCTTCTCAATCGATCTTTTCTTTCATTTATCGAGCGATGTAGGTTCGGATCAAGATTGATGATTGTGGCAAGTTTCTTTGCAAAGTAAATGTCGACATTGGTTGTTGTCATATTCAAAGATTCTGCGAGGTCATAAAGTTTATAACTATTTCTTCAAGGGGCGATTCTTTTAATGCTTCTACTTGCTCACCGCCGCTTCCAATTGCGGGCAAGTCCCTTTAGTTTTTCAAATTCGATGTGCGCACACACCCATGCGATGTTTCCCTTCATGGGGATGTTCAATTCTAGTATGCCTTTTACGAAGGTTCCATACCGATACGGTCTCAACGGCTCCCTTTGGTTACGGGCACTTCGGTGATCTACTGTGTCAAGTCCTTCTTATCCTTTTTCACCAAAGTCCCGGTTGCCATTCGAGGCGGAGTTCTCGTCCTTTCTCGAGGCCTGCGGGCGAGATTAGGGATACCTTCATTGGTATTTCAACCCTCTCCTGGCATTGCGTGCGAGCAAATGCTACTTGGTCACGCTCTTCAAATCACTAAAGTGGTGCGGCGGTTGATTTGCTAATATTTGCAAATCTATTATCTTCGGACTTCAATTATCTTCTAGACTTCAATTCAACTATCTTACGGACTGCAATTATCTTACGGACTTTTGTATTTGCTTCACTAGTGCGCGGGTCATATCGTAGATTTCAATTATCTTACGGATTTCAATTGTCTTCTAGACTTCAATTGTTTCCGATATTATCATCAAGGGTTGATTTCCTCCCCTAATGACGGAAACTAACCTCATCTAATGTACTATCACGAATCGGGCATTATACAAATCTCGATCATATGGTCCAAATACTTGATTATGGATCTTTGTCTCATAACCAACGTATATCCCGGACTTTCGGAGAAAAACCCATTGCAGTCATTGCGGTGGTGGTATAGGTATATAACCCTTGCAAACCAACCTGCGAAGATGAGAAGTTTTCAGTGCTGACCCTTGCGCTAGTTGCATAGTTGGATGGATGTTATAGGCCGACGGTCTAAAATTGATGAGAGCTGCTATGAGCAGATCGCATGTCCCCAACATATAGTTGGTAAATTACAATTCTTCAAAGTTCTGCTAGTCCATTCTGGGTGCAGATGTGCGGTATAGAATACTCAACTTTATTTCCCATTTTCATACAATAATCATCAGATGCCTTCGGAGTACATTCTCTGGCGTTATCCATTCAGATGGACTTCACGTGATGATCAGGGAAAATATTTTTCAATTGTTAATTATCTGCGAGATTTAGCTTTGCAAAAGCATGGTTTCTCATAGACAATAAACATATGTGCGACCATTCCGAGGAAGCATCGATGAGCACCATAAAATACCTAATTGACCCTTACAGGGGTTGTATAGGACCGCAAATCCCTGGATACGGTCCAGGAATGCAGGGACTTCATCCTTCGCTTTGAGCAAAATGTCTAATAATTAATTTCCGGTGGCACATGCGGCACACAAAATCTTCAGTTCGGAAATTCTTTATATTCATATTATGTCCTCGTGAATTGTTAATTATATCTCTCATTATCCTAAGACCTAGGCGGCATAATCTATCATGCGGAGATAGATAAGTTCGAGCTTCTAAATACGATTTCAAGGCAATATAGGCTGCAGGTGCCTTAATATTAGTGTAGTATAGCCCAATTTCATATGAAGGAAGATATTCTAATGCTATTTTTACTTTCTTCACGCTTTGTAATGAGCAGGTATTCTGTACCATACTCTTTTTCAGTCTCTACATGGAAACTGTTAGCGCAAATATCCTTGAGAGTTCTAGTCGATTCTGGGTACAACAAGTCTTCTTTAATGACCAAAGTTGTGCCCGTTGGGAGTATAATTGTGGCCCTTCCTGAGCCTATTATACAAGTATCACTGCCTGCGATTGTCGTAAGACTACCAGCATTCTTGCTGATCGACTGGAAAAATTTCCATTTCTCTTAGGATGATTTTCATTGTGCCGCTACATGCTAAGCACACTTCCTCCATAGGGCACCACACGCCTTCTAATATAATGTACTTTATTAATATGTAGCAGAAAGCAAGCAACACATGAATAAAAATACTTCAGATATCAGAACGTAATTTGCTATCATAAAGACGGGAAAATAAGCCTTGCAGGACTCATAATAAGAATTTAATTCTTTGCTCTTCTAGAGCTTGCAACCATTATTCAATAATTCAAAATTCTGCTTCAATTATAAACTGCAAGTTTCTATTAAAAGATTCGAGTGCAATGCGTGCACTGGATCTAATAGACGAAGTATTCAGGAACTTCTGCCTCAATCGGCTCCATGTGCGATCTTCTCCTCTTGGGCAGCTACGGTTGCGGCCGCTGCGATGTCCAAAAGGAGGAATGATGGGGGCTGCTACTGGGCTATCCACATTCATAAGTGCAACTAATGGATGTGAATCCTCTATACCTGCAATGGCGAGGTGTGCCTCATGCTATCATTTGCCCTTTTCTTAGGTAAAAGCATCAATAATATGTGACTCACTACCTTACCCTTCTTGCTCCTTTCATTTGTGAGAGGCTTCATCACCTTGTAGCTGCTAGCGGTGGCTTCATGGCCAACATTGCTATTAGGTGGCTGCGAGATGTAGTTCTTTACAAAACATCATCACGAGTTTTAACTTGCATTATATCAATTAATTCGACATCTTGCATGTATCCGTCTTGTGATGAGTTGCGTGCGGATTGCACCGCATTCGTGAAAAGTAGAAAAATCTTCTCAATCTTCTACTCACTGTGATTACATTATCACGTAATCAAGATCGATACAAATTTTATACAAAATCGCCATCTTGGTCGGTTCTTGAATTCGATTCGTGATACCAGTCATCTTCATATTCATGCCAAAATTCATAAAATTACTGCTGGTAATTTGCGTAAGATGGTTGCAAAATTCTCATAATGCTATTCGAACTTCCGGTTCGTGATCCCGTATTTTTCTATGCATTTTTCATGATTTACTGCTATTTTTAGTGATTAAAAGCAATATATACAATCACAGATAATCAAAAACAGTAAATACAGTAAATAAATTGCATAGAAATAACAATAACAAAGTTAAACATGCTTCATAAGCAAAACTGATTCAAAAATTTGAATTCCCGAGGTCCTTTTCTGCTGGAAAATAAGTTTTCGACGAATTCAGCAATATCTAGGGGTTAAAACACGAAATCTCAGTTCTGAGAGAAAATCAGTGTAATATGCAAATTCCTGGGGGGTTATTCTACAAGAATTTCTTTACCCACGAAAATTCTCGTAATTTTCAGAACTGCGAGGTTTTATTTGCAAATTTTCAGTTCGGAGAAAATTTATTACGTTATTTCAGGAAAACCCGAGGGCCATTGTGCAAAATCCTGAATTTCTTTTCCTGTTTTTTCTTTCTTCTCTTGTGGCCCGATTCATTGGGCCGGCCTTTGGCCCACACGGCCCAGCCGGCGGCTTCAAAGCTGGTGCTAGGGTTTCCCCTAGCACCGAGTCCCATTGGCGGCGGCAGCACCATTTCCGCGCGTGGGGCTGCGGCGGGCGTCCGGCCGGAGATGCGGTACCGTGCGGGGTCGCACGGAGGCGCCGGCCATGGTGGGGGCTTCAAGCCAACCCGCGGCGGCGCGGCGAAGCTCTAAGTGGCGCGGCGGCGACGGCGGTTGCGCGTGCACAGCTCAAGCGCGGCGCGCCGAGGCGTCCGGTGCGCGAGATCTTGGCGGTGCGCGACGAGCGCGCGCCACCCTACGCGCGGTGGCTTCGTCGCGGGCGGCGGTTTTGGAAAACACGGCGCACGCTCCTTTGCGAAGCGGCGGCTGGCTCCGAGCCAAGAGGCGCCGACGGCGTTGCGAGCGGCCGGGGCGGTGGGTCCTACGCACGCATGGGCCCGCGCGAGGCTCCAAGCGGCGGCGGCCGGTTCAAGCGCGCGGCGCCGCTGTGCGAGACAGCGCGCGGGCGTCCGTGGTCGGCGCGGGTGGAGGCGGCCACCGTGCGGGGCGGCGCGGGTGTAGGCGGGGCGGCGCCGGCGGAGACCGTGCGGGGCCACAGCGGCTCCCCCTCGCTCCTTCTTCGCTTTTTTTTTGGGTGGTCGACAGCTGCATACCGGCAGATGCGTCCGCGGGATGCCCGTGCGGCTTCGGGCGTGCCTTCGGCTTCCGAGTTGGCGGCGCACATGGCATGCGGGCGTGGCGCCGGCGGCGTGCTCGCAGCGTGGAGGGCAGGGGACCAAGCGCGGGCCGGGCGACGGTGGGGTACAAGTAGGCGATACCAACTTCGGGTGGTGGCGCGGAGGTGAGCCCATGCGGGGGCATCGCCACTTCGGGTGGCCGCCGGCGATGCGGCATCCGGCGCACCGAGGGGAGCCCGTACGAGGGCAATTTATTTTTCTTTCGAGTTTTATGTGATACATACTGTTCATACAATTTCTGTTCATGCGATGATCTACGATGCAATCAACATCATCTCTTTTTATGCAATCCAACCGATCGGCTTGGCCGGCGACTTCAAGTCGGCTCACGATAGATTAGAGAGGATTTGCACCGTAGAAAATAATCTAGAAAGCAACAATTGCAGAATTGAAAGCGATCTAGAAAAACGATTCAATCTACGAGTGTCGTTCATCGACGGTTACCTTTTCGATTGCGAGGAGAGTCGATCGTCTTGATAACGTGTTGAGGAACCGTCATTGGCGAGTCGGTCGGCGATTACCTCGTGAACAAGTATAGAATCGTAAGAACAATGCATGAACAACAAGAACAGAATAAGAGATAGAACACAGAGATGTAGGGGGACTTCTTGTTTCTCTTTATTCCTTCATCTATCGATCAATCTTTTACAATGAATAGCACCCCCTATTTATAGGCTACGACCCTGCTAGGGTTTGGGATGAGGAGCCCACCTTGGGCCAGGACTCCTGGTCCTGGGCCCGGTTTCTTAACAAGTAGGACGTCTGACTCCTTTTCTTTGTCATTCGATCTGCCCTTGGCTGTCTGTGCTATTCGATAGCCTTCACCGTTGCGTTCAAATGTGCTCTGATCGGCTCCATGCGCCACGTGTTGTGGCGTCTCGTTTCCCATGCCTGTTGCTTGCTTTCTCCTCACGTTTGCTTCCTCTTTTTCCCCACTACGTAGCGCCCATTTCATCTTCCACATCTACTTCGTCTCTCCTGTTCCCTTGTTCTCATCGCTCGCTTCGGCCTTCATTTCTGGTTGTTGAAGCTCTTTCTGCCCGGTTTTTCCCTTGGGTTTGTTTTTGTCTCCTATGGTGTTCTTTGTTTCTTTTTGTCTTTCTTTGTTTCCTTTGGTCCCGCTTCGTTGCTCTTTCTTATGGGGAGACCAGATTTCTTTGTGCATTTAGCCTTGTTCGACTAGATTGACATTTTCTCTCTTTGTGTTCTTGTGCTGTAATACCTCCCGATTCGTCGTCATTCATTTTGGCTCTTTCGTTTCTTTCTTGATTTTGCCGTTCGGCTTACTCTTTCCTTCTGGTTGTCGGTGCTTTTCTTTGACTGTTCTCTTCCTTCGGTTTTTCCTATTCCTGTTGTGGCCTTTGTTTGATCTTGTTGCGTTTTATTCATAGTCCTTATTGGGAGGGCGTTTTTTTTCATATAGGCTTGTTTGATTAGTTCTGATTTCTTTCCTCTGTCTTTGGTTCTACTGTGGCCTTGTTGATGTGTTTTTTTGTCCTCTTATGGAGAGGCCAGCCTCCTTTGTGGATCTGTCACGTTTGTTGTGTTTCTGTTTTTTGCTAGTGTGTTCTTCGCGCTCTTCATTTTTTGGCCTCTTGGGGAGGGATGATTCATCTATACATCTTCTCTTATAGAGAGGCTGGGCTCCTCTATGGATCTATCGCGTTTCTTCTGTTTCAGTTATTGTGCTAGCATGTTCTTCATGCTCTTCATTTTGTGGCCTTATGGGGAGGGCCAATTCCTCTGTGGATCTATGCTTGTTCGATTAGATCCATGTTCCCTGTGCTTTTGATGTCCTGCTATCATCGTGTCATGTTGCCTATTCCTCGTTGCTTTTTTTTTTTTTTTGCGGTTGAAATTTACCTTGTTTCTACGTTACGTTTTGTTCCTTTGTTATTGCTTATCTATTGACTTTAGCCTTCCCTGATCTGTGTGACTTCTCTTGGGTTCGTGCTCATTGCGGCCGTCCCCTCTTCTATTTCTGCATCGTTTTATTGGTTGTCCCCGCCCTATCTCTCTTCTCTACATTCTTGCTTGGATTTTATTTTGCCTCATCCGTGCTTGTTTCTTTTTTGTTACCTTTCGGTTGCTTTTTAGCTCTCCCTTCGTTTCACTGTTGTTGCTCTTGTTCTCTTGTTCTTTGACTTTTTCGGATTTTCTTTTATCCCTTTTTGAAGGGTTGGATTTAGTGTTTCCTTCCCTATTGGTTCTTCTTTTCTGCCCTCCCTCTTCTCTAAGTTTTTGAGTGGGCTTGATTCTACCTCATATGTGCGCCTCCTCTTAAGGCGGTGCACGCTATTGCCGGTGTAGTACCTGCTACTTACTTGTCTTTTTCGGTTTTTAGTTGCTTGTTAGCCTGTATTTGTTGTTGGGGTTGTTTTCCCGTTCTTCGACTTTGTCTATTTTCCTCTTAGTCTTTATTTGGGGGCACGATTTAAGCGCTCTTTTCCGCAGTCTTGCTAGCATTCTATCGTTATTTGTGTCTTCCCGGTCGCATATTCCATTGTCTTCGATGTTGGTCTCTTTTTTTGGGTCTCGTTTTTACCAGTTCCTTTAGATCCCTTTCCCTCTTCTCTACGTTTTTGAGTGGGTTTGATTTTACCTTATATGTCTTATCGAGGATGCAAATGAAGCTCAGCTACTGAATAAGAAGCACCTCCATTCACTAGAACTAGACTTTTATGATAGACCACATCCACACTCACGTCCACAAGCAGTAAAAGCCGAACTCATTACAGAACTCATGAGCAATTGCTTGATAGCTTGCGACCACATGACGGCCTATGAGAACTGACTATAGAGAACTACTAGTCTCATAATACCCCAATGGGTTGGGTAATGCTTCCATTTTACAACTTGACCAAAATAGTGTTAGTCAAGAGTAAGTCTCAACATGTTCCAACGCTTGGTGTGTTGCCTTCCCTCAAGTCCCTCAAATTTCACGACATGCGTTGGCCAGGAGTTTTGCAGCCACGTTTCAGGTATGAAAGGCTTTCGATCATACCTGCATACTCAGAGTGGTCTGGAGTGGATGATGGTGATTTCCCATGCTTGCATACTCTGGTGATCTCTTCCTTGGGCTCGCTTTCCTTCCTTGGTAACATTTGGGGTTCCTGCGTGGCCCACCCTTCGTGAACTAAGCATTTGGCGTTGTGGAGGTCTCAATGAACTTGGTACCCTCCCATCACTTTTGAAGCTGGAGCTTCGGAGCTGTCCAAACCTAAGTGTAGTCGGTTCCCTCCCCCTCACTCACCACCTTGAAACGCTGCACGGGCTGTTGAATTACCACCTGTCATTGGAGTGCGTAACAATTATATGTGGATCCATGGCATGCATCCGTCTTATATGTTGATATACCTCAAGTTTTGGATACATAAAACAATTTTTTTTATAGAACCTTTCTCTGAGAAGAAGGTAAAAGAAACTATCTTTCAAATGGAACATAACAAAGCACCTGGTCCAGATGGTTTTCCTACTGAGGTCTATCAAGTGTTTTGGGAAATCATTAAAAATGACATGATGACTATGTTTCATGATTTTCATAGTTGCTCTTAGCCTCCTTTTAGTTTGAATTTTAGGATCATTACGCTACTTCCCAAAAACCAAGATGCCAAGTAAATTCAGCAATTTAGGCCTATTTATCTTTAAATGTTAGTTTTAAATTTTTTACTAAAGTAGCTACTAATAGAATTGTTGGTGTATCTCAAAAGGTTGTTAGACCTTCTCGGTTGGCTTTCATGCAGAGGAGATTTATTCTTGATAGAGTAGTTATTCTTCATGAAACCATCCACGAGTTACATAAACTAAACTTGGATAGAATAGTTTTGAAGATCGATTTTGAGAAAGCTTACGACAAAGTAAAATGGTTGCTTTTACTTCAAACCTTGAGGATGAAAGGATTTTCACCTAAGTGGTGTTCCTGAGTGGAAAGTTTTGTTAAGGAAGGGAGTGTTGGAATAAAAGTCGATGAACTTGGATCACTTTTTCAAACTCAGAAGGGTCTTAGGCAAGGTGATCATATGTCCTCAATTCTTTTTAATCTTATTGTGGACATGCTGGCTATTTTTATCTCAAGAGCTAAAGATGAAGGTCTTTTATCAGGGGTGGTTCCTCACTTGATTGATGATGGGTTATCCATATTACAGTATGCAGATGATATTATCCTCTTTTTGAATAATGATTTAGAGCAAGCAAAAAATCTCAAGCTTATTCTTTGTGTCTTTGAACAATTATCAGGTTTAAAAATTAATTTCCATAAGAACGAGATTTTTTGTTTTAGTGATGCCAAAGCAGCTGAACCTCAATATACTCAGTTATTTGGTTGTAAAGTTGGTGCCTTTCCTTTTAGGTATTTAGGCATTCCAATTCACTTCAGGAAATTAAAAAATAGTGATTGGAAAGGGGTTGAAGAGAGAGTTGAAAAGAAACTTAGTTGTTGGAAAGGAAAAAAATGTCTGTTGGCGGTTGATTAGTCCTTATTAACTCAGTGCTAAGCAGTCTACCAATGTATATGTTATCTTATTTTGAAGTTCCTAGGGAGGTTCTCAAAAGACTAGATTTTTATCGATTTAGATTTTTTTTTTTGTAGAGTGACAGTCATAAACGAAAATATAGGCTTGCTAAATGGAGTTTAGTGTGTTCTCCCAAAGAACAGGGCAGTCTAGGAATTCAAAACTTAGACACAAAAAATAAAAGTTTACTAGGGAAGTGGTTGTTTAAGTTACTTAATGAAGAAGGAATTTGGCGATATATTCTAACCAGGAAATATTTGAGTGAGAAGAGTCTTTCGCAGGTGGTTAATAAGCCTGGAACTTCTCATTTTTGGTCGGGTCTAATGAAAATCAAAGATCAATTTTTTTTCACTTTGGTTCATTCCAAATTAAAAGTGGAATGCAAACCAGGTTTTGAAAAGATAATTGGTTAGGAGATTCTCCCTAAAAAAATCAATATCCACTACTTTACAATGTGGTCAGGAAGAAGGATGATACAGTGGCAAATATTTTGATAACAGCTCTTTTACATATTTCTTTTCGACGACCTATAATTGGACCTAAGTTACAAGCGTGGGATGAGTTAATTTTAAGAATTGCTAATTTACAATTGATCTCTCGAAAAGATGTTTTCATGTGGAATTTGAATAAGTCTGAACTTTTTTCGGTGAAGTCTTTTTATGCAGCACTAATTGGAAATCATCAAGCATCTATTAGGAACTTTTTTTGGCTAATTAAAATTCCATTAAAAGTGAAAATATTCCTATGGTATCTCAAAAGAGGGATAGTTTTAACTAAAGATAACTTGCTCAAAAGAAATTGGAGGGCAAGCACCAAATGTTGTTTTTGTATTAAAGGGAAATAATTCAATATTTTTTTTATTGAATGCCCCTTTGCATGTCTTGCATGGTGGCCTATTCAATGTGCGTTCAATTTATCTCTTCCTGTGAGTATAACAAACATGTTTGGGAATTGGTTAGCCGGTATCCCAAAAAGTTTAAAGTCACAACTCCTAGTGAGAACTAATGCATTATGTTAGTCTATCTGGTTATATCATAATGATATTATTTTTGATAAAAAGATTGACACTGACTCCTTGCAGGTTATCTTTATCTTTGTTAGTGGACAATGGCTGAGGGCTTGGGCAACTTTGCAGAAATTGACCCAAAAGGAGTCCATGTTGGCTAAAAGCGACAAATTGGAAATGGTGGCGAAGCAAATGTTAAGCATTCATGGGTGGCGGTTTAGCCACATGATTTGTAATGCTTAAGTTGTTTTTTAGGTTATCGTTTGTTTGTAAGGCTTCAAGCCAGTTTTAATAGTTTTGTTTATTTTGGTTCTTCAGACCTTTAATAAAATGGGCTGTGTGCATCCTTGATGCAGAGGCCGTGAGAGATTTTCTCTTCCATTATCTAGAAAAAATCTGTCTTGATCCTCAAGGCCTGCCTTCACTCAGGAAGCTCTGATTAAGCAGTCCTAATCTGCAATACTGCGACGGGATCGCTGGCCTCACTTGCCTCAAGGAGCTAAAGCTTTGGGGCTGCCTGAAGCTTCCTGTACATAGTCCAGGTATATATCTGCAGAATCCAGATATCCGTAATAGACCATGTATATATCTCGTATTGTTTCAACATTTTTAGCAGATAATTATGTTTTTACAAGCCGCAAGGCTGGCTGGTCCCACGTTATTGTTTTGCATGTTTTCGTAGCTCACTTTTTTGAGGACTTTGATTGCTCCTAGTCGTCAGTGTTGTAAAAAACGGAATACGGTTGTCAGATGGATAAGATACTACCAAACAATTAATCAGAATCGGATGATTAATCGGAATTATGCGGACAATTTAGTGTTCTCACATATTTAATGATAATGCTAGATTTAGAGATATTTGAACACATTATATTGTCAATACTATCAAATAAACTTGTACCACTCTTTAATTGTACATGATAACTTCATTACTAACTCGAAAGATAACAAGATTGATCGGGGGACTATTATAGTTCTACACCAAAGTACGACATGCAACGAGTTTAGATAATAGATTAAAAACATGCATTGTCACATAGATTAGATTAACTTAACACACTAGCGAGACGACAACCAAAAAAACGATAACCAAAAAAATTAAGTTTTAAATTTAAATACACAAAATGACCCACAATCACGATGGAATCAGTTACTCTGAATCATTGTCAAACACAACATTACCACCAAATACTTCGGTCTTAGGCTCATCGGAAGAAAGGAAATCCTCTTCAGAGGCAACCAACTCCTTGTCACTCTCACTTTCATCAATTGCGACTAGTGTAGATTTGGAATCACGACTGGACGATGCTCAGTGCGACAACCTTTTTGTACGTTTTGCTGATTTTTTTGTTGTAAAAAAAGGTCAGAACGGCCGATTAATCGTCCGTTTATGCGGATTATACGTGACGATTATATGGAAACAGTCGACTAATCAGATAATGCGACCGATTTGGCATTCACAAATGTTAAATGTGCTCCTATTCATGTATACGTGACGTTTTGTCTAGCGACTCCGATTAAACGGATGATTAATCGGTCGTTCCGACCGTTTTTTACCACACGGGGGGGGGGGACAAGAGGAGGAGAGAGGGGATAGAAAATGGGATCTTTTCCATTGTATACTCCTCTCCATCATCGAATCTAACTTGAAATGTTGGATCTCAGCCATCCAATCGGACACAACAAAAATCGGTGAGGTGTAACAATTATTTAGTATATCTACAACATATCCCCATCCGATGCAACAAAAAATACAACAAATTTCCAACTCGATTCAACAAGCACGGATTACTCGGTGCAACAAATAGACATTCCTACTGCAACAAAAGTTTACTCTTGTGCAACAAATCAAAGACACGATTGCAACAAATACCTCTTGCTGCTCTTGTCATATCGTATGCTTAAGCAGCGCAACATTTAAGACTATCTTATGAAATATTTTTATTTCACATATGCAACATTGAGAAGGAACAGCTACAACATCGAGATTATTTTTGAAAAAGATCCACATGCTACCAACGAAATAAGTTACTGCAACATTGAATGATAACAACATCAACATTTGATAGAGAAGATACAATATTTTGGGACTACGAAGTGCAACAATTCAAGAATTGATTACTGCAACATTCAAAAAACATAGTCCCAACATCTCAAACCACCCATGGCAACAAAAGGCTTATTATTGCAACAACATGGCCGACTCACTAGCCTTGGCTTCAAAGGCAATCTCCATGTGCATGTCTTACCTCGGTGGAACTCAACTGGCCATGGCAGCACTTGTGAGTACGAGCGAGGGGTGCCCTTGCGTGAGCAGGAGCAAGAGTGGCTTCTCACGGGCTTGAAACAAGGCGCCGACATGCCCCTCGTGTGACATCGAGAGGGGGAAGGTGCAGGTGCTCGATCCTAGCCATTGGTGATGGCAGGAAGAGCTAAAGAAAAGAACATTGCACTACTACAAAAAGGCTAATACTAGACGCCTCATCACAGACGGTTGACCAAAACCGTCTGTATTACATGCAATTATTGACGGTTTTGGTTTAGAGACCGTCTGTGTTACTGACTGCGCTAAAAATCATCTATGAAGAGGTAATATCACAGACAGTTCATAATGAAAACCATCTGTGATAATATCGCTTTACTCATGAGTTATTCGTCACCCAATGAGTTTCTTCGTCGCTTCTATGCCGCTTCGGCTCTCGCCGATGCATCTTTTTGTCTCACGTGCCGAATTTATTCCTTATTTTATAAAAATGATCATCCACCATCGAAGATAATCATCATCCTCACATATAAATCTACCATATGTACTTCTAAAGTAGAAATATATATGGCTCCTTCCTCTGTTTCCTTTTCACCGGCATTGATGGTGTACCTGGCCATACTGTACGAGCACCTCGCCGACCATACGTTGGCGGATGCGGCGGAAGAACACTGTTTCAACAGTGTCCTCCCTCCTCTGTCTGAGGATTTGCCAGAGCAGGTGGCGGCCACCTTCCGCCGTCTTGACATCCTTCTCCACCGTGTCTTCTAAGTGATCTCCCACTTCCGGTGAGTTTACACGTCATCGACGTGGTCCTCCACAACGATAATAGAAATAAAAATCCTAAAATCATGAAATAATTAATGGGGGTTCCTGGGATAGTCTAGTATCCACAAAAATTATGAAACCCCACTGTTCATATTAAAATCTGAGATATTTAAATTCAAACATGTCGTATGTCTATGAATGTTGTTTGAATTTTAATTAGGTTCAAACTGTTCCCAAAAAATTTGGAAAAATTATATTAATTCATGATAATTAATGTAGTATTTAAATAAATTGGTTTCAGATGATGATCACAACTTTTTATCACTGATTCGAATTGAAAATTTGAATTTTGATGTGTATGTTCACCCCAAATTAGATTTTCCAAGTACAATATATTATGGAAATGTTTTGAATTTGAGAAAACATGTTAGTGAAATACACATTAATCCAATTTAATTAGTTCGGGCTGTGACATGACTCGTTCTTCCCTTATAATATTCAAGGGGTATGCTTTGTGACGTCATATTTCCTGATTAATAAATGAGGATTATTTAGATCCTCGTCAGGACCATTTCCTCTCTTTTTTAATCCTTTTAATCTTCGTAAATTCCGTCCTCCTCCGTTATAACTCCAAAAATTATGAAATAAATTTCTAAAAAATTGTTAAATCAAGATCTTACTAATGGCATAGGACTTGATTAATTTGAAGTTCATCTGTGTATTCTTGTGTATTTATTTGCTCTCTTTGTCGTTGTGCCTTTTTCCGGTATTTTCGACCGATTAGGATTCAAAGACGCAGGAGACCCCCCAAGTTGATCAAGCCCAAGATTATCAAGACCCTCTTACCTATAACCCAGGTGAGTCAATACTTTGATCATATTGAGCCTACATTTTATGCAAATTATATTCTTTTAAAATAGCAAATTGCATGCTTTAATTTTTTAATCAAATGTATGTTAAAGCTTAAGGTAGCTAAATACCCATTTGTTGATTAATTAATTAATTAATTAATTAATATGTCATCCTTGACAAATTGAATCCCTTAATTCCATTGTGACCCTAGTAACTATGTGGTAATACTAGCTATAGGTTGTACTTAAGCGACATGCTAACCTTGCTTAAGTACTGGGACACTAAAATATCCCAATCATCATCTTTTCAAACATAAAAATAGTTTGGGCAGTCATTGGTAGTCCATAACTGAGATAAATGTGGTAAATTGGTTTTTACTCCTCAAAACCCTAAATTGCTATTACCCTGTCTGGGTGGATGGAAAGGTGGATGGTATAACATTGGGTGCTAATATAGCCCAGGGAGTGTTATTTTGTGGATGGTATGTGGAATGAACCGTCCAGACAACCCTAAGGACTTAATCTTGTCACGACCTCTCGTGTAAAACAAGTACAACCATAAGTCTGCAACAAACTGCGACTTGGCTTAGTAAATTTATCAAACCTGGAATGCACCTCACTGGCGGTATGGGAACGTGCAAGCCCACGGTAAATACGACTTGAATGGGACACCGAGGCAAGGGTGAAGTCGCTAGCCGCTGTGGGTAGTCCAATCCAACTACACCAGCAGCGGTGGTGAACATCCCGCACGAACGTATGGGCGCAACCCTATATAGGTGAGGGGTCTGGAAGGGTGATGTATTTAAAAAGGTCATTGTGATGACCTCTCGACTACATGACCAAGGAATCATGTAGGGAAACGAGTTAATCGTCTCTTGTGGGTAAAGTGTACAATCTCTGCAGAGCATAAACTGTTTAAACAGCCGTGCCTACGGTCAAAGGCGGATATGAAAACTTAACTTGAGTTAGTTCTATTTCAAAAACCTTGTTGGGTGGTATGAAAATTGTGGCGGCCTCACCTAGCCCTGAGATTGGATTTTTTCTGAGTTTTCAGACTCAGTAATGTTAAAATGTGGGGGGTAAACCCAATCAAATTAAGCATAAGGCGGAGGGAACCTCTGCTGTTATTACATATATTGCACAATTACTCTCTTTAATAAAATGCAATTTGTTAAAATGCTAAGTGATAGGAATTTGTAAATATGATTAATTAAAAATGTTGCTTTAGCAAATAAAAGAACCCGAACCATCCTTGTTTAGCCTTACATGTATATTAGTTGCATTGTGTGTTGGCTCGTGAGCACGGAAGTTGTGCTCATTCTCGCTCTTTCCTCCAAAATCCTGGAGACTACGACTACTACGAGGATTCAGAAGTTGGAGGCCCAGGAGATGATGAAGCGTAGTGTAGTCTTTAGCTGTTCTAATCTCACCCCAGTCCAGCTGACTCCGTTGGTTCTTGCGTGCATCCTATATTATCTGAGTCTTTAGGTAATATCGGACGCACACGAGTTTCCCTAGTCGCTTGCCTGTGGAGAGATGAGCTCCCACCCCTTTTGCTTCCGTTGTCGCTTCTGCTTTTGTAATGTAATCCTTTGGTATGTTCGGTCCTATTGTAAAACTCGACCCGACGCGGTCTATGTAAACTCTGTTGTGTTAATTAATGAATGGTATGGTTTTACGTCATGTATGAGTTGATTCAGTGATGTATCTGTGAGTGCTATCTACTGATCCAGGGAATAGCACAGTGTTTTCACAGATGATTCTGGATTACGAAATCCGGGTTCAATATCGAGGGTGCTCGTTCTTGTGGCCAGTTTGCTTGAGGAAGACGACCCTTTCGGTATGAGAACATGTGGAGGCAGAAAGATTCGTATGACCAGCTCGTGAGAGATGTTTGGCAGGGGAGCAGTGGAATTCATGACTTACACGATCTTCAGAACTCACTGGGTAATGTCCAGCGATCGCTTCAACACTAGAATTCTCACACCTTTGGTCTAGTCCGCAAGAAGTTATCCAGTCTTCAGAATGAACTGGAGGAAGTTAGAGGAAACTTGATTCTTGCAGGCCCTTTAGGGAGAGAGCGTCGACTCATGCATGAAATCTCTGAACTCCTAGCGAGGGAGGAAATCATGGAGAGACAACGATCTCTCATACAGTGGTTAAAGGAGGGTGATCGAAACACGAGCTTCTTCCAAGCTAAGGCACGGGGTTGGGCGAAGCAAAACAAGATCATTGCTCTCCGAAGATATGACAATTATATTGCTACTAAACAGAAGGAGATTGAGCTCTTGGCAATTAACTTTTATACTTCTCTTTTTTTCAGCACAAGATAACACAAATCCGGAGGCGGACCTCTCCCACATACCGTCTAAGGTTTCTGAGGAGATGAATGAGGTTTTCTGTAGACCATTCCTAGAGGAGGTGTTAAGAGTAGTATCTCCCCTTGTACTGTGTTTCTCTCTCTCCCCTTGTACTTATCCCCTCGTACTGTGTGAATGTATCAATATACATTTTGTCTCTTTCACATTCATATGGTATCAGAGCTCTCGCGACCAGGCGCCGCCGGCTGCGTCGCCCTCGCGCTCTACCTCCCCTACTCCCGTCGTCCTGACGCCCGGCTCCGGGTCGCCTACCTCCGCCGCCGCTTCGCCCGGCTAGGTCCTACCCCCGACGCTGTTCGCGTCCTCGTCTCCAATCGCACTCGCGACCAGGCGCCGCCGGCTGCGTCGAAGCCCTAGGCGCCGCCGGTCCTCGAGTGCGCCATCGCCGAGCTTCCGTTGCTGCTCCTCTGTCGCCGCCACCACCGGGTGCGCCACTCGCCGCGGAGCCAGGCCCCGGAAACCCTAGAGGCCTTCTCCGCTGTCGAGCTTCCTCTACCGCCGCCTCTCCACCGACGCAGCCTCGCATTCGTCTTCCTCTACGACCCCGTCTCCCAGGCCGCTCGCTTCTCGTCTTCGCCGTCGCGACGCGCCACTAGCCCACGGGATTCAAGGGGGAATCCCGATTCAAGGTCGGCACACGGCACAGCGGCAGCATCGTCGTCCAGGGAGTGGAGGCCCAGCAGGTTGCGCGACTCCGCCCACAGCTCCCGCACTGCCGAAGCTTGGTGTGGCGCTTGCACTTCTAGTCTACTCCTTGGTGTAACAAGGACCTTTCGCCATCATCTTCTCTGCTGTGCCTTCCTCTGTTGTTCTCTACTGCTATGGCAAAAGACAACTCCCTCTTGGCCACTGACATCAAGCTAGATGGCTCCAACTACAGGGAGTGGGCTTTCTCGGCCATGACAGTTGTGAGGGCAGTCGGCCTTGAGGATCACCTAAATGATGATCCTCCCGATTCAAAGGCTGATGATGCCACTAAGAAGGCTTGGAAAAAAAAGGCTGATGCTAAGGTGATGGGAGCTCTAGTTCTGAGTGTTGTTCCTTCACTTCGGATGAGCCTTGAGCATCACCACTCCGCCAAAGAGATATGGAAATATCTTGAGCAACGATATCTTCAGCCTAGTGGAGCACTTCGTTTCTCCTTATTGTAAAGCTTGCACAATCTTCAAAGAGCAGGATATGCCCATAGAGGAGTACTATGGAGCCTTCACTGCATCACCACCGACTTGCCTCTATGACTCCAAAGAGAGACTCGGATGTGAGTCCCAGTATGGCTAAAGAAAAGCATGAGCAATGCACCTTCATGTTTCAGTTTGTGATGGGCCTTAGGCAAGAGTTTGAGTACACTGCATCTGCCATTTGGCTGCCCAACTCTTCCTACCTTGGATGATGCACTTGCTCGTCTAATTGCCGAGGAGACACGTCTTCACTCCCTAGTCACACCTACTGCATCGATGACTCACACCAGTGTTCTTGCCTCTCAGCACCGAGGCTCTTCCTCAGGAGATGTAGTCTGTTCCTATTGCAAGAAGTCAGGACATACATCTGATCGCTGCTTTGCCCTTCACCCTGAGATGTTGGCTGAATACCGTAAGAGGTTTCCTTTGCAGCAGCGTCGTGGATCTACTAGGAGGTCCTCCACCACTGCGGTCCTTGAGTCAGGGCCTTTAGCGAAGAGTGCCTCAGTTTCAGCTACCTCCTAGTCTACTTTCGGTGCTGTTCAGTCGTGGGTACTTGATTTAGGGGCTTCTTTTCATGTGACCTCTGATTGCTCTCAGCTTGTGTCCTGCCAGCCAGTGAAGGATGGTCCATCTGTTCAAACAGCTGATGGTACATCTTGTTCTGTTACACATCAGAGTTCTCTTTCCACATCTGAGTTTCATGTTCCTGCTATTTCTTTTGTTCCACAGCTGTTCATGAATCTTATGTCTGTTGGTCAGCTGGCTGATATGAATTATTTCATTGGTTTTGATGACATCTCTTGTTATGTGCAGGATCATCAGAGCAAAAGGATCATTGGTACTGGCCGTCGCCGTAGAGGATCTACGAGCCTCTACGTTCTTGACACCTTACACCTTCCAGCTTCCGTGTCATCTGTCACTTCTGCTACTTCCACTTCAGTGTCCTCTTTTGCCCAATGGCATCATCGCTTAGACCATCTATGTGGTTCTCGTTTGTCCACTTTAGCTCAGCAGGGTGTTTTGGGTCGTGTAACTGTAGATGCTGGTTTTCATTGTAAAGGTTGCAAGCTAGGCCGATTTCATTGTAACATAGTGTTGGTCTTAATTCCCAAGGTAAAGCATATCCACAAAGTTTGTCTCAATTTAGACCGATTTCCCTTTGCAATGTGCTTTATAAAATCTGCTCAAAGGTGATCGCCAACCATTTGAGAGTATTCTTGGATGATATTCTCTCAGAGGAGCAGAGTGCGTTTGTCCCCGGGAGATTGATTACTGACAGTGTCCTTGTCTCTTATGCGTGTACCCACTATCTCAAGAGGAAGAAAGGGAAGAGGGGGGGCGCATGTGCACTTAAGCTAGATATGGCGAAGGCATATGATAGAATTGGATGGAGCTATTTGCAGGGTATTCTTCTGAAATTGGGTTTTGTTTAACATATGGTCTCTTTGATTATGTCTTGTGTTACATCGGTTTTATTCTCGGTGCGGGTGAACGGTCAATTATTAGAAAAGTTTACTCCAACCCGAGGCATCTGCCAAGGTGATCCTATTTCACCTTATCTTTTCTTGCTTCGTGCTGAAGGACTATCATGCATGATGAAGTCAATGGGTCCAGTTTATCTGTCAAGAGGAGCTCGAGTGGGCATCCATGCCCCTTGGATTTCTCATCTGTTGTTTGCCGATGAATGTATTGTCTTCTTGGAAGCATCCCAGCGAGGTGCAGTGTGATTGTAGCAAATAAGAGGTCTTATTGGTGGATGGGCTGAACAAAATTAAGCTATGCAGGTAAAGAAGTTCTTATTAAGTTAGTAGCCCAAGCGGTGCCAACTTATCCCATGAGTTGTTTCAAGCTACCCACTGAAACATGCAAGAAGATGACAAGGTATATCTCTAATTATTGGTGGGGAGGAAGAGCAGATAGCAGAGATCTGCATGGCAGAAATGGGATTATGGGAGTAGTTAACAATGCCAAAAGTTCATGGTGGTATGGGATTTTGGGATCTTACTCTCTTCAATATTGCAATGTTGGGAAAGCAAGGTTGGAGATTGATTATAAATCCAGAGTCACTGTGTGCACGTGTTCTTAAGGGAAGATACTACCCGCATGGCGATTTCTTGTCAGCAACAAGACATAAACATGCTAGCCATACGTTGTGAGCTATCTTGAGCAGAAGAGATGTACTCCGAAGGGGTTTGGTTCGCAGAATCGGAGATGGTTCTACCACCAAGATTTGGTGCAATAATTGGATCCCAAATCATTACCAGTCCCGCCCTATAACTCCACAAGGTGATGCAT
This sequence comes from Ampelocalamus luodianensis, assembly GCA_036346255.1. Classification (NCBI taxonomy): domain Eukaryota; kingdom Viridiplantae; phylum Streptophyta; class Magnoliopsida; order Poales; family Poaceae; genus Ampelocalamus; species Ampelocalamus luodianensis. The sequence goes on along the minus strand of CM070638.1, from coordinate 20,718,116 downwards.
CTGTCGATCTTGTTGTGGATCTGATTGTTGATGGGGGGTATGTGGAACGAAGAATTAGTCCGACACGTGTTTCTTTCCACTTGATGCAGATGCAATCCTTTGTATTCCCTTAGGCCACATTGAGGACGACTTTTGGTCCTGGTAACCTAAACATCGTGGCATTTACACAGTTAAATTGACTTACAAGTTGTTGTCCGAAGGTCATCAGCATGCTCAAGTGATGGATTATCCTAGTTCTTCGAATCATCAAGATTACTGGAAGAAGGTATGGAAACTAAAAGTACCTCCCAAGTTAGAATTTTTTTGGTGGAGGGTCTTGCATGAGTTCTTACCAACTTGACAAATCATGCAACGAAGACACATTGAACAGGTTCCAACTTGCGCAGAATGTGGGGCACATTCAGAGTGCATTTATCATGTTTTGCTGGAGTGCATTGTTGTTAAACAATTCTGGTTTTCTTTGAAGGAACTGGTGGGTATCAAAGTACCACGACTACATCCTGATACTTGGGCTTTTGATCACATACAAGATCAATGCTGCAGTCAGGAATATGCGGCGATCATTCTTTGCGACATGTGGATGCTTTGGAATGCACGCAATAAATGCCGGCATGGAGAACAAGGTATGCAAACATGTCAAGTTGTGTTTTGGGTTACAGATATGGTTTTCGATCTAAGCCAAGTTGCTAATGGAAGTAATGGCTCGAAACAGCATACGGTGCCAGCTGCGTGGTCGCCGCCACCGAATCAATGGTTCAAATGCAACTCAGATGGTGCTTTTGATGCTAACAATAACCAAGGAGCCACTGGCATGGTGCTTCGGGATGATCAAGGAAGTTTTGTTGCGGCCAAGGCGATCTGGTACCCTCATGTGCTGCATGCTCTTCATTTGGAACCACTAGCTTGTAGAGATGGCCTGGAGCTAGCACATCATGTTGGTGTGCAAAAGATTATTCTGGAAACAGATAGCAAGCATCTTGTCGATCTTTTGAATGAATGTGTTCGGACACGTTCTGAAGTTACACCGGTTATTGCTGAAATTAGGGAGCTTAGCAAGATTTTTCAGGAGTTTGCATTTTGTTTTGTTAACCGACGGTGTAATACTGTCGCTCATTTATGTGCAAAACAAGTCTCTAGTAATTCTAGCTAGTTGATGTATGTGGCATGAGATGCCCAACTTTATGAACAAGGTCATAATGTGGAATTGTAATCTTGCTCAATCTTAATAAAGGAGCTCCCTTCATCTAAAAAAAGCTATCACATAATGATGATCAAGATAGGATACCTCTAACTTCACAAGGGGCAATAGATCACCTCATTTTCTTCTTCATCTTCTAGCTTATTCCAATTTCACAACTAATATAGTTAGTAATGATAACCATGAAGTGTAGTAATTATTTTCGAACCTACTAAGGAGGAATTCGGAACAAGTCCATGAACCCTGGCGATGTATTTGACTTTTTTTTTTTGGTTCAGAAAAATCATCTGGCTTGTATCAAAAGTAACTAAAAGTATTACAAGATTAAAGTACATGTGTACCCAACTTTAACATTGAAGACTCTAGACGAACAACTTTTTATCACTAAGCACTTAGTCAATGAATGTGTTGAACTTCTTTATCTTCCACACCGAAGACTCTGGATCTTACAACAGCAACATGATTGCCAACCTGATGAGCTTTATTTATAGCCAACTCTTCCCAGTGTCGATCTTCAACATAGGCGTCGCCGTCGTCGTCTAGATGAGTCGGTCCGGTTAAACCCATTATTAGTAAAGGACATTTGGCAAAAAACACGCCAGAGGAAAAACTAGAACAACTTAATCTAGAAAAAAACATAGAAGAAATTATGAAAACCTAAAATTATTTCTGGAAATCAATGGGTCCCCCACCCACTTAACACCGGCAAAAACGCCGGATAAGTGGGGAGAGGGGCCGGTGAGGGCACGGTGAAGGAGAGGGGCCGGTGAGGGCACGGTGAAGTTGTGGCCGCAACGGAGCTCCTGGCACCTAGGTGATGTATTTGACTTGTTCGGAGTGTAAAATTGCATTCAAAAATAAAATTTTCATAAAATAGGAAAGTTTTCTACAAAATTAGGCAAAAATGGAGGAAACCTCTCTAAGTAAAAAGAATTTTCGTTAAATTTTTAGTGTATTTGCTATGGAGTAAATCATGTTTTTTCATTTATGTAGTATTCCGCAATGTATGACATTCAATTTTTTCCCCCCGTAATCCCGACGTTCCAAACCGTCCCGTATGTACTTCCACTTAAAAGCTGGATAGAGATGGAAAACAAACTTAGTTGAAACAGGAACAATAGCATTACTTTCATATGTACCCTATTCATTGCCGAGTTTTTAGCTGTATTATTCACAGTGCTAATAGCAATTTTAGCCCTTTCATGATGTCAATGTAAAAAATGACACCCTCTACCGTGTTGTTTCAAATAGGGTTTAAATAGCATCAAATTGTGTCAGAAATATTTTTTCTAGTCAATTTTCAATGCCCTCTCACCACTGTCGTGCCTCCCTGACACGGTACTCACACCTCGTGGCTCCAGGGCATAGCAATACCCTCTGTCGTGCCTTGAGGGGTTGGACTCGGTCTGGTCCGTGCCCCAAGGGGTCCGAATTTTACACGTGGCACGTGGTGAGGAGTCCGGACCCTAGGGCACGATGAAGGGTACTATTTTTGGTATTAACATCGGGAGAGTGCTAAAATTGCTATTAGCACTATGAATAGTACATATGAGCCAAAAACTCATCCACTGCCTGCCCATGCATTAGAGTTCAGTGAGAGAATGTCGAGCGGTTAAGCATTCCGAGATTAATAGGGATAACTTTGGTTCAATCTTCAATTTCCTTTTGCTTTCAACATTCCGTTGTACTAAATCTTTAGTCAGTGTGCATATTTTCGCTTGTACGTACTTATGTGAAATAGAAAGAGTATGTACTACATCTTGCAACGGAGAAAGTTTACAAGCTCAAACAGGGAGGACAGGTGTGGATGATCATGGCTTTATGTATGGATTATAATAAAGTCACTGAGACTTCCACAGTGGAAAACACAGTGGAAAAAGATAGTACTCCTTCCGATCAAAAAGTGGAAAAAGATAGTACTCCTTCCGATCAAAAAGTAATGTCGTTTTGTACGTTGGTACAGTCCATAAAACACAATTTTTACTACTAATTTATATTATAATATATTTATAAAGACTTAAAAAATATAATATTATAAAAGTATTTTTCGAGACAAATCTATACATATGATTTTCATATATCCAATCTAAATATTTACAACGATATTCATATGTATCCCTGTAAATAGTTTTGGTTTTTTGGTTCTTCGTTTTGTACATATTTGTTTTTTTTAATATATTTAACACAGCAGGAGCCTCTCCTGCTATTTTCGGTAAAAAAGAAGATATTCATATGTACAGTTTATAAAGTTTGACCGCTCATATATCAAAGCGACGTTCTTTTGTGATCGAAACTAGTAGCACTTTAGTCAAAGAAAAGTAGCATCCGCCAGATACTTGTACTCCCTTCGGTCGCAAAAGATTGGCATTTTAGATATGGACATCGTCCCCAAAACACAACTTGGATCACTAATTTATATAGTAAATATATTTATAAACCTAATAATATTATACTGTTATGAAAATACTTTTCGAGACGAATGTACACATCATTTTCATGTGTCTAATCTAAATATTTACAAAGATATTGATAAGTAAAATTTAGAAAGTTTAACTGCTCATATCTCAAAGCGACGTTCTTTTGTGGCTGGAGTTAGTAGCACTTTAGTCAAAGAAAAGTAGCAACCGCCGAAGACTTATATTCCCTCTGGTCACAAAAGAGTGATGTTTTGGATATAGACATGGTCCTCAAAACACAACTTTGACCATTAATTTATATAGTAAATGTATTTATAAGTCTAATGAAATTATTTTTCAAGACGAATCTACACATATTATTTTCATGTGTCTAATCTAAATATTTGTAAAGATATCAATAACTAAATTTTACAAAATTTGACTACACGTATCTCAAAACGTTACTCTTTTACGACCGAATGAGTAGTCTCGTAGACTCACAGTGTTTGTTATGAATGGCCGCAAATTTTTTTATTATCAGATCCGCATCTACGTCCGTGCAGATTAACTAGTGCCTTGACCAGGAAAAAAACTAAAAGGCCAAAACCTATGATAAGTCCAATTCAGAACCATGCTCAACAAAATCACTGAAGTTTGAAAACTTTAGCCCAAGTCCATGTTGTAAGGGCCCTGAAAAGCCCTGGTCCACGCTTAAACAGAAACTTGGACCAAACCTAAGTTACTAGTCACCTCTACTAATTTATTTATGTATTCTCTGAAGAGTTTTGAGGTAGACGATGACAACCCTCCCCTATGAAATCACTGACATGTATGCGGCGTGGCTGTCGTACAGACGACGTAGCACAACCTCATCCGCGCAGAGGATCCAGGCTCGGCGGCGCGTCGCGCCCAGCTCACGCGGGCCATGTGAGGAGCTGAGCCCGCCAGCTGGTGCGCGCGTCAGTGCAGACTTTCCCCGTGTGCCGTCAAAGCCCTTCCTTAACCACTCCTAACCCACGGGCATTTGTTTATGAGACTGAAGAACAAAACACCATTAGCGTCCAAGAGGTAGGTGCTAAGATAAGATTCCTTCGATTCCATCATACAGCAGGGCAGTTACATGCTTAGTACTCCTTGCCATTATCGATCACTTCATTAGTATCATGTGATGGTACATGATAACTCACACAAACAATGTTCTTAGAAACAAACACACGAGGAGTCACTTCACGGGGCTTTGGCTCATTTGGTTCAGTTTTTTTGTTTGTAATAGCAAAAGTAACTCTTGCTCGGATGTAATTGTAAAATTAGTACCGCAGAAAGCTAAAGAAGTAACCAACCGTGCTCTAGAGCACAGAAATCACCTACCGTGATCCTAAACCGTGGCAAGAGACATGACGCAGTGCACGGGCACATCACATCGGACGGATGTACTGTTTCTACTATTTTAACATTGCAGCACATCACTATTTAGCAACGTTGGACAGTTGCACTGTTTGCACTATTTAGCACTGATGCTGCACATCACCGATTTCTTTCTAACTCCGCAGACCGGATGCGCAGGAGTAACCTACAGCACATTCCTTTTGCGATCTGGGAGCGCTGCAGGCCTTACTTAGTCTTCTGTGATGCGATTTTTGTAATTACGTGTGAACGAGTGCTATTTTTGATATTACAAATAAAAAATATGCCAAATCAGCCAAAAACTCAACCATATCTTTACTGCTTTTATAAAATAGAATCCTAATTCTGTTAGGTACAAGTTGAGAACAACACGGGGGTGGAGTGTTGTGAATGGATGATGCAGCAGGTGGACATGAAAAATAAGGACGCACGCAGTGATGGAGCCAGAACTTTAGTATACGTGTCTGTGCGGGCTCCGTGCCTGCAAAATCTGCTGCATTTTTCCAAGATGTTCTCCAGTGAGCTCCATTGGTAGAACCGAAAGCTGGCGATGCTGCTGGTAGAAAAACAGCAAAGCACCGCAACTTTGAGTGAATCTCAATGGAAGTAACAGTCAACCAACTTGAAGCATCCACTGGCCCAACCGCTGAAATGCCAACCACGGCTCCAAACCCCGGCGGTAACTAACAAGCTAACAAGTACAGAGGTTCAATTCATTGTCCAAGTTGTTTTCACAGCTATTTACACTGTTGTATGAATGGATTCACTTCAAAAGGGGGAAAGAGGCGGCTTTTCGAGATCTATTGGAAATAAGAACCGACCGGCCTCGAGGAACAGGTCCGGTCCGGTCGGTTCGGGTATCCAGAACTCTGAACTCAACAAAGCAACCTTATGCTAGACATATCAGCATATGAGCCATATGTTCAGAGGATGATTATGTGCAATGTATGATCAGAAGGCGACAACCAACGGCGATGATGATATCAGAGAAGGTTCAGGCCATTCTGTGCAGGACGAACATGCCATGCTCCTTTGAAACCCTTGTCTGACACTGTTCAGTCTTCTGCTTACAACAATGCCTTACCAACTCTCAAGCCCATGAGTGGCCATGTGACTGTACATGCAGCTTGGAAGAATGTTGACCAGTATTATGTATGAACAATGATATGATTCCTGAATGATTAGTGACAGCAAAATGAATGCATGGATGTTGGCTTGTTACTCTCAAATCTGAATCTGGTGCAACAGATCTCCTAAGCAACAATGCCCATATAACATTTAAGCTGGTTCTTGAATGCGCCAGAGTGGGTATATTTGCTGCCTCAGCTGCCCCAATCCCATGTGATTCTATAGGCGATTTACCAATGATCCTGAAGATGGTTTTAACCTTGTAACTAATGTAATTCTTTACCCAAGCTTGTAATTGACCTGATGATGAACTATAACAATGGCGATGCATATGTGAAATCAGTAGTGCAATAGAAGGAAACAAACATAAACCACCCATTAGCTGAAGATGGAGCTAAGCACAAGAGTCCAGATACGAATTCAGATTAAACATAGTTCTTCAGTAAATTTTAACGATTAACTAAAGTGGTTAAAACCTTGCTTACTGACAATTTAAAGTTATAGTCAAGGCAGGAAATTACCAGTTTACCAATGATCACAATAAGGAAAGGAAAACATGAGGTAATGGGTATTCAAGATCCGTACATCCATTTCGCTCTTTGGAAATTATTGTAGTCTTTGCCAACTTGTACCATATGTACAAGGCTGACCCGTTCCCTTCAATGGGTACCATGTCTACACATTGAATTATAAGTAATGAACCGTCTCAGACCTGTACCCTCGCTAGCGATCAGTTCATAATTAAGGAAGACAATGCAATGCTAACCCACAACAAGATGAGGTTAACCAAAACTGTTGGCCACTAATTCGAATGACACAATTGTCAGTATAGTACATTTCATACTGCAGTACCTAGACAATGACAGCAGATGAATATGCTCTGAACTCTGAAAAAAGTTTGCTCATCAAATTTAAAACATATAATTTGATATCTAAGAGTAATGCGCGTTAGCAAATGAAGCTTAATTTCTTCAGATCAAAGATTAAATACAAGCTTTGCGTGTTCTTATTGATTTAAGCACACTAAAACCACTCATCATCTATCACTCTAAGCTATGGAACAGATCGAGGCACGCTGACATTTACAAGATCATCACAAGCATCATACAGAGAGCAAGCAGGGGTAAATTGAGAGGCAGGCTGGTTAAAGCACATACATACAGCGCAAGATCGATCATCGCAAGAACTCTAAATTCCTCCCGAAATCGGCGTTTCGAGCCCGGTATGATCGCTGTCATGCCCGTGGGAACACGCCGAGCATCTTCCCCCTGCCGAGGCTGTCGGCGAGATTCCTGGCGCCGTCCACCTCGGCGGCCAGGAGGCCCTGCAGGAACCCGCACGAGCCGGCGGCCACCATCTGCTTCTGGCACCGCCGGGACTGCGAGACGGCAAGCAGCACCGACACCGGGAACCGCTTGTCGACGGCCCGGACGCCGGGGTCGAGCAGCTGGACCACGTTGACGATGCCTCTCTCGTCCTTCTTGAACAGCTTCCGGTAGCCGCTCGGCGCGACGAGCGCGGCCAGCGCCCTCGCGGCTGCGTCCCGCTCGGTGACGGCTTTCGCCTCCAGCATCCAGATTAGCCGCGGGACCGCGTCCCCGACCTCCTTCCTCGCCTTGCCGCTGCCGACGTTGCACAGTTCGGCCAACGCCATGGCCGCCTCCGTGCGGGTGTTGGCCTTGTCGCTGGCCAGCGCGGCGACGACGTGGCAGACGAAGCTGGAGGAGACCGCTATTTCGGCGATGTAGCGGAAGGAGGCCATGTTGCGGAGGAGCCCAAACGCCGGTGCGAGGCCCAGCTCCTCACCGCGGCTGGACTCCAGGAAGTCCTTGACGCACCCGAGCGCGCCTTCTTGGAAAGCCTCGACCTTTAGCTGCTGGCCCTCGTCGCCGTCGCTGGCCGTTAGGTTCTGGAGGCAGCCCAACGCGTGCTCCTGCGCGCGCGGGGTGCCAAGGGAAACAAGCTGCACGAGCAAGGGGAGAGCGCCCTCGTCGCGGAAAGAAGTGAGGAGGTCCGGGAACGCGGCGAGGTTGCGGAGCACGCCCGCGGCAGCGGCCTGCGCAGCGGGCGTGCCGGCGGCGCAGGCCACGAGTAGCGCGGCCACGCCTCCGCGCGCAGCGACGGCCGCCGCGGCATCCCGCGACGCGGAGGTGAGCGGCTGCAGCGCCACGCATGCGTGCTCGGCGCCGGCCCCGCCGGACTCGAGCGCGCGGCAGAGGTGGGGAAGGACGGTGCCCGACTCCTGGGCCAAGAACAGGCACGCGGTGTCCGAGGACGCGAAGGCGGCGAGCACGGACACGGCCTTGTCTCGGGAGGCCGGGAGGAGGTCGCCGGAATCGAGCATCGCGGCGACGGCGGAAACGGCGGCGGCGGCGGAGGACGCCGGCAGGGAGCCGACGGAGGCGGCCAGCGTGTCCAGCGCCGCGGCGCGGGAAGCGGCGGAGCCGAGGTGGAGGCGTGGGAGCAGGCTATCGGCTCCATCACCCTCACCCCCACCGGAGGCGGGGGAGACGAGGAGACGGGCATCAGCGGCGAGCTGGGAGAGCGAGGCGGCGGAAGAGGAGAGCAGCGACACGGTGTGGAGGTGCCCGAGGGGAGGGCCACTGGAGACGGAGAGCAGAGCGGAGAGCGCGGAGGCGAGGGGCGCGAGGAGCGGCGTGGAGTGCGGGAAGGCGGGGTTGGAGAGGGAGGCCAAGAGCGAGGAGAGGGAGGCGGAGATGGAGGGCCAGTGGCGGCGGTAGGCCGGGGAGGACGCGGCCGCGGCGGGGAGCGCAGCGAGCAGGCGGAGGCACTCCGCGAGGGCGTCGCCGGACTCCGGCGGCGGCTGCATGGCGTGGTGGAGACTGGAGAGGGGAGGGGGATCAGGAATGGAGAGGTGGCGGGAGGGAAATGGTTGGCGCGTGGAGTGCGAAACTGCGCTGAATCTACTCTATACTACTACTAACTAGTACGAGTTATTTTACATATTTGAAAAAAAAAAGCTTTTAATACCGGAGGTATTGAAATTGGTATTTCTTCTGATTTTTATTGAAGAAAATAATTGAACAGTTGATGCAACACTTTTGTCTGACACCTTGTAAAATGATCCGACTAGAGAATAATACACTTTTTCAAGAAAGTGTCACATTTTTTTTCGTGACTGACGGGGTGCGACGATTTTAGCTTCTGATTGCGGTTGTTGCGACGTACGCGTTATGCTTATTTTTCACCGTTATTCTGGAAAACAAGCTGTGAATATTCTGGTACCTGTACGACAAATCGCAGCAAAGTTTAGCAAAGTATGTGATCTGATTTACCAAAGTACCAAACACCGAAATATTTAACAACAGTTCCACCATAAAAAACTGTCATAATCCATGGCAATGCCAATTGGAACCTTAACTGAACAGCTTGAAGTAGGACGTTGCAGTGTTTACTTTTAACCATATGATTTACCCACAACAATCAAACAATTTTTTTTTTCAACGGACCGGTAAAAAGATTCTCGGACCAAATATATTTAAAAAGGGAGAATAAGTTTAAGAAACAAGAATAGAGAGAAAGCTCTCTGAAAAACCAACGGAAAAACATCTTGCAGTCTCAAATAGCGGTGCTAAGGTAAAAGACTAAATAGCTGAAACCCATCCGGCGACCTTTCACGAAAAGATATCATTTTTAATACTCCAGAGCACATCGGTGGCAAGCCGACAACATGTCTCAAAGATTTTAGCATTACGCTCTTCAATTAGTTTATTATTACCCAAATAAATATAGAAATTGGAACAAATAGAATATGCCCTCCTAATCTCTCTCTCTCTCTTGGGAACAACCAAATGTACCAAGTATATCGTAGGAAAGTCTCACTGTTTTGCTTGTGACGCAATAGGAGCTTGGCTCCTTGCAAGCTACAATAGCACTACTGTCATCAAGCAACTACTAGTAGTAAGTATTCTACAGTATTCTGAAAGTAGAACTGTATCTTTCCATGATTTTTTTATCTCTGGGCCCACAATTTCCCCCTTTTTGTAAGGCATGGTAGAGGGGGTAGGTCAACTGTTTGCCATAAAAATGCAAAGACGGTGAGGTGAGGTGAAAACATGAAGGAAAGAAAAGAAAGTTGGGAACTGGAAAGTGGCTGGACTCACATGGAACCCAATTCCATGTTGATGTGGTTTGAGCCTTTTGAGTTGAGGTTGGGTGGTTCATGTGGCATGCATGGAGCTTGCCCAAGGCATGTTAGGATCATGGGAGGCTTAGGCTTCCTTGACTAATGACTACCCCCAGTTCTACCTAGCTAGGGAATCAGAAAATTAGGGCAAGGACCAAATATCCCTAGTGATAGACATGCCTCCCAGTGTCACAGCTCATATACAAAGGATATGTGACTTTATTTGAAAATGCAAACTTTGGGGGGCCGTTAATTTGGAACTCAAGAATTTCACACAAAATAGTTCGATTCCCGCTTGAATTGGAAAAGGAAAAATATCATATTCCAAATGGGGCCTTGACCAAGGCTAGCTAATAGTCTAAAAAAGCCTTACTACTGGTCACAAATCGCTTAGTTCGATGGCCAAACAATTAAGAAAGGAAAAAAACCATTAAACCCCTGTAAGCCACCTACCTTTTTAATTTGACACATATTTTATTTTCGTTTAGTTTGACTTTAGGGTTTAGGCTTCAGAATTTGTGATGGGAAATGACGAAGGAAAGGAATATTAATTGGGTTAGCGAAGGCACGTGGTTCTTTTTAATTAAATTGTGGTAATGGCTTTGACCTAGCTAGCTTTAATTACTGGTTAGCGTGATCAAGCAATCGTCGCGATGTTCTAAGTATTGTTTTACTAGCACTAGTACGGTCGCATCGGATTGGATGGATGACTTGACCGATTTGGGTACAAGAGGTAGACATTATTAATTCGTGGTCAGCCGATTAGCTGCACTGGTGACCGAAGCAGCTAGCTGCGTATCAAGGACGACGAAGTTTAGTTTTGACTAAGTGGACACTAGCTATGGGAAGTCATAATAGACGAGAAGACGAGTAGTTAAGGGGAAAACTCAGGACTAGCTATGGGGAAATTCCATGTGAGAGAGGAAATAATATGCATGGAAGGATCGGCCGTTGGATAATACAACTGGTTAAACTTTAATCAGATTTACCGAATAGGATACTCGCTACGTACCTTTATCACCACATAACATATAATTTACTGAAACGTATAGTAAACTACCCCATAAGTAGGAGCAATCCAACATGAAAAAAATCGAAACCGTATGTACATGGACGTGCCTGTACATATTCCACCTTTCATCCCGCGCCGAGATTCATTCTACATTCTCGCATCTATCTCTGCGCGCGGTTTCACGATGGACACGACGGCTCGAGGTCGGCTTTGTGCGACGGCTCGACACGGCGGCGGTCGTAGAGGAGGCGACGATCCGGCGGTGCACAACTCGGAGAGAAGGAGAGGAGGGGAGAGTGGCCGTGGAGAGGAGGGGAGAGTGGCGTGGCCTAGCGCACGTTGGCGGTCGGAGGAGGAGGCGAAGGGGAGAAGGAGAGAGGGAGGGAGAATTAGCACGAATCTCAAAGCGTATCGTAGTGAGATTTGTACCTGCACGTCCATGTATATGTGCAAAAACCACCTCCATTCAATACCATATTTATTTGTTGAAACAAAAGTAGATATACTTAATTACTAGCCGAGATCGAATACGGCATCTTAATTCCCAACCGCAAAGTTAGCGCAGCTGACAGATAGAAAAGAAAGAAGTGACAGGAACGAATGAGTACGTATAGGCGTATAGCTGAGCGCATGCGCTAGAAAGCGATCGAAATTACTGAAGCAACGAGGTATTCTCTACGGATTAATGATACGTACACAATAAATTACACCGACCAGGGCAAAATACGTACACCGACCAGGGCTTCCAAAATGAAATGCAAATTAAATACTATATAACACCGACAAAATTAAATAGCCAGCACGAATGAATCCTCCCTTCTTAATTAATAACCTGCTTTTCTTCACGAGCATGGATTCTAGCTTGGAATACTAATTAACTTCTGTCGACTGAAAGGGCTCGGTGATGACACATTGTTCGCCTAATATACTCGCTTCAATCATAAAATAATATTGTTTGGATATTGGTCCTTAAATGTAACTTTCATCACTAATTTTTATTGTAATATATACTTATAAACCTTAATAGAACTATACTTTTATGAAAGCTCTTTTCTTGACAAATATATATGTCCATACGATTCAATCCAAATATTGAAAAAGATTTTACTAATATAAATCCTGTCATCTTTCTTTTTTCTTGTACAAAAATAAACGCATCGTGTGTTAAAAACTTGGTTATTATATATGCTCCATACATGTTAATTCCGGGACTTATATGGATCATTTCACGCATGAGAAACTGAAAATGGATTAATTAAGAGTCAAAGCTTCTAGCTACCCGGCCAGGTAGCTAAGCCTAATTGCATGTAAAGCGACGTGCTAATGAAACAGAAACAAGAGCCAACAAATTATTCGGCTTGAGAAAAGGACGTGGTACGCCGAGGCCATGCAGGAGCTGACATTGACAAACCTTGGATCGAACCAGCAAGAGACCGATCGCTTTCCATAGCGGAAGGTGTAACGGAAAGCTAGCCAGGCCGTGTAAAGGTCAGGGCCTCATGCATCATGATCTAATGGTTTTGCAGCTTTGCATGGGGAAAATATGGAGGACCACGGGAGCAACTGAGAAAGTAACAGTGCACTTGCCATGCTATTCTTCGCTTTGTTTCTAGCTTCCGTTTTGCAAATCTTGGTAGCTTAGATTTCTTGGTGAGTGGTGCTCTGTCTGTGATATATATATAGGACGTCCATTTCGTACTCCTAGGAGTACATACTCATACTTCCAATATTATACCACTTAAACGAATATATTATACTTCTTTATCATTTTCAGTATATTTAAATATCAATTATAAGATACTTCAATACGACTTGATTGAAACATTTTCATTGTAACACTTTATTTTTGCTATATACTTTTTTTTCATATATAAAAGAAGTATATACACAAATTTTGCTATAAAAAGGTGGAATTTAATAAAAAAAAATTTATGGAACACACTTTGGATATCTTATAATCATTATTAAAGTATACTCGAATTGATAAAGAGGTATCATCGTACGATTTAAGTAGTATATGAGAAGTGGGTATACGTACTTCTAGGAGTACCACACCATTTTCCTATATATAGATAGATAGATTTGTAACTAGCTCCGACAGTGAGTGCATCTGAAACTAATTATTTAGGTTCCAATTTAGCGAAAATATTTTGGTTTTGTTTTTGTTTATTTGAGTACTTTGCTTACGAGAGTTGGTTTTTTTAGGTGAAAGCGAGCTTTATTGATTAAAAAATAGCATTACAATCTCGGAGTACAAGACGACTAACACACGTTGGAGCTTGCGCTCTCCACACAGCACAATGCACCGTTTTCCTAACTAGTTGATCTAGTTCAGGAGCTACTCCGTTCGACTCTCTCTTTACAAGACGCACTTGCACATCAGGTAGCAACTATGTAAGTCTCGCGACGTCTCCGAGTCCACGGTTTCCTGGCAGCTAGGGTTCGACGGGTGCAGTTTTCTTCTCCGATCTCGGGTTCACCCTGGGATCAGGAGGAGTCTTTGGGGAGTTGGTTTCGATCTATGTGTCGTCTCTGTTCCCGTCCCTACAGAACGTAAGATTTCTCTGGCAGGGGATGATAAAGGGGAACCCTTGCGGTTCTGCCCACCTGAAGTCAATGGCGGAGCCACCATCGGGGCAGCCGCTCCGGATCTTCCCAGAGGCTAGAACAAGCCCCGCCACCCCCTCCCCCGCCCATAGGCCCCAGGTGCTTAGTCGGCCTCCAGCTGCTTAGCCTACCGGCTCCATGAAAGGAGGTGGAGCCAAGGAGGAAGACGCCGCTGCGTGGGTCTTCAAGCTTCGCCCGAAGGTCCTCAGCGTGCGTGGGCTGTGGGCTGAGTGGCAGCCGGCAGGCTCAGCCACTAACCCTAATGCCTAAAGAGGCCACAACCACCATAGGCCACACCAAGCCAATCCATTGCCACCGTCGCTCGTCCTGAGCCCTCCTGGCTCCTACGACCCTGCCGCTGCCCTCCTGTGCCTCCCTCACCTCTACACTGCCATCGGCTTGTGTCTCGCCACCGACGACCTGATGCCTCCCCTACCTTCCTCAAAGTAACATGAGTGGCATCGCTGTGATACTAATGTCGCCTCACTACTACAAAATGGGCTATACAAGATGCCTCATCACAGACGGTTCCTTTGGAACCGTCTGTGTTATACTTATCACAAACGATTTATAAATAGAACCGTCTCTGATAATCGCACTCATCACAGAGCGGTTCTTAAGAAGAACTGTCATGAATTATCACGCACGACTCTTATTAAGAACCGCTCGTGATATACCACGCCCTCCTTCGCTTCCATCGCGATGTGTCCGCCTTCGCTTTCCGCCTCATGATCGCACCAATGTCGCCACGGCTCCCAATATATCTCTTCGCTCTCGCCTCGCTTTAGTACTTTCTTTATAAATAGACATCCCTTCAAAATGGATTTCTCACAAACCTCCTTAATCCCTTTCTCCACAAACTCCAAATGGCTTCCTCTCGCATCGGGCCAGTATTGGCCTACATTGTGCTTGTATACTCGCACATCTCTAGTCACAACTCGACCTGCCGTGAACAAGCCTTCCGCTCGCAATGTCATCCGTTGTAGGCCCTTCGATCTACCGGAGACCATAGCGGCCATCATCTGTCGACTGGAGCTCCTCCTCCGATGGACCAATGCGAGGCTCTCTGGCATCCAGCGAGTAAACCTCATCGTGGAGATCGTCCTATGGAACTACTTGGTCTGCACCGAGGATGCAACCTGGAGAGTCGAGGATGACATCCGAATTGCAGGAGAGCGGGTCGACCTCGCCGAGATGGAAGAGACCAGGGTTGATCGCCTCTAGGCTATATGGAGCTTGGTTACGGAGTCCGAACGACTACAAGCGCGAATCGAGCATGCAAGGTCACAGGTGGAGGCGTTTTATCTGACAGTCGCTAATCCCGCCACCATTGAAGCCGACAAGAAGGTTTACGAAGATTTAAAGGCTAATATATGATCGCTAATCCTTTTTTATCATCTGTGATGTAAAAAGAATATGGTCTTTTTATCATCTGTTTATTACTGGGCAACTCGTTTTAGTAATTAATTGCTCATATAGAGGCCGTGCACGGAGAACCCGTGCACTGTCTCTATATGTGCAAAGTATTTATCACAAACGGTTCTACTTTGAAACCATCTGTGATGTAGCCTAGTGCCTATTTATATTCGGTCTCTAGGGTTTTCCCTCACCCGTTCGCATCCAAGGTAGTTAGGATCGCGATCCAACTCTTAGAGTCTTACGATTCTACGAACCCACGACAGCCCGTCGATCCAAGTCTTACGTCGATCCTACTCGTAGAGTCTTAGGGCAAAAATATTTTTTTGTAATTTTTTTAAAGGTCAGGCTTTGCTGATATTTTGTTTTAGAGCAAAATTTGTTGATATTATTTTTTTAGAATGAAACTATAAATAAACAAGGAGCATGCAAAATATTATATTAGTGTGGTAAAGTTGTTCTCTTGTAGTTCAGAACTATATCACCCATCATGTCAGAACCATTATGTTTTTCTGTTGTCTGATAAGAAGTGTTTTGCCCCTTTTTTGGTAATAAGTAAGTGGTAAACCTTATAAGAATCATACAAATTTATAGTATAGATGGTAAATATGTGTATTTTTACAAATCCGTAGAATCGTCGATTCTACGATTCGATACTACGATTCGATCCTACCAGAGGCAAATCGACCCGACTCGGGATCTCGACTCTGACTACCTTGTTCGCATCCTCCTCACCCGTATGCATCTACCTGCGGCTTCCCACCCTTCGCATCTCGGCGGCGACAGCCAATAGCGCGCTCCTCGTGTCTTGGCCGACTCTCTTCAACTAGGTCTCCGCCTACGCCACGTCCGCTGCGGCCAAGGCGGCTCCATCAACCCCGCCTCCTGCGACCGGGGGCGCCAACCTCCTCCAGCTCAAGCTCGTAAGCCTCTTCCGCCCTTAAACCCTAACCCTAGCTCTTCGCCTTCCCCGTTCGTTTTGCTTCGATCTGAGGTTTGATTATGTGTTGCGTTTTTGTGCCAACCGGCGAGCCACCCGACGGAGGAGCTCTGAAGCTCTCAAGCGGTTCACGGCAACTCGGCCGGCCGTTCGCCGCGGCGCCGCCGACATAAGCCGCCATCGATCCCGAGCACGCCCACCCGCCCTTCTCACCGCAGTTGTGACGCCATTACGATAAGAGTGTCTTGTACAGTGTCACCGCAGTGACACACCGCGATGACACCACCACGCCTCGCCACAACAGCTGGTCGCAGAGCCGGCCTCACTCGCCGCCGCCGTCTCTGCGGTGCTCTGTTGTGGTGCCCTTATTTTGGCTAATGCATGTTATTGTTGTTTCTTTATCTACACATCATTATTATTCTCCATTGGCTCTGGCATATACTCATGTAGTGATAACTAATTAGTAGCCAGATGAAATACAATGCTTCAATGCGTGTTGATTTATTACTTCCAAACGTATGTGTACGATATACTTTTAAGCCACAGAAAGAATAATCATATATATATTCCTTTAACACAATAATTACTGACATGATTTTATCTCATCCATCAGTCATTAATCTTTAAGAAAAATACAACTCTCATTGATGTTCCTTTGTGCTTCTTGAAATATCTGTAGGACTGTACATATGTTAAGCTTTCACCAGAGTGCTGCTGACATGTGAATAGATGATATCAATATCCTTGGAGTTCTAGTATTTCATATAGGCATTGGATGCATGGCATGCAGTTTGAAAAACATGTAGATGGGCATTCCATTTTTTTACTTGCTAATTGAGCTATCCATGACAGCCTTTCCCATTTTGTCTATAGTTATTATTTACTAATTTGATTTCATGTTTATGAATTATGTTTTGTGCTTTGCATTTTCCATTACATGCTTATTAAAGTGTGGTGTGTAGGCCATAGAAGCTTGCAAACGGGAATGATCAGTCATTCTGAAGAGATGATCAAGGGCAAGACTCCTGAGGAGATCCACGCCACATCATTAGATGCATTTGTATTCCCTTTACATAGCTTAGCATGTGAGATTATTGCCATTACTGTTAGATGCAGATCGGTATTCCCTTTACATAGCTTAACATGAAATCTGAATTTTTTTGGCAATAGAAAAAACTATCACAAACGGTTCTTGTTCAGAACCGTCTGCGATAGCTTTTTCACGACGCTTGAAAACCGCTCAGGCCGATAAACTGTTTTCACGGACACATAAATCCGTATGGTTCAAAACCGCTCGTGATGATGGTTTAGAATCGCTCGTGATGACCCGTTGTGTAGTAGTGTCTCATTGTCTCATCCGCGAGCATGAGCGATGGTGATTGCAGTATTGCTGTCGGTATTGCACCGTCGAGGCCCTCAGACGAGATAGTCTAGTCACGCTGGTCTTGCGCCGTGCCTTGGTGTGTCGCGACAAGGTCAACGTTTCCACGCTCGCTTGCCTATGCGCTGCAAAGATGACGGCCAACGGAGACAGCAAGGAGGCGCGACACAACATGAGCGGGAGCTAGGAGGCGTAGCGTGGCGAACCGTGAGTGGCCAAGTCAGTCTGCCTCTCAAACAATCTCATCTTGAAGTATCAGGAGTCCTAGTTAGTAGTTTCTATAAGCTCTTAATGTTGTATTCAATGTTTGGTAGTTGTATGAGATAGAATTTGAGAATCAAGTCATATTTTACACCATTAATTATGTTGAATGTTGAATTGCATCATGCCTCCATGTTTTTTACGTTAAAAGTTTGCCCCGGGTCTCCCAAATTCCTAGCTCCGCCACTGCCTGAATTTGATGAGGGTTTGGATATGTGGTTATCGTAGGCAACATGGTGAGCGTTGGTGATGTGCGTGAGCAGGATCCTAGTTTCCAAGATCTTGATCTGCATGAAGGTGGTGCAGCAGGGGATGAAGATGAGAATGAGGATCAGGGCCTCGATGTCGAAGTGGAAGATGATGGTGAGGAGATTTTCGAGATCGATCTTGAAGAAGTGCAGAAATAGGCAACATGCAATGGATTGCGATAGAGCGATTCCACACAGTGCACATTTACAACACAAAGGGTCTCTTAGAGGCCATGACTAGGGCTTGGACGCTACGCCAAGGTATGGAGTACAAGAAGTTGAAAGATAACAAACTCTTGATTGAATTCAATTCAGCAGGAGATTTTAACTTTGTGATGGGCGGCGGTCCGTGGATTTATCACGGAAATGCGCTCTTGGTGGTTAGCTATGATGGGATCTCCCGGACTTCGGAGATTCCTCTAAATGTCTTACTAGTATGAATTAGGGTTTTTGATCTCCCTTTGTCTATGATGATGCCATCTATGGGCTAAACCCTACGAACTAAACCCTACGAAACCATTTAGGTAAGGTCAGGAAAGTCCATGTTGATGTACGTGAAAGTGCGTGGGATGACTACATGAGAATTAGGGTTGAATACCCAGTAAATTAAACTCTCGTGCCACGACTGAAAATCCGAGGGAAAAGGAAATTGAGAAGTGAAAAAGTTTGACGTCAAGTATGAGCGGATCATGCGCTTTTGCTTCTACTGTGGCTGCATTGATCACACGAAGCACAAATGTCTTCTCCCTGAGGACAAGAAGTTGGTGAGATTTGGCACTGGTTTATGGGTGTCACCCTTTAAAAAGTCTATTCACAGGATTTGGTCGGTGCCGACGGTGCTGGTGCAACTAGCTAGGAAGTTTGATCTTGGTTGTCGACCGTCAGATGATGAGTCACAAGCCCCAGGCCAAGATAAAAGGACGAGGAGCCAAGATGGGATGGAAGAAGATGAAGGGCAAAGTAGAAACACAACTAATGCTCCAAGTCAGCAAGACAACAATTCTGTGAATAGGAACCCTCAGGCATTTGGGAATCAAGGAGGTACTATAGCATTATGTTGTCCACTTCAATGGCATTATGTTGGATTCCTCTGAACCATCTCGCGGGCTTCACCAAGGTGATCCTTTCTCGTCGTACTTATTCTTGTTTGTTGCCGATGGATTGTTAAAGATCCTGAATACAACGATTCAGCGAGGCGATATGCAAGAGCTAAAAGTCTGCCGACGTGCTTCGGGTATATCCCATATTCTATTCGCAAATGATAGTTTGCTATTTGTCAAAGCCAATGCTACTCAAGCAATGGTGGTGAAAGAGGTTGTTGGAACCAACGACAGCCCATAGCGTGAGAGAACAATCACAATATGCACACAAGAGACACGAGGATTTATTTACGAGGTTCGGCAAAACCTACATCTCTAGGAGCCGAATCACAAAGGCACCGTCCGTATGAGGAGTTTTTTTCACAATTAGGGTTACAAGAGGTTGGTAGTATATATTTATACCTCGATTACATATGCACCTTTCTTTTACTTTGTCATATATGAGCCATACCCAACAAATCTCCACCTTTGCGAATACACCACCTTAAAGAAATATAAGAGAACGTTTTGACATTCCTCCCGCATTTGTGGGATGAGGGTTACCTCCTTGCTCAGCAACTTGTGAGTCCCAGTAAGTTGAGGCAATGCTCAAACTTGTTGGCGGTGACGGGCTTGGTCAATATATCCACGACATTATCATCAGTGTGCACCTTCATCAAATCAATCTCTCCAGAGTTAATCAACTCCCTGATCCTATAATACCTTGTATGAATGTGTTTCGTCCTAGCATGATACACTTGATTTTTGGACAAACAAATTGCACTTTGACTATAACAATGCACCTAAACTCTACCTTGCGCAACACCTAGTTCGTTCACTAATCTAGAAGTCATAATGCATCCTTTGCAACTTCAGCCACAACCATGTACTCTGCCTCAGTTGTAGATAATGCAACAATAGACTGAATTAATGACTTCCAACATATAGGCCCTCTGCTTAGAGTAAAAACATGCCCTGTAGTAGAACTCCTATCATTCAAATCACCAGTATAGTCGGAATCCACATATCCAACAACCTAAGGATTACCTTTTTGTCTGCCAAAAATAATACAATGACTTATTGTACCTGAATATCCACTTGACTATCAACTAATGTCACTTTCCTGGTTTCATCATAAACTTGCTGACTTGACTAACAGCATGCGCCAAATCAATCCTTGTACACCATAGCATACATTACACAACCAACTGCACTAGCATATGGAATCTCCACCATCTCTTCAAATTCCTTATCTAATTCAGGACAAAATTTAGAAGAAAATTTAAAGTGTTGTGTCAATGGAGTACTTATTGGTTCAACTAATGTCACTTTCCTGGTTTCACCATAAACTTGCTGACTTGACTAACAGCATGCGCCAAATCAATCCTTGTACACCATAGCATACATTACACAACCAACTACACTAGCATATGGAATCTCCACCATCTCTTCAAATTCCTTATCTAATTCAGGACAAGATTTAGAAGAAAATTTAAAGTGTTGTGTCAATGGAGTACTTATTGGTTTGACCTTGCTTGTATCAAACTACTCCAAGATTTTCTTAACATACTCCTGCTGAGACAACCATAGTCTCCTCGAGCTTCTATCCCTATGTATCTCCATGCCCAAATTTTTTGTTGCTAACTCTAAGTCTTTAATATCAAATTCTTAACTTAGTAAACCCTTCAAACCAGTCACATCATACATATGCTTTGCAACAATTAGCATAGCATCCACATATAGTAGTAGAAAAATAAATGAACCATCATCAAGGCATCGGACATAAACACAACAGTCATACTCACATCGCCTATAGCCAATCTGCAACATGTAGGAGTCAAAACGCTTGTATCACTGCCTTAGAGACTGTTTTAACCCATACAATGACTCCTTTAACTTGCAAACCAAGTGCTGATTTTTCGGTTCTATGAACCCTGCTGGCAACTCTATGTATATTTGTTCATCAAGATCACCATGCAAAAACATCATTTTCACATTCATTTGTTCCAAGTGCAAATCCCAACTGGCTACCAATACAAGAGCTATCCTAATAGAAGTATGCCTCACAACCCGGGATAATACCTCATCATAATCAATCCTCTTTTTTCTAAATACCCTTTTGCAACTAATCGAGCCTTGAACTTTTTCCCTTCTTTTTATGATACTGTGGCCTTCTTATCCTAAAAAAGATGAACTACCTCTCAAGTCTGATTCTTCTGTAAAGACTCTATTTCTTTTGTCATTGTAGTCATCCACCTATCTTTCTCCTGGCTTGTAACACTACTACACACAGCCTCATCACGCACGGCCGGTCAGCAGTCATCACGCACGGTTCCAACCGCCTGTGTTTTTGCACGTCTGTGATAAACAGTGGTTATCACGACGGTTAAAAATCCGTCTCGTGATAAGTCACAACACGCATTTGCTTCTAATTATATAACCGCTCTGTGCTATCTAATTATCACGCACGGCTCTATTAAAGAACCGTCATGCTATCTAATTATCACGAGCGGTTCTATTTACAAACCGCTCATGATATGCACATATCCCGCACGGTTCTAATTAGTTAACCGTCGTGATATACATATCTCGACGCGGTTCGTAAATAGAACCGTCGTGATAAAAGGATATCCTGCATTTCTATTTACTAACCGCTCGAGATATGTGTATATCACGACGGTTATTAAATAGAACGATTCAGGATATGCATATTCACGCATGCTTGATTGTTAAACCGTCTCGTGATAGTTATTCACCTAACTATTTTTTTAAATTTTCGCTAGCCTCAGAATTGCTAGCCATGCCCTCTCAAAATAAGCAGCGTAAAATAGATACATCACGTATAAATCAACGGACAACCCAAAGTGATCATTGTCAATTACAAACCAACATATATCAAATATTGTCGCTAGTGTACCATTGAATTACAACTATTCAAAGTGAATTACAACTATATCAAATATATTAATTGTTTCGAGGTCGCTCAAGAGTGAAACTCTCCGTTGGGCGCAATGATATCTGTCATGATGAAGGTGCAAAGCCTCCTCGAACATCCGAGATCTCTTTCTGAACGAGTGAATCTAAATCTATATTCAAAACCTACAAACAAGAGTAAAGTGTTACAAATATATATTTAAATTTATAATTAACAATTATTGCGAGATTGACCAACCTCGGGATCCAGCAACCTAGCACTCATGAGAATCTGCATATGATGGCAAACATAGAATGCACATTCTTCTGCTTTTTGTCAAGCGGCGAAAAAATAGAATTACATATATAGGTATAGTCAGTTCGAGACGCATTATTACGAAGTATGATATAGGATTATTGTGTTGTAGCACGTACCGGAAATCGCATCCTGTGATTAAGTGTGGCGTTCGTTCCTTGTATAGCCCTCCTCGGCAATATTGGAGATGAACGACCTACATGTTTCCAAAAGTTAACCTCGACCATTTCAAACGAAGGAAGACTACAATAGAGTTATGTATGGAGGAAATGAGCACACTGTCAGTACTTCTTGCACAAGGGTGAAGTCGTGGCCTTTTTTCATTAGGGAATCAAGGTATAGTACCTGATTCCTCTTTGGTATAATGACTAGAAGGATCCAAAGATACCTACTCATGTATGTCGCTATAGTCATTAAACCTAAGTTCATATCATGATAAAGTACAAATGAAATTTGTATAGCAAGTAGTGAAGCACTTACTTCGTTGTAGGGGACCATTATGTAGTCCACGTAGTTTTGAGCAAGCAATCTCGCGTTATGTATTTCTCGACGTAGGATGCGCTCGCCAAGATGGTTTGCTCAGAGACCACGTGTGGGTCGAGGAAACCAACCGGTTCTTTCAATCGCCGCGCTTTTAATCATGTATCTATACATAAGCAATGAGTTGTTATATTACGTGAATGTACGTGAATGTAGAACTTGATTGTACACACTTACGTTGTCCAAAGATCGTAGAAGTGAGGCATCGAGGGCTTTGAGGTTGAATAGGTCGAATAAGTCGTCAAGCCCACGATGAAGGGGCCGCTCGTGGAGGAAATAGTCCTCCGTATCCGACGGTGATTCCATCGCACCTTTCTCTTTGGCCTTCGCAAGTACCACTATGCAAACTCGACAACCTAATCCAAACAGAGGCTAATCATGCTCGCCGCCAACGGACTTCAAAGAGTATTTCTTAGGGTTAGGAGGCGGAGCGCCTTAATGTTCTTCGATTTCGATTTGTCTCGAACGACTTGCTCGCCACGCGCCTTCCTCCCGTCGACGACTCGGGAACCGATACGGCGGCACGCTTTTTGTTCGTTCGGTGTCTTCTCCACGGGAACCGATGAGGCGGGCTTCTGAAGCGAAGGTTGAGGTGCAGTCATGGAGGGTCCTGTTGGAGAGACATGGTCGTGTCGAGATGGTTGGGGTAGAGTCATCAAAAGTTGAGGCGGCACTGCAGGGTCCAGGACGATGTCCTTCAAAAGTTGAATTGGAGGGGCATGGTCGTGTGGAGATGGTTGGGGTAGAGTCATCAAAAGTTGAGGCGGCACTGCAGGGTCCAGGACGATGTCCTTCAAAAGTTGAATTGGAGAGGCATGGTCGTGTGGAGATGGTTTGGGTGGAGTCATCGAAGGTTGAGGCGGCACTGCAGGGTCCAGGGCGATGTCCTTCTTTGGCCACTGAATAAAACTGTACAGGGCATCCCCTAGTGTTATGATTTCGTCGTTCGGGCGAATCTCCAACGGGACGGCCCTAAAATTATCATGTACCATGTCCACCTGGACCCTGGCGTAACCCTGCGCCACCTGGGCACCGTGCTGCACTATCCCTTCATTGCATGGATACACCACCCCGCCCCACCTCAATAGACATCCCAACCATCCTCACTTGGAGTGTGCAAGTCGTCGGCTCCTACAAACGACACGCAATTAGCTAAGGCGCCCTATAGGTCTATCTTGGAGCATTCCGCAGATGTACATTACCTTGATGTCGCCGATAGGTAATTGGACATCATCGTGTTCACAATTTTGCGTGGACGCGACGCCACTCCGATGTTGAGGAGGATCGCCACCAAAACAACGGGGCGGCTCACGATCGGTTGTTGAGGAGTAGTAGTTGATTCACTTGGTCCCGCAATCTTGCTATCTTTTCTTCAAATTTTGCAAGAAGCACCCGTTCTCTTCCTTCAAATTTTGAAGTAAGCACATGTTCCAACATCGTGTCGTACTCGCCTTGGATCTCTTCCCCGCTCCTATACGTGCAGAGTCGCCCGAGAATCCATCCTCCAAGATACGTTAACCCCTTTGCCTCGCGTGCGACCCGGTGCTCCTTGTTTCCCGTACGTGAGTTAGTATATCCTTCTCCCCGCCTTGGAAGGAGCCTTGGAACATGCGGAACTCAATTCTTGCTGCAAGAGGTCATCATGTTATTATATACATTATGAAGTTATAGACTTATTAACAACTAGGTAGTTCAAGACATTTACCACACGGTTGGCACATCCCGTCTCGCTGGTTTGTGAAAGAGATTTTGCCCAAGACGAATCGATTCCTCGCTCTAACCGTGAGAGAGCGCGCTGTCCGTGATCTCACAAATGGCCTTGTTTCGCTCGCGTCCTCCGCGCCCATTGCGCGGTTTTACCCGCGTACTCCGTGCCGAGTTTGTGGGGTGAGTGTTATGTCCGGAGAGCCTTGTGCGCCGTGACTTTCCTCAAGAAATTCGCGGCGTCTTCATTTGCACAAAGGCGCCCCATATATCCCGCGACAAGAATTTATACGCCGTGAAGGGCGTTCACCCGTGTTCACGTGCTTTGTGACAAGCACACTCTTGAAGGTCCTCCACGCCTTCCGATCGAGAGCAACGCTCGTTCCACCACGCGCCAGTCTGCGGTGGAAAGTGAACGATTTTAAAACTTCGCCCCACACCGGCTTCTCCAACATCCGACACAGTGTCCCAGCTCAGTGTGGTGATGGGGACCCGTTCCCTTCCAAGTATCCCGCACAAGGTTCGGAATCTCGCCGCTGCTTTGGGGGGACTCACAGGGATCCCATTGGCATTGACCTCCGTGACGGTCATTAGGCCTGGAGGAATTCTCGATGTTCCTCTGCCATCTCGCGTACGTACCACTTTCCTCGGAGATCCAGACGGCGGCGAAGATGGTGCGGACGCCATGTCGCTTACTTGCTATCTATATATGCACGAAGCAATATGCGTAAGCTCTAACTGACCAGATTCAAGCAGATTTACTCAACTTAACCGAAAATGATGCACAAACGTATAATATATAAAGAAGGATTGATGGTAGTTTGTGCTCTCGTAGGAGAGTTGCAAAGAACAAGTCTTTGCCATCTCAATCCTATTGTCTATACTCTTCATTAAATGAATATGATAGTATAAATTCAAACTATGAGCTCTAAACAATACTTTGCTTAATCACAAATGATCTCAATCATATCAAAATGATCTTAACTATCACATTCAATCTCAAGATAAGAGAAAAGTTCATCACAGAGCGAACCGAACAAAGCCCACCGATCAATTTCAGTTCACATTATCAAAGACTATCAAAGTCACATCACGTAGGGTTCACAATACAATAGAGCTCATGAATGAACTAACAGTATATCAAATTGACGGATGCATTCAACCGTCTGTGATAACTAGCATTCAACCGAAAGTAACAAATTAACAGTATATGAAATTGACAGTAGCAAGTAATTTGTACAATAGAGCTCAAGAATCAACTAACTATCACATTCAATCTCAGTATAAGACAAAGTTCATCACATAGCATGTCAACAAAGCCCACTGATCAATTTGCCAGATCTTTAGTACTAGATTCAGTTCACATATTATCTTTAGGAATACTCACAGAGGATGCCGCACAACAACTCACGGTGCAAGGAGGAGGCCGGTGCAGGGGAGGAGGTCGACGCGAGGAGGAGGGAGAGGCGCGGGGAGGAGGCCGACACGGGGAGGAGGACGGCGCGGGGAGGAGGCGTGCAGAGGAGGAGGCCGACACGGGAGGAGGCCGGGCAGAGGAGGAGGCCGACACGGGAGGAGGCCGGCAGAGGGGAGGCCGACACGGGAGGAGGCCGCGCCGAGGCGAGGCGCGCTGCCGATGAAGGGCGGCGGCGTCGGGTCTTACAAATGGGAGGTGAACAGGCGAACCCTAGAGGAGCCGAGAGAGCTCGCGAGAGCCTAAGGGGCGCGGAGACGGTGACGAGTAAAGAGCAAAACCTAGGTGCGCCTTTTGATAAAAGAATATCACAGACGGCTCTATTAAAGAATGTCGAGATATCCGCATATCACAGACGGCTCTATTTAAAGCATTGCGTGATAATATCACGACGGTTTGCTTAAAGAACCGCTCGAGATATCTCAATATCACAGACGGTCACCGTCGCGATATTGAGGATATCTCGATTTTCTTTATAGCAAACCGCTCGTGATATTATCACGACGGTGTTTAAATAGCCGTCGTGATATTGCGATATCTCGATGGTTCTTTAATAGAGCCATCTGTGATAATATCTCAATATCACGCACGGTTACTTCACGGGCGGTTGGTAAAAGAACCGCTCGTGATGAGGATATATCACGACGGTGCATATTAAGAACCGCCTCGGAAGTATCACGACGGTTCAAATGAGGACATATCATGACGGTGCATATTAAGAATCTGTCAGAAGTATCACAGACGATTGCGTAATATGAATCGTCAGCGATGAGACAACTTATCACAGCGGTTTAAAATTAAAACCGCTCGTGAAGTATCACAGCGGTTTTAATTTTAAACCGCCTGTGATAAGTTGTCCTCATCACGATTTGTTCATATACGAACCGCTCGTGATACTTCACGACGTTCTTAATATGCCGCTCGTGATATGTCCTCATCACGCACGTTCTTTTTACCAACCGTCGTGAAGTATCACAAACGGTTGGTAATAAGAACCGCCGTGATGAGGACATATCACAGACGGTTCCGACGGTTCCAAAGGGAACCGTCAGAGAAGTTCAACACGCACTCCTTTGGAACCGCTCGTGATGAGGTGTCTGCTATTGCCTGCTTTTGTAGTAGTGTAATAGTCTCCTGAAAATTAGTTGGATCATCGGTACTAATAATAAGAGCAAATGAAACATGGTTTTCATACCCTAATATCTTTGGAGCTTTCACATTGGTGTGTCGATGTCTATCTCTTGCCAATTTAAAATTCAAAGAAATACTCAAGTGGAATCTGGAGGCGAAGATGTGTGAATTTTGAGTCCTTGAATAATGTTCCAACTCTACCTTGACCAGTATTTGATCCTCCAATCACCGCGCCACCTCCTCTTTGTTTTGTTGTAACATTGATTTCTTATCAAAGACAACATCCCTACTCATCACCATCTTCTTCGATGTCGGATCCCAAAGCGTGTACCCTTTAACACCTCTCTTGAAACCTAAAAAATGCACTTCGTTGATTTCGCATCAAGCTTCGACCTTTCATCAATCGGTATATGCATATAGGTCGGACAACAAAAATTCTTAGATTAGTATAATCAATTGAATTAGTAGTCCATACCTCCTCTACAACCTTACCACCCAAAGATGTTCGTGGTGATATGTTTATGAGATAGCATGCCATGTTCATAGCCTATGCCTAGAAACATTTATGAAGACTTGCATTCAACCTCTAGCACCTTGCTCGTTTGTAGATAGTCATGTTCATCCTTTCTGCCATACCGTTTTGCTACGATGTTTTTTGCACAGTGTGAATGCCGGTGAATACCATGCTCCTCACAATATATCTGAATCAGTGAATCAGTATATTCAGTACCATTATCAAATCCCAGATACTTTATCTCCCTGCCTGTTTGGTTCTCCACCTCACCTTTCCACACCTTAAACTTGGTAAACACTTTAGATTTCTGCTTCAAAAAATACACCCACACCTTGTGGGGAAAATCTTCATTAAAAGTAATAAAATATTGAGCTTCACCCATTGATGGTTTTCTAGTAGGCCCCACACATCAGTGTACATAATCAAGTATTTCTTCTGTTTCATGTTTGTCATTTGAGAAGCTAACCTTAGACTTTTTTTCTAAGCATAAAAAACTTACAGAAGCTGTGGGTTTCTCTTATGCAATTCCGTCATCCCACAAATACTAAGATAGCACAACCGTATATGCCAAAGTTTTGTTGTATCATTATGTGACTCCACTAAACCGACTCCACCTACAACTGTGTTCCCTAGCAATATGTAAATATTTCTAACAGTTCCCCTACCTTTCATCACAGTCAATACCCCCTTACAAATTTTCATGGTTTCCTTATTGTTATAAGCTTTATAAGTAAGGCCACTACCATGTAAGGAGCCTAGAGAGTTCATATTCCTTTTCAACCCTGGTATGTGCCTAACATCACACATTATTTTAACAATACCATCATAAATCTTAATTTCAACTTCACCTATCCCGACAAATATTATAGCATCTATCATCACAAAGGTAACCAGAACCGAAATTACCTGATCTATATGAAGTGAACCACTCCCTCTTAGGTGTGATGTGATACGAGCATCCCGAATCAAGAATCCATGCATCTGTCAACAACTGTCTGAAACTGATCGAACATCTGCATCGCTGCTGTCCGACTCATTTTCCTAGCCACATTCACAGTCTTCCCATCACGCTTTCCACCATTCTCGTTTCTTTCAATTTTGAATAATCTCTTTCATATGCCCCACCTCCTTGCACTTGTAGCACTCGATATTCTTTCTCGCTCCTTGACTTTGATCTGAATTTACGTCTTCTAGATTTCTTCCTATCTTGCTTACTTCCACGATAATCCTTCGTATACAAACTATCACCATGAGAGCTCTCCCAAGCGTTCTATCTCCATTGATTATGTGCTAACAGAGCCACGGTAATCTCATCAACCTTGATAGGATATTTTTCATATGTTAGAGTGGTGACTAAGTGTTCATAGGAAGACGACAATGAATATAACAGAATAATCGTCTTGTCTTCATCTGCGATCTTCACCTCCAACGCCCTAGATTAGTGATCACCTGATTGAAGACATTCACACGTTGTGCAAGATCAGAACCCTCCTGTATCTTCAGCCCGTACAACCTCTGCTTCAGATATAGCTTGTTCGTCAGGAATTTGGATATAAACTGAGTCTGCAACTTGTCCTAGGTTTCTTTCGGCAAGGTCATATCTATCGTATGATACATGATCTGATTCGGAAAACACAGCCGTATGATCATGGCATCCTGCTTCTTCAACTCCTCCCAATCGTCATCCTCCATCGTCTTCGGTTTTGCTTCGCGCAACCCCTTAGAACATCCCTACAGCGCAAACAGATCATTCACTCTCGTCTGCCACAATCCAAAGTTACTAGTCCTGTCGAACTTCACTTTGAACCTAGCACCCGGCGTCACCATCTCAACATTCCTCTGATACCAATTGTTGGAACCAGTGACAGCCCTTAGCGCGAGAGAACAATCACAACAAACACACAAGAGACACGATGATTTGTTTACGAGGTTCGGCCAAGTCTACGTCCCCGGGAGCGGAATCACGACCGCTCCGTCTGTATGAGGAGTTTATATATATATATTACACGAGGTCGACGGTATATATTTATACCCCGGTTACATATTCGACTCAATCTATAGTCCTTTCTTTCACCTTGTCATATATTAGCCATTCGCAGCACAGGCACTTGCAGTCTATGAAAGAAGTACAAGGCAACTGATAAGTCCTTCGAAATGCTCCATCCTCTTCAGTAATATTTGTCCAGAGAATGTTCAAGCGGGCGTGAAAGGTATTCTGCAGGCTGAGCAATCGACTTTCGAAGAAAAGTATTTGGGCCTCCCCACTCCGGAAGGAGAGATTTGCCAAACTGCTAACTGACTGGAATATTTGTTTATGAGAGTTTTGTTAATCAAAGAAAACTATATTGGGTTTTTTTAACAGGAAAAGTATATGCTTAGGGATGTGATGGACCTAACATGCACTAGTTTAGCCAGCAATAATCCCACCCAGCATAAGACAGAAACAAGATGCTCAAAGCTCCAAGCAAATGAAATTAACAACATTATTGTTGGAATCACCAATCAAGCAAACCTGCAAGAGAACAACACAAACCCTATTCTCCGGTAGGGGCAGTACCGTAGTACTACTGTCTTAACCAAACAATTGATGTTTGATTACCAAGAAAATATTCTCATGCTAAATGGGGAACACAATGCAATTAAAGTATAGTATTATAATCAATCACCAGCGACAAGTGTACACAATGCCTTGCAAGAGAATGGACAAAGTACAGAGAAGAAGAGTACATGTACAAGTATAATAAATTTAATACATGTAGGGCCAGGATATATACATGGTGCATGCGTACAAGACATTTTTTTTTGCCTGCCTTTCGTAGCTACCACTAAAATTCAGCGTGAGCAAAGAAAAAAACAAGCAAGAAAGAAAGCATGCACATGGATCGATGTGATCATGTGAATGAGCATTCTATCTTTACAGGGGATGCATAGGTGGAGACCTGAATGGGGAGGAGTCCCACACGTACTGCAAATTGCAATTTGCTTTCAATCGGAAGTACATGAGAGGGAAAGATCGAATAGTGCCGCTTTTTATTGGAAATAAGTTGGGTGGGGGCAAAGTGTTGGGCTAGCGGACGAGTACCTGTGAACAAGTATAAGTTGGCAAGAAAATAGAAACACAAAAAAAAGGTTGATGCTTTCTGAAAAGGGGGCCATCTGTTTCCCCCCTCTACACATTTTACAATTTAAAATTATAATTCATGGCATCTGAATTAAAAGAAATGTGTGGTGCTGAAAATCCAGAAGAAATATTGGGGAAATCTAGTGATCATTCTTCAGATTTTGAGTAATGCTGTAATGTGCACTTAGTCAAGTTTTCTTTTTTTAATAACAGTCGTCAAGCTTTCTGCGAAGATTTATTGAGTCAGGCGGATTTACAAGTTGTGTTGTATTACACCATTGAATATAGTAGGTTACAAAAATATTTACTAACTCTTGTAAAAAATGCTTTCAACTAATCATTATATTCAAAAATAGAAACCATGTTTGGAAAAATGTCACAAAAAAATCAGGCCGCCCAGGTAGGAGAGCCACCGCTACCCACTTTCGTCGCCATAGTTGCTGTGACGGAGAGGATTTGGCTATTGTGAGTGATTCGGGGATGATTCGATTAGGAGGGGGGTGGGGCGGGGGGAATATTAAGACAACAAAGAATATTTTAGGGATAAAACCTTCGATGTATTATTGCACTAATTTGGAGCTGAAATTTGGGCCAAGCGGCCTAAATTTTTAGGATATTGTGCAATCTTCTTCTTAAATTAGCTTCTTGAGCCTAAAAATTAGAATCGGAGCTGACTAAACAAGACCTTAGTCACACTCATAACAAGTTGGCTCAAGAAGCACTTTATGCTGTCGCGCAATAAAACTTAAGATTCCAAAGTACATGTAGATATTACTAATGCATGGTTTAATACCTCTTTAGTTCGGTGCTCCCTCCGTAGCCATAATATGTAGAAGGTTGGAAGAATGGGTAGTGTGCCTTTAGCAGGGTTATAACTATATAAGGTGGAAAACATTATTAACGACAGCCTTGATTTCTGTGAGGGACTTGGGCTTTGAAACAAGGGAAGAGGGGGAATATGACCTGTATTATGAAACTGAGGGACTGTCTCGTATGGATAGTTCATGTTGATGATTTCTTTGAAACATAGATGAAAAGAAGAAGAAGCCCTCTGAAAGCAAAGGTTAACAATTGGTGAAATTAATTGGTGTCACCCAGGACGATCGACGAAAGGAAGGCTACTCTAGCAGTAAATATCTATACATCGCTGGTACTGTACGTCTGGTTTTCTGGCCGAAAATCGGCAATATCGGTCTTACCGAACCCTGATAAGACTTCAAACCGGCCAAAATCGGTCTGAAAAATTCGAATTTGCTTGATTTTGATCTTTTCTAATTTAAAATCTGAAAAATTCAAATTTTGATTTGAAAATTTCGGTCAAACCGGTCATTTCCCGTACTACCCCGGTCTCCGGCCAGCTAGCTGCGGCCAACCGTTCCATTCTCGTCTGCTTTGCCTTGTTCTGACTCGAGTGATGGCAACCACCCACCCAACCCGTCCACCCCACATAACCACCCCGGCCAACGGCCATGCATGCAGCAGACAGGTCCGGACCCATGCATTCTGTCCTTGCATGCAGCGGCAGCTAGCTAGCTATAGCTCTAGCCACTGTTCGTCGTCGCCGTCGTCGGTGGTCTTGTCTTCGTCGCGGGTGTGATTAGTTCGAAGGTAGGACCAGACGATTCTCTCATCTCGCCGTTCCGTTCCTCGAACCAAACACCTCGCCAGACGCGGCGCGTATAATTCTAGACGACGGATGATTGCATATTGATGGTGATGCAGATGGCTCGTCGAGGCTGTAAGTTGGTACGCGCGCGCGTCCCTTTCCTCACCGCACTACCGATCGATCAACGTGCAATGATCGATCGGTCCAGCTCTCCGGGATTTCAGATCGCACTAATGCATCCATCCATCCATCGACATCTGCTTTACCTGCTCGATCGATCGCTTTGTTCAATTGTTGCGTGTCCGCTGACCTGTCCTCCTTTCTCGATCGCCGGGTGCAGGAGATGCATGCCTTGCCGATATGTGAAGTGTTAGCCAGTGATCAACGTGTGCAGCTAGCTGTCGCGGTGCTAGTACAAGTAGCTTCCAAGGGATCTTGAGTGGATTCGACGGCGCAGATCTAGCTGTAATCTCACAGCGTAGTATAAGTTTTGTGATTCGTTACAACATGTTGCGACAGAAATGTGCGGTTAAAATGATACTTATTTGCAGCCTATCTTGCAGCTCATGTGTAACACCCCCCTTCTTCCTCCTCTTCTCTCCCCCCCCCTCCCGCCGACCAGCGTTGACTACCGGCGCCGACAACCCGAGTGGAGCGTCGCCTCCCCTGTCTCCTCGTCCTCGCCGGGCCCCACCGCGCCAGTACCCGTCCTCGCCGCTCGCGTCGCTCCGCGCCGTGCCTCGCCCACGACCACCCCTGCCACGCCGTCACCTCCCCCACCTACTCTACTACGCGAGTGCGCGTCCTCTCGCCCGTCGCGTCCCGGCTCCCCCAGCTCCGCCTCCGCCGGTGCCCCACGCCCCGGTCCCCTTGTCCTCCTCCTCCCCTCCGACTATAAAGCCCTCCTCCCCTCTGAGCCCCGCTCCTCCCTGATATAAAAGCCCTCCCGGTGCCCTTCCTTCCCCTCCTCCCCCACTTCTCCCCCCCCCCCAAACAAGAAGAGAACCCGAGGAGGAAGAAGAGCAAGTAAGGAGCCGGACTTACCTCCCGTCACCGTCGTCGTCATCGCCGTCCCCCTCCATTACCGTCGCCGTGAGCCCCGGGATGCCCACCATCGCCGCGCGCCGCCGCCATCCCTTCCTCTCTCTCGGTCGCCGCCATCCCGCTCCCTCCCTTGCTCGCCCGAGCGCCGCCTCTCGCCTTTTAGGCGCCGCTGCTGGCTGCGCCGCTTGTGGGCCGCACACGCCGCTTTCGGCCCAAGCCGCGGGCCGGGCTGAAAGGCCACTGTGGGCCGCCGACAGTTTTTCTTTTTGTTGAATTTCTTTTTTTTTTTCTATTTTAATTCAAAAGTGAGACTTCAAAAATTAGTATCTCCCCCATTTTAACTCTAAAAATTATAAAATAAATTTCTAAAAATTTGTTAATTCAAGATCTTACTAATGGCATAGGTCTTGTTCAATTTGGAGTTCATTGGGGTATTCTTGTGTATTTATTGGCTCTTTTGTCTATTGTGTCTTTTTCCGGTACGTTGCCCGCGTAGAGTTCAGAAACACCGGAGACCTCCACGTTGATCACGAACAAGGCTACCCGGACACTCTTCCCTACACTCAAGGCGAGTCAATACTTTGATCATATTGAGCCTACATTTTATGCAAATTATATTCTTTTAAAATAGCAAATTGCATGTTTTAATTCCTTAATCAAACATATGTTAAAGCTTAAGGTAGTTAATACCCATTTGAAGATTAACTAATTATTATACCATCCTTGATAACTTGAATCCCTTAAATTTCATTGTCACCCTAGTAACTATATGGTAATACTAGCTATAGGTTGTACTTAAGCGACATGCTACACTTGCTTAAGTACCGAGAAATTAAAATCTCCTAATCATCATCATTTCAAACATAAAATAATTTGGGTTGTCATTGCGGGCAAATGACTGAGATGGTTGAATTGTTGTATTTTTATTTCTCAAAAACCCTAAAATTTCTATTACCCTATCTGGGCGGATGGAGAGATGGATGGTATAACATTGGGTGCTAATGTAGCCTAAGGAATGTTATTTTGTGGATAGAATGTGGAATGAACCGCCTAGATAACCCCTAAGGACTTAATCTTTTCATAACCTCCCGTGTATAACAAGTACAACCACAAGTCTGCAACAAACTGCGACTTGGCTTAGTACATTTATCGAATCCTGAAAGTCATCTCACTGGAGGGAAAAAGGGGCACAAGCTCTGTGTATGTCGGGCTTGAAGGGACACCGAGTCAAGGGTGAAGTTTGCCAGTCGCTGAGGTGTAGCCACGCTACGCCAGTCGCTGAGGTGGACATCCCGTGCAACGTGTAGGCGTAACCCTATATGGGTGAGACGATGGAAAGGATGAGGTATTTAGAAAGGTTATTGTGATGACCTCTCGACTACATGACCAAGGAATCATGTAGGGCAACGGGTTAATCGTCTCTTGTGGGTAAAGTGTACAATCTCTGCAGAGTTATAAACTGTTTAAACAGCCGCGCCTACGGTCAAAGGCGGACATGGGAACTTAACTTGAGTTAGTTCTATTTCAAAAATCCTTGTGGGTGGTATGAAAATTGTGGCGGGCTCATCTAGCCCTGAATTTAATTTTGGTCTGAGTTTTCAGACTCAATGATGTTAATATATGGGGTTAGCCCCCATCAAATTAAGCATAAGGCGAGGTAACTCTCACTTATTAAATCTTGCACAATTACTCTTTATCAAAATGCAATTTGTTAAAATGCTAAGTGCTAGGAATTTTGTAATTATAATAATTGAAAACATTGCTTTCGCAAATAAAAGAACCCGAGCCATCCTTGTAAGCCTTGCATGTATATTATTGCATTGTGTATTGGCTCGCAAGCACGGAAGTTGTGCTCATCCTCGCTCTTTCCCCCCAAAACCCTCAGAAGCAGGAAATCCTGGAGATTACGACTACTACGAGCATCCAGAAGTTGGAGGTCCAGGAGTTGATGAAGCGTAGTGTAGTCTTTAGTTGTTCTAATCTCGCCCCAGTCCAGCTGACTCCGTTGGTTCTTGCGTGCATCCTATATTATCTGAGTCTTTAGGTAATATTAGATGCACCCGAAGTTTCCCTACCGCTTGTTCGTGGAGAGATGTGCTCACCCCTTTGCTTCCGCTGTCGCCCGCTTTGTAATGTAATCTTTGGCCTGCTCGGCCCATATTGTAAAACCTGACCCGACGCAGTCTATGTAAACTCTGATGTGCTAATTTAACGAATGGTATGGTTCTACGCCATGTATGAATGATTCAGCAATGTATCTGTGAGTGCTATTTACTGATCCAGGGAATAGCACAGTGCTATCAAAGAGGATTCTGGATTGAGAAAATCCGGGTCCGACAAAGCTGGTATCAGAGCATACGACTGTAGTAGCCTTAGCTAGACTGGTCGAGCCTAAGGACTTGAGTCTTATTTTCAAAAACTAAGAAAAGCTTTGTCAAAAATATAGCGTATTTAATGCTCCTCCTCATCACTCTTAGTTCTTCACTTAGCTTGACTTCGCTAGAGTTTTTACTCAGTTCTGACCCTCCTCTTGTTTTCAAATTTTGTAGATGGCTACCCTGTCGTCCGATAGCCCGTGGGACTTTTACTCTTACGAAGAAGACGGAAGTGAGTTCATGGACATTCTCCGCCAACTCATGGTGCACCTGGATTACCGCCGTAATCCTATCTTCAGAGGACGAAAGACCCAGATCTTGGACCAAGAGTTGTGGACCATGGAGGTGTTCCTCTATGCTAGAGAGGGTGAGTTCATCGCTCACACCTTCAGGCCTGCGATTCCACAGAGCAGCTGTTCTAAAGCAGTCCAAGACGCCGCACGCATCACCTGCACCCGCCTGACCTAGATGCATGAGGATCTTCTGGTGGAAGCACGCTTCCACTACTTTCAGCCCCTCCAGGATGGAGAGTTCGAGCACGAGATCTTCGTCGTCATGTTGGTGTAGTCGATTTTAGATTAGGTTAGCTAGCAGTGCTTGCTAGGCAGTCTTTTGGGTTGCAAGCACTTTCTGTTTCCTACTTTTGTAGACGTTGTGTTTGTATTCTGTGTCATGACTTAGCTTAGCCTATATGTTGTGCTTCAGGAGTCATGTAACACCTAACCCCTTATTATAATGCAGCTGTTCTAGGCTTTGTATTGTATTTGCTTCATTTGCTTGCTGGTTTTGTTCTTTTCTGTGTGTACCTTAGAGGGCTAGTGTGCCCTCATATATCCCCTTTAGTTCTTAACCTCCCCCCTTCTATTCACTTTAGATGGCACCAAAGAGAGCCGTAGCCCAAGGAAATGGTGCCAGTTGCAAAAGAAAGA
Source organism: Ampelocalamus luodianensis (assembly GCA_036346255.1). Taxonomy (NCBI): domain Eukaryota; kingdom Viridiplantae; phylum Streptophyta; class Magnoliopsida; order Poales; family Poaceae; genus Ampelocalamus; species Ampelocalamus luodianensis. The sequence continues at coordinate 20,681,232 of CM070638.1, read as the reverse complement.
TGACAGCTCAAAAGCCACAAGACGGCCACCCTCAGCTGTCAGCAGTTCTTGACAGCTCATCATTTAGTCAATCAACAGCCCAGCCACCAAGAGCTCCAACTCCAACTCTGCGCTCCAATGGGAATGTCTTCCTCACTCCCGCCCCACTGCATACCTCCGCAGCTTCAACCCAGAGCTCCACCTTTGTTGTTTCGCTCAGGAGAAAAAGGTCACTTCGCTAACCGGTGCCCTCAACGTCATAACACTGCTGCGAAATTCAACTCGAAAGCCATTCCAATCCAAGGCTGGACCTCAGCTCCAAGCAAGAATCACCAGGCTTTGCAAGCTTCAAGATCTACATAGACACCAAGCCACGACCAAGTTGACAAATATCCCCAACGAAGTTTTGGAGAACTAGCAAGGAATATCATCGCCACCAACCTCAGCCATGGCAAAGAAGAACTCGTCAAGAGCTTTAGCAAAAAGCAAGTTGTATCTGTCAATGTTCTATTAGACCCAGAAGCTTCGCCAAATGCTTGCTTTGAATGTGGCAAGATAGGACATGCTGCCCAATTATGTCCTCCAATACGACAAGATGCAAGAGGAGCATGCTTCACATGTGGGCAATACGACACTATTGCTACACGTGCCCAGTCCTCTGTTATTCCCGCTGTGAGGAACACCATCTATCCGAAGATTGCCCAATAAACCAAGTAGCCTGCACACGTTGTGGAGAAAAAGGACACCAGGCAGACCAATGCCATGTAAACTGTCCCAACTGCGAGGAGGACCATCAACCAGGTGAATGCCCGATGCTTAAAGTTACGTGCTTCCTCTTCAAAGGACAAGATCACTGCCCCAAAGACTGCTCCCTACGCCTGATCCTGACCAAAGCAGCCGAGTTACAGCGGACAAGCTTTCTAGCCGCTATGAGAATCCTCGGGAATGAAGTTGGCCAGGACAACCAATGTCAGATTTTAAAGGAGAGTAGCCAGATTGCACCAAAGTGTCAGAATACCTCGGTAGAAATGAGAAGAAATAGGAATGTTTGTCGCACTCGCCACCCCACGGAACCATCTGCAGTGCACAACCCAGTAGCACACCTTCACTGCTTCAAATGTGGTGAAAAAGGACACTTTACCAAATGGTGCCCTCAACGCCAAAACACATATGCGAAGTACAACTTGAGAGCCACACCAGCTCGAGGCCAGACCTCAGCTGCAAGCAAAAGTTATCAAACCTCGCAGACATCCAAAGCCACTTCTGCGCGAAGCCAAAGGCAAGGCCGTGTCGACCATGTCATCACTGCATAAGCCCAAGCAGCATCAGGAGTAACACGAGGTACGTACTCTGTCTTCCTTCCTTGTTCTCTCTCGTCTAGTGTGCTTTTCCTTCTCGTCTATCGTGCTTTCTCCCTCTCATCTATGAAACCGGTGAAGACTTGTCAAAGAATGTTCAATTAGGTAAGTCGCAAGGAAGCTATTCTTGTTGGGATTAACTAGTGTATCTGGATGCCAAGCTAGATAGTTTTGGAAAAAATCATTGGTAGAACTGATTCTGGGAATTGAAGATTTTAAGATTTGCCGATATTATAAGAAGTTCTTGTGAATACTAAAGTATGATGATGGATAAGCCTTGATTATGAATGGGTCAAAGAATAGCAAATTAGTGGATTATATATAAATTGTGGAGAAAGAAAATGATCGTGGAGGAAAATTTTGATTGATCATGAAGGATATAGGAATCTAAAGTACCGATTTGATTATTAGGAAGAATTGGATTTTCATCGAATCTTGAGTTGATTATGATATTGGTTGGAAACTTGGAATTAAGATATGTGTGCATTGAAGGTACAAAGTAGAATACGAAGGAAATTGGATTTTCATATTGATGCATGATAGTAATTTTGAAAGGGTGAGTTGAATCATGATTGGATTATAGAACTATAGTTGTGGAGATTGGATTATAAAAATATAATTGTTGGATGTTCGATTATAGATTGTACTATGATTGGAATCTGATTAAAGGATTAGATGATTATGGAATATTAGATTATAGGAGTACCAAGTCATGATATTGATTTTGGTAGAGTGGATTGGATCAAGAAGTGTGGAATTAGTTATGTATGTTGGTAACGTTGGATTCAATTGAACATGATTGAACAAAGAAGTTGAGATTTAAAAGAAATTTTGGCTGGATTTTAGAGATATGTCTTGATCAGATTATAGAAGGATATAATTGCGGGATGTTGGATCATACAAACATATAAAAGCTGGAAATGGGATTGTATAATTGAATGATACCTTATTGATATTGGAGATAGTCCAAATAATTATTGGATAGATGATGATAAAATAATTTAGCGGATTAAATTTGAATTCATGAATTACAAGCAGTCTTTTGGAAGGTTCTTTAATAAAGATGTTGGCTTAGTACAAAGAAATTCTGGAGGGTCACAATTGGTAATTATGCTTGGGGAATTAAATGGATGATGTCGTGGATTTAGTCAAGAATTTTGGAGAAAGAAGTTGCACGATTATAATCCTTGAAGAATTTTGTTCCAAAACGGGATAGGATGGAATGTAGCATGATCTTGGAGTTTAATGGATTGAAAGATGCGATTATTGCTACTAGAACTTTGTGGATATATGGAGTAAAGGACTCATGCAATCTACTGGATTATTTACGTTTAGGCCTAAGAAAGATGTGAATATGAGATTTATCAAATAACTGGACTTCTTTTAATTGGGTGACGTTATGCTATGCTGGAATGGTGGATTTCAATAATAGTGAGACTTGGATCCAGCGATTTGGAAGATAAGTTGATAGCTTTTTAGTTGGCACTCCAGTACATGGTTATGAAACCAGTAGTTGGCATCAGTTTCCCAAGTTGGATCTACCACTGCGACTGTCAAAGGTGCACGACATCTTTACTTTAGGCCACAGTAGAAGAAATGTCTCGGAGTACCTAAAGAACAGACTCTAGCCGAAGCCATCACACTGGAGAAAGATCTAACTTACCTGGAGCACCCAATCAAGATTCTTGACGTCGTGGAGAAGCAAACCAGACGTCAAGTCATCCGCCTTTGCAAGGTCCAGTGGAGCCATTCCTCAGCAAAAGAAGCCACCTGGGAGCGCGAAGACCAGCTGAAGTTGGACTTTTCGTCCCTGTTCTCAGAGCAGCCTGAATCTCGGGGTCGAGATTCCGTTTAAGGTGGGTAGGTTTGTAACACCCCCATTCTTCCTCCCCTCTTCTCTCCCCCCTCCCGCCGACCAGCGTTGACTATCGGCGCCGACAAATCGAGTGGTGCGTCGCCTCCCCCGTCTCCTCGTCCTCGTCGGGCCCCACCGCGCTAGTACCCGTCCTCGCCGCTCGCGTCGCTCCGCGCCGTGCCTCGCCCACGACCACCCCTGCCACGCCGTCACCTCCCCCACCTACTCCACTACGCGAGTGCGCGTTCTCTCGCCCGTCGCCCGTCGCGTCCCGGCTCCCCTGCCTCCGCCGGTGCCCCACGCCTCCCCGGTCCCCTTGTCCTCCTCCCCCTCCCCCTCCGGCTATAAAGCCCTCCTCCCCTCTGAGCCCCACTCCTCCCGAGCTATAAAAAGCCCTCCCCAGTGCCCTTCCTTCCCCTCCTCCCCCACTTCTTCCTCCCCCCAAACAAGAAGAGAACCCGAGGAGGAAGAAGAGCAAGTAAGGAGCCGGACTTACCTCCCGTCATCGTCGTCGCCGTCCCCCTCCATTACCGTCACCGTCACCGTGAGCCCCGGGATCCCCTCCATCGCCGCGCCGCCGCCCCTTCCTCTCCTCCGACGCCGCCCGCCCTTCCTCTCGCGAGCTCGCCCGAGCGCCGCCTTTAGCCTTTAGGCGTGCGCCGCGCTCGGGCGCGCTGCCTTGGGTCGTGATGCCGCTGCCTGCCGTGGGTCAATGAAAGGCCACCGTGGGTCTTGACAATTTTTCTTTTTGTTGAATTTCTTTTTTCCTTTTTCTATTTTAATTCAAAAGTGAGACTTCAAAAATTAGTATCTCCCCCATTTTAACTCCAAAAATTATAAAAAAAATTTCTAAAAAAATTTTAATTCAAGATCTTGCTAATGGCATAGGTCTTGTTCAATTTGGAGTTCATTTGGGTATTCTTGTGTATTTATTGGCTCTTTTGCCTATTATGTCTTTTTCCGGTAAGTTGCCCGCGTAGAGTTCAAGAACAAGGCTACCCGGACACTCTTCCCTACACAAAGGCGAGTCAATACTTTGATCATATTGAGCCTACATTTTATGCAAATTATATTCTTTTAAAATAGCAAATTGCATGCTTTAATTCCTTAATCAAACAAATGTTAAAGCTTAAGGTAGTTAATACCCATTTGAAGATTAACTAATTATTATGCCATCCTTGATAACTTGAATCCCTTAAATTCTATTGTCACCCTAGTAATTATATGGTAATACTAGCTATAGGTTGTACTTAAGCGACATGCTAGACTTGCTTAAGTACCGAGAAATTAAAATGTCCTAATCATCATCATTTCAAACATAAAATGATTTGGGCAGTCATTGCGGGCAAATGACTGAGATGGTTGAATTGTTGTATTTTTATTTCTCAAAATCCCTAAAATTTCTATTACCCTATCTAGGCGGATGGAGAGATGGATGGTATAATATTGGGTGTTAATGTAGCCTAAGGAATGTTATTTTGTGGATGGAATATGGAATGAACCGCCCAGATAACCCCTAAGGACTTAATCTTGTCATGACCTCCCGTGTATAACAAGTACAACCACAAGTCTGCAACAAACTGCGACTTGACTTAGTACATTTATTGAATCCTAAAAGTCATCTCACCGAGGGAAAAGGGCACAAGCTCAGGTATGTCGGGCTTGAGGGACACCGAGTCAAGGGTGAAGTTTGTCGGGCCGAGGTGTAGCCACGCCACGCCGGCCACGAGGTGGACATCCTGCAACGATGGGCGAACTCATATGGGTGAGACGATGGAAAGGACGAGGTATTTAGAAAAGTTATTGTGACGACTTCTCACTACATGACCAAGGAATCATGTAGGTAACGTTAATCGCCTCTTGTGGGTAAAGTGTACAATCTCCGCAGAGTTATAAACTGCTTAAACAAATTGCCTACGGTCAAAGGCGACATGGGAACTTAACTTGAGTTAGTTCTATTTCAAAAATCCTTGTGGGTGGTATGAAAATTGTATGGCTCACCTAGCCTCAATTTGGTTTTGGCCTGAGTTTTGGACTGATGTTAATATATGGGGTTAGCCCCATCAAATTAAGCATATGGCGAAGTAACCTCTAATTATTAAATAATGCACAATTACTCTCTTTATCAAAATGCAATTTGTTAAAATGCTAAGTGCTAGGAATTTTGTAATTATAATAATTGAAAACATTGCTTTCGCAAATAAAAGAACCCGAGCCATCCTTGTAAGCCTTGCATGTATATTATTGCATTGTGTATTGGCTCGCGAGCATGGAAGTTGTGCTCATCCTCGCTCTTTCCCCCAAAACTCTCAGAAGCAGGAAATCCTGGAGATTACGACTACTACGAGGATCCAGAAGTTGGAGGTCCAGGAGTTGGTGAAGCGTAGTGTATTCTTTAGTTGTTGTAGTCTCGCCCCAGTCTAGCTGACTCCGTTGGTTCTTGCGTGCATCCTATATTATCTGAGTCTTTAGGTAATATTAGACGCACCCGAAGTTTCGCAGCCGCTGTTCGTGGAGAGATGTGCTCACCCCTTTGCTTCCGCTGTCGCTTCCGCTTTTGTTATGTAATCTTTTGGTCTGTTCGGCCCATATTGTAAAACCTGACCTGACGCGGTCTATGTAAACTCTGATGTGCTAATTTAACGAATGGTATGGTTCTACGCCATGTATGAATGATTCAGCAATGTATCTGTGAGTGCTATCTACTGATCGAGGGAATAGCACAGTGCTATCAGCGCGGATTCTGGATTGAGAAAATCTGGGTCCGACATCATGCCAATGTGCAAAACCAGCGGCGGAGTAGTACCTCGACACTTGTCGGATCAATTGTTTTGGGGGTGTATGTTTAGTGTGGGCCAAATCTTTCGAAATCTGTACAACATTTTCGGATTTCGTTGTTTTTAGATGAACTCTTTCGAAATCTGTACAACATTTTCGGATTTTGTTGATTTTAGATGAACTCTTTTGCGGTGCACTCAATTTAATACGACTGTCCATTCTTTTTATCCAACGATTCAAATTGGTCAGAATTTCGTTATACTACACCTAGTAGTATTAGTAGAATTCCGATATGGTAGAATTGTAACTGTCTATATGGGGATCGCATGACACACTAGTAGTATTTTCAACCCTAATTGAAAAAGTTCATAATACACCCACGAATAAAATTATAAATACAAAGAAAAATCTATTATACCCTTAACATATCAATTATCGGACTTAATTTATACTACCATCATATATTAGTATAATATACAGTAAAACTTCTCTTTTAGATACGACAGTTTTCTAGAAACAACCTACCCACCCATGCACCTCCGCCCCCTTGCAAGACGACCTACGTTTGGAATTTAAATTTAAATTTACACGAGCAAGCACGTGTAATTCGAGTGCATCCGAGGAAGCCAGAACTCATCAAGGTTTATATAGCCTGGGATTTGACACTGGATAAGACAGGGATGCATATGGGATGTTCCAACCTCAACTGTTCCTGACAAAAGAAAAGAAACAAGAAAGGGGGCAAGAGAAAAGGAGGAGAGGAAAATCAACTGGAGGCATGCATGTGACCATATGCGGCGTCGACATGAACACGAGATTTGGATTTATGATTCGCACCTTTCTCCCTGTGTCGTTCACATTCACAGAATCACAGGGCAGAAGAAGCATCTGACATTCAAAGCGATGGGCTCACATGAGCCTCCCATCATTCATTGTTCTTCCGGCGTGTATATGTCCCACTCTTCGCCTTGTAAACTAAGTCGCAATAACTTGGGTTTTCAGATGATATAGTATCCCCATACATACCTCGCCGGGAAAATCGAAAACATGTCAGCTACCGCTGGTTTGCTGAACCCTGGTTGGAATATCAACATTTGGATCAACCACTACAGAAAATGAATATATAAGGGCTCGATCAAAAATCAAGATATTTGATCGGGCCCTTGATCTTGCACAAATTTTGCTACCGATAGATCCCAATATAGTTATGATCGACAACAAGTATGTTAGGCATCGCAAAACTCATATGTATTCAACTTTTTGTGTGTGTGCGTTCCAGAGAGGCAATAATGTGCGAGTTTTCTCCGGGAGCAAGGCCAACAGTTGGTATCAGAGCTTCATGCTCTCCTCCCTGTGAAGATGTTGCGAGACGGCTCGGAGTCTCCATCGGGTACTTGGAACCGCGCTGAGGACGGCGCGAGCGACAACAGCGATGGCCGCACACTGGTGGTACCGCCGGCGAGGGAGAGAGTGTGACCCTCTAATACCTCATGCCCGCGGAGAGCAATTATGGGGTGTGGACGGTGAAGATGAAGATCATCATGCGTGCGCAAGGAGTGTGGGAGGCAATAGAGGACGAAGAATTGGTCGATGAGAAGAAAGACCAGATGGCTCTCGCTGCCATGGTCCAAGCCGTGCTGGAGACCGTTGTAATGGCCATATCCAAGAAGGAGACGACAAAGGAGGCTTGGGACATGCTCAAGGAGATGCACGTCGGCGAAGACCATATCAAGAATGTGCGTGTTCAAACTCTCAAGAGGGAGTTTAAGCGTATCTACATAAGGGACTCGGAGACAACCATTGAGTTCGCCTTGAAGGTCACCACCACGGTCAACGAGATACGTGCTCTCGGTACCAAGATGGAGGAGAGCGTCGTCATGGAGAAACTCTACGTTCCATCCCCGACATATTCCTACCCATTGTCTGCACCATTGAGAAATAGGGCGATGTATCGGCGATATCGGTGATGGAGGCCATCAGACGCTTAAGGGCGTACGAGGAGAGCTTGAAGAGGTGGCAACGTGACAAGGAAGAAGGAGAGCACCTGCTGCTCACGCGCGCCGAGTGGGAGGCCAAAGCCGCCGAAGAGAAGAAGAGCGGCGAGGGCAATGGGAGCGACACAGAGAAGAATGGTGGGTGGCGGTGGCCGTGACTGTGACTGTGACCGACGGCGACAAGAAGAAGCATCGCAGAAAATTCGACAAGTCGAAGATCCAGTGCTTCAATTGTCGGGAGTTTGGCCATTTCGCGTCTGAGTGTGATGAGCTGAAGAAAGAATGGGCGTATCTCACCAACGTACAAAGAGGACGACGAGCCGACTCTCCTAATGGCTGTGGCATGCGAGCATGCCACAGACGTCGTCATGATGAAGGAGGAGGAAGAGGAGGAGGAGTGCTTTAATTCGTCCACCATGTCGTTCTTGTCGGCCACGTTGGCGGTGCAGTCATCGTCCCTGCTGCCAGTGCTTAGGAACGCGGTGTAAGAATGGTTACGGGCAACTGATCGTGCAAGCCGGATGTGATCGTTCGTGTCCAAGAACATTGCTTTCTTTTGCAAAGGGACCCGATCACGTCGCATCGCAGCTACCTGAAGCGGCAGCTGTCGGAGTACAGTGACATCGCTGTGGACCTACCGGTGGGCCTCACGGCCGATGTGTTCGTTGCCGCCGTCGCGTCCTGCTACGGTGCCAACGTCGCACTGTCGCCGGCGAACCTCGTGACGGCGTGGGTGTTGGGACTTAATCTTGACAAGTAGTATTTGCATCTATGTGTTGGATGCTAGTTAAGTGATCAGCATGCATGTTAGTTGTGTTAGTGTATGTAGGTGCATACCACAAGACTCGGTTTGTAAGTTGTTGCTCCGAGCGACAGTCTTTTAGCTGCATGGAGTTTTAGTGCATGAGAGTAGTGGTCTGAGCATTCACGTCTGCAAGTGTCGGGTCTGTTTAGTTGGCCGAGTCTCATGGAGACGGTGCGTGCGTTGAGGGGTTAGCTGCATGTACGTGAGTTCTGGATTGTGGTTTGTAATGCGGCTGTGCAGGTGCACACGTTGTGTTAGCTTGTTGGTTGGTCAGGTTGTTTAGCGTAGGAAACGGTATAGTAGGTTAGGCTGCTCCCAATGCGCAGTATCTTAGTGCAATTTCTTCCTGTATGCACTACTACAAAACAGGCTATAGTAGACACCCCATCACGCACGGGTTAATTTGAATCCGCTCTGTGTTGGGTCCGCTGGCGCTGCATTTGCTTTGCCGCCTATCGCTGCACGTTCTTATTAGTAATCGTCATGATAGGCATATATCATGCATTTATTTATGTATAGAACCGTTAGAAATATCACGCATAGCTATATTTATGAACCGCTCAGGATAATCTTCCATATCACAGACGGTTTATGAATAGAGCCGTCAGGATATGTCACGCATTTGCCTCGTACATAAACCGCTCTGTGATAATCTCTCCGTATCACGCACGGTTGATAAAGAGCACTGCTCGTGAAATATCATAGACGGTTTTATTCATAAACCGCTCAGGATATATGCCTATCACGCATAGCTCATATTTTGAACCGCTCATGATATCCTCGCGCTATATATACTGAGTACCCTCGCTTCTTCCCATTTGAGCCCTTTCCCGATAAAGCCCATCACACACGACAGAGAGAGAGAGAGAGGGGAGGAGAAGGAGAGGAGAAAGGGAGGGAGAAGGAGAGGAGAAAGGGAGGGAGAAGGAGAGAAATCTAAGAGATCGATTGGTATTTTCGCCGTGAGCTCCGAGGGTAACAATCTTTATAACCCAATTGAGATATTGTAGAATATGCTAAGCATCGCGTATAAGAGTCAAGTGGAAGTGGGTCCTTCCATAGCATCGGTAACCATACGTGAAGAGGGAATTGTGCGGATTTCAGATTCGCACTAAGGAATAATAAAAAGCACACAAAGTAGTAAGGAATTAATCCCATTATTAGGAATGCAAGTATTAGCTATTTTGAACAAATCCCAAACTCTACCCTTTAGAGCATCCGCAATTTACGTGCTTAATTAGCCGCTCAATGGCTAGATTTGATGCTAGGAACCGATTCCACAAGTGGAAGCTGCCTATTCAAACAAAACTCTAGGAACCGATGCAAACTTTGTATCCGGATGTAAGGGAATAGAATAATATTTTTCATTGGGTGGTTGGAATAATATTAAAGTTCTGTGAGGGGAAGGAAATGGAGAGAGAGAGCGTTGAGAGAGATTTTATTAATCTAATTTGACACTATATATTTTGTTACATATGTAGCGAGATGGACCGAAATCGATGTATGGTGTGAACCGTGTGAGTCAAGAGTACATTAATGGCGTGGTTGCTTTTAGAAGAGTCGCGAAAGGTGATATGTTGAAAAAGGGATAAAATTTATGTAATCGTCCATGCATTGATTGCGATAATCAAGATGTTTACCAACCCGCACAAATAGAAGCACACTTGATTCAAGGGTTTCAAAAAGGGTATACATGTTGGACCACCACGTGAAGAGCGACAGAAGTTAGTAATAACGACATCGCCGAGGAAGTCAACGATATGCCTGATGTCAACGATATGCCGGATGTAGATCGTGCTTTTGATGAGGATAGATCACACGATGACAACTGATCAAATGCTACGCGATGCGTAAGAGAACTACAGTGAGAGAGAGCGCTATCGGAGGACTCGTGAGACCTTTGTTCCCGATCGCAAGCCGAATATACAAGGTTGTCAACCGAGATTGAACCGCTAAATTAAAAGCAAGCAATGGTTGGTCCGATAAGAGTTTCACGGCAAGCAGTTAGGTCTCCTAGCGACATTCTTCCGAGGGAAACGTGTTGCCCAACACCACCTACCAAGCAAAGAAGGTTCTTTGTCCATTGGGAATGGAAGTAGAAAGAATACATGCATGTCCGAACGATTGTATCCTCTACCGAAAGAGTATGCGACATGCATGTATGTCCTGTGCAAAGCATCCCGATAGAAGCGCCGAATCATCGCTAGGTTGAAGCAAGGACCTCCTCGCTAAGATGTTGTGGTATCTGCCGTGATCCCACGCTTGAAGCGCTTATTTGCGAACTCAAAAGAGGCAAGATTGGTGCGTTGGCACTCGAGAGGACCGTAAGAAATATGGAAAGCTAAGACACCCTACCGATTCGCTGGAGAAACTTCGATCGAGCTTCAAGATTTCGGTGCGTAACCAAGGAACATAAGGTTAGGTTGAGTATGATGGAATGAATCCTTTCGGTAACATGAGCAGCTGACATAGCACTGCCCGTGAATCTATGCATGTACAACCTTCCTCCTTGGTCGTATGAAGCTAAGTACATTTTGATGTCACTACTTACCTGGAATGATATTGATGTGTACCTAGCACCATTGCTTGAAGATCTTGTGACATCGTGGAACGGTGGTGCAGTATGGGATGCGATAAACGAGAGAACTTCACTTTACACGCCATGTTGTTCTCGCACCATCAATGATTTTCCCGCCTCGTAACTCGTCGGGCTTTAGTACAAAAGGAGCCAAAGCTTGTCCGCACCGCTAGATGCTACAGAGAGTATATGGCTAAACAACTCACGCAAAATCGTATACGCGCCACCGTAGGTTCCTTCCTGTGAGTCACCCATACCGAAGATGAAGAAACAATTCGACGGAAATAAGGAGGACGGTTCAGCTCCAAGGGCTTTTAGAGGGAAAGATGTCTATGATATGGTTAAGGATATCGATGTTGTGCTTGGGAAGGGACGCCAATTAAGAACCCGTCAAGAACATCCGAAGAAGCGGTCAATTTTGGGACTTGCCTTATTGGGAGCACTTAGAAGTTCGCCAACGATCGACGCCATGCATGTAGAGAAGAATGTATGTGATAGCTTGATTGGTCTCTTACCAACATTAGTGGCAAAACAAAGGATGGTGTTAACGCACGGCGAGACTTGGTCGATATGAACATAAGGACCGAGTTGGCACCGCAAGAGATCGATACAGACTAACGCATTCCCCCCTTTGCTACACTCGCCCAAGGCCGAGAGAAATGAATCGCGCGAGCTTGCATGGTGTGAAAGTCCCGTCCTCGTTACTCGCTAACATTAAGAAACTTGTTTCTATGCAAGATTTGAAATTAATTGGTATGAAGTCGCATGATTGTCATGTGCCGATGACACAAATGCTTCTCGTTGCAATTAGGGAGTATCTTACCAACAAGGTCCGAGTGGCAATTTTGAGGTCGTGTTATTTCTTCAACTCAATTGCTCGTAAGGTCATCGATCCCCAAGGACTAGATGCTCGCAGCCGAGGTGGTGACGATTCTATGTCATCTTGAGATGTATTTCCTCCGTCATTTTTCGATATCATGGTCCATCTCATTGTTCACCTTGTGAAAGAGATAAAGATATGCGCCCGTGTTCCTACGCCATATGTACCCGCTCGAGAGGTACATGGGAATTCTCAAGTCCTACGACGGAATCGATCTCGACCGGAGGCAGATCATCGAAGGTTATGCAACTAAGAGGTCATTGAGTTCTCGCGAGACTATATGGCTCAAGTGGATCCGATAGGTGTGCCTCTATCTCGTCATGAGGAGACTTGATGGTATCGGGACCATCGTAAGGAAATCAATCACTCCCGACCGATACATACGCCAAGCCCATTTCATGGTCTTGCAACACATGACCGGTGTCCCCGACATCGACGAGCACAAATACATTGTATCGCCAATGTAATCCAAACCGGCCGGAGGTTTGGATCATGAGAGAGCACAATCGCTTGTTCAACGGATGGTTAAAGGTGCGAATCATCGGAGGTCATCAAGTGATGATACATTGCTATGGTTGGCATAAGGGCCACAATTTACAATTGTCACATGGCAAGGATATGACATAAATGGGTACACATTTTATACGATACTCAGATAGGAAGAGCACACCCGTATCAAATGTGTCCGATAGATGCATTCAAGACCGATGGGCCGAGGAGCTCGTATTATGGGCAAATAGAGGAGATATGGGAGCTTGACTACGTGCTTTCAAGATCCCCTATTTCGCGCCACTACCGTGGACCTTGAACGTGTCGGATACAAAGACGAACCATTCGTGATCGCTAATCAAGTTGTTCAAGTATTCTATGTAACCGACTTTAAGCAAATAAGAAACGCCACGTAGTTCTTCATGGAAAAAAGGATTGTCGGAGTTGAGAATGTAGTGGGCGAGGAAGAATACAATAAATTTGACGAGTTGCCTCCTTTCGAGATGGCATCAGCTCGAGGAAGAACCCAAAGAGGAAGCTAGCTATATGCGCGCTTCGATCATCATGAAGGGCTATATTTTAATTAAGAATTTAATCCATTGTAATTAATTTATTCTATAACATCATGTGTTATGGACTTGTAATCTATCATATATTTTGATATTGATGTCAATGTGGACGCTCATCGAATCGACAATTGGTTTTTAAGTAAAATGTGTTATGAGCTTGTCTTCATATATACTTGTCACTGTGTTTTGTCATCTCTCATATATTTTGATATTGATGTGAATGTGGATGTTCATTGTAATTCATATATACTTGTCACGTGTTCATTGTAATTGATAATTGTTCGAGTTATCACGCATAATGCTTCTAATATAGAACCGTCGTGATATGAGATTATCTCGCATTTGGTTGTATTTCGTAACCGTCGTGATAGCTCGACAACACGCATTTGGCTCTATACACAAACCGCTCGTGATATGAGTTTATCACGCATGCTTTAAATACCGCCGTCGTGATATGGAACGTATCACGATTTGCTATTAGATAGAGCCGTTTATGATTACTTATCAAAGACGGTTTTAGTAAAGAACCGCTCGTGATAGCCTCTTATAAGGTGGGAACCGCTAGGTTTTCTCACTCGCCCTTCCTCTCCCGCACTTCGAGTTTATCGCGCGCTCCTTTGCCTACTCTAGGCTCCTGCTCACCGCCGCCCGACTCGACATCGCCGCCCGACCGCCGCGCCGCCCGACCTCGGCGCCGCCCGACTCGGCGCCCGACCGACGACATCGCCGCCCGACCTCGGCGCGCTCGGCCGCTGGCCACCCCACCTCGGCCCCGACTCAAATCGCCGCCCAACCTCGCGCTGCCTCCCGATCACGCGCGCCCTCGACTCGGCGCCCCGACTCGACACTCGCGCCTCGACTCCGCGCGCCGCGCCTCCGACTAGAGGTAAAACTTCCCTTTGGGTAGCTAAGCTATGTCTAATGATAGGATCCTAGGAATTGTATGAGATGTTAAAAACCAACCAGCTAAGTAAAATTTGCAAAAATGTACCAAAGGTGTTGCACTATTAACTACCAACAAACAAGTATTGGGAAACACAAATGCAAGATAACATACTAGTTCAGATTTGAGTAGCAACAACTCATACAGATTATCTTTGTTTTATCTACTTGTAGTTTCATATAAAGCAAAAGTACTCGACTGCATTTCTCAATCATATGAAAGTCCAAATATTGGTTGTCAACATAGAGCTGCCTACAAGTCTACACATTCTCAAAGGAACCGCTAGCCAAAGATACCAAAATACAAACAGAGTGATGATTCATCAGAATTTGGCAAAGCAGAGCATAGAATTGCTTTACCATCCCATCTCCATTTAAACCACAGTCCATCAGGGAAAAATTTGACCCCACCCAAATAAACAAAATTTCCAGTTGGTAGATAGTAATGCAGATTGCCATCCCAATAATAGGTCACAGGTTGGAGTGGACATGGGCAGCTATGTCTAATGATATTTGTTGTATGAAAATTTTAGATATGACATACATATATCATATGCTATGGTATAATAGGAGTAGGCTAAACATTTAGCCTCCTTTTGCATTTCACTAGCTACCCTTGATGTAATATGTACCATGTTTGATGGTGTTTTAGTGTTGCATGCTTTTTTAATACTACATAGGATAATTCAATCATAGAAAAACGTTTCCATCAGCTGCAAGTTGTTGAAATTGTTCGCTCCATGGTCTTTTGCCCATCTTGCTCATTTCATGGACCTCTGTGCACTACTAATTAGTTTATGTTACTTTTTTTGCCTCCTTTGTATATGTAAACATCCAAGCTCACTCTTAAGCTATATTGAGTACTATAAGGACTTGCAATATATAGATATTGATGGCACCATATATATTTGTCGTGTTTTCACATACTTTGAGCTATAGCCGATCTCCACGCCCAAAATAGATTTTTCAGATTCATCATTGCTATTGCATGAGTCGATCTTATTATCACGGTGTTTGCATAAGTGCGCACTATATTAAGGTTGCTTTATAGTAATTACAGATATACAAGTAGTGCATGCATGCTCTCTTCTATTTATCCTAATCCTGTAATCCATCTAGCCCAATCCCGCACTTCGGTCTTAAACAACTATAAAACCTTCAAACTCGGATAAATAGCTTACGTTCTACTTCCTCTGTTCAAGAATATATGACGTTTTGGACATTGACATTGTCTCCAATATGTACATTTGACCATTATTTTTGCTCAGCCGCGCACGCTGCCTTCGCGACGGTTTGTTTTCTTCGGTGTGCTTAACCCTCGGCCCTGGCCTGGGTAGTAATATATCTCAAACTAATTATATAGATAGCAAGTAAGCGAGATGGCAGAGGCACCATCTTCCCTGCCGTCGCCGACGCCGACGCCGCAGATGGCAGAGGCACCATCTTCCCCGCCGTCGCCGACGCCGCAGACGACAATGACACGAAAGCGAGATGGCAGAGGAGAATCGAATATGCCCGTGGGCCGATCGTCATCACGGAGGTTAGTGAGTTTGGGGTCCCTCTCGCCCCAAGAGCTCGGGCCGCAGATTCCGACCATGTGTGGATACTTGCAAGGAAACGGTCCCCATCACCACACCAAGGTGGAAGGATCTCGACGAAAGAAGCGAGAGACGCGCCGTGGACAGAACTATTACAAAAGTTCACTATCCCGTATGCATATGGCACGCGTGGAACGGACGGCGATGCTCACGATCGATAAATCGTGGAGGTCGTTCAAGAGCATTCTTGTCACGGCACGTGAACACGGTCGACGCCCTTCGCGAAGTACGGATTCTTGACGCAGGAAACATGGGACGCCTTTGTTGCTATGAAGATGACGCCCGAATTTAACGAGCAAAGTGCGGCACACAAAGCTCTCCAGACACGAAACACTCATCCGCACGCACTCGCACCGCCGATACGTGGGAAAATATGATGAATGGGCGGCGCGAGGACAACGCGCTTCTCGATGTCACGCACCGCTCCTAGCCCGGTTAAAAGCGAGGCAAAGTCTCGCCTTCGGAAGCATCTCTTTCACAAACCCGGCAGACGAGGAAGTGTCTCAACATTTGTAAGTATGTTGAACTACCTAGTTAATAACTCCATATATAACTTCATAGTGTCTATAATAACATGATGACTTCTTGCAGCGTGAATTGTCTGCCCAAACTTCCCAAGGCTCCTTCCATGTAGACAGGGAGAAGGATATACTCTCTACGGCCCTGGGAAACAAGGAACACCTGGGTCGCACGCGAGGTCTTGGGGTTACCGTACCATGGAGTCATGGATTCGCAGACGACTACTGCACGTACAGGAGTAGGAAGAGATCTAAGGCCGAGCGTGAGGACCGGTTGGTACAGATGATTACTGAAAAGTTTGAAGGAAAGTCGCAAGCATTGCAGATCAAATGAATCAACTCTCGCCCGCCGCAATGCAAGCGCCTCGTTAATTTGGGAGCTAGTCCCGCCGACATCGGAGTAGCGCCGCGCCCACGCATACTGGGACATGACGATGTCCACCACCGATAGACGAGATCAAGGTAATGTACATCTATGGAATGTAGCAAAGATAGACCTATAGGACACCTTAGCTAATTGCGTATCGTTTTGTAGGAGCCGACGACCTGCAAGGTCGTAGTGAGGTTAGTTGGGTCCATTTCTATTGAGGCCGCGGGATGGTGCATCTATACCAGAAGGGGCGATGCAAAGACGGTGTCCAGTGACGCAGGTTACGCCAGTGGTGGAGGTGGAAATGGTACATGAACATTTCATGGCCGTCCCACCGATATTCGCCCGAACGAAGAGATCACAACACTAGGGATGCCGTACGCTTTATCCAAAGGCCCAAGAAGGACATCGCCCCGACCCAAAGAGTGTCGCGATCTCAAAGACGACCATTCCTCTCAACGGACCCTCCATGACTCCACCTCATATTTCGCCGTATGCCACCTTTTCGCCCTTGGAGAACACATCGAAGGAACAAGAAAAGCGTGTCACCAGATGATCGGGTCCCGAGTCGCCTCGCAAGAAGACGCGCCAATGCTTAAGACCAAATCGAATCGACGGCGCGCCCTCAAGTCCGGCAAGTCGGAATATCCGAAGTACATCCTCGAAAACCGCTGTGCTCCCACGACGATTAGGGCGCTACCGATATGCTTGTCGGGCTTTGCATGCCTGGTACTTGGATAGGACCCAAAAGGAGGGGTGCGATACTCGAATCACCGTCAGATACGAGCATAAGCATTTCTTCAACGGGACGAACCACTTTGTCGTGGGCTTCAACGACCTATATGACCTATTCAACCTCGTTGGCCTTGACGCCTCGCTTCTACGATGTTGGACATTGTAAGTGCATACAATCAAATTCTACATTCACGTAATACCGATAAATATCACAACTCATTTCTTATGTACGATACATGATGAAAATGTCCGGGTCGAAAGAACCGGTGGGTTTCGACCCACATGTGATATCATTGCAAACCATCCAAAGACTCGCCCTTCGCCGAGAAATACATAACACAGGCATTGCTTCGTCGCAGAACACGAAGTACATCGTGGTGCCCTACAACCGTGGGTAAGTGTCACTACTTGCTCTACTTTATACGCAGACGAACTCGTGTTTAATGACTATAGTGACATACATGAGTAGGTACCATCGATCTTTTAGTCATCATACCAAAGAGGAACCATGTGATATACCTTGATTCCCTAATCCACAACAACCACGACTTTAGCATTCTAGGAGGAATACTCATGTGTATGCTCATTTCCTTCATACATAACTCTATTTTAGTCTTCATTAGTTTGAAATGGTCGAGGATAACTTTTGGAATCATGTAGGTCGCTCATCGACTATGTTGCCAACAAAGGAATATACGATGGAAAGAGCGCCCAACTAACACACAGACTAAATTTCCAGACGCGCTTATAATACGATAATCCTATATCATACTTCATAATAACGATCTCGAATCGATATATGTAATTCTATTTTTGCAAAGGTCGCCAAAGAAAAAATGATGAGTTATGTGCAATCGCTTGCCATCATATGGAGCAAATCATTAGAGCTAGGAAGAAGGATCCCGAGGTTTGTGAATCTCCAAATAATTATTTTCTAATTATAAAATTAAATATATATGCATAACACTTTACTCTTGCTAGCGCATGTGGCTTGAATATAGAATTAGATGGACTCCTTGATAATGAGATCAAGTAAATTCGAGGGAAGCTCATGGCTTTATCATATCGTAGATAATTAAGGACACCGAGAATTTCACTCACGATCGAGCGCATCACCCCGCCGACACTTCTCAACCACCGCAAACAATTGACTCAATTGTAATCCAATTTATTTTGTAACAATACTTGAACAAATGTGATCTTTTGTAATTTAACTCCACCTCATATTTCGCCGTAGGCCACCTTTTCGTTCCTTGGAGAACACATCGAAGGAACAAGAAAAGCGTGTCACCGATCGGGTCCCGAGTCGCTCGCAAGAAGACGCCGCCAATGCTTAAGACCAAATCGAAATCGACGGCGCCTCAAGTCCGGCAAGTCGGGAATATCCGAAGTACATCCTCGAAAACTTGTGCTCCCACGCAGATTAGGGCGTGCCGATATGCTTGTCGCTTTGCATGCCGGTACTTGGATAGGACCCAAAAGGAGGGGTGCGAGCATCGAATCACCGCCGATACGAGCATAAGCATTTCTTCAACGGGCGAACCACTTCGCCGTGGGCTTCAACGACCTATATGACCTATTCAACCTCGTTGGCCTTGACGCCGCTTCTACGATGTTGGACACTCTAAGTGCATACAATCAAGTTCTACATTCACGTAATACCGATAAATATCACAACTCATTTCTTATGTACAGATACATGATGAAAATGTCCGGGCTAAAAAGAACCGTGGTTTCTCGACCCACATGTGATATCATTGCAAACCATCCAAATGCACTCGCCCTTCGTCGAGAAATACATAACACGTGCATTGCTTCGCACGCCAGAACACGGTACATCGTGGTGCCCTACAACCAGGGGTAAGTGTCACTACTTGCTCTACTTTATACGCAGACGAACTCGGGTTTAATGACTATAGTGACATACATGAGTAGGTACCACCGATCCTTTTAGTCATCATACCAAAGAGGAACCATGTGATATACCTTCATTCCCTAATCCGGAACAACCACGACTTCAGCATTCTAGGAGGAATACTCGACAGGTATGCTCATTTTCTTCATACATAACTCTATTTTAGTCTTCATTAGTTTGAAATGGTCGAGGATAACTTTTTGAAATCATGTAGGTCGTTCATCGACTATGTTGCCAACAAAGGAATATACGATGGAAAGAGCGCCCAACTAACACACAGGACAAAATTTCCGGTACGCGCTATAATACGATAATCCTATATCATACTTCATAATAACGCATCTCGAATTGATATATGTAATTCTATTTTTGCAGTGCCGCCAGCAAAAAAATGATGAGTTATATGCAATCTACGTTTGCCATCATATGGAGCAAATCATTAGAGCTAGGAAGAAGGATCCCGAGGTTTGTGAATCTCCAAATAATTATTTTCTAATTATAAAATTAAATATATATGCATAACACTTTACTCTTGCTAGCGACAGGGCTTGAATATAGAATTAGATGGACTCCTTGATAATGAGATCAAGGACATTCGAGGGAAGCTCTGCGGCTTTATCATATCAGAGATAATTAAGGACACCGGAGAATTTCACTCCACTCCCGACCGAGCGCATCACCCTGCCGACACTTCTCAACCACCTGCAAACAATTGACTCAATTGTAATCCAATTTATTTTGTAACAATACTTGAACAAATGTGATCTTTTGTAATTTAACTCCACCTCATATTTCGCCTCAGAAGACCACCTTTTCGGTTCTCTTGGAGAAGACATCGAAGGAACAAGAAAGCGTGTCACCGTATCGGGTCCCGAGTCGTCTCGCAAGAAGACGCCGCAATGCTTAAGACCAAATCGAAATCGACGGCGCCCTCAAGTCCAGAAGTCGGGAATATCCGAAGTACATCCTCGAAAACCGCTGTGCTCCCACGCAGCATTAGGGCGTGGCCGATATGCTTGTCGCTTTGCATGCCCGGTACTTGGATAGGACCCAAAAGGAGGGGTGCGACATCGAATCACCGCCGATACGAGCATAAGCATTTCTTCAACGGACGAACCACTTCGCCGTGGGCTTCAACGACCTATATGACTTATTCAACCTCGCTGGCCTTGACGCCGCTTCTACGATGTTGGACATCGTAAGTGCATACAATCAAGTTCTACATTCACGTAATACCGATAAATATCACAACTTATTTCTTATGTACGATACATGATGAAAAATGTCTGGGCTAAAAAGAACCGTGGGTTTCTCGACCCACATGTGATATCATTGCAAACCATCCAAACAGACTCGCCCTTCGTCGAGAAATGCATAACATGCATTGCTTCGTGCAGAACACGAAGTACATCGTGGTGCCCTACAACCGTGGGTAAGTGTCACTACTTGCTCTACTTTATACGCAAGACGAACTCGTGTTTAATGACTATAGTGACATACATGAGTAGGTACCACTGGATCCTTTTAGTCATCATACCAAAGAGGAACCATGTGATATACCTTGATTCCTAATCCGCAACAACCACGACTTCAAAGATTCTAGGAGGAATACTCGATGTATGCTCATTTCCTTCATACATAACTCTATTTTAGTCTTCATTAGTTTGAAATGGTCGAGGATAACTTTTTGGAATCATGTAGGTCGCTCATCGACTATGTTGCCAACAAAGGAATATACGATGGAAAGAGCGCCCAACTAACACACAGACAAAATTTCTCGCACGCGCTATAATACGATAGTCCTATATCATACTTCATAATAACGCATCTCGAATCGATATATGTAATTCTATTTTTGCAAAGCACACAAGAAAAATGATGAGTTATGTGCAATCTACGCTTGCCATCATATGGAGCAAATCATTAGAGCTAGGAAGAAGGATCCGAGGTTTGTGAATCTCCAAATAATTATTTTCTAATTATAAAATTAAATATATATGCATAACACTTTACTCTTGCTAGCTTGTGGCTTGAATATAGAATTAGATGGACTCTTGATAATGAGATCAAGGACATTCGAGGAAGCTCATGCTTTATCATATCGTAGATAATTAAGACACCGAGAATTTCACTCCACTCCCGACCGAGCGCATCACCCCGCCGACACTTCTCAACCACCGCAAACAATTGACTCAATTGTAATCCAATTTATTTTGTAACAATACTTGAACAAATGTGATCTTTTGTAATTTATTTTGGGTAATGATCGATTCATTTGTCGACAATTGATTATCTCGTGATGTATCTTTTTTTTGCATGCTTGTTTTCAGAGGGCATGGCTAGCAATTCTCGAGGCTAGCCAAAAATCGAAAAAATGTAGTTAGTTTAATGAACTATCACGACGGTTTTTTAAAAACAATCGTGAAGACGCAGTATCGCGACGGTTCTAAATAAAAAGCGTCAGGAAGTCGAGTATCACGCACGGTTTTACGAAGAATCGCTCGTGATACTCGACTTCACGCTTGTTTCGTAAAGAACCGTCAGGAAGAGAGTATCACGCACGGTTTTTACATAGAACCGCTCGTGATACTCGACTTCACGACGCTTTGTGTCCGTAACCGTCAGGATATCGCCTTCGCTGCACGTTGTTGATAAAACCATTCGTGATATTCATATCACGCACGGTTTCATCGACCGCCTGTGATAACCACTGCTATCGAGACCATTTTTCCGCACGGTTCGGCAAAACCGTCGTGATGACGGCCCAACCGCTGCGTGATGGCTTTTTCTGTGGTAGTGATGAAGAGTGTTAGGATACTATCTTTTCAATACATAGTTTCTTATGGTGTAGTATCTTAGGTCCTTTTAATTAATTAGATGTAGAATCTCAAGGAGATGATGTGTACAAGATGGAAAGGAGTTAAATTTTCTTGTCTATGACTTCGAGCCAGAGCAGTCTCTTATTTAGATACTGCAACAATCTCTCACCTCATTTAATCTACTGCCATCTCAGCACTTTGCCTATATGGCACCCTTAAGATACTGACTAGGGTGGAGCATTAGTGAACCAAGTGTTTGGTGCGTGAGTTAAATTGCGAGGTGTACTAGTAAGCTAGTTGAGTCCAGTGAGTTGAATAACAGAAGTGTGTTTGTGTTCTTCTCCAACCTCCAGTAACATGAGTGTATTTGTCTCTTGAAAGAGATAGAAAATACAAGAAAGACAGTGAGAAATCTTGAGAGACTTCTGTTAGCACAACGCTATCGGACCGCTAAACAACGTCCAATCACGGGTCCGCTAAACGAGCGTCAAGGCCTCAGGTCGTTGGCCCGCTAACCCACAGATCCAACTACAGAGCAACAACCAAAGGGTCCTCACACCTCGCTCTGATACCAAATGTTGGAAATTATTAGGATAGTCCCACATTGGCGGCGAGGTAGCTGGGGCTGGCGTGGCATTGCTCGTTTGGTGCCTCGAGACGCTCGTGATGTCCGGCGGAGCCGACAGCAGGTGGCTCGAGGACGTGGCCGCGTTGCCCATGGAGGAGTTCCACGTGGCCGCGAAGTAGTAAGATTAGTCGCGGAAGGACTAACGACCCCGAGGTAATCGTAGCAAAGCTTACGACTAGTTACTGATCGTAGGAAAACTTACAACCAGGAGGTGATTGTAGAAGAACATACAATCACATAGTAGTCGTAGGAAGACTTACGACTATGGGGGTAGTCGTAACAGGGCTTACGACTACTTAATTGTCTTCTCCCTTAATGCTTTAAGGGGTATATGACGTAATATTTACCCGTATTATTAGATCCTTGTCAACATGAATTTATAAACAAAACTCGAGTCATTTAGATTTAAAACGTTGGAGAACAAACTCTCCAAGTTTGACTTGAAAGGAAATTCCAGAAAATTTGAAATCCCTGACAAGTGGGTCCAGTCTATTTTTCATTTTAATTTTTAATTTATTTTCTTAAGAAAACCCTATGGCTAACGGGTCCAGGTTTTTAATTTCTTTTATCATTATTTTCTTTTCTAATTATTTTTAGAAGGTTTAGAGGCTGTGTTTTAGACTCTCAGCTTGGATGGCAGGATGTACAGTTTAGAGTTTTAGCCTTGTAAATTTTATTTTTATTTTTATTATTTTTATTATATTTTTATTATTTTTATTATTTTTATTTTATTTGCAAGGCTCTCGTCTCTTGGACTATAAGGAGATTTCATTCGTAACCTACCCCAACTTGTTTGAAATCAAAGGCTTTGTTGTTGTTGTTGTAATTATTTTTATCTAGGAAAACTCTAACATCCCAATTTTATGAGTTTCAAAACCTTTTGAGTAGTCTTAGTCGTTGGAAAAATTCTCCAAATTTTATTTGGAGTTAATCAAGCTTAAATGGACTTTCAAATGTCAAAATGATTTAATGTGACTAAATCTGAACATCTATTAATTCAAAAATAATTTTATTTGAGTTCTTTGTGCTTGGAATTATTTTCTTGATTTTTCTAGAATTTTTCTGAGTTCATTTGCTATTTTTAATTTGACATTTGTATTTTCTGGTATTTCTAAAATAGAAAACCTATTTAAAATCTCAAAAAAATCTTTGGGCTAAAATCCTATTCTTTAGCCCAATCCTATTCCAGAGCTAGCCCAGTTCACCAGCCCATTCCCGCACGCGGCCCACTTCTCTCTCTCGTCCCTCGCCGCACTCATTCCCACCTGCTAATCACACACGCGACGTGTGCGACGTGACTGCGTGTCAGACCCCAGGCGTGGAATACCTGAAGACCCTATGTGTATTCTGTGATAATCCCTGGATCAATAGCTAGCACACACATTCACAACATTTAGTATTAACAACCATACATTCACATATACAAGGTAAAGCAAAATAGTACTTGACTTAAGCGATTATAGTATTTACATTACAAAGGCCAACCGACCAAATAAGACTTAAGTACCAGAAGTAACAGAGTAACAAAAATAGCAACAGAAGTAAAAGTGATGAGAGAAAACAGATTTCCAGCTACGTGCCCAACCATACCCAAAGGCAACCGATAAGGAACAAATCCTAGATAGTCCTATCACCGAACCCTCCGGTCTGGGTGCGAAGAAAGCGTCGTCTGGCGTCGAATCATCTTCCAACTCTAAATAACAATATAAGCAAGATTAAGTACTTGTGTACTCAGCAATACTTGTAGTGTATCGCAAAGTTTATATAGATGCAAGGCTATCAAAGAGAAGGCTCTATTCTACAAGTTGTTTTGCAATAAGCAGATTTTTATTTGCAATATTCATATGTAATACTTTGCAACAGAATTTGAAAGAGCATTTTAAATAGATACTGGACAATAATAAGTATTTGAATAATCCAACAATAATATCAACTACATGGACAATAATAAGTATTTGAATAATCCAACAATAATATCAACTATAGCTCACAGTCTTCCTTGGAAGCAAACAACATTTCACGTTCTGCCATGTTTTCTCAAATAAATCACAAACCATTTTCCACACTTTCCTGATTAAGACAATTTTTTTTTTTGTGAAAACCAAACTATACCCGGCAATACTACACTTAGCATGCTCATCACCGCAAGCACGACTATTACAATAAATTTACACTCTACGAGGGGTACAATTTTACCCACAGTACACAAATTCTCTAGTTTGTTCGGCATATATCTATGCCACCGCTCACTACTTTAGGTAAGCAGTCTAGAGCACATGTCGAAACCTTTATATCATCTAGCCCTAACATTGCACTTAGCCCATCGAATGTTGTTCCTCACCGAACCCAGGCATACTCGTCTAAGTGCTATGTTTATTGTCACTTCGCCCAGGTATCTCCCAGTGAGGCATTCATCGTTATGTCAGCAATCAAACATGCTCGCACCTCTCCTGCCTACCTCTCATGCAAGGCTAGATCTGGATAACTTATTTAGCCAAGGCCACCCCATAAATGGCACTATGGTTGCACGCTTACTCTTTGGTCAGATATACCGGCGTACGGTCCTTAATTGACCCGAGCGAGAATCTCCCCCTATCTACTAGTGAGACTCCTTTCCCACATTTTTAGAATATAATATAACTCGCCCACGTCCAAAACTAGGTTTTGCATTTTGTTGTTATACCAAAATAAAAGAGGCACACCCCTCTAGACATTTTCACAAATCTCCTAAATTCACATTTATCATATTGTCCTTTAACATCTCTTTCAGAAAAACTATCATTCTGGTAAGCATTCGTGCGATAACTCACACTCCAATTCCCAAGTTGACATTATATATTGTCTAATAAATTCCCAAGTTGGCATTATATATTGTCTAACCCATAATCTAATGGCTACAACAGTAAGACATCAATTTCAAGGAGATATATGCAGCAAATAGGAATTACCACTACCGATTTCCCAGACATGGCAATTTCATATAAAACATACACGCATGCATAATAGGATTTACAAAACAAAATACAATAAGTAAAATACTGGGATCAATATGATCAAAGGAGATGCTTGCCTCGCTTATATTGTTCAGAGAAAGGAGATGCTTGCCTTGCTTATATTGTTCAGAGAGTGAGGTCGCTTGATCGTCGATAATTTTGCTCGTGAACTCCAGCGTCTATTCGAAAGAACCAAAAATAAAGCACAAATGGAGAAATAAATCCAATAGAAAGCAAATCCAAATATCTTTGCATATTATTATAGAGAATGATTTTATATGAATTAAGCAAAGGATTCATTTAATTCCTAGTTCATATGTAAAAGTTATTAGATTTGCTTCGACTTGTTGTCAATTTGTTATTGTTTCATTGGAAGTGTCTTACCATCTTTTATTAACTCTCTCATTGACCAAATGCTACTATTGCTATTATCAAAACCATGGCATGTGGTTATTGTTGTTTAGTTAACCATGTTCAAAAATCTTGACTCATAATTAACTTTACTCTTTGAGATTAGATGTTAATGGTTAATTATCTCAACATGATTTCCTGTTTGTAATGGAAATGCCTTGCTCAAACTCCTATCGGTTCATTTGGTTGATAAATGGCTACTTAAGTACTGCCAAACATCTATAACCACTAAACTTAGCTATTATCATGTGGTTTGAATTTTTGAAGCTTCCATTAGCAGGTTACTGCTTGTTGTTCTCAGATGTTTCTATCCTATTAATCCCTTGCCTAGACAAGGCACTCTTTGATCAGTTAGTTCACTTACCATTGGTTGTTCACTGTTGATTTGAAGAATCATCTTTCAATACTAGTTCTTATTCTTTTAGCCTAAATGCTATTGACTGAGCCAAAGTCACAATCTTATATATTTCCTTTGTATTTAACATGGCATCAGTTCACTGTTTGGTTTTGCCCAACAATAATTGTTTTATTCAAAGGTTGGGTTGTCGCTTGATAAAAGTTCAAAGGCTAATTGAATCAAGACAAATTCTAACTACCCGTGTTAAGCATGTTATCATCCCACCGTCACCTCTAAGCATTCTCGATTTTCTTCATGTTCAAACATCTTGTAAAATGAATTATTTTCCGATCAATAGTTGCCAACTAACCTTCCTCCAAATTTCATACTCCACATTTGTTAGTTCTCTTGAGTGGCCTAGGTAACAGCTTATAACATTTGGTAATAGAAGTTGGTTTGTTTTTAGTTAACCTGTAATTACCTCGCTTAATCAGCTTATATTACTTACTAAACACTCAATTCAGAATGGACTTGCTACCGGGTTATCCTTGCTAGCACCCCATTAATTAGCTTAATTCCTTAGGTTCTTATGGCCTAAACAAGGCAAATCTGTCCTTATAATTCAGCTTGACAACAGCTTACTTTCTTCCGACAATTCACCTCAAATTACTCTTAATGTTCACCTTAAACTACCCTCTACTTAAGCATGTAAATCGAATTTAGCATCTAGCCCTGTGTTAACTACTCGGTGCACCCATTACCTAACTTCGAACTAACCACTTGTACTAGCAATGTCATGAGATTAATGTCAACTCAACTTTTCTACTGTGTTTTTCCTTTCTGTTTTATATCCTACAACATGACATTTTTCTAAACCAAAGTGCTACTAGCTAGCTTCCTTCAACTATTAGACTCATATTTGTTAATACCTTTGGGTGACCTAAAAGGCACATAAACCGGTTAGCATTTGTTGGTTTTGCAAATGAGTCTCACTAGCAGCTCAACTTCTCTGCTCATCCATTTTATCAAAGGATCTTGGTGTATTTGAAGTGTCATTATCAGATCTCCTAACTCATTCAATTATCTATGTGTTAATCGAATTTTTAGTGATCAATTAGTTGCTCAACAGTTTTAAGAACCTACCGCGACTAACAGAGAGCACACAGAGTTAAGGGCCGAGACAGGAGGCTCGCGCTTGAAGTGTTGATCGCGGTGGTGGAGCGGTGGTGGGACCGTGGCGATGGCTAAAATGGAATTGGGGAGTGGAGGCGACCATGGGGTGGTGGAGTTGAGGCTCTGGCGACCGTGGTGGCTCGGCAGGTCACGCAGCCGGTGGCGTGGAGGGGAACATGGCGGTGGCGCTGTGTGTCATTGGGGAAGAAATAGGGGAGCAAGAGCATACTTAGGTACCGGAGCATGATGAGGTGGTCGGAGGGAGCCGATATGGCGGAGGCTGGTCGGCGACGCAGCCGGCGGCGGCAAGACGGAGGCCCACGGCGCGGCGACTGGGAGGTAGAGAGCACAAATTAGAGGTAAGGGACGGTAAAGTGATGCTAGGAGATGCTCCCATAGGGAGGAATTGGAAAGGGGTCTCCGGAGAAGAAGCGCCGAGGAGGTGGTGGAGTTGGCGTGCGAGTGGAAGACAAAGCGCGACCGCTCCTCGGTGGCGATAGCTTCAAATTAATCGAGGAATTGCCTCCTTGTGTGTGAGGCGCAGCGAACGCGCTTGGGGACGCACGAGGACCACCGCATGGCTGCAACAGCGACGAGCGGCTCGGCTGGTCCGAGAGTGGCACTCTGAGCTTCGCTCGATTTGGAGCTCTGAAGGGATGAAATTGGAGATGGGTGGTGGAGAAATGGAGAAGAGGATGTGAGGCATTCGGTGCTTGGCTTAAATAGGAGGAGGCGAGCGATCGCTAGGAGAGCCCGTAGGCAAGGGGGCGGCAAGCTTGGGTGCGGCGACGGAAGGCCAGCAGAGCATGGGCGCGACGGCAAACGTGGGTGCGGCATGGGCAGGAGAAGTCGTGGCGCACGGCCAAAACCAGGGCGTGCAAGCGCACTGGCGAGGAGACGCTACGCGCAAGGGCACGTGGCCATGGAGTCGCGAGCGACATCGCGTTGAGCGCCGTGGAAGAAGAGGATCGCCATGGGACCCACCGTCGAGAAGAAGGTGAAGGAAATGAACTTCCGTAAGTTTTTAAAATTGGCCGAGAGGTTGAGGGAATTATTTGTCATACAAATATGAGTCTAAAAATTATGAAACTTTTAGGGGAAGTTATTCACATAGTTTATGTGAGGACCCCAGTTTATTTGACTTGTAATGCTTAACCAACCACCTGACCCTAGCATTACAAATCAAATAAACCAAGCCTCGAGATATACATACTTCCCAGAAATGCAGTATACATACCCCTTTACAAAATCATGTATCAATTCCATTCTAAACATAGAGTCCAAAGCGACAAAAATTAAACAGGAAACGAAAATACAACATATAGTTAATACAACGAAAGGCCGACCGGCCAAAAGATAAACAACTAACTAAACGACAGCGGAAGCAGAGTGCCATAAGATGCCTATAAACCAAAAGCCAATCAGTGTGCCTTCACCCACAAGACAACCGACCGGACCGCCAGCCTAGTCGTCCCACACTCCACCGTAGTACAACTCACAAAAGTGAGGCCCTTGGGGCTCACCTTCTTCCTCTGCAACAAAAATATTAAGCAAAGCCAATGAGTACAAAGATGTACTCGCAAGACTGACGTGTGGACTAGCAGACCTATACATATGCTACATGCAAGCTTATCTGGTGGAGGCCATATGTTTCATTTGCACAAAGCCAACTTTATTTACAATAATGTAATATAGTTTAAAGACAGATTTGCAATTCATTAATATTGTTGAAATAACAGCGGAATAAAGATAGATACAAGTAACCACCTAGAAGTGACTATCACAATAGCCACCACAACATAGCACGAATCCCTGATTCGTACCACCCATCAAGTTTTAATTAAAAGGTTGTAGTCTAACTCTTGAAAAGCTTACCCAAGCGTGTCCATAACCTAGGACGAGGCTATTCGAATAGTTTTAACCCTGCAGGGGTGTACCAATGTACCCACACTTCAGACCGCCTTTAAGCCACAAAAGCACACTACCAAAGGTATGCCGGCACGACTAAGTCCTACGAGACTTTTTCCAATATTGTGTGTTAACTACGAGCCGCTCGTATGGATAGAAATCCATACGCTTACATGGTAAAGCCGAAAAGACAACTACCCACTCAGGGTAAAGCTTTTCGGACAACTACCATGCTCCCAACACCATCCCTCCTGCGACCCCCTGCGACTCGGAACCAACACACGCCAAAGTACTAGGTCAAGAGAGGTCACATATACTCTAGTGTGGTTAGCACGCAAAATTGCCTGGATAACAGGTACTCACAAGATGTTCGATCCTTAATTGACCTGGGCACCATTCCAGTCACACCCAACAGATGACACCAACATACCGTTGTGCCCAAGTCTAAATCATTTTTGTTTTCATTTTTAGTTTTGTAATTAAACATAGCACAAGCTGAAACATAAGTAATAATAATAATTTTATGTGATCAGGATCATCGACTAAGTCGATGATCGCCCAATACTACCGATAGCTAAGCATGGCTAAGCATTTGGACCCGTAACCTACTAAGTGACGAGAGCCCATCCAACGAGCTCTAATCACAGCAAATAACCTAGGCTCAGGTAGTAGAGAACAATATTTTACCTACAGGATATGCATCTACATGATTTAACTAAACATTTAAACCACAACGTAGCAATGCATACATACAAGTTGAAAACAAGATATTAGACTTTAAAATACTGGGATTAACATGATCAAACTGCTTGCCTGGCTGCTGCTGCTCAATAATCTCAACCTGTTGCAGAGGATCACTCTCGATAATACCAGAATCGCCGCAATCTATCGATCGAGCAAAAAGACCAATAAGAACGAATAACACCGATAACAACTAGAATTTTATTAACAACAAAAAATGCACAAAATTCATACAGCAGGAAGACAATGATCTAATAAGATTTTAGAAACAGATAACAATTTATTTGGAGATATGAAGAATTTTCTAGGAATTTTCTAAGTTAGAAATACATCAAAACACCATTTAGTTATTTATCAAAATTTTATGAACAGAGATATATCTAAAACCTATTCTGATAAATAGTACATTAAAAATGAAAATTTACAAAATTGGATTCACTCGATTTGGATCAAAATTGAATTAGATATGAATTTTCTAAGTTTAAATGAATTATCAGTGCAAAAGAAATACATTTCGGAATTTTTAATAGCGCTGTGAACTTTTCCTACCGGCACTCAGTCGACCCATGGTCACTGACCGATGGGGCTGAGCGAGAACCGCTGACCAGGTCAAACTTGACCCAGCCGGCGCCAACGGCGACGTCGATAACGCATTTCACGAATACGCTTTGAGTTTATGCTAAGCGTATTCTAGAAATGCGCCAGCTCGTCCGACAACGGAGGAGCTCCGACCGTGACTTCGCCGGGCGCCTCGCCGGTGAAAGAGAGCTCGACGGCGCCAGCTAAGGACAAAAATGGAACCCTAACGCTATCGCGCACCCGAAGACACTGGCGGTCAGGTCGGAGGTGATCCGAGGTGATGGCGCGACGGCGAGGGGCGGAGTACATACTACGGCGAAAACGGCAACGCCAAACCGGCAATGCTAACCGTGAAAAAGTGAGCTCAAAAGCTACCCTAAGGTTCTCTGAACTCACCAGAATGACATGGTGAGGATGGTTCGGCCGGAGATGAGCTGGCGGCGATGGACCGCGGCGGCGGTCAAGGGGGTCACCGAGGAGGGAGCAACCTGAGAAAAAACAGGAGAAGAGAGAGATGTAGATAGCTCGGGTGAGTGCACAAGATGGTGCTTGCGCGAGCAATAGCTCTAGGACCCAACTCACCGGAGATGAGGACGAAGATTCAAGCTTTCGGCCGAGGAAGAGGAAAACTGAAATTCGACGGCTCCTGCGAATAAAACTCAAAATTAGTTGAGGGGAAAGCATAGTGGGGAGCTGGAACACGAGATGACGCGCAAAGGAGAGGGCGAGCTTCACTGGTTGTGGTGATGACACGACGGCGGCGACACGGCCGTGAACCAGAGCTGGCGCACTTCCTTGGTTTGAGCTCAGAGTGAGCAATGGATGGTAGGAAATGGCTTTATGGTGTCCAAAGGAGGAAGAGGGAGCTCCGGGTGTCCTTAAGTAGAGAGAAAGGCGGATAAACGCGAGAGGAGAAGCTCTCGACGCCGATGCGCTCGGGAGAAAAGGCAGCGAGTTGGTGAGGGAACCGACGGGCGTTTAATGCCGCCCAGGGCATGGGATGGCAGCGGACGATGCGGCCGAGGTGATGCACGCGAGAAAACCGGGAAGCGGTGAAAGGACCGCGAGGCGAGGTGGCGCCCATGCATGTTGCCGGCGGCACTCGGCTCTCAGTCGCGAGGTAGGTGACGACCTGACAAGAGGGGCCCGCCCGTTAGCGACAGCGACAAGGCGGCGCGAGCCGAAGTCTGGTGCGGCACAAATAGATGGTTTGACTCGATCAAGAACGTGTCGATCGTTAGATCTAGAATGGACGGTCGAGATTCAGCGATGCAATCGGACTGGTCGAATAGTTGTGCGTGTGTGGACCGTGCGATTTGCATCGGACGGTTGACAGCCATTGGGCTCGGGCGGTGCAGCTAGGCGGTGCGGCTAAACCAAGCGGCGCGGTCGGACTCGAGCTCGAGTTGGGTTGGAGCCCGACAAACAGTGATTTCAGATTCTAATTTTTAAAAGGATGAGAAGATTGGGGAATTTTTAGAGGTATCTCCAAAGCTCCAAAAATTCCGAAATTTTTATGGTAACTTCCTAGGACAGAGAACAACCTTGTGTAATTTTTCTAGGAATTTTAATGCAATATATTTGCCTCCAAGAAATTCACAAGCTACTGACCTAGGGGTTTGACCAGAGTTTAAACTAGTTTGACTTGCTCTTTTGAAATAGCAAATAAAATCTAAAAATTGTGAGATTTTTTAGAGAGGTAACTAGGATGATCAAGATGATAGGAAAAATATTCCCAGAGGATGATCACACATTTAGGGTTGAGAATTTGTTGACAACAACTTCCATCACAAGAACAAGGTTTTAGAAAATAGAAATTGCTAGGGGAAAATCTTAGAAAATTTCCAAATGATTTCATGAGGCATCAAAAGTTTTAATTTATCCTCATAATATTACATTTGAAACACAAACCCTAACTTAGGGCTGTTACAATTTAGTTCATACTATCATTTTTGTAGAATTTTATTTGTAACATATTTTAATCTAAAAATATTTTAATACCCTGTTGGTAAATGTATATATTGGTATTGTTGGATTTTAGAAGAGTTTGACAACATGTTTTGAATACTTCTTATTTTATTGACTGTGTAATTTCACCAAGGTTGTATTTTTAATTATCATATTATGTTTCAGGTTATTTTCATTATCAACTAGGTTTGGATTTTTGTTTATCATATTTTATTTCAATTCATTCTGATCCTTAATTAGTTTTGTATTTCTATAAAGATTCTTAAATTTCTTTATTAGACAAAAAGTCTTACAAATAAATCCAGAAAAACAATTGTAAATAAAATTCCACAAAAAGTTTTAAAAAGACCACATTTTCATATTTTTGAAAATAAGTCCAATTTCAGGATGTTACACTACGCTCTAGCCACCGTCGTTGATGTGTGGGGCCCACCGAAGTACTGTTTATCATCCCGACATGGACTCCTTTCTCTCTCCTTCACCGCGTTGTCGCCGTTTCCGTTTAGGACTCTGCCTCCTGAGGCTATTTAAGGCCCCGAGGATCTTCATTTTTCGCACCCCGAGCCGCGCCCTACCTTTTGCCCAAGCCGCCATAGGTCGAATTGCCGCCTAGCGCTATTGTCATCGTCGTCTTCTTCAACGCTGGCCGAACGACTTCATCTTCACCACTGTCGTTCCAGTGCACCTCATCGTCAGTGGGTGCCGCCTTTGGGATCGCCTCGACGACCGCATCCTAGATCTACCCTCTCTTTCGCCAGAGCACCACCTGAGCTACTTCGTCGATGAGCCGGAACCCTAATCTCCGCTTCGACCTCGCCGCCATCAACCTTCGTCCACCCCCGGCCGCCGCATGTACCTCGATGAGTTCGTCGTTGTCTTAGCTGTCTAACGAGCACCACCGTTTGCTTCGCCGTGGCCACTGTCACCGACGACCTTGGGTTTCCGAACCACCGTCGTCATGAGCTTACGTGTCAGCTCCACCTCAGCGTTTGTGCCTGCATGTCAGCCGAGTCGGCAGCCCACTTGGTAGACCTGCACCCAAATTTCAGATCCAATCCCAAGTGGACTTGGTACACGGCAAACTTAGCCACTGCCTTGTAGGTCCCACATGTGAAATCTACTATTCCATAGACCCGTGAGTCGTAGACCAGTAGACCAGAGCCGTGGACTTGGTCCATAGACCAAGGGTACCACATGTCAGCCTCTGTTTCTTATTTTTCGGATTTTCTTTTAATTCTGAAATCATTGCTGACGGCATGCTGATGCAATATTTCATAATTTCCTTTAGAAAGAAAATTCTGAAAATTCATAATAGTATTTTCTTTGTCTTTTTCTTAGATTTAAATCTTCTGAGAGCCCGTTCTTCCTCATACGAACTTCAATTGAACCCATTCAACTTGCTAAATTCATCTAAATTCAGGATCTACCTTCCTGAGATTTTTATTTAGTTTTTGAAGTTTATTTATTCCTCTATTTTGTATTTATTTAGTTCTCACATTCGTTTGCGACTAGAAGTGGATATTTTGGGAGCTTTTGAGGAATGAGGAGTTGATCAAGCTCAAGATCAGTACCAAGACTTGTTTCAAGGTAAGTTGTACATTTGACCATGTTCAACCCAGTTTTTCCAAAATTACCTTAATTCAAATTTTTGCATTATACTTTAAGTATTTATTTAAATATTTTGGGATTAGCTATACACCCATTTGATTATATTTACTTTTGCATATTGTATTACCATGATCTTTTATCACCTTAGCTTGGTTAATTATTAGTTGGTATTATCATAGCACCAACGTGGGTTGGTTAGACACGAATAGTCTTCTTAGCCATGTAATGGGTTATTGATATCATTTTGAGTTGCAAGATATAAACTTAACTAAATGATTATGGAACATGTTATGAAAAGACTGTGTGTTGTATGTTGTTACTCGTTGATGGCATGTGATACACTTAACCAATAGGTTGGGAAAAAGATTTAGACTGAGGGGAGTGGATAGGATTGTGATATGATGGATGTGTAATTGGGAAACGGGAATGATGATTAAGTAGTTAGAATTTAGCAATCTGGCCTTGGTCAATTAAGGACTTAACTTTGTGCATTATTGAGCTGAGCCACAACTGTACAACCACATGCTTGATAGGACGGGCCTAACTTAGTAAGTTGTGGAGTTTCAATATTGACTACTCAGGTAGTAGGTTAGTAATTAAGGTTAGTAATAGGTGGAGGTATGGACTACTCTGAAAGTCACATCTATGGACAGTTTACCGTCTCCAGGTCCAACGGTGTGCGTCGGACCAATGAGTGAGGTTGGGGTCGATAGTATTGCACATCAGGAGAGTCAATTGTTAGGATGAAATATCATAAATGTTTTGTTATGATTGGTGCTAGCTACATTGGTTATATCGTGTGGGTTGTACAACCTCTGTAGAGTGTTAATCAATCTATTCGAATAGTCGCATCCGCGGTCATGGACTTGCTCGGGGATTTCACACGAGGGGTAGATTTTCATAAAACAATTGGAAAGGGACAGCTGTGTGGGGAAACTTATGCAGTTGGGTGAAATAATCTGATTAGGATATGGGAGCTTTGTGAAAATACTTGTTAAAATTATTATTGTATTTGTTTCAGATTACGCTTTCAATCTATTATTTGTATTCGATTACAAATGTTGTTTTATTGCAAAATAACCATAGAATTTATTTTCTTTGGAATAAGCCATCATCTATATTTGCATTCTGTGGTACAACTTGTTGAGTACTAAGAGAATTCATTCTTGCTGCAATCATTCAGCTGAAGTGGAGGAATCTCCACCCGCTTTTGAAGAGGAGCTATACGAGGATAGTGATTGCTAGGTTTTGATCCTAGTCGGTTGCCTGTGGTAAGTAGATGAGTTTCCGCTGGTGTTGCTTTCATTCCGCTATCGTCTCTTTTATTTAGTGCCAGCCCTGCGTGGCTTAATAAATATAGAATCGACTAAGGTCACAATTGTTATTTATTAATCAAGTTAGTCGTTTATTCTTATATTCGTCTTGTGTGGAATGATACTCATCTATGTTGATACTGTGTGCACTAGAGTGATTATGGACTAGTGCATTATACACATAGGGTCCAGATTTGCATATTTGGATCCCGACAAAAACCCGAGAGACTGACAGGTAGAATAGCAATCCATATGGACTTGATCCACCCTACTGTTCATGGGCCAGTGGGCCCACATGTCAGCGGCTTTAGTCTACAGACCAGGTCTATGCACATAGTTTTTAAGGGTGGGGCTCACATGTCATACACACGTACATTAACCTACGGCTTAATTAGATTTCCTAATTACCGAGGGCCCTTATTTCATACGGACATAACTACTAACTATTGTTAACTAATTATGGTTAACTTAACTACCTCGGGCACACACGTCAATGTCTCTACACCGTCGTCTTCCTCTCGGGCTAGAGGAGAGGACAGAGCTACCATGGTCGAGCTCTAGGCGAGCTCAGCACCGGCGAAGGGGGCTCCAGTGACCACCCACGACCCACAAAATGGGTTGCGGGGTCCAAGGCAACCCTAACGACTGCACTGTGTGGCGGGAAATATATGGACCGCGGTGATATCTCTATGGTGAGGTCGGCAGCGACGCTACTGTGCATACTAGCATCTACCGAGTGAGGCTACAAACTACAACTAAAGGTTGGAAACACCAACTACAGGCTAGTATGATGCTTAGGGTGCTCTAGGTGCTTAAGAAGAAGTGGGATACCGAGCTCTCCACGGTGGCCTGTGGCGGCGCTGTGGTGCTACGGTCGACTAGGCTCGACATTGACTATCCTACCAAGTTTGCGAGATGAAGGAGCGCATAGGAATGGATGGACTCACCCGGGGGCCAAGTGAGGAAGGAGATCGATGGTGGCAGTGAGGTGACGTGCTTTGGGCCAGTGATGGGGATGAAGACGCATTCATGTGGCTCTGATGCACAACAGGGATGAAGAAGGTTCGCGTTATAGAGAGGAGGTCGATGCGACCAAGATGCATGAGACATCGGAGGTGGGAACTGACCTCAATGACGGAAATGGAAAGGCAAATCCAACAGCCGAAATTGGGGAAGACAGCTCGCACGACAGAATCCTTCTCTACCTGGGATGGGGAAGAGGGGCAAAGCAGGGAGAAAGCATAAAGGGGGCTCAACAAAGAAGATGGTGCGCTCGGTTGCGGCTTTTATAGAGGGGGATCCGGAGTGGCTGAGGGTTAGCATGGCATGGCACGGGCACCCGAGCAGAGCGGCATGCAGAGGTCAAACGCATAGATGGGATGAAGTCGCAGCGGTGTGAGAGACGGCTCGAGGCGCAGCTACAGAGCTTGAGGTGGTGCCTGACACGGCTCTAGCTCGCACGTCATGTGTATGGCGCAATGGGTGAGAGAGGGTGGGGGAGAAGCATAGTGCTTCTCCTGCGTGGCCTGACAGGTAGAGCCAGGACCCACTTGTCAACGAGTGCTCATGAGAGAGAGAGAGAGAGAGAGAGAGAGAGAGAGAGAGAGAGAGAGCAGGTTGGGCTGCAGCTGCTGCTGGGCCTCGGCTTGTTCACGGGCCGCTAGGCGGAAGGAAGAGGGAAGTGGCAGCGCGATAGGGCGCTAGACTGGGCCGCGGGAAGGAGGGAAAAGAGGGAAAGGTGGGCTGACTCGACGGTTTCGGTTGAGGGGGAGAGAGGGAAATAAATGGATTTAGAATTTTGTTTTGTAATTTCAGGATGTTTTGCACACAATTAAATTTGTAGATTTTTGCAAATCCAAATTTGAGGCCAGGAAATTATTTTAACTTCTTAAATTGCAAGGCAAGGCTTTTGGAAATTCTTGAAATGCAACAAAAGTTTTTAAAATTTAGGAAATTTTTAATCTGGACCAAATTTGGGTTGTTATGACAAACTTCCCAGCCATTGCAGAAGAGCACCAACTTGAAATCCTTAATAATAGATGAACATGAACCACAGTTATGACATATGCGGTCCAACTAGAGAGTGAGCTTCCGAAAAGTCTTACATATTATGCTGTTATGATCAATTTGCCTAGCTACAGCCAGGACTTAAGAGTTGTAATTGTCAGCCCGCTCACTAGTGTCTATGACACGAACACTCGAACGCCTGGACACAAACACACACATGCACTCTGGACAGTAAACAAAAGACAACAATATTTGGTGCTACTAAACTGTCGTAGCTTTTCATTGGTTTTCTAATCGATTTATACATGCGTGTAAGAGCCATTTCATGTAGCATCAATGTGCAGCAAAAGCCACGATCCAATGATCCTGCAACGTGTAACATAAATGCCTTTGACTGCTATTCAGCCAGCGACTCACGACATCATGCATGACTGACATGCAAAAACAGAAACATCAATGCTAATCAAAACAAAAAATGTTTCAAGAAATTAATAGCAGCAATAACAAGTATCAAGGATTATTCAACAAACACCCCCTAATCCTTGATGCTCTTTCGACAATGCCGATCCTTGTACACAGCTCCTGGAACTTGCGGTCGTCGACGTCGTTGGCCGTGTCGCTATTGTTGTAGCTGACAAACCGTGGCTCCTCCAACTTCTTCGTGTAACGGCAGCCATAGCTCCGCGTACCAGCAATGTACCGAAGTATATGCTTGATTGCCGCACGATGCCTAGTGTCGCACCCCGACCGTGGTGGCACCGTGCGTCGGCCGCGCTGTGCCACCGGCCACTGAGCCGCGCGCCATGTGTGCGCTCCCGTGTATGGCCCTGTCGGCCTGATGTCGGCACTTGCCACGCCGCCCGTGCGGCCCGACAGGCCGCTGGGCGCCGGCCTAACGTCGTGCCACACGTTCGCGTAGGCACCGCGCCTCGCACCTGCATGCGCCTGTGCGCCGCGGTTGCCCGCCAGCCGAGCCCGCCGCGCCGCGGCGCCCGCGCGCACCTCGGCCGCCGCACTGTCCGCGTTTCACGCTGCCGCCACACGCTGCCACACGCCGTTGGCTTTCGCATCCGAGTGGCCTTGACGCCCCATGAACCGCCGATCATGTTGCGCCAGTCACCATGAGTCGTCGCCGCACCGCTCGAATAGGCAGACCGCCTATGCAATGCTGAGGGTGAGCACATAGAGCCGGTTGTGAGTGTGGTTTACCCGAGCAAGTAAGCGACGCTGCCGATCGTGAATCATGAGCATGCCGTTGTTGATGTTAATCTTGTTGCGTTCGAATCAACTCTGTGTTTGCTTCATCTCAGTTTTTACGTTCTGTCAGAATAACCGAACTGAACTTCATTCAGTTTGTAGTCCCTGAAGTTTGAAGTATGCGCAGAACTTCAGATCGTGTGTGATCGTGTCTTGTAAGTATTGTTGGTCCATGATCCGAGATATCAGGATCATGGCCGAGTCTCAGGTTGTGTAGTGGCTAAGAATCTGGACTAGAAGTTACCAGTCTGCGCGTGTGTGCGTATTTTGCATTTTGTCTGTTGTCGTATTTTGTCAGACTATTGTAGCCATCTGAAACTGAGAAAAAATAACAGAGAGCAGAAAACCCGGTGCATGCAGTTAGCACCAAAACGTCTCTGGTTTCATCTTCGTTCTGATCTTCGGTGAGTTCATCTCGTCGTGAGTGTGTGTCCACTGAGTCACGTGTGTTGTGGGAGAGCAGTCTGGGACAACATTTGGTATCAGAGCCGAGGGGAGTGTGTAGGATCAAGGATAACCGACTAGAGGGGGTGAATAGGAGGTTTTTAAACTTTTTCACAAATGTGTGAGTTAAGCTAATTAACAATTTAATCTAAACAAGTTATACTCCTAGCTAAGCAATACAAGCACAAAGATCAAGCTAGAAATATAAATGCGGAAGAGTAAAGACTAGGAATAACCACAAAGAGACAACGATGTTTTCCCGTGGTATCGAAGACTTGCCGGTCTTCACTAGTCCACGTTGAGGGAGCTTGAACCAATCAAGCCGCTCCACCAATTAAGCCTTTCTCGATCACTATTGGTTGTTCTTCCTCCACTCCGAGATGGTGAACACCAAACCACTCACAATATGGGCACCGGGCCTCTTCACAATCTTCTTGAAGAGATCACCGCAATCACCGCTAAGCCGCCTAGGAGTTCGCAAAACTCCAAGAGTAACAAACCAAGACCTTCGCTTGACGACACTCAAGTGCAATAGGATCAACTAGAATGATGAATGCACTTTGAAAAAGCTCAACAACCTCTCAAAGAGTGAACAAAATGAGTTTGAGGAGTTGAATGAATGCACAAGGCTCTAAAGATGTTAAATGTGGTCTAGCACCCTGTCCTTGAGCAGGTGGGGAAGTATTTATACCCCCCAACAACAATTAGAGCCGTTGGAGAAGAAAAACCTACTTTTCAGCCATATGCGGTACTACCGCCATGCAAGGGGCGGTACTACCGCACTTCTCCAACCACTACAGCAACGGCTATAACAGACGCATTAAATGACCTGACATAGCCGTTTTATCTGCCAGAGCGGTACTACCGCCAACTGACGAGCGGTACTACCGCAGAGCGGTCATACCGCAAGGTGAGTGCGGTACTACCGTTTCCAAAGAGAGAAAAAGGGTGCACTCTGGAAAAAACATACCGCTTCTCATTCGGAATAACCGGCATGCGGTAGTTCCGCTTAACACCGCGTACTACCGTATATCGGTCATACCGCATGAACACCGGCGGTACTACCGCTTAGGTTTTGGCATCGAAACCGAAAAGAGACTCTCAGAAAAACATACCGCCAACTAACGATCGGAACAACCGAGTGCGGTAGTACCGCATGCACAACGCCGTACTACCGATTGTCCCGACAAGGCACAATTTGATTTAGAGAGAGAATCTTATGCATGCATGATCCTAAATTGATCCATAAAGCACAAGACATGCCTTCAAGCTACATGACATGATCCTCTTAATAGTACGACATTTAACCTATAATCCGGTCTTCCATCTATTTCTCCTAAGACCAGAAAAGAAAATAATTTCAAACCACTTGTACCTTATCCTTGAGTTGTACTTGATCTTCATAGAACTTTTAGCATGCATCTTCAAGATCATATTTTCCAACGGGACTAGTCCTTGTAAAACTCAACAAACCAATAAGTCTCATTTTCACATATTATCATAAATTACCAAAACATATTTTTAGGGGCCTAGATGCTTTTCAATCTCCCCCTTTTTGGTAATTGATGACAACCTAGTTAATGTGTGAGAAGAGGAGTTTTGAATATATCCAAGATTGTGAAACAAGTGTATATTCTTTTGATGACTTAACACAAAGAAAGCTCCCCCTAAACATGTGCATGAAATAGATAGAACATTTTGAGAGCACATGAAGAGAATTATGACAAAATTTTGGCAGAGTTTCTTTTAACTTGTTGGAACCGAGAAACAACTTGCAATGATAAGGAATTGTCATATAAGAAATTTCAGAGAGATAATATCGCATTTGATAATTAAGACAACCAACAAATTCTCAACAAGGTAATATTAGGATGAAGTCATTACAGCAAATAATAAAACATCAAAAGACTATAAAGTCCGACACCCATAATCCTTAAAGCTACTTTCACTTCTCCCTTTGGCATCAAAATACCAAAACAAACATCAAGCACTGGATCCCGAGGGGAAAAGGCGCGGATCTCGAGAGCAGGAGCCAAGCCACTGGAGCCGAGAGACTGGGAAACAAAGATGAGGCGACGACGCGTGAACCGTATTGGAGACGAAGGACGGGAAGAGGTGGAAGACGC
This sequence comes from Ampelocalamus luodianensis, assembly GCA_036346255.1. Taxonomy (NCBI): domain Eukaryota; kingdom Viridiplantae; phylum Streptophyta; class Magnoliopsida; order Poales; family Poaceae; genus Ampelocalamus; species Ampelocalamus luodianensis. The sequence continues at coordinate 20,639,557 of CM070638.1, read as the reverse complement.
TGCTCCATAGAGTCAATCGCTCTGTCAGACGGCAAGTCTCGTTGTTAGTCTCACTGAAAGTCTCAGAAGAACTGCCTCATCTCCTGCCGAGAGACTTTCAACCGCATCGATTATTAAGAATGAGAGTCCGAGTGGTAAGAATCGAGCAAGAGTAGCTTGACCGTGAGAGCCTCGCAGCCGCCTCCTGGGGCAATTTCTTCTTGATGTGCTTGTTGTGCTGCTGTGCTCGAAATCGAATGGGGATTTTCTCTGGTTTGTAAAACTTATGGGTGAACCCAAGCCACCCGATATTCAATCTTACTAAGAATTAGGGCCATGATGTAAGGAGCATGATAAATCCGCTTACCCTGCTATTCTTAGAAGAGACAATCCCGATGATGACATCCACAACATCAAACTTTCTCCCATGCATAATATTATCAATGATATTCCAAACATGGCCTCGAACAACATCAAAATTACCACTCTTGGGAAGAAAAGTGTGATTAATAATCCTATTAATCAAACGGGAATAGGTAGCAAGCCATGAATTTTCCCCGAGTGTACTCGACATTCGATCATAGAACTCATTCGTGCAGAACAAGTAGAGCTGGTCTCACAAAAGCTTATCCCAATTTCAGTGCATCCTCGACACGCTCAAAATCACCCTTAGTGCACTCCACATACCGTAATCTGTCATCCACTTCATTTTCTTAAAGTCGAGATACATACAAAGTAGCATAGAATTGTCTTATGATTTCTTCATCATAGTCATTTCGAGGCCACAAAATCATGAAGACCAACTTGCTGAAAAAGACGATACACTCCATCATATTTTTCTAGGGAGTTTATGTGTGACCACTTTATGCATTTATGATCTGCAAACTTCCTGTGATGATCATAAATCTGCTCATAGACTTGCTCCTGGAACTTGGTGTGGAATCTGGGATTGATTGAGTTGGAGGACAGAAGATATTGATCTTTGTGTCTCAAGATTGCATAATCATCAGCTGATATGAGCCTGAGATCAATTTGAGGTTCTTCTGGATCTTCCATCTCTTCATCTGATTGAGCCTGGGTTTCTTCTTCTGTGTCAGGCTCGGAATCAGAACCTGACTCATGAGGAAGAGATCCTTCCTCACTTTCGAGCCATCTGCAGCAGCCCTTTTCCTTTGCTCGATGGATCATCCAAAGGGCCTGCAGAAGGTAGAGAGGAAGATTGCCCTTGACGAGTTCCCAATCTTGTCCTCAGCATCTTTACAAAGAGAGGATAGGTTACAAGAAGTTCAAAAGATCAAGCAACTGAGTTAATTTGAATTTGAATGATTTTCTGCTCACAAGAAATCGGTAGTACCGCAGTTCCTCACCAGTAGTACCTAGGTGCGTAGTACCGCCATTGTCCGCCAAGATACTGCTCCCTAATTCACAGCGTATGAACGCGTAGTACCGCTTTACTGCATCGCGACCTAGGGCAGTGAATCTAACCAAAAATTGATGTTTCTTTTGGTTTGAATCCAAGAAATAGATGTACTAACATCATTAAACATCAATCTTGCTATTTTGCCCAACTAGAATCACACAAAAACATCCGCATTTCAAATCAACTAGAAAGTGACCTAGGGTTTGAATCAAACGGTAAAACGAGGATTTAAGGATGTTTTACCTTGAGAGATGGAGGAGTTAAACCCTAGAGATGCAAGGGTTCACCAAGATTTGAGAAACAACCGAGTGGAAAGGAGTTTTGGGAGAGAGGATTTTCGGGAGAGAAAGAGAAGAGAGAGAAAAGGAAGAGAGGCACGGGAGAAAAATGACCTCTGGGGTTATTTTTCTTTCGAAACTGATGCGGTAGTTCCGCCCTTTGGCCGTCGGTAATACCGCAAAGCGGTAGTACCGTGGTTTTTGTGCCGGTAGTACCGCACTGCGGTCATACCGCACATAACCCGCCGGTCATACGATTATCCGGAACTTCAAAACAGCTCGGATAAAGATGAGATGAGATTATTTGCAAATGACCCTTAGTTTTGCAATCAATTTAAGAGTCATTAGGGATCATTATGCATAGAATAGACTAATGTCTATACAAGAATATAATTTTTTTTATGAACATAGATAATCGTTATAACATTTTGAAAATATTTTTCTTACAAAAGGCTTTTGAATAACATCAAATCAAACACAATGTATGAGGCAAATGTTTCAACAAATGTTTGAATAGTCTATGACATTTAATTCATTCCTCAATTTGCAAAACCGGCCTTCATCTAATGGTTTGGTGAAAATGTCCGCTAATTGATCTTCGGTTCGGATGTGGCTAATTTCAATATCTCCCTTGCCCACATGATCTCTCAAGAAATGGTGGCGAATGTCGATATGCTTGGTTCTTGAGTGTTGAACAGGATTATTTGCTATTTTCACCGCACTATCATTATCACACGAAAGAGGCATTTTATTAATTTTAATTCCATAATCCATCAAGGTTTGCCTCATCCATAACAATTGAGCACAACAACTACCCGCGGAGACATATTCGCTTCCTGCGGTGGATAAAGCTATGGAGTTTTGTTTCTTGGATGACCATGATACTAAAGATCTCCTAAGAATTGACAATTTCCGAGGTGCTTTTTCTATCCACTTTGCAACCCGCATAATCGAGTCCGAGTATCCAATTAAATCAAATTTAGCACCTTTAGGGAACCATAGGCCAATGCTAGAGGAATGCTTTAAATATCTTAGTATTCTTTTTACGGCCATTAAATGACACTCTTTTGGAGATGCTTGAAACCGTGCACTCATGCAAACACTAAACATGATATCGGGCCTAAATGCGGTAAGATAGAGTAAACTACCAATCATAGACCTATAAAGCTTTAAATCTACCGATTTACCTCCCTCATTAAGGTCGAGATGACCGTTGGTTGCCATGGGAGTCTTGATAGGTTTTGCATCTTCCATGCAAAATCTTTTGATCAAGTCCTTTGCATACTTTGTTTGACTTACAAAAGTTCCATTTTTGAGTTGCTTGATTTGAAATCCAAGGAAATAGCTAAGCTCTCCAATCATGGACATTTCAAATTCCCTAGACATCATATCACCAAATTCTTTGCAAAAGTCTTGATTAGTAGATCCAAAATGATATCATCAACATAAATTTGACATACAAAGAAATCATCATCTAAGATTTTGGTGAACAAAGTTGAATCAATTTTCCCAATTTTGAACCCTTTGAAACTAGAAAATCTCGAGGCGTTCATACCATGCTCTAGGAGCTTGTTTAAGACCATAGAGCGCCTTGGAGAGTTTATAGACATGATTAGGATTCTTAGGATCTTCAAAGCCGGGTGGTTGTTCAACAAACACAAGTTCGGATATTTCTCCATTTAAGAAAGCACTTTTGACATCCATTTGAAATAATTTAATATCAAAGCATGATGCAAAAGCAAGTAGTATACTGAATTGACTCAAGTCTAGCTACGGAGCAAAAGTTTCACCAAAATCCAAACCTTCGACTTGTGAAAACCTTGTGCGACCAATCTTGCTTTGTTTCTTACCACCATGTCATTTTCATCTTGCTTGTTTCTAAACACCCATCTTGTACCAATGATATTGTGTTCTTTGGGTCTATCCACTAATGTCCAAACTTCGTTTCGAACGAAATTATTGAGCTCTTCATGCATTGCAATCATCCAATCCGATCTTCAAGTGCTTCTTCTATATTCTTTGGCTCAAGTGAAGAGACAAAAGAGTAATGTTCACAAAATGAAGCAACACGAGATCGAGTTTGAACACTTACTTACATCACCCAATATTTGATCTATTGGATGATCTTTTGAAATTGCATTGTGAATTCTTGGTGGTAGGTTTGATGGTTGATCATCTTCCTTATTGTCCTCTCCATTTAGTTGTATTTGACTTGAGGAAGAGGTGGAAGGCTCAACTTGAGTGGAAGATGATGGATTATCTTCGGCTTGATGTCACCTATTTGCATGTATTCCATTGCTTTTCTTAGTGCTTCGTGACCTACATCATCCAAATTCTCATGCTCTTCTTGAGAGCCATTAGTTTCATCAAATTGCACATCATGTCTTTCCTCAACTAAACCGGAGTTTTTGTTGAAGACACGGTATGCTTTACTATTAGATGAATACTCAAGTAAGAAGCCAACATCGCAACGACTATCAAATTTTGAAAGACGAACACCTTTCTTCAAAATGTAACACTTACAAACTAAAACTCAAAATAAGAGATGTTCGGTTTTCTTCCAACAAGGAGTTCATAGGAAGTCTTTTTCAAAAGGCGATGCAAATAGAGACGATTTATGGCATGACAAGCGGTGTTAATTGCTTCCGCCAAAACTATCTAAGTATTATATTCATCGAGCATTGTCCTAGCCATTTCAATTAATGTACGATTTTTCCTTTCTACAACTCCATTTTGCTCCGGAGTGTAGGTCGTGCAAAATTCGTGCTTTATTCCAAGTTCATCACAAAAGTCTTCAACTTTAGTATTTTTGAACTCGGAACCATTATCACTACGGATTTTCTTTATTTTGAAATCAAATTCATTTTGAGCCCTTTTAGCAAAGTTTTTGAAAATTCCGGAGGTTTCGCTCTTGTCATCTAGAAAGAACACCCATGAATATCTAGAGTGATCATCTACGATAACTAAACAATAGCTATTTCTCCCGATACTCTTATAGGTTGTTGGCCCAAACAAATCCATATGTAAGAGTTCCAATGGTCTAGAGGTTGACATGATACTCTTGGAAGGGTGAGAGCTTGCGACTTGTTTACCGGCTTGACAAGCACTACAAAGTCGATTTTTCTCAAACTTCACATCTTTCAAGCCAACAACTAGATCATGTTTGAAAAGCTTTTTAAGTTGAATCATGCCAACATGAGCTAGCCTTCTATGCCAAAGCCAACCCAAAGAAGTTTTTGCAATTAAACAAGTTTGTAAGCATGAAGCATTTGTGGAAAAATCAACCAAGTAAAGATTTCCAAATCTAAAGCCTTTGAAAACTAAAGCATTATCATTTACACTTGAAATTGACACACCTTCATTTGAGAAGGAGAAAATTAAATCAAGATCACAAATTTGGGCAACGGATAATAAATTGAAATTAAGTGATTCAACTAAAGATACATTCGAAATGGAAAGGTCATTTGAGATAGCAATTTTACCCAATCCTATTACCTTTCCTTTACTATTATCTCCAAAGGTGATCTTGTCACTTCCTTTATGTTCTCGAATGTGGTGAACATTTTCTATCACGGTCATGTGTTGAGTGCATCCACTATCAAGCACCCAATGTTTTCCACCGGTCTTGTAGTTCACCTACAAAACAAGAATCAAGTTCTTTAGTTACCCAAATTTGTTTGGGTCCTTGGAGATTAGTGACCAATGTTTTAGGCACCCAAATAGCATTCTTTTAGTGCCTAAAATCAAGTGCCAATAAATCTTGCAATTATTTTACCATCAATGGATTTCTTAAGCATGTAGCAAGAATCATAAATGCCATAGGATTTAACATTAATATTTAAACAAGTATTTGACATGTGTCCTACCTTACCACATTTATTGCAATATTTACCATTTTGCTTAATAAACCTTGGAGGCTTGTTAACCGGTTTCTTACCTTTCTTGGGTACATACCCAAGTCCTTCCTTATTGAATGAGCACCTTTGCTCACTCAATAATTTGTCAAGGGTTGCTTTACCCTTAAAGCATCTTTCTAAGCTCTTGCTTAGCTTGGTGACTTGCTCTTTAACTCATGATTTTCAACAATTAGCAAAGGATCACAAGTATTTGCAATTGAATTATTATTTGAGTAACAAGGCATGGATAGCAAATCATCACAAGAAGTAGAAGTACTAGACATGGATTTTGCATTTGGCATACTTTCTACTCTATGCATCTCATTTATTAAATCACACGTAATACCAATATTTGAATGTGATTTTTCTATATCTTTTGGGAGGAGAGAATTATGAGCTTCCTTTAGCTCCTCATAAGAGTCTTTTAGAGAGATATACTCTTTTTTAAGACTTTAAATTTAGATTTCTCCTTTCCAACATATTCATTTAAATCTTCTACCATGTCCATTAGTTCATCATATGAAGGAGCATCATCATCAAAGGATTTTACCTTATCTCCTTTTGCCATAAGACATGTAGGAGACGAGAAGAGTGATGGAGCTTCCTTTATGGCGATGCCGACAAGTCCTCTTTTCTTAGAAGACTCTTCATCACTTGATTCGAATCGAATCGAATATTCTTCGTCGAATCCCATTCTCCAATATGAGCTTCATTTTTGCCCTTTTGTGAAGCCTTTGAAAAGCTTCTTCTTTCCATCGAATTCTTTCTTCTTTGATGATTTATCTTTATCATCCTTCTTGTTGGGGCAATTTGAGATTATGTGCCCTTCTCATCACATCCATAACAACGAATGTTGCTATATCGCTTGTTGTCACTTGAGGATTGCCCTTTCTTGAATTTGTTGAAGTTGAAGTTTCGATGTGGGCGCTTCTCATGAATTTCTTCATTTTCCTCACAAGAAGAGCGTACTCCTCATCCGAGTCTTCTTCTTCATCTTCATCATCACTTGATTCCGCTTTAGCTTTGAAAGCGTAATTTTCTTCTTGGATGAAGATGATTCCAATAGCTCTTCCTTGTCCTTCTTGTATAGCTCGTTAGTGATGAGGTTGCCCAAAGTCCGGTTGGTGTCATTCTTGGCAACTCGAGAGTTGAGAAATAATGTCACCAACGCCTCATATTTATCCTAAGGGCCCTTAGCATTTTGCGCACAACATCAACATCAAGAAGGTTAGTATCAAGGCCTTTGAGTTCATTCACAATGTTGTTGAGTCTTGAGTACATCTCGGTGATGTTTTCATGAGGCAACATTATGAATGTCTCATATTTAATCCAAGCCTATGCAATTTGGCTTCTTTGACCGTGGATGTGCCCTCATGAATTTCGGAGAGGGTAGTCCAAATAGCATGAGCGGTTTCCAAATTGCTCACCCTATTGAACTCATCCGCGTTCAAAGCACCAAAGAGAGCATTCATAGCTTGAGCATCTAAATGAGCATTACGTTCATCTTGAACCGTGAGGATTGTTGGATCAAGAGGCATAACGTAACCCTCATTTACAATTTTCCATATGTTCGGACTCATGGCTTTTAAGAAAATAGACATTCTAATTTTCCAATAAGAATAATTTGAGCCATCAAACAAGGGAGCCTTTCCTATATGCATACCCTCACTAGCCATCCTTTCTCTCTTAGACGGTAAAGTCTAACAAATTGAGAGACCAAGCTCTGATACCACTTGTAGGATCAAGGATAACCGACTAGAGGGGGGTGAATAGGAGGTTTTTGAAACTTTTTCACAAATGTGTGAGTTAAGCTAATTAACAATTTAATCTAAACAAGTTATACTCCTAGCTAAGCAATACAAGCACAAAGATCAAGCTAGAAATATAAATGCGGAAGAGTAAAGACTAGGAATAACCACAAAGAGACAACGATGTTTTCCGTGGTATTGAAGACTTGCCGGTCTTCACTAGTCCACGTTGAGGAGCTTGAACCAATCAAGCGGCTCCACCAATTAAGCCTTTCCTCGATCACTATTGGTTGTTCTTCCTCCACTCCGAGATGGTGAACACCAAACCACTCACAATATGGGCACCGGGCCTCTTCACAATCTTCTTGAAGAGATCACTGCAATCACCGCTAGCCGCCTAGGAGTTCGGCAAAACTCCAAGAGTAACAAACTAAGACCTTCGCTTGACGACACTCAAGTGCAATAGGATCAACTAGAATGATGAATGCACTTTGAATGAGCTCAACAACCTCTCAAAGAGTGAACAAAATGAGTTTGAGGAGTTGAATGAATACACAAGGCTCTAAAGATGTTAAATGTGGTCTAGCACCCTGTCCTTGAGCAGGTGGGGAAGTATTTATACCCCCCAACAACAATTAGAGCCGTTGGAGAAGAAAAACCTACTTTTCAGCCATATGCGGTACTACCGCCATGCAAGGGGCGGTACTACCGCACTTCTCCAACCACTACAGCAACGGCTATAACAGACGCATTAAATGACCTGACATAGCCGTTTTATCTGCCAGAGCGGTACTACCGCCAACTGACGAGCGGTACTACCGCAGAGTGGTCATACCGCAAGGTGAGTGCGGTACTACCGTTTCCAAAGAGAGAAAAAGGGTGCACTCTGGAAAAAACATACCGCTTCTCATTCGAATAACCGTGATGCGGTAGTTCCGCTTAACACCGCGCAGTACTACCGTATATCGGTCATACCAAGATGAACATCGGCGTACTACCGCGCTTAGGTTTTGGCATCGAAACCGAAAAGAGACTCTCAGAAAAACATACCACCAACTAACGACGGAACAACCGAGTGCGGTAGTACCGCACGCATAACGCCAGACTACCGATTGTCCTGACAGTGCACAATTTGATTTAGAGAGAGAATCCTTATGCATGCATGATCCTAAATTGATCCATAAAGCACAAGACATGCCTTCAAGCTACAGGACATGATCCCTCTTAATAGTACGACATTTAACCTATAATCCGGTCTTCCATCTATTTCTCCTAAGACCGGTAAAAGAAAATAATTTCAAACCACTTGGACCTTATCCTTTAGGCTGTACTTGATCTTCATAGAACTTTTAGCATGCATCTTCAAGATCATATTTTCCAATGGGACTAGTCCTTGTAAAACTCAACAAACCAATAAGTCCCATTTTCACATATTATCATAAATTACCAAAACATATTTTTAGGGGCCTAGATGCTTTTCAGAGTGCATGCCAAAGATTATGCCAAGGAGGAGCAGCGAACTCTCTAACACCGCTGGGTCCGGCGGTTCTGGTGTAGCACCCGGCGCTGCGCCGGTGAGGGAGAGTGGTGGCGTATCACTCCAGTATCCAATGCTCTCGAGAACCAACTACGCTGCGTGGGCGATGAAGATGCGGGCGTATATGTGTGCTCAGGGTGTCTGGGATGCCGTTGAGCCCGCAGACCCTGAGACGGTCGTGGAGACGAGGAAGGACTAGATGGCCGTGGCAGCCATCTACCAAGCGATTCCCAAGGAGACGCTACTGCTCCTGTCCGGGAAGGAAACGGCGTTGAAAGCGTGGGAAAAACTAAAGACCATGTATGTTGGTGCAGATCGCGTCAAGGCGGCGAAGATCCAAACTCTAAAAACTGAGTTTGAGGTACTCCGGATGAAGAAGTCGGAATCGATTGACAATGTCAGAACCCGGGAATTAATACTCCCGGATCCTCTGTGCATAACTGAACTAGTCCCATGATCAGTCGCTAGTTCACACAGTAAACAATTATGGTAACAAATTCATATCACAATTTTATTAATAATCAACAGAGTTTATTACAAAGGAGGCTTACAGGCCAACAATAAAACAAACACAGCGGAAGACGAAGAAGTAGTAGGGTCCAGTTAATTTGCCACAGGCAATCGACTGGGGAAGCGGCCTAGTCGTCGAGGTCCACATCGGTAGCAAAGTCCTTCTCATCTGAAATTTTATTTGCAAAAGCAAGGATGAGCACAACTTCCGTGCTCGCAAGTTACACCCGTCAAGTAACAGAATGACATGCATATATGGATGTAACAAGGATGGCTTAATGGTTGGTTTGCATAACGCAGTATTTTCTTTAAATACTTGTACTAAGTTCCAAAGCAGTTAATTCTATAGCTACAAATCATTTTATAAATTCTCATTTTTATAGTCAGATAACATTCACACATGAATGGTGAAGGATACACTCCTATCACATGGCTTCCTGCCCAATTCCCATTTGGATAAACTAGTTTGAACATGTCTTTTTCAAACAAAACCAAAGTCTGACTTTGAGTAGTTCTGCTAGCATGTCCGTAACCGTGGACACGGCTATTCGAATAGTTTTACACTCTGTAGAGGTTGTACAGCTTTACCCACATGACAAGACTTCTCTAGTTTGTCCGGCATATATCTATGCCACCGCTCACTACCTTGGTAAGCAGTCTAGAGCACGTGTCAAGGCATTTACAATGTTCTGTCTTAATGTATTTGTGCCCGCTAAGGTTTCGCCGCCATTGGACTGGCCATCCTCAGGAAGCCCCCTCTTGCGCCAGATGGATCCACTGACTGCCCATACCAATAACATAGCACGAATGACACTAAGACATCACAAATTACTTAGCCAGGTCCCGCCTATACAGGACATGTGGTGGTACGGTTAGGCGTAGCATCATGCGCTCGAAGACCGATCCTTAACTGACTTGGGCGACTTTCCATAAAAACCCCTGGGCCTTAACCCTAACCAGATTAAGCCCGCATAAACCTCGCACTCCACCAATCATCCATTTCGCCCAAGTCCAAACCCGTTTTTATTTTATTTTCCAAGTCATTTGTAAAACTCCCATGACACACCAATGTCAAGGGTATAATTTAATCAATAATTGATTGTTGGCTGAAATTCCCCAAAACAAGTTTGGTCTATAAGCATGGCTAAGCAATACATTTTTCAAATGATCCTAGTTCATACTATCGTATCAACCAGGTTTTATCTAGGGTGACAATGTGTTTGATTCAATATCAACATTGGCCATACAAAGGATTTATGTATAACTATGAACTTAAAATAGAAATTTAAATTAATGAATATAAATAAGCATGCAATAATAATTTAAAAACAGAATATAAATAATTTAAAATAATGGGATCAATATGATCAAGGGTATAACTTGCCTTGCTAAGGTGATGTTGTTTTTCTTAACAGGTCACCTAGTACTCACATGTACTTTCTCCAGGTAGTCCAAGTATACAATCATGATGATCATACAGTCAAAATCAATCCTCTTATGTTGCTCTTCAATCGGCGTCGAAATCTGATTCTCCGAAGTCGTCGAATTCTAACGTGAAAATAAGCCAAATTCAAACTAAATTCAAATAACAACTCAAATTAACTCCAAATTAAATAATTTTGGTTTAGTTAGCTAGATCTTGAATTTATACAAATTTAGAAATTTGAAACACCCAAATCGGAGTTCGGATGCAAAAGATATGAGCTTCGGAAGATTGAAATTACATGAAATGATAGATTTAGGGTTTAAAGGAATTAGTGGTCAAATGAACCCAAAATTAAATAATTTTGGTGTAGATGGCTAGATCTTGATTTTATAAGAATTTAGGAATTTGAATCGACGAAATCGGAGTTCGTATGAGGGGGAACGAACCCCGGGAAGTTTTAAATATCAGAAACCCTAATTTTCAGATTTTAAGAATTTCTTGAATTATTTTTCTAAAGGAAAAGGCTTTTAATGTGCAATGATGACGTCAGCCCTGGGATTCTCGGATTTAAAGAATTAAAATGAATTTCTGACAGTGGGCCCCACGTGTCATAGACACGGTTCTCATGGACCAAGTCCATGGGACTTTTTGGCTCGGGGGCTGGGGCTGGGTGACACGCACGTGTGCACGTAGCGCCACGTAGGCGGTGACGCGGATACTAGGGCGGACGTGGCGCGTGTGTGGCAGCAACGTGGCTGGGCCACGTCAGCACAGGACGGCGCCGGCTCTGGGACCAAGGCTCGCCGACGATGGGCGACGCGACGGCGGTCGGTGAGGACACCAAATGGAAGAGGGGAGTGCAGGGATCTCAGGGCTCACCGTGGTGGCGGTTGGGCACGAGGCGGTGGCCGGCGGCGATGCGAAGGGCGGCGGCGCGTTCGGCCTCGACGGTGGTGGCGAGGTACAACGGTGCTCCGGCGACGAGGGGGTGCGCATGGGGACGGCGGGGTGGCGGCGATGCCGTTGGTGTGGTCGGCAGGGACGCGGCGGCGGTGTCGGCTCCGGGGTCGGGGCAGAAAGGGTGCCCGGCTGAGGTTCTTCAAACTTGAATTCCAGCGAAACCGAGAGGGTGAAGGAGGAGTGGGTGGCGGTGCCGTGTTGAGGGACTCAAGGGGCACCTCGTGCTCCCTTTTATAGGGGCGGAGAGGGCCGGGAGGAGGAGATCGGTGGCGAAGGTCACGGCGGCGATTTCGGCTCCGGGGATTTCGTACACGGATGAGGTGAAAGAATGGCCGAAAATGGGGCGGCGTGATGCGCGGGATCCGGTGTGCATGTCCACGCGTGAAGAGGGGGCGGCAATCACGGCGGTGATGGAGCTCACGAGGCGCGGCAATGGCGGCGTTGGGCGTGGCCGAGCGGAGAAGAAGGGTGCGGGGGAGAAGAAAGGTGGTGGTCATCGGATTTTCATCCGACGGTTGAGAGAGCGGGGTGGCGTGGGCGGTGCAGATGCCGTCCGATTCAAATCGGGCGGTAATGGGGAGAGGGGGCGCGGCGGGAGAAGCGGGCTGAGATGGAGCGGGCTGGGAGACGCGTGGAGATGGGCCGGACCGAGGAGGTTTCTGCCCAAAATAGATTTAGGGATTTAATTTGGTTTATTAATTGATTTAATTCCAGATAATTCATTTAAGCTTTAGAAAAATAGCAAATTAAATCCAAAAATTCTAGAAAAATTCACAGAAATTCCTAGAAGCGTTTTGGACTTAATTAAAATAGTTCCAACTTAAAGTTGGCTATAGTTTTAGCAAATAAATTATTTTAGCTTTGAAATAATTAGGAAAAAGCTTTTAAAAACTCAGAAAATTCCAGAAATTAATTAAATTTTTATTTTTTAGATAAAATCAAATAAGACTTCAAGAACTTCAAATAAATTTTACTTTTTGACTTTTAAAACTACAGAAATTCAATTAAAGCAATTAAACTCTGGCAAAAACTCAGAAAGACCAGTAAAATAATAATTTTATTTATTTTATTTTGGTAACAGCACTTTGAGATGTTACAAACTACCCCCCCTTAAAAGGAATCTCGTCCCCGAGATTCGGAGTGGCTAGAAAGAAAACTGGGAATACAAGGTTTTTCAACTGGAGTTGTTGTCTTCTGTATCTCGCTCTTCATCTGACAGATCTTGAGTGGTGACATTGTACAGACGTCCTCGTCCAGAATTCTGCGGCTTCTTGCTTGCTTGCACGATGTTGACTCCAGAGGTGGCTGGATTCACTGCTTGCTGCTTCCTTGGACATTTACTAGCGAAATGCCCAACCTCATGGCAATTGAAGCATGTGATGTCTGCAATATACGATGGGTCCTTCTGTGCCTGATTACCTTCAGGTATATTGGAGGGCTCCAAATTAACTGGGTTGTCTGTTGTTGGCTGGAGTTGGCCTTGATGCGATGAAGTTCTTCTGGCTTTAGGAAAGCTTCCAGAGTTGAACTTCTGTGCAGCCATTCTTCTCTTGCGATTTTTCATCTCCTGATGCTTGCCTTCTTGACGAATCGTCTTGTCAACTAGCTGTTGGAAGTCGGTGTAATCTTGGGAAATCAGCTGTACGGATAAATCATCATTGAGTCCTTCCAGGAATCTTTCCTGCTTATCTTCATCACTTGCAACATCTTGAGGAGCGTATCGTGCCAGTTGATTGAACTTGTGCAGGTACTCGGTCACAGAGCGATTGCCTGTGGCAGATTAACTGGACCCTACTACTTCTTCGTCTTCCGCTGTGTTTGTTTTATTGTTGGCCTGTAAGCCTCCTTTGTAATAAACTCTGTTGATTATTAATAAAGTTGTGATATGAATTTGTTACCATAATTGTTTACTGTGTGAACTAGCGACTGATCATGGGACTAGTTCAGTTATGCACAGAGGATCCGGGAGTATTAATTCCCTGGTTCTGACAGACAATTTCGCTGTGAGATTGACAACGCTTGTTAATCGCATCCGTGGTCTGGGCGACACAATGGAAGAGTCCATTGTCGTCAAGAAATTCTTACGTGCTACTCCGCCAAAATTTCTGCAGATTGTGTCAACGATCGAGCAGTTCGGCGACTTGGAGACGATGATAGTCGAAGAGGTAATTGGACGTCGTAAGGCATTCGAAGAGAGGGTCCGACGCACTGGTCAAGGCGATAATGAAGATGATCATCTCCTGCTGACCCGATCTGAGTGGAAAGCAAAGGAGAAGGAGTGCATAGAGGGCTCCTCATCGAAGAAGAGTGGTGGACGTGGCCGTGGGCGAGGCCGCGAGCACGGCCGTGATAGTGGGAGCACCAATGATGACCGTGAAGGTGATCAAGGCTACAAAGAAAAGAAGTTTGACAAGAAAAAGCTTAAGTGCTATAATTGTTAAAAATTCGACCACTTTGCAGCTGAATGTAGGTCGAAGAATAAGGAAGAAAGGGTGCATATTGCTGAAAAAGAAGCTGATGAACCGGCTGTCCTCATGGCAGAAGTATGTGAGCTAACTCAAGTCACGGAGGAAATGGGTGATCAGGTCATGCTCAATGAAGATCAACTCCATCCATGGCAGTCTGGTGAAGTAAGGTACAAAAAACACTCTTGGTACCTTGACACTGGGGCTAGTAATCATATGACGGGAAACAAGTCAAAATTCACACAGCTTGATTCGTCTGTGAAAGGGAAAGTGAGGTTTGGAGATGGTTCATCGGTAGACATCTGTGGCCGAGGGTCAGTACTCTTTGAGTGTCTCAATGGAGATCACCGCGTTTTATTAGAGGTATACTACATACCAAGTCTTACAAGCAATATTATAAGTCTTGGACAGCTAGAAGAAAATGGCTGCAAGATGGTGCTCGAGAATGGACACTTATGTGTGTTTGATCGTCAATCGAAACTATTAGCGAGAGTTAAAAGGTCCAGAAACCGTCTCTATGTTCTGAACCTCAATATGGCTGAACCAGTATGTTTGTTGGCAAGTTTCGGTGATGATGCATGGCTGTGGCATGCAAGATATGGGCATCTGAATTTTCAGGCATTGCGCAACCTGGCGAGCAAAGAGATGGTGGAAGGACTGCCACACTTAGATCACATTGATCAGGTGTGTGACGGTTGTCTAGTTGGCAAACAACGTCGAGCATCCTTTCCTCAAGAATCAACCTATCGTGCTGACAAGCAACTCCAGTTAGTGCATGGGGATCTGTGTGGTCCTATCTCACCGCCAACAGCAGGAGGTAAAAAGTATTTTCTGTTGCTAGTTGATTTCAGTAGATACATGTGGATAGTATTACTGAAAAGCAAGGATGAGGCAATTGATGCACTGAGGAAGATCAAGCCCGTGCCGAGTGAAAGTTGTGAAAAGGTCGAGCTATTCGAACAGATAGGGGAGGAGAGTTCACCTCAGTTGAATTTGAAGAATACTGTGATAGGCATGGCATCAAGCACTTTCTCACCGCACCATACTCACCTCAGCAGAATGGGGTGGTTGAGAGGAGAAATCAAATCGTTGTTGCAATGGCTCGAAGTCTGCTAAAGAGCAAAGGAATGCCCGGTATGTTTTGGGGTGAAGCAGTTACAACAGCTGTGTATCTGTTCAACCGAGCTCCAACCAAAAGTGTAGTTGGGAAGACTCCTTATGAAGCTTGGTTCCAGAGAAGACCCAAAGTGCAGCATCTGAGGACCTTTGGTTGCATTGCTCATGTCAAGCCGGTGAAACCACATTTGGGAAAACTCACTGATCGCAGCATTCCAATGGTGTTAATTGGGTATGAGATGAGATCAAAAGCATATCGTGTGTATGACCCTGCTGCTAAGAGAGTTTATGTGTCAAGAGATGTCATTTTCGAAGAAGGCGGACAATGGGATTGGAGTTCAGTCTCTAGTGTTGAGGAAAATGACAGTGAGGTATTTACTGTACAATCTCCAATTGAGGATGGTGCAGGTGGAGATCAAGCAGACCCAGCTCAAGTTGATACCCCCTCTTCGTTGGCAAATGGAGGACAAGAAGATGGGGAAGCACCTGGAGTGGTTCAGCTCCCTACAAGCTCATCAGCATGTGCAGCTGCAACTCTAGACGCTGCTGGAAGCCCTGCTGCACCCTCTGCAGCAACCTTGGTAGGCAATAACTCTGCTGGTATCACTGAATCGACAGGATAAAGTTCAGGAACATCATCTGCTGTTGAACTGCATTTTTGATCACTGGATGATTTGTATGATGCTACAACACCAGTAGAGCTTGATCTTGATCAACTTGGTTTGTGCCTGCTTGGAGCTGAGGAGCCCATGGGCATTGATGAAGCAAAAAGGCATGCATGTTGGAGAAAGGCAATGGAGGAGGAGCTGACATCCATCCAAGATAATGGAACTTGGGAGTTGACCGAATTGCCTGCAGGGAAGAAGCGAGTTGGACTTAAATGGGTTTTCAAACTCAAGAAGAACCCCGAAGGTGAAGTAATCAAGCATAAGGCTCGGCTTGTTGCGAAAGGGTATGTTCAACGCCAGGGGGTGGACTTCGATGAGGTTTTCGCACCTGTGGCAAGGCTTGAAACAGTGCGGCTAATCCTTGCATTGGCAGCTCAAGAGAAGTGGGAGGTCCACCACATGGACGTCAAGTTGGATTTTCTCAATGGAGAACTCCAAGAAGAAGTGTATGTGCTACAACCCCCGGGTTTTGAAGACGAGGAACAGGCTCACGAGGTGCTGAAACTCAAAAAGGCACTCTATGGGCTACATCAAGCTCCTAGAGCTTGGAATTCAAAGTTGGATGTCACACTTACTTCACTCGGTTTTGAGAGAAGTGCTTGTGAGCATGTAGTCTACAAGAGAAAAATTGGCAATACAAGGTTGTTAGTTGGTGTATATGTTGATGATTTGGTGATCACAGGGAGCTACATCAAGGAGATCATGTCCTTCAAGAAGCAAATGAATGACATGTTTAGCATGAGTGATCTGGGTATGCTATCCTACTACTTGGGGATAGAAGTGACACAGAATTCTCAAGGAATCACACTGAATCAAACAGCATATGCCACAAAACTACTTGAGAAGACCGGGATGATAGATTGCAACTCTTGCTTGACACCCATGGAGCCTAGAGCAAAACTCAGCAAAGAAAGTGAGTCCTCACTTGTTGATCCAACAAATTTCAGAAGCATAATTGGGAGTCTCAGTTGCTAAATACAAGACCTGATTTGGCATTCTCAGTTGGCTTGGTAAGCCGGTTCGTGCAGGAGCCAAGGTATGAACATATGGCAGCAGTCAAGCAGATTCTGAGATACATTCGAGGTACATTGGAGTTGGGATGCTGCTACAAAAGAAGTGTTGGACATGCTGGTTTGATCGGCTACAGTGACAGCGATCTTGCAGGAGACAGTGCAGATCGGAAAAGCACAACTAGGGTTGTGTTTTATCTCAGTCAAAATCCTATCACTTGGAACTCTCAGAAGCAAAGAGTGGTTGCTTTGTCGTCGTGTGAGGCAGAGTATATAGCAGCCACCACAGCTGCTTGTCAGGGCATTTGGCTCAGTCGGTTGCTAGCAGATCTGACAGGAGGTGAAGTGCAAAAGGTATGTCTCAAGGTGGACAATAAATCGGCAATAGCACTTTGCAAGAATCCTGTTTATCATGAGAGGAGAAAACATATTGATATTCGATACCATTTTATCCGAGAGTGTATTGAATCTGGTAAGATTGATGTGGAGCACGTCAAGTTAGAAGACCAACTCGCCGACATCCTAACCAAAGCTCTTGGGCGAGTGAAGTTTCAGGAGATGCGTCGGAGGATTGGCATGCAGGTAATGAAAAGAGTGAACAAGATTAAGGGGGTGAATGTTGATGTTAATCTTGTTGCGTTCGAATCAACTCTGTGTTTGCTTCAGCTCAGTTTTTACGTTCTGTCAGAATAACCGAACTGAACTTCATTCAGTTTGTAGTCTCTGAAGTTTGAAGTATGTGCAGAACTTTAGATCGTGTGTGATCGTGTCTTGTAAGTATTGTTGGTCCATGATCCGACATGTCAGGATCATGGCCGAGTCTCAGGTTGTGTAGTGGCTAAGAATCCAGACTGGAAGTTACCAGTCTGCGCGTGTGTGCGTATTTTGCATTTTGTCTATTGTCGTATTTTGTCAGACTATTGTAGCCATCTGAAACTGAGAAAAAATAACAGAGAGCAGAAAACCCGGTGTATGCAGTTAGCACCAAAATGTCTCTTGTTTCATCTTTGTTCTGATCTCCGGTGAGTTCATCTCGTCGTGAGTGTGTGTCCACTGAGTCGCGTGTGTTGTGGGAGAGCAGTCTGGGCCAACAGCCATCCTGGATGAGCATCTGGTAGCCGTTCCCATCGAGCTGTCCGAGGCTCACTATGTTGCTGCGCAGTTGTGGGATATAGTACACCCCCATTAGCGCAAGGTGCTCCCCGTTCTAGCAGGTGAATAGGACGGTGCCGCGCCCACGTATATCCACCACCGAGCCGTCACCGAACTTGATGGAGCCAGTGACGCCCTCGTCCATCTCCGTGAAGATTGCCTGGCACCCAAACATGTGATTGCTAGCACCGGTGTCCAGGTACCAAGCGTCATCATCGCGCCCTAGATGCACCTGCACGTGCACCTCACTGAGCATCACGTTAGTGCCTGCGCCCATGGAAGCCTCAGTGAGCACGCACACCTGTGCCATGAGAAGCGTAGGTTTGTCGTTGTCGTCGTCAACCTGTGTTATATTAACTTGCTCGGTGCCCTTAGGCTTGCGGTAGTCCCTGGAGTAATGCCCGTACTTGTCATAGTTGTAGCACTGAACCTACGACATGTCACGACGCATACTGGATGAGCCATTGTCCTTGCTGTCATGCCCGCCTTTGCCGCGCCCATGGTCACGTGGCTTGCCGCGATAACGGTTATCACCGCCAAAGGAGCTATCGCCTTGCTCCCTCTTCTTGGCACGTGCGAGCCATTCCTCTTCAATGAGGAGCAAACGCCCATTGGAGCCGCCTAAGTCATCGCGCGTGTAGCGCTGCTCCACAGCTCGAAGCCGGCCGGTGAGCTCTTCGATCGACAACGTGCTCAAGTTAAGCAGTGTCTCGATCGAGATTGCCACCTGTGTATACCTGGGTGGAACCACACGAAGGAATTTCTTGACTACCTTTTCTTTTTCCAACGTGTCGCCTAGGATCCGGAGATTGTTGACGAGTCCTGTGATCCTCATGGAGAAGTCGTCCACCGACTCACCATCCATGAATTCAATATCCTCAAATTCCTTGTGAAGCTTCTGTGCATTTTCCTCGCGAATGCGCTCGACGCCCATCCTCATCGTCTTCATGACATCCCATGCCTGCTTGGCCGTGTCCTTCACTGACAGCGTGGACAGCATGTCCGGCGACACCGCATGGAGGATGGCGGACAACGCCAATCTGTCGTCACGGTAGTCGGCGTTGCTAGGTTCGATCGTCTCCCACAAGCCTTGTTCCTGTAGGCTCACCCTCATCACGAGGGCCCAGTCGGTGTAGTTCGCCCGCATTAGCGTTGGGTAGACCACTGATCCTGTCATCTCCCTTACCACCCACTGCACCACACGCTCTTGGCCACCATTGCTCTTGGATCCAATCTCGCGATCACCATTGCCGCCGAGATTGATCGTGCGAGTAGTGCTACCATCGCCTAGCACCGGAGGTGACCTGGTAGGAGAACGTGAACTGCCGCGCGACATCTTCACAGGCAGGAGAGAACGAAGCTCTAATAGCAATTGTCAGCCCGCTCGCCGATGTAAACGCACATGAGCATTCGAACGCCTGGACTGCTACTGAACTACCGTATTTGGTGCTACTGAACTGCCGTAGCTTTTCATTGATTTTCTCATCACTTTATACATGCGTGTAAGAGGCATTTCATGCAGCATTAATGTGCAGCAAAAGCCACAATCCAATGATCCTGCAATGTGCAACATAAATGCCTTTGACTGCTATTCAGCCATGCATTCAGCCAGCGACTATCATGCATGACTGCCATGCAAAAACAGAAACATCAATGCTAATCAAAACAAAAAAAAAATGTTTCAAGAAATTAATAGCTGCAATAACTAGTATCAAGGATTATTCAACAGTAATTTTGAAGGCAAACCAAAAGAGTAGCACCACTCTAGGGTAATAGACATAGCAGAGGATGATATTAAAGGAGTTTATCCAAAAGGCAGGTCTAGAGGAACCCTTTAACCGTACGATAGATATAGTTTAGAATATCGAGATGAATTCGGGCGCATCACTCCTCGGTAGGGGTGAAAACGGATCGAATAGTCTCGAATACAAATACGAATCTATAATTTTAAAATGAATACGAATACGAATTCGAACATTCTCGAATATGAATACGAATTCGAACATTCTCGAATATGAATACGAATCGAATGTTGTAATGAATTCAAATTTGAATTGAATATGTACTCAATTCGGTCGAATGTGAATATCCTACAACTTTTACAACAAATCTCGGTAGAACAAATTTATGTAACATGACTACACGTCTACAATATTCATATCAGGGAAAAACGGATAGTATTTGTATTCGTATTCATATCCGGGAAAAAATAGATAGTATTCGTATTCATTTTTCCGGATACTATCATGTTTTTTTCCCGAATACAAATAACACCGAATACGGATACTATCAATTTTCCCCGGATAGTAACAGGATACAAATAACACCGAATACGGATACTAGCCATTTTCCCGGATAGTACTCGTTTTTCATTCGAATGCGGATTTTACTTACCACATTTGTATTTTCTCAGATACGAATATCGGATAAAACGAATTATCCTTTACCATTTTCCACCCCTACTCCTCGGCCCGCGACTGTCCTGTAAAGGTGCAGCTTCTCCACCTTCTTTGTATTGTTAGCGTCTTCGTCTGCCTCGTCGGTAGTTGCCGCTTCATTCATGACCTCGACACTGAGGTTTGGCATGTCTGCTGCAAAATGAGCGCATTGCCTCATATCTGTGCATGCCTGCGAGAAGCGAGGTATCACCAAATGGACTGTCCCTAATTTCTAGCTTCTGCAGATTCTTGCAGTCATTGAGCACATAAATCATGCCACTATCGGTATCTCCTGCAAATGCAACAGAAAGCATCTCCAGACTCTCAGCATACATGCCAATGTACAAGAACACTTTGTCTGTGAGAAAGCCAGGCATAGATAGCCTCCTAAGGCGTTTCCATCACTGTATGATTGCCCCAAAGCCCTCTTCCAGTGGCTCGCTTGTCGCGGCATCTGCTGGCCCAGGCTTGAGAATACATAATCTGAAGGGGTCCAACTAGCACCCGGACGTCCGATCTCGGGCCTAGGATCGGACGCCCGGTTCTCCCCTTCCCCTTTACCAATTTACGCTGTATGAATTGGCCTTTACAACTCGATCGTGCATGTCTCATCTATATGCCAGCTCCTTGTCTACCATAACAATACTAGTACTAGTATAGTTGTCAAAGAGAGAAAGGAAAAGCGATCGAGAAAGTGATAATCATTATCGAGTAGATCGAAGCCATGCAGCAGGATCATACATACATATGGACGGCACACAGCAGTAACTACTCAATTACTAGTTAGGTTAATTACCATCACTCTTAACGAATTATCCAATAATTAATATTCTTCAAATAACTTTAATCCCTTCATTCCCTTCACATGATGTCCATTGATCTTAAGCTTAAATTAAGATCCCGGATGGTTGTAACATCCCCGGACAACGGTTGCAACATCCTAGAACAACGATTGCAAATATCCTAGGACAATGGTCACAACATCCCTGGACAACGGTTGCAACACCACAAATCAAAAAATAAAGCATCTGAAAAAAAAACGCGTTGAAAAAACCCCAACCAAAAACACATCTCGCCTCTCCTAGCGAGGCAGGAAGCTTCACAAAGAAATTAAGGAGCAATTAACTTACCCATGTAAGTAACATTAATAGCAATATTAGGATTGTTAGGGCTATCCTTTTTCACCTAATAGTGGTTGTAATAAGGATAGTACGCCGCTGTATGCAACATCCTCCGGATATGGTTGCAACATCGTCGGACAACGGTTGCAACATCCTAGGACAATGGTTGCAACATCCCTGGACAACGGTTGCAATATCTCTGGACAACGGTTGCAACATCCTAGGACAATGGTTGTAACATCCCCGGACAACGGTTGGAAAAAACGCGTTGGAAAAAATTGCAACATCGCCGTGAACAGTATGCAACATTTTTTTCTACAGATGCAACATTTTTTTTTCTACAGATGCAACACTTGCAACATCCCCAGACAATTGTTGCAACATCCTTGGACAACGGTTGCAAGTTCACAAATTAAAAAACAAAGCATCTAGAAAAACAAAACGCATTGAAAAAATTGCAACATCGCCGTGAACAATATGCAAATTTGTTTTCTACAGATGCAACATTTTTTTCCGATACCGGATCATACTGAATCCAACAAATGAACATACGTAGATCAATACAAAACGCGTTGAAAGAATTGCCAGCCATATCGGATCAGACAAATTAACATACGTAGATCAATAAATTGGCCACTCACGAAATTAGAGGCATACATACACACACATGCAACGTGAAGTCCACCAACCGTACAAGAATGGATCGGCTCGATCGTCTCGCCTTATCCACTGCCACGTGACAGGGATTGAGTGTCCGATGCGCATCTAATCGGGCGTATGTGTGGAATCATTTCTCAATAATTAAACATGTGTGATATGAATAGAAAGTGAAAGATCCTAATCATTTTCGTTCTGAATCCGCCGCTAAGATGTATACGTGAACGAATAAGGTCCCAACGCTACCACTGCCAATAGCATATGTATGCGTGTATGCGTAGTTGGGTTTGTATATGCAGATATGCCTGCTCACTTTCTTAATTGACCCATGAAGTGTATGGAACAGATAGTACGTGGCGTCGATCTACATATGTACATACGAACTCACATGCGTATGCATGGAGGATTACATACCCGAGGGCTGCTCTGGCTTCTGCTTCGATCCCGTGACGCTAGAGGCTCCGCGTTCGATATTTCGGTTCCACACCGTACGCACGAGAGCTAGCATTATCCTAATCTGAAAGACATGAATCGTGGGCAATTCTTGTTGGAAATATGCCCTAGAGGCAATCATAGAGATGATTGTATTTCAGTATGTTCATAACATTTGATAATATGTTATCTTGTTCCTTGAATGAATCATCAGTTATATAGATCAATGAGTATGTGACTTGTTGGTGAAACTCTTTATCTTATATGATATCGTTCTTAAAGTATCCTCAGTCGAATGTCACCGGTGGAACACCAGTGACTCTACGACTAGTACATGTATTGATTGATGACCATGTTTCACCGGTCATGGATATAGAGATATCGAATCAATAATGTGGACACATATTAGAGAACATAGTGTTGGATAAGACCCACCTTGAGACACTATTGAGATTGTTATGATTCTATGTGTCGTTAGTTGGTCTCAAGCAATGATGATGTATAATCCTCGGACTGAGATCGCATGGTTTCCTACATGTGTAATAGCACTCTTAGGGGTTGTCAAACGCTACTCCGTAACTGGGTAGTTATAAAGGTAGCTTTCGGGTATGCTATGAAACATGCGGAGGAATGTGACTGGTCGGATATGGGATTTGCCCCTCCTAACATAACGGGAGAAATGTCTCTGGGTCCCTCGTTGTGGTCGAATAAAGAAAGTGCATGGCCATGCCACTAGTGGTCGAAGTGTCGACCACATGAAGTTATTCGACACTTGATCGAGAAAGTATTGAACTGTCCATGGATGACATATTATCTCACCTGGAGTTCAACCAGATGTCGTGAGGCAAAGGGAGAATACACAAGCAGGTCGTTCAGATGCCGAGGTCGTAGACTGGTCGAAGTCGTATGGAGATACGACCTAGTCGAAGACTACTCGGACATAATCACCAACTGGTCGTAAGGAGTTACGAACTGGTTGTAACTGATTATGAACTGGTCGTAAGTGATAAGGACCTGGTCGTAGATCATATTGCATTAAGGTTCATCCGATATATTCTGTGTGTGTTCGGGAATCGTTATGTGCTGCTAGGTACCGCTGACGACTCGTGATCGGGAAAGAGTTTCCGAGTCACAACCGATTACACACGAACCTATAGGGTCACACACTTAAAGGGCAAGGATTTGATTTGGATGGAGATCCGAATTCTTATAGGCCACGAGTTCCTAATGGGCCTTCTGTTCGGAACCCATTATGGATGCCTATATATAGAGAGGTGGTGGCATGGGGTGAAGTATCGATCAATCTTTCTGGAAAATCCTGAAACCCTAATAGCCACGCTCTCCTCAACCACGCCGCCGGCGCTAGCACTCCTGCGCTTGGTGTCCCTACCCGTGCGTGTGGATACCTTGGAGGTCTTGCCGGCTTGTCGGCACTAGGACGATCCGCGACTCACGACGTTCATCGGAGCCAGAGGAGAACTTGCGACGTTCGTCGGAGTAGGAGGAGAAGACGCGTAGCAAGTACGACTACGACTGCATCAACTCGCTACATCGACTCTACTTCCGCTACGAGTCGGCGCGTCTAGTGGTAATCTCGTGATCTATGACTTGCGGTGGTTCCTTGGTTGCGCGGTATATTTTTTTTGTTTGTGCTATCGTAGCCTTTGCCGTGATCCTTCAATTCTTTGCAACAGTAATATGTGCAGCATTATCATCTGTCCACAAAAATAGAGCATAGATTTCAACTTCTGACAGCCTAAAGATAAGGTAACCAGGCCTTCCTGTGTCACAGCAGTGCGTTTTTGAACATCTGCATTCGTAGGAAATACCCTCAACTCATGGAGCTCCGTACAACAAGAGGCTACAATCTTCAATCCTTCGTCACCAATCCTTCTATATAAAATGGAGGCTCACTTGAAGCTCAACCAGGGTGGCCACGTGTGCTTTTTTTCATGTCCGTCCGATCCGCCGTTCTTGTTCCCGCGCCGTCCGATCGGATCGAGCATTGCGTTCGCAAGCGCTGGCTCCGCTTCCTCGTGCGATGCCTGGCCTCGCCACGTATTCTACCGCGTGTCCACACCCGGCTTCCTTCGTTGGATAGCGAGTCCCGAACGTGTGTACCTTCGTCTTGCTTCCGTCGGTCTTCTCCCTCCTGTTTCTTCGCCACCGCCCTCCCACCCCACCCCATCTTCTTCCCCCTCCTTCTTTCTTCCTCGATGAGCTTACCCGCTCTCGCCCTCGCCGTCTCTGCCGCGCCTCCTCCCCTTCCTCCTTGCTGTCGCTAGTGCCGCCCACGGTCTAACCCCCCAGCCAAATCGCTCGTCCCGTCTCGTGTACCTCTTAATCGGGACATATAGCTGTCAGCTGCCGTTGCGTGGATTTCTCCGTGACCCTGCTCGATCCGGGGTTGGATTCAGCGGCCAGAGGTACCCCGCCGCACCTAGTGTTGGGGTCCGTGTCTACACGATGCTGGTGAGTCCCGTCCTCCTCCGCTCCTTTCCTTCTCGTGCAGCTCAAAGCTTATTTTTTTAGGTACGATTAAGGAGTTCGTGAGCTGAAGGTGCTGTGTTTGAGCTCCAACTAGCGATCCTGGTTGATCCGATTGCTTGCTTATTTTATTTTCCAATGTGTGTAGATCCCATTTTTAATCCCCGAGCTATTTGTTCCACGGCAACACCAAGGATATTCGTTTGATCGAGATATACTCCTACTATGTCCTCCTACTGCATATGCAATAGTCCAACAGGTTTTGATTATTTCATTTTGTGTGGAATTTGGATCACTTGGAAGTGTTATATCCAACCATGCCTCCTGTGTATTTTGGTGTTGGTTTTTATGTACTAAAACTGGTCCTGTATAATCTAATGTCCTGGTAATTCTTGATTCAATTTATATTGTTTTAGAGTGTTCATTATACTCTGCAAACACATAGACTAATATGTATGCTTTTATTCCCGTGCATGCATTATGAATTTAAGAGCTTCCTTGGTTTCAGGTAATGGCAACAGGAGGCACACTGGTGTCACCGCACTTGTACAGTCCAACAACTGCCAATTTGCATCTATTGAATTGCTTAATGATGTCTGCTTGAAAGTCTCGGGGGTCGAGGCACACTGCCCGACTGCTGCACACTTAAGCTTGTTGATTGGTCTTTCAAAACAGAATCATTGGCCACTTGATCCTTACGGGGCGGTCTTTGATAAGATCGGTCATACAAATATTGGATGAGAGTACTAAAGCAAACAATTCTGAGATGATTATATCATCCATTCAAATGCTACATTCAATAACGAAAAGTTTGGATCTGAGCATTATATCTTCTGAGGTCACTAGCATTATCCATGCTATGGAGCAATTCCAGGATGATTGTATGCCACACATCAGCACTGCAGCTTCTCATGCAGCTGAGACTATCAACATACATGGCAAGGAGAAAAAGTGTGGAGAAGGCAAAAAAACTGAGTCCATTGGCAAACTATAGTGCAAAGCACAACACGAAAGGGTCACATTCACATTCTCTTATGGATGATGTGGATATCAGAGACAACGATTCAAGTCAATCTCTTTCTTGTAAGGTGCAATCTGTTTATTTGTTTACCGATTATGATTCGCAACCTTCAGTGGGACAATGCTCGGGTGTACCTACAAATGCATGTGCAAGGCGGCGACTATGGAGTAGTGGATCTGATAGATCACATGGCATGTCCAATGATGACTTCTTTCACACTGCTATACCTGATAATCATGATACTTGGGTGTGATAGCATGATCTAATTCTGCTGATCTGGTTAGGTCAGGAAGGAGGTGCTCAGATGTGCCAACAAGAGTTGCTAACCCATGTCCTATGTGTTTAACAGCCCAAGCGACTAATCAATGCTCTCAGGTATATGGAAGATCTTCATTTTAATTGATGACATCGTTAGCTTCTCGTATGTATGAGCAATTATAGTAACTTCGATGTGCTTATCATGTAAAGGACGTATATGAATTACTATTTGTTCTTTGGAATATTATTTGTATTTACACTATTCTGCAAATGATGATACAAAGCACAAGCATTTGATTTGTTAGTACAGAAGCAACACAAAGTTTTCATCAACACAACATATATCCTCCACGTATATGTTTGTAGTTTATCTATGGTATTTGCATTGATGCATTGAAGATTTGTCGTTCAGTGGTTTCAGTTTAGGCATGATTTTGGACTGCAGAATGAAATTTCACAAACTTTACTTTTTGCAGATATACAAATGAATTTACAGTTTTTTTCTCTGTCATGAATTCATTTCAGATATCTAGACAACAAGCTTTATGAGGTGACATTAGGATGCAGTCAACTCCAAGGAAGCAGCTCCACTCTTACACCTTTTGTAGTGATTCAGAAAGAGATGGTTGCCAATTAACTGAAAGACCAGCTTTGAGACAGATACGACGCTGTTCAGGACAATGTACAGATGGTCTTCTGTTTGAAAAGAACGGTGAGGTTGAGGAAAGAAAAGGCTCCTGGGACTCAATTCAGCATGTCAATCAATGGTATGTACAAAATACTAATTTCATGGTAGAAGATCTGAAGTTCCCGAATAATGGTGAATGTTCTGGTAGAGGATCATAAAGAGCTCTATGTTGTTCCTACGTAACATCTGTCCATATGCAGATTGTTTTGTGATGTGCAGCAAGCCATCAACTTTCAAGAATTGTATAATGTCAACCTTTTTATACAACTATAGCAGCATACACTTGGTACCTGTGAACAATGTGAATTCTGAGATAAAGTGAGGCAATAAGATAGTGGAAGTGCAGGTGGAGCTGCCCGAAGAGCAATACTCTGATCTGGTATGCGTTGTTAGAGCTTAGAAGTGAGTAAGAGAAGACCATGGAGGAAGAGGAGGAGAGGAGAGGATTCCTTATCTGCTAAAATCATTGTCGCCGCGTGAAACCGAAGGTTCTTTAGAGGAACACATAGCCACTGATATCACCCAGGTGAGGTGGTCTCTATTCTCTACCATTGTTTTTTTAACCTTTTTCCCTTTTCAGTTATGGCTTTTTCCGTGTATTAGTTTTGGTTTGAACGACTATATATGAATTTACGTCGTTTGAACAATTAGGAACCTCATGTTTAATCTTTCTTCAGCTTGTAGGATGGACGCCACTGATAGAGCTCAAACGAATCACCACAAAGGATGGGGTAAATGCCCGGATTGTTGGCAAGTTGAGTCCTACTAGCCTCTTCACTCCGTCAAGGACCGCAGTGCTCTCAGGTACTGAAGTATGAATTCATGTTACCTTTGTGCTATCTGACCTATAACAGCTTTTAGGACCTGACGAACAGAAAAGGATTATTGATAAGAAATTATATACATCAATATTCTGTTAGGTGTAGTAAACATAACCATAATTGTGTTCTATAATTGTAGCTATCGCCTGTATCTCCATGCCTTCTATCACTAGCAGTTCCATAGTCCTAATCACAATCTCCCATCTTCGATTCCGCGCGCCAAGGCGCGCGAGGGTTTCTAGTCTCTATATAAAAGGGGCTGGGTTGAAGCTCAAGTAGGATGGCCACATCGTTGTTTTTTTTATGCACTGTCGGATTGAGCACCCTTGGCTTTCCCGCCGTTCGATATTGATGTTTGCTTTCCACGTCATTGTGTGCTTGCTTCGCGCGTTGCTTTTCCTGTGGGGAGTGCCGTCCGACGCTGCGTTCCTTTCTCGGCCCGGTTGATCCAGGCTCGCGCCTCGCTTCGGCGTTTGATCGGGGCCATCCGTTGTGTTCGCGTCTGTGCAGGCCTGGTGCCAACGCACTGTCCTGCTTTATTTCTTGTGCGGCATTTAATGATTGCTGTGGCTAGCGTTCCGGCGATTCGAATCGTCCGTTCTCCTGGCGCTGTTCATGATCGTCCGATTTAGCTGGGAGATGTGTTCGCTTGCACTGGGCGGTGCCTTTGCGGACTTTACATGCGCTGCGCCGCTTCTTTTCCTGTTCGCTATTAAATGCGCATCGTCCTCCGCGTCAGCTTTTGCATCTGCGTGCACGTTGAATTGTTTTGGTGTCAGATTTAGCGCCTCTGCTTTCGCCGCACCGTCCGATTTTCGAGCTCGCTTGTTGTCCGTGCGATTTGAGACGGGCGTTGCCTTCGGATGCTCCTTCGCCGAGTCCCCATGTGCCACTTTGGTTCTTGTGCGCGTTCGGGCGCCCCGTACACGCGATAGCTCGCATCTCGGATCGGCTGCTTTGCACCGTCCGTTTTATTCACTTCCTTCTCCATCGTCCGCCGCCGGTGCGATGCGCTCGATTGTAGCTTCTACGATTTCCGAGTTCCGAGTCCGCTTGACCATTAGTTCGTGACGAGTAACATCTTCCGTCGCCTCACCTCCTTCTTGCTTCATTTTCACTCACGCGTGTGTGCTTTCACCTCGCTTCTCTCGCTGCTTCTTCCACTTCTTTGTGTACGCCGCTCAGCGCCTTCGTCGACTCGGTCGCCGCTCCGAGCCTTCGATCCTCTGTTGTCAACGTTTGGCCTTTTGGGTCGCCATTCTACATGCAATTTTTAAGATAGTTGCTACTTCATTCTTCGCGTTCTTCGCATCGGGAGTGATATCTTAGTGTGTAGGGTGCCATTGTTTTTCCTTCGCTTGACCTACTAATTCGCTCTGCGAGACACGTGATGGATCTGAAGGTGCTAGTGACCCCAGAAACTTTGAGCTAATAATGGAATACATCAAAGCTTCATCTGTAAGTTGTTCATTGATTAGCTATCGCAATGCCTAGCTACTTTCTTGCCCCCCCCTTTTTTTTCTAATTCTTGTTGCACCCAAGTAATTTTTCATTCAAACATCTCCAACATTTCCCTCTGAGTATTTACGGGTAAATATGAACCGATTTTTGTCAGATTTTAATTGGCCTTTCTATTAGTATATTTATAAACACATCTCTTTGATTTGTTGCAGACTGGTCAAGAAAAAGACTTCATACTGGTCTCATGCGCATGTTCTGGAATTGAACCTAACAGAAGACAACAAGTTCTCAAAGCAAAGAAGGTTCTACTTTTCAGAACCATTTAACACATCTATGCTTTCTAAATCAAATGTTCATAAAATCGTTAAGGCTCCTGTTGTTCTTGTAGGCTAGAGAGGATGCACTGAGCAGGCCAGGCCTTGTCTATACAATTGTACGCCCGGGCCCACTGCAGGAATGGCATTCTTCTATATAAAAGGAGGCCAGGCCTTGTCTATACAGTTGTACGCCCGGGCCCACTGCAGGTATGGCATTCTTCTATATAAAAGGGGGCTGAGTTAACGATACAATTAATGAGGTATGGCATTCAGCCAGTACCAATACACCTACAGACATTAACGAGGTATCTAGCAAATCAATTTGAACTCGTGATTTTACCTTCCTCTTTTAATATATGTGTTAACTTAGTACCACTCTACCTCCATCTATTTTAAACTATCTGTACATAAAGAGTATGTTTAGATCATACCATCTGAAGTAGGATTGGGAAAGTAGAATTACTTTCAAGGGATCCCTGCTTTCAAAGTGTTGCCTAAATTTGAAAGTTGAAAAACTGGTCGCATCATGAGTTTAATGACCATTGAACCAATTGTTTTTCCAGGAAGAACCTGGTCGTCAGCGTGCATTGATTCTTGATCAAGGGAACAAAATTACTCAGGTGAACTTCATGAACCATAGGAGCTTGCGACATAGCTTGTGTCTTATTATGTGGATATTATCTCATATTGAACTCCAAAATTTTACTTGTAATGTAGGGTATCAGCTGTGCTGATGTACCAGATATTTGTGCCAAAGCGTTGCATGATTCCACTGCCAGAAATAAAAGTTTTGATGTAAGATTTGATTTGTTCTTCCATTTTCTTCTATACGGTGATGTTTTCATAACTGGTATAATGGTGATGTTTTCATAACTGGTATAATAATCTTCAGTGCTGCAATAACTAACTTGTTATTATGTACTCACTCAGGTATGCTACGAGTATGTTGCTGAACAAAGGAACGAACTGTATGAACTTGTAAGTTCTAATTGAAACGATAGTGGATGGATCTCCATGTTCCAACCTTCCAATCGAGAAAGCTTTTTTCCTTCTTTTTTTCGTGTTTACTAATGCATGGTGTGCGTTTTGCAGGTGGCTCATTTGCCAAACAAGGTTAACAACTATCTTACACCGGCATTATCTGTTCTACAAAAAAAACCCATATTGATGTGTCTCTGGAACTCAGATGTGTCATATACAGGTCAATTAATGTGTATACTTTATTCTTGCAAAGTCATTTGTTTTTCCCCCTTATAAAAGCCTTGTGGAATTCACATGATATGCCATTTTTGCCCTTTTTTATAAAGATCATCGACAGATTGGACTTCAAAAAATAAATTTGATGACTATAATGGTATATTCTCCTGTTCCTACTCTTTTTCCTCTGTTAATGTAAGCTTTGAAAGTTTCAGCCCCCTAAAAAAGACCAAGCAGAAAAGAAATGGTAGCCTATTTTCCAGAGCAGAAAATATGGCCTTTGAAGCAAAGAAAGCAGTTGTTGCTGAAATGATATGTTTACAAGGTCTTCTTGATTTCTTGAAAGAGCCAGAGTAACCATAGTAAGTTCAGAAGGGAAATCTGACCCACTTCTCTCAATGTAAGTTGCAATGCGTATCTATTTTTATCATCTCATCAGTCCTGCGCCTGCAAAATCCCACCACAGGCAGCCGTGTGACTTTGGCATCTTTTTTCAGCATTAGTGGCCCGGAGCATTGTTCCTCCCGGAAAGTTGGTTTCACTTTTCGCACAACACCGATGTTGGGCAACTAAAGCTTCAATATTCAATGCTCGATCTTTCTTGGTTTCTGCGTAAATTGTGTGATCGACGAGTAAGAGTATTCAATAATTGATATGGGTCAAGAATTGTATATGGCCCACTACTTGGCGTTACGTGTGATGGTTGACTCCAATTGAATACTCTTGCTACTTGCCGTAAGTATGGAAGAGATTTTGTGTGATGGTTGTGTTCTACGAACTAATCTTTAACTCTAGTGATTTTGTAATGCTTAGCCTTGAACAGCAGATCCGCACGCTTTGCGGCCAGTCGGTTTGGGTATGTTGATGGTACTCTGTCAAGTTAGTTCATTGTGTTTGAAATTTATTGTAATGTACGTGAAACCGTGTTTTAGTACTATTACACTTGTTTTTCATGATGGGATAAATTTATTTTCTCGCAAAAACTTCGCAGTTCGAAATTGAATCATTGTTGATAAAGAAAATGTCGGTTCGGATATGATGTGCTCGGTCAATCGATGGTCATCGTGTGGATAGAGAACTAGAGGAGCAATCTTTTCACCTTCGTAAGGTATGTTTTTACCACAATAATTCATTATTCCATTTGCGATGGAAGTAAGAATATTAGAGCTTGAACATTGCTTTCTAGCCGGAGATGATAGCCCAATTCGGAATGATTAATTGCGAGCTAAATAATTGGTTATCTCCAAGAAGAATATAACGACTTTAACATTTGGCCGCTACTACAATAGTTCATTATTCCTTCATTGTTTTCTATTACCTTGAAGATCTGTAGTGTACTTATCTCTATCAAATTAGCCATGTAAACACGCTGCCCTTTTACTTCCTTTTACTGTCTATGATTATATTCGTATTTGTTCAACTCCGCGCGCCAAGGCGCGCGCGGGTTTCTAATGTGATCTAATACCTGCAACAAAGGATTAAGCGTAACTGACTTAAACTATTTAATAAGCAACAACCAGCGAGTTGCTGCCTCACACCTTTCATTAACTATGGTCATGACTGACGGACCGGGGCAGTTGCTTCACATGGATACTGTTGGTCCTGTTAGGGTTGGGGCAGTTGGTGGCAAATGGTACATTCTTGTCATAGTCAATGATTTTTCGAGATACTCTTGGGTGTTCTTTCTTGCTTCGAAGGATGGAGCTTTTGATCATTATCAAGATCTTATTCTTCGCTTGGCTTCTGAACTTCCCGGTGCTTTGAGAGCAATTCACAGCGACAATGGCATAGAGTTCAAGAATGCCTCTTTTGCCTATTTCTGTGCTGAGCGTGGCATTGAACATTAGTTCTCTTCTCCACACGTTCCTCAATAAAATAGCGTTGTGGAAAAGAAGAACAGAACCTTAGTCGAGATGGCTAGGAAAATACTAGATGAGTATAGCACGCCAAGGAGGTTCTGGGCCGAAGCTATTGCTACAGCTTACTATATTTCAAATCGGGTCTTCGTGAGACCATCTTTGGGCAAGATATCATATGAGCTTCGATTTGGTAGAAAACCATTTGTTTCTTATTTTCGAGTTTTTGAAGCCAAGTGTTTCATTCTTAAGACAGGAAATCTAGATAAATTTGAGTCAAAGACTTTTCATGGTATTTTTTAGGGTTATCTTGCACATTCGAGGGGTTTTCGGGTTTTTAATGTTGAAACTAACTTTATTTAGGAGACATGCAATGTCACTTTTGATAAGACTAGCCTTGGAGTTAGAACAGATATTTCAGGTAATACACAGGTGACAGAGAGCATTTTTGTGGAGGAAGATGAGGACGAAGCTGATGTTTGTCTTCCTCTTGCTGCTGCTGATGCCCCTACTCCAGCTCAAGAACCTCCTGCGACTACTTCACCTTCAGTTGAGGCTCCTATTGCATCTTCATCATCAGCAGTACCTGTAGAGGTCGAAGAGACGCTATCTCCCCCGGGCGCTTCACTTCACATCCAGAGGCAACATCCTCCAGATCAGATTATTGGTGATCTTCATGAGCGAGTTACTCGCTCCAGGTATCATGATCCAAGTCTCTACTCTCATTCTGCATTTGTTGCTTTTTTCGAACCCCGTAATATATCATATGCATTGTCTGATTCGAGCTGGGTTAACGCTATGCATGAGGAGTTAGAAAACTTTGAAAGGAACAAGGTTTGGAACCTAGTAAAACCTCCTAATGGTCATAATGTTACAGGAACCCGTTGGGTGTTCAAAAATAAGCAAAGTGAGGATGGTTCTGTGATTAAAAACAAGGCTAGCCTGGTAGCTCAGGATTTTAGCCAAGTTGAGAGGTTAGACTTTGATGAGACATTTACTTCTATTGCTAAATTGGAAGCTATTCGCATTCTGCTTGCATTTGCTGCATCTAAGGGTTTTAGATTATATCAGATGGATGTCAAGAGTGCTTTTCTGAATGGTTTAATAGAGGAGGAAGTGTATGTTAGACAACAACCCCTAGGCTTTGAGAATTCCAAACATCCACATCATATTTTCAAGTTATCCAAAGCCTTGTATGGTCTTAAGCAAGCCCCTACGGTCTGGTATGAGAGGCTTAAGACCTTCTTGCTTAAGAATAACTTTGAGATGGGTAAGGTAGATAAGACCTTATTCATTCTTAGGCATGACAATAACTTCTTGCTTGCTCAGATTTATTTAGATTATATTATCTTTGGTGGTTCTTCTCATGCTCTTGTTTCCAGTTTTTCTCAGACCATGTCTAGGGAATTTGAGATGAGTATGATGGGAGAGCTCAACTACTTTCTGAGGCTTCAAATCAACCAATGATCTGCTCAAGCGCTTCGAGATGGGTGACTGCAAGCCGATCGCTACTCCTATGGCGACTTCGACTGCTTTGGATCCAGATGAGGAAGGAGAAGCCGTGGATCAACACGAGTATCGCAGCATGATCGGCTCCCTCCTGTACCTGATGACCTCAAGACCGGATATCCACTTCGCGGTCTGCCTTTGTGCGAGGTTTCAGGCGTCTCCGAGGACTTCTCATCGCCAAGCCGTTAAGCGCATTTTCAGATACCTTCACTCTACCCTCTAATATGGCATTTGGTATTCTGGTTCTTCTTCTTTGTCCATTCGGGGGTTTTCTGATTCTGATTTTGCGGGCTGTCGGTTAGATAGGAAGAATACCTCATACACTTGTTATTTCTTAGGTACTTCTCTTGTCTCTTGGTCTTCTAGGAAGCAGTCCTCTGTTGTACAATCCACTGTTGAAACTGAATATGTAGCTGCTGCTAGTTGTAGTCAGATTTTGTGGATAATGTCCACTCTTAAGGATTTTGGGTTAACTTTTGCTAGTGTTCCTCTCTTCTGTGATGACACTTCTGCCATTAATATTGCTAAGAACCCTGTACGACATTCTATGACCAAACACATAGACATTTGCTATCACTTCATTAGAGACCATGTCGAGAAGGTTGATATTGTGCTACACTTCGTGGAGTCTAAGGCTCAGTTGGCTGATATCCTCACCAAGCCTTTAGACCCAACTATATTTGCCACCTTGAGAAATGAGTTAGGGGTAATTTATCCCTATGGGTTGGTTTGAAGGGGAGTTAGTTCTTTTCTGATCTTTCCTTGTTCATCTAATCTTTTCTTGATCTTTTCTGAACTTGTTGATCTTTTTAGTCTTTTAAGTCTTTCTTGCATCTCATTGTATCATATTGCATTCATATAAAAATCACAAAAAGATGGATGGTAATATAAGCTTTACTGCTTGTCCTTTAACATGATAAAGCTTTGCTTATTACCCTTTTGAGCCTTAGTATTTCAATCTTTGCTCAATTCTATGTCTAGTTCTTTGACTTGCTAGAATTATTATGCTTTCACATGTGTAGCTAAGTCTTTGTTTTTTGAGCTAGAACTTTAAATCAAAAAATATAATTGCAATTTGTGGATATTTTAGCTAACAGCACAATTAGTGATCCTCTTGTGACATTGGCCCTATCAAAATTGCTTTGTTAGATCTTGTATCTAGAATTGACTATGTCTGGAGCTTCTTGTTCCTTTAAGAATCTAAAAACTGCTCTTGTGCAAAATGAAAATTCAGATTTCAAAATTCTCATGTGCTTAAACTGTGCGAAAAAACTGATCTCACCAATTCTTTCTCATGAGATGTCTTGCCATTGCAGTTGGTATGAACCCAGGGGAAGTTTGGATGATCTAGACCACTCTTTTAAGCTTATTGCTTGAGATGGTAGCGGCAAGGCTTGAGATCTAGCACAAATTAAATTGTGAAAATTGGTTGATGCTTGGGAAGAGTTTGTGGATGACTCCTAGTCTATGATCTTCTTCACCAAGATAGATCTTTACTCAACTTCAATATTCATTGAAAATGAAATCTGTTGAGAATTTTGGGTTTTTGAGAAAACTTGAGCAAAATGATTCAATTCAGGACTCCTATCTCTAAGATGGTCTTTGCTAGCTTCTGATCTCACAATGACATTCTGACATGGTCATTATCACTTTAGGATACCTATTGTTAAACTTGCTAATTTTGAAGCATTGCTTAATTTAATTCAACAACAAGTGGTATCTTGAGTTCTCTAGTCTAGCTTTGCTATATATGTCTTAACATGATTTTGCTAGCTGTGTCAGGCTTGATATGTCTTGAGTAATAATAGAAATGCCAACCTGTTCTTTTGGGTAATCTCCAAAGCTTCTTATATTCAAAATTAAAAAATACAAAAAAAATGAAGCCACTCCATCGCATTTCATGCATGCTCTTTCTTTTGCTTCTTCCTCATTTCTACGTTTGTCATCTTTGGATAAGAGGAAGGCGTGATTCCTTGATGAATCCATTGTCAAAGGGGGAGGGGAAGATATAACAAAAATGTTTTAAAAAAAGAGCTTTTTGGTTGTAGGGAGAAAATAAATGTTTTTTTAGAGAAAAAGGAGAAAATTGATGATCATAATGAGGGGGAGTATTTAATTTGTAATTCTTTTGATCTTATTGTCATTTCTGAATTTGAATTGCAATTCTTGGATCCTCACAATGATCAAAGGTAACTGATCAAAGGTCACTTTGAACAATTGTTCTTTCATATAGACCTTAAGTGGGATTTTTGGCTCTTATCTGGAAATTGAAGCTTTCTTGCTTTCTTCTGCCGTATCTCAGTTGCTGATACATTTCTGAAGCCAACTTGGTCACTCCCATTGCTTTCTCTTACTTATGGACCAAGTTGTGCTTTTGCGCAAAAACATCAAGTATTTACAATTTCAAACCTCAAACTTAATTTTTTTGGGATATTACCAATGTGTTCATTAAGGGGGAGATTGTGGATGTCATGGGGATATGCTTATGATCTTAGGTGATGAGACAATTGGCAGTAGTGTTGAAGGTTTGTTGAAATCTGGTGTTTTCAGCAAGTGTTAGGATAATCGGTAGTACCAGCGTGTAAGCAGCGGTACTACCGCAAGGCGGTACGACCGCAAGTGTGGAGCAGTACTACCGCAGTCCGGTAGTTCCGCTTGTGTGTAGTGGTAGTACCGTTAAGCGGTATGACCGCATAATGAGCGGTAAGTTTTTTTTGTAGAGAAGGTGTTTTGGGGTCTTTTGTTCTCTCCTGGAAATCAGAACAACCGCAAGAGAAAAGCGGTACTACCGAGTGCGGTAGTACCGATTTAAAGAGCGGTACGTAAAGTCCAGAGAGGTCTCTTTTTTCTGAGATGATATTTTGGCTAAGTCCCTTCTAGGCGGTAGTACCGGCTAGCAAAGGGCAGTAGTACCACAGCTCCAAGGTACGGTACGATCATAGTGTTGAGAGCGGTACTATCCCAGGGTGGTAGTACAGGTGGTTAAATTGCGGTAGTACCATTTGTGAACTGATTGTCGTTTCAATTGTAAATTTTGGCTTTGGGTTAGGTCAAGCTCATTGGTTTTAGTGCATGTGTGTTGCATGATGCATGTTTTGACTAATGTGGATTAAGTTGTGAAGAACTTGTTCCCGGAGACGATTTTTTGGTCTATTGCTGTGCAGATTGCTTGGAGGTCAATGACAGTCAACGGTGAGGATGATCGGGACTAAGCTTAGAGAGCTGAGGTCAAGAATGATCGAGGATGCCAGGTAAGGTCAATAGACTCAAGTGTGGCGCAGAATGGACAAGGATGACCGAACGGGCAGTTCGGTGCGACGGGTTGGATCAAGCGGCTTAGGAGTCGGTGCAAGTGCCTTGGTGATTTCAGTGGAATCCGGACGGGAGAGACTTGCCGACATGATAAGAGCCATTGATGAACCTACACGTGGTGAAGCAGGCGATTGCTTCAACAGGATTGGACTCCATCTTCGGAGAAGGATTGAGAAGGGGTATTTTGGTAATTTCACCTAAATACTGCCTTGATGGCTATTGGCTAAACCGCGGCACAAGACGACGCAAGGATAAGTGGTTTAGGTCAAGAAAAATTGAAGACGGTGCTTAAAAATACGTGTGTGAGTTAAACTCGTTTGTGTGTGGGCTTAACGGGTGCCCAATAGGAATACTCTTCTAGAAGCTAGCCTCTACTATAAATAGGGGAGGGTGCTGGCTAGCACCAACCAACCCTTTCATTCAGTTGAAACCCTAGGTTGTGCTTAGGGAGAGGAAAGTGGAGAAGTTAGGATTCTAGAGAGTTGAATTGATTGTGTGCTCTTGTGTTGAGCTTTGTCTTCCAGGATAGAGTGGCTGTAAAACAACATCAATCTCAAATCAATCCATGCAAGATTCCTTGAAGATGAGTCTCTGATCGTTCTTGCTCTCTATTTTGTGATTTTTGTGGTTTCTTTGATCCATTGGTTTTCCTTTGGTTTCCTCCCTGGTTTTAGCTTGCTGTGACATGTGGGAATACATCTAGGATTATCTTGATCATCTATCACCCACGAGCAAGTTTTTAGATCATTTTTTGGTTTTGACTCGGTTCTGGAGTGACCTTCACTCAAACTGAAAAAGGTCAGAACTTTGACGTGGATCTACATGATCCTTGGTTGGAATATGTTTCTGACATCCTAGAGAGGTTATGTTTCAAGTCTCATGAAGTTTAACCGAGTGAATAAAAAGTTGTGCCAAGTTTTGATTTCGCGTGTAGGCTGTTTTTCCTGTTCATCCGCTGATTTCACTGTTCATCCGGTAGTACCGCAGTGTCCATTGTGGTAGTTCTGATTTTACAGTTCATCAGTGCTTCTTTGTGCTTTCTGTTGCTGTTCTTTGGGGGTTTGGAGTAGATTCAATACAAATCTTCCGCTATGCTTACATACTGATCTTCATAGCTCTCATAGCTATTAGAGTAAAACTCTTATTGAATTCAATCACATGCGAAAAATAATTTGTGCTCCTATTCACCCCCCTCTAGTCGTCTTTTCGGTCCAACAGACACATATTAATCTCTGTCTCTAGCATAATCGCAAGACGAACGTGGGGTATTGTCTATCTGACAAAAACTACCATCAACATGCGCTATTCTTCAACCGTTAAGATGCCTCCTTGCATTGACAACTACCACCCCCTCGGACGCTATATAAAGGATAAAGCCAGTGGACACAGAAAGAAGGAGCGACATGAGCAACAGAACAGACAGGAGTCATTAGTCTTAGCCTTTGGTGACTTTCTCGTGTTGTAAATACAATCAATACAAGTACACATGATTAGGGATGTTATTCTCCCATGAGAAGGTCCGCACATGTCTAAACTCCCTATGTCTTATCCATGTGTAGTCTTGAGCAAGGAGGCCCACCTTTTAGCATTCATTTCATAAGTTCGATATTGAAACATCGACACCGTCTTTTGTTTTTATTGCTTTCTTTTTAATAAACCGTCACAACCCACTCACTTTTGGGAGGGATGCCTTCATAGAAGCTGGTTATGTGAATTAGAGAGGTGCTATGGAATATTTCAATCAACATGTTTGTGAACCTACTAGTGTCCACAACATTGCAAGGCTAGATTGTGAAGATTTTCATAATCAAAGAGCAAATGTAGATCACAAATTAAATACTTATAGCAAGGAGTCTGAAATAGCATATAAGGTTCGTTTGACTGCTTCTTTAGATTGTGCAAGATATCTCATTCAGCAAGGTGATGCTTTTTGTGGACGCGATGAATCTTCTACTTCCATGAACAAGGGAAATTTTATAGAGTTGGTGGATTGGTACAAAGATAAAAAAAAAAGGCAGATGTGAAGAAGGCATTTGAATTTGAGGATGCTGGCAATTGTTTGATGCTTGTTCGGATATACAGAAGGAACTCGCTAAAAGTTGAGCACAGGAGGTCACACAGGTGATTAAGGATGAGATTGGAGATAGGAACTTCACAATGCTTATTGATGAGTCCCTTGATTCATCAATAAAGGAGTAGACGTCCGTGATTGTGAGGTTAGTTGTAAATATAATGTTTTTTTAGTCGTATCATTTATTATTTGTGCATTGTAGTTGTGTTTTAACATTGTAAAATTCATGCTATGTAGGTTTGTAAATAAAGGAAAGATTATGTAAATATTTATTGGTATTGAGCATGTCACTTTGTGTACTTCGCTTGGGGACAAAGCATCGTCTAGATCTTGCCGCCTCGTTGCCTGATCTCGCCACCACGTTGTCAGATCAAGGTCCCTGTCATCGTTTCCAGATCCACCACCACTTGGATCAAGGAAGTGGTGATTGGATCTTGTCGCCTCACCACCAAATTTGGATGATGGCCACCGCGCACTGGAGGGTAGAGCAAGGCGGCGGCAAGGACGGTGGAGCGAGTTGGCTGCAGAGACGGTGGAGCAAGGCCACAGTGGAGTTGGAGATGGGGGAGAGAGAAAGAAACACGGGATATGGAAGATGGCAGAATTCATGGCAGTGGCATATGGTGTGAGGAGTGTGCTCAGGAGGGGGAGATTGATGGATGGTGCCGTTGTGGAGACGGGTAGATGGTTTTTTCATTTTAGTTTAATGTGCAGTGGGCCCCACATGGGGAAAAATAAGGAGATGGGGGCGTCTCAAACCTCTAGATGAGATTAAATATGTAGGTTGTTCGGTCTTTTATGGTGGTATTTCCCAAACAAATATGTAGAGCACAAATTACAGGATACAATTCGCACTAAGATAAATAATGCCCACAACCGTGCGCACCACAACGCAGGACCTAGGACAAGGGGACCTCAAGATCCATTGAGTAAATACCTACACCATAGTAGGAACCCTCACGCTAAAATGAAATCCTAGATTAAAATTCACAATAACACACATAGAATAGAGATGAGTTCTAACAACTGAAGACCAACACGCACACGCGTTTTAATTCATAGCTCAAGTCCCCCGTAACGATGCACACCTTGTGCTTATATAGCCATACAGCAGCACCTACCACACATACGCACATAATGGCTTAAGGTCGACTCTGACTAGAGTCGAACTCAGGCGCCCTTGCAAACCGACTCAACACACTGTTTTCCTTTTACAACTCAGACACACACACGTCACTTAAATAAAAGGGACGAACCAGATTGTTTTTAAAGGCAAACCACTGGTTTTACAGAGAAACTTAACAAAACCGACTAGGAGAATTAAGGGTAGACTTATTAATCTGTTGTTTGGCATGCATAATGGAGGGACCCACGGGTCAGTAGCAGAAGGATCCAATCCCTTGGCACCCCAGTTTGTATCGGCATCTCCTTGCCCAACGTGATCTCCAACCTGAAACGACCAAGTAACTCTCCTATTTGGTTTGGCTTGATCTTCTAGTTGGTAGTTGCCCCTTTTATCTCCTAGTAAATCTCCAATCCAATCAGATGGTAGTCTCCGATTCCTGTTTGACGAGGATCTAATAAATCCTCATTTCTTTATTTATCTATAATTCTTATTATAGATAATAATATCATCATATGGTTCTTAAGTATGCACCTTAGTGTTCATGAGGGAGAAGCTTAACTTAGTGGACGTAAGCCTTTCTACAACTGACTTGTGGTCGTAAGCCTTCCTACGGCTACCTTGTGGTCGTAAGACTTTCTATGGCCAAGTCAGCAACGACCACCCTGTAATTGATGAAACTTGTAGACATGTGGGCCTAATCGATTAAGGACTCTTGTACACTGTGTTCAATACACAGAGCAGTTAGTATGAGTTGTTGTTTTCTAAAATAACTGCACGTAATACGGCCCTGTCTTTGATAATAACAACCAGACGATGTGGAGGTGTGATTTCTCTGACAATAACTTTCATCAAGTGTGCATTATATGAAACGTTGAGGTGCCCCTTAGCCTGGAGAAACTGTCACCCCTTCACACGCTATATAAAGGCTACAGTCAGTTGAGATCGGGGCAGATTAGAAGGAAGAGACATTAGGCATTAGTTTTCTCAC
This sequence comes from Ampelocalamus luodianensis, assembly GCA_036346255.1. Taxonomy (NCBI): domain Eukaryota; kingdom Viridiplantae; phylum Streptophyta; class Magnoliopsida; order Poales; family Poaceae; genus Ampelocalamus; species Ampelocalamus luodianensis. The sequence continues at coordinate 20,597,632 of CM070638.1, read as the reverse complement.
TGATTGTAATCATCACTGTCAATATAGCAATACAGGAGTACGATTGTTGTTCTCTTTGGAGAAGGCCTAAATCTGTCTAAATCCCTGTGTCATTCTTTGCGTAGTTCTGATTCCAGGAGACCCCCGAATATTCATCCGTAGTTCGGATTGTCTCCATAGAAAATTTGCTCGTTACATGTCAAAAAGAGATGGAAAATAACAAGAAAACATAGAGGAGCATGCCAAAAACTATCTGTGAAGGGAAAAACACATCTCGTCGAAGCACGAGGCATGGAGGACAAAAGGAGACAAGTTAATGATTTCTTGTTCTAACATGAACTCCACGATGTCTACCTGTTTGATCCAGAATCTGCATGAATTGACATTGTACCTCGAGTATGAATTTCATCAATTTGCATGAATAGTAGCCAACAAAATTTGTTATTGGCAACGTATTCGATCTGAAGTGTGAACACCAAAGAATTCAAGAAGCTCATAGTGTGATCCGTAGTTTGTTGCAATGAACTGCAAGGAAGTCGAGGAATTACCAGTGGTTATCGGCCACCTAGTTAGGCCCTAAAACTAGCGGAATATTTTTTGAAAATTTAAGAAGAAATTGCACCTCTATCATGTTGACATTTGGCCTAGTGGTGAGAAGCAACCTTTAAATGTAGTAGGTCGCAAGTTCGAAATTTGGAAATGCAAGTTTTTTGCTTTTACAATTCCTATAAAAAAATCTTCTTTCAATTCAAAAATTTCGGAAGACGTAATAAATAAACCATGTTGATACCTCAAATAACTCGCAGTGTCGCTGTCATGGTTCCGCCGATCATTGCAAAATACTTCAAATACCCCCAAGAAAATGACATGTGTCGCATGTGTGGTTGTTGCAAAAAACAAAACAAAACAAAACAAAAAACTTGTGTACAGAAGAGCAGGAATTTGCACGGCCTGACCCTGGGCCAACTTGTATGCACACAAGCCTCCTGTTGCAGCAGCAGAGGAGAGATCCGACAAGTCGTGTTCTTCTCCACCACCACAGCAGTGCTTCAGTCATCAAAGTGCTCAAACTCCCAAGCTGCGGAATTAAACATGCAAGAGCAGGCAAAACATGAACGTGGGACCAGTCAGCCTTGCGGCTTGTAAAAAACATAATTATCTGCTAAAAAACATAATTATCTGCTAAAAATGTAGAAAAAAATACGAGATATATACCTGGACTATGTACAGGAAGCTTCGGGCAGCCCCAAAGCTTTAGCTCCTTGAGGCAAGTCGTGTTCTTCAGTGATCAAAGTCCTCAAAAGAGAGAGCTGCGGAAACATGCAAAACATGAACGTGGGACCAGCCAGCCATGCGGCTTGTAGAAACAATACGAGATATATACCTGGTCTGTCACTGATATCCGGATTCTGCAGCTGTCTTGGGAGCAAATGTACAGGAAACTTCGGGCAGCCCCAAAGCTTTAGCTCCTTGAGGCAAGTGAGGCGGCGATCCGTCGCGATGAGTGCGGTCGGCGGCTTAATTGGAGCTTCCTGAGTGATGGCAGGCCTTGAGGATCAAGACGGATGCGTGCCGTGGAGTCACATATAATTGTTACGCACTCCAATGACGGGTGGTAATTCAACAGACTGTGCAGCGTCTCATCTTGTGGCAGTCCATGCTTGAGATTCAAGGTGGTGAGGGAGGGGAGGGAACCGACTGCACTCAGGTTTCGACACTCTGTGAGATTCAAGGTGGTAAGTGAGGGGAGGGAACCGACTGCACTCAGGTTTTCACAGAACTTAATGCTTAGTTCACGAAGGGTGGGCCACGCAGGAACCGTTGCAAGATTTTCACACATACACAGGATCAATGTAACCAAGGAAGGAAAGCGAGCCCACGGAAGAGATCGCAGTTTAACGGCCTCGGCGATCACCAGAGTATGCAAGCATGGGAAATCACCATCATCCACTCCAGACCACTCTGACCACTCATCCATGTAATAAAATTCCAAACATATCAATGATCGGAAGCCTATCGTACCTGTAACGTGGCTGCAAAACTCCCGGCCAATGCGTTGCACAGAATGCATGTCCTGAAATTTGAGGGACTTGAGGGAAGGCAACACACCAAACGTTGGAACGTGTTGAGACTTACTCCCGACTAACGCTATTTTGGTCAAGTTGTAAAAGGAAGCATTACCCAACCAATTGGGGTATTTCTGAGACTCGTAGTTGTCTATACTCAGTTCTCTTAGGCCGTAATGTGGTCGCAAGCTATCAAGCAGTTGCTCATGCGTTACTGTGACAGGTTCAGTTCGCACACGTGGTCGATCATAAAAGTCCAGTACTAGTGAATGGAGGTGCTGCTTATTCGGTAGCTGAGCTTCAATTGCATCCTCGATAAGACATAGACTGCCCCGTCGTACTATACACAGTTTCCTAATCTTGTTCAAGTTCCTCAGCTCTCTTATGTTGTAATTGCAATCACATCTGCCCATATGTATTAGAGGCAATCTATGCAGGTTAATTAGGCGCCTAATTCCACTTTCTGTAGGTTCTCCACAATCATCATTATCAAATTTCAAATGGCGTAGTAGTTTCAGGCCACCCATGTTGTCGGCTAATGCCTTTGAGAGGTTGCTCTGTCCTAAGCTAAGGGCCCGCAACTTCTTACAGTGCATAAATAATGCTTCTAGATTTTGAATATTATTGACATTTCCTTCCGCCAACACTACGATGGCCCTGACAGAATGCGAGGCAATTGAAATTTCTACAGATGTATAATCTTCATGTATGGACACATACCGAGCATTCCGTGGAATTTCAATTGGTGTGTCTCCTTCAAGTCTAAAGAACTCTTCCCCAGCAAGAAAGCATGCAAGATCATGAATAAGGTCGTGCATGGTGTGGTTGTCAAAATACACTTGAAGGAATGACCGCTGAACTAAATCATTGAAGTATAGCCATCCAATTTCGTCCTCGTTGTTACTTCCATCACAATGTAGTAAATCAAGATTTTTCCACAAATGAAGCACCTCATACATTGAAAATAAATGGTCTTTTGGAAATAGAGAAAGGGCAACAAAACATCGTTTCAGGTGCACAGGCATGTGCTTGTAGCTCAACTTTAAGGCCGGTAAAACCTCATTTTGTGATTGCTCCAAGTTCCATAGCTGACTTTCTAAGACATACCTCCATCTCATTTCATCAGTTTCATAGCGCAACATGCTTGCTAATGTCTTGATTGCCAATGGCAAGCCCTCACACTTTTTCACAATACTCCTGCCAATCTCTACGAGTTTCTTGGGGTGTCATTTGTTGGTGAGCACAAATGCAACTTGTTTGAACAACGACCAGCTCTCATCAGAACTTAGAAAGTTTATGCGGTAGAAAGGCATTGTTTGCACCAGCCTTGCGACTACCTCACTACGAGTTGTTACTATGATCTTACAAACTCTTGTTTTGGACAGCGGTGTACACAGCCTCTCCCAACTGTCTCCTCGTTCATTCCATACATCGTCCAACACAAGTAAAACCTTCTGCTCCTTAATTTCATGTAACAGTTTCCTCTGAAGATTAGCCAGTTCTGTAACATCACACTTGTCCCCCGTTAGTGACATAATGATCTTCCTCGTTATTTCACTAACATCAAATTGCTCTGACACACAGACCCAAGCAAGCTTGTCAAATGACTGGCTCACCCTGGGGTCATTATACACAAGTTGTGCTAGTGTTGTTTTCCCCAATCCTCCCATGCCAACTATAGCCTGGACAGAAATTCGATTTCCAATACGCTCATCTTCTCTTTCTCTGGACAATAATTTTTGCACAATGTTGTCCTTGTCATGCTCTCTTCCAAGAATGCTCCTCTCGCATACATCAGAGCCAACCTCCCTTAAACTACTAATGTCAGGAGCAGGAGCAAACCGTCTGTCTCCATCGTTCTCTGATAAAGAGAGATTTCCATAGTCTTTAATGATCTCATCATATCTCTTTATAATTTGCCTTGCTCGTACCACCAACTCATTTGGAACTGCTACTGTATCGGTATCAATAGCACTGGTCCCATTTCGCTTTTTTGACACAAGAAAAATGCTAGGTCAGTATGCATCCATTTTCCATGTTTCTTGTGGTAATAAATGCAATCAGCATATGAGCACTAATATTGTATTCAAGATCTGAACCATAATATCTGAACCAGTTGTTGATGCCAAAATTTGGCATCTATAATAGTCGTTGCAGTGCTGATTGGTCTAATGGTAAGAATTTAAAGCTACTGCCGATTCAACTAATATTTAGTTTTGAATCGTTAGGCAGAATGGCCCCGAAGATCTCCTGGGTGGTCCTGAGCGATATCCACAAAGACCTCCTAGGAGGTCCTGGAGGGTGGCCACAAAGACCTGCTACGACCTCCTCAAAGCCCTCCTGAGAGGTCCTGGACGGCCTCCTCAAAGCCCTCCCGAGAGGTCTGGAGGACATCCTAAGTGGTCTGGGCGTATTCTACGAAGACCTCCTAAAAGGTCCCAGAAGGTGGTCTTTTCAAAGTGACCGCCTCTGAAAAGACCTCCTGAGAGGTCCTGGTATACCTCCTAGGTAGTCCTGAGCGACCTTCGTAAAGACCCCCTGGAGGTTCTGAGGGTGGTCTTCTCAAAATATCCAAAAGGTGGTCTATGCAAAGTAGCAGGTCGTGAGAACAAGGAAAAGTGCGGCCAGGACCTCATCAAGAGCACTTACGTGGCTTCATCAGGACCGTTCAAGACCACCTCAGGAGCACTCACGTGGCTTCATCAGGACCGTTCAAGACCTCCTCAAGCTTCATCAGGATCACCCAGGACTTCCTCTGGAGTACTCACGTGACTTCATCAGGACCGTTCAAGACCTCCTCCGGAGTGTCCACGTGGCTTCATCAAGACCACCGAGGACCTCCTCAGGAGCACCCACGAGGACCACCACAGGACCTCTCCAGGAGCTGACACGTGGACCTCTCAGGACCTCCCAAGAGCAATCACAACCGTCCAGGAGCACTCCCAGGAGATCCACACCGTTCAGGACCACTCCCAGGAGGTCTACGCCGTCCACGATCACCCTCAGGAAATCCACGCCGTCCTCGACCTCCTCAAGACCTCTCGCATGGACCTCCCACAAGGACCTCCTCAGGACCTTCCACGAGGACTTCCCGCCAGAGCATCCAGGACCTCCTTCCAGGAGCTCCTCAAAACCACTCCAGGGAACTTACGTGATTGAATAGGAAAGATTTATCAGTTATAGAAGGTTTGGAAATCATAACCGAATCATATCTGTAGATTTATTCGGTTTAGGAGTCCTGATCTCCTACGGCTAAGACCCGCTGCCCTTTAAATAGAAGAGGGTCATGGCCGATTGTAATCATCACCAATCGATCATTACAATTTGCATCTACTATTTTTACCGTAGCTTTCCCGTAGTCTTGTATCTTCTCCGACCTCCCTCTGCTTGTTGCTTGGCTGGGTTTCAAGACCAAGCTAGGGAAAATCATCATCGCGCTGTACCATGACTAGCTCCACCTAGGTGCTGCGCGTTGGTGCTGTTCTCCGTGTGTTGATTTTTGGCGTTAACACATTTTGGCGACTCCACTGGGGAATCGATCTATTCTCCGGCCATGGCGAAAGACAATTCTACTGTTGATTCCAAGAACATTATTACTCCCACACTTGAAGACCTACCCAAGGAGTACCGCCAGGAGTACGAGAAACGTAAAGTAGAATTTGACAAGCTGATGCTACCGTGCTTCGAGAAGACAAGACAAGGTGTCATTAAGAAAGAAGCTGAGCTGCCATTTATTTACATCAAGCTCGAGGTAAATCCCACTATGAGTAATGCATCTCTTTCAGAAGAGCAAGTTGCTTTGATGATTGATCAGCAAATAGGTGCTACTATATCTAATACCTTGGATAGGTTTCTATCTAATCGTCTTAAAGCTATAGGTCTTCGAGTACAGAGTGAAAAAGATTTGAAACGACCCGTTTTGCCTTCTACTAATGCTTACAATGTTGGCAATGATAGTAGCGTTCAGCATAGTTCCTTGCTTGTCAATGCACCGACAGCAAATATACCATCTAGAGTTATCCCCCAGGGTATGCCAGTGCAACATATATATAGCCGAACTAATGTGTTAAGTTCGATTGGTCACAGTGCCTCATCACATGCTATTCCAAATGTTGCTATACCCGAGTCTACAGCCCTTGTGCCTTCATCGTATACAGATGCTAGTATAGTCAATTCGGGTGCGCCTAATGTTGGCAATTACACTAGTATGGGAGAGAATTCAACAAATTTGCAAACACCTTTCTACCGCACTGTAGCATATAGCACGCCTCCCATACCTCCTCAAGGTTCAGGCGTTGCATATGGGCCATTGCCAGCCAGTCATTTTAATGGTCCTTTACAACACGTATCACATGCACAACCGAACCAAGCTCCACATTATGCTTATGATACTCCACAACCTAATGCTTTTAGGCCACCACAGCTGGTCAATGAGACACCTAATCGGTCTGCGGTCGAGACATATGTTGGGCCTGAAAATATTAGAGAACAAGTAGCTAGCATGTTTAGAGAGACATTCGGGGTAGAGCCTAAAGGAAGATCACGTGCATATCAAAAACCATACCCCGATATTTATGATACTGTGCAATATCCCAGATGATTTAGAGTGCCTGAATTTGTTAAGTTTACTAGGGATGATAATAAGTCCACATTTGAACATATAGGTCAATTCATTGTGCAATGTGGTGAAGCTAGTGCTAGTGATGCTTTAAAGTTAAGATTATTTCCTTTATCTTTATCTGGCACTGCATTCAATTGGTTTACTTCACTTACACCTAACTCTGTTCATACATGGTCCCAGTTAAAGCGAGAAATTCTATGAATATTTTTATATGGTCCCAGTTAAAGTAGAAATTCCATGAATATTTTTATACTGGTGATACTGAGTTAAGGTTGTCACATTTAACATCGGTCAGGCAAAAATACAATGAACCTGTCGCTGATTACATCAGGAGGTTTAGAGAGACAAGAAACCGATGTTTTAAACTAATAATTTCTGACAAAGACCTAGCTGATCTAGCCTATTCTGGTTTACTTTCTCACTTGAAAGAAAAGCTAGAAAGTCATGATTTCCTGGATGTTAACCAAGTGTTACAGAAAGCTCTGGCACAAGAGAGCCAGGCTAAAGAATCTAGAAACTTTCAGAGGTCAAGTGATAAAGTAAAAGTTGATCGTCCTAATGTTCACATGCTTGAGTATGAATTTAAAAATTTAGACGACGATGATGTTGATGTATGCGTGGCCGAATGGGCTTGGTCCTCAAGATCTAAACCACTTGTTTGCTCAGCTTTGAAGCCGATTCCACAAAAGAATGGGTAAGAGGAAATTAAGTATACTTTTGATATTGCTAAATGCGATAGAATCTTTGATTATTTGCTGTAGGAGAAGCAAATTAAGTTGCCTGACAGCCATGTTATACCAACACCTGAAGAATTAAAAAGGCATGCATATTGTAAGTGGCATAATTCTTATTCTCACGCCACTAATGACTGCAATGTTTTTCGTCGACAGGTTCAATCGGCCATTAATGAAGGGCGATTGAAATTTGCTAAAAATCCGAAAATGCAGCTAGACCGCAACCCCTTTCTTGTCAATGTAATTGATTTTGAGAACAAGAAGGTGCTTGTTCAGCCATCTCAGGCCGAGTCTACAAAAGGCAAGAATGTGGTAATAGACGAAGGGGGCACAGGAAAATCTAATTCTGGGGCTATACAAAATGTTAAGCCGAAGATGATCAAACCAAAAAGCCCAGAAGTTGAGCATTAGAAGGTGAATAAAGGTAAAGGCAGGACCAACAAAAGGTTTGAAAGGCCGAAGCCCATGTTTGCCAAGCTCCTGGCCAAATATGAGGATGGCAAGGCCGGCCGAAACGGTTTGATGGTTGGGATCGTCGTCAAGATCACCTGCAAAGCGAAAGTTTGATGGTCGGGATCGTCGTCAAGAGGACTTCCATGCAGCAGTACCATATCCTCCTTTTGGGCCACCAATGCCCACCCCATGGGGTCCTCCTGTTGGTTTTCCTCCTTGTACACCGTGGGGATGGTATGGTCCATGGATGCCACCTCCAATGCCTTTTGGACCCTTCCATCCGGGTGGGCAGATACCAAGAAAACCTGTGTTTGATAGGTTATCACATCCTAATATTGACCGCTTTGATCAAAGAAATCGGTCTTACAATGGGAGAGGTAATAAAGTGGTGAAGAAGGTGTATCGTGTCAAGAGTAATGGTAACTGGGTGAAGAATCGATTAGAGTTCAAAGACGAAAGAGAAGATTATCGAGAAGGAGAAGCAAAAGCTATCGCCATCGTTGTTTCAAGTGTTAGCAAAGGATTACACAAAGAAGAAAGCAATGCATGGTTCGGACACGGCAAAGAGTGCATCTACAGTAGCCATGAACAGCACCGTGACTACAGTGCCCGTGAACCTCGATTCGGCTACAGTTGCAGCTACAGTGGCAGCCGAGCAAACGACATCATGTGCTGATTTTGAAGCACCAAAAACAATGGGGAAGATTAAGGGGAAAATATCTTTGATACTCGGGACAAAGCCACACCCCTATTGGTGTCCTCTCAGTCTTTCTCACTCCCAAACGAGAAGGTTGCAGTGGCTGTGCGTGCAAGAACTTAGAGAGGCTAGAGCAGAGAAGGCGAGAGATGAAATATTTAACGAAATAAAGCCTATCGTGCCTGTCTGAAAATAGTGGAGGGTAAAGTCAGTTGAGACACCAGGTCAGGTACCTAGTGATGATGAGGATGATTTGCTGGATTATGAGGGATCTCCAATGATTAAAAGTGATACTCCACCTCGTGAAGGTATGGATATTAATATGGTGTTTACATTGCCTTCGGAGTTTCGGGGTGCTAGTGAGGAGGTTGCCCAGTTATGTCTTGGCCCTAAAGAAGCTATTTTTGATAAGCCCGAGGAATCAAGCCGACATTTGAAACCATTATATGTTAGGGGGCATATCAATGGTTGGCCGATTTCTAGGATGTTAGTTGATGGTAGGGCTGCCGTAAACTTAATGCTGTATTCAGTTTTCAAGAAATTGGGGCGAAAGGACAGCGAGCTTATGAAGACTAATTTGATACTTAATGGTTTCACGGGTGATTCTACAGAGGCCAAGGGTGTTATTTCTATGGAACTTACTATTGGGGGCAAGACTCTACCTACGGCCTTCTTCATCGTCGATGTGCAAGGTAATTATAGTGCTTTATTGGGTCGTGATTGGATACATGCAAATCGTTGCGTGCCTTCTACCTTGCATCAAACTTTAATACAATGGATCGATGATGATATAGAAGTGGTTCAAGCGGACATATCGGCTTATGTTGCTTTGGCTGATGCTTCAGCTGATTGGCAGCACGGTAATGTGTAATGTTTGACAGGTCTAGACCTTTCTAGCTATGATTATCTTAGTGTCACTAAGAATGGTTTTGTACTCGTGTCTGTACAGCTGGCCTCCACAGCTCGGCTTAGTAATATGATGTTATAAATGAATAAAGAAAGCAGTTTAGAATGGTTGCGACAACATACAGAGCAATATCAGTCAAACAAGAACGATATTTGTGAAGCTATTGATGATTTTGATGAAGTGGAAAAGTTAGGATAATGTTTCTCGTCGGCTGACCCTTTAGAGGAAGTTGATATAGGTGATGGGACTATTCCTAGGCCGATGTTTGTAAACAAAAATATGATTGCTGAATATAAGAGCAAAGTGATAAAATTGCTTAGAGAGTATGTTGATTGCTTTGCTTGGGAATATCATGAGATGCCGGGACTCAGTCGAGAATTAGTTGAGCATCGGTTGCCTATTAAGTCTGGTTTTAGGCCTTATAAGCAGCCATCTAGAAGATTTAATCCTGATATATATGATCAGATCAAAGAAGAAATAGATCGATTGTTGAAGGATGGTTTTATTAAGCCATGTAGGTATGCTGAATGGATTTCCAACATTGTCCCAATTGACAGAAGAATACTGGTAAGTTGAGGGTATGCATTGATTTTAGAGATTTAAATAAAGCTACTCCAAAATATGAATATCCTATGCCTATAGCCGACATGCTAATCAATGATGCTTCAGGACATAGAATAATTAGTTTCTTAGATGGTAATGCTGGTTATAATCAAATCTTTATGGTCGAAGAGGATATGTGTAAAACAGCCTTTCGATGTCCTGGTTTTGTTGGTTTGTTTGAATGGGTTGTTATGACTTTTGGTTTAAAGAATGCCGGTGCTACTTATGAAAGGGCTATGAACTTAATTTTTCATGATCTACTTTGCATTATCCTAGAGGTATACATTGATGATATAGTTGTTAAATCGGATGGTATGGATCATCACTTAGCCGATTTATGTCTAGCCTTTGAACGAATGCGTCGATATAGTTTGAAGATGAACCCACTCAAATGTGCCTTTGGTATGTCGGGTGGCAAGTTCTTAGAATTTATAATACATGAAAGAGGCATAGAAGTAGATCCTACCAAAATAGAGGCTATTAAGAAGGTGAAGGCGCCACAGTGTAAAAGGGATATGCAAAAGTTCCTAGAAAAAGTGAATTATTTGAGGAGGTTTATATCAAATTTGTCTGGAAAGGTTAGTGCATTCACTCCTATATTGCGGTTGAAGAAAGAGACCGAATTTACTTGGGAGGCAGATCAGCAACAAGCATTTGAGGAGATCAAAAAGTATTTGTCTACACCTCCTATGTTGAGGGCACCCAAAGCCGGGACACCATTTCGGCTGTACATTGTTGTAGAAGAGAATGTCATCAGTGCCGTTTTGACACAAGTAATAGATGGCAAGGAATATGTTATTACTTACTTGAGTCGGCGTCTCTTGGGAGCTGAGACAAGGTATGTATTTATTGAAAAATTATGTTTATCCTTGTATTATACTTGCACCAAGTTGAGGCATTATTTGCTATCTAGTACTTGCACTGTTGCTTGTCAAACCGATGTTATTAAATATATGTTGCAACAACCGATCTTAAGTGGTAGAATCGAAAAGTGGGCTTATACATTAATAGAGTATGATTTGGCTTATGAATCTTTGAAATCTATGAAGGGACAGATTGTAGCTAAATTCATTGTTGATCATAGGATTGATGATGATATAGAGTTGGTTGATTATTTATCTATACGTCCATGGAAATTGTTTTTTGATGGCTCGACTTGTAGAGAAGGACAGGGTGTTGGTATTGTTTTAGTTTCGCCTAGAGATGTTGTTTTTGAAACATCGGTTTGTTTAGAGTATTTTTGTACCAATAATCAGGTCGAGTATGAAGCTCTTTTGTTAGGATTACAAATCTTAGAGACCATGGGTGTAAAGAATATAGAAGCATTTGTTGATTCATTATTAGTTGTGCAATAAGTTTCTAAGAATTATCAATGCTTTGATGGATCATTGAATATTTATTTGGAAAAATGCTTAGAAATAATAGCAACTTTAGATAATTTTACTATTGGCCATATTTCTAGAGAAAAGAATATTAGAGCAAATGATTTAGCACAACAAGCATCTGGTTATCAAGTCAAAAGAGGTAAATTATTCATGGTAGAAAAGCCGATGCTAGAGGGTGCTATAATGTGTATAGTCGAACAACATGATGGCAATTTGGATGCTTTGAAAACATCAAGTTTTGCTGAGCCTAATGACTGGAGAAAATCTCTAATTAGTTATTTAGAAAACCCTAGTCAATCTGTTGATAGAAAGCTTCGGCAACAAGCATTAAAGTATACATTGCTTGATGGAGAGTTGTATCACCGAACTATAGATGGGTTGCTTGTAAAGTGTTTAGGTTCGGATCAATCTAAAGTTGCTATGGGTGAGGTGCATGAAGGCATATGTGGTACACATCAGTCGACTCATAAGATGAAGTGGTTATTAAGAAGAGTTGGTTTCTATTGGCCGACTATGTTGGAGGATTGTTTTAGATATTATAAAGGGTGTGAGTCATGTCAAAAGTTTGGTGATGTGCAACTGGCACCCGCTGCTATGTTGCATCCTATTATTAAACCATGGCTGTTCTGTGGTTAGGGTTTAGATTTTATCGGCCAAATACACCCTGCATCTTCTAAAGGTCATCGTTTTGTTTTAGTAGCCACATATTATTTTACACAGTGGACAGAAGTTGTTCCTCTTAAAAACATGACACATAATGAGGTGATTAGTCTTATTTTAGAACATATTGATCATAGATTCGGCATAGCACAGACTTTAACTACTGATCAAGGTTCATCTTTTATGTCTCATCAAGTATGTGAGTTTGCTGAATCACTTAGAATCAAGCTCCTTAATTCTTCACCTTATTACGCTCAGGCCAACGGTCAGGCTGAATCAAGTAATAAGACCTTGATTAAGCTCATTAAGAAAAAGGTAGAGGAGAATCCTAAGAGGTGGCATAAAGTGTTATCTGAGGTATTATGGGCTCATCGTATATCTAAGCATAGTGCTATAAAGGTAACACCGTTTGAGTTAGTGTATGGGCAAGAGGCCATTTTACCTGTTGAGGTAAATCTGAGTGCTCTTAGATTGGCCAGGCAAAATGATTTGTCGATCGTAGATTACCATAACTTGATGATGGATAGGATAGATGAAGTTGCAGATGAGAGGTTAAAAGCCTTGAGGGACATTAAAAAAAGATAAGGTGAAGCTAGTCAAGGCCTATAAGAAGAAAGTGAAGGAAAAATCGTTTCAAATAGGAGACTTAGTCTGGAAGACGATTTTACCTGTTGGATCTAAAGATAATAAGTTTGGGAAGTGGTCTCTAATTTGGGAAGGTCCTTATAAAGTTGTAGAGATTGTTCCTGAAAATTCTTATATAGTGCAATGTTTACAGGGTGATAGGCTGCCTAAAGCTCTTAATGACAAGTATTTGAAAAAAATACTATCCGAGTGTTTGACAGGATGCTTAAGAAGCACACATGGCCGATGAGTTATTTATTATCGCCTTGAGAAACATGTATTTGGCCGGTGTTTAATCATCGTCCTGAAGAGTAATTGAAGATATTATTGTTTTGTGGCAAACATGTTCGTTTACCCAAAAATAGGGGGCATGTGTTGATCCCAAAATTTGGCATCTATAATAGTCGTTGCAGTGTTGATTGGTCTAATGGTAAGAATTTAAAGCTACTGCCGATTCAACTAATATTCGGTTTTGAATCAGAAGACGGAATAGCCCCGAAGATCTCCTGGGTGGTCCTGAGCGATATCCACAAAGACCTCCTAGGAGGTCTTGGAGGGTGGCCTCAAAGACCTGCTTAAAGACCTCTTGAGAGGTCATGGACAGCCTCCTCGAAGCCCTCCTGAGAGGTCATGGAAGACCTCCTCAAAGCTCTCCTGAGAGGTCCTGTACGACCTCTACAAAGACCTCCTGAGAAGTCCTGGAGAACATCCTAAGTGGTCCTGGACGTATTCTACAAAGACCTCCTAAAAGGTCCTGGAAGGTGGTCTTTGCAAAGTGACTGCCTCTACAAAGACCTCCTGAGAGGTTCTAGTAGACCTCCTATGTGGTCCCGAGCGACCTCCATAAATACCTCCTGGGAGGTTCTGAGGGTGGTCTTCTCAAAATATCCAAAAGGTGGTTTGTGCAAAGTAGCAGGTCGTGAGAACAAGAAAAAGCACGATCAAGACCTCATCAAGAGCACTTACGTGGCTTCATCAGGACCGTTCAAGACCTCCTCAGGAGTACTCATGTGGCTTCATCAGGACCATTCAAGACCTCCTCAGGCTTCATCAGGACCGCCCAAGACTTCCTCCAGAGTACTCACGTGGCTTCATCAAGACCGTTCAAGACCACCTCCGAAGTGTCCACGTGGCCTCATCAAGACCACCCAGGACCTCCTCAGGAGCACCCACGAGGACCACCACAGGACCTCTCTAGGAGCTGACATGTGGACCTCTCAGGACCTCCCAGGAGCAATCACAACCGTCCAGGACCACTCCCAGGAGATCCACATCGTTCAGGACCACTCCCAGGAGGTCTACGCCATCCACGATCACCCTCAGGAAATCCACGCCGTCCACGACCTCCTCAAGACCTCCGCATTGACCTCCCATGAGGACCTCCTCAGGACCTTCCACAAGGACTTCCCGCCAGAGCATCCAGGACCTCCTTCCAGGAGCTCCTCAAAACCACTCCAGGGAACTTACGTGATTGAATAGGGAAGATTTATCAGTTATAGAATGTTTGGAAATCATAACCGAATCATATCTGTAGATTTATTCGGTTTAAGAGTCTTGATCTCCTACAGCTAAGACCTGCTGCCCTTTAAATAGAAGAGGGTCATGGCCGATTGTAATCATCACCAATCATTCAATACAATTTGCATCTACTATTTTTACCGTAGCTTTCCCGTAGTCCTGTATCTTCGCCGACCTCCCTTTGCTTGTTGCTCGGCTGGGTTTCAAGACCAAGCTAGGGCAAATCATCATCGCGTTGCACCACGACTAGCTCCGCCTAAGTGCTGCGCGTTGGTGCTGTTCTCCGTTTGTTGATTTTTGGCGTCAACACCAGTGCATATATATATATATATGTCTATTAGCTCTTTTTGTCTATTACCTATATATCACTCACTAATGACCTGTTTGTTTGGAGGGATTTGGTGAGAGGGAATGGTGAATGGAAAGGAGTGGATATAGGAATTTCAATGGAATGATATTAGAAACAAGTATGTATTAGGATTTCAGTGGGACGAAGATTAGGAATTTGAGGGCCCAACTTCCACCATTTCAAACCGATGGAGGGGATAAGAGTTGGAAAGGAATTATTGTTTTGAGAGAAAGTCAATAGATCTCAGCCATGGTTTAAAAAACTGGCAGTTACTGCCCGTTACTAGTTTTCACGGTGGTATCGGTAGTAGCTTTAGTGCTACCGGTTACCATATGTTGTTTTGGCGGTAATTTTGATTTATTTCGGTTGAATTTGTTATTATAAGTTGTTTTGAGTTAGATGTCGTATACATTTTGAAACAATTTTTGAGAAAAATCAATTTCAAAATAAAATTGCTCAATAGCCGTCTGGTTACCGAAAACTGGCGGGTTCTAAGAAAAAAACAGAAATCTTCTTTTGTAGCATTGATCTTCTAAGCTCTTCATAACAACTTAGGTAGGGTCTCTTCCTCAAGCTTATCAATTCCATTCGGGTACCAGCCTGAATGGCTGGAACATGCCATACCGTCAACCAAAACGGCACACAGCAGATTCAATCCCGTACCAGTCTCAATACCGATCATTCTAGTCCATTTCGGCCCATTTCGGTAATTCCGATACTAGGTATAATTGAAGTGACCCCTCATTCGAATCAAGCTAAAAGGCCTAGCCCAATACTTCTTTGATAAGTGAAATTATGATAGACTATGGTAAAATGTACGAAGTTATGAACTTGTGTTGTATTATTTAACTGCGTACGACCTTTGTGTTTACGAACTCATTGAACTATGTGTCATTTTTATTCAATGGTTATGTATTTGAAATGAGATTCTAAGTAAAATTATGTGTGCATATAATTGTATATATATTTATAAATAAATAAATATTATTATATTAAAATCCAGAACGGTACGACAGAATTGACCAGTACCGACACATTCCATACCAAGAGGCAAACCGAAATAACCTCCGAAATAGAATTCACAACTATACTCTTCCTAGCTACAAATCACATGCTCACCATTTCCTACCTTTCTTGCCAAACAACGGTGTTGAGACTAAACAACCAAACTCACGTGCCTAACCCAACCACAAACTTCCTCCCATAAACTCCCATTTTTCATATCAGCTGTTGTCTAAGGGCTGTTTGGTTCCAAGCTACACTTTTTGTGCTGCAGGAATAGTCCACCACATGTTATGCGAAGTTTGGCTAGAATGCCTAGGCCAATGCTCTAAACAAAGTGCGTAATTTTCAAAATAAAATACAAAAAGTATATCAACGTAATCACATTCTGAAGTTATATAAACTTTGCAATGACATAAATACCACTTAATTAGCATGGGCTTAGCTTACAATCAATTAATTGACAACACTTGCAGAAACAAATAGAAATTGCCGGAACAAATTAGTTATAGGAGTGGAATTAATTACCTTATGGCGCTTCCGTTTATTGTTGCTGCTCTCAACACTAGCAGATAGCCCGAGAGCCTCCAGCTTGCACAGATTCACCTCGTACTCGTCGACCACGTCCTCCGCGTCGTACGCCACCTCCTTGAGCTCCTCGAGCCGCAGCTTGGCGGCTTCCTCGCGGATGTTCCAGCGCTCCTCCGTGTCTTGAAGCATTGCGCGGATCCCATTCGCAGGTCTCAACTAAATTAATTAATTCAATGTATATCAACGTAATCACATTCTGAAGTTATATAAACTTTGCAATGACATAAATACCACTTAATTAGCATGGGCTTAGCTTACAATCAATTAATTGACAACACTTGCAGAAATAAATAGAAATTGCCGGAACAAATTAGTTATAGAAGTGGAATTAATTACCTCATGGCGCTTCCGTTTATTATTGCTGCTCTCGACACCTGCAGATCGCCCGAGAGCCTCCAGCTTTGACGCCCATGGATGCAAACAGTCCGTCCATCTCGATCTACGCTGGCTTTGCTGTGCTCCAACGATCTGCTTGCATAATTGAAGTGACCTTCCTTTAAATCGAGCAGTTTTTATTTTTTAATCTTTTTCTAAAAAATATTTTAAAAATAATCTCTTTCTAACTTTATTTCCAATTCTAACCCCTTTGGCCACGCCACCACGTGTAGCGTGACAAAAGCACGTTGTCACGCCACGAATCTTGACGTAGCAAATGAGTGTTGTCACGTCACTCCTCTTAGCGTGACAAGACTTAGCCCGAACACGGACGCGTGTTGGCTCGGGGGGTTATCTGGCAGGTTTGGTCACGCCGTGGTAGGTGGCGTGACAGCACAGTTTGGTCATGCCACGGGTCATGGCGTGACCAAAGGAGTTAGAATTGAAAATAAAGTTAAGAAGAGACTATCTTTAAAATATTTTTAAAAAGGATTAAAAAATAAAAAACTGCTCCTTTAAATCAGGCTGAAAGGCCTAGCCCAGCCTAGCTCAATACTACTACTTTGATAAGTGAAATTATGATAGACTTTGGTAAAATGTGCAAAGTTATGAACTAGTGTTGTATTATTTAACTGCATATGACCTTTGTGTTTACGAACTCATTGAACTATGTGTTATTTTTATTAAATGGTTATGTATTTGAAGTGAGATTCCAAATAAAATTATGTGTTCATATAATTGTATATATATTTATGAAAAAATATATATTATTATATGAAAATCCGAAATGGCACGACAGAATGGACCAGTACCTACACATTCCATACCAAGAAGCAAACCAAAATAACCTCCGAATGGAATCGACAACTATACTCTTCCTAGGTACAAATCACATGCTCACCATTTCCTACCTTTCTTGCCAAACAACGGTGTTGAGACTAAAAAACCAAAGTCACGTGCCTAACCCAACCACAAACTTCCTCCCATATTTCTTATCAGCTGTTGTCTAAGGGGCTGTTTGGTTCAAGCTACACTTTTTGTGCTGCAGGAATAGTCCACCACATGTTAGTTATAGGAGTGGAATTAATTACCTCATGGCGCTTCCGTTTTTTGTTACTGCTCTCAACACTTGCAGATCGCCCGGGAGCCTCCAGCTTGCACAGATTCACCTCATACTCGTACTCGTCGACCACGTCCTCCGCATCGTACGCCACCTCCTTGAGCTCCTCGAGCCGCAGCTTGGCGGATTCCTCGCGGATGTTCCAGTGCTCCTCCGCGTCTTGA
Organism: Ampelocalamus luodianensis; assembly: GCA_036346255.1. NCBI lineage: Eukaryota > Viridiplantae > Streptophyta > Magnoliopsida > Poales > Poaceae > Ampelocalamus > Ampelocalamus luodianensis. Next base: position 20,579,784 of record CM070638.1, on the reverse strand, counting down.
AGCATTGCGCGGATCCTGCGCATGGTCCTCTCCAGACTCCTCAGGTCCTCCAGGTCCTGCGTCGCCGACGAGGACGAGGAGGAAGCCGTCGGCGGAGACGTCAGTCTCGCCGGGAGCAAGGACGAGAGCTTGTCGAGCGCCAATTTGACGGCCATGGATGCAAACAGTCCGGCCATCTCGATCTACGTTGGCTGTGCTGTGCTCCAACGATCTGCTTGCAGACGACGGGAGCTCGAATGACTGTGATGAACAAAAGAAACAAATAAACCACCGGATCCAGGGCAACCGGATGGAGAATCACACACCTGACCTCAGGGTTCTCCAGATCCTCACCACAGCTCGGCAGTGGAAGTCGTCGGCGCTGGACAAGGAGGGCGTAGCTCTTCAGATGCGCTCCACGGCTCAGCGACGGAAGTCGTCGACGTCGGAGAAGGAGGCTAGGGAGTGAATCAACCACCGATAATCATCACAATGGGTACCCTCCACTTAGGATAATCACCGGTTGGAACCCATATGTTTGAAAACTGTCAAATGGCTCGAAGGGACCCGAGCTCACAATGACTGATACAAGGGAAGGAAGGGAAAGGGAGAGGCAGCTTCGATCTTTGCAAGGACAATGATGCGTCAACACTCGCACAGCAGACATGCGAATATGCGATTTATGTGAAGGAGCAATCCATGGTGGTGGGTCGGTAGGCATCTATGCTCGATCGCTTTATTCGATGTCCGTCGACCGTATGTTCTGCTTCAGGGGATTTAATAATATGCGGGGGGGTTTTTTAAGGTAAATGGCTCGAAGGGACCCGAGCTCACTGGTGAATAATAAAAAAAGTTTGGTGCATCTGCCACCGTGCTACAAGAACACCGACGGAAACTAAAGTTACGTAGCTCCCTCTGGATTCTTATTGCTGAAGCAGCCTTATGGTAGAAGATGAGGCTGGTCTTAAGGCTGCTCCCAGTGGGTGGTTTTTTATTATAGTTTCTTATTGCATGAAAAGCATTTAGATACTACCTTCCCAATGCATTATATCCTATAGTGTTGTATCTTAGGCCTTTAATATAAAGTGTTTACTAGTATTTTTACCTAGGATATTGTGTATGAGTAGTATCTAAATAAGATACTAATCTGCTCTCTCTCTTCCTTAATTGCAGTGACACATCAGCCTTTTGTCTATGTGACAGCCTTAAGAAACTTGCCAAGGTGGAGCATTGGGAGCAGCCTAAGGCTACCTCGACTCTAGTTGGGATTGGTGTATGGCGTTGACGACGAAGAACCTGTCCAATCAGTTGCGGAACCAAGAATTCAAAAGACTTGGAACAAATTTGTAGTATAAAAAATCCTTGTAGTGCTCCGTCAGCGCCCTGGGGCAAACTTGCAGTGCTATCAAGACCCCACCAGCCCATCGTCACTTTTATCCCGTTCGCCATAACAAACATGGGATCTGCCTGTTTCTACGCTGCAACAAACCATATTTGCGGCATCGAGGCCATGGGACCAAGAATGTGATGATCTTGTCATGATGAAAGAGCTAGAGTATTGGTCGACGGCCATTGATGAGGAATGAGAAGGGAGCAAGAAGAAGGTAGGGGCAATTTGGTTAAAAATGTTTGTATGACATATCTCGAAGAAAGAGCATTCTAGAGTGGCATATCTAAGGATGAATTTTGTAATTACATATTTTAAAAGTAGCAAATCTTGAATGTCATATATCTTAATAACCTATAATAATAGACAAATTTTGATATATGCCACTCAGAAAGTTGTCACTTTGAGATATACCATCCAGTTTTCTGAAATTCGAAATTTGCTACTTCAGTTTCTTCCACCTTTGAAATTTACCATTATCATCTCTTTTCTTCCATTTTCTTTTCTTTTCTCTTATTTTTCATCAATTCCCTTGTGATATACCCATTTTGCCCCTGTTCTATTCGCCTCCACCCCGGGTGAAAACGGATCGGAAACGGACGGATAATGGCTTTGCCATATTTGTTTTCATATTTTTTTTCCCGGATCCGGATCCGAATACGAATACCCCGGATACGAATATGAATATGAATAGTATCGAATACGAATACGGAGCGAATACGAATCGAAACGAATACGGTCACAGATATTTTTCAGAACATGAAAACCCCTTAAATTGTATGCCAGAAATTAACGAAAACATATAACTAATTTATTTGATGTAAACATTCATGAATTGTTCATATTTTCAGCAACCACACATAACACTGGCACTAGCAAGTTACATTAACTAGTTCATCACAAATATAACACTTAGTTTACCATATTTCGCTCATAAGTCATAACTCACAAAGTCATCACGCATTCACACTTAGTTCATCATATACATAAAATTTAGTTCACACTAACATTGATTAGACTGGATGGTTAATCTATACACAAATGACTGTAACATCCCAAAATATGTTACAAAAAATGAAACTAATAAAGTTATTATTTTATTGGATTTTCTGAGATTTAAAAGAGTTTTCCTTGTTAAAAAGGAAAATAAAATAAAATAAAATCAATTATTTAATTTCCTAGTTTGTAATGTAAAAAATAAAATTTATTGAGTTTTCTGGGATTTTATTAGATTTAAAGTGAAAAAGAAAATTTTAATTAATTTATTGAATTTTCTGGATTTTTAAAAGGTTTTTCCTATTTTAGAAATTTAAAATAATTTATATACAAAAATAAAAACCAACTTTAAGTTGAAATTAATTTTATTAAGTTAAAAATAATTTAACGAATTTTTGTGATTTTTTCTAGGATTTTTGAACTCTATTTGCTATTTTCTAAAAGACTATTTGATTTGTTGTATTTTCTGAAATTCGGAAATCAATTAAAATCCCCTTTTCTCTTTTGGGCTGAAATCCTCTTTTGGGCCGAAATCCGGATATTCGAACTCCGTCTTTTCCGGATAATCCGTATTCGTTTCCGTATCCGCCGGATAGCATGCCTACCGTATTCGTTTCCGTTTCCGACAAAAAAAAACGAATTCGTTTCCGATCCGAAAATTATCCGAGACATTCCGATTCCGTTTTTGTCCGGATCGGTCGGAAACTATCCGATCCGTTTTCACCCCTACCTATGATGCTGAACATGAAGGCATCCCCATCAGATTGAATCGAGGGGAGAGCACAGCACAGGCATAGGTGCTGGCTGGCCCCTCCCCCGTGCTCCCAACCGTCCTGCCTCCCCTCCCTCCGGCCGCCGCATCCCAGCCGTGCCTACCCTCCCCTGCTCCTCATCGCGCCAACCCCCCAGCAGTTTCTTTCCGCGATCAATTAACTTGGTGAATTTCGTGTGAAAAAATTCTCCAAAAAGAGAGAGATGTAGGGGCGGAGTGTTCTATATATATCCCCCCTACAAAAATTTCAAAATCAAACTCAATTGAACTTGGAAGATATGCCATTTGCCAAAGAACATAAATCATTCACTTCCCTCAAAATGAAACATGGAAAGAAAAAAACAGCAGCCAATTAATCATTCAGCAAATAATTAAGAGAAGAAATGCCTCTTGTTTGATCCTCGAAGAGAAGATCAATCCAAGGATAATGCAAAAGACTCTCACACTAACATGTGCTTGCTACAAAGAATTTTTGCAGCTGCATTAATTCACTCACCCATGCATCATGTTGTCTTCAGCTATCCTTCGACCACTAACACTCAAGCATGCATTACATACACAAATCATCAATCTAATGTCGTACGTAGTTGGTTAATTCGCCTTTGCAATTCGGCTGACGAAGACGGCCTCCAAATCCATCGACACGCGGAAGAACTCCAGCAGCTCGCCGTCACAGTTGCACCAGCGACTGCCACTGATCGACACTGCCGTTCTGGGCTTCTTGGGAGCCGGCAGACACGTCGCCGCCTCGGCCGGTATCCTGCACCCTTGCCCCCTCGGCGTTCTTTCTCCTCCTCCTCGGCGGCTCGTCGCCGGCCAACCTTGACAGGCTTAAGCGGCAGGGCGATCCCGTCGGATAGGAGCCGAATTTCCCCTAAATCGAGGGGAGAGCACAACACAAGGCCTTGGAGCTCTCAAAGATGCGGCGGGCTGCTGGGGGGCTGCTGGGGGATTGGCGCGACGAGGAGCAGGGGGAGGGGCAGGCACGGGTGTGATGCGGCGGCCAGTAGGCGGTGCGCGGGGGGGGCAGGATAGCCGGGAGCACGGGGGAGGGGCTAGCCAGCGCTTGTGCCTGTGCTGTGCTCTTCCCCTCGATTCAATCTGATGGGGATGCCTTCATGTTCGGCATCATGTTCAGAAGGGGTGGAGTGAATAGAACAGGGGCAAAATGGGTAGATCACAAGGTGATAATGGCAAATTTTAAAGGTGGGAGAAACTGGAGTGGTAAATTTCGAATTTCAGAAAACTGGGTGTAATATCTTAAAGTGATAACTTTCTGAGTGGTATATATTAAATTTTGCCATAATAATATATAAATGGAAGAAGATAGATTTTCTCGATGGGCTTAAACGTGACAAGATGTTTCCATTGGGATTACATTAACGAATGCAAACAAAGAGAGAGAGAGTAATACACAACCACGTTATCGCATTTACACCTGATAAAAACATGGGGGAACTGAATGTCCTTTCCCTTTCCGTCTTCGCCAAACAAATGCATGTTATGTTTTGCACTCGCACCCACCTTCTCGATGCTCTCCGTCCCGGAGAAGAGGACCGCCGCGGCGGAGCTCTTACGCGAATGCCACTTTTTCAACTCCGCCTTCTTCACCAACCTCCGCGAGGCCCGCGCGTCCCTATCCGCCCCAGACCCCCAAAATGACCCCTCCTCCCGCCGCGCCCTCCTCCTCCACTAGCACCGCCTCCTCGCCTCCTCACGCAATGACCCTAGCGCCTTCGACAACAACTCGTCTTCACCTGGAATGATGCCTTCAGGCCCACCTCAAGCACACCTCCGCGTCCCTCCGCTTTGAAAAGGTCGCCGTCGTGTTCAACGTCGGCCCGAGGCGCCGGCGGGCTAGCCAGGGGGATGTGGTTCGCCTGGGAGACCCGGGGCAACCGCCCTGGCTTGCCCCGGGGGTGGTTCTACCACTGCGTCGGGTAGCCACTTACGATGCGGAGGGTGTGGACTCCTTGCCTAGACCCAATGAAGTGTGGCGTCGACCTACGGCCCACCTGGCAGCCTTCATCGAGTTTGAGGGCTTCCACTGTGGATGTTGAAGTGAAGTCATGGATGGATGATTTCCTCGTCGGTGGAACAAACAACCACATTTGGAGCCGACCAAGGCAAAGAAGGACCTCCCCTTATGATTTGGGAGAGGGGTGGTGGAGAATAAAAGAAACCACCAGATCCAGGGCAACCGGATGAATCACACACCTGACCTCGTAGTTCTCCAGATCCTCACCACGACTCGGTGGTGGAAGTCATCTAAAGAAGGAGGGTGTAGTTCTCCAGATCCGCTCCACTACTCGGCGATGGAAGTTGTTGGCGCTGGAGAAGGAGGCTAGTGAGTGAGACAACCACTAGTAATGTAACATCCCAAGTATTTGGCTTGTGTTTCAAATATAAGAAAATATGTAGAAATTAAAAACTTTTCTTACATCTTGTATTTCATATATGTTCTGAGAAATTCTTGTAAAAGAATTATGGGAATACAAAGTCACAAGTCATTTTGACCTAAATCTTGCCTTTCGAAAACTTTCTTGTTAAATCTTGTGATCATTATCTAGAAATATTTTTTCTAAATTCTAGGGTTGGTGTGTGACCCCTCTGAAAAATTTCATAATTTTTAGAAATTGTTTGAATGTTTTAGAGGGCAGTCAAACCTGTTTGAATTTCAGTCAAACCCTAGCTCAGCACCTTGCAAAAATTTTGGACGAAAATGCACTGCATGAAAATCCCTAAAAATTTAATACAAGGTCGATATCCAAGTTAGCAAGCTCCTGTAAAAATTTCAGAATTGTTGGCGTTGATTTGCTACCCTAAACAATTTCCCAAAGGTCAGCTCATTTCAAAACCCTGATTTCTAATCTTAGGGCTGAGTCTGACTCGGACTCGAGTCAGACTCGGGCTCGACCACTTGACTCGGTCGAGCCAGGTCACTTAGCTGCACTTGGGCGCGTGTGGCTTCAGCCGTTGGATCTAGATCCAACGCTCACGACCTCCCCTACCGTTTTGAGCACTCCAGAGGTCTGGTGAAATCTTGGTCGTCCGTGCCTGATCTTACAGCCCACGACCTCCCCCGACCTTCTCTGTTCTTCTTCCTCCTTGCGCCCTGCGCCATGGCAGTGAGCAGTTGTGCCTTGTCACCTCAAGCTCGTCCTCATCAACGTCTCTCTGTTCTGGGCATTTAATGCGTGTCGTGCTACCGCCGCCAAAGTCCACTTCCTCTGCCTTTCTACCTGCTCCCGTCGCTCGGTATGTCCATGGCAGAGGCTTGGCTGTGGAGAGTGCCGTTGCAACCTTGTCCCTCTCGGCTTTAAGTAACCTTCAAGCTCTCCCTCAGCTTCCTTTACACTCCCTTGAGCTCTAGCTTGCACCCACTTTTTTTTAGCTCAAGTCACCTTGAAACCTTCGGCCACCATTCTTGCCCCTTAAGCACCCCGGTGAAGGCAGTACTCCAGCGGCTTCTCCTCTCCTCTCTTTGCTCCAGCTTGAGTCCCTCATCTCGGTGGTCATTAACCCTAACCCAATTTTGGTTGCTTCAACAGGGAGCAGCTTGAATTTGGAGATTGCTCAACTTCGGCCGTGAGCACCCCCCCTTTCTTCCTCAAGTCCAGTGAGTGCTCCATTCCCCAATTGTTTGCTCCTAGATCATCTTCAAGCTATTCTGAAGCTAATGGAATGACCCGGGCTTGCTTTTGTTGCTCAGACCACCCTCTCCACGATTTCTTCCTCGCTGCCGGCAAGCTCCATCGCCGTCAAATCAACTCCGGCCGCCTCTGGGTCTCCTTTGTGCTGAGGTGACCCTCTAGTAACCCATAGAAGCTTTGTCTCCCGCTTAAGTGAACCGTTTGCGGAGCTTTTGATCATTTTCGCTTTTCGGCCGAGTTTGTCATATGTGCTCGCCTCTGGCTCACCGACATTGTGGGCCGCTGCCGCCATCGAGATCATCACCATCGGGCCCGCAAGGCTATTGCGAACCCATTCCCGTGCTTGGTTTCGCGCTGTCGTAGCCGAAGTCGCCGGCGATGAGCCGGCAAGCATAGTGTGGCACTTTGTGTTGTTGTCGTGTTTTCGACAAGTCCCCGAACCTCCCGAGTTAATCTTAGCCATCGATGATCTCTTAAGGATAGCTCTTAGCCGTAGGATCTATGTCTGCGAAAACCTTAGTGCTAGGACCTCCCCCGGTTTTGATCCTAGCCGTTTAGGACCTCCCTGGCTTGATCTTAGCCGTTAGGATCAACTCCGTGCAAAATACTACCCCGTAGTCATATTTGTAAAAACCACCTCGGGACCACCTTGGGGTCCTCTTTGCAAAAGACCACCCCTCGTCTTTTGCAGAAAAAACCTCAGGACCTCCCCCTCTGTAGATCTAAACCCCTTGGACCTCCCTGGGGAGATCTGGGCCGTTCACGTCCTCCCCATGGAGATCTGAGCCGTCCAGGACCTCCCCTCTCTTAAACCTTATCACCCAGGACCTCCTCGTGGCAATCTTGACCGTTGAAGACCTCCCCCGGTGAGATCTTAGCCGTCAGGGCCTCCCTCTCTTTAGATCCTATCACCTAGGACCTCCTCCGTGTAAACCTGGACCGTCCAGGACCTCCCCTTGGAGATCTGGGTCGTTCAGGACATGCTCCGTTAAATCCTTAGCTCTAGGACCTCCCATCAGCTTTGGACCGTTAGATCTTAATCTAACGGCCTAGACCTCCTCAGCACACTAGGTGTTCTAGCGAGTCAAGTCCCTTTTGCCATTCATTTTGAGATCTGCGGCCCAGATCTCTGTTGTATTCGAACCTCCAAAGGCATCGTTGATCTGCGCCATCCATCTTCAGATCTACAGCCCAAAATCAATGGGAACGTTCGTAAGTCCGATCGTTCCGTGCGCTGTGGGCCGTTGGATCTAATCCAACGGTTGGTCCCTTGGTGCGCAGGGCGCGCTCCGCTCGGCCCCCGCGTTTGGGCCGTTGGATTCAAAATCAACGGCCCAGGTTTTTCCACTTTGGTTTGGTAATCAGTAAATCCCGAAACCTTTTATTTGTAAACTAAAAATTGTATTAAACTTTGAAATTTCATAACTAATTTGTTTTAATTCCTTTTTAGATGATTCCAACTGTGTTAAATTTCTACTTAACCAAAGATTAATCTAAAAATGTAAGTAGACACTATTCTATACTAGAAATTTTTTTAAATGGTATTAACTTGGTTTGGCAATTATTGATATTCCAGAAATTCAATTAAAACTTGTAAAATGCATAACTTTTTTTTTTGTATAACTCCAATTTGGGCAAACTCAAGTTTGCTAAATTCCTCTGATAATGTACTTTAATGTGGAATAGGTTTTCACTATGCCTTTACTCCTGAAAAATGATATACTCTAGTTTCATAACTTAGAAAAATCATAAGTAATTCATTTTAACTCCAAATGAAGTAAATCCAGTTTTGCTGTGCTTAGAATACCTTGTTCTACCTACCATAAAAATTTCAGGTTCTAGATCTTTCTGGAAATTTATGCTATGGACAGTAACCAAAATTAATTTAATTAGATTTTTCAGGCTGAGAGAAATTGTTTATGCTATAACTTTTGCATGTTTAGTCCAAATGAAATAATTTATGTTGCTAAATTCATTTAAATTATAACCTTGTTGTTGTGTAAATTTCATGGGATTTGGATGACTTTGCCTTTTGAGTTTCTTTCGGTGTTATTCGTTTTTATTGGATTTTCGCGTATTTGCGTTAGGTTCCGAAGAATTTGTTGAACCTGAGGGCACTCCTCTACAGCAAGAGCACTTCCAGCAAGGCAAGCAGATGTAGCATCATTTGATCATATTGCTCCTATTATTTTCAAACTCTAATATGTTGGTTGCAAATTCTACGTATGCATTGTTATCTTGTTTTAAACTATTATCGATTAGTTGACCCCTTAGATGCATAATCTGCAGGTGAATGTTTATCCTCTACTACCGAGCCTAGGATTATCTTGCTGTGATTTAGGGTTCGTTGGATGAGCCCTTGTCACTTAGTAGTTTATGAGTCAATATTACTTAGTCATGCTTAGCTACCGGTAGACTTGGGCGGTTGTCGACTTAGTCGATAACCTTGATCACATAAAAACTTATTATGACTCTATGTTCAGCCTTGTGCTATGTTCAATTGAGAAAACTAAAACTAAAAAACAAAATAATTTGGACTTGGACACAATGGTAAGTTCATGTGCTTTTGGCGTGACTGGAATGGTGCCCAAGTCAACAAGGACCGAATTACTTACGCCACCATACTGAGCATTTTGCGTGTAACCACACTAGAGGGTATGGGACCTCTCTTGACTTAGTACTTTGGCGTGTGTTGGCTCCGAGTCACAGGGGGTCGCAGGAGGGAAGATGTTTGGGAGCATTGTAGTTGTCCGAAAGCTTTACCGTGAGGGTAGTTGTCTTTCGGCTTTACAATGTAAGCGTATGGATTTCTATCCATACGAGCGGCTCGTACTTAATACACAATATTGGAAACATCTCGTAGGACTTAGCCGTGCCGGCATACCTTTGGAAGTGTGCTAATCATATGGCAAAAAGGTGGTCTGAGGTATGGGTACATTGGTACACCCCTGCAGGGTTAAATCTATTCGAATAGCCTCATCCTAGGTTATGAACACGCTCGGATACGTCCCGTGAGAATTAGACTATAACCTTTTAAATTAAACTTGATGGGTGGTATGAATCGGGGATTCGTGCTATGTTCAGTGGGCTATTGGGTTAGTCACCTCTAGGTTGTTGCTTATGCTATTTATTGTTACCTCGCTGTTATTTCAATGATTAAAAATAGATTTGATAAACTGCCTTCAATCTATTATATTATTGCAAGTGAAAATTGTTTTATGCGTCCAAATAACCATATAACCATCTCCTTTGTTGCAGCTCACATGTAGCTATGTATAGGCTTGTTACTCGTAAGTCTTGTGAGTATATTTTTATACTCAACTGTATTGCTTTGTTGTTGTAGAGGAGGAAGTGGATCCCCAAGGGATCGACTTCTGTGAGTTTTGCTGCGGTGGGTGCGACTAGCTTGGCGACCCGGTTGGTTGCCTTGTGGGTTATGGCTAACCGGTTGGTTTTTGTTATAGCCATCTTATGGCATCTTTGCTTCTGCTGTTATATGTCATTTTGATGTCATTTGGCCAGTTGGCTCTTTTGTAATAACTCTATTTATTGTATGTCTTTTGCTAGACTTGGTAATATTTTTGTATGGAAATGATGCATGATTTTGTGAAGGTATATGTGTGCTGTAATTATGGGAAGCACATGTCCTTCGAGGTACGGTATATTTTGTTTGTGATGTTAAAGTCAAGGGAAGACTAAACATTACAAGCTAAAAACCCCGGGATCCCACAAGTAATCACCACAACGTGATGAGCTACCGACTAGCAAGCTAGCGGGATCTCGTTGTTTTGCCCGATCTTTCACGGTACAATCGACGGAGTTGACTCTGCTTCTTGCGGCTAGAGCTCAATCCTCCTTGACTCTTGCGGTGATGAAGACATCAGTAGCTCCTTCTTGATCACGTCGCAGTGTAGATGGATATCTTGGGATCCACGTACTATCAATCACAAGGACGATTAGAAGCATGAACTCGAAGCCTCTCTAAACCGTGAACAGCATGATCACGAATTAGACTAATTGAATCATATAGATTCAGTGGACAATCTCAAGAACGATGTGTTCCTACCTTGCTTCTACCTTGACAAACCCTATATGGGAAAATCTCAGTCAACACGCACGATATTGCGCCACAAAGTCAATGTGACTTTTCTGTATTTCTTTCTAAAAATTCAACTCCCTTTACAATGGGTGATGCCCTGGCCTTATATTGTCACCTAAAGGTGCGGCCGATTCTATCTCTAACTCACGCACCAAAACAAGAGATGTACTTGGACTCTAGATCCTAATGCAAAACTAAAACAGGCGGTTTCCTTTTATATCTTGGAAACCAACCAGATCTATTTTGTTGGCTGTCACGGCTGCAAGTGGACCCACCCCATAGCTCGTAGAGAAAGGAAACTACGAAGGCAGAGGAAAGTATCTGAACGGGTATTCTTTCCTTCTTGGCCTGATTTTGTCGCGTGCAAACCAAACCAAGCAAAGACTGGTTCCCTTGCTCGCTTCCTGGTACGACCACGATTAGATGGTCTACGACCACTTGGGAGTGGTCCCGAGGAGGTCTTGGAGGAGGTCTTGGGAGTGGTCCCGAAGAGGTCCTGGAGGAGGTCCTAGGGAGGTCCTGAGAAGGTCCTGGAGGAGCTCCTAGGGAGATCCTGGATGGTCCGGATAGGTCCACGTAGGTGCTCCTGGGGAGGTCCTGGATGGTCCTGATAAGGTCCACGTGGGTGTTCCTGGGGAGGTCCTGGATGGTCCAGATAGGCCCACGTAGGTGCTCCTGGGGAGGTCCTGGATGGTCCTGATAAGGTCCACGTGGGTGCTCTTGGGGAGGTCCTAGGGAAGGTCCTAAGTGGTCCTGATGGATCTTGGGGAGGTCCTGAGTGGTCCTAATGGATCCACGTGGGTGCCCCTGAGGAGGTCTTAGAGGGTGGTCCTGGGGAGGTCCCGAGGAAGTCCTGGTGAGGTCTTGGAGGGAGGTCTTAGAGGAGGTCGTGAGCCACCTGGGGGTGGTCGTGGGCTAACTGTTGTGATCGTAGACCACCAAGTGGTGGTTGTGAGCCACCTAGGGTGGTCGTGGACCTCGTTTCCTTCTGGCTCGTCTTGCGACAGGCTTCAGCTTGTCTCCATGTACCACAACAGAACTGGTCGTAGGGATAACTGAACTGGTCGTAGAGATGCCTGCATCACAACGGGTAGCCTCCACATGGACAATTATGAGCATTAGACAAGATTGAAGATCAAGTAGGGCAAGAACTAGGTCGCGAGCCCCCAGTCGATTGCCGGTGGGTATATCGTGAGGGTTATATGTGTTATACTTTGATTCTACTTGCGTTGTTGTTCTCTAAAAGGTATTTGGCATATCCGGCTATTTTGCAAGTCGAAAGCCATAAGGTATATTTATATTTTGTTTAATATTATGCAATAGCTTTATATTTTTGTGATATGTGTTTGAACTAACAATGTAACTGTGTGTGCTATCTACTTACCTAGAGAATGGCACAAATATACACAGTAGGTCCCAAGTTACAAATTTGGGTCTGACAGGCTTGGTATCAGTGCATATTGACTCTATGTCATAACCTTAGTTAGCATGGCTGTTAGTTTCATTAGTGGAAATTTTCAAATTCTATTTGCATGTCTAAAATTTTTGTGAAATATATAAGTAATATTGCTCAGTCTCATCCCTCCTAAAGATTACTCTCTCTTATCTATGTTAGATCTTCATTTGATTTCGAAAGATGATTTGTTACCTCTTCTCTTACCCAAGCTTCAAAAGTTTAAGTTCAGGAACGTGATAACTTGTTAGGATAGGGCAATCTCATTATGAGTAACCCTTGTGTGCAAAACTTTGCACTCCCATGTGTGTATTTCCATGAGTAGACATTGTATTGTCGTGACATTTCAGTTGGAACCTGTGCACTGCCTATTTTGCCTATGGGCATCGTATTTCGCAGTCACGGAAGAGCTTATTTTAAAATTTTGTGTGATTGTTTGAGCCTTCCCAACTTTTTGTACATTAAAATTTTAAAAGAAAATGGGTTTCGCTACCTTTTTCTCGCAGCCTTCTCCCTATCTCATGCTATTCCCCTCATTCCATGTTGAAAGCGCCAAAAAAGGGCAAGACCAACTTAACAAGCATACAAGATCAAGATGAAGCTCCGTCAAAATTTGTCAACCCTAACCAAACCATTCATACAAGACCCTTAGGCGTCATCACACTTCGAATAGGATACAACCAATTGACCAGCAAAAACTCGTCAGGTCGAATAAAAGAAACACTACATCAAGGTGGAATTCAAAGATCCTAGCATAGAGCGGCCCATCAACCCTCGTCCAAAGGAGGACCGAATCCCCATAATAGGTTTGACACTACCGCCCCTTGGGACTCATCGACCCACCACATGTTTTGAGTATGGTAAGGTGGACCACTCCGTGTCTCACTATCCCAAGGAGTGTCGTTTAAAATGATTACTCACCAAGTCGGTGAACTACAACAACGGATTCTTCGCGTAGCTGTAAGCATCACAACCACCAAAGCCACCATGGAAACAGCCCTGGACCAAGAAGGCACGTAAGGCAGCCTGGATGATGGATTGATACATGTTGTATCCTTAGGCCTAGTCGATGCCATAAAAGACTTGTACGATAATGTGAGGACCCCGATTTGTTCGGCTTGTACTGCTTAACCATCCACTTGGTCCTAGCAGTACAAATCAAATAAACCAAGCCTCGAGACATGTATACTTCCCAGAAATGCAGTATACACACCTTGCTACAAAATCATGTATCAATTCCATTCATTCACATAGAACCGAAACACAGCACTAACTCAAAAGACATACATAATATAAAGAGTTATTACAAAAGAGAGGCCGACCGGCCAAACAACGCATAAGTAACTAAATAAACAGCGGAAGCAAAAGGGCCATAAGATGGCGATAAACAAAAGCCAATCAGTGTGCCTTTAACTCACAAGGCAACCAACCGGACCGCCAGGCTAGTCGTCCCAAACACCGCCGCAGCACAACTCACAAAAAGTGAGGCCCTTGGGGCTCACCTTCTTCCTCTGCAACAAAACAATTAAGCAAAGCAGCTGAGTACAAAAATTATTTTTGTACTCGCAAGACTGACGTGTAAGATAACAGAACTATACATAACTACATGCAAGCTTTATTTAAGTGGAGGAGGCTCTGGACTTATTTTCAGCATAAAGCAAGTTATCATTTGTAATAAGGTAATAGATTCAAAGCAAGTTTGCAATTAACTTTTATTGTTCAAATAAAAGAGAGATAATTATAACAAAAGATAGATGACAACATCCTGGAAGTGACTAACCCAATAGTCACCACAACAATAGCATGAAGTACCCCTTCATACCACCCATGTCAAGTTTTAAGTTTTTAAAAGGTTGTAGTCTAGTTCTTGCACGACCTTACCAAGCAATGTCCATAACTGATGAGGACATGAACCCTTCGGATACGACCACAACTCCACCTCCAATCTGGCTGCTCTACTTCCACCACATATTGATCGAGAAGGCTTACGACCACTACACGACTTCGACTGCGTGGTCGAAGCCCCCGCTGAGTGGTCGAAGGAGGCTATCGACCACACGAGAAGGGGTCGTAGAAGGCTACGACTGCATCGCATCTGGTCGTAGGATTGTTTTAGCTGCTAGTGGTTTTAGCGTGTGGAGGTTCGACTACATCCTGGTCGAGGACCTTGGACTCGTCGGAAGTTCAGGTTACCTGGTCGTAGATCACTTATATCTGGTGCTGCGCCACCTCACTTTGGGCCGAGGGCCTTGTATCAACACTACATTAGGGTTTTTGGGCCGGCCACCTCCCTGGCCCATAAGGCCAGGTAGGGTTTCTAGGGGTACTGTTCACGCGATACTAATCACGCATGAACAGTGCCGCCACCCCTCCCTTCGTCCTTTAAGTAGTGGCCGCCTCCCCTCTAGTTCCTTGGGTTTTTCTTAGATTATTCTGCCACTTTGCAGTTTCACCGTTTATCGGTTTGAGGAACCCCACATTGTGAACTTCATTCATATTTGCAATACAATTCAGATTGCATCTATCTTGTTCTTGTGAGTTGCTTCGATTGCTTGCAGGAACCATAACCCTCGCGGTAAGGTCGATCGCGTGCGAGCGTGGTTGATAACGACAGTCGTGCGGGTGTAGAGAATTGCGAGGAGACGATCTGCTGGTCGAAAGCCTCAAAGCGTCAACGTCCTCACGACGAAACCAATCGAACCTATCGGAAGATCGGGCCGCTGTAGTCTCATCATTTGGTATCAGAGCGAAGGTTGCCCGTTAGGTAATCTCGTTTATCCCCTTTTTGTTAGTTGTTTCCATCACCTAGAGTCCAGAAAATTGCCCTACAAAAAGTTTTAGATCTTAGTCTTTCCGCTGTCCAAACCACGTTGTGCCTTTCGCAATTTTGTTTTCAGTATTCGCGTTGTTGAGTTCGAGTCCATCGTCGGTGTCTTTGTTGCTGGTCTAGTCGTCGTGACCTAGTTTCTAGCGTCGAGTCTTTGCTGTTTTGGTCATCGTGTATCTCGGCTTGTCCTTTGTTGCATCCGTTGCAATTAGGGTTTGTCTGCTATAGCCGAGAATTGAGTCACCACCCCCATCCGACCACTTACTCGTGACACCACCCCCATCCGACCGCTTACTCGAGCCAACATTCCCATCCGACCACCTACTCGGATTCGACCACCTCGTCGGATTCGACCACCTACATCGAGTTCGACCACCTCGTCGGATTCGACCACCTACTCGAGTTTGACCACCCTCTCGGGTTCGACCACCGCTCGAGTATTCGCCCCCGACAAGTCTATCTGTTTCTGGTTGCTCTCGGACACCTACACACTCATCATATCGTGTCCGACCCAACAAGGACCGAGAAGAAATCCCATAGCCGAAACAGAGATAGCCAAAGTTTTATTACCTTATTACCCCTGCTCTTCGAAAAAAGTTTGTGACCTATATCTATCCTTAGGCCTGAAAAAGGGTTTTGAAGAGTTGTGAGTCAAGGTCACTTGCGCAAAAAAAAAAAAAAAAAAAAGGAATCCTAGGTTGGGTTTCGTCAGTCAAAAAGAAGAAGAAGAAAGAATCAAAAAAAGAAAAGAAAAAGAGAAACAAAAAGAAAAAGAGACCACCTCAGTTGGCTCACGACCACCCTCAGTTGGTCTACGACAACCCACCAGAGCTCCACGACCACCCACAGAGATAACGGTTGCTTTGCAACTTTGTTCTTTTTTTGCTTGTATCTACCCTATCTTTCGGCTTGCTTGAGCTAGTGCTAGGAGCGCGTTTGGACCAGCAACTGTGATGAGTACTATGGACTTTGATTTAACTTTGCTAATCTGATTTCATTATTGCTGCTCCTTGCTACTAAACATTGCCTGTCCGAGCTCCACGTACTTTTGGCCCTCAGATTTGGATCCTCGCATTCGCCTCCGCCGCGGTCATACATCCCACCTTCTCCGATCATACCACCTGCTGCAATTTGGTAAGAAACTCATGAGCTTGGTAAGACGCTTGAGAGTGTGTGATTCCACCTTCGATCACCTAGTAGTTGATAGGGATAATATCTTTGTGTTGCCTTTTGTCTTCTACTAACCATGGCAGGTGAGGAATTGGATGCGCAAGAGTTTGTTATGAGGGGAGAGCTCACCAGGGTGTTGGATGAGCACCACCATGCTATTAATGACAACATTACTAGGAAGTTTACGACAACAAATGCTACACTGCAACAACTCAAGGAAAGTATTGCGATGCTCAATGCACGCATTGAAGGATTGGCCAATCAACCACCGAACAATGGGCGTGTGGATCCTCAAGGTGCAGCCCATGACCATGAGATTAACAACAACAATGAGATGCGCAACCACGATGCCTTTGGTGCACAACAACGGAACCGATTGAACTTCAACCGTCAAGGTATGAGAGGTAATAACCTTCAAAGAACATAATGCACATGTTAATGATGATCCATATGCTAAAGTCAAGTTCACTATACCATCTTTTGCGGGTGCTTATAATGTGAAATATATTTAGATTGGGAGATGACTGGAACAGAAATTTAATGCTCACTTAGTTCCTGAATTGCATAGAGTTAGACAAGCAACAAGTGAATTTAAAAACTTTGCCATCAATTGGTGGAATAGGGTATGCAACGATGGATTAGCACCTACTACGTGGGATGCTTTAAAAGTTGCTATGCGTAACCGATTTGTTCCGCTTTCTTTTAAACATCAGAATGAGGAGAAATTGAGAATGCTTGATATGAAACATGAGAACAAACCTATGCTTGTGTCTTTTTCTATGACTAACAATTCGCAGGAAGTTGAAAATCATGCCAAAGAGGAGAGTGAGTTGATTGCACCACCAACTCCATTGATCCAGAAGGAAGATGAGGAGATGGATGCACCTACATCATCTGAGGAGAGCTAAAAAAAAGTAAAGACCATGGTGCTATCATCACTCCAGGTGAGTATGCTTGTGAAGAACTACAATTGTCCACTGTTCATGCTATGTTACAGCAAAAATTAGTGGAAAACAACTCTGATATGCACATGTTTCAAGTAAAGAATTCAGACTACATTGTGTTGAGCGCATCATGTGATAACATTATTGATTTCCCTGCTGTTGTGAGTACTTCATGTGATGAGTCAATAGCATATAATGATCATGTGGAATTGGTTAGACATAAAGAAGTTTTGACTAGAATATCTCCTGCTAATTCTTTATGTTATATTATGTTGGATCTACCTATGAAATTGTCACATGCTATGGAAAAAGTTTCTGAAATTGCGTGTTCAAAATCCTTGTTTAGTGCCTACACCCCTGGATATAAGTTTTATTTGATTGGAGACTATGGTGTAGACAATCAATTTATTGTAAATCGAATATGCATAACTTGTGATCACATGGATGAATTGAAGCTTGCTGTTTGGGACAATAATTCTTGTGTGCTGAATCTTGTCCAAAATGAGAGTAAAATGAAATTTAGTGCTCATACCATTCCTATGTGTTCACCTTTTCTTGCACCACCTAGTAGGGGGAATCTGATTAAAGATGTTGAATTATGGAAGAACTTACAAATCTTTTCACCCTTGCTATATGAATTTGCTCTTGCTCAATTGAAATCTGATTATATGAATGGTTTGTACTCTTTGAATTCAATTATTGTGCTGCCCATTCACAGAGCAATGAATAACTCTACTATACACTTCACTTATACTCGCAAATTGAGTTGCAAACTGAATGTTATGAGAAAATATACCTTTGCTGATTTGATGCATGCATAATCACCTTTAATTTCAAAAGTTCTCTCTATTTTTCCACCTGCAATGGCTAACATTTTACAGAAAGATGAGAATGCAATGCTACAAGCTTTAAAGCATTTCTTGCCGCTGGAGGAGGGTGAGCGTGAGTCGAGGACGACTCAAATGCAAGAAGGGGAGGATGATGAGGACATGAACCCTTCGGATACGACCACAACTCCACCTCTAATCTGGCTGCTCTACTTCCACCACATATTGATCGAGAAGGCTTACGACCACTACACGACTTCGACTGCGTGGTCGAAGCCCCCGCTGAGTGGTCGAAGGAGGCTATCGACCACACGAGAAGGGTCGTGAAGGCTCTGATCGCATCACATCCGTCGTAGGATTGTTTTAGCTGCTAGTGGTTTTAGCGTGTGGAGGTTCGACTACATCCTAGTCGAGGACCTTGGACTCGTCGGAAGTTCAGGTTACCTGGTCGTAGATCACTTATATCTGGTGCTGCACCACCTTACTTTGGGCCGAGGGCCTTGTATCAACACTACATTAGGGTTTTTGGGCCGGCCACCTCCCTGGCCCATAAGGCCAGGTAGGGTTTCGAGGGGTATTGTTCACGCGACACTAATCACGCATGAACAGTGCCGCCACCCCTCCCTTCGTCCTTTAAGTAGTGGCCACCTCCCCTCTAGTTCCTTGGGTTTTTCTTAGATTATTCTGCCACTTTGCAGTTTCACCGTTTATCGGTTTGAGGAACCCCACATTGTGAACTTCATTCATATTCGCAATACAATTCAGATTGCATCTATCTTGTTCTTGTGAGTTGCTTCGATTGCTTGCAGGAACCATAACCCTCGCGGTAAGGTCGATCGCGTGTGAGCGTGGTTGATAATGACAGTCGTGCGGGTGTAGCGAATTGCGAGGAGAAGATCTGCTGGTCGAAAGCCTCAAAGCGTCAACGTCCTCACGACGAAACCAATCGAACCTATCGGAAGATCGGCCGCCGTAGTCTCATCAATAACCTAGGACGAGGCTATTCGAATAGTTTTGACCCTGCAGGGGTGTACCAATGTACCCACACGATAGACCGCCTTTCCACCAGCCACGGTTAGCATACTTCCTTTGGTATGCAGGCATGGCTAAGTCTAACCAAACATTTCCAATGAATGATGCTAATTAAGAGTCGCGACAACCCGAAGGGTAGGGTGCACCGGCCCAGCCGCAGCAACTGCATGTGCTCTTCCCCTTATAAAAACAGTTTTAACCACCTGCGACCCCGAATTAACACCTCCCAAAGTACTTAGTCAAGAGAGGTCCCATATCCCCCTCGTGTGGTTAGCACGTCATAAGCGCTTGGCTTAGTGACACAAGTAACTCGGTCCTTGGGGACTTAGGCACCATTCCAATCACACCCAACAGATCACACCAACATACCATTGTGCCCAAGTCAAGATATAATTTTTATTTTCAGTTTTTGATTTGCAAATTAGCAAAGCACAAGGGTTGGACATAATGGAATAATATTAACATTTGTGTGATCAAGATCACCGACTAAGTCGATGATCGCCCAATACTACCGATAATTAGGCATGGCTAAGCAATATTTATTCGTAATCTACTAAGTGATAAGAGTTCATCCAACGAACTCTAATCACACCAAATAACCTAGGCTCAAGTAGTAGAGGATAATTATTTACCTACAGATTATGCAACTAGAGGCTTAACTAATCAATTTAACAACCAAATAGCAATGCATACATACAAGTTAAACCAAGTATTAGACTTTAAAAGTAATGGGATTAAAGGGGAAATGATCAAACTGCTTGCCTTACTGATTATGCTCAAGAGGTTGCTGAGGATCACTCTCAAGGTCAATACACTCGTCGGCACCTAATCGAAAAAGCGAAACGAATCGATAAGAACGACGAAAACCTAAAAGACTCAAAAACCAAAATGCTTCAAATGCCCTGAAAATTTTATAGAAGCAAAGGCATGATTTTTAAGGAATTTAGCAACTGGAATCAATTGATTTGGATTCTTAAAGAAAAAGATATGATTAAAACAATTTAATTCGGTTGAAAATGCAATTAAATGAGGTTACTGTTCATAAAATATTTCCTAGAGGTGTTCTGATCCTGAAAGTTTTATGATAGGTAGCTACTGTCATTTTAAGGCTAACACAATTGGTCTCACCTCATTTGGAGGTAAAATGATTTACTTATGATTTTTCTAGTCATGAAAATGAACAAAACTAAATTGCATAATAAATCTTGTTAAAAACAGTAACATGCCTAAAACCAATTTTATCATTTAGTACCTTAATATAGGAAGCTAACAAAGTTGGATTTGCTCAAAAATGATTTTCAGAGAATTAGTTATGCAATTTACAATTTAAGTGCAAGTTTTAGAATAACAATTAAAACCTATTTCTAAACTAATTTTGAATTCCATTTTCTGGAGCTGAACCAAACTTCTATTCATTTTTAGATTAAAGTTTAGTCCAAACTAAAGTTAACAAAATTTGAATCAACCTAAATGGATTAAAAATGAATTAGTTATGCATTTTTAAAGTTTAATACATATTTCAGTTTGCAAATAAAGCTCTCGGGAAATATTCTAAATTGAAAAGACGTGGACGAATCTGGGTCGTTGATTCTGAATCGGACGGCCCAGAGCGCACTGGACCAGCGCTGGCGCCCGCGCGAGATCAGCAACCATGGGCCGTTGATCTGGGATCCAACGGTCCAGATTGAACCACGCGCGGCCGCCTGAGCACGCGCACGCTCGACGGAGGCAGTGGCTGGGGGCCGTTGATCTTGAGATGGTCAGCTCACAACAGGCCACGCCGCGCACACGCACAGTTCAAGCGAGATCTCAACCGTAGATCAGAAAACGAACGGTACACGTCGGTCCACGTCGCGTACGCGCCTCGCGCGTCCGACAACGCAACCGACGGGGTCCCCGGCTAATCGCCGGCGACTCAGGCCACGGCAGTGCAATCCAACTGCAGCCTGAGCTGCGCAATATCCTTGCGCACCTCCTGGTACCACCCACACCACGCGGGTGGACCAGAACAGTGGCGGCGAGCCGGCGAGGGGCGGCGGTGAACCTACGGCTAACGGTGACAGCGAGACACAGCTCCGCAGCGATCATTCAAGCGGGTGCTCGAGCTTCTAAAGGCTACAGGGAACCTACCGGGATGACGCGGAGGAACGGAGGAAGCTTGAGCGGCTCGGCGACGTAGCTCCGCGGCGACGTCAATGGCGGCAACACGGAGAAGATCACCTGATCCAAAATAATGAGCCCGCGCGATCAAAATGGGTTACACACCACCCACTGATGCTACCAGAGAGAGGAATTAGAGGGAGAAGGCCTCACCAGCACTGGAGACGAAGAGCGAGCTTGGCGGCCGAAAATGGGGATTTTCCAATTCCGCTGCCTCTTGGAGAAGATGAGCCAAAAGGGAGAGGGTTAAGCTCTAGTGAGTAATGAGGGAGCAGAGGGAGCAAGAAATAGAGAGGGAGAGCCACTGGAGTACAGGGCTTCACCGAGGAGCTCCGAGCTCGGCAATGGTGGCAGCGGGACTTCGGTGGTTTGAGAGCTCTACAAGCACGGTGGGTGCAAGCTAGAGCACAAGGGTGCGCAAAGGAAGCTAAGGGAGGAAGATGGGGGCTTAAGTAGCTGCGGAAAAGGGAGGGCAGCACGGGAGGATCCGAGGCGAGCTCAGGTCTTTGCTGCCACCGTGACCGCGTGAGAGGATGGGAGCAGGTGAGTATTGGACTTTCGGGGGCGGCGCACGACGTGCATTAAATGCACTACAGAGACCCATTGCGAGGACGCGGAGGTGACAAGGCGCTGCGCGCCCACGCTCGGCTCCGCCATGGCGCAGCGTCGCGCGAGCGAGAGGAGGACGACGACGCGGTCGCCGTCGGATTTTGATCCAAGGGCCAGCACGCGACCGCATCGACGCGGCATCGGGCAAATGTCGACCGTTTGATGCCGATCTGACGGCCGAAATGCATGCGCTCGCTCGCCCACACCTGGGTACAGTTAGTTGGCTCGGTCGAGTCAAGTGACTCGAGCCCGAGCCTGACTCGCACCCGAGGAACAGTGTAGACCGGTTAGGTTTTGATTTTAAATCTGAAACTTTGGGGATTTAATTGAGGTATCAAACCAACTCCAAAATTTATGAAATTTTAACTGGAGGTTGCTGACTTAAGCCTCTAAAATTTCACTGGGATTTCCAAAAAAATTTGTGCACTGGGATTTTCTCAAGAAATTCCAGAAGGTTTATTTCAGAGGTTTGACCAAGGTTTGACTTGCCTCTAAAATATTCAAATAATTTCCAAAAATTATGAGATAATTCAGAGGTGTCACAAAGCAACCTTAGAACCAAGAAAAATTATTTCCAAGGGTTTGACACAAGATTTCACCAAGGAGGTTTTTTGACTTGAGACAATTGAGGATTTTGATTTTGAATTTCGCAAAACTCTTTTTCAAGAATTTCAGAAAAGTTCAAAGGCATTAGGATGTAAGAAAAGTTTTAATTTATCCTCATTTTATTACATTTGAAACACAAGCCAAAATGGGGATGTTACAGATAAAGTAGTCAATAAAAAGGTATAAAATGTATCATATGATTTTGTGAATGAATCAAATATGTGACATATTGTTGAAGTAATCATATGGATAAGTGCTTGGAAGACATCACCACAGGACCACATTTGGACTGAATCAACATGAATAATTGAATTTATAAACAAGGGTGGTCAATAAATGGATTATTGACAGTTTTAGGGATTAGATATCGGCATAATAAACATCATTAAAGTAGTACTAAAGGAAAATTCGATTTGTAGTAGAAAGTATTGATTTAGCATCAATAGACTAGATAGTAATGAATTATATAATAATTGGTGGAATCAAATATAATTGCGTGTAATCAGGATCAATTGCAAGGAAGTTGATCTATGAGAGTAGCTATAATTGTTTGAAGTTGGACCACTAGGACTTATGTGGAGTCTATGTATGGATTAATCTAGATGATATGATCAAGGGGTGGAGAATGGTAGATCATAGTTATATGGTTCCTAGGTACTCTTGATGGATAATGACAGACTTGGATATTATGATCGGTATTAAAGAATGCTGAATCCTTGTATTAGGGTGACAACATAATATTGGTGGATAATAACGATTGAGTTATTGGCAATTGATGAAACAACAAATATCGGTAGACATTTTTAAGGGGGTAGCCAAATAGAGAAACTGAATCATTATAATTACCTACAATTATAATTTGGTGGTATAATAACTCCTATGGAAGAAAAATTAGGCAAACCTAGAGGATACACACGCTAAAATTTTTGGTGTAACGTCGACTATAAGAGAAGCCTATAGTTTAAATTAGGGCAATTAGTAGGCTAAAAGAAAATAATTGGATTCTAGTAGAGAAATTAGGACATGATGATTGGAATATATATTTATATCGGCATGTCCAAGCCTAGCTATTTCTTCGGATATGGGCAATTATTGTCAATCCATCAATAGAAAAATTTGGTGGCTATCATGGAGAAAACAGAAGACAACAACGCCAAGAAACCACACCAGGAGCCAACAAAGCAATTAAGAGCGTATCTGCATCCTCCGTAGGGATGGCAATCTTGCCCGATAACCCAATTACCCGCGGGCAAAAACCCTAATAGAGGCGGATATGTTCCTTATTTTGTGCCCACAGGCATATTCGTGGGAAGAAAACTCTACCCGATGGGTAATCGGGCGTGGGCATGGGGGAGCCTCACCCGTGCCCGCTTCGCCCGATAACCCACCAAAGAAACTGACATGTAGGCCTACATAAAAATCTCAGCCTTGCCCCCTCCACTCCAGACTTAGCCCCTCGTCTCCACTCGGCATTGCACTCACACCCCACACCCCAAAAACTCCAAAGCAACCCTCAGATCCCCTCCTCCCAGATCTCCTCAATGCCGCCACATCCCCACCTATGCTCCATCCTCCTCCCATATCTCTCGCCAGCGGCCGGCTTGAGTCAATCATCCCCGGTTGTCTTCCTCCTGGTCCCTCCCCACCCCTCCTCTGCCGTCGTGGCACCCCCAAACACCATGGCAACCACAGCCTCCTCCCTCTCCCTCCTCTTCATGCACCCCCACTCCCACCACTCCACCCACAGGCGCTTCTCCTAGTCCCACCTCTACCTCCCACGCCGCGCGCTGCACCGCCTCCGACGCCTCGGCATCGGGCTCCACGATGGTCACAAAGCACCGCTGCCCCACGGAGGAGAACATCCAGGGGAGGCAGCCTACGTCCGTGGCCTAGCGCACAACATCTCGGTGTGGTATGTGCAGTTCCCCCCGACGCACGACGGCGACTCCGACGAGCGCTACTCGCTCTACGAGGTCGTCTACCACTCTAGCTCCGGTGGCCTCCTCCATCTGTCATGCATTTCCTCAGTTCAGATCTGAAATGGAGACGCAATGTTGTGGTTTAGACTTTTGATATTATTTTGTGAATGTATTGTGATGGTGCAGATGGGGATTTCTTTTGTGAATGGATAGTGATGTTGTTTTCTATAGTGTGGTGGGCACACGGGCATACCCGCGGGCGACGGGCATGGGCGAGGTTCTCTGCCCGTCGCTCTTCACGGGTATGCCCGTGGGGGAGTTTTGGACTGGCGGGCATGGGTATGGGTGAGCACTACCCGTGCCCGCCACACCCGATTGCCATCCCTAATCCTCCGCTACGTCTCTCTTCCTCCTCGTTCTATCTTTTTCTTATCGTTCCACCGAAATCTCAGGGTCAAGATTCTCTTAAGGGGGGTAGGGTTTGCAACATCCAAAAATGCCTAAATACGAAAATATAGGATTTTTAAAACTTTTTGCGTGTTATTCGCTATTGCTTTAATTACATACTCTTTGAAAGGTACTGTAATTGCGTTTTATCATTCTGAAGTTATAAAGACCCAATGAAGTGTGGCGTCAACCTACGACCCACCTAGGAGCCTTCATAGAGTTTGAGGGCTTCCACTGTGGATGTTGAAGTGAAGTCATGGATGGATGATTTCCTCGTCGGCGGAACAAACAACCACATTTGGAGCTGACCCAGACAAAGAAGGACCCCCTTATGAATTGGGAGAGGGGTGGTGGAGAATAAAAGAAACAAAGAACCCACCAGATCCAGGGCAACTGGATGAATCACGCACCTGACCTCGTAGTTCTCCAGATCCTCACCACGACTCGACGGTGGAAGTCATCTGAAGAAGGTGGGTGTAGTTCTCTAGATCCGCTCCACTACTCGGTGATGGAAGTTGTTGGCGCCGGAGAAGGAGGCTAGTGAGTGAGGCAACCAGTAGTAATCACCACAACGGGTAGCCTCCACTTAGGTAGGGGGCATATCTCGTCGGTGGCAAGGAACAAAACCTCCTACGTGTGGAGGAGGATGGCAAACCGAGCTCGAATTTCCTCAAAGAAAAAAGGAAAGACAAATCTAGAGCTACAGCTGAACAAGGGGTGGCTCCCTTGCCCTAAATCTCGTCGACGAAGAGCCAAGGAGGTAGGGAAGGGGCTGGATCTGGTGAGGAAGGAAGAGCTCTAGAGAGGAGGGGAGCTTCCTTGATTAGCCTTGCATATATATATATATATATATATATATA
Organism: Ampelocalamus luodianensis; assembly: GCA_036346255.1. Taxonomy (NCBI): domain Eukaryota; kingdom Viridiplantae; phylum Streptophyta; class Magnoliopsida; order Poales; family Poaceae; genus Ampelocalamus; species Ampelocalamus luodianensis. The sequence goes on along the minus strand of CM070638.1, from coordinate 20,554,044 downwards.
TATATATATATATATATATATATATATATATATATATATATATTATATGTTGACTATATATATATATATATATATATATATATATATATATATACACACATAATTGCATTATGTGTACTCATGCTCGCTCTTTATATTCTTTTAGTGAGTAAGCATAAAAGAAGGCTATTAATTATGAGCATTAGACAAGATTGAATATCAAGAAGGCTAAGAACTAGGTCGTGAGCCCCCAGTCGATTGCTGGTGAGTATATCGTGAGGGTTTCACGTGTTATACTTTGATTCTACTTCTGCTGTTGTTCTCTAAAAGGTATTTGGCCTATCCGGCCATTTTGCAAGTCAAAAGTCATAAGGTATATTTATGCTTTGTTTAATATTATGCAATGGCTTTACATTTTTTAGATATGTGTTTGAACCAACAATGTAACTATGTGTGCTATATACTGATCCAATGAATGGCATAAATATACACAGTGGGTCCCAAGTTACAAATTTAGGTTCTCACAGTAACGATCTGAAACCCTGTAGGCTTGCCCTTGGTTGATCATTATTCAATTTGTAGAACGTTAAATCAATGGGAAGAGTAGATGACTTTCTGTCCAGATTCATCAGGATTAGGGCAGAACGTTGCAGGGACAATTAGGGGTATTAAGGCTCAGAATTAGAGTTCGGTATAATTAGAGAAAAGTTAGGTTATCGTGTTAGCTTCCTTGGAAGGTATGGATCGTTAAAAATGGAGTAGCGAACAAAAAGTTGCAGCCTCCAAAAAGTTGTTGTCTAGATTCCGAGAGTAATTTGGAAGCACGTATTAATCTGTAGATTAAAAATATAAGATAGAATAATTTGCGATTTTGGTCTACATGAAAAAGGTAGGTAATTTCTTAAGGGTTCTAGAGAGACTAAGAACATGATTTTTGGACGTGTAGAATAGAAGTTATGAATTTTGGGAGACTGCAGTCCAAAACTGGGTTGCTACTGGACGCAGTCATGGGAAAAACATTAATTTGACTGAGTTATTGGTAGAATAGAATTTTAGGCATAACTAGGAAATGGTGTATAATTCCCTATATTTGATGAAAAGTCATAATTCAATATATTTGCATGTGTGGATTAAAAGATGTGAAAATATTAAGTCTGCTATCCAGAAGATGATAGATCTATCTTCTGGGTTAAAAACGGGTGTTTAGATGATTTAATCTGGACATTTGATCAACTAAGAAGTTGTAGGAAATTTTGTAGAGATTCTAGAACTGGTATGGTTTGCTATAATATGATGTAGGAGTTGAAAGTTATGACAATTTTAGTCCCGGGACAGCAGGGGAGACTGTCCGGTATTATAACGTCCCATTTGTCTGGAGTTTTTGAGAGTTTTCAAAATAAAAATAACCATTTGGTTATTTTGTCGAGTTACTCAAGCTTAACTTGAAGATTTTGGAATTTTAGAGATTTAACTTGAACTAATCAAACTTAAATTAACTCTATTTGGTTGATCTTGAGTTGTTGGTGTTCTTTGGCTTCGGCCCCTTTTCCCCTGTTTGCCCTATGTGTCCTTCGGCCTAGCTTTCCTCCTCTAGACCTTCCTTATGTTTGGACATGCCTTTGTCCAGACCTTCCTTCCTGTCTAGGCCTCCCTCTTAGCCCGGACCTCCTTTACTTTCATCTTGACCGTCAGGATCTCCTTTGGACCTCTTCAGGTTCGTCTTGACGTCAGGATCTCCTTTGGACCTCTTCAGGTTCGTCTTGACCATCAGGATCTCCTTTGGACCTCTTCAGGTTCGTCTTGACCGTCAGGATCTCCTTTGGACCTCTTTAGGTTTGTCTTGATCGTCAGGATCTCCTTTGGACCTCTTCAGGTTCGTCTTGATCGTCAGGACCTCCTTTGGACTTCCCTCTTTGGATCTCCTCTATTTCGTTTGGACCTCCTCTTGAGTCCAGACCTCCCATTTTTCCTTTTTGGCACGATCTGCTCCAGCGCCCGTGCCCTCCTCTCGTGAGGATCATCCAATCCATATCAAACAACCCTGCTTCGCTGTGCCTTTGACCTCTTGTCCTCAGGACCCCTCTCAGTCTTTTTGCAAAGACCACCCGTTGGGTCATGACCTCCCGTGGGTCAAGACCTCCCTCCTAAGTCACAACCTCTCTGTTGGTCGCAACTGGTCTTTTTGTAAAGACCACCCCTTTTGGTCTTTTTACAAAGATCACCTCTTGTGGTCTTTTTACAAAGATCACCTCTTATGGTCTTTTTTTTGCAAAGATCACCTCTTCTGGTCTTTTGCAAAGACCACTCTTTGGGTCTTTTTGTAAAGACCACCCTTTTGGGTCATGACCTTCCTTTGGTCGCGACCTTTCCTTTGGTCAAGACCTCTCTGTTGGTCGCGACCGGTCTTTTTGTAAAGACCACCCCTCTTGATCTTTGTTGGTCTTTTGTAAAGACCACCCCTTGGTTGGACCTCCTCCCAACGAGTCTAGCCCCTCTTCTGAGACCCGTTCCTTGCTATTCATTTCTATTCTTTGCTGGTCTAGACCTCTCCTTTGAGTTTAGACCTCTCTGTTGGTCTAGACTTCTCCTTTGTGTTTAGACCTCTCCTTTGAGTTTAGACCTCTCTGTTGGTTTAGGCTTCTCCCTTGTGTTTAGATCTCCCTGTTGGTCTAGACCTTTCCTTTGAGCATGGACCTCCTTTGTGGTTTAAACCTTCTCTGTTGGGTTAGACCTTTTTGATAGTTTAGACCTCCCCTTTTGGGTTCGGACCTCCTTGTTGATCACGAACTTCTCTTTTGGTCAGAACCTCCTTGCCCTGGGACCCCCCCTCTCCTATCTTGGATCCCCTTCGTTGGACCTCCCCCTCCTTTTTTATCTCCACCATTGGACCTCTTTGTCCTCCAAACCTCCTTCTTTTTGGACCTCCTTGCTCGCAGGACCTCCACGTGGTCTTTTTGCAAAGACCACCTTTGTGGTTAAGACTGCCCCTTGTGGTCAAGACCTTTGGTCTTTTTGTGAAGATCACCCTTGTGGTCACGACCTCTGGTTTTTTGCAAAGACCACCTTGGTGGACAAGACCACCCCTTGTCGGTCACGACCACCCCTCTGGTCACGACCACCTCTTTGACTGGTCTGTTCGCCCAAGTTTGATTGGCCCTGTTTGTCAGTCTTGACAGTACCTTGCTCACCTTTTTCCTACCTCTTATCACATCCTTGCTAGTAGAAAAGTCTGTGCGCATTTAATGCTGCTTTCATCTTCGCCTTAACTTTTCCTTCTCTTGTATCCTCCTTTACTTGCTCTAGTCCTTTTTCGTACCTGCTAGCAGTGTACCGCTACCTTGAATCTTGTCACTTCCTTTTGGTAGTGTTCCTATTTCCATTTGCCTTCAAATAGAGCACCAAGGGGCACCCACTTCCTCCTTGTTCTTCACTTAATCCTCTCCCTCGATTTCCTCATGTCCTAGTGAGCTCTCACAGCTCCTCTGGTTCGGACCTCCCTCTCGTGGATCTCCCTCTCGGGCCTCCCTCTCATTAGACCTCTTCTCCTTTGGCTCTGAGCTAAGTTCTTTTTGGATTTCTTGGAGCTACTTTATTTATTGGTTTCTTTGCGAACGTGTAGATTCCGGTTGTTGTTGAGGAGATCGTGGATCCAACTACCTTGACCAAAGCTTTGCTCATCAACCAAGGCAAGTCGTGGACCTTTGATCATATTGAACCTGTTTTTACAAAAGTGCCTTGTTTTGATATAAACTCGCATGGCTAGTTCTATAAAAATAGGATGGGCAGTAGCTAAGTCCCTATTTGACAGTATGCCCCCCTTGAATATTTATGCTCGACATGTTGACATGTTCCCTTGGACACCTTAGGATGGGTACTGTTAGTGTGAGGACCCCAATTTATTTGGTTTGTAATGCTTAACCAACCACCTGGCCCTAGCATCACAAATCAAATAAACTGACCCTCGAGATATGTATACTTCCCAGAAAGCAGTATACACACCTCGGTACAAAATTAGACATCAACTCCATTCCACACATAGAGTCCAAACACCACACTACCAAACGGAGATAAACAAATAGAAGAGGTTATTATGCACACAGCCGACCGCCCAAAAGATACACAAATAACAAGAACGACAGCGGAAGCAAAAGTGCCATAAGATGGCTATAAACAAAGCCAATCAGTGTGCCTTCAACCCACAAGGCATCTGACCGGACCGCCAAGACTAGTCGTCACCCACGGCGACAAAGACACTCACGTAAGTGAGGACCACGAGGCTCACCTTCTTCCTCTGCAACAAAACATTAAGCAAAGCACCGAGTACAAAGATTGTCTTTGTACCCGCAAGATCGACGTGTGAACTAGCGCACTGCTCATATGCTACATGCAAGCTTGTCAGTGGAGGCCATATGTTTCATTTGCATAAAGCCAATTTTCATTTGCAATAAGGTAATACAGCTTTTAAAGGCAAGTTTGCAATTCATTTTTAAGATTGAAATAACAGTAAGGATAATAATAACAAAAGCGAAAGATAAACAACCTAGAAGTGACTATCCCAATAGTCACCACAACAATAGCACGAATCCCGATTCGTACCACCCATCAAGTTTTAATTTAAATGTTGTAGTCTAACTCTCGATAAGCTTACCCAAGCGTGTCCATCACCTAGGGCGAGGCTATTCGAATAGTTTTTAACCTGCAGGTGTACCATCGTACCCACACTTCGCATCGCCTTTAAGCCAAAGCACACTTCCAAGGTATCTCGCACACTAAGTCCTACGAGACTTTTTCCAATATTGTGTATTAACTACGAGCCGCCGTATGGATAGAAACCCATACGCTTACATGGTAAAGCCGAAAGACAACTACCCACTCAGATAAAGCTTTTGGACAACTACCATGCTCCCACCTCCATCCCTCCTGCGACCTCCTGCGACCGAGCCAATACACGCCAAAGTACTAGGTCAAGAGAGGTCCCATACCCTCTAGTGTGGTTAGCACGCCGAAATGCCCTGGATAACAAAAACTCACAAGATGTTCGGTCCTTAATTGACCGGCACCTTTCGATACACCCAATAGATCACACCAATCTTACCATTGTGCGCGTCTAAATCATTTTGTTTTCATTTTTAGTTTTGCAATTAAACATAGCAGAAATGTGAAACATAAAGTTGTAGTAAATTTTGTGTGATCAAGGTTACCGACTAAAATCGATAACCGCCTGATTCTCACCGATAGCTAAGCATGTCTAAGCAAGTTGACCGGATCTACTAAGTGACAAGAGATCATCCAATGATCTCTAATCACAAAAAATAACCTAGGCTCGGTAGTAGAGATCAATATTTTGTCTACAGGATATGCACTACGGATTTAACTAATCATTTTAACACAAATTAAGCGATGCATACATACAATTTGAAACAAAATATTAGACTTTAAAATACTGGGATGAATATGATCAAACCGCTTGCACGATGTCTTTGTTGCTCAATATCATGAGGATCGTCCTCGGGTTGCCGCAAATATCGAAGCCTAACGATCGAACATAACAAAGAAATAAGAACGAATAACACCGACAAAACTCAAACATACAACAATCACCAAAACAAGCCAAAACTCATACAGCAACCTAAGCAAGATATAACAAAATTTTAGAAACAGAGAACAAATTATTTTAAGTTATTAATAATTTTCTATGAATTTTCTAAGCTAAAAACACAACATGTCACTAGTTAATTACTTAACAAATTTTCATGAACAGAAACAGTGTGTAAAACCTATCCTAATAGTTAGTATAACTGAAAATGAAATTTTGCTGAGAATTGGGTTCGCTGGATTTGGACAATTATTGAGAAAGATATGAATTTTCTAATTTTGGAAAATGCATAAAGCATCAATTAATCATTTAACAGATTTTCGATACAGAGACGAGGTTGAAACTAATTTTAATAAATAGAACATTTAAAATGAAAATTAACAGCACTGGTTTTATGCAATTTGGATAAAAATTGAATTAGTTATGCATTTTACAAGTTTAATTGATTTAACAATTACAACGTAAAAGCATTTGTAAATACTAAAGCACTTAATACTTCTTCTACCGACGCACGGCTAGCCCCACCAGCGACAGCGGGCCCGCGAAAATGTCGACTTGAGCGGATCGCCCGCATAAGGTGACGTCGGCGTATTCAAAGAATACGCCTTCGCTTAACGTAACGTAATCCTAACACATATGCCCGGAAAATACGCTTCATGAAAGAGAAAACGCATTAACAAAACTACACAATCCCTAACCGACATTCCGCCCACATAACGAGACTCGAGAATTAAAACGATTAGATTTGAATCCTAAAACAGGCTTAACACGAGAGGCCCACAAGTCGCTGACCTAACGAACTGGTTTAGCGATAACTAAGCTTAGCGGCGGCTCGTCGTCGCACGCGACGGGGACGGCGCGCGCGCGCGCAGTGATCTAGCAAACCGGTGAGTTTCAAGACGAGTGAGTGGTACCTTAAGGTTCGCAAAGACCTCACGAACCCGGTGGCGGTGACGCTGAGCCCAATGGTCGCGGAGATGGGCTCACGACGGCCGAGGCGGAGAAGAAGCTACGGCTCGCAGAAGGCGCCATGAACTTCGGCGCTTCGAGAAGTTGCGCCACGATCGCCGACTCCGGGAGCAATAAGCACAAGACAAAGTCGAAGAAGAAGGTCCGAGGCGGAATTGCCACGGCGGCGAACACCGTCGCGCGAGGAAGAAACACCCGCACGACTTCCACGATGCACGAAAAGACGTAAACGAGCCCACCGTTAGACTCGAGAGGAGGATTGCGATCACGAGGACCAAGTGGCGAGGTTAGAGACTCACGAGAGAACTAGCAAGCTCGCGGGACCGCCGCAACCGGAGGCGGAGACGGCGATACCGCCTCGGTGATCCACGGACGCCAAGGACCGGGTTGGGCAAAATGGAGCGGCGTCGGCGTGGATCACGCATGGCGGCGATCGCGGGCTCGGCGGCGCTAACACGGCGGCGTTGCTCTCGGGTTCTTCTCCCACGAAAGGAAATTTGGCGGAGAAAACACGAGAATGGACGCGAAGGGTAGTGGATGGGCTCGGTGGGTAGATGAGATCCGGCGATGCTTCACGGCCGACACGAGGACAAAAAGGTGGCGGCGGCGAGGGCGTGGCAAGCATGCGACACTGGCCGTGAGCTCCGGTGAGGTGCGGAGAAGACGAGGTCGATCTTGGCGAGTGGGACCCACATGTCGGCGGCAGAGCAAAGCGGTGCGAGCACGAGACCGCGCGGTGCGATTAGGTGGTTTGACTCGATCAGAACGTGTCGGCCGTTGGATCCGAGATGGACGGTCGAGATTGATGTATGCATTCGGACAGTCGATTGCGACGCGGCGTGGATCGTTCGATTTGCATCGGACGGTCGCGATCAATTGGACTCGCTCGCGGTGCGATTAGTTGACGCGACCGAACCAAGTGTGCGAGTCGGACTCGAGCCTGAGTTGGGTTCGGGCCCGAGGAACAGTACTTTTAGAATTTGATTTAAAAGACAGAGAAGGTTTGGGGAATTTTAGAGGTAGCTCTGAGCTCCAAAATTTCGAAATTTTTATGGTAGCTACTAGGGACAGAGGACAACCTTGTATAATTTTTCCAGAACTTTTTATGCACTGCATTGTTCTAGAGAAAATTCACAAGCTGCTGTACAGGGAGTTTGACCAGATTTCAAACAGAGTTGACTTGGCCATTTGAAATAGCAAACAAAATCTAAAAATTGTGAAATAATTCAGGGAGGTAGATAGGATGATCAAGATGGTAGGAAAAATAATTTCAGAGGATGATCACAAGTTTGAAAGCTAAGAATTTGCTGACAACAACCTCCATTCACAAGAATTTAATTCTAGAAAATGGAAATTGCTAGGGAAAAATGTAGAAACTTTCAAATGATTTGAAGAGACAACAAAAGTTTTTATTTCTCCTCAAAATTTTACATTTGAAATACAAACCCTAAGTTATGGCTGTTACAGTTAGTTGGTCTTGTATTGATATTGCCAACATGGGACCGTTTATATGCTTAGCCATTGCTTTAGAACTACTGGCCTTGAGAATCATGTTTCATTCTTAACAATCTTGACTAATGAGCTATGGGACTTGTGGCATGTGTTGCCACCCTTAATAAAATTTGTTGTGACATGGCTTGGGTAGCCATTTGGCTGGGTTGAACCCAAAACTATTTTATGCTTGAGCGAGTGATCGTGCAGTAAAGGGGGTGCTATACGCACACTGGGATGAGAAAGTCTCGCCTGAGCAACAACTAAGGACTTAACTTTGTGAGCCATTGATCTGGGTCTTCCGTGCAACCACAAGTCCAGTATGAGATGGACCAAGCCAACTAATTAGCAACGTTAGACTTGGTTCTGTTTTTGATGGGAACGGCGCAAGAGGGGGCACGAATCCGGCGGGCTGTGCCCAAGGGAAGCGAAATATTAGTGAACAGAACCGGGTCTTATCGGAGCTTTGTAAATAGCCTGGTGATAGCCTCTCCTTGATTCACATGCCTAAGGGAGCATGTGTTATATCAAACGGCTATCTCTTGTGGGAAAAGTGTACAACCTCTGCAAAGTGTAACTCTATTCGAATAGCTGTGTCCTCAGTTATGAACATTGCCTAGTGATTTTTCCCAAGGGGTAGACTTTTATAAATTGTGTTCTTGGGCGCTTCGCTGAGAGGCCGTGGCTTTCTCTTGAAGAGACCTTGGCCGGCTCCCGAGAGGTTATGGCTGGCTCATGAAGGGGTCTAGGGGCTGGTCTTGGGAAGCTCTAGAGTGGTCCTGGATGCTCCAGGGTGGGTGTCCAGAGGAGGTCTTGGAGCTCTAGAGTGGTCTTTTGGGTGGTCCTGGTCGTTGGTGCGACCAAGGCTATTTGGGAGTGGCAGCAGAAGTGAGTGGGTGCTCACGACCTCCTTTGAAAACAAATGTACTTATGTGTTTTTGTTTTTGTATTTTGTTTTTAACTTGAGATTGCAATCTATCTATATTATTTCCTGTCAATATTGCTTTCTGCAAACTAACCCTACAGCTCTCTTTTGGCAAGCCTTGCATGAATAATATTTGCATACATTTCCCCATGGCTTGCTGAGTACATTCAAAGTACTCATGGCTTGTGCCCTCTGTTTGATCAGCAGAACAGGAAGTTCCAGGGAGCTCAAAGCTCCATGAAGAAGAGGTCTCTGAAGGCCATGCGTGCTAGGGAACGTCTTCCACTCGATAGATTGTGGGCTTGTCGGATTGGCTCTGCGCATTTTGGTTTTTATTTCTACTGCAAAGTGTTCGTTGTTGTAAGCCCGTGTCAACTCCTGTAAGAAGCTTGACCGAAAGATCCTTTGTTAATATATGTTAAGTTGTCTATTGCTTCTTCTTTAGCTTGTTGTATGGATTTGATCACACCAATGTATGTCTGTGCAAGCTAGCAGGACTGATCATGGGACTGGCTCAGCATGCACAGAGGCTAGGACCTTCAGGTGGCCTTGGAGGATCTTTGGGTGGACTTTCAAAGTCCTCCTGGGTGGTCCTAAAGGCACTCCGAGAGGTCCTAGGAGACCTCCTCGGGTGGTCTTGGAGGACCTCCCAGACCTCCAGGTGGTCCTGTCGGTCCTCCTGGGAGGTCCTGGGAGATATCTCCTAACACCCCTAGGCAGGTCCTTACAGGTATAGCGAAAATTTGTGGAATTGGGGAACGCGTAGGAGTAGCTTCGGGATTGTTATCACCTTCAAATCATCCTGGTCGTCGCAACTAGAAAGGCAAGTGTATGGTAGAATGGTATTTGAGTGTTTGAAATTATTATTTGATTAAATGAAGCCATGATTATTCATATGAATTATGCCTGTTTCACATTGCTCACATGTTTTTGATAACTCGATGATGATGATGATTATGGAATAATGATGATTATATAATTTGTTGATGAAGAGAGATAATAATCATTGCATTGTATGTTGAGCATTCATGATGGAAAGAGGTGACCCATGGGAGTGGGATGAGGGCCCTATATGTAAGATATGGGCAATGAGGTCCCCGTATGAGAAAGGACGGACAATTGGTCCCACACTAAAGAATGCGGGCATGAGTGAACACCGATGGGTGTTACCCTCCGCTATACCGGTATAAGCAAAAGATGAGTTGAGACATGGGCATGAGCATTGCATTGCATTCATAAAAAGTGAAAAGTGATTTGAGGTAATGAGACACGTGAATGGAAACTGATGAAAATGAATATGAGAAGTTGAGATAATAATAAATGGGAATGAATTGTTATTCAGTTGATGCCTCATTTATTATTCTGCTTTGTACTTGCTGAGTCGTGGACTCACCTTGCTCTACTGTTGTTTTTAGGTGATCGTTGATGGCGCTTTTCTCGGGAAGGGTTAGCACTTGGAACACTACATACACTCAATTACTTGATCACTTCCCATGAGAAAACTTTACCTTAGTGTGGCGGTTTATTCCTTTAGGACATGATAGACATTGAAAAATTCTAGATGATTGGTTGGAACTCGTTTATTCCTTTGATAGTCTCTGTTTGATTGGTTTTGCTTAAATTTTGAACTATTATTCTACTCTACTATCTAGTGTTTAATTATCTGTGCTCACCATGTCGTAATTCAGATGTTATTGTGACCCGTGAACGTGTTTTAATATTGAATTGTTTGCTGAAATTTTATTGTTAATTGATGTAAAATTAATTGTTAGGGTAGTTTAGTGGCATTCTAGGCTTAGTATTGGGCTGGGGTGTTACATGACTACTGTGAGTGCATCTTACAAGAAAAAGGATGCTTTGATGGAAAAGCATCAATAAGTTTTGTTGGAGAAATTAGAGAATGGTGTGCTTTCAACAAGAACATGCTTGAATCAGGAAACTAGCCTAGCTAGACTTGGAGATACTAGATGGAGCTCACATTTTAAAACCTTACTTCGTATATACCAAATGTGGGAGTCAGCGCTTGCGGTGTTACAGATTATATGTAAAGATCCAGCATATCCTTCAGGTCATGGTGGAGCAGCAAGTTTGATACAAAAGATGAAAAGCTTTGAATTTGTAATCATGCATTTCTTGATAGACTTGTTCAGCATTATGTTGGTGATATGCCCTAGAGGCAATCATAGAGATGATTGTATCATGTCTATGTTTATGAGTTATTGAATAAATGTTATTATGTTCCTTGAATGAATTATCAGTTATAAAGATTAACAAGTATGTGACTTGTTGGTGAAACTCTTTAACTTACATGATGTCATTCTAAATGTATTCTTAGTTGGATGTCACTGATCGGAACACTAGTGACTTATCGACTAGCACATGTATTGATTGATGACCATGTTTCACTGGTTATGGATATAGGGATATCGAATGAATAATGTGAACGCATATTAGAAAATATGGTGTTGGATTGACTCACCTTGAGACACTATTGAGATTGTTATGATTTTATGTGTCATCAGTTGGTCTCAAGCAATGATGATATATAATCCTTAGACCTAAGATCAGCATGGTTTCCTACATATGTAATAGTACACTTAGAGGTTGCCAAACGCTACTCCGTAATTGAGTAGTTATAAAGGTAGCTTTTGGGTATGCTATAAAACATACGCAGGAATGCGACTGGTCAGATATGAGATTTGCCCCTCCTAACATACTAGGAGAGATATCTCTGGGCCCCTCGATATGGTCAGATAAAGAAAGTGCATGACCGTTCCACTAGTGGTCGAAGAGTCGATCACATGAAGTTATCCATCACTTGATCGAGAAAGTATTGAACAGTACATGGATGACAAAATATCTCACCTGGAGTTCAACCAGATATCGTGAGGCAAAGGGAGAATACACAAGTAGGTCGTTCAGTTCGACCAGATACGGACTAGTCGTATGGAGATACGAGCTATCGTAGACTAGTCGAACATAATCACTAAGTGGCCATAAACTAGTCGTAAGGAATTACGAACTAGTTGTGACTATATATGAACTGGTCGTATAGAGATACGAGCTGATCATAAGTGATAAGGACCTGGTTGTAGATCATATTGCATTAAGGTTCGTCTAATATAATTTATGTGTATTCAGGAATCGTTATGTCCTACTAGGAACTACTAACGACTCATGGTCGGAAAGGTGTTTCCGAGTCATAACCGATTACGCATGAACATATAGGGTCACACAATTAACAGGTTAGAACTAACATATTCAGATAGAATCCATCATGGGCCCTATATAAGGGGATGCATGAGGCTGTTGGGACAAGAGGCGAGAACGACGTGAGTTGCTCCACCGAAAACCTTAGCCGCCATCTTCTCGAGAGCCCTGCCGTGTGAGTTGGTGCTAGCACACCATCGTACGGTGCTCCATCCCTAGACGTGTGGATAACGTAGAGGCGCTGCTACAGTTGCTGTTGCACTCAAGGACGATCCACTATCTTCAACAAGGAACGCGATTGGTTGCTGGAGGTGACGATCAGCACCAAGGATGCTGGACGATCGACTACGATCACTACATCGATGCGCTCAACATTGGATTAGGTTGCTCCAACTCTTCTTCCGCTGCACCGCGTGTCTGGTGGTAACGATCTATGATATCTTACTTGCATGGCTTCTTAGTTTGCGTGGTTGAATTTTTGAATTGTCAGCTAGTGTAGCCTAACCGTATCCCTTCACATTACACATGAGTTGTCACTTTCTTTGCAAAGAAGGGATCAATACATTATTGATGCCATGGGTTTGATTATGGATGTGAAAACGCACTTGCAAAACATGAGGGACTATGTGTTGGAGCCATTGTTCAACATAGTAAAAAGCTTTTATGAGTCAGATGAGATTGATGTGCCAAGTATGGATGATCACATCGGAGTTAAGGGTAAATCTGAATGTCGAAAATATAAGGTTACTCTCCTTCACTATTATCATGTTGATATTTTCAATGTTGCTCTTGATGCCATTATGGCAGAGATGGATCATCACTTCAATGAAGTTTTTCACGAGTTATTGGTATACATGTCTTGTCTTGATCCAAGCAACTCCTTCTATAAGTTTGATGTGCAAAAGCTAGTTCGCCTTATTGAGATTTGTTTTGTTGATTTCACCATAGCTGATGAACCCGAAGGTCTGTTTGTTGGCCCGATCTTTCGATGAGAACGATAAGTTCGGTAGGCGTCGCTCAACTCTCACGATCCTGGCTACGAACACGCAAGGTCCGAAACCACGCAATCGCTGAACTGATTGACAAGTCGTTATCAACCGTGCACGAATACCCGGATGACCTGACCACGAAGATCGATTCCTGCATACACCGAAGAAGCACGCAAGAAAAAGATAAAGCAATCTGAAATTGCAAATAGGAATTGAAATATTGAATTGAGTTGGGATTTTGAAGCGGTATTATGGTTGGTCTAGTCGACACAAGCCAATACACGAAGTTGCAACAAGGCTAACTTTTAACTAAACAAAATCCAAGAAAACTAGAGGGGGTGCGGTCTCCTTAAATAGGGAACGAGGAGCCACAAATCTAAAGGAACTAGAGGGGAGGGACTAAACCCATGGATTAACGTTCATGTGAACAGTAACACGCCCCCAGGTGGGCCGCCGACAGTTGGGCTAAGTTCAGTATGATTACAAGGCCCAGATTGGCCCAAACAAGTGATATAACGTCTTCTTTTGATGATTGCGATCAGTCCAGAAGGAATTTGAAGATGAGACTGGATTCGTTGGAAAGAGGACGAAATAAGCTTTCAATCAAGTACTCGTGGACCTCCAACGGACTCTGTATGTGAAAGTTATGCCCATTTGAAGTTGGTGCTGTCAGGCTGATTCCGAACTGATCTGACCAAAACGTATCCAACTTGGCACATGCAGTAGCACCATGGCTTGTAGACATAATACCATGGTATGTAGACGTAGTACCATGGCATGTAGACGTAGCTCGATCCCATTGGGTAATATGGTCTTGTATTAGCCGAAAGTCCTATTGGCGAAGATGTTGTTGAAGTAGAGGATGCAGTGCAGCAGGCCGAAGCAGTGGTTGCATCCTTATGTTTGATGTCCTCATCAATAGCTGACTGTTTGTTGTTAAGAAATCAGTTTCAAACATTCATTCTTAATGTTAGAAGAAGTGTTGAATTTCGTGAATGCCGTGATCTTGCACATGTTGCTTAAAAGAAGGTTGAAACTGAGAAATAACATAACTTTCACGTTGTGTTATCACCTCATCAAGCTCACATTGATCCTTCTCAGCAATGAAGATTATCAAAATAGATTTGCGCAACAAGGTATCAGATGAATTACTCAATGACTTGATGGTGTGCTACACTGAGCGACGGATATTTAGAAGCCTTGATAATAAAAGAATCATTCAACGCTTTCAATACATTGCGTCGTAATCAGATTTAGTGCCGTGCTGGTATATTTTCATTTTATTTTTAATGTTTATGAGTATTCACAATTTAATATTGTATCACTAAATTTGATTTTTTTTTTATCTACAGATCGGTACTCACATATTTATAGGCATTCGGGGCACATTATTCATTAGCGATGTACTAAATTTATTATATTATATATTTTCAATTTGTCTTCTTTCTATTTATGTATGAATTTGATATTTCAATAGCAAAAGACCGATAAATGTACCCTTGGTATGCTTATCTTGTGTTTTAACCTCAACAATAGAGATCCCCTCTATTTTCATCCTAGATTCACGACTACCTCATCTTGTTGATACTTTAGGAACATATATTGTTGCAAGTGTGACACTTTGACATGTCTATACTTGTACAAAATTGATAATTTAACATTTTAACAAACAAATGTGTGGTATTATTAAACTCTGTTGGTGTAATTTACCTCTGCTGAACTGTAAGAAACTAACAATTATTAGAAAGTTGAACAAAAATGCATTTTGATTTGTTAAAATACACAAAAAAAACTTGCCTAGTAACTACAACTCAAACCATAAACGCATTAGCCAGATACTCACTAATTGCAGTCTCACATGGTCTCACAGCTAAATGACATTCCATAGGCACAACACAACTTACTTCTCAACAGGAAAACACTGTAATCAACCTCTCAAGAAATGCACCTAGAAACTTCGGTCAGTTGACAATCTAATACAACCAACAAAATAAAACTCTGGAAAATTTCATTTGGTAATTTAATATAACAAGATAAGGTCTAAATTTCCTAGCAATACTGCTAGGAAGTGTTACCCATAAGTGTCGGAGTTTCTGACATGGACGAATAACTTCAATAAGATCAGCTAAGGTTCAAGCATGTTAGGTTCTTGCAAACAGACTAAATTGCTGGAATGAACAAGCCCGAAGCATCCCAAATCCCAGATAAACTCTTCAGCGAATTGCATTGTTGGGAAGCATTGAATAGCCTGATGTATACGCCAGCAATGTTATTGCCTCGTGCAAAAGATCCTATACCTAAATCCACCAGCTTAGACGTGAGAGAAAGTATTATGGCTGAAACATCAAGTGCAACTGCACGATTCATCCTCAAGCTTTTGATTAGATAAATTTTATGGTACATTATACCGGTATCATATGGTGGTAGTATAAATCAAATCTTATCATTAGTTTGTTATGGGCATAATAGATTTTTCTTTGTATTTATAATTTTTTTGTGAGGTTATTATGGACTTCTCAACTAAGGTTGAAAATATTACTCTTGTGTCATGTGATTTTCACATAGACAATTACAATTCTACCCCCATTGAGATTATACTACTAGATGTAGTATAACTATATCCTAACTAATATGAACCATTGGATCAAACAAATAAATGACCTGTATTAAATTGAGTGTACCGTAAAAGAACTCTTTAATTAAGATTTGGACTCCTTGCAACAAGTTTTTCCCATGCATGAGCATCCACTCCCCGGTCAAGCAAGCAAAATTCAAGGATTCTAGTGTCGTAGAAGGCTTGGGAAAAATACCAAGCCAATGAGTACTTCGGTCCACCACCAGACTCTCTTGTAAGTTGTAAGATGGCTTGGATTAACCAAAAACATTTCTGTAGCAAAACAAAACAGATAGAAGAGAGGTGAAGATAAATTTAGCTTCACACCATAGAACATAAGTATGAGATCATACTCCCTCCGGTTCACAAAAAGAAATCGTTTTGGATATCGACATGGTTTTCAAAATACAACTTTGACCACTAATTACCATTGTAATATATTTATAAAACCCAACAAAATTATAATATTATGAAAGTACTATTCGAGGCGAATCTACACATATAATTTTCATGTACCTAATCTAAATATTTAAAATTATATCGATAGCCAAAGTTTCCTAAGTTTGGTCGCACGCATTCCAAAACGACTTATTTTTGTGAACTGAAAGGAGTAACTTCTAAGGTATGCAAATTGTTGTCAGGTACTAATGTTTAAATGGTTATTCAGGCAATCGAGTTTATGAATGATACCAGCATTGGTGCATCTTGATGCACTAACTACCATTTCTAGCCTTAAAGATGATATCACTATATATACTTCCTCCGTTTCACAGTATAAGTCCACGTCCACCATATGCATTAACCAAGGAGGCACAAAATCTAAGGAATGGTTAATGACATTGGACCACACATACCCCTATTAAATAGACTTATATTGCGAAACAGAGGGAGCATATCATTGAAATTATAATAATTCAATCCGGGCTAGTAGGTCAATGATGCTTATGAATAAACAGGAGACATATTTTAAGTGAAACTAAAAAATGTAAAAAGAGTTGTAGTTGTTAACAAAAAAATAGTGCATGGTTTAGGGGCTGTTTGGATTGCATCCCAGATAAACCAAACCAAATTTTGGTAATGCCCATGAAATTTGGTCATCATTTGGTTTAATGCCAAAATTTGACTTTGCCCTAAAATTTTGGTATTGCCAAGCTTTGCCTAGCCAATTCTTTGGCAGAATTTTGGTTGCAAAATTGGGTGCCAAATTTTGGTTTGGCAGCACAGTGATGCATTAATTGTAACATAAGTTTGATTAGTAACTTTCAAATGATCATATTTCCTAAACCGAGTATCCGATTTCTGATCCGTTTGAACCGTTGTGTTCCTTGTTATTTTATCAATAAAACAAGATCACTGTTGGCATATTTTGGGCAAAAAGAATATATGTCATGCGGGCACCCACGTGTCATGTGGGGCAAAAAAGCAAAATTTGGTATGGTTACAATCCAAACACATCAATTTCAGCATTACCAAAATTTTTGTATAGGTATGATCCAAACAACAATTTTTTGCCCCGGTTTTGGCATTGCCCGTATTTTGGTATTACCAAAATTTTAGTATGACTCACTGGGATCACAATCCAAACAGCCCCTAAATTCCTAGGGTCCTTTTGGGTGGATCTGGAAGTGTTACTTTTGTTGAAGGATCTGCAGTATTGTTGTTACTAGTAGCTTGACGCGCCCTTGGGCGCGCGAGATCTCACGTGCGTGGGGCCCGCGCATGGAGAGAGAGTGCCAGCTCTATCACGCGGCAGCGGAGCAAATGTGTGTGGGGCCCGCACGTGGAGAGTCCGCCAGCTTTATCAATCGTGAGGTGGTTGCTAATCAGATTATCCAGGTGCCCATCAGTAGACAAGATAGTTAGGATTTTGCTTCATAGCCACATACAAGACATGGGTCTTACATGGTACGTTCTGCATATTTTTTAGCTCGGATAGAGGGTCTTTATTCCTCTCGAAGCAGCTCTAGGCGTGGTCTCTCCTCAGCATACGGCGCGGATGAAAAACATTGGAAGTCACTGTAGGCTATAAAGGCACCAAACAAGATGAAAATTATGTTGTGGCGTTTCGCACAATGATTGCCTCCCGTGTGGTTTCCAGCTGAAATGGGGGTGTATCCCAACGAATGATACATGTGACTTCTGTGGGAGGGAGGAGAGTATCGAACATTTCTTCCTCTTCTGCCAGTTTGCTGTGAAGTTTGGCGTGAAGTGAAATTAGAGTGTGGCTTCCATCTCTGCCACAAGATGTTGAATTGTGCTAAGCAGTGTCTATTCAATTTCTTGGGACATTCCTCGATTCGGGAGGCAAGGGTTCTTGTTGTTACTCAGTGGTATATTTGGGAGGCCCGTAATGGTGCACAAACAATGAAGGTTTGTTGCATCCTCGAAGGGTGGCTACAAAAGTTAAAGCTTATGTTGAGTTGATAGTGTTGCATATCTTCAATCCAAATCCAGGTCATAGGCGTGAGTCCTTGCATTCAGTCCCTAAATGGACTCCCCCATCGGCAGGTACAGTCCTTATTAATATCGATGCAGCACTATTTGCTTCTTCTCGTCGGATGGGGGTTGGCGTGGTATTCCAAAACCACATTGGTGAATGCTTGGCTGCTTGCAGCGAGCGCCTTGATGGGATCACTACGCTGGAGTTAGCAGAAGCATTGGCGTTTCGCTGTGCAACAGCCCTCGCCCGTGATGAAGGATATCAAAATGTCATCATTGCTTCTGACTGCTTGTCTGTAGTGCAACGGTTGAATTTGTCGATGCAGGATCGGTCCTCTGTTGGTGTGGTTATCTTTGATATCAAGTCTATGGCAGAGAGCTTTTTCTTGGTTGTTTTTCATCATGTTATTCGTGTGGTGACTCTGACAGCACATACTCTAGCTAGATCTTCGAACACTCTGTTAGCTCTTTTATTCGTAATGGTGTACTGGAGTGTATCCGGGAGACTCTTTGTAACAATATTTTGTGAACAATAAATTGTCGGCATTCTCTCTCAAAAAAAAGCATTGGTGCATCTTGCTGCACTATCTACCATTTCTAGCCTTAAAGATGATATCACTATATATAATTCCTCCGTTTCGCAATATAAGTCCACATCCACCATATGCATTAACCAATGAGGCACAAAATCTAAAAAATGGATAATGACATTGGACCACACATACTCTATTAAATGGACTTATATTGCGAAACAGAGGGAACATATCATTGAAATTATAATAATTCAATCCGGGCTAATAGGTCAACGATGTAGTCAAATTTAAAAATAAAGTTGAGGAGGGGTTAGTAATAAAAATAAATTAAAAATATATTAATTAATAAAAAAGTTTGTTGTTATTATCGGTGGCATTCCCTAGCCTTATGCAAATAAAACATTGAAGTATTTCCGGTCCTCCTTTAAATTGCAATAATATGATATAACTAGCATTAGTGCCTTGCTCATTTTTCCAAAGTTTTGGTGATTACACCTGTTATATGACATTTAAAGTTATCGCATAGTCCACATATGTAATTTACAGTTACTGGTAAAAGAACCTTCAAGTATTCCATACTCCACGTATGTCATTTAAAATTAGAGAAATGCTAGTAGCCAGAGAGACAAAATATCGGACGCCTTATCCAAATAGCCTAACACGACAGCCACTCATTCCTCTCATGCCTAATTCCTCAGTCCTTTTGCATCCCCTCTCGCTCTCCCTCTTTTTGCTCTCTCTCTCTCTCCCCCCCCCCCCACACACAATCCATCACGACAGTGACCCACGACCAAGATCCTCTACCATCGGCCTCCATGAGCATTCTGCGGTCACCACGGTGTGGCCGAGCTCTGCCGCGCTTGGCCTCTGTTAGCTCCACCAACAACGGTTGTCGACCTCCACGAGCAGCAACAAAAGCTCTGTAGGCACTACGGCATGGACTACGTGAGAGCCGTTGTGGCAGCTGAGTTCACCATTGTGGGCTCCTTGGCGGAGGCGTCACAGCCCTTGGGTGCGCTACGGTTCCCAGGTGCACAAAGGGTGCTCGTGGGCTCCTCATCGGTGCCACAACAACACCCTCGATGAAGTGTTGTTGCTATTCGTTACCATTCGAGTACGATTTGTTGTAGATGTTTGCTTAATTTGTTGCAACAGTTAGTTCGAAATGTTGCATTGAGCATTTTTTATTGTTACGATATTGTTGCATCAAATGTTGCGGCAAGAGGTATTTTTTTTATTCCAATGGTGTTTTTGATTTGTTGCATAAGAGTAAAGTTTTTTGTTACAACCCTTCACAATTTGATTGTTGCATCATTGTTCCAAAAATGTTGCAACAATTATTATCGGATGTTTCCACTATTATTTTGTAACTTCAAAATTTGTTTGTTTGAGATATTTGAACTAGTCTTTAAAAGCGCAGCTAGGTTGTATACTGATGGTTTCATGCAATTTCGATGAAAATATGATATTTTTTTCTATTTTTTCTTATCATTGTATTTGCTTTTGTTGCACACGTTAACTATGGATGTTGCGCCGGAGCGTATGATGAGACCTCCAAGCACTAGTTGCTTCCTTAAAATTACTGATAAAAGAACCTTCAAGTATTCCAGTTACCTAAATGCAGGACTACCAAAACTTTAGTTTGTAATCCAAGCAAGTTTCTCTATCTTTTCTCCAAAAAAAATGGCTTTGATCGAATACGTAAGAAGATAGGCTACCAAGTTCCTCCGGTATAAATGGGCGCAGTTTTCGCGTGAGCACATACGGCCACGTCGCCCCGAATGATCTTGGCCTTCGGATTCGGCTCGTCTCTGCCTGCGTCCATCCGATATTTTTTTGATTTTGCGTGCCCTCGCGTCGTCATCCTCGCTCGATTCTTCGCTGCTTTCCCCTCGCTTCGAACGCCAGCAGCCAAGGCCTCCAACTCTACTTCGTTTTTCCCCTCCCCATCCCTGGTCCCCCGCTTCCACCACCAGCGGGCGCGGCCTCCATCTCCTCCCCAGCCCCGCACCCATCCCCTCCCAGGCGCGCTCCCCCTCCCTGTACCCCGCTTCCACCACTAGCGGGCGCGGTCCCCATCTCCTCCCCTACCCCTCCCCAGCCCCGCCCGCATCCCTCCGTCGCCATTGGAACTGGTTGCCGCCGCCGCCGCCTCGTCCTCCTCCCTAGCGGCCCGGCTTCCCTCTTCCTTCTTCGCCTTCGCTCTCCGCCTTCTTCTTTCTCTCCACAAACGCCTCCCCTTCCCCACACCGCTTCCACCACAGGTGGGCGGCGGTAGTGCTCTCGCCAAGCCGCCCCCTTTTCCCCGCCGTGGCCACCTCCCCTCCTCCTTCTTCGCCGCCCCCCATCTCCTTCTTCCCCACGAGTGCCCCCCATCTTCCTTTCTCCACAAGCTCTGGGCGCCGCTTCTCCCTTGCCCCCGCTTCCTCCACCACCGGGCGGTGGAATCATCGTGTCGCCGCCCCCCCCCCCCCATTTCTCTGTCGACGCCGCCCCAACCTCGATGCAGTCGTGTCGCCGCCTCCATCCTCCTTCTCCAAAGACGCGCATGCGCGCCGCGCTGGATGCTCGAGGCGAATCGATCCACCGAGCGGGACACAACCGCGAGGGCGTTAGCGCGCGCTCGTCGCGCCGGCGCTCGGAAGGCTGTTCAAGAAGGACGAGAGGCATCGTCAACGTGGTCGGTACCGCCGACCGGCGTCCGGCCGCCGTCGGCAAGCGGTTCCGATGTCGGTGCCGCTGCCGCCTCGCAGATCCCGTGTGCGGCGCGATGGTGGCGCCGCTCGTGCGAGTTCTGCAGACCTCCCGCCGTCGAGGTGGGCGGCGCCAGAATCTCGCCGACATCCTCGGCGGGGAAGATGCTCGGCGTGTTCCCACGGGCATGATAGCGATCATACCGCTCGGCGCCCGATTTCGGAGAATTTAGAGTTCTTGCGATGATCGATCTTGCATCAGTATGTATGTGCTTTAACCACTCGCCTCTCAATTTATCACTTGCTTGCTCTCTATATGATGCTTGTGATGATCCTGTAAATGTCGGCGTACCTCGATCATTCCATAGCTTAGAGTGATAGATGATGAGTGGTTTTAGTGTGCTTAAATCAATACGAACACGCAAAGCTTGTATTTAATCTTTGATCTGAAGAAATTAAGCTTCATTTGCTAATGTGCATTACTCTTACATATCAAATTATCTGTTTTAAATTTGATAAGCAAACTTTTTCGAGTTGAGCATATTCATCTGCATTGTCATTGTCTAGGTACTGCAGATGAAATGTATTATCTTGACAATTGTGTCATTTGAATTAGTGGCTACAGCTTTTGGTTAACCTCATCTTGTTGGGGTCGACATTGCATTGTCTTCCTTAATTATGAACCGATCGATAGCGAGGTGCAGTGCCGAGACGGTTCATTACTCATAATTCAATGTGTAGACATGTTGCCCATTGAAGGGAACGGGTCAGCCTTGTACATATGGTACAGGTTGGCAAAGCCTACGATAATTTCCAAAGAGCGAAATGGATGTACGGATCTTCAATACCCATTACCTCATGTTTTCCTTTCCTGATTGTGATCATTGTTAAACTGGTAATCTCCTGCCTTTACTATAACTTTAGATTGTTAGTAAGCAAGGTTCTAACAACTTTAGTTAATTGTTAAAATTTACTGAAGAACTACGTTTAATCTGAATTCGTATCCGGACTCTTTTGTGCTTAGCTCCATCTTTAGCTAATGGGTGGTTTATGTTTGTTTCCTTCTATTGCACTACTGATTT
The DNA here is from genome assembly GCA_036346255.1 of Ampelocalamus luodianensis. Taxonomy (NCBI): domain Eukaryota; kingdom Viridiplantae; phylum Streptophyta; class Magnoliopsida; order Poales; family Poaceae; genus Ampelocalamus; species Ampelocalamus luodianensis. Next base: position 20,531,524 of record CM070638.1, on the reverse strand, counting down.
CACATATGCATCGCCATTGTTACAGTTCATCATCAGGTCAATTACAAGCTTGTGTCAAGAATTACATTAGTTACAAGGTTAAAACAATCTTCAGGATCATTGGTAAATCGCCTATAGAATCACATGGGATTGGGGAAGCTGAGGCAGCAAATATACCCACTCTGGCGCATTCAAGAACCAGCTTAAATGTTACATGGGCATTGTTGCTTAGGAGATCTGTTGCGCCAACATCCATGCATGCATTTTGTAGTCACTAATCGTTCAGGAATCATATCATGAGGTGTTGCGTCTCTCTGAGCTCCCTGCTAAGGTGCGCACTGAGCGGCGGCGCACGCTGAGCTGAGGTGCTGCGTCTCTCTGAGCTCCCTGCTAAGGTGCGCACTAAGTGGCGGCACTCTCAGCTGAGGTGCTGCGTCTCTCGTGTGGAAGCGATTTCTCTGCCTGTCGCTCTTTGCTCCCTGCTGCATCCGTTCATTGCAATCAACAGGGATTATCCTTGATGGACAAAGGTTTGGGCCATGCGTTAAGATTGGTTTTCTAATGTACATCCATTGAGTTTTCCTGCGCCACATGTGTGAATTTTCCAGGAGTAGAGGGTTTGCAGTGACTTGTATTTTACATAGTTATAAGCTTTCTTATAATTCAAGGTCAAATAGATCTCGATTTAGGCTCCTTTTGGAATGCAGGATTCTCATAATAATTATGTAGGATACCACACATCCAGTAAGAGCATATGTTTCCTTTCCTACTGAATTCTTGCGTTCTGAACTGGTTATACAGGAAAACATATCTGATGGAACAATGATGGCAACCATCCCTAGCTCCATTTCCCTTTAAACATACATATGATATTGTTTTGACTTCTGAATTAATTTGTTGTACTTAAGTTGTATAGTCCTTCGTCTCTGGTTGTATCTGTTTTCGAATTGAACAAAAGACCCTGGGTGGTTTGAGTTTCTGCTTGTCAATCTGACTTGTGATGATGTTTGAGGGTTGCTAAACTATATGGCTTTTCTGAATTATCTATTACCTCCCTTTGTGGTGTTACCATTTGTGCAATATTTCTAAATGCATGATTAGGAGGTGAAAACTTTTTGGCAAAATTTTGCTTAATTTTTTTTAAAAAAACACTACTTGTTACATGCTGCAGCTACAAAATCAATTATCAGTCATGCCAATAGTCAACCTATGTTAGTATCACCTGTGCAGTTACAAATCAGATTTTGTTGATTTGCTAATTCTAACGGCCTGCTATTTGCTCTACCAAAATGCCTACACTGTGCAACATGCAAAGAAAACACTTTCCCAGCGCGCCATGTGGTGCGCACAGGTCACCTAGTATGCATGACTGTACGTGAAAATATTTTCATTCCCCCAGCTGTGGCTGGCGCTTAATTAAGAAAAAGAATGTCTTAAAAAAATTAAGAAAAAAAGAAACCAGAAGGGATGTTTAAATCAAGGGGTTGGCATATTTGCCACATCAGTTCGTGTGTAATTACCAAAATATCACTTTATGTCTTGCTAACATGTAACCTTAGGATTCATATGTCAGTAAGACATGGAGTGATATTTTAACAATTTCACATGAGCTTAATAACACACCTTCAATAATCTCTTAAACCAACTTGCTTGCGCTTTTGCTTTCGCTTCACCTCGTGTAGTTTAACCACGAGTTACAGGAGACTAAAACCACAACACCACACGCATCCACGCGTGGTTTGCATACTACGAAAGTTAACTAGTTTTTTTTTTTTTTTTGAGCGAAGGGAGTTAACGAGTAACTATGAACGTATGAGCCCAGTCCATTTCATAATTCAGAATTGATGATGTTGACATTGGGATGGTGTCGATGTGATGCTCTTACGCACCACACACGTCCAAAAGAAACTGAAATAAACAAGTGTCTAGTCAGCCGTCTGAGCTTGACCTTGTCACCATTGTGCCTTTTGATTGCTTGACTTCATTTATGTTCAACATGGGTTTCTACACTAAATCCCTTGTTTGCATCAATGCATGATGGTTCCAATTTGGTTAAGTTGCATGGCTTGGTCGGTCCCCTTGGAGTCAACTTTGGAGTGCAGCCAGGACCGGAGCTGAGCCTCGAGCCGCTATGGCAATAGCTTGAGGTCTAAGATCAAAAGTCTGTGAAAAACAGCAGTAATTCATATATGCATGTTGTGGTCGGTCTAAAAATAGCTGGCCCGATCCAAGGTTTAGGCCGTGGCTGGGTGCCAAAACCCTTATATTATGGAGGTGAAAATGACATCTTCATTGTCTCACACTATACACGCTTACTTCGAGTTCTGGTGTTTTTTGAAGTTTGAAAGAAAAGGTTCCTGCAGAAAATTGAGCTAGATAAACGTGAGCTAGGCTACTGTGTTAATCATCTTAATTTTCTTGAGGCAGAGATCCAAAGTATTTTGTTGATTTTCCGTTCATTCACATCCTTGCTGACTAGGACTCGTTATATCTACATTTTCTACGGACTATCTTGCGTTGGTAGTTTAGAAATATTTCGCGTTCTTGACCTATTTCCTCACAAGTAAACCTACTCGATCGACTTCATCTCCATGTCAACTTTGGGGTGCAGCCAACAATGACAGAAGAAGCTTGCAATCTTTTCTTCAAAGTCTTGCTTACTAATTATGGATTGAACTGGTCTATTTTGTTGCCTTAATTAGTCAATTATGTTCTCATGTGTTATTGTGTTTTTTTTTTCAGACTCAGCCATCGGTTGTGTTCACACTACTACAGAAAGCCTCATCACAGACGGTTTCCGACCGTCTGTGTTTTTATACGTCTGTGATAACAGGCGGTTATCACAGACGGTTCAAAAACCGTCTGTGATAAAAGCTATCACAGACGGTTCTTGTTCAGAACCGTCTGTGAAAATAGCTATCACAAACGGTTCTGAACAAGAATCATCTGTGATAATTGATGGTTCACAGACGGTTCGTATTCAGAACCGTCTGTGATAGCTTTTATCACAGACGGTTCGTGTTCCGAACCGTCTGTGATAGCGTTTTCTATTGAAAAAAAAACGAAAACGGGTGCTGAAACTTCAGATGCTGTTTTGAGGCCCTAAGCGACCTTTTTTGAGGTTTTCACTTTTTCGGGGCCTCGCGAAGAGAATCTGATCTGTTCTTGACTTATGGATTTTCGGATTGAACTTTTCGTTAGCTTTCCAACGAGCTAAAGAACGTCGCAATCCGAGTTCGTATGCAAAAGTTATGGCGGTTTTATCGGACAGTGCACGATCTGCCATTTATATTTTTGCCCAAACCAAATAACTCAGCATGAACTACACATGCAATGAGAGCCTCCAACAATAACCCATTCACAGAGCATCCAACAATGACTACACATGCATCACCCACATCACAAGAGCATCAACTCAATCCATTCACGAGCACTAACACTAGCTCTCGGTAATCCACATCACGAGCAAAGGGAGTAGAGAGAGTGAGGTCGTGGGAGCCGGGCGGCGAAGTGGAGGAGGCCGGGGCCACGCAGTTGGAGGAGGCCGAGGGCGGCGAGGTCGTGGGAGGTCGCGGCAGCGAGGTTGGGGCGAGTGGAGGAGGCGCCAGCGGCGAGCTCGGGGAGGCCGGGCGCAAGGTCGGGTGAGGCAGCAGACTTGGTTAGAGGAGAGATGGCAGAGGAGGAGATGGAGGTGTGAGGTGTGAGGAGAGATTGCGAGGCGAGCGCGGCGAGGTTAATATAGAGCGAGTTTCGCACGCCCATTAAGTCCAATTTTCATTTTCCGCCAAGTATCGAGACGGTTCGTGAATCGAGCTGGCTGCGTGATATGTAACTATCACGCAGCGGTTCGTGAATAGAACCGTCGTGATAATTCCTGACGTTTCTTAAGAAGAACCGTGCAGCGATGTACGCGATATCATAAGCGGTTCTTAAATAGAACAAATGCGTGATAATCATGACAGTTCTTAAGAAGAATCGTCGTGATGTTCGCGATTATCACGAGCGGTTCTTCTTAAGAACCGTCGCGAATTATCCTGAGCGGTTCTATTCACAAACCGTCGTGATAATTCACGTATCGCGAGCGGTTCCAATGGGAACCGCCTGCGTGATAAGTTATACTGACGGTTCCAAAAGAACCGCCTCAGTAATGAGGCGTCTAGTATAGCATGTTTTGTAGTAGTGTCAATCTCAACCAGCCAAATTTGTTCCGTGCATCATACTACCTCCGTTCTTTTTAACTAAACGTCGTAGATTTTGTGTCGTCAGAATTTCTTAAGTTAGATCACCAATTTTTATAAAATTATTTAGATTGTCTAAGTGAAAATTATATCATTAGATTTATCGTTAAATATACTTTTATAATACTACAATTTTATTGGTACATCTTAGTGTAAAGTTATAAAAAGTAGCGGTTAAAGTTGTATCTCAAAGATCATAAAAATAAAAAAACGTCAAGTAAAAAAAGAACGAAAGGAGCATATATAAAACGTGGATCAACCGCCTGGCAACCTCAATCACCCAAATTTCGGAAGAAAAGGAAGAAACCAGATGGTTCCCGGCAGGACAGTCGAATGCATGCCAAATAGCACGCCTTTTGTTTGGGACTATATGATTGCCAATCTTTATCGTGATGCTGCTATATCAGTAGTGAATAGTGACACACTGACATTAAACCAATAGGCTCTTTTTGTTTCTTTGCCCAAGTAGACAATAAATCTTTTCTTTCTCTAGGCCATACCGGATTTATCATGCATCACCGTGCAACACCAACATATACGATGATACACATCTTCAGATTAGAAGTATAATCTAATCTTTCTTATATACTATGATGCACGGAAGAAATGCACTTGTACCATGGCGGATCCACCATCCCTCCGGCCTAGACAACTGCCTAGGCTTGTTGGCGATGCTCCATGGTAGCTCGGTGAAGTTCCACGGCGACCACGACCGAAAAATAATGCCTTGCCCAGGCAAAACAAGGATGCGTACGGTTTGCTCAAACTTTGGAAAATTCCTGGCTCCCCGCTGACTTGCATCACATTGTAATTCTTGCATCTTCATAACCAGTAGTATTGTATATTTGTCCTACACGATCTGAACAAATTCTGATAAGTTCACTCCGTTGCCTCCTTGGACTCTTTCAGTCCATATATTTTAGGGTTTCTTATATCCATTCCAAAATCAGGCTTAAATTAAGGCTATGTAATGCACGTATTTTGACCCGAAAAGGGGAAGGCTTGTTTCATGTCGTACGTGTTTATAGGCAGTTTGGCCGTCATGTCAAACAAATGAAAGCAATTAGCAAGCTAGACAAACACTTGGACAAGAACCCAAATGCTTTCTTCATTTCCTTTTCGATCGAATGCATTCTTCGGCTGATATGTGTGGAATTTTTTTTAAAAATAATATTATTTTAAAAGATATTTACAAAAATAAATAGTCGCCCCGAAAAATTACAAAAATATGCTCATGTCGCGGTTCAATCGGCGACGAGAATTCTCGCCAGATTGAATCGCGGCGAGGACCTGTCCCCCTCGTCGCTAGTTCAACTAGCTATCGCCATTGAATCGGCGGCGAGAATGAATCGTCGCCAATTGGCGGCGAAGTCGTCGCTAGTTGAACTGGCGATTCATTCTTCAGCCAATTTTTGATTTTGCCTATTTCACTTAGGCCGTTTGTGATTTTTGTAAATTTTAAACGATACAAAATCTATTAAACTCGCAATAGCATTTTATCATCGTCGTATGTTGATCTACTACGATAAATTTTTGAAGAATTTAGTGAGTATGTTTGAGGTATGAACGATTCGTAAAGAGGAAGGTAAGTGATATTGCGATTCGCTCGGGAATTCATACACACTGATATTACAGAACTTGTAGCAGAACATCATAACACTTTACTGAAATGATAATTCGGAACATTGATAATAATATTTTTCTCGCGGTCGCGATGTCAACGTCTCCCGTGTGGACTGCTTCTAGTCGGGGCACTGGATGAGGTCCCCGCGGCGACGTCCGGAATGTCGATGTCTCCTTGGTCCTGAGTATTTCTCGTGGGGCATGTCTTGAAGGTGTGCTCAGACTCCCTGCAAATGGAGCACTTCTTCGTGCGACGTCCGGCTTCTGCCTCATCCATATCGTTCCTGATGCGCTGTACCTGTCGTCGGCCAACCTTTCCCTTGAGTCTAGCAATATCCGCGGCCCAGATTAGTTGCTCCCAGGTTAGATGGTCTGTGAAATGGCCAACAACGGTGTAACCATACATTTCTCCACTCCATGTTTGCATCACCGCCTCCTTGGTGAAATAGTGAGAGAGGTACTGCCTGGGATGCTGCAACCGTCGAACAGACGGCCATGACATGGGAGTAGGGGCTATGTAGAAGAATGGGCTTGTTACAAGTGCATACACAACTATCGCGGCGTAGCGTGCACTCATGGGTGATCCTCTCGCGATTAGTCCCACGACGTCCTTTATCCCTGCACATTATCTCGAAGCGAAGCTCCCTCGTGCCCATCTTGAATGCCCGGTGCATCTCACCCTTCTTGCTCTTCTCCTCCATGTATGCGGTGATCATGGCGGCGTAGAGTACTCTGTCATTTGCCATGGCGAGCGACGCATTGCTGCATCTGTTAACAAAGTAGTTTATGGTACCGCAGAGAATTGCCTCCACAATACCAACCAAAGGGAGGCACCTGGCGCCACACATCACCCAGTTGTAGACCTCAGCTAGGTTGGTTGTCATGATACCATATCGAGCACCACCCCTGTCATGTAGCAGCGACCACTTCTCCTTAGGCTCGTGCTCAATCCAGTCTGAGAAATATTTGACCTGTGCCCTGTCTTCCTCGTGACACTAGGAGCGTGCAGTGGGTAGATGTGGCAATGCTTTGGGGGCACAGTCGGTGCTTGGGGCGCCCTTCTCATTGTCTCCCTTACGTAGGTTTGGGTCGGTCGTCCGAATCTTCGAGTGTTTGAACTTACGCTGCAGTTACGGTTGCCTGCAGCGCTTGAATAGGTTCATCAAGTCCTTGTTGCGGGCGCTTATAAAGTTCGCACCCAAGTGCCTCATGCACCACCCTGCTCTGTAGATCCGGTCATGGAAGTGGTGCGTTCTCTCCTCGTTGTAGTTGATTGTTGCGCGGCAGCCTTCGTGCGGTCATGTATGAGGCATACGTTGGGGCGATCCCGCACAACGAAATCCTCACATTCTTGGGAACCACGACCGGCTATCCGTGTTCTCGCTTTCAGCGGCGAATGCCACGAAGAACGATTGTGTGCATGCATGCGCTATTGCGATCGATGCGACCCTTGTACCTCCCGATCGAGCGTGCCATCGATGCACAAGATTGGGCGGCGATCTTTAATACATTGATGCATGGACCGGCGAAGAATGCTCGTTGTAGTACCCTCTTATCGTGCCACCGGATCGTGGCGTCTTGAATGTCGACATGAGTGCGGGATTCTGTCTTGTATGACTCGGAGTTGCCTAGGGAGGTTGTGGTAGGAATCCTCAAGCGTCTGAACCTTGATTCCAGGTGCCTTCTGTTTTGCCCTCCAAGCCTTGGCATAGGTGATAGTGTCTTTGGAACCTTGCCTCAATGGCGAATGATGGATCGTGGCTCAAAATCTAGGTTATTCACGATCTCACGTACATGAGATTGGCGATGAAGCGATGATAGGTTACGGTGGGGCGCCTCGACTTCGGCGACGACGCATGTGTGAGGACCACTATGGAGCACTTCCAAGGGTGTCCCACTTGGTGAAATGCATGCACACGCCAGGGCATCCCTCTATGCCGCACTTCACGTCGTAGAATCTTGGGGTAGACTTGACGACGGTGAATGTGCGGCGCCGAAACAATGCCCGAATTTGACCGCATCTGCCGGCCTCCTTGCATTTGTACGTAGCTCCTAGTCGACCTCGCTCGTCGTACTCCCACGGTACATGGGAGCCTTCGTTGACGACGAGGTTCGAACGGTATATGTTCCACTCGGATGGAACCGTCTGGCTGAGTGCATCATCATCGTCATCGAACCTTCATCTTGGACAATGCCATGTAGTCACGGTCTTGAGATCCATAATTTGCACCGGTCTTCAAGCTCCTCCCCTCATCGCCAAGGCCACTAGCTTGTCTCATCGAATGAGGTAATTCGCCATAGCCTTCATCGACGACATCGGCAACCTCTTGCCCTTCTGCGTTATGCTGCGCGCCGAGTCACCTATTTCTTCCTCGGTGTCGGCAACTCCTACTTGTTCTCGCGCAGATGCGAGATTGGGTTTGCAAACGCCGTGCTGAAGGACCATTTTCCATCCCCTCTCCTCGCCATGCGTACATCGACCGCCATGAATTTGTTCCCTTTAGTTGCACTAACTCCCAATACGAAGTTTGTCGCGCCCGGCAAGGCAACTCAATGTCGATCGTAGACATCACGATCCACTTGGGACGTGTGGAACAACCACCGCATCACAGCGCCGATTGTACGCTGCTCAGGTCTTGGTAGAGCCGCGTCTGCTGACTGCAGATAACTCAAATCAATTCCCTCGGGACCCTCCATAATAGTCCCTCGGCCGTAGTAAATTTTGAAGTTGACGACGTCAGACATATTTGACGCACTGCAGTGTGATGAACATTTGCACGATGAATTACATATGTGCAACTCAATAGCCCACAAAAAAGTATGTAAAACGGACTTCACTGCATTACAGTATATCAAAAATCATGTAATCCGTTCTGTTAAGAAAATTACCCGAGAGGTCGGCGACTGGACGAGCAGCACTTCGCTAGCTTTTCCCCTCCTCTCTGTTCTCTCCTTCTCTTTTTGCTGAGTAAGACTGAGTCCTGTGTGGAATTTCGAGAGTTCCAAGAGGGTTATATATAGGTCGGGTTTCTGTCGCCGATTCAACTAGCGATAGGTTCCTATCGCGATTAAGCGGCGATAGCTAGTTGAGCAAACTCTGAGTGGCGTCGGGGTCCACTCGCGATGCAATGGCGATAGGTTTAATACTTGATTGAGCTAGCGACTTGATGACATATTTTTGTAATTTTTTGGGGGTGACTATTTAATTTTTTACATATCTTTTAAAATAATATTATTTTTGGGGCCAATTTTTGATGTTGCCTATTCCACTTAGGCCGTTTGTGATTTTCGTAAATTTTAAACGATACGAAATATGTTAGACTCGAATAACATTTTATCATCGTCGTATGTTGTTCTACTACGATAATTTTTTGGAGAATTTAACGAGTACGTTTGAGGTACGATCGATTCGTAAAGAAAAAGGTAAGTGAAAAATGTGACAGAGGTACTGCCCGGGATGCTACGCAACGATAACAACAAGACATTTCATCGGAATAAGGGGGTTACATGGCACGCAACACAACGAACCGAGGACAGTACACGCATGCCTTTAGGGAAATTGAAATACATGGGGTTTGTGGAGCACTATGGTAGAACTATTGAGTGGAACGTGGCCATTTACCCTTGCGGCCCAGCTCGGCGTTGTACTCCTCGCCTTGCACCTTAGCTCTCGCCGCGATGGCCCTCTTCCGATCCCTCTCGGCCTTAGTCGCTGACATGCTCACGCTCTGCTCCTCACGCTGCTGTCCGCCTACCTTGCTCGGCTTGCTCGACTTTCAACTCGGTGAGGCGCCTTTCACGGGTCTCGATGTTCTCCACGGCCCGGCTCTTAGGTGTCGATGCGACCACATGTCGTAGGGGTGGATCTTGTCGTTGATCCACTGCCAGAAGTTGCATAGGGGTGGCGGAGACTACGGTGGGTAAAGAGAGTTCGTTACACCCTTACGCGAAGGAAAATAGCATTGTACCATGAAATACGATTTCATTACCGGATGCCTGCCATTGCTGTCCACGGCATAGTTTGGGCAGCACCAATAGCACTGCCCAATGATCCACTCATCGATTGATTTGACGCACTTGGAGGCGTCTCGACACCAGCATAGAGGTGGCGCCACCCCTAACGGGAGGCCTTCCGGAGGGCGTTCCGCGGGCATAAGTGGGGGGTCGCGGCTCGACCCAGAACCATTTGGCGTACTACGAGGCAGCTTCCTCAGATCCACCAGTTCTGGAAAGGTTTTGTGTGTGAAAGGTTCCTGACTAGCGGCATGATAGCGAGCGCTGGTCTCATGGGGAGACACCCAATCCTTCAAAAGCTCACAGATTTTCTCCCATTCGTTCTCCTTGTCCATGTTTTCTACTTGGTGGTGCTGTTGTGGCTTTGTTGGACGAGTTGCGCTATATTTATAGCTAGAGCGGATAGAGCTGTAGCCGGGGCTCTCGTGTTCGTAAAAGGTGCCTCGTCGGGTCAAATCGTCCTGAAAAGCTGGCTCATCTTGTCGCATCGTCCTGAAAAGCTGGCTTAGCTTGTCACATCGTCCTGAAAAGCTGGCTCATCTTGTCACATCGTCCTGAAAAGCTGGCTCGTATTGTCACATCGTCCTGAAAAGTTGTCTCGTCTGGTCACATCGTCCTAAAAAGCTTGCTCGTGGGGTCAAATAGTCCTAAAAACCTAGCTCGTCTTGTCACATCGACCTGAAAGCTACGTTGTTTGCTCACGTGGTTTCATCGTCGGATCACGTGGTGTTCAAAAGCATTTGGTATCGAAACTGGAGACTGTCATAATAATAGTTCCAAACAGAATAAAATTTACATAGCTAACATAATAATAGTTGCAAATATGAAACAATATCTAGTGGCGTCCCCTCTTAGGGGCCACCCCGTGTGTCGTCCCGGGCCTCCTCCGTCGCTACTGCGAGTACGTCAGAGGGTCGGGCTGCCTGACTACCCGACCCGCGCGAGTAGCCGCGGTGGTGTCGCCAGGCCGCTCTGCGTCGGTAGAGTGCGCATCGGTAGGTCTGCGCTACTGAGTCTGCGTCGGTGGGGCGAACTCGGCGCACCGTCTGGTGAGAAGCCTCGAAGAGAAGCTGCGTGTCATGCGGATCCTCGAAGAAGTCTCGATGGGTGCGATAGGTATACATTGTTCGCGACAATGTATCGTCCTCCCAAGCCGTTCTGCGAATAATTAAGTTACAAACATAACTATGGCGGAAGGGCGTTACGCAACCAAGCGGAACTAACTGTTGGCGAATATGTGCTCGGACGGCGCGCATAGTCGGCCCGCGACGGTGGGCGAGGACTTGTAGCGAAGATAGTCGTTACAAGCGGAGATCATAATGAAGAAGCGGCGTTAGCGTGTCGTACTCACCTCGGCATGTCGAGGTGCTCGCCCCACCGCCACGACGGCGTGCCGCCCGGCGGAGCGGAGGTCGTGTCATGCCACCTCGGTGGCCTCGTCCTAGGGTGGCGGTCCACGGGTTGGTCGGCGTGCGACCAATCCCGATGTGCACTCCGCGTACTCCTACCTCCACGATCATGCGAGCCTTACGGTCTCGCCGGCGTTGTCATGTGCTGCGCGAAGTCTACCAACTCGACAATCTCCCGGTGAAGATCCACCTGCACATGTATTCAACAAGTTGTAGACCTAAGTATGTCAAATTAAATATGAAATAAGGGCCGGGTGAAATGCGTGCGCAGCGGTGGCAGTCGGTGAGTGGGAGTGCGTGTCGGCGTCGTGGCCTCATGTCGAGGAGGGTCGACCACGACCGGGCGCACCGGCCTCGTCAGGAGCGTACCACTCCATGTCTTGCCTGCGCGTCTCGGGTCGTCGTCTTGATCTTGCCCACACTGGACAAGGTCCTCGTGCGCTCCCTCCCAAGCCTGGACCCAAGGGCCATCCTATCCGACCAGGACGTCGTGCCACGAACTCCCTTCCTAGTGTACTGTGGGCGGTAAGAAAAATATTTCTTTGCAGATCTAACACATATTGTGCGAATGAAGTAATAAGTGAACTTACTGCGTGTACATGCGCGGCACCGCCTCCCAAAGTGGGACCTCTGTCGCATTGAATCGCGCAAGACACGCGTATCCGTACTCCTCCACGAAGATATCATGCACTAAGGCACTCGCGTGTACCGATGCGGGTAGTCTCGCGTGCCACAGCACCGACAGATCCATTGAAGCGCGCGCGATCACCCTTGCGTCAGCATGCGGTGTCGGATGACGCGGTCATCGGTCGGTGATCGAACATCGCAATGTACTCGGGTAAGAGCCTGCGGCGTGATCGGCGTGAAGGTGACTGTGCAATAGAACAACGCAAGCGAGCACACGAAATAGTGATTGCAATCTGAAAACAATAAAATGACTATGAAACTAACCCGTCGACGGCACCACACAGTGCCCATGGTCGGCCTGTCCAGGTCGTCCTGTGGGACATACAAGCTATCCTCGTACGCTCCCAAGTTCAGGTGTGGCCGTCCGATCTGGAAATGCTCCAACGACCACGGTGCGCGGCGGGCATCCCGAGAGGATGGGCCGTCGTGGAAGCACGCCGCACGCGTCACAAAGGTCGCGATGCGTTGCGCACGGCAAAGACGCGGCGGACACGCAGCGTGGTCGCGGGATCTCATCGACCGGTGAGTCCGCCAACTCACGCGCGTACCGGATGTACTGCCTGTCGACGCTGTCGCCGTGGGAGCCCAGGAACATGACCCCACCTGAACAACCACAGCAGGTAGGCCTCGAAGTGCCTCCTAACAGCGTTGTCCCTTGGGTTCTGCGCCATACGCTCGGGCTGCAAGAAGACACGTACACGTCAGCATGGTTCACATACAAATTGTTGCGAGAGAATAATAGTTACGAACACTTACGTAGAACTGGCATATCTACTTGGCGTGGGCGTGCGGTTCTTTGAACTCCACGTACTGCACTGCTCGGCAAAGACATCGTGGAACACGGCTGGGAGGTGCGTGTGAGGACCGGAATATTTAACTAGTAACACTTAACCTCCAAATGGTTCTAGCATTACTAATTAAACATTCTAAGCCTCGATGGACATATGCTTCCTGCATTGCAGCATATGCACATCATCACAAAATTACACATCAATTCCATACACATACATCACTAAGTTCAACAACGACATACATAAAGTAAAGTTATTACAAAGAGAGCCGACCGGCCAAATAGAACAATATACAAGAATGACAGTGGAAGCAAAAGTGCCATAAGATGGCTAGAACAAAAGTCGACCAGTTAGCCACACAACCCACAAGGCAACCGACCAGGCCGCCAAGCTAGTCGCCATGCAGTTACATAACACACTCACAAAAGTGAGGCCCTCGAGCTCACCTTCTTCCTCCACTGTGAGAACAATTAAGCATAGCATCCGAGTACAAAAATTGTCTTTGTACCATAAGGCGACGTGTGGAATAGCAGACCTATTCATAAACTACATGCAAGCTTATTTAGGTGGAGGTTGTATGTCTCATTTTGCATGAAGCCAACTTTATTTGCAATAATGTAATACATTTTAAAGGCAATTTTGCAAATCAGTTTATTATCAAAGTAACAGTAAGTAAAGATACATACAAGTAACCACACAAGTGACTATCCCAATAGCCACCACAACATAGCACGAATCCCGATTCGTACCACCCATCAAGTTTTAATTTAAAGGTTGTAGTCTAACTCTTGAAAGACCTTGCCAAGCGTGTCCATAACCTAGGGCGAGGCTATTCGAATAGTTTTAACCCTGCGGGGTGTACCATCTGTACCTACACTTGATCGCCTTTAAGCCACAAAGCACACTTCCAAGGTATGTCGCACGGCTAAGTCCTCTGAGACTTTTTCCAATATTGTGTATCAACCACGAGCCGCTCGTATGGGTAGAAACACCATGCGCTTACATTGCAAGTCGAAAGACAACAAATCCCATCACGGTGAAGTCTTTCGGACACTACAATGCTCCCAACACCATCCCTCTGCGACCTCCTGCGACCAGAAGCCGATACACGCCAAAGTACTAAGTCAAGAGAGGTCCCATACCCTCTAATGTGGTTAGCACGCTAAAATGCTTGGTTCGATGTAACAAGATGTTCGGTCCTTGTTGACCGGGCACCATTCGATCACACCCAAAATCACACCATCATACCATTGTGCCCAAGTCTAAATCATTTTGTTTTCAGTTTTTGGTTTTCATAAGTAGACATGGCACAAGGTGGAAATCATAATCATAATAAGTTTTAAGTGATCAAGGTTATCGACAAGTCGATAACCGCCCATTTCTACCGGCTAAGCATGGCTAAGCAATTATTTCACAACTACTAAGTGACAAGAGCCCATCCATGAACTCTAAATCACAGCAAGTAACCTAGGCTCATGGTAGTAGAGGATAATCATTTGCTAAGGAAATGCATCTACTAGGCCAACTATTAACACAAAGTAGCAATGCATACATAGAATTTGTAATCAACATAAATACTTAAAATCTTGGGATTAACATGATCAAACCGCTTGCCTTCTTGCCGTTGCTCAAAGCGTTGTGGAGGGTCGCTCTGGAATTACCGCAAATGTCGAACCCTAAGCGAAAGGCAAAAGAACCAAGAACAACCAATAAGGCGAGCCGCACTTAAACAAGCGAGCAAGCAAAATTTATCCAAATGCTACAAAATTTACACATAAGGCGAATACTGAATATACCTAGACATAGAAACGGAAAAACCTAATTTGGATTTGTGGTGCAAAGATATTACCCAAAAACCCATTTTCTACGTATAATTAGGTCTTTGTAGCAAAAATATTTTCTAGAGGTTTTACGGACTTGAAAATTTTATGATAGGTTGCTCTTGACATTTTAAGGCTAACACAAGTGGTTTCATCTTAATTGGAGTTAAAATGATTTAGTTATGATTTTCTAGGATGCAAAATTAGTATAATGCACTTTCGAAATATAAATATGTGCAAAACCTATTTCACATTATAGTATGATAACAGAGGGATTTCCTAACATCAAATTTCTATTTTTAGGATTTACAGGGAATTACAGGTGTCCATTACATCATTAAATGAATTTTTAATTGCTACTAATAAGGTTAAATCTATTAACATATTTTTCTCTCAAGTCTTTGATTTAGGCCTACCATCATTTTTAGATTAAAGTTTAGTTACTAACAAATTTATCAAAGTTAAAATCATTCCATTAGCGGTATATAGAAAAGATATGCATTTTCTAAGTTTTAATACAATTGAATACATAAAAATAGCGAAAACAAGCCATTAAAGATTACAAATTTTCTACTACAATGACATAGCTAAAAGCATTTTTATATTAAACTTTAGTGAAATACAAATTTATTGCATTGGTTTCGTGTAAAAGGATTTATCTTGAATTAGTTATGAATTTCTAAAGTTTTGATACAATTTCGGTTGATAAATAAATACTTACGTAAATAAAACCAACCCAACCGAAAATAACGACGTGGACGCCGTGGGCGATGCAAAATCCAACGAGCCACACGCACGGAGAACAGCGCCGCGCGCGATTCATAACAGAGCCCACCGTTGGATCAAGATCCAACGGCTCACGGAAGGACGCAACCGAGGGTCCGAAAGCATACGGTCGGGCCGCGAGATCTAGCGATGGGCGGCCAATAATGATGAGGGGAACCGGAGGGTCGAACGCATACAAAATCTAGGCGTAGATCTCCAAATGGACGGTGGTCTAAGATCGAAGTGCATTTAGGAGTCTTGCCGACGATGGGCGCATGTCGGTGATGAAAGTCACACATGCGAGATTTAACACACGCGTGCGATGCACGCGGACCCACCGCGGTGACTTAAAGGAGGCGCTAGGGCGGCTAATTAATTACTAATGACCAATGATTAGTGATGATTAGCAATTAATGCGTCCTAAAGATTTGACGACAGGTGATTTAGGGACGAGGGCCCACGTGCCGCTGACCCAAAAGGTAATTTGGACACATTTATTGCTAACAATGATTAGCAATAAATAACCCAAAATCAGCCCTAATGACTTACGATTTTGGTAGCTAAGCTAATGGGCCCACTGGCGGTGCACGGGGTATCCCGACTAATAAGTGCGACACTTAATTAACCTAAGATTAACATTAATGATGCCTAAGCGCACGGATAAACGCCACAGTGATTAAGAAATTTGGACCCACATGTCGGTGAGGCATTAGGCGCATTAAGACACATTAATGGCATCCAATGATTAGCAATTATCGTGCCCTAATAATCGGCGAAAATGGGAGCTTCTCAGCCGACAAAACCGAGTGGCTTTCACGGCTTGTCGCCGCGACCCGCCGCGCGCGCGCCTACAAACTATCAAAATGGGTTCGCGATAGTGTTGCGGACCAATGATGATGACCTCGCCGCGGTGGAGGTTCGCAGGCAGCCGAGGCCGAAAACAAAGAAAGAGGCCGACACAAAGCAAAGCGAAAATAGCAAGATGCTCATTGCGGTCCAAGGAAGCGAGTGCCATGACTTCTAGGGACTATATAGAAGCTACCTTAGAGAGGAACTCCAAAGATGGCCGGGAAGACTTGAACACGATGAAGTCCACCGGCGAAGAAGATGAAGTGGAAGATGAGGTTACGAGCAAAATGAGTGGAACCAAATCATCACCACAGCTTCATTATAGCTCAAAGAGGCTCCAAAAGCAAATAATTGCGAAAGAACCACTTACCGGGTGGAGAAGAAAGGGTGAAACCAATCGAAAATCTCCAAACTTAAAATTGAGTGATTCTGTGAATGCAACCCAAAATCAAGTTAGGGGAAATATAAAGGATGTTGAGGAGTTCAAAAGGGTGCAAGAAATGTTGAAGATGAACCACTGGACATCAAGGCCGCCATTGGAGCTCTACGGGTCACAATGGTGGATTGAAGGTTTGAGATGGTTTTGAGCTCAAACGCAGAGAGTAGCTAGGTGTGGTGCAAAAGAACACCAGGAGGGCCTAGAGGGCCAATTTATAGGAAAGGAATTAGGGTTTCGAGCAAGAACCCGAGTCCATGGTGAGCTCGGTTCATGCTACGGTCATGGACCAAGAAATGACGGGAGCAAGTGAGCACGGTGACAATGGAGGAGAAAGCCTGTTGCGCATTAAATGCCTTGCAGAGAGACGTTGACGAAAGCAAACTTGAAGTGACACATCAACGCCGCCCCGCGCTCTCTCACTCTCGGCCATTGTCGCCCGCGCGCACGGAGAAACCGAGGAGGAAGAAGAACAGAAAAACGAACGGTGACCGTTGGATCGAAAATAGGCGGTCACGATTAAACGAGTTCGCGGACACGATCAGGTGCCCTCGGGAATGCGGGCGGTTGGATTGAGATCCAACGGTCCCAATTGGTTAATGCAACCGAGGGTCCGAATGCTCACATGAGCGTGGGCGGCGATTTGAATCAACGGTGAGAGATTGCACGCGTTATAAAACGCGCTCGGTGCAGCTAGGTGGTTCAACCGAGTCAAGTGGCTCGGACTCGAGCGACTTCGAACCCAATGAATAGTGAGTCGACTTTAGGTTTTAAATTAAAGTGGGACTTTTGAGGATTTATTTGGGGTAGCAAAATAACTCCAAAATTCTGAAATTTTTACAGGACCTTGCTGATGGGACATTGACCTGTATAAAATTTGTAGAGGTTTTTATGTATTGTATTTTTCTCAGAAATTCTACAAGGTCTTGGTTTTAGGTTTGGTGAGAGTCAAACAGGTTTGACCCTCTAAAATACTCAAACAATTTCTAAAAATTGTGAAATTTTTCAGAGGGGTCACATACCATCCCAAGAACTTAGGAAAAATATTCCCAGGAGATAATCACAACATTTGACAAGAAGGTTCTTGAAGGAACAGGATTTGGATCAAGGACTTGTGACTTTGTACTTCCATAACCTTTTGTACAATACTTGTTCAGTACACAAAGGAAATACATGATGTAAGAAAAAGTTTTAATTTCTACTCATTTTCTTACATTTGAAACACAAGCCCAAAATTGGGATGTTACGATGCAGGCGCCACGTGGCGGGACATCGTCGCGCCATCGAGCACTGCGCGCATGGCAACCCGGTCAGATAGCTCACGTCTTGCAGCGTCGGCGTCATCTCCCCGCACGGGAGGTGGAACGTGTGGGTCTCTGGCCTCGAGCGGTCAACCAGCGCGCGTCGGCGGGCCGATGCGTGCGAAGCGCCTCGGCGTCACGACCGGCCGGCTGGTCTTGATCGCCCTTCACCGTCGCCTCCACCATCCTCGCTAGTGGAAGGAGGCCTGCCACTCTCAACCTGCGTCCAAACGATTAAGAACAAACAGGAGTCAACGCAAAATAATCGGGCGCGATTGAGTGCACGAAGCACACAACTTCACGTACCTCGGAATCCGGTCTGGTGCGGCCTCCATGCCCGATGAAGTGCGTGGCAAACGCCCGACTCTATCGGCGCCTCGCCTCCGGGAGCACGCGATGCTGGCGACTACGGTGACGCGTGTCAATCACTGCGTCAAGCAACTCGTACTAACTCGCGTCTGCCATAGCTGAAAATGCAGGCAAAAAAAATTCATATTTTTTTCATGCAACTTTACATAGCCTATGTACAAACTACGAATTTTCTTTGCAAATCTAAAACATGTCAATCTATTTTTGTAGTTCAAATGGTATTTTCCGCACTAACAAGATATTGACCGCGCACTAACACAATAATAACAGCGCACTAACAAAATAATAACCGCGCACACATATTCTCATTGCTCTTTCGACCTAATCAGCTACTTCGTGTTTATCTCACAATGTACCATACTCAATTCTATGTCGCAAGTGTCGCAATTCTATGTCGCTACACAACTTAAAATACGTACTACACAGTTCGACTACATTTATCTAACATACTTAATTCTGTCTCGCTATTTGTCAAAATTCTATGTCGCTACACATATCAAAATATGTACTACACAATTCGACTACATTTATCTAACATACTCAATTCTATGTCGCTATTCTATGTTGCTACACAACTCAAAATATGTACTACACAGTTTGACTACATTTATCTAATCTACTAAATTCTATGTCGCTATTTTTGTTTGCTAACCTACAAAGGTTTGGACGTAACGTACACAATTTCAGAAAAATTTACCTGAAGGATGATCGCTCAAAACTGACGCTCTGTCAATCTCTCTCCTCCGCGACGAACCGGCAGAGCTTCGCTACTATTTCTTCTCTCCCTCTCGAACTCTCTTTTGTAATTTTCTGGAATTAAAATAAATTTGGCTAGGATTTTTTGGGGTTTTTATAGTCGGGTCACTGTCGCCAGTTCAAGTGGCGATAGGTTCCTGTCGCCATTGAATCGGCGGCAGGGACCTGCCCCTCTCGCCGATTCAACTAGCTATCGCCAGTTCAGCGGCGGCGAGGAGGGGACAGTCCTGCCGCCGATTCAATCTAGCGATAAATTCTGTCGCCGATTGAGCTGCGATGTGAGCATATTTTTGTAATTTTTCGGGGTGACTATTTATTTTTGTAAATATCTTTTAAAATAATATTATTTTAAAAAAAATCGATATGTGTGTACGTATATTGATGAAGGAATAAAGGATGCATTCGATCGGTTCGTGCAACCTCTTCGGTGCTCCTGTGCATCCTTGTCAAAACCCCATGCAAATCCTTACGAAAAAATTCAGGAAAAAAATGATAACATTACATAAAATCAAATCTACGATGTCATAGAATTTCAATTCTAAACACAAACTACACATGGAGAAAACAATCCGCTGAAAAGTAGTCCAAGAAAAAAAAGACAATGTTACTATTCTACGTATTTTTCGAGTTAATTCCTTATATGTCATTGAAAATTTGCAAAACTCCTAATTGTGTCACTGACATGTGATACAATAAGTGGCATATAAGAGATGATGTAAAATTTTGATGGCAAATAAGGAATTGCCATTTTCGCATAGCATGCATTGAGTTCTAAAGTTAAAGCTTTGCAAAATACTTGATTGTCATGACCTTAACCATTTTTTAAAAGAATTTTTTTATCACCATTTGTATAGTACGTATTTTGATGTGGGGTATACACAGTACCAAAGAGGTGGGATGCATCCGATAGATTTGCATTCTGCTAGTACCTACTTGCAACTTGCAAGTGATCCTCACGCCTAATTAGTGATGAATATGATAACTAACTGCAACTCTGAAAAGCATAAATACATCGGATGCAGTACAGGGATCAATGTATTTTGACCTCCTCGACAAAATCTAGTATTGTCAACTACTTAGATACGGGTCAAAATAATTAAATACCATTAACTACAATCAATGCACTACATATGTTTTTTAGAGAAAAACATATATATCCCTGTATTACAAGAATAAGGGCCTCTTTGGATTGTAGGATTTTTAGGAATTTTGAAGGAATCCAATCCCGTAAGAAATTTTCCTATATAGGCCTTTGGAACAAAGGATTGGGTTCATAGGATTTCTATGAAATTTCTATGGAATAGTGTAACATCCCAATTTTCAGAGCTTAAAAATCTTTTAAATAGTTAGTAGGGAAAAATTCACCATTTGAATTTTATTTGAATTTAATTTCAAAAGCTTAATATTGGACTTTACAATCAAAAACATTTAATGTGAATAATCCCAACATGAACAATAGCCAAAACTATTTTATTTGGGTTACGTGTGCTCAGATATATTTTCTAGATTTTTCTAGAATTTTTCGAGTTCATTTGCTATTTTCTATTGCCCATTTGAATTTACGGTATTTTCTAAATTGAAAAACCTATTTAAAATCTCGAAAATCTTCTTGGGCCGAATCTCTCCGCCCAACTTCTATTTCCGCTCGCCGGCTGCCACCGAGCCAAGCGCGCAGCATGCCCATCGACAGTGGACCACGCTGTCGACCCTCTCTCTCTCTCGCGCGCATCATCCTCCACCGTCCGATCAAAGATGAGCGGCTAGATGCGCATAAGGCAGCGGAGTTGTCGAATGTTTCTTTGATTGTGGGCGTTCGATCAAGATCCAGCGGTCGGATCTCGGAGTACGTTTCTGTGCCGCGACTTTTGCACGCGGACTCACGTGGTGTGTCTCGGCGTGTGGGACCCACCTCCGCCACGCGTCATCGTCGTCTCGAGGCGGACTCACGTTCCGATTTCCTCGCGCCGCCGCTCGGCCGTTTTGGGCGTCGTGCCTAGACCTTCCCGAGCGCCGCTTATATAAGGAGGGCAAGCCCTCGGTCTCGCGACTCCAACCAGCGCGGCGCCGCCGAACCCTAACCTAGCGCGCAAAGCTCGAGAAGTGATCTGCGCGCGCCGCAACTCCGACGAGTTCGTTAAATCGCCGTCGCTGCCGAGTGTCGTGGTCTACCGTCGGCATCGCCGCGGCGCAGACTACCTCGTGGGCACCTTCGTTTCGCCGGAGCGTCGCCGTAGCTCCGATCCGTCAAGCCCAAAACCTCCGCCGCTTCAACCTGCGCCGCCGCCGCCACGGACGTCCCGACCACGGTGAGCACATCCACGAGTTCCCGTGCCACCCTCTACACGCCGGTACCACTCACCGCCGGTGAATCGCCGCCGTTCGCGGAACCCTTGGTTCCCGAGCCGCCGTCACCGTCGGGTCGGCGTGGCACGCCACCTCGCCGCCACCTCGGTGCGCGTCGGCTCCGCGTCTGCGTGTCATCCTGTCGGCCGTCTCACAAGATCGACGCACGCCCACCGGATCCCGGCCAGGCTCGGTGAGCCAGTCCGCCGTGAGCCTAGCCTCGACATGTGGGTCCCACATGTCGAGATTTCTTTATTTATCTTTTCCGAAATCACGAGGTGGCGCCACTATGCAATAATCTGATTTTCCTTTAGGAAAATAATTGGAAATTCATGAAATCACGATTTTGACATTTTATGTATTTTCAATCTTCCAAAGGCCATAACTTTTGCATCCTAACTCCGATTGAGCCCATTCAAATTTCTAAATTTGTCTAAATTCAAGATCTACTTATCTGAGTTTTTATTTAATTTTTGGAGTTGGTTTTGCCTCTGTTATTTATTTGTTTTGTTTGTTTGTGTCTCGTTTGCGAGTAGACGCGTCGGTCGTCGGAAATTTTGTGGAAGAAGGAGCACCCCAAGACCAAGATCAGTACATAGACCTTTTCCAAGGCAAGTCATACCTTTGATCATCTTGAACCAGTTTTCAAATTACTTTGTGTTAAATTATTGCATAATAGTTTAATTATTTATTTAAATGCTTTGGGCATAGTTATTATCCAAATTGTTATCACACCTTGGCCTTGTATGTCATAATTCCTTGTCACCCTAGATTGGTTATTAGTTGGTAATATTATAGCACCAACGTGGGTTGGTTAGATGCGAGTACAATTGCTTAGCCATGCTACGAGTCATCATCTCATGTAAGTTGCAAATATCAATTATGACTAAGTGACTATGGAACTTTGTGTAAAGCGTGTCTTTGTATGTTATTACTTTGTGATGGCATGTGTTGCACTAAAACCAACCCCAGGTGGTAAAGGATTTAGGCGAGGCAAGTGGTGGAGACGTGTGACATGGTGGACTATGTGATGGGAGCGATAATCTGTGTGGCTTAGTTAGAAAATGGAAGTCTTGCCTTGGTCAATTAAGGACTTAACTTTGTGCGCCATTGAACTGAGCCTTCTGATGCGACCACATGCACGGTATGGGACGGGCCTAACTTAGTAAGTTATGGATTCTCGCATTGATGTTCGGTGGATAGGTTAGGCTATGTGATAGGGTGGAGGTGTGACTACTTGGTAGTTGCATCACGGGAGGATTCGTCGTCCTGTCCAGCGATGTGTGTTATGCATGGGCTATGTGATATGTATAACGGTTTGTAAGCACATCGAGTGTCAATGTTGAGATGAAGTTTCGAACTGTTTTATTACGATTGGTGCTTGCTACACTAGTTGTATCTTGTGGGTAAAGTGTACAACCTCTGCAGAGTGTTAAACAAACTATTCGAATAGCCGCGTCCTCGGTCATGGACATGCTCGGTGATTTCACATAAGGGTTAGTTTTTATAAAATGTGGGAATGGAGCTGTGATCTCAATCATATGGCTATGTGAAATAATCTGTTTAGTGTGTGTCTTTGTGGAAACAATCATTAAATTAATATTGTCTATTTGTTTGAATTATGCTTTCAATCTATTATCGTATTCAATTGCAAATGTTGCTTTTATGCAAAAGAACCACGAAGCCCTTTTCTTTGGAATAAGCTGCATCTATACATTGCATTCGTGGTATGATTTGCGAGTACGGTTGTGTACTCACGCTTGTTGTAAAACTTGCGCCCAAACCTCTGAAGTGGAGGAGTCTCGCCGCTTTCGAGGAGGAGTTCGTTGAAGGCGATCGTTCGTTAAGGTCCGGATCCCGGTTGGTTGCTGTGGTGAATTGGTGGGATCTCTGGAGTTTTCCGTTCATTTCTTTGCTTTATTTCTCTGTTAGCTCTGCGTGGCTTAATAAGTGTAAACTCGACCATAAGGTCAAAACCCTTATTTGTTATTCAAACTAATCGTTTACTTTAATTATCGCTTGTGTGGATCGATATTTACCGTGTTAACCTGTGCACTAAGCGTGATCTGGACTAGTGCAAGGTATACGAGGGTTCGAATCGTACTGCAGGTCCCGACAAATAGCTAATGGAAAGAAAAAAAAATTATTTGTCTTGCATGCACCCTCTCCTCAAATTCCTGCAAAATTCATGTGAAGCATCCAAACACTGCTTATGAATCATTCCTCTGTTTTGTGTTCCGATAGAATTGCACCGACATTTTTTATACAATTCCTGTATTTTTTCCAATTTCTGCGTTATTTATTTTCTGCATTCCAGATAGCCCCTAAAATGTTAAATGCAACTGATCATTGCATGTTGCTAATTCAGAATGTCAACTTGAAAACAGTAGTGTTCCAACGTCATGAGGTCTTGACGTTGGATAGTATTTATCCTAATTAATTGTTTACGAGGTGACTCCTTAGCAAAAAAAAAAAAAGGTACACAGAGTTACTAGTTCTTGACAAATTTGACAACAAATTAAATTCCCAAAAATCTAAATCCTTAACAGAGCATGAAACATAAATGTGTGCCCCCTGTTTGATGATCTTTTTTTTTGTTGGCAAAATTCATTAAATAAAAAGAATAAAATAAAGGGATAGTGGCCCACATGTAAGTCAATAAAGCAACATGCGTGCGTGCAAAGTTTCTTTAATCAAGACTGACATGCGAACCTCATCTATCGTCAAATATTTTTCTATGTGTATCATATTCAATATTGGACTCATTTGGTAAGATTTTTCATATAGAGCACGACAGTTCAAACGGATCGCAAATCCGACACACGGTTTAAAAGATATGATTTTTGAAAGATTAGAGATTGAGTAGTATAAAGCAAGGATTATAGATAAAAAAAAAGGATTGAGTTGCATGCACACGAGTTACTAACTACAATGGCAATGTTGTGCGACGAAGTAGCAAAAATAAACCGTCTAAACGAATTGGCAAAAATAACATTGCGAACGTGCTGGCAGGTGATACGCGCCCCTATCGCCTGCATCCCTTGCCGCAACCCCACCCCCAGATCCGCTCCCGTTCGCTAGGATCCCCCAGCCCCCCCCCCAACCCCACACCACACCACACGACAAGGGATCCAGGCAGTAGAAGCGCGGTAGGGGGCACGTCCGCATATACTATTTTTACCAATTCATTGAGGGTTAATTTTAGAGTGACAATCTGACAATCTCTACTACTTAAAAATATGAGTTGGTAGCGGTCCGTCCTCCAACTCTCTTTGGCGTCCGTCCGATCAACCATCAACCGACGGTCCAGATCTGCCGCGTGGGCAGGAACTGCCTGCACCCACGACTTCCCACTCCGCCCTCCCTCCCTTTCCTCTCTCTCCCTCACGATCCCCACCCGCACCGCCCGCCTCCCGCTATCACTGCCGTCCTCCCTCGAACCTCCGGGCCGCTCCCCGTCCACCTCCACCGAGCAGCCCTCACCCCTCCATGTCACCCTTGCCCCTCACCCGCCTCGCTAGCCCCGTGCCGCCATCGTCCCTCTTGGCATCCCATGCCACCGCTGCCGCTCCAATCACCCTCACGACGCGGCGCCATGAATTCAATCGTGCTTGTCGCGCCTCTGCTGCTGGATCTCTGCCTCCATCCCCTCACCGACCGGGATGGTCCCGTCCCGTCGTCGCACGCCTCCCCCGTCCCGTCGTCGTGCGCCACCCCAAGTATGAAGTAAGGAGTAAGGACCTGCAGCTTTTCCCCGCTTCCCTCTCCCTCCCTCTCCTGTCGTCTCCCTTTCTGCACTCTCCGGCAACGGGCCGTGCGCGAGAGCCGAGAGAGAGACAGAGCAAGATGGAGGTGCAGGAAACCCACCGGCGAGCAGGAGGCCACGGCAGCAGCTCCAATTCCATCGCCACGCACCTCGCAAATCAAAACCAGGTAACCTCATTACCACGCGCCTGGCCTTTCCTTCTCCGTCCAATTCTTGCCGACGCCGATTCCTCCGCACGCCTGCTCAAATTCGTAGCCCGTCCTTCCAACCCGTGCCACCGCCAGTTCCACCGCACATACCCAATCGCAACATCACGATTCTGACTCTATAATTGTCCGCCTCAAACGCGACTACTCGTTGCATTGCGGATCCACGAACTCCAACTCACGCCATTCTGCGAGAATCTTGCACGGATGGCGAGTCTGTGAATTGTTCGGGGCTTTGGAGTTTTTCCAACCTGGATCGTCTTGCTCGGTCGTATTCGAGGTAAGTGCGTGCGTTGTTGGTATGGCCCATCTAACGTGTGTTGTGCTATTTCATCTTCTATTTCGGTTTTGAAGTGGCTGCAAGATTTGACAAGGTGGAGGAGAGGGCTAAGGGAGGCTCTGGAGCTGGAGGTGAAGACGACAGTGGTCTCATTTGATAACCTGACCCGTCGAAGGTTCATTGAACATGCAAGTAGACGTTCCAAATCTGTGCATTGTCCTTGTCTTGGATTCCTCCAGTCCATAAAATTATATCTACTCTGTGATTGATATGTTGATATCAGATGACGAAAAGACTTGATTTTTGGTTGTAGATATGATTGGTTACCATTTTGTACGTCCCTGCCATTTATGAGTATCTGTTTAATCTTTCTTTTAGTGGAAATTGCTAGGGAAATTGCAGATAATTATTTTCCTTATCATTTATTCATGTATATGTTTAGATATTGTAATCTCTTGCTACAGGAGCAACGAAACTTACCTATGTTCCAGAACCATTTGATGTTGGCCGATTATTGCAAGCAGAGATAGTTTTGAACACAGAGAAAGTTACAGTTCATACAGATGGCCCTATAAATCCTAGTTAGGCCTTTTACCAACTTTCTTTTAACATCTTCTCAATACAAATTCTATTTTTTTTTATCTGGCTGATTGATGTGGATAAATGTGTTTCTTCTAGAAAATAACTGAGCTGTTCAGTTCTCTTCTTGCAATATCAATTTTCACATATCCTAGAGGACCCAGACATTTGCTATTCTAACTATTGTCACATTTCTACATTTGAGTCTTACACTGATTTCCTACTCTAAAAGTGAAGATTCCCCCAAGGACCATGTTTATGGCTCAGGTACTCTCTACTATCCATATAATTTATCTGCCATTTCTCATACACAAGTACATACATGGCCCTGTTGTATTGTGTCACTAAGCAACTTCTTGGAACATGGCAGGTTGTGGGAACTTTGATCGTAGCATTTGTATACATGAATACATCGAAACAGACATGGTGGTGATGGAGCGATCCATGTGTTAGTGATAATCCTTTGTATTCTTTGGATGTGAAATTTCGATATTCTTTCCATTTGGACACTTTTTATGGTGATTTCAAGTTGTCTAAACTCTTCGTTTGATCAAACTCATTTCTTTAGTTGTTGGTAGTCTTATTGGTCCTCTTTGTCTTTGCACTTAAAAGCGTGTATTCAATTAACTGCACCAAACCCATTATCTAAACTCTTGAGTTATATTGTTAGTCAATTCTATCGGTCTGATTGTCATTTGTTTTAATTTTTATGATCCTTTTTCCCTTTCAGATCTTTGTAACATGTCACTGATTGTTTTGAAACATCAACTACATGTTTGTCATTATCCTTCATTAGCAACAGCACTCATATTTTGTTCTTATTGTATTGAGGCAAAAGCAATCCACTCCTATATATGTGTGATACTATGATTATATAAACCATACTACGGCTGTATACCAACCTCTAAATATTAAATAGTACAGTGGTGTTAGGAACCTAAAAATCTAATTAAGAATCGTATGTCCTTTTGTGGCTTAAAACTGGATGACTCACTTTAACCTTTTTCAATATTTGAACTTCCAATGCACTGTTCGTGCTACAATCATGGGCTTTTCTTCCAGAATTGTTGGCCGAACCCTTGAGGAAGGACACGTGTTACTTCAAACAGAGCATGATAATCTCACAGATGCTATTCAGTTGCGGGTAATCAGACTGGATTTCTTTTCGAGCCATAATGATTTTCATTGATTTCGCTCTAGCTTTTATCTTACTCATTATGGATTGCAAACAGATTTTTTCTTCGTTAAGAGTCACTCCAGAGTATGTCTTGTTAGTTTTCCATCCTGAAGCACAGGTATGCAATGGCAACTCCTGCATCCTTTACATGATCCAACATATAACTTAATTACCTTTGGCTAAATCTGCTATGATGTATTTGTGCTGTAGGAAAACTTAGCTGTTAGTGGTGGTACATGCTTCCTAGATGCCTCTACCAATGACACACATGTGGTGCAAATAGTTCAACAGCCAGGAAAGGCCCTATGTTCTCAGTTGATTCTTGGTGCTAGAGGCTTAGGCAATGCTATTGTGACAATCCAAGACATTGGTCTTTCTCCTAGAGCAACAACTGATTCTCTGGTACATTCCTTTGGCACCTTTCTTCCCGATTTTCTCAGTATTTCTTTTTACTTAGGTACAAGAGTGCCTTTGTATGTGCTTGCCATGTTTGTTTTGTTCGTAAGGGCCACCAACCTCCCTGCAGCCATGTCCATCACATTCACACTTTCATTTAGCATTTCTCTTTAGATAATGAAATCTTCTGGTATATACCTGTCGTCACTAATGGGCACATTAAATCTCGTCAAATTATCTCTTAGCATTACAGTTGTACTAATCTTTTTGTCCATTGCATTTCAAATTGACAATACCGTGTGCGTGGTGTTATATGCTATTACAGGTTAGAATTGCAACGTTGGTAGGTTCGAGATAATGTCGAGAGAGAACATCACCTTATGGTACAGGATCTGCTTTTATTGTAATATTATTTTCTTGAGATGCTAAATCTTTGTTTTTTTACACTGTCACCCTGTTTTGTTTCTAGGAAGGAAGCACGAAAGATTTCCAATTTTCAACTGGAACCCAAGATGGACAAGTCTTTGGAGATTCCCAGGTCCTTGCTGGCACCACTATGCACTCAGATTTTTTTCCACCAATATCTGCAACACTGAGCTCCTCCCAGCAGACAGCCCTTGGACCTATCCAGGTGATCATGTTTTCTATGATGCATCGGGTCATATGGGGTCTTATTAGCCCCACACAGAATATTTGGGGATTTAGGCACTTACTCGGTGGTGAACTGGTTCTTCTTGGGTGGAGCTATTGCCCCCCTCCTTGTTTGGTTTGCACACAAGACATTCCCAAGCCAGAACTGGGTCTTACTCATCAACATGCCTGTGCTGATTGGTGCCACCGACCAGATGCCGCCTGCAACTACAGTTAACTACACCACATGGATACTTGTTGGGTTTTTGTCAGGTAACGTGGTCTACAAATATCGACCTGACTGACGGGAGCAACACAATTATCTACTTTCAGGTGCACTGGTAGCCCTGGGGAGAAATTGAACAGTCTTAAGAAGCATGCACGGGTCAATGTAAATAATCAATGTTTGTTTCCAAACATGTAAAGATGATAAATTGGTGTTATCTTATTATATTCTTGAAATTTTCAGAAAGATCCATAATGACAGTTCTAAAAGTTTTTTTTTTGTTCCCAAACCAACTACTATTCCAGTCTGCAAAGAAGTTGTTGCATGTTGCTTCACAATATAGTAAAACAGGTACAGCATGATTTGCCACTTTATGACAACAATTTCTTACTTGCAATACAGAAATTAAGATAAAGTTAAGGTGAAACTTCCCACAATTGTAATGTAACCTTGCTGTATTACATTAATCATGATTAATCGAGAAAAGAATATATTTTTTCTATTGTGTAACTACATATAAATAATTGAAGAAGGCTATTTTGACAACAGGGTAGCAACTTTCCACCAAAACACATGTTCTAGGCTGCTTACCACTGTTAATGTAGGCAACATTTTTCCATTTATCCACTCCATCACTTCGCTGATCTGCATACATTCCCAGTAATATCATGCTCGAAACACAATAACCTGATTATTCCTCTGTCGAAGCCCATTGACATTAAATTCCTTGAGAAAATTATCATAGTAAATAGAAGTTCCATCCATAATCTCCGCACCTCATGGTTGTATATCTAACACTAAATCGAGATGCTTGTTCTAAGTATCACTTGTATTTATCACTTTCCTGACAAAGATTTCCCAAGAATCACCATCCAAGAAATATAGACAAGAACACAAGGACAAATTGTTGCCAAAAAAATGACAAGGCAAATAACAAAGATGATCAAGAACATCAGTCATATATTTTTACATGAAAAACCTTTGCGAAAAAAAACCCACGAGCTCACGAAGGTAAAATCACTATGTAAGGAGATATTACAAGCACAAGACGACAGGACAGGACCCGTCGTCTGAAACATGCAACTAGATGCATTCTCAACATGAGATTACATGTGTATATTTATAGGGTGAGGGAGAAGAGTTCAGAAAGGACAAGAAATAAGAGTTGTAGTCGGTTGCAGCCCTTCACTACATCAGCGTGGACCGGCTTTCTCCCTAGCTTCACCCAACGCGTGCGGGTCGGTGCAGTGTTCGGTGTGGACACGAAGTCGAATTTGGTTAATTGCAAAATTAGAGATAATTTTCAGTGTGACTTAGTAAAAAAAATGTTGGCAACTTGTATGCTTCACACCATGAAATGATTTGAATATCCGATAATTGTATATTCAAGTGAATAGTTTGCTTTAGTCATGGTTAGTGTACATTGCATATAATTTTTTGGTGCAAAGTATGAGTTCTCGTTGCAACGCATGAGCATGTGACTAGTTAAGAAAAAAAAACTCCATGCGCACCCCTGGAGATAGCGTTCTCACCGAATTGGCTTCCTTTGCCATCTACCTATAAAAAAAGAGCACGCAGAAAGACAAGCGCTGAGCCAGGCGCACATACACACGCAAGGTGGCAGAGCCACACGTACAACGGAAGCACGGGCAAGGAGGACACGCACAACCAACACGCAATGGCACACGCATGTCCAAGGAGTTTTTGTTCTAAAGGGTACTGTGTGTCCGTTTTTTTTTTACGAATGTAGCGTCGAATTGCTAAAAATGGCAGTATGGACGTGCCCCCTTCTGCCACGTGTCCTCCACCGCTCGTCCCTAGCTCGGACAGGATTTGTCCATGCGCTGCTTGCCCGAACGCTCTAAAAACCGTGCGCCCCTAGCTCGGTTTCTATTGGAAGTTGTTTTCAAACGACAAATTTAGTCCAATATGGAAAGTCTATGATAAGCTGGATCAACTTATATAGCTACCTTCCATATGGGGTTTGAGAAGAATTGGGCCTAGGTGGAGCTAATGGCCAATATGTTGAAATTGCTATTTATATTTCCTCCACACGCACGCGCATACGGGCAGGCAGGCGGGCGGGGTGTGGGCTGTGTGGCGCCTTTTAGACGCATTTTATTGACGCACTTATGGCACTTAGGGGCAAGGGGCACGTGGGCAATTAGCAATTAGCTCTGATAAGGGTGCATTCGAAGAGTCGTGTCTCTTCATTTCGTATCTTTTTAAACTCTATATAAAGAGAAGCACTTCAGCTTTTGAGATGCACTCGCAATCCTGCACTCAGATTCTGTTCACGACGAGTTTGCTTTAGTGCAAAATTCATTCAGGCTTGTCTTATCCTACTAGCTTATTTGCAGTAGACCCTAGAAGCATTTTGACAGGGTGCAAATAATCGCTTTAGGAAAACGCTTCTAGCGTGATTCAAGTCTCCTTCTCCACAAAATTCCCAACAATCTAAAGCGATTAGTATGGAGTCCAAGGCTTCTGCTTCCGCCATCAAGTTTATGAATCAAGACATGGTGCGACTTGATCGTTTCAATGGCACAAACTTTAGCCGCTGGCAGGATAAATTGAAGTTCTTCCTCATGACCATGAAGCTCTTCTATATTCTTGATCCGGGGCTTCTTCTCATACCAGCGCCGGACAAGAACGACACCGACGAATGCAAGGCAGAGAGAACAAAGAGGAATGAGGATGATTTGATGTCCCATGGGCACATACTCAACACCCTCTCCGACCGGCTGTATGATCTCTACACTGACACGCCATCGGCAAGAGACATCTGGAATGCTCTAGAGAGCAAATACAAAACAGAGGCAGAAAGTACAAAAAAAAGTTTCTTATCTCTAGGTACTTCGACTTTAAAATGAATGATGGTAAATCCCTTCTCTCTCAACTTGGAGTAACTACAGGAAAAGACTTCTGCATAATTCTAAGGATCTTTCCTTGGAACAAATTCGGAAGCACCTTCGAATCGAAGAGGAATCGAGGGTGACAGAAAAATTGGCAAATGTCAATCTTAACGTCGGTTCCTCCAAGGCAAATGCTGTAAGTGACAGCAAGCCTAATAAGAAAGGTGGAAATAAAGATTTTCATATCGAACCCAAGAAAAACCAAGGCACTTTTAAGAAGAAAAGTGCAGAAAGAAAAGGCTGCTATGGTTGTGGCAAGAACGGATATTTTGTACCGCAAGGGTGCAAATAATAAAAATGCAGCATATGCAACTAAAATGGATGATGATGAGATCATCGTCGCTGTGAGTGAAGTCATGGCGGTACAAGGTAAAGTTCCTGGATGGTAGTATGATACATGTGCCACTGTTCATGTTTTCTATGATAAGTCTTTATTCAAGACTTATGTTAATGCAACCGATGGACAAGAAATTCAGATGGGAAATGAAAATTGATCCAAGGTACATGGAAAAGGAAGCATTGAACTGAGCTTCACTTCTGGAAAGAAGATTACGTTGGCAAACGTTCTTCATGTGCCAGATATGAACAGGAACCTTATGAGTGGTAATCTTCTTGGGAAGCCGGGTATCAAAAGTGTGTATGAAACGGACAAGTTAATCTTGACCTGTGTTGGTGTATTGTAGGAAAGGGGTATTCATGTAATGGGATGATAAAACTATGTACTGTTGACAATGTTTTTTTTAATGGTAACTGTTGACAATGTTGATGTTGCAGCAACAAATAAATCTTCTTATTCTGCTTACATGCTTGACTCAGTTTTCATTATGGCATGATATATTAGCACATGCTGGTATAAGCACTATGAAAAGATTGGTTATACATGGTTTGGTTTCTTGCGAAATTGATGAGTTCAATAAATGTGAAATCTGTGCTAAATCAAAGATAGTTAAAAAAAACCTTTTCATAGTGTAGAAAGAAGTTTTAACTTTTTAGATCTTGTACATTAATTCAGATATATGTGAACTTAATGGCATATTAACTAGAGGTGGAAATAGGTATTTCATTACCTTTATTGGTGATTGCTATAGATGTACTTATGTTTATTTGCTAAAACATAAAGACGATGCTTTTGGTGTTTTCAAAGTTTATTAAACAGAAGTGGAAAATCAATTAGGTCAAAAAATTAAAATCCTAAGAAGTAACAGAGGTGGAGAATATTTTGAATATATATTTGATGTATTATGTGAAGAGAATAGTATTATCCACCAAAGTTCTGCTCCAAAAACACCACAGCAAAATGGCTTGGCAGAATGTAAAAATAGAACTTTTCTTGAGATGATAAATGCTATGTTGATACATTCAGAGTTATCTTTTGATCTTTGGGTAAAGCATTACTCGCTGCTTCTCATTCTAAATAGAATTCCTTTAAAGAAAAGTC
The DNA here is from genome assembly GCA_036346255.1 of Ampelocalamus luodianensis. Lineage (NCBI taxonomy): Eukaryota > Viridiplantae > Streptophyta > Magnoliopsida > Poales > Poaceae > Ampelocalamus > Ampelocalamus luodianensis. The sequence continues at coordinate 20,498,531 of CM070638.1, read as the reverse complement.
AAGTTTCTCTATAACAGATATGGAAAGAAAGAAAGCATGTAATTGGGTATTTTAAGGTGTAGGGGTGTCTTGCTTACTACAAGAACCTTGATCCTACAAGGATCAAGTTAGGTCCTAGAGCATTAAAGAGTGCTTTTGTAGGCTATGCCACAAACATCAAAGCTTAGGCTTTTAAACCTAGAGTCCAATGTAGTTGTTCAATCTAGAGATGTGGAGTTTTTTGAGAATTTAACCACTATATGTAAAACTTCTCAAAACCTTAGAGATTCTCAAGAGGAGAATATCTTAAAGGGTGTTGAGAAACAACAAAATTTAAACAACTCTTAAGAGGAGAATTCTTCTGAAATTGTTGAACAACAACTTGAGGTTCGGAAGAGCAAACGTGCTCATAAGGCTAAGGTTTTAGGACCAGATGAAATAGATTCTCAGTGTATTTCCTTATTTCTGGTTGAAGGAAATAGAGAGAACTTTATTCGAAAGGTGCCTCTTATTCTTCAAGTGGAAGATGATCCTAGTACTTATAAAGAAGTAGTGAATTCTAGACACTCAGTTTTCTAGAAAGAAGCCATTCAAGATGAAATAGATTCTATAATATCTAATTAAACTTGGAAGCTTGTCTATTTACCATAGGGATCTAAAACAATTGGGTCCAAGTGAGAATTTAGGAGAAAGTATCATGCGGATGGTATACTAAATACTTACAAGGCTAAATTAGTAGCCAAAGGATTTCGGCAAAGAGAATGAATTGACTATTTTGACACTTATGCACCGGTAGCAAGAAAAACTACAATAAAAATATTATTCGCTCTTGCTTCATTGCATAACTTACATGTTCATCAGATGGATGTCAAAACAGCATTTCTAAATAGAGATCTTGATGAGGAGATTTACATGGAACAACCAGAAGGTTTTGTTCTACCTGGAAATGAACAAAAAGTATGCAAACTTGTTAAGTCATTATATGGACTAAAACAAACGCCTAAGAGGTGACATGAAAATTTTGACTCAGTCATACTTTCAAACGGATTTGTCCACAACATTTCTGATAAATGTTTATACTGTAAAGTTGTGGGAAACACTGTGATTTTTGTGTGCCTTTATGTTGATGATATGTTAATTATTAGCAATGATGCCAAAGGCATAACAGAAATAAAGATATTTCTGATTTTGTTTGTCAAAATGAAAGATCTAGGAAAAGTGGACACAATTTTGGGCATCAAAGTGAAACAAAATAGTGGGGGTTTTGAACTTAGTCAATCTCATTATATGGAGAAAATTCTTGTCAAGTTCAAACATCTAAACTTTAAAGAAGTAAACACCCCATTTGATTCAAGTGTAAAACTTGATAAGAATGTAGGAAGAGTAGTAGCTCAGCTTGAATATATGAGTGCTATTGGTTGTCTGATGTACTTGATGCAATGTACAAAACCAGATATATCATATATAGTTAGTAAATTAAGCAGATTTACTAGTAACCCCAGTGTTGAGCATTGGAAAGCTATTGGGAGAGTCTTTGGATATCTTTGGAAGACCAAAGATCTAAGTCTAAATTATACAAGATTTTCTGCTATCTTAGAAGGATATTCTAACGCAAGTTGGATATCAAGTGTTGGAGATAGCAATTATACCAAGTACTTGCTTCAACCGTGTGAGAAGGATGACGAGTGGAGGGTCTTGCCCCCTGATTCACACCACTACCTGAACTTTAATAAAACACACTAAAAACAATCCAAGAGTAGTACAACATTACAAAAAAAGTAATTAACACGCTCCTAATCGCAACCCAACTCAACCCTGAATTCCTCTCTGAATTCTGTTCTGTCCAAAACAGAGCATCTGACTTTCAAAAATCATAACTTATGATCTGCAACTCCAAAAAATCATGATCTTATACTCTATGGAATCCTTAAGACGTTATCCACCTTTTTCATGGAGATTGAAATTCCAAAATAGTTCATATTCTATTTTTAATCTACAGGTTTAGCATGCTGCCCAAACCCGACAACTGATCAAACAGACATATTACAAAAAAAAAATCATATATCCCATTCTACCCAAACAAAAATCACGATCCAGTACTCTAAAGAAAACTAACGAAAAATCCTACCTTTTATCTAACTAGACCAAATTCTAATTCCGAGTCTAACTATCCCAAATCACCCTCGATATGCTCTGCCCTAAACTGGACGAAACTGGACAGAACATTCCTCTACCTTCCAAAGACAAAACGATCTATAGAAAGAAAAGTGATTAACCACAGGCTCTTCTAAAGGTTCCAGATCATTACCCACAGAGACGAGAAGTCGAACCACAAATTTTTCTCTGAGATTTTCTCTCTTTTCTTCCTCCTTTCTTCTAGTCAGAGGTGGTACGACTACATGTAGTCAAAAGAGTTTCGACTATGAGTGGTCATAGAAGGTGAAACTGTAAGAAGTCGAAGGAGTATTTGACTATGTGTACGTAGAGGATTCGACTAAGTAGTTGATTGAGTTTCGACTACGTGGTCATAGAAGGTTCGATTGTGCATAGTCAAATGAATTTCGACTACGTGTGTTGGAAATATGCCCAGAGGCAATCATAGAGATGATTATATTTCATTATGTTCATAACATTGGATAATATGTTATCTTGTTTCTAGAATAATATCGTTGATATTTATTATCAAGTATGTGACTTGATTGTGAAACTCTGTATTTCTGCGATGATTATTCTTTAACGTTCCCTGGTCGGAAACATATGAGAACACATATGGATAGACTAGCATATGTATTGGTTGATGACCATGTTTCATACGTCATGGATATGGAGATATCAAACCAATAATATGGACACATGTTAGAGAACATGGTGTTGGATAAGACCCATCTTAAGACACTATTGAGATTCTTATGATTCTATATGTCATTAGTTGATCTCAAGCAATAATGATGTATAATCCTTAGGTCTGAGATCAGCATGGTTTCCTACATGTGTAACAGCACTTTTAGGGGTTACCAAACGCTACTCATAACTGGATAGTTATAAAGGTAGCTTTCGGGTATACTATGAAACATGCAAAGGAATGTGACTGATCGGATATGAAATTTGTCCCTCCTAACATAACAGGAGAGATGTCTCTGGGCCCCTCGTTGTGGTCGAATAAACAAAGTGCATGGCCATGCCACTAGTGGTCGAAGTATCAACCACATGAAGTTATTCGACACTTGATCGAGAAAGTATTGAAAAGTCTATGGATGACAAATTATCTCACCTGGAGTTCAACCAGATATCGTGAGGCAGAGAGAGAATACACAAACAAGTCGTTCAGTTTGACCAGATACAGACTGGTCGTACATAGTTACCAGCTGGTCGTAGACTGATCGAGACTGGTCGTAAGGAGTTACAAATTGGTCGTAAGGAGTTACAGACTGGTCGTAACTACACATGAACTGGTCCTGACTGAATTTGAGCTAGTCATAAATGATAAGGACCTAGTCATAGATCATATTGCATTAAGGTTCATCCGATATATTCTTTGTGTGTTCGGGAATCGTTATGTGCTGCTAGGTACCGCTAACGATTCGTGGTCGGAAAGGAGTTTTCGAGTCACACCCAATCATGCATGAACCTATAGGGTCACACACTTAAAGGGTAAGGATTTGATTTGGATGGTGATCCGAATTCTTATAGGCCTCGAAGTTCCTAATGGGCCTCCAGTTGGAGACCCGTTATGGATGCCTATAAATAGAGGGGCAGTGGCATGGGGTTAAGTAAGCTTTTGGAGATTTCCCAAAACCCTAATAGCCACGCTTTCCTCAACCACGCCGTTGGCGCTAGCACTCCTGCGTGTGGTGCCCCTGCCCCCTACGCTTTTGGATACCTTGGAGGTGTTGTTGCGAAGCATCAGCACTAGGACGATGCACAACTCGTGACGATCATCGGAGCAGGAGAAGAAGACGCATGGCAAGTACAACTATGTCTGCATCTACTCGCTACATCGACTCTACTTTCACTACGAGTCGGCGTGTCTAGTGGTAATCTCGTGATCTATTACTAGCGGAGGTCCTTGGCTGCGTGGCAATTTTTTTTGTTTTGTGCTATCGTAGCCTTCCTACGATCCTTCAACATGGTCGTGGAGGATTCGACTGGGCGCAGTCAAAACGACTACGTGGTCGAAAGAAGGAAGGATTCGATCACCAACGCAGTCGAAAGAACCAGAAAAAGAACCCGAGAGAGAACAAGAAAACAGGGCAGCTAGGACGAGGAAGAGCATCTGAGCCACTAGGAACGCACCAGTATGGAGCTGCGGAGATGAGCTAGCTGGAGCTGGGCTGGCGACGATGGACCGCGACAGCGAGTGAAGCTCTGAACGGTAGTGAGGGCCCGAGGGAGGAGAGTAGTCTTCAGTCTTCGGGATGGCTCTGGGGAAGCAGGTAGATGGCTCCGAGGGAATGACTTGGGGTGTACCTCTCCGGCGAGGTCGACTCCACTACTTGGCTAACTTTGCCGAAGGGGAGGAAGAACAAGGTTGGCGGCGGTTCTGATGGGTGACAACGACGCAGGCATCGAAGTGGTGGTGCTCAACTAAACCCAGAGTGTTCGCTCGTCTTGAGAGAGAGAAGGTAGAGTTAACAACGGTGTGGCGAGGAAGGCGATGAAAGGCTCAGAGTAATTTATACCATAGCAAAGGACAAAATCATCCAAGAGGTCGAGATGCATTCGGCAAAGTTCTGGAAAAGGGGTTAGCTAGCAATCCCCATTGAAGCGGCGGCACAGTGCAGGCGACAAGACTGGTTGAGTGATGGTTCTTAATAACCGATCGGCGGCTCCTGCCAGCGCACCCGCCTGGTCACGCTTGACGCTCGAGTGATAGAGATAGAGGCGGTTGCCCTAGTCTTCAGTCAAAGGGGGTATGCCTGCATTGGGCTTTACCAGTAGCTGGTCGGAGGAACAGTAACCCAGGCAAAATGACAAGCTAAGGTCCTAGGGCTGTTTACTTAATATTGGTAATTCCATATCTTAGTTCTCTGATACTTGCACCGCACATGCTGGCACAAAAATATGATGCAGTCCAGATAAGACTCGAACAGGCAATCAAGAAGCACGACAATAGTTATCACATAAAAAGTTTTGAAAATCCTATATGTTTGCCTTTATGTATTTTTGTGCTGTTACAAACCCTACCCCCCCTTAAGGAAAATCTCGACCCCGAGATTTCGGTTGAACGAAAACAAGAAGATAGAATGAAGATGTAGCGGGGGATGCTAAAGTGCTCTTAGTTGCTTTGTTGGCTCTTGTGTGACTTCTTGACAAGGCCCCAATACTGTTGATCCAGATTTCTAGAGTTTACAGAACGCCGATAACCAAGAGTCTTAGGAGAAATAAAAGAAATCCAGAGGAGAGAACAAAGAACAGAAAGATAGGGAATATGGAGTAGCTACTTAGGGTTTCAATTCATCGTTAATTCCCCAGTTCCTTACAAGACCATCGCTTATACATTATGCGAGGCCTAGCGACAGCGAGGGCGGCAAAAGCGGCAATCTATGGTGACGATGCGGCATATTACGAAACTCGAAACAGTAAACTCCATCATCCTCATGGACCGTCCTATTGAGTTAAAACTCTACAACCGATCATGTCGTGGACCGTCCGATCAAGTTAGGACTCTCCAACTGATCAAGTCGTGGACCGTCCGATTGAATTAAAACTCTCCAACCGATCAAGTCATGGTCCGTCTGATCAAATGAAGACTCTCCAACCAATCAAGTTGTGGACTGTCCGATTGAAGGGTATCTGAAAACCACAGCCATCTGTTAACTAAAATAGACTGAACTTCATCAATATGTGTCCAATTCCTTCAGATCCTGACACCTCTCATCGTTGTTGTCCTCGGTTTTCCTCAGGATAGCCCTGAATTCTCCTTCAATAGATTGACAGCATTTGTCCATATCGGAAGGAATAGTTAGCCCTAGGACATGTTGATAACTGTATTCTGATCATTATGTCCCATTTTTTTTCTACCAGAATCCAATTCTTTTTGCTTGAGCCCTCTAATTATCATAACTTAAAATCTAGATTTATATTACCACCAATGTTACCACCGATATATATATATATAATTGTATGTAACCATAACGGTTCGATCATTTCTATATCTTGCTACCACCCTTAAGAAATGTCCACCGATACTCATTGTTTCCTCAGTCTCCTGTAACTCCATCGTTATTATCCACCATTTATCACAAAATTCATTATTGTCTAGTTTATACATGCTAAACCGATGCCTTTAGTGCAAAGGAAATTTTTCCTCCAACATCCAGTCTCTAGAATTAGCTAACAATCCATTTAATGATCATATTATGTGTATAAATTCAATTATTCCTGTTAATTTAACCCAAAAGGGAGTCATGCGGTAATGTCTTCCAAATACTTATACTTATGATTACTCCAGCAATATTGCATAAATTTGATTCATTCACAAAACCTTAAGGTACCTTTGATACATTTGCATTAACTACTTATCGTACAAGCCCTCTACGACATCGACTAGGCCTAAGGATACAGCATGAGTCAATACATTGTCAAGGCTGCCTTACGTGTCTTCTTGGTCAGAGGCTGTCTCCATGGCAGCTTTGATAGTTGGACAATTTGTAGTGTGTTAGTTGAGGTAGCGTCCTTCCTCACCACAGCGTCGACAGACCTCGATCTCCTTGATCTTCTTATTTGACTTCTTTAGAGGACAATTCTGAGCGAAGTGCCCCACTTTACCACAACTGAAGCAAATAAATGGCTTTTGCCTTTCTCGCTCCTCAGGGCAGTGGGTCACCAAGTGGCCCACCTTACCACACTCGGAACTCGTGGCAATGCACTGAATTCCAGGGGGTGGTGTTAGTCCTATTATTGGAACTCGATCCTTCTTTGAACAATGGTTGATGGGTGGCTTCCTATTAAGATCTTCGAACTCCACCTCGATGTGACATTTCTTCGAGTTGTAATGGCGAGCTTTCGCTGGGTTGGTTGCACCTCGGCTGGCATGCGGTGACGCTTAAAGGTCTTGTCTAGATAATTGGAGCCAGGGTTGGTAACTTTTGACAAGGCTTTGTCTTGATCTTGTATACTTGTTAGGTAGGTTGGTCTTACCATCTGTTGGTGCTTTCAGCAAAGAATGAGGAAATTAGCATGAGATAGGGGAAATATTGCGAGAATAACATCACTAAACCCCATTTCCCTTAAAAACTTAGGATTTTAACACACGAAAAGTCGGGGAGGCTCAAACAATCACACAAATTTTTAAAACAAGTTTTTCCCGTGACTGCGAAATATAACGCCCATGGGCAAAAATAGGCAGTACACAGGTTCCAACTAAAATATCACGATAGTACATCGTCTATTCATAGGAACACACACATAGAAGTATGCAGTTTTGTGCACAAGGGTTACTCAGAATGAGATTGCCCTATCCTAATAAGCCGTTACATTCCTGAACTTAAGTATTTGAAGTTTAGATAAGATTAGAGGAAACCAATCACTTTTTGAAATCAAAGGAAGATTCAATAGGTAAGAGGGAGTAATCTTTAGGAGGGATGGGAATGAGCAGTATTACTTCTATTTTCACAGAGCTTTTGTAGGCGAAAATAGGTTCTGAGGATTTCCCACTAATAAAACTAATGGCTATGCTAACTAAGGTCACGACCAAGAGTCGATATGCTCTAATACCAAGTCTGTCAGACCCCAAATTTGGAACCTAGGACCCACTGTGTATATTTGTGCTACTCTCTAGATCAGTAGATAGCACACAAAGTTACATTGTTGGTTCAAACACATATTACAAAAGATATAAAACTATTACATAATACTAAACAAAACATGAATATAACTTATGACTTTTGGTTTACAGAATGGCCGAATAGGCCAAACATTTCAAAGAACAGCAGCAGAAGAAGAAACAAAGTACAAAGCATGGAACCCTCACGATATGCCCACCGGCAATCGACTGTGGGCTCACGACCTAGTTCTTGGCCTTCTTTACCTTTAGTCTTGATCAACACCAAAATCATCCCCAGGCAGGCCTACGACCAGGTCTTGATCGAAGGATGTAGTCGTGTAGTGCAGGGAATGCCAGCCGAAGTCTTACGACCAGATGCCACCATGCTGCGCGAAATGGGACGGTTCAAGTAGCACTCGGTGTGAACAGTCCTTGGATGAATAGTACTCAGCATGAACAGTCCTCATTGTGAATAGTTCTCAGTATGAACAGTACTAGGCACGAACAGTCCTCAAATGAACAGTACTCGGAATGAACAATCCTCGTTGTGAACAGTACTCGGTGTGAATAGTCCTCAGGTCCACAGTACTCGTAACTGCCCCTGGCTCCATCCACTCAATGCTCAGGCTATCTCGTAATTACAATTGGTCCCAGACCAGGCCTTTTCAAATCCCTGGGGTCCCACCCCATATTTTCTTTCCATCCACAAATCGGTTTTTATAAAAAGTAAAGCTATATCAAGCAAGTTCTCAGCACCGTTCTTGACCGTGAGCACGGCTATCTGGATAATTTTCTTACTCTGCATAGTTCGCACGCTTTACCCACAAGAGATAATCGTCTTGATATGTACACACGTTTCCTTGGTCGTGTGAATCAAGGGGAGATTATCACAAGGCATTTCCAATGCTCAACCTCAACGCAACCCCACCAGCTAAGGTTTCCACCGCCCAGAGCCACGCTCTTCCAGGAGGCCCCCTCTTGCGCCGTGTGGTTTTTCAGTGGCTTCTTTCCCCCTTTACCCACGCCACATTCCCCTGATGGTGAAGCCACACCGAGGTGAGCAAATTAGTTAGCCAGGTCGTACCTATTATAGACTTGTGGTCGCACTGTTTTTACATGAGAGGTCATCACAAGATTCGATCCTTAATTGACTCGAGCGTACATCCACATATCAACATCATCTCGTGCCTCCGGCACCAGCCACTCTTTCCATCCGCCCAAGTCAAAATCTGTTTTTTAGGTTTTCGTTTGTTTTGAAAATAACCTTTAGTCCAACATACCAGCCAGGCTCCCAGCCTCAACTGCCCAAATTCAGTTTTCATGTTTTGAGTAAGTGTTGTCGGGCACTTTAATGCCCGAATGACAATGTATTTAAGCAAGGCTAAGCATGACACTTAGATACAGACTTATTAAGTTGTATGTAATCCATTAAGCCTAGGGTGACAAAGGATAGTGTCCAAGTTCAAGGGTTGGAAGTTTATGCACAATTATGGTTAAGGCATTGGCTACGACTAGACCAAATATAGTTGCATAAATCATAGCAATGCAATTTTATAATTTAAAGCAACATAATTTGCAAAGAGTATGTGCAATATGATCAAAGTGTTGACTCGCATTGCTCATTGTCCTGATAAAGCTCTATATCCTGATATTCGCCCTTCTCGATATCCTGGTAATAATCTCATTCAACGTGTTGACAATCATCTTGCTCAATGTTCTGGCAATCTTGTCCTTGTTGGAGTTGTTGTCCCATTATATTTTTAGATGCTAATTACTCATAATACGATTGAACTCCAGAATGACTGAAAACGACCAAATAAAATCCAATAAATCCAAATACATTCAACCAACGAAAACACTTCGAATGAGAGCAAACATATCTAACAACAACTCAACAGAATAACCAGGCCATATCCTTCAATACGGCATGCAAGACTCCCTGATCAACTAGGCCTACACATCTATAAGCCTCACCGACTAGAGACTGGTCGTAGAAGAACTTACGACCAGGGGATGGTTGTAGAAAGGCTTACAACTAGGAACCGGTCGTAAAGGAACTTACAACCAGGTGATGATCGTAGGAAAGCCTTACGATTAGGGACTGGTCGTGGAGGAACTAACAACCAGGTGGTGGTCGTAGAAAAGACTTACAACTAAGAGATAGTCGTGGAAGAGCTTACGACCAGGTGGTGGTCGTAGAAAAGAGTTACGACTAAGAGATAGTCGTGGAAGAGCTTACGACCAGGTGGTGGTCGTAGAAAAGACTTACGACTAAGAGATAGTCATGGAAGAGCTTACGACCAGGTTGTGGTCGTAGAAAAGCTGCAGTGGTCATTGAACCACAGTGGTTGTGGAAGCTACAGAAGTTGTAAAGCTACAGTGGTCATTGGAGCTACAATGGTAGTAGGAGCTGCAGTTGTCGAGGACTGCAGTGGTCGTAGCAGCTACAGGAGTCGTAAAGCTAGAGTGGTCGTAGCGCCCGAGTGATCGTAGCGGGCTGCATGGTCGTAAGTGAGCTATGGCTGTGGTCGTAGCATCGAGTGTACTCGTAAGAGGAACACTCGAATGAAGCGATAGTCTGAGTCAATAAGTTAGCCGAGTCTTTAGGATCATAAAGAGATTCCAGGAGGTCGTGGCATGAGAATAGGTCCTGGAAGAGTTAGTGATTGCATGGAATACAGGTCGTGCGACCCTATGTGCAGGAGGCTTATTTAAGCCGAGTATTTCCTGTTAAAGGAAGTGAATCACAATAGAGATTGAGTGATTCGATCCCAAGGAGTTTCCACTTCGCATATGCTTAACCAGAGATATGAGAAAGGCCAATGAGTGGTTCCCAAGAGAGAGAGGATTGGGTGATTCAATCCCAAGAGGGAATACTTCAGATTAAAGCGGACAACTCTAACAGAGAGAGAAAGGGAGAATATCCATAGGAACATTCCTCAATGGTTACCTAGATGGGAGAGATTACCTGGTTAAGTGATACTCCCAGATCTGCTTTCGAATCACAAGGGATTCTGTTGGAATTGGGCACATATGTGTAAAGGCCCACTTATTCCTATAATCTCAAAGCATGCAAATTCTCATACCAGAAGTATTAGACCAGGGTGGTCAACGCTTGGGACTAGTATGGTCGAAGTAATCTGGTCTAGGCCATAGACCATTGTGGTCGATAGCATAGACTAGTATGGTCGAAGTAATCTGGTCGATGCCATAGACCGTGGTGGACAAAAACGAGTGGTCAACACAATGGTCGAACAGTGTGGTCGAGACTGTGTGGTCGAAACCGTGGTCGAAACACAGTGGTCGAACTGTGTGCTTGAGGCACAGTGGTCAAAAGAGTGTTCGAAACTGTGTGGTCAAAACACAGTGGTCGAAACCGTGTGGTCGAAACATAGTGGTCGAGACACAATGGTTGAAACTGAGTGGTCGAAATTGAATGGTCGAGACTCAGTGGTCGAAACTGAGTGATTGGAATTGTGTGGTCAAATACAGTGGTCGAGAATGAGTGGTCAAACACAGTGGTCGAGAATGAGTGGTCAAACTGTGCAATCGAGACACAGTGGTCGAAAGAGTGGTTGAGACTGTGTGGTCGAAACACAGTGGTCGAAAGAGTGGTCGACTGTGTGGTCGAAACACAGTGGTCGAAAGAGTGGTTGAAACACAGTGATCGAAAGAGTGGTCGAAAGAGTGGTCGAAACACAGTGGTCGAACTGTGTGGTCGAGGCACAGTGGTCGAACTGTGTGGTCGAGGCACAGTGGTCGAAAGGGTGGTCGAGACTATTTTGTCGAAACACAGTGGTCGAAGATTAGTCGTGGTCATAGCGGGCTGCGTAGTCGTAGTGCTACAGTACTCGTGGGTGCTACAGCGTTCGTGAGTACTCAAAGGTGCTACAGTACTCGTAGGGCTAGAATACTCGTGACTGCTACAGTGCTCGTGGCTGGTGTAGTACTCGTAGGGCTACAGTCCTTGTAGTTGTTACGCAGTCGGAGGAAGTTCGACTAGGTGTAGACGAAGGAGGTTCAACTATGTGCAGTTGAAGGAGGTTCGACATGTGCAGTTGAAGGAAGTTTGACTACATGTGAAGACTACACGGTCACGTGGTCAGAAGATGGTTCGACTAGGTGTAGTCGAAAGAGAGGTACGACTAGGCGTAGTCATGGTATGACTGGTGTAGTCATGGAAGGCACGACTATGTATAGTCGAAGAAGGTTTACCTATACGTAGTCGAGAAAAATTCGACTACCTAATCAGAAAGAGGTTCGACTATGTGTAGTCGAAGAGGTACGACTACGCGTAGTCGAAGAGGTACGACTACGCGTAGTCGAAAAGGGGGACTACCAGGTCCAAAGAAGGATATAACTACTCGGCGTGGTCACAAGAAGACTACGACGGCTCAACGTGGTCGTAGGAATGCTACAACTACTCACCGTGGTCGTAGGAAGGATACAAGAAGAATACGACTGCTTGTAATCAGAGGGGATATGACTGGATGTAGTTCGGGGTGACACGACTACATGTAGTCGGAAGTACGACTGGATGTAGTCAGAGGAGGTACGACTAGAAGTAGTTGAAGGAGTTACGACTACCTGTAGTCGAAAAAGGGTTCAGCTACCTCTAGTCGAAAAAGAGTTCGACTACCTGTAGTCGAAGTTGATGAGGACATCCCTAACTTGGATACAACCGCGCCTACACACATAACTGATCCACAACTAGTGTTACAAGGACCAATTACTCGAGCTCGTGCTCGCCAACTTAATCACCAGGTGAATTCATTCATAGGTTTATATATTACTGAGAATAGATCGCTACCTAATGCAAGTGATTTAATTGTGCTTAGGAACATGGAAAAGGACCAAGGAGAGGTATGTAGAGTTATGGACAAGCATAGAAGGCATAATGGAGGTCATCACATCACTTTGGGTCTGAGCCAAGCAAGAGTTCTAGTTGGGCTCGTTCTAGATTCGAGTTCGGACTATCGCGACAGCACTAAGTTCAAACGGTCGTAACTTCTTCATACGGACTCCGTTTGGGACTTTCTTGGACTTCATTGAAAGCTTATCAAGTCTACTTTCCAATGGATCCAACCTTAGCTTCAAATTCCAACCGAGCCAACCACAATCAATAAAACAATCCACGTCTATTTTTTTGCCCAAATCAAAAAGGGTGCTACGCCACCTCCTCTTGGGCCCATGGGCCTTGTAACCCTAGGGGCATGCGTCCACCTCCCTGGCCGCCACCCCTGGTCGTCTTCCCATATAGGAGCCGTCGCCTCCCTGGCTAAAACTCGGATTTCGTTGAGTTAAGGTTTAGCCAGTGTGCAAACTTCTGTTCTTCAGTTGTGTCGAACGTCCACCTGTCAAGATTACGTAGTCGTGGAGGATTCGACTAGGCGTAGTCGAAATGACTACGTGGTCGAAAGAAGGAAGGATTCGATCACAAAACGAGGTCGAAAGAACTAGAAAAAGAACCCGAGAAAGAACAAGAAAACAGGATAGCTAGGACGAGAAGAGCATCTGAGCCACTAGGAACGCACCAGTATGGAGCTACAGAGATGAGCTAGCCAGAGCTAGGCTGGCGATGGTGGACCACGACAGCGAGTGAAGCTTTGAATGACAATGAGGGCCCGAGGGAGGAGAGTAGTCTTCAGTCTTTGGGATGGCTCTAGGGAAGCAGGTAGATGGCTCCGAGGAATGACTTGGGGTGCACCTCTCCGGTGAGGTCGACTCCACTCCTTGGCTAACTTGGTCGAGAGGAGGAAGAACAAGGTCGGCGACGGTTCTGATGGGCGACAACAGCGCAGGCGTCAAAGTGGTGGTGCTCAACTAAACCCAGAGCTCTCGCTCGTCTTGAGAGAGAGAAGGCGGAGTTAACAATGGTGCGGCGAGGAAGGCGATGAAAGGCTCAGAGTAATTTATACCATAGCAAAGGACAAAATCGTCCAAGAGACCGAGATGCATTCAACAAAGTTCTGGAAAAGGTGTTAGCTGGCAATCCCCATTGGAGCGGCGGCACAGTGCAGGTGACAAGATGGGTTGAGTGACGGTTCTAATAACTGATCGACAGCTCCTGCCAGCGCACCCGCCTGGTCACGCTTGACGCCCGAGTGATAGAGATAGAGGCGGATGCCCCAGTCTTCAATCAAAGGGGGTATGGCTGCACTGGGCTTTACCAGTAGCTGGTCGGAGGAACAGTAACCCGGGAAACGACAAGCTAAGGTCCTAGGGCTATTTACTTAATATTGGTAATCCCATATTTTAGTTCTCTGATACTTGCACCGCACACGCCAGCACAAAAATATGATGCACTCTAGATAAGACTCGAACAGGCAATCAAGAAGCACGACAATAGTTATCACATAAAAAGTTTTGAAAATCCCATATTTTTGCCTTTATGTATTTTTGGGCTGTTACAGCAGGCAATTGGGGGTGGGCCGACATGCTGAGGACTGGCAAGCAGTCCGGCATGAGTGGGTTACAGCTTGGACAAATACGGCACACATCGAGATCCTACAAGAGCAGCGACCGTACGATGTGTAAATCGAGTGGTACATACCAAGCTCGCGCACCAGACTCACCCGTCCACCGCCATAGCACCAGGAGTAGGTCATGCACTAGGAGAGGCTCCGTCACTCGTTCGATCGACCATGCTCATCTGCTATGTCAGCACGACCTAGTCAGACAAGTGGGCATCGTAGCAGTCCCCGTTGGTCATCCGCGCTGTAGATCGGTGAGGAGGTAAGTTATGTACATATTTATGTCTTGTTTTTTATTACGCCTTAGGCTGTGCTAACATCATGTCGTCTTCTAGGCACACGTCCATCAGGATGCATCACTTCTGTCGTTCGCACTGCACATCCGGTAGGTACGAAATGTTTAGTTTAGGTTTGAATATTTATTAGGCATGGGGTGACGACCATCCGTCAACCACTGAGGATACGGTCATCTGAAGGATCTAGACCCGCCATTATATGTTAATGGAAATTTTGGTGATTAATGACAAATCTAACTGTAAGACTAACACTCTTATTGTTATATCATGTTTAGTCTCAGCTTGGATATAAAAGCAAAAAATCCAAACAGGTATGTATTCATTAATGACAAATCTAACTGTGAGACTAGCACTCTTATTGTTATACCATATTTAGTCTTAGCTTGGATGTAAAAGCAAAAATCCAAACATGTATATATTCATTAATGACAAATCTATTTGTGAGACTAACAATTCTATTGATTATCTATTGCTTAATCTCGTTTGGATATAAAGATGAAAATACAAGAGGTATGCATTCTATTTCTTATTATATCTTGTTGCATTCCTCGGATCCAAAATATAGGTTAAACTCCACCAAAAAGGTTAAATTGGATATGTGCATATGTTTCTATTATACATTTGTGTATGCACACATTTAGGGAGAGTTCATTCTATATTTTATGGTTTCATTAGTATTGATCCATATTCTCTTTCCACATGTATTAAGGATCTTTACTTTGAAACATATCCTTGAATATATTTAACTTATATAGTTAATATATTCATATGAGTATATGAGAGCATATAAGACTTGTGTAGTTCATAGATGCTCATATATCCTTGAATATATTTAACTTGTATAGTTTATATATTCATATGAGTATATACAACTTGTGTAGTTCGTATACACTCATATTTAGTATATACAACTTGTAGTTCGTATATACTCATGGTATATATAACTTGTGTAGTTCATATATACTTATATGTGAGTATATATATAACTTGTGTAGTTTATACATACTCATGTTTATCTATATTCAATTATTTGAAATTGTGTTGTGGGACTAACATGTGTGCTAAGATGTTTAAAGGCTTAGTCCTAGTTTATGGATGGCGACATGGTAATGGAAATGCATGACAATAGAGGGATCATGACTAATAGCTTGATAGCATATTCTTGTGCCATATGGATCGATTTAGGATCATACATGCATTTGAATTTAAGTTTTTGAAGCTCTAAGTGCTTCTGTCAGAAATCGGTAGTACCGGAGGCTAACCGGCGGTAGTACCGCATCAAGCATATGATGATGCATTACTTGGTAGTATTACGTGTTTTGATCATCACGACCAATCGAGCGCTAATGCGATACGATCGCTCTTGCAATGTACTACCGCATTCGCGTCGCTCCGATTTCTTGTTGGCGATTCGATAAAAATAGAACAATTGTTTTATGGTTCGGAGCTCTCTTTGATTATCGGTCATACCGCATTTGAGAAACGGTAGTACCGCTATGCGGTTGTACCGATTTCTATGTGGCACGTATTTTCCAGAGTGTGTCTTTTCGCAAAATTGGAAACCCTACATCGGTAGTACCGCCTCCTTCGCGATGCAGACCGGACTCAAGCGTAGTGCCGCAACTTGGTTGGCAGTAGTACCGGTCCAGGATTTTCAACTGCTTGTTTAGAAGCATTTATTGCAGGTATATCTTAGTAATTAATGTTAATCATTATGGGACTAACATTTTCCATGAGTTGGATGAATAGGTTATGCTCCAAGGTAATGGAGACTTCGGATGGCATCATGAGTTGATCGTCATCAAGTAAAGGTTCAAGAAGAGGATGCATCATGTGTTGATGCATATCAAGATCTCGAAGAAGAGATGATCATGAGTTGATCATCAAGTCAAGAGAAGACTCATCATGTGTTGATTGAGGTCAATTAAAGGATGCATCATGGGGTTGATGCATGTCAAGATGATGACCCGAACTTGAAGTGAAGATGTGCGTGATTAAGCTTCAAGAAGATGCTCAAGGCAAAGGTATGACTAGCTAGGGCTAAGGATGTGTTTCTAGTCTTTTACCGGTCTTGGTGTTTGGTTGGAAGACCGGATTGCTAGTATAGGTTGTCGTACTATTAAGAAGGGTCTAGTAGCTTGAGTCTCATCATGTGTTGATAGCTCAATCTCACTTGCTTTAGCTCACTATGGCATGATGCTATTATTTGCAAATGTGTTTTGCAAATAGTCGAGGCTCGTGCGTTTAAACCTTGTAGCATGTGACTATACTTTGCAAATGTGTTTCGCAAACGGTTGAAGTCTATGTACCTACTCCTTGTGGGATTCATGTATTTTCCCTTGGCATGGTTTAAGATTGCCTGTTGCTAATACTTTGGACATAGACCATGGTAGTGGCTCTTTGGAGTTATGCTTTTTTTGATTTGATAAAATATGTTTGAAATCAAATCAAACAGGCGAGTTGTGTAGCCCTCTGAATAAGCTTTTCATATAGTCCAAGATCACTCAATTCCGACATCGGAGTCAAAAGTTATGATCTTTTTACCGAGTGTCGTCTGTGCTGATTTTGAGCTGCGGTACGGCTGCCATGAAAAGAGCGGTACGACCGCCCAGAACGGTTGTACCGGCCCTTGTGAGTGCGGTACAACCGCACCAAGTTTGTAACGGCTAGTTTTTGGTGTAGGGGTTATAAATACCCCCTTGGCCAGTTGAGAGGTAACCTTTGGCATCCTATTTCACTCACTTGAGCTAGTGTGAACTTCTCCTCTCAATTGTGCATGTGTTGCACCTTGTGAGTAAGGAGAGAGGTCTCTAGTTGCATGTGTTGCATCTAGAGGTGGATTTCGTATTCACTTGAGATTGTGCATGTGTTGCACTTGGTGAGAGTCAAGCAAGGGGCTTGCCTTATTACTCTTGGCGTTTGCCGACACCTAGACGGTGTGGAGGCATCGTGATCCGGTGATCTTCTCAAGTGAAGCTTGTGAGAAGGCCCGGTGTTTCTGAGTGGCTTGGTGCTTGTCATCTCCGGAGTGGAGTAAGAGCAACCATAGTGGAGCGAGGTGTTGATACCTCGGAGGAAGGCTTAATTCGTGGAGCCGTCCCAATTGGTTTGGGTTCCTCAACGTGGATTAGGGGAGACTGGCAAGTCTCCGATCACCACGGTAAAACATCGCTGTGTGTTTTGTGGTTTGCATTCTACTGCTTTACATTGTGCAATTTATATTTATTGTATTAAATTGTTTATTCATTGTGTATGAATGCTTGTCATGCTTTGTGCTATTACATTGCTAGAATTGAATAGCTTATAAGTCTTTGCTTAATTGCAATATTCATCAATTGACTTGTATTGTTAGTGCACTTAGTTGAACCTAGTTGATTTAGACTTTAATTGTGCAAAACCGAATTGATTTACAATTCCACTTAAAACTCGGTTTTAGCGTATAGAAGTTTTAAAACCGCCTATTCACCCTCCTCTAGTCGGCCTCCTCGATCTTACATCATCCTAGCTACTGCCAGGGAGAAGTACACAGCGCTAGGATTTGAACAGTGGCACTCAAGGCACCCACCGTTGTCGTACGTTGATCAGTACGGAGTATCGTATCAAGGGCAGAGCTCCTGTGGTCGCTGGCACATGGAATATGAAGTTCTTCCAAATTCACATACATCCCTTGGACTGTGAAACGGAATAACCAAAGCGAAAAACAAACAAAAAGAGAAAAAAATTACAGATAGGCTTTGGCTCCTTCTAGGGATGTGTAAATGGGCCGTGCCGTCTATCTGAAGCACGAGACTGCTAGTCAGGCCAGACATTCTTCGAAATTCACATACATCCCTTGAACTGTCAAACGGAATAAGGCCAGTCTCAATGGGGGTTTCAAAGGGATTTCATTCTCATTTAATGATACGCCACATCAGTAAATTTGCTTAGTTGGCAAAGTATTCATGAGGAGAGAGAGAAAGAGGGTTTCATCTAGGTGAAACCCGCTCGTCACCGTTACCCAGGCAATGAAACCCGCATTGAGGCCTGCGAGTTTCAATCTCATGCCCTCGGGCGGATCAACTTCATACACATATTAACTCCTGCAGCTTGACTTGGAAACGGTGAAATGAAACTCCCACCGAGAGACAGTTTATTTATCATTTCTAGTCTGCAGTTGACGCGCTTTTCTTGAATCTAAAGTGAAACCCACCATTGAGACTGGGCTAACCAAAGCGAAAAACAAAAACAAAAAGAGAAAAAATTCTCTTTCCTTCCTGTCGTGCTGTTCAACCTTCAAACGCTTCCTCGGTTCCTCCTCTCTGTCCAGTCGCCATTGACGACCACCTCCGCCTCCTCCCCTCCCTTAAATCCCTCCTCTACCCGGCTCCCTCCCATCCCATTCCCATTCAGGCCTCATTCCCTCCAATCCAGCTGCGCAACCCAGTAAATCCACAATCCACGCGAAACATTTCCAAGAAACCATCCAGGAATCCAAGAATTGCAGGTAAGAGTCCCAGTAACGAACGCACTGGCCGAGGAATCCAATAATTCTAGCGGAGGGTGCGAGAAGCGAACCCAGGAGCGGAAGAACTGCAGAGGCAAGAATTCCTAGGGATTAGGCATCAGCCAAGATGGTGAGGCTGCCGTACACTTCGGCGCTGACGACGCTGTTCAGCTACGGGCTGCTCTTCGCGTTCGGCCAGCTCAGGGATTTCTTCCGCAAGCTCATCGATTGGTTCAAGGCCAAGAACGTCAAGGTTGGCGGGCTAATTGCCTCTCTTTCCGTTCGGATCCGGGAGGATTCCTTCTAATCTTGGTTGGTTTACTGATGTGCCGTTTGGGATTGACGCAGGGGTACGCGCCGATCTGCCTGGGGCTCGAGGATTTCTACGTGCGCCGCCTTTACTTGCGGATCCAGGTACTGATTTGGGATGCTTTTGTTAGGAATTTTGGTGCGTGTGGATAGTAAAAGTCTGCCTGTATATCATCGCGTTGCACATTTTATTTGCTTCATGGTTAGATATGTCTGGATTTTTTTTCAGTGATTTGATGATTTTTTTGTGTGATTTGGGATGGCTTTATGATGATGAGTTGAGCAATTATTGGTTTCTGGAGGCATTTTTATTTCGTTTCCATGAAATGACGTAGTATTCTTATATTTTGTTGTACGGATAAATTGGCAGCACAGTGTTTAAGCAATGGTTGTTTGTGAATTCAGGCACTTGTGTATTCTGCTCTTCTGTTCAGAAGACTATATTTTGTATCTAAATGAGGAATTTGGATGCAATCTCTTATTTTTCCAAGCTTACGATACCTGATTTTAGTGAAAGCGATTTTGGGTGGTAATGCACTGTGCTTGATTCTTTCATGGCTTTGAATTACATTGTTACCTGACGCTAACGAACAATCAAATTAGTATTAAATCTTATTTCAGCTCGAAGTAATTTATTTCTGAAATAGTGAAATGACCGGTAGCATGTAGCATGATGTGTTTATTATTGTTCCTCTTCTTCTTTTTTTCTTGTTTTTTTGCCGTTTGAAAAGGCGTTTGGGCAAAAGGTAGTGTCGCAGATAAATACATCTTGAATGTTTGTAGACATGACATAGTCCAATCACGATGATTACATGCTTGTTTGAAATGGTAGACATGTTTTAGTCAACTGGAAGCTAAATGTATTGTACTAGTCAGTCTTGGATTGGACTCCGAGCAAGTATATTTTGTCGAGCAAGATGGTCTCCTTCAGTTACTATGTTGCTGATATCATCGGATATTAACCAATCCACATTTTTTGTTTTACAGGATTGTTTTTGTAGGCCAATAGCAAGTGCACCAGATGCTTGGTTTGATGTAGTTGAGCGCTACTCAAATGATAATAACAAGACATTACAGTAAGAATTTGTTCCATATTCTAATTAATTATTTTTTTCATTATGGGAAAGTACTCTAGCTTTAGCCATATACTTCAATAACGGACATAATCAAGTGGAAAGATTTTCAGGGGATGGTCCCAATGTGGGGATCGTCCCCTGATAAGTCTAGTCCTAATCAAGCTGTATCCTTCATGCATTTTTAGAAATTTGCCAATTGAACATCAATGATCCCTTCTCATCATACAGTGTTTTATGAGTGTGTGAACAGTACTCTGCAGCGTAGCAAACATTGCAACGGCAAAATATTACTATAGCAATTTATTGTAGCAAAATCACTGTGGCTATTGTCCTCGACTTTTGATTTTTGATCGGATGGTGGAGATTGCTCCTAATGCCATGCACTATAGATCAATGCAGAGGATCCCAATCCCTCATCTATATTGGTAAAAATATGGTCCAACATAAATGAAATGGAAAAAACAGAATTTTCCACTGTGTCTTACACTCGCACTATTGTTGCAGACGTACCTCGAATACCACTAGATGCCTCAACCTAGGATCCTACAACTACCTTGGATTTGCAGCAGCAGATGAGTACTGCACTCCACGTGTTATTGAGTCTCTCAAGAAATACTCACCAAGCGCCTGCAGTGTTCGCGTCGATGGCGGTATGCCTGGATGCTCATCATGCTTTTTTTTACAAAGTATAAAGAACCGCAAGTACCGATTTGATACCTTTTGTCTGGAAACAGGCACGACCAAACTTCACACTGAGCTGGAGGAGTTGGTTGCACGCTTTGTTGGAAAGCCTGCTGCTATCCTATTTGGCATGGGTTATGTTACAAACTCAGCCATCATTCCTTGCCTAATAGGAAAGGTTTGTTCAAATGCTCAATATATCCAGTAACTAAAAACTTGGCTAAACTGAGTGACAATTTACTTAGTTTGCCTGTTCACATTATTCCAGGGTGGGCTGATAATTAGCGACTCGCTGAACCATAACTCCATTGTCAATGGCGCAAGAGGATCTGGTGCAACTGTCCGGGTTTTTCAGCACAATTGTGAGCTGTTATGCTTTTGAACAATGCAAAGCAATAGTCAATGTTTATGATTCACAATGACTTATCCTTGCCATTCTGCTACTTGCAGCCCCTGCTCATTTGGAAAATGTCCTGAGAGAACAGATAGCTGGTGGTCAGCCACGGACACACAGACCATGGAAGAAGATCATTGTCATTGTTGAGGGTATCTACAGCATGGAAGGGGAGCTGTGCAAACTCCCTGAGATCATAGCTGTCTGCAAGAAATACAAGGTTTGAGGAACTTCCTTCTAATTTCCATTTTAAGTTTGGCACATATTCACATAAAGCACACTATATTTCTCCAATTATTTTCTATTCTCTCAAGCCCTTAATATGCTGCATCAAGTGCAATAATGAGAATTGACCAGATGCATTACTCTTTGTATGTCAAACAGGCTTACACATATCTGGATGAGGCCCATAGCATCGGTGCTGTTGGGCAGTCTGGCCGAGGTGTTTGTGAGCTCCTAGGGGTTGACCCAGCTGATGTAGATATAATGATGGGGACTTTCACAAAGTCATTTGGATCATGTGGTGGATATATTGCGGCATCGAAGGTATGTCTTCTTCGAGCAGAAAAATATTACTATGATACTCGTACTTTGGACTGCCTTGAAGATTTGCTAATTCTTCTTGCTTGAACTATCAGGAGATGATTCAGCACCTGAAGCATAGTTGCCCAGCCCATCTCTATGCTACTTCCATGTCACCACCAGCAGTGCAGCAAGTTATTTCTGCAATTAAAGTTATCCTTGGAGAGGATGGCTCCAACAGAGGTACTAAAAGAACTTTTTTTGTCTACTTCTTTCACCCTTTTCAATTTGCCGCAATGTTACTTCGTCATGTCGAGTGTTACGTTGAATAATTTTTTTGCTTGTGATGTCTTGCAGGTGCCCAGAAACTTGCACGCATCCGTGAGAACAGTAATTTCTTCAGGTCAGAGCTCAAGAAGATGGGTTTTGAGGTTCTTGGTGACAATGACTCTCCTGTTATGCCCATAATGCTCTACAATCCGGCTAAGATTCCTGCATTTTCTAGGGAGTGCCTTAGACAAAAGGTTAGTTGTGGAGTTCTCTTATGGAATGCTATTTGTCTTCAGAAATGTTGTAGTAACTAGCAATCTGCATGTACTCACTAGTCACTACATCCACCAGTTGCTTCAGAATCCCTATTGCCATGCAACTGATAGAACACCCACATTTCAGGTTGCTGTTGTCACTGTGGCATTCCCTGCCACACCTCTCCTCCTTGCAAGAGCTCGTATCTGCATTTCTGCTTCACACACAAGGGAGGACCTGATAAAAGCTCTTGATGTGAGTTCTTTCTTCATGTACACAAATACTTCCGATTGTTCACGTACACATAAATAGAATCCAATTGACATTGTTCTCGTCTTTGCAAACCACTTTCAGGTTATCAGCAGAGTTGGTGATCTTGTGGGCATCAAATACTTCCCCACAGACCCACCAAAGATTTCCGAAGTTGATCATGACAAGCTGGAGTAAGGATGCACCCTGAGTTACCCCATGAATGAATCGGGCGCTGACGAAGATTATATGAGTGAGATTGGTGGGTGGGGGCGAAGAGCTCGCCAGCGGGGAGGAGCCGTGGTGAAAGCCGACGGCGGCGGCGCTGGTAGCGGGTAAAGACAAGATAAAGCACACGTGGGAGAAGAGATATGGGTAGAGGAAGTTTCTTACTTTCTTTCCTGCTTTAGGAATAAGAGATACAATTCCCATCCTTATGAGATGGATGATACGCTAAACATTAAATCTTAAGGAAATTTAATCCTAACCAATGTTATCCTCGTCCTAATTTACTTGTTCTCTTTCCTAAACTATTCCTTGGCAACCAAGGAAGCTGGTGCGGCTGTTGTACCTAGCGGTGAAGTTATCAGCAAATTATTATGGAAACAAGCACATCTCAAATGGTTTCGTAGACTTGACTTGGGATTTTGTGAATACATGAGAATCCAGAATGCCTTCCTAGCTGACTACTGTTTTTTGATTGTACAACTACGTTCCAAATGTGTATAGCCGGTCGAAGTTCAATTGTTCTATTGTTAATCCATTTCCCCTGCGGCCAGACGTGATCTCCACCGTTCCCTAGGCACCCGGACGGCCTCCACATCACCGCTACTGCTCCCCCCGCGTTCGGACAAGCACCTATCGTGCCCTAGAGGCTTAAGCGCCCTGCTGCCGTGCCCCCATCCACTGCCGTGTCCCCGAGAGACACGGTCGTGCGCGACTCAGTGCCACAGGGCATGGCCCGTACCCTTCTTTCCTCCCCTCCCTGGTCAGTTTCGACGCTAGATTCTCCTTCTCCCTGTTGAGGAACCGTCGCTGGCGAGTCCAGTCCGAGCGATTACCTCGTAGACAAGTGTAGAATCGTAAGAACAATGCAAAGAACACAAGAACAGTAATAAGAGATTGACACAGAGATATAGGGGGACGTCGTGCTTCTCTTTATTCCTTCATGCATTGATCAATCTTTTACAACGAATAGCACCCCCTATATATAGGCTACGACCCTTCTAGGGTTTGGGATGAGGAGCCCACCTTGGGCCAGGACTCCCGGTCCTGGGCCCGGTTTCTTAACACTCCCCCTTGGGCACTCATCCTTCATGTCCATGTCTCATCAAAACTCCATAAAAATCCAGTGGGAAAAATTTAGAGAAAGAGTACATGAATCATGTTCTGCTAAGCTGCACGAATTGCCTCATTAAAAACCTTAGCCGAGAAACTTCAGGAAAACTCGTGAAGGGAAAAAGAGTACAATCCACCCAATTTCATTTAATCTCCGGATTTATTCTTTGGGTACTGATCTTCATGATCCAAATTTTAATAATGAGTTTGTGAAGGTTCTCCCCGACTCTGCATTTCTCTAAGTCTCATCATTCCAATTCACATATGCATCTTTCAAAGTTAGACGCTGCAAGTGACTTAGTGAATAAATCTGCAAGATTCTCACATGACTTAGTATGCAGTACTTTAAATACGTTCATCTTTTGCAATTCATGAGCATAGAAGAACTTCGGGTTGATATGCTTTGTGAGAGGATTCTTCACATAACCCATCTGCATTTGTGCAACACAAGCTGCATTATCTTCATAGATAACAGTGGGGGTTTGTGCGGTATTCAATCCACATAATTGCTGGATGTAGTGAATTATCCGTCGAAGCCAAGCACATTCTCGTGATGCCTCATACTATGCTATTATTTCTGAGTGGTTCGTCGAAGTCGATACAAGACTCGCTAGACGATTTTCACTAATTGCGGTTCCACCACATATGAATTCATAGCATGTTTGTAATTTGATCAGATGCGGGTCCTACAGTGTACCCATCATCCGCATTGTCATTCATAGTTAGGTCTTGGTTCTTTCTATAGAATGTACCAAGTTCTTTGCTTCCTTAGAGATATCGGAAGATGTCCTTCATTCCATGCCAATGTCTTTGGTAGGTTCTGCACTATACCTTGCTAGTAGGTTCCCGGCAAATACAATGTCCGGTCTAGTACGCTTTGTTCAATACATGAGTGTTTCTATCACACTTAAGTATGAGAATTCTGGTCCCGTGACTTCCTCCCCTCTTTCTTGGTCCAGACGGTCCTTGTCTTGCTGCAAAGATCTCCCGACCATTGGCACTTTCAAAAGGTACGCCTTTTCAAAGTCGAACCTTTCTAACACTTTTCTGAGTGTAGGCTGACTGATGCAATAATATCCCTTCAGGGGCATGCTCAAGCTGCAGGCTTAAGCAATATTTGGTTTTGCCCAAACCTTTCATTTCAACTCGACCTGTAAGAGCTTGCTTTCTTAATATCCTTCAGGGTTCCGATGATATTCAGATCATCTTCATACTCTAAGATTATACAAAATCCATTCTGGGATCGTTGTATAAATACACAGAGATTATTCTCATTTGTTCGTGTAGCCTTTCTTGCATAGAAAGTCGCCTGCGATTATACCACATTCTCGTCGATTGCTTAGGTTCGCATAATGACTTTACGAGTTTCACATGCATATATTTTTATTTGCTCTGCTTTTGATTCGGGACGTTGATACATTCGGTATCTTCATATAAATGTCCGAATCCAATATTTCATAAAGGTATCCGTACCCCATCCATCAATTTCACTTCTAACTTCAAGTTCACTACCATTGAGATAAATGTCTAAAGGGGTTTCGCCATGATCGGGAATATGTTTCTTCATAATCATCTCCGGATGTTCAATGAAGCCTTATGCAACGAGCCTTGCTTCTTTCATTTCTCTTTCGAACAAATATCCACTTATGCCCTACGGGTGCACAAAGGAGGCGTGACGCTTACGGGCCCAAACGCCCTTCTTTTATTCGGAGAGAATAATTCGCTTTCTATTGCCTTCTCCCAATCTTCTCAATCGATCTTTTCTTTCATTCAATGAGCGATGCGAGCTCAATCAAGATTGATGATTGTGGCAAGTTTCTTTGCAAAGTAAGTGTCGACATTGGTCGTTGTAATATTCAAAGGTTCTCCGAGGTCATAAAGTTTTATAACTTATTTCTTCAAGGGGCGATTCTTCTAATGCTTTTACTTGCTCACCATCGCTTCCAATTGCGGGCAAGTCCTTTAGTTTTTCAACTCCATGTGTGCGCACACATCCATGCCGATGTCTCCTTCATGGGGATGTTCAGTGCGTATGCCTTTCTGAAGGTTCCATACCGATGCCGTGTCTCAACCGGCTCCCTTCCGTTTGGGGCACTTCTGATTGGTCGTGTCAAGTCCTTCTTATCCTTTTTCACCAAAGTCCCCTGTTACTTGGATTTGAGGGACCGGAGTTCTCGCCCTTTATTCAAGCCTCGACGGGATTAGGATACCTTTAATGGTATTTCAACCTCTCCGGTGCATTGCTTGCGAGCAAATGCTACTTATTCACGCTCTTCAAATCACTAAAGTAGTCCGCGCTTGATTCACTAATACTTGCAAATCAATTATCTTCTGGACTTCAATTGTCTTCTAGACTTCAATTCAATTATCTTCTGGACTGCAATTATCTTCTGGACTTCTCTATTTGCTTCACTAGTGCGCGGGTCATATGCATAGATTTCAATTATCTTCTGGACTTCAATTGTTTCCCGATATTATTATCAAGGGTTGATTTCCTCCCCCTAATGACGGGAAACTAATCTCATCTAATGTACTATCAGCGAATTGGGCATTATGCAAAACTCCAGTCATATGGTCCAAATACTTGATTATGGGTGTTGTCTCATAACCAGCGTATATCCCAAACTTTCGGAGAAGAGCCCATTACAGTTCGCTGCGGTAGTGGTATAGGTACATAAACCTTGCAACAAAACCTGCGAAGATGAGAAGTTTTCGGTGCTGACCCTTGCGCTAGTTGCATAGGTGGATGGATGTTATAGGCCAACAGTCTAAAATAATGAGAGCTACTGCGAGCAGGACTGCGTGTCCCCAACATGTAGTTGGTAAATTACAATTCTTCAAAGTTCTGCTAGTCCATTCTGGGTGCGGACATGCGGTACAAAATGCTCAACTTTAATTCCTATTTTCATGCAATAATCATCAAATGCTTTCGGAGTAAGTTCTCTAGCATTGTCCATTCAGGTGGACTTCTCATGATGATTAGAGAAAATATTTCTAATTTAATTATCTCGAGATTTAGCTATGCGTAAGCTTGATTTCGTGAGATAATAAACATATATGCGACCATTCCGAGGAAGCATCGATGAGCACCATAAAATCCTAAAATGACCCTTACAGGGCTATATAGACCGCAAAAGTTCTCCCGGATACGTTCGAGGATGCGGACTTCATTCTTCGCTTTCAGAGCGAAAAGTCTAGTAATTAATTTTCCGGTGGCATATGCGGGGCACACAAAATCTTCCTGATTTGGGAAATTCTTTACATTCATATTATGTCCCTGTGAATTGTTAATAATATCTCTCATTATCCTAAGACCTTGTCGACATAATCTATCATGCCAGAGATAGAAAAGTTCAGAGCTTCTAAATATGGTTCTCAAGGCAGTATAGGTTGCAAGTGCCTTAATATTAGTGTAGTATAGCCCAGTTTCATACGAAAGAAGATATTCTGATGCTATTGTTCCACTTTCTTCACGCTTTGTAATGAGCAGGTATTCTGTACCATACTCTTCTTCAGTCTCTACGTGGAAACTGTTAGCGCAAATATTCTTGAGAGTTCTAGTCGATTCTGGGTACAACAAGTCTTCTTCAATGATCAAAGCTGTGCCCATTGGGAGTATAATTATGGCCCTTCCTGAGCCTATTATACGAGTATCACGTCATGATTGTCGTAAGACTACCAAAGATTCTTGCCGATCGACCGAAAATTCATTTCTCTCGGATGGTATTTGTTGTGTCGCTACATGCTAAGCACACTTCCTCCATAGGGCGCCACACGCGTTCTAATATAATGTACTTTATTAATATGTAGCAGAAAGCAAGCAACACATATATAAAATACTTGATATCGTAACGTAACTTGCTATTATAAAGACGAGAAAATGAGTCTTGCAGACTCATAATAAGAATTTAATGCTTTGCTCTCCTAGAGCTTGCAACCATTATTCAATAATTCAAAATTCTGCTTCAATTACAAACTGCAGGTTACTATAAAAGATCTGAGTGCAATGCGTGCACTAGATCTAATAGGCGAAGTATTCGAGAACTTCTACCTCAATCGGCTCCATGCACGATCTTCTCTCTTGGCGCCTACGGTGCGGCGCGATGTCCAAAGGAGGGATGATGGGGTCGCATCGGTCGCCCACATTCATAAGTGCAACTAATGGATGTGAATCCTCCGTGTTCGCAATGGCGAGGTATGCCTCATGCTATCATTTGCCCTTTTCTTAGACCGAAATCATCAATAACGCGCGACGCACTACCTTACCCTTCTTGCTCCTCCCATTCGTGAGAGGCTTCATCACCTTGTAGCCGCTAGCGATGGCTTCATGGCCAACATTGCTATTAGGTGGTCGCGAGATGTAGTTCTTTCTTAGAACATCATCCTCGCTTTCTCAACTTGTATGATATCAATTAATTCGACATACCGCATGTAGCCGTCTTGATGATGAGTTGCGCGGATTGCACCGTATTCGGGTGAAAGGTAGAAAATCTTCTCCATCTTCTCGCTCATCTCGTGATTACATTACCACGAATTGAAGATTGATACAAATTTTATACAAAATCGCCATATCTTGGGTCGATTCTTCAATTCTGATTCGTGATGCGATCATCTTCATATTCATACCAAAATTCATAAGATTACAGCTGGTAATTTGCGTAAGATGGTTGCAAAATTCTCATAATGCTCTTCGAACTCCTGGTTCGTGATCCCGTATTTTTCTATGCATTTACATGATTTACTGCTATTTTCAGTGATTAAAAGTAATATAAACAATCACAGATAATCAAAACAGTAAATAAAATAAATAAATTGCATAGAAATAATAATAAAAAGTTAAACATGCTTCAAATACAAAAAGTGATTCAAAAAAATGAATTCCCGAGACCCTTTTCTGCTGGAAAATATATTTTCAACGAATTCTGCAATTTTCAAGGGTTAAAACGCGAAATCTCAGTTCCGAGAGAAAATTCGCGTAATATGCAAATTTCTGGGGGATTATTCTGTAAGAATCTCTTTACCCACGAAAATCCTCGTAATTTTTAGAACTTCGAGGTTTTATTTGCAAATTTTTAGTTCAAAGAAAATTTATTACGTAATTATAGCAAAACCCGCGGGCCTTTTTGCAAAACCGAAATTTCTTTTTCATTTCCTTTTTTTTCTTCTTCCGTACATGCCTTTTTTTTCTTTTTGGGCCATGCGCTTCTTCAATGTGGCCCGTGCCTTTCTTCACTTTGGCCAGTGGCATGCTTTCCTTTTTTTTTTCTTTCTTTTCTCACATATGGACTGTTTCCCTTTTAAGCCCGTAGGTTGGCTGGCCCATTTGGCCTTCTTGACCGGTAAAAGAGGATTGCACAGGGGAAAAGGGTTTCCGCCTCGCGTGCGGAGGGTGGCGCGCAAGTGCTTCTTGCGCGGAGGGCGACGCCGCTGCAGTGGGCGGCCGGTGATGGCATGCTTGGCGGCTGCGAGACGAGTGGAGGCAGCAGTCTACGGGGCCGACACGGAATGACGCTTCTAGGCGGCGGCGCGCGCGCGGGCCGGCTCGGGCGGCGACGCTTCAAGTCGGAGGCGTCGCGGCGCGCGCCTTCGAGCGCGGGCGGCCGGCGCGTGGCGCTTCAAGCGGAGGCGCGCGGCGAGGTGCTACGAGCACGTGGCGGCGGGATTCCATGTCGGCGCTCTGCGGCGCAAATGCGGTGCGGCGCAGAGAGGCGTCGCCGTGTGGGGACCATAGCGCGCGGTGTCACCGCGGCATGGTGCGCCCGCGCGAGGCGCGCGCCACTCAAAGGTGGCATTGTGCGGGCTCGCGGTGATCGGCGTTCGGCGCCGCGGCGCGGTGGTGCGGCAACCCGGTGGTGGTGCGGGCATCCGTCGCGACGCCACCCATCCCCTTTTTTTCTTGCTCGGGCGGCGCCATGCGGGCTCGCGATGGCGCTGTGGGCGCACGCGGACCGTGGAGGCGGCTGTGGACGGGGAGCCGCGTGCGGGCGGCCATGGGTGAGGTGGCGGCGCTATCTTCATGTGGCCGGGCGTAGCCCCAAATCAGCGGCGGCGCGGCTCTACAGGGCCGTTGGCTGTCCCCTTTTTTTTGTTACTGTTTATATATGCGATGCAATGTGCAATGTAATGTAGAACGAGATTGCAACGGAGACACAGCTTCATGCCGACTTGTGTATGCGTGCCGCGTGCTAGCGGCGTGGCTCTGTCGTTGCCTACGTGGCGATACGTGATGGCGGACTATGCCGACCGGTAACGTGCCGCGAAGGTAGTGACAACCGCTTGCAGGCGGTGCCGTGCACATGATTCCTTCGTGCTTTTGCATCTACAATCTATGGTACAATCATCATCTACTCTTTCATGCAACCCACCGATCGGCTTGGCCGGCGACTTCAAGTCGGCTCGCGGTAGATTAGAGCGGATTTGCACCGTAGAAAACCAATCTAGAAAGCAACAATTGCAGAATTGAAAGCGATCTAGAAAACGATTCAATCTACGAGTGTCGTTCATCGACGGTTACCTTTTCGATGCGAGGAGAGTCGATCGTGCTGATAACGTGTTGAGGAACCGTCGCTGGCGAGTCCAGTCCGAGCGATTACCTCGTAGACAAGCGTAGAATCGTAAGAACAATGCAAAGAACACAAGAACAGTAATAAGAGATTGACACAGAGATATAGGGGGACGTCGTGCTTCTCTTTATTCCTTCATGCATTGATCAATCTTTTACAACGAATAGCACCCCCTATATATAGGCTACGACCCTTCTAGGGTTTGGGATGAGGAGCCCACCTTGGGCCAGGACTCCCGGTCCTGGGCCCGGTTTCTTAACACTCCCGTCCTATCCATCATTTCATACCTCCCTTCGCATTAGAGCATCTCTAATAGTACCATCTCTAATTTTATTATATCAACTCTACATCACCGAAAAACAGATTTAAAGACAAAACCTCCAATAAGTTGTCTCTAGTAAGTTATCTCTAACATTCATATCAAACTTATAATATTCTCACTCCTTCACTCTTCTCTCACATGTACTGATTGATTTGTCTTG
Source organism: Ampelocalamus luodianensis (assembly GCA_036346255.1). Lineage (NCBI taxonomy): Eukaryota > Viridiplantae > Streptophyta > Magnoliopsida > Poales > Poaceae > Ampelocalamus > Ampelocalamus luodianensis. The sequence continues at coordinate 20,467,396 of CM070638.1, read as the reverse complement.
GTTTATATGTAGAGATGGTTGTTTGAGGAAGAGACAGTTTCTCTTCTCTTTCATACTTCTCTCTCGTCTATTTAGGATTTTGCTGACATAGAAGAGCTAACCGACGGCTTATATAGCGCTATTAGAGATGCCCTTAGTGTTCCTCTCTTGAGGATATAAGTCCTTTATTACATGAATTAATCAGTGACTCGATGAGCCTTGTCATCCTATGCTTGAGAGTTGAGACGTCGTAGTCACCGCTGTGTGCTTTGCAGCAAGTGATGGAAGCTTGTTCTTGTTTCTTGCAGCTTAGGGAATGTACGGGTGGGGACCTCATTGTCGGACCCGGATTTTCTAATCCGAATCCTCTGTGAAAACGCTGTGCTATTCCCTGGATCAGTAGATAGCACTCACGAGGCATTCTTTGAATCATTCATACATGGCGTGAACTAAAGTATCATTATTACAATCAACAGAGTGACATAGACCACGCCGGGTCGAGTTTTACAACAAGGGCCGATCGGGCCAAATTGATTACAATACGAACACCGAATACGATAAGGAAGCAAAGGGTAGAGCTCATCTCTTCACGAGTAAGCGATCGGGTAACTCAGGTACAACCGATATTACCCAAGGACCCGGATAATATCGGTTGTGCATGCAAGTTCCAACGAGTCAACTTAGATGCGTCGAGGCCTAGACTACGAGATCCTAGACTACTCTTCATCGCTTCCTTGCCCATCAACTCGGATCCTCGTAGTAAGCATAGTCTCCTCCATCGGCGTCATCCAAGGGTTTGGGAGAGCGAGGATGAGCACAACTACCGTGCTCGCGAGCCAATACACAATGCAATGATATACATGCAAGGCTTACTAGGATGGCTCGGTTCTTTTATTTGCGAAGGCAATGATTTTAAATATCATAAGTACAAATTCCTAGCACTTAGCGGTTTTAGCAAATTTCATTTTAGTTAAAGAGAGAAATTGTGCAATATTTGTATCACAGAGGTTACCTCCACCTTCATGCTTATTTTGATTGTGGTTACATCCACCACTAAACGACATCGGGTACAAAGACCCGTGGATTAACCAATCTCGGGGCTAGGTGAGCCCGCCACAATTTTCATACCACCCAACAAGGTTTTTGAAATAGAACTAACTCAAGTTAAGTTCCCATGTCCGCCTTTGACCGTAGGCACTACTGCTTAAAACAGCTTGTAACTCTGCAGAGATTGTACACTTTACCCACAAGAGACAATTAACTCGTTGCCTACACGATTCCGTAGTCGTGTAGTCGAGAGGTTGTCACAATAACTTTTCTAAATATCTCGCCTTCCTCGTCTCACCCATATGGGGTTATGCCCATACGTTGTGCGGGATGTCCACCTCAATGATCGGCGTAGCGTGGCTACACCTCAACGGTGGCGAACTTCACCCTTGACTCGGTGTCCCATCCAAGCCCGATATACCTGAGCTTGTGCCCTTTAACCTCCAAAGAGATGATTTTCAGATTTGATAAATGTACTAAGCCAAGTCGCGATTTGTTGCGCACTTGTGGTTGTACTTGTTATACAGGAGGTCGTGACAAGATTAAGTCCTTAGGGTTGTTTGGACGGCTCAACCACATTCCCGCCATTCTCGTACTACATCCGCACTCCACCATCTTACCATCCGCCCGCACGGGTATTAGCGCTTAGGGTTTTGAGATGTAAAAATACAGCAATTCAACCATCTCGCCATTTACCCACAACGATCGCCCAAATCATTTTATGTTTGAAATGATGATGATTAGGACATTTTAATGTCCGCATTTAACAAGTCTAGCATGTCGCTTAAGTACAACCTATAGCTAGTATTACCATATAGTTACTAGGGTGACAACGGATTAAGGGATTCAAATTATCAAGGATTGGCATATTAATTAGTTAATCCAGAACTGGGTATTTATCTACCTTAAACATTAACATACATTGATTATGAAATTAAAGCATGCATTTTGCTATTTTTAAAAGAACATAATTTACATGAAATGTAGGCTCAATATGATCAAAGTATTGACTCGCCTTGGTTGTAGGGGAGAGAGTCCGGGTAGTCTTGTCCTTGATCAACGTGGAGGTCTCCGGCGTCTCCGAAATCTACGCGGGCGAAGTACCGGCAAAATAAACGACAAGCAACGAGAGCCATTAAATACACAAGAATACACAAATGAACTCCAAATTGAACAAGACCTATGTCATTAGCAAGATCTTGATTTTAGAAATTTTTAGAAATTTATTTCATAATTTTTGGAGTTGAAATGGGGAAGTTATTAATATTTGAAGTCTCACTTTTAAATTAAAATAGAAAAAGAAAACAAAAATCAAAAATAAAAGAAAAAAATCGCAGGCGGCCCACAGTTGAAAACGGCCCGGCCCAAGGCCTGGGCCAAAAGCAGCCTTGCATGGCGCCCGCGCCCACGGCAAGGCGCGCCCACGGCGCGCTAAAAGAGAGGAATTCGGGCGGGCGAAGAGGGGAAGAGGAAAGGCGGCGGCGCGGCGTTGGGGGAAAGAGGCGGCGTGGAGGGGAAGGGGGAGGAGAGGGTGGCGGCGCCGGAGGGGAAGAGGAGGCGGCGGCGCGCGGGAGGGGGAAGATGAGGGCGGCGGCGACCGGAGATGGAGAAGAGGAGCTCGGGCGCGGTGGCGGGGCTCACGAGCGGCGGCGACGGCGACACCGGAGGCGACGACGGCGGCGGCAACGGAGAGGTAAGGGCCTTCTGCTCTCCTACTCCTTCCTCTTTCTTTTTCTTTGCTTCTTCCTCCTCGGGTTCTTGCTTGGGGACGAACAAGGGAGGGGGAAGACGGGGAGAAAATGGGGAAGGGAGGGCACCGGGCGGGGATTTAAAGCCACGGAGGAGGAGCGGGAGAAGGGGGTCCGCGAGCGGCGCGGCTCGATGCGGCGCGCGCACGGAGGGGAATGATGGCGGCGGGGAGGCGTGCGGGAGGCACTGGTCGGCGAGGACGGTGAGGACGGCCGCGACGGACGACGCGAGGGGGGTCCGGCAGGGCCGACGGCGAAGAGGGTGGGGGTCCGCGGGGTTGACCCGAGATGGGGAAAAGGGCATCACATCATCGAGCGAACTTCCACCACCACCACCACCGCCGCCGCGCGCAGGGATGCCGCCACCGCCACGGTGCGCGGCCTCGGGCTGCGCAGACCTCGCTCTCGCCGCCTCGTCGGAGCGGTCGGCTCGCGGAGATGCAGAGTCCGCCTCGACTCGACCGGGCACGACTCACCACCGAGCGCGAGCTCTCAGACTGGCGCTACCGGAGGAAGCGAAGCGGAGAAGCGATTCCTTTCGAGAAAATAAAGCATCAAAACACCAAAGGCCCCGCAGCGAGCGGCAGCGGGGCCGACGACCTGCGCAGCGCTAATGCTGCCCAAGATTCAGACCTTCTCAAGAATGTTCATAGCTTGCCGACGAAGTCGGAGAGGCAGCAACCAAAATAAGAGCAGCAGTTTTACTCATAATTCATATCGGTGACTGTAGTGTGTTGTTGTGCTGATGTATGCTGATTCCTGCAGTGTTGAAGCGTTTTTTTGAATGAAGAAGCAGGAGAACTGCCTTTTGCATTGATAAAGTAGAAGAAAATAAGATAAAATAAAAAGATACACCCCGACAGGAAACGCATCTCCGGCGGAAGGGAACCCGCGACCAAAGCACGCCTTACAGCACTCTATCCACAGCATCAGAGCTAGAGACACCATCTAGCAAACTTTAAACCACGTCCTAACACCAACCGGCTCTGTCGCACATACATCAAAGCTAAGGGGAAAAACAACACCTCTCAACCAACTCTCAGGAGCTTCAAACTGGTTAAAACCAGACAGTGAAGAGGATTGCCCTAACACCGACTTGAGAGAGAAGAATAGAAGCAGGTGCAGGTTGGTCCACACGCTGACAGTGTCACCAGCGAGGAGCTTCATATGAATTAGGTGGGGATGCGGTTCTTCCTCTCGACGATAACAGTAGACGAAAGCAGAACCGAAGGACAACAACTCCGACTCCTCTCCCCCTCCACCCGCGCGGCTCATTCAAGATGGACCAAAACCAACTGCTACTAGCTGGGCCTCCGGGACAATCGTCTTATTCCTCGAGACGACACTTCACTTCAACGGCAACAGCCCTCTACTCGGGCTCTTCCACCGGCAACAACGCCCCCTCACCTAGCAGAGGCCGATCTTCTCTTCTCAGCCTCACCCGAAACCAGCGAGCGCACAGCGAGATCCCAAGGCATGGGTTCTGGGGCCGGGGGATGAGGAGACTTCTCTGGCTGTGGCAGCAAGAGCTCTGGGTAAACTTGCCGACAAACGTGCCCTAGCAGCCGGGCAGTGGCGAGCACAGGACGGCACGATGCAGCAACAAAATCCCACAACGACGACTCCACTCACGAAGGTTTCCACGACACCAACTCCACTCGCTGTCGGTGCTGGTCTTGACGCCGAGGCCGGTGAGCCTGACGAACGACTCGGCCCAGCTGGAGAAGAAGCTCTCTTGGCTTTGCATGAAGGCCATCACCTTGGCCCTCGTCGTGGCGTTCTGCACCAGCACGGCGTTCATGCGCAGCAGGCCCCACCCGTCCAGCAGGTTGCCAAAGAACCGGTGGTCGAGCGTCAACATGGAGCCCTCGTCGCAGTCCACCGTCGTGCTCGCCGACACGGAGCCGTGACGGACAACAAACTCCCACGACGCCAACGCTGATCGAGCCCACGGCCACTGCTGCGGCCACTCCAGCCGGCCGATGGCAGCATCAACAGTTGACATGGTTCCTCCCGGCGCGTGCGAAGACGGTGGCTCCCCGCACGACGAAGCTCCTCGGCGTCGACACCCCCGAGCCCGCGTCCGGTGGCTGCATCGGCGGGTGGGTCACCCCTGGGTGGCGCGTCTACCGGCGACCGGGGTGGCGCTGGCGGCCCGAGATCTTCGGCGGCCGGGGGGGCTGGATCTAGATCTAGATCCGGCCATCAAGGGGGATGCCGGCGACCCAAGAGCTCCGGCCAAGGGGGAAGTGCCGCTCCGCGACATCGGAGGTCCGCCGGAGGCTCGCCGCCACCGCAACGGCCGAGGGCGGCGACACTACCAGTAAAGCTCCCTCGACGAGAACATGAAGAGAGAGGGGGGGGAGGAGGAGGTTCGGGAGGGTGGTTGGGGGGCGCCGTTGCCGGAGCGGCGGCGGCCGACGAGGGGCTGGTGGCGGGGGTGCTCTGGACTTGCGGCGGCGCCTCCTGCGTCGCCCTAAAGGAGCGACACGGGAGTCTCTCGGTTGGCAACGTCCCCGCAGTGTTGAAGTGTTAGTAGAAGCATAATGGGTGGTGGCCTGAGAAAATCAAATGCTTTTGAAGCTGTTGTCATAATGTTTTTGGGGGATATTGGGGCTAATGATGAACCCTTGTGGGCTACATATTTTATAAGGTTGTCATTACATTTGAGCATAGTATGCTTTACTCCTGTTATAAACTTAAAATTCAGCAGATCTGAGATTGCTGAAGCAGAGCGATGGATCTATGTACACTGTTCTTGACCAGAAATATTCTCCTATGTATACAATCCTGTTTGATATTGGATGATTTTGGGTGATCGATGTATATAGCTTTGTTACCCCATATTTGGTTGGCTAAACTGAGTGTTTTTTATTGACTTGAAGCTGACCAAGAAGTATACTTCTGGAGAAGCTTGAGCAGGTGAAGATCACTGGCACAGAGAATTAAAAGGCTCAACCCATGTGCACGTACTGTGTCGGCAAGGGAACATGTAGCTCTAATTTGACGAGAAGAGACATGCAGTACACACTGACCAGCCATTCAGGCAGCTTCCAACTTCCATGACTGTTCCAGATGGTCTTAAAAGGGAAAGTACAAGAACACTACCAGCATCTTCAATATATCACTCCTGCCATTGCGAAATTGTGAAGTGTGTCTTCCTACCTGATTGACATTAGCATGAGTGTGATGACCCACATCGCTCCTGCAAATGTGAAACCATGAAAGTGTGCAGCTTCCATTTGACAGGCATGTTCTCTCTGCCTTCTTAGTTCTCATTACTCCTTTTGCTCCTGCTGTTGCAAAAGTTAAAACTAAAATCTTCGACGGATGATCCCAGCTGGCTCCTGTCTCAGCGACACGTGTCCAACACAGCACTTGGTGCTTAGCAACGCAAATGACACGTCATTCTATCATCAACGTGACAGTGTGGTTTCAGCATATGCCCGCTGCTGCCTTCAGCGACTCTACTCTAGCAGGAGGCAGGAAATGATGGGACGGGAGGGAGAATCTGGCGCTGATACCGACCGGGGAGGAGGAAACAAGGGCACAGACAGTGCCCCGAGTCGCGCACGCCCTTGCCCTAGGCACGGCAAACAGAGACCGGGCGCAGGGGTGCAGCAGTGGATGGGGCACGACAATGGGGGCCACGTGGCGTGTGGATGAGCGTCTGGACCTCCGGGGCACGGTAGCGGAGTGTTCGAGCCTCTAGGGCTCAGGCAAGAGCAAGTCCGGCGCAGGGGGCAACAACCACGACGTGGCGACACGGGCCATCCGGATGCCTTGGGAACGATAGAGAACACGTTCGGGGCATGAGGTAAACGGTTTTTGACATGTGTCGATCGTCGGTATGTTTGGTGTGCTAATTTTTGCATTACGTGCGCCGATGGCTAAATTTGTTAATAACTACACTAATAATGCCATTTATACCAAAAATTCTAAAGTTCTATGTAAAATGAAGGCATTAATTACTATAGATAACTCTTATCTTTTTGTAATGAAGGCGTGCACTATGGTGCATTAAATTATGGGCGAATACCACTCACGGTCCCATCAAAATACATAGTTGAAAGTCTGGCTTAAAAGTGTTTGGCCCAATTTTTCTTTTTGATCACGCAGATTTCATTTGACAGAAAAGTTTCGTGTTTTTACAAAAGGTAATTGCCATGTCAGCGTATCATGGAGTGCGAGAGGGGAGAGGGTGAGGAGGATGCCACATGTGAGGACTTACACGTTTTTCCTTTCTAAAATATGGTGCAAATGGTCATAAAATTTCCGATTTTTTTGTAATATTGACACAAAATCAATCAAGCATAACACAAAATTTTAATTTTAAATTTGATCCAGTGGAACAAAAAAAGACAAATTCTGCGGAAAAGGAAATCGGAATATAAAGCTACTTCTCACTGAAATTTGTCTTTCTTTTCTCTGTGTTTGCACCCTTGTTTCTTCTCTAAGGGCTTGTTTGGAAATTGGAAAGTGTATATGGGCTTTTCACTGAAATTTGTCCTGGCACATCCCCGTCGGAGGCGCAGCCTACTCCTCCTTCTCTCCCATCGCCAGCGAACCACTTCGCCGCGGTCACCGACGACCAAGGTGAGTGAGCCGAAACCATACCGTTTCTCTATGCCCTCACTTGCCTTGCTTGTTCGATCCAAAAACCAAAGTAGGGCTAGTTGCTCCTTTTAATTGTCATATAAATAAAATAAAGAGCATAGTAGAATTGAATTAGGCTTCACTTGTAAAATGTCCAGATTTTGCGCCCATTTTGTTCTAGATTTAGTTTGGCATTCATTGGTCGTGTGAAAGAAAGTGGTGAACAAAAGAGACTATTCTAAGAAATGGAGAGCGATATTTCCAGGAATCCTGTATATTTTTCAATGTGCATGGCGGGGAGGATTGTATGAGTGGCCGACGAGCGTGAATTGTCAAAGAAATGGTAATTCTTCCGCTTTGGCGGACTGATTTATCGAAGAAGAAAAAAACTTGTCTATTTAGCAGTGGTGAATGCATAGTTTTATCAACAGGGGTTCAAAATAAAACATTTTAATATTTTTGAATCATAAATTATGTTGAATATGGGATATATGTGATCCGAATTTCTAATATGGAAGTATCCGGATTAGTTACCATATTAGCGGATTAGTTTCTTACTTGGACTCTAAGTCTTTTTGTCCCTTTATATACCTCTTGTAAGCCGCACGGGGAGAGTTAACGCCTCACACCTCATTGTAATTCCTGGCGTTTTGTAATCGCTCCTCATATAGTGATCATCGCCGATTGGCGCCCGTGGTTTTTTCCCGCAAGAGTTTTCACGTAAAATTCGTGTCTCTTGTCCCTGTTGATCTGTGCATTATTTCTAACAAGTGGTATCAGAGCACAGGAGATTAGGGTTCGAGAGATACCTAAAAAAAATAACAGATCAATCGCGGCGCCGTCTCGTCCGCCGCCGCCGTCACGCAGCGCATCTACGTCGCGCGTTCGCCTCGTTCGGATCTACCGTCGCGCGGAGCACGCCTTCGTTTCGTCGGCCTTTTCGGTCCAAACACATCGATCGGCGTGCGTCCCGTGCGCCATCAGCGCCAAACCAAAACACACGCGCGTCTCCTCGCCTCGGTCCGAACGGCGCCTGCAGGTCCCAAGATCGGCTCCACGGTTCACCGCTCGTTCGCGCGTCCCCAAGCCAACCAATCGCGTGGGAACCATCGAGTACGAAGACAAGTCCAAGCAGACCAAAACCAATAGCCGTCCAGCTGCACAAAGAAGATTCCTTTCTTTGCTTTGTTTATTAAATCATCAACTATTGGTCATCTGTTGCTTCATGTGAAGTGCTCCCTTTTGGAAATTTTTGCTACGTCCACACGAGAAGTACCAGGAGTATTGAAGATTGTTGATTAGCATACACAGAACGTGTACCAAAGAGGTCGTGATTTTTGCAAGGTTTACACATATCAGTACCAGCAATTTTCAGGATTTATTCCTCATGGCGACTTTGAAGTATGATCTTCCACTCCTGGATCGAGACACAAAATTTTCGTTATGGCAAGTTAAGATGAGGGCTGTGTTGGCACAGATGGATTTGGATGATGCATTGGAAGGATTTGCGAAACAACCTACTGCATGGATCGTAGATGACAAGTGTAAAGACCGTAAAGCTTTATCTCAGATTCACCTTCATCTATCAAATAATATTTTACAGGATGTTTTGAAGGAGAAGACAGCTGCTGCATTATGGCTGAAGCTGGAACAAATTTGCATGACAAAGGATCTCACCAGCAAGATGCATCTCAAGCAGAAGTTGTACTCTCACAAATTGCAAAAAGGAGAATCGGTGATTTATCATCTTTCGGCGTTTAAGGAGATGGTTGCCGACCTAGAGTCGATGGAGGTAAAATATGAGGATGAGGATTTGGGTCTTATTCTTTTGTGTTCCCTGTCTAGTTCTTTTTCCAATTTCAGAGATACCATATTATATAGTAGAGATACTCTCATTCTTAATGAAGTTTATGAAGCTTTGCATACTAAGGAGAAGATGAAACAGATGGTACCTTCTGAAAATTCAAGCTCGAAAGGAGAAAGCTTGTTTGTTCGTGGCAGGCAAAAGGAGAAAAACTCAAATAATAAACCTCGAGACAAAAGTTTGAATGGCTACAAGAACCGATCGAAATCTAGAGGCAAGTACAAGTCGTGCAAATACTGCAAGAAAAGTGGGCACAACATCTCTGAATGCTGGAAGCTCCAGAATAAAGAAAAGAGAACTGGCTATTATAAGCCAAAAGGTAAACCAGATGATGAAGGTAATGCTTCTCTTGCTGCTGATGATAGTCCTAATGGAGAAAACCTTGTTGCCTTTGCTGGATGTGCTAAGATCAATGATGAATGGATTCTTGATTCTGTCTGTACCTTTCATATGTGTCCTAATAAGGATTGGTTTTCCACCTATGAACCTGTTGAAGGTGGTACTGTGTTGATGGGTGATAACTCATCTTGTAAGGTTGCAGGAATTGGTTCAATTCAGATCAAGATGTTTGATGGTATTGTCAAAACTTTAACAGATGCGAGGCACATTCTAGACTTGAAAAGGAACCTCATCTCTTTGAGTACTCTTGATGGTAAAGGGTACAAGTATTCTGGTGAAGGTGGAGTTTTAAAGGTATCAAAAGACTCTCTTATTATGATGAAAGCTGATATTAAAACGCCAATCTGTACCATCTGCGAGGTACTACAATATCAGGTAATGTTGCTGTAATTTCAAGTTCATTATCTGATTCTGATGCTACTAATCTTTGGCATATGCGTCTTGAGCATATGAGTGAACTTGGTTTGGCAGAATTGAGCAAGAGAGGACTTCTTGATGGACATAGCATTAGCAAGTTGAAATTTTATGAGCATTGCGTGTTTGGCAAACACAAGAGGGTGAGATTTAATACCTCAGTTCATACTACAGAGGGTATTTTAGATTATGTGCATTCTGATTTATGGGGCCATCTCGTAAGACATCTCTAGGAGGTGCTCGTTATATGCTAACAATTATTGATGATTATTCTAGAAGAGTATGGCCTTATTTCTTGAAACATAAGTCAGAAGTATTTTTAGCATTTAAAGAGTGGAAGACTATGATTGAAAGGCAAACTGAAAAGAAGGTAAAGAAACTTCGCACTGATAATGGGATGAAATTCTGTTCTGATGAATTTGAATCGTATTGCAAGGCTGAAGGCATTGTTAGGCATTACACCGTTTCTGGTACTCCTCAACAAAACGGTGTAGCTGAGCGTATGAACAGAACCATTATTTCCAAGGCCCGTTGTATGTTGTCTAATGCAGGTTTGCATAGGCGTTTTTGGGTTGAAGTCGCTTCCACTGCTTGCTATCTTATTAATCGATCACCCAATATTGTAATTGAAAAGAAGACTCCAATTGAGGTATGGTCTGGTTCCCCAGCAAATTATTCAGAATTGAGAGTTTTTGGCTGTACTGCTTATGCTCATGTTGATAATGGAAAATTAGAGCCTAGAGCTATTAAATACATCTTTTTTGGTTATAAATCTGGTGTTAAAGGATATAAGTTATGAAATCCTGAAACAAGGAAGGTTGTGATTAGCAGAAATGTTGTCTTTAATGAATCTGCTATGCTTCCTGATAAGCTGTCTACTAACGTTCGTATTGAGAGTGAGCAAAATTCAAGTGTTCAGGTGGAGCACTCTGTTGGTTCAGGTAACACATCAGATAAAGAAAATATTGTTGTTCATGATGCACCTATTGTTGAGCAGCAACCACAACAGTCCATTGCAGTTAACAGGCCTAGGAGAGAGATTAATTCACCTAAGAGGTTGATTGAAGAAGCTAATATTGTTGCTTATGCTTTGAGTGTGGCAGAAGAAATTGAAGGTAATTCAGAACCTTCATCATACTCTGAGGCTATTAGCTCCACTGATTGTAATAAGTGGATAACTGCTATGCATGATGAGATGGAGTCACTTGAAAAGAATGGCACTTGGGAATTAGTGAAATTGCCAAAGGAGAAGAAGCATGTTCGTTGCAAGTGGATTTTCAAAAGAAAGGAAGGTATTTCTTCCACTGAACCAGCAAGGTATAAAGCAAGGTTGGTTGCTAAAGGCTGTAGTCAAATTCCAGTTAGATGCTAAAACTGCATTCTTACATGGGGAGTTGGAAGAAGACATTTATATGGACCAACCTGAAGGTTTTGTTATTCCTGGAAAAGAACACCTTGTTTGTAGATTAAAGAAATCTCTTTATGGTTTGAAGCAATCTCCTAGGCAATGGTACAAGAGATTTGACTCCTTTATGCTCTCTCATAATTTTAAGCGGTCTGATTATGATAGCTGTGTCTATGTAAAGACTGTTAATGGTTCAGTCATTTATTTGCTTCTCTATGTTGATAATAGAAAACTCGACACATTTTATAATAGAAAACTCTATCTCTCGTATGTGTGAAATCTCCGAGCACGTCCATAACTACGGATACGGCTATTCGAATAGTTTTATACTCTACAGAGGTTGTACAGCTTTACCCTCATAACACGACGTCTCTAGTTTGTTTGGCATCCGTCGATACCACTACTCATTACCTTATGTAAGCAGTTTAGAGCACGTGTCAAATCATTTACAAAGTTCTGTTTTAACCCGGTTCTGCTCGCTAAGGTTTCAACACTGAATTTCTTTCCAACCAGACAGGACCCCCCTCTTGCGCCAAACACAACCCAAACAGAACCAAATCAAAACATCGCTAATTAATTAGCCAGGTCCATCAGACATGTGGTTGTACGGTTAAGGCCCAGTTCAATGGCACACAAGATTAAGTCCTTCATAAGTTACTCAGACGAGTCTACCACAAACACACAACGTGTTAACCACACCCTCAATCGACAATCACTCGCCCGAGCAAAAATCATTTCGTTTAACCAAGACCAATAACATACATACCCTGTCATGGTACACAAATTTTATCAACAGTGGCTAACCATCACGATTCCATATTTTATTAAGTCAAGATTAATCATTATGACACATGTGATCATGAACCCATCGTAACTAAGCTAAACTAAGCATCTATACGATACCCATGTTGGTGATATGAATATGTCCAACTAAAATTATCCATGCTAGGGTGACAAAGAATTCATGGCATTCAAATAATCAATGGAGGCATAATAACAACAAGTGATAGCTAATTCCAAAATAATTGATATAAAGATAGTATACAGTTGTATAAAACAATATACTTTTAAAATCATAGGATCAATATGATCAAAGGACCACGACTTGCCTTAGAATAAATCATAGGATTGATCTTGATCTTGGTGAACTCCTCCTTTCTCAAAACTTTTTGAAGTATCCACGCCTACTCGTAAACGAAGCAAATAAACCAAATAAATACAAAATAGAGATAAAACAAACTCTAAAAATTAAATACAAATCTTAGATAAATAGATCTTGAATTTAGATGAATTTATAAATTTGAATGGGCTCAAACGGAGTTCGGATGATGAAGATATGACCTCTAGAAGATCAAAACCCTAAGAAATACCCTAAATTAGATTTTCTAGAATTTTCTGAATTATTTTTTGATTAAAAAATCCAGATTATGATGTCAGCTGACATGTGGGGCCACAAGGCGAAGTACTGTTTATCGAGTAATGTACATCGTTTTCGACTATGTGTAATCGGAAGGAGTTTCGACCACCTGCTTAGAAGGTTTCGATTGCTGGTTGAAGAAGTTTTGACTACCTATGAAACCAACAGAGACACGCAAGCGTTGGATCTGGGGTGGCATTGAGCTGGCGTGCAACGTGGACAACCACGTCGATTAATCGTCGGTGATGGCTCGGGCTTTTAGGGCCATCGGTGATTGGCGGCATCTCGCCAACGGTGAGTGGTACCAACGAGTAGTTGACACTATTGCGAATCTAATGAGGTGCTTACTGGTGGTCAGAGTGGACTGAGATGGCCGACGGCGAGCTTTTGGCGACGAAGGGCTTCAACTATTGTCGGGAACTCACTCCGATGATGCTCTGGCGATGTGGATGGTTGCTGGAGGTAGGTCTTGCGACGGTGAAGGCGATGGCGTGGTCGACGACGACGAGGCGCCCACGGTGGCGACGGAATTCACAAAACTCTAAACCTTGGGCGAAACCCTAATTCTCCAATTGCGGCAGCGCTAAGGCTCCGGAGGCGAGGGGGTTTGAGGTTTTAGGATGCAAGACAAAGGACGGCGGTCCTAGGGTGCTATTTATAGGGGTCGGGCGAGGCTAGGGTGGCGTATCGGCGACGGAGTTCAAAACGAGTCTGAGACGACCACGCGACAAACTCGGAGATAGAAGCCGATACCAGATTTGATTTTGCTAGATTTGGACATGGGAAGAGATAAGGATTCAGAAATCGTATCACTATGGGATTCTTTCCGTTGGAAACGATTTTGTCAGACGGGGCTTCTAGAAGCAACAATTGCAAACGCGGCGAAGCGCAGCGCGGGGAAGAAAGCTGGAGGAGGAGGACAATGTACGCAGGCCCACCTGGCAGAGGGAGCGGGGTGAGCGTGCACGGTAGAGCGGGCTAAGTGCGTGAGCGGCGTTGGGCTAGTATTAGAATAGGATATGGCTAAGGCAAGGGAAATCAGCCCAAGAACTTGCTGAGATTTTAAATAGGTTTTTCTTTTTAGAAAATACAGAAAATCCAAATAGCAATTAGAAAATAGTAAATAAACTCGAAAAAATTCTAGAAAATATATCCAAGCACAAGGAATCCAAATAAAATAATTTTGACAATAGTTGATGTTGACATTAATCACATTAAATTATTTTTTATTCATGAAAATTCGGATTAAGTTTCAACTTTATCAGAAAAATGCAAATGATTATTTTTATTTTTGAAACTTAAAAAACAGACCAAATTTTGGGATGTTACAATATCTTGCCATACAAAATCCATAGCATCATTAGAACTTAGAGGGAGTAACATGCTAAGTATCTAGACGGGCCAGCTAAGATACCTATGGTTAAAAAAACAATACACTTTATTTGAGCACAACTCTATTACAACTCACACTTTTTTAATAGATATCTACCTCTCACACTCTTCTCTTTATTTATGCTCTATCTTAGCGTACCCGCATACGAGAAATGATGTATTTTGATCGTATATATTGACTATCATAACCATTAGATTCATGACAATAGACATAATCTAATTCGTTCAAAGAAAATATTTGAAGCATTTAGATATTTCTAAGAAATCATCTACATTGTACAAAGATTTCTAAATTTTCAAATTGGATAATCTAGAGTATTCTCATGTAAATATCTCTCTTTTGATCCTTGAGAAACTATATGGGTGCATACACATACACATTGCAAGGAATATCATTAACATGGTATTTTGATGCTACCATTTGCGACAAAAAATGATTTAAAAATAAGAATACACTAATTCTATTGTTTTTAAAAATATGTAATGAAACTAATTAAACACAAATAGAGCTAAGAGAAATTAGCGCACACTATGCACAAAACAATTTGAGAATTTCATTTACCTTAATCAATGGCCAAAACCTCATATCTACAATGTTGGAAAGAATGCCTAGAAAAGATATATAAGATGTGTATTCATTTCTCAAGCTCTTCATGTGTTTCTACAAGGATTCCAATATTTCTATACCCAAAAGTGTGCTTACATGTGTTTCCATAAACTTATGTGCTAGACCCTAATATGTAGTAAAAACAAGATTAGAAACCTAATATGTGTTTCCATAAACTATAGGATGTTTGTTTATTCTCTGTAGAGTAGTGAGGAGAAATATTCTATCTACATAGTTTTAAGAATTGTTGGGCAAAGAAATATATCAACAGATGGAATGGTAGGGTGAGATGTAACTCTATTTGATAAAAAGATGTTACTCTGTAATTTAAGCAAAATTGTTAAATAACACTCAACTAAAATTTTGGGAAAATCGGTTGAATTTCTCACCGTTGGATTTGCACCACGATTCATGCTCTAGCCGACGAGGTCTTCGACTTCTCCGGCAGCAATGACAAGGTTAGGGTATGGGTTCATCGAATTCCCAACTATAGAGGGAGAAGGGGTGAGGGCGAACCAACATTGGGCAACGAGGTGGCGACGGTGCCATTGGCTGTGGGCATGAAGGAGAACGATGAACGATGTCAGGGGAGGGAAATGATCATGAGCGGCGAAGTGGCATGAGGTAGGGGTGACGGATCAGACGGCGAGGAGGTGGCAGAGAGGCGAAGGAGGAGGAGGCGGTATCGGTAGTGGGCTAGCGGTGGTGGGAGGTTGGCGGTGTGTGGGGTGGGGGTACGGCTGGCGGTGGCTGATTATGGTTGATGTGGCTTCTGGTAGAATGGGTATGGTTATAACTATTAAGTGTCAGTACGAGAAATTAGGATCCAATGTTAAAAAAAAATCCTACTAATTTTTGGAACAACCTATGATCAGTCATCCTTTAATTTAAGGGCCTCTTTGGAATGCAGTAATCCAAAAATGCGGGGATAGAAAAAACACAGAATTGGATGGCATATACAGTTGAATGCTATGGAATTCTATAACGCAGAAATTGTCCAATTGTGTCATTTGGATGCTTCATGGGAATAGAGTTCAGGATTTAGGAGCGAGAGACACAAATGAAAAAAAAAAATCCATGAGGTTGGACCTCATGTTAGCACTACTACAAAAAAAAGGCTAATACTGAACGCCTCATCACAAATGGTTGATCAAAACCGTTAGTATTAAATACAATCACATACGGTTTTGGTTTAGTGACCGTTTGTGTTATTGGCTGCGCTAAAAATCGTCTGTGAAGAGGTAATATCATAAACGGTTCATGTTGAAAACAATCTATGAAGTATCACAGACGGTTATTAACAAGAGCCGTCTATGATATTACTAAATATCACAGACATCTTTTTATATAAAAAAAAAACTTCTGTGGTATTTCACAAACGGTGTTTAATACAAACCGTCTATGATAATTAACTCATCACAGACGGTTTGTATTAAAAATTATCTGTGATATTATCCCTCTAGATTTGGTCGTCCCTTTATTCAAACTTTCAAACCGAAGCATCGCTGCGACCTCTCAACTACTCCAGATCGGTTCCATCATATATACTACCTACACGCACCCAACTAATCCAGATCGGTTCCACCATATATATTACCTGCACGTGCCCTCCTCAGCGCCGCCTCCCCTAAACCGAAGCGTCGCCACCTCCCCCAAACCGATCGAAGCGCCCCGTCCCCCCGACGATGCCGATTACCACCATGAGCTCCTCCGCCTCCGATTGCGATGCCACGGTTCACTGCAGAAGGCACTCATGTCGTAAGAGTGCCTTGTGCAGTGTCACCGTCGTGACACAACGGTGACGTTGCCACCGCATATCCTTCATTGCGGTGATATCCCCCATCCGATCCCCTTCCCTCTCTTGATACTTGGATCTAAAATTGCAAAATTGATGGATGGCTAGGGTTTCAGCCATGTAAATCTTGATGCTTGTGCATGTGAAAACTAATTGTTGATGCCTCTAGATTTTTTTCTTCTACCAATTTCTTGAAGACTTCAATCCATAGACTAAATTGACTTTTCGACCATCTTGAAGTCACGATCCATAGATTCTGTCTTTTCCACGATGGTTGAAAGGTGGTCGAAAAGTCAATTTGTTCTGTGGAATGTATCTTTTCCACGATCTAACCCATAGTGGAAGAACTCTAAGGACCGATTATTTCTTCTAAAGAAATCTAATCGGACTTGAGAGGTTTGGAGATAAGAACTTTAAAATGAAGTAGAAGTAGGAAAGATGGAAAGTCTGTGCGTAAGTTCTGCTTTTTTAGTTATTTATAGGCTATCGACCTATGGCAAAGTTAAACAGAAGTCTAACAGATAAAATTTATTAGAATCTTTCCCAATAAATCGTTGGAAAATAAAAGCATCACCATTTCTTCGGGAATTGTTCTTCATGAAGACGGTTCACATTCCTTTTCCTATCTATTTATGTTTATTGGCTTGCATTTCCTAAGGCTAGCCAATAAATAGAAATAGATTTAGCAATACAAAAGAATATCACAGACGGTTCCTTAGGACAAACCGTCTATGATACAAGCTATCACAAATGGTTTCATCTACAAACCATCTGTGATACATCTGCTATCATAAACGGTTCTAAGTTAATAATCGTCTATGATAGTATGCATCACAGACGGTTCAAAAATTGTCTGTGATGACATCATATCATTACTGGTCTATAAACTCAGATGGCTCATAAAATCATGTGTGATGACGTTTATGAACCGTCTGTGATGACCTTTCTATAGTAGTGTAGATTTCCTCAAAAATTCCTACGGATTGAGTCATTCCATAGGAATGTCATAGTAACTTTAGGAGCTCATTCCTTTGATCCAAATGGACTCATATGAAATTCTTCCATAGGATTTCATTCCTACAAAATTCCTCCATTTTTTCTTTGTTCCAAAGTGGCCCTAAGTGGGAAGTATTTTTGTACTGAGAAATATTCTATCTTCAGTAGAATTTCTTGACATCATTAGCAGGCGGCGCCTCCTGTTCATTCATCCCAAAATATACGGCGTGATTGCACGAACAAGAAAGGAGCGACCGATATGTTCTTCGCCTCTTCTCCTCCCCTTCCACCATTCGCTAGATCTAACCCACCTCCCCCCTTCCGGTGGCTAGCGCGCTGAGCTTTTCTGCACCTCTTGTTCTCCCCTTCCTTTGTTTCCACCTTTCACCAGATCTGCTCCCCTTCCCCTTCTCTAGCGGCCGACACGGTGAGCTCCAGTCAAAGATCCCCCATCAACATCCTCTTGTGGTATCTTTTCTTTATTGTGATAAATCTCATCCAGATCTTTCTTTCTTGGATGGATGTTCCAATCCATGTAGTTTGTTGCATGGTGGAGTACTAATTAATAGCAGCTTATTTTCCCCTTTTTGGGGGTTCAACGGAATATCCATGCCCTATGTTAGGTCCGCCTCTGCTGTTTAGGTGCATCGGTGTCGTTAACCAGGGGCGAATGCATCGGGTGGGCTTGAACCCTTGAGCCCAACAAAGAACCCATTAGTTCATTGACTATGCTCTAAAACATATATTTTGAATTGGATAAGGAAATGAACCAAGTGGGTGTTGAATGTTCATGTGGGTAAAATGACATGTTCCATGCATTTGGTTTTGATGTTCCAACAGTTCAACGATGATATGTTCCATGCATTAAGTTCTAAGGAGAGAATAAGTCAATGTTTCAATAGTTCATCGACGATGTTTAGAAAGAAATAAAAATTATTAGAATAACAAATCAAATAATTAAAGACTATTAGTGCAACAATTGAAAAATATTTGTTGAACGAATAAAAAAGTATGAATATAAAAACAATGTAACACATAAATAAAAACGAGGAACAATAGAGAAAATACCTACTATGATATTTGGCAGAAAAATTCAGAGTAAATTAAAACGAGGTAGAGAGAGAACGAGAGAAGAAAAAAACAAAAAAATCAAATGATCATGTCTTTCAAACCGAGCATACAAACCACGTTCTGTTTGAAATATCACGTTCCTTACAACGAGATCTTCAAAACAAGACTCCACTTGCACATATTTTGGCTTAGTAATGGTGTCACATGTCACATTAGATAAAACAAAATGTTCCACCGTATTGCTTTCTAATGTTCCATTAGTTCATTGACCATATTTCCGAACATATATTTTGAATTGGATAGAGGAATGAACCAAGTGGGTGTTAATTGTTCTGGTGGGTAAAATGAAATGTTCCATGCATTTGGTTTCGATGTTCCAACAATTCAACAACAATGTTCCATGCATTAAGTTCTAAGTGAAGAATATGCCAATGTTTCAACAGTTCATCGGCGATATATCAATAGTTCATCCGTGATGTTCGGAAAGAAATAAAAATTATCAGTAGCACAAATCAAACCTGCTAACAATGCAAGGCTGTTAGTAAAACAATTAAAACCCTAATAGTGCAACAAATGAAAAATATTTGTTGAATGGATAAAAAATATGAATATAAAAATAGTGGAATAAATAAATAAAAACTAGGAACCAAAAAAAGAACCTACTACAGTATTTCGGTAGAAAGCTTCAAACTAAATGGAAAAGAAAAAAAGGAAACAAAGAATAAAAAAAAAGACTCACGCACTCACGTTGACATGGCCCACTATAGCTCACCATGTCACCAGATCCTGACGGAGAGAGTGGGCTGTAGTGCTGTCCCACACGTGGGCTCCGTCCCAGGCCTTTTGGCGCCCGAGGCGACCTCCTGCGTGAGCTTCACAGGCCGACTCTGGAATGCTACCATGGATGGAGCGTGCGCGCTCTGTATGCCCTGAACTGAGGGAAGAACAAGGAAGACATGCGACATGGCCCATGGGCCATTAGGGGTAATATGCTCACACATCTCAAACCACAACCACAAGGTTGAACTCGCAACTAAGGCCCACCCCACCAGATGCAATCAACTAATCAGGAAAGAAGAGGAGGAATGGAGCCATCGAGATTCGAGAGGGAGGAGCGCACCTAAGCCTGAGAGAGAAGAAAAACCCTAGCTAGCGGTAGAGCCTAGGCAGCCGGCAGTGAGCGGGGCAGCGGAGGACCGGACGGAGCCACAGAGGAGGGGCGAGTCGCAGAGCGCCGAGGGTGCGATGTGAAATAACCCAAAAATCCGAATTTCAAAAAAGTTTTTGAAGCTCTTGTTTGAATTTTAATTTCTTTCCTTTTTTGGAAGTCCTCCTCCCCTTTCCGCTTTCCCTTTTGGGAAACCCCGTCTTCATTGCCCGAAGGCGTTTTCTTCCCCGGGCGCCTCTTCCTCCTTCCTCCTCACGCCAGCGCCCACCCGAGCCGCCTCGCGCCGCAATCGTTGACGACCACAGCGTCACCTCCCGTGTCCACACTGCCTCCAGCGCCTTCTACCGTCTTCGCCGCCGCCACCTCACCCTGCCACCTTCCCTCTCCCGGCGCCGTTCTTCTTATCCCCGCCAACCACGTCGCCGCCACCCATGCCGCTGCCCACACCGCGCCCTGCTCCCACCGCCTCTCCCCGACCCATAAAAAGCCACCCTCGGCTCGCCATCTTCCTCATCCCTCACCACACCACCTCCCCTCCACTTCATCTTCTCCAGAGCCGACAGATTTTGAAGAAACGCCGCCGCCACTGTTCTTCTTCTCCACCGAAGTCGACGCCAATTCTCCGCCTCCGTCCACCCAACCTCCCAATCGAGCCCACGGTAAGCTTCCCCTCACCGTCGCCTACCTTTCCCCCACCATCCTCCACCCTAAAACCCGCCGGAACACAACCGGCACCGCTCCTCTCCGCCGCCTCCTTCACGGCTCACGCCGCCCCGCCACCACAGACCTCCCCAAGCTCCACCGACACCACCTTTGGCTTCCCCTACCTCCACTGATGCTTCCTCACCCCTTCCCTTGGCCGGAACGCCACCCTAGCGCCGCCGGCTTCGTCCCCTGCTCCGGCCGGCCGCCACCCTCGCCATCATACCATTCCCGAATTCCTTCGACCCCTCCAAAGCCCAAAAATGGAACCTCCATACCTCAGTGATGCTTACCGCACCACTCACTCCCGCCGCCGACCGCCACCGCCGCCGATAGCGGCATCGCGCCGGCTTTCGGTTGGTGGCCGCGCTCGCCTTCGTAGAGCGCAGCTCCAAGCCAACCGAGGCTGGGCCTCTTAAGGCCTGGCTATTGGGCCGAAGGCCAGCACAGTAAATGGGCTTAGCCCATTACTGTTCATACCTTTAGGCCTGTTACTATTCCTTACACAGTAAAATATTTACTGTTCATGACCCGAAAACAGTAAACCATAATTACTGTTCATTCAAAACACTGTACCAAATTCAGAAAAATAAACAGTAAACCCTAGTTACTATTCATCACATGAAAAATAGTCTGCCACTATTCCTTTCAGCTAAAAACAGTGATTTCCAATTACCGACCACCTCCAGTGTTTATTTATGGATAGTAAAATAAGTACTATTCATTATCCAATCCTGTTTTCGCCCAAAACCTTAATTTGACATTATATGTCAAATTTGACTGCCTCAAACCCAGAAAACCCCTTTCACTATCTATTCTCTTAAATCAGCCTAAACACTGACCATTGCACAATAAACTCATTACTGTGCATTACCCGAAAATGGTTTGTACAAATCATTTCCATCCGAAAACAGTAAACCCTAATTATTGTTCAAAAACCAAAACAGTAAATCTAGTTACTGTTCAGATCCAATATTTGTAAATGAATAGTAAAAATACTACTATTCATTACCCGACCCTGTTTTCGCCGGAAACCCTAATTAGACACTTTATACTCTTTTCGACCGTTTCGAGCCCGTGAATCCAAAACTCAACTCCGTTCAGTCCAAACAAGTGCCAGATAAATCTCCAGCATCCCACACCACCACCTTCCTTTATGATTCATTACCCATTTACAATATTTTTGTTGTACTTGGATCCAAATCTCAGCCCCGTTCAATCCAATCAAACACCAAATAATCTCCACCTACCTTCCTTTGTGTTTCTTTTCTGGTTTTATTTGCTTGTATGTTGTTCCCAGCTCATTCCTTGTCGAGACGGATTTTATTTGAATTGTTTTGTTGTTTTGTTTCTCGTTAGGTTACGATTCCGACGACCAGACTCCAGAAGACGCAGGACAAGACCAGTACCCAAAAGATTGTGTGCAAGAAGGCAAGTCGCATTCTTTGATCATTTTGAACCTACATTTCATACATGTATTTATTACTTTCATTACTGTATTTGTGCCAATTACTTTAAATATTGAAATAATATTTTAGAATGTCATGACAATTAGATAAATCGTAAATACCCCACAAACAAACCCACCCAACTCTTGTAGGCCATATTCACCTTGACAGATTTAGTTTATATAGAATACTATGAATAACTTTATCACCAAAAATGTGTTCATCAATCAAAAGCAAGTATTGGCTTCTCGCCAATGGTTTTGGTGCAGAGTTGAGGGTTGTGTCTAGGAAGTTGGGCAACCCAATATACTCGTTTAAAAGTGAGTCATCAGTGAGATCCGGAGGTGGACAGCCACGAGTTGGTGTTGGGCCATCACCTCACTGGATGACAGGTAAGGACAAGAACCTTGTGCCAAAGTAACAGACATAGAAACCGCTCAACCACAAGCGTGGTTATTACTCCTTGGCTAAGTACACTGCTCTCCCGATTGAATATCTACATGGAAAGACGTGTGCTCTTGTATGATAGAGCAACAGGAACCGGGTGTGACAGAGTGGGCGGAGTGGACACTCGGTAGTCTACGCACATGCGGTATGAGCCCATCAGCCTCGGAGTGAGGATTCCACTAACGGTTAGTGGTTTCCCGAGCTGTATGGAGCAAGAACCTACCGGGTAGAGGCTAGAAAGGTTGAGCAGTGAAAAGGCCTTGTTATCTCAGCTCAGTCGCACGCTAACGTGTTGCGTGTATATTGCATGACAGTACGAGCATGAGGTATCTTGTGGGTAAAGTTGGGCAACTCTGCAGAGTGAATAATCAAAGGTATTCGAATACGCCGTGCTTCCGGCTAATGATGCTGTGTCAATGGGTGATTCCAGTACAAAGGCATAAGTAGAGTTTTGAGATGTTAAGTTGGTGATCGAGGTTGTTGATAAACTCCTGATGCTATTACTTATTATTGTTTTACTGTTTTATGAAATTGTTTTAAATGCAAAGTGCATCCACATATGCCAAGTATGGTAAACCCTAACCATTCATTGAACTCCTTGCATGTAATTATTTAGCATTTCCATGCGGCTTGTTGAGTACAGTGGTAGTACTCATTCTTACAATTTGCAAAACATCTACAGAAGAGGATCCTTGTGAGCAAGATTTTGGTGGATCCCCAGAAGGCAACGATTGCTATTACTAGGTCTCGACTGCGCTCAAGCGTACCTGTGGTTTGAAGTTCTTTTGTCTTGTATTATATTTAACTTTGGGCTTGGATGTCCGTGTCAGGTCAAAACAGGTTGTTAAACCTTAACTTTGTATAATAAAAATCTGGTTTTTGTTGCAACCGGAAGCTTGCTTGAGATATTATTTGCTTCGTAACTGTACATCTTGAGCGATTACGAAGGGTTTAGCAGTCCCGAGAATCAAGGCTGTCACACGATGTGCCACACGCCCGCACCAGTGCGACGGGGCAGGCGAGCAGTAGGCATCAGACAGGGGCGGCTCTGGCTTTGGCGACTTGGGGAAAGTACCGACAGGCCGCCGGGCAGTAGGCACTCAAAGCCGGTTGGAGACTCTATTTGGTGTATATATATATATTCTTTCTCGTTACTCAATTACTCTTAATTCCTGTTGATTTTGTATAGTGATGATAAGACGGATCTGGGCTTTACGCAGGATAGACTATAGCCGATGCCTAACAAAAATCCCTAGTGGCAGTGGCCACTGTTCCGCCCATCAGTCCATCACACCGGTGCCGACTGCCCGAGGCCCATCCCAAGAGCCACAGCCCACTGCCGACTCTCCCCACCCCGACTCGATCCCCAGCGGCCAGTTCCCACGCCTGACGCCTCCCATTCTCCCAGCCGCACCAGACCTAATCCCCACCCACACGTCCCCGCGCCCCCGCACCTCTGACTCCTCGCTACCTCGCCCGCCGCCGCCCCTCCCTCCGCACCCTCCCTCCACGCCCGGCGCCGCGCCCTCGCCTCGCCCTCCGTTCCCACCCGACGCCGCGCCCACGGGCCACTCTGTCCCCGCCCGGCACCGTCCCCACCCAACCCCGCGGCCGTGCCCTCCCTCCACGCCCGGCGGCCGGCGCCGCGCCCGTGTCCAGTGGCCAGTGCCCTCCTCCTCTGTGCCAACTGTGCGTTCTCTACTTCTTCTCTTGAGTCTTGATGTCTCATGTCTTGGCTTGAAGTCATCTTTCCTGCAAATTGCAAAGACTTGAAGGGTTGAAGTCAATCTAACTTTCTAACTCATAGATGCCAAAAAGTCACTAAACTAGTACTTAAGCTGTATAAGATTTCCTGTACATAGTGGTCTTGTC
Source organism: Ampelocalamus luodianensis (assembly GCA_036346255.1). Lineage (NCBI taxonomy): Eukaryota > Viridiplantae > Streptophyta > Magnoliopsida > Poales > Poaceae > Ampelocalamus > Ampelocalamus luodianensis. Next base: position 20,443,029 of record CM070638.1, on the reverse strand, counting down.
TCAAGAATACATTGACTGTTGGTGAAATTGCATACAGCTTGCACAATTCTCTTGAATGTTTACATGTTGTGTTTTCACTGAAATGTAGTTTTCAGTTTTCACCGTATGTTCAAATTACATAAAACACATTTAGAAGTCCAATTTTGTTCCCCAGATGCTGATACATTGATGTGTTAAGGTACCATAGGTGGCAAACTGGTAATTGAACCATTCAATTTGGTTCAGCTAAGGATCAGTGACTCAGTGTCATGGGTCAATGAGCATAGTACATAGACTTAACTGCTTGTAGTGCTTGTAGACCTTGAATTGGTTCAGCTAAGGATCAGTGTCATGGGTCAATGAGCATAGTACATAGACTTTCAGTCAGTAAGCTAAACATGATGCTGTAATGCCTTGTTGCTTGTAGACCTTGAATTGGCTCTTTGTCTTGTGGTTTGCCAAATAGGATGTGCATCTTGTAGGCCTTGAACCGACAGACACACAGTTTTCCATGTTAATAAGAAATGCTGGGCTAGCTTAGAGATGAAATCTTCGTTATTTAGGTACTTAATTTGTATCTCTAAAATGCTATATTGTTTATGTTTTGCCATGTTTTCCTTATTATATTTTATGTTGAAGCATTTTTACTAAAGTTTCATGTCAATAAAGTTTTGTGACTTATTTTTTGTTGTGTCCTAGTGTGGGTAGAAATTAGCGTTAGTTTTAATATGTTAGCCTATTATAATTTAGCCTGAGGCGTGGTCAAATCCTAGATCCGCCACTATTGATGAAATTGGTATTTGGTAATTGTCTAATTGATAATTTTTTATGAAGTAATGAAATGTACAATTTGTTAGTAGATTTGCAATAATGGAGAAACGATCTTTGTGTAACTACTTGTTTTGGACATCGACACGGTCCCCAAAACGTTATTTTGACCACTAATTTCTATTTTCATATATTTATAAAACCCGATAAAATTATAATATCATGAAAGTAATTTTCGAGACAAATCTACACATGATTTTCATATATCCAATCTAAATATTTAAAAAGATATCGATAGCCAAAATTTTATAAGTTTGACTACACGTATCCCAAAACGACATGTTTTTGTGATTGAAGGGTGTATTTCACAAGCAATTCAAGTAGTACTCCCCCAACCGATGAGAGCACAACTCAACCAAAGAGACCTCAACTAGAATTTAATCCTAATGAAATTATGGCCGATCCGCACATCGAATCCTAATAGAAGATTATGCCAATAAAATTAGAGATCAAATAAGGAGGGCATATTTGCTTTGCTTCTCTTTTATTCATGTATGAATTTGAATTGCACAAGACTATACTTGATATGCTTGTCTCAATTTAGCTTAGGCCTTTGAGCTCATCCTCCATTTTCATCCTAGTTTCGCCACTGCCGTTAAGACAGTACCGTGTAGTTCAGGCGGGTTCTTCTTTCTATCATCTGGGTAGGGTGTTACTGAGCTTTCTTTTTGTTGCAAATTTATTCAAAGCCCTTGCAGTGTAGGAGTTTTGTGGAGGTCTGGAGGATTCTTCCATTTTGTAACTGTGCCCACTGTCCAGTGGGGTATCTAATTAAACAGCACTCATAAGGTTCTTCTGCATCAATTTCTGAGGGATTTGTAGATAAGTGGTTTAGCTGCAAATGTCTAGTAAGATGCCACCCGTGACCACATGGGATTGGTATTGATCAGCTGCTCAATCATGTTGGTGGCAGTGTGGACAGATTTTGGCATGCGAAAGAAAGAGACTCTTGAAATTCTCAAGGTAGGGTAGTCGATCGAATTCTTTTTATTCATCCCCTGGTGGTAGGTTTTATTTGAACCGGATTTGAAACAATTGAACTCTAATTATATTGTGGTTATTCTCTAGAGCAGTATTTTACAGCCCATTATTTGTAGTGACCAACTGACCGTAGCATGACAGAAATCAAATCTAGGAACTGTGTAATCCAGAACATAGAAATCCTACCCTACACTTTATACCATAGTTATCGGATTTGCTATAAAACCCTGCGAATAGCAAACCGGATTCGTCGAACCCGAACCGGTTTATGGTACGGGGTTCGTGTTCGCAGTGGAAATTGGAAGAAAAGGTTGCAAACTTCGAACCCGAATCTCGTACCACGACTCGGACGAACCGCATTTCTGGTAACTATGCTTTATATCCCCAATTTCAGTGGTGGTATTGTGAAGTCTGAATATTGGTCTGGAAAATGTGAAAATAGAGTACAGTCTGGTTGGTTGCAACTTTTGTTTATAAGTAGCATGATTATCTGGCAGCTTGTTGTTGTTACCTTGTAACGCTCCAACAAAAAAAAAACTTGTTTGAAAACCAATCAATTGCCTGCTGAGAAGTGAATAATTTACTTGGTGTTACTTACATTCAAATTACCTGTGAACACTAATGGTCTGGTTATTGTGTTATCTTCTTTTTTCATAGGAAGATCTTGCTAGCTTGATTAACACAACTGGAATATTGCAGAGTTCCACTTAGAGCTATTATCCATGGGTAACAGGGGATTAATAAGCGTTACTCTTGTCTATTTTGTGTAGTTCAAATAAACTTTCAGTTTGCACTGCATATCAGGCTATCAGCTTTATGATACTTGGAATGGTACTTTAAAGCGAATTAACTGTTATATTATTCAGTAATATCAATCTATAAGTTTTATGCAGGAACTTGAATATACTAATGGGGATCTCTCTTCCAACAGTTTTGAGTGTGATTTTTGCCTTAGGTTTTGTCTTCTTGGGTGACTATTGACTATGAGTAATGGCTGCTTTATCTTGATTTGACTAAAATGGCCATGTGACTGCTGAAGCCATGTTTCTATGTCCAACATACGACCTTGTGGTTCACATTTGGGCAAAAATAACCACGAAGAATTGGGTATTTCAAGCATAGTTGCTGGATTAGCTATAAAACCCTGCAAATCGTGAACCGAATTCGTCGAACCCAAACAGATTTAGGGTACAGGATTCGTGTTCGTAGTGGAAATTGGAAGAAAAAGTGGCGAACTACAAACCCGTACCCCATACTACGACTCGGATGAACTGTGTTTCTGGTAACTATGATTTCAAATATCACAGTTCATACTAACAATTGTACAACAGAGCTATTCATGGAAATACTCCTAGATTTGCCTCAACAGGCACCAAAATGGGAATAGATGTTATGATGATGACAAAATTGTACATTCTTACTAGTGATAATTGTTTCCTAACCAATTTGTGTGTGATGTCTGTTGAGGAAATGAACGTTTCTTCCATGGTTAACATCTGGAACCATGATAATAGACATTTATTAGTTACATTTCTTTTCGTGTATAGTATCAAGTCTATGGGCACCGCACAATGGTATTTGTCTGTAGTGATCAAGGCCTGTTATACTTACAAAAAACTTGTCAATTTTTCTCCCTGATGACCTTGCACTCCTGATAACTTTTGGTTAGGTTGGAAGGATGAAGAAGGGACTACATCCACAGATGCAGTGGATTTCATATGTGACACAGAGTGGCAGGCTGATCAATATCATGATGACCAAGGTCAACCATGCTGGCAAAGTGTATCATATGAGGGCAAAGCGTCAAATGGCTCAAAGCCTAGGCCAGATTGCAAAGTTCAAACGCCGATACGAGCAGGAAGCCGAGGAAAACAAAGACAAGTAGGGTGTTGTCTGCAAGGAAATATAGATTCTCTGTAGACTCAAGCAGATTCGTTGGCTGCAAAGATTTTAGCTAAGGCACTTGGTTCATGGATCTTTTGGACGACATCCTCTAATATGCTTCCATCTCAATAACGTGGTTTATCCTTGGTGCTTGTTTCTTTTCTATCATTTACATGTTCGCTCGAGCGATCTATGTTGCTTTTATTCCGCTTTGAAGCCTCAAGAAAATCGACAACTGATTAATTTCCATTTTGATGTATTAGATTCAAGCTTCAGCTCATTTCCTGAATTCTGTTTGCTGCTATTGTGCGTGTGCTCATGCTCTTTATTCGACTTTTTCGTTGCAACCTATGAAACATTCGGTCCGCCTGACACGTCTCTGCCCGTTTCTTGATTACTTTTGAAGGCAGCAACCACCTCAATAGTTGAGGATGCCTCATGAATTTTTTAAAAAAATAATATTATTTTAAAAGATATTTACAAAAATATATAGTCGTTAAAAAAAATTACAAAATATATCCACGCCGCTTCAATGGCGGCAGAACCTATCGCCGATGACCACATGCGCTAGTGGAGCGTCAATCGAGGTACCTATCGTCAGTTCAACTAGTGATATGTTCCTGTCGCCAGTTCAACTAGCGACAGGTTCTTGTTGCCATTTGAACTGGCGACAGGTACTCAACGCTAGCCAGTTTTGATTTTTCATGTTCACTTAGTCAGTTTTTTATTTTTCATAAAATTTAAACGATATCAAATCTTTTAGACTCGCAATAACACTTTGTCATCGTAGTATGTTGTTGTACTACGGTTAATTTTTGGAGAATTAATTGAGAACGTTTGAGGTATGAACGATTCGTAAACGGGAAGATAAGTGATATTGCGATTCGCTTGGGAATTCATACACACTGATATTATAGAACTTACAGCAAAGTGTCATAACACTTAATTGAAATGATAATTCACAACATTGGTAATAATATATTACTACTATCTGTTTTTTCTCGTGGTCACAACCTCAACGTCTCCCATATGGACTGCCTCTAATCAAAGCACCGGATGAGGTCCTCGCGGCGCCGTCTGGAATGCCGATGTCTCCTTGGTCCTGAGTATTTTGCGTGGGGCATGTCTTGAAGGTGTGCCCAGACTCTTTGCAAATGGAGCACTTCTTCGTACGACGTCCGGCTTCTGCCTCGTCCATATCGTTCCTGATGCGTCGTACCTGTCGCCGGCCAACCTTTCCCTTGAGCCTACCAATGTCCGCGGCCCAGATTAGTTGCTCCCAAGTAGGATGGCCAGTGAAATGGCCAACAACGGCATAACCATACATCTCTCCACTCCATGTTTGCATCACTACCACCTTGGTGAAATAGTGAGAGAGGTACTGCCCGAGATGCTGCGCCACCGTCGAACAGGCGACCATGACATGGGAGCAGGGCCTATGCAAAAGAAGCGGCTTGTTACAAGTGCATACGCAACTATCGCGACGTAGTGTGCACTCATGGGTGATCCTCTCACGGTTAGTCCCACGACGTCCTTTATCCCTGCACATTATCTCGAAGCGAAGCTCTCTCGTGCCCATCTTGAATGTCCGGTGCATCTCTCCCTTCTTGCTCTTCTCCTCCATGTATGCGGTGATCATGGCCGAGTAGAGTACTCTGTCATTTGCCATGGCGAGCGACGCATTGCTGCATTTGTTAACAAAGTAGTTTATGGTACCGCAGAGAATTGCCTCCACAATACCAACCAAAAGGAGGCACCTAGCGCCGCGCATGACCCAGTTGTAGACCTCAGCTAGGTTGGTTGTCATGATACCATATCGAGCACCACCCCTGTCATGTAGCAGCGACCACTTCTCCTTAGGCTCGTGCTCAATCCAGTCCGAGAAGTATTTCACGTGTTCCCCTGTCTTCCTCGTGACACTAGAACCGTCTGTAGGTAGCTGTGGCAATGCTTGGGGGGCCTGGTCAGCGCTTGGGGCGGCCCTTCTCGCTGCCTCTCTTCTGTGGGTTTGGGTCCGGTCATCCAGAATCTTCTAGAGTGTTTCGAACTTCCGCTGCTAGTTCTGGTTGCACAACCGCTTGAATAGATTCATCAAGTCCTTGTTGCGGAACTACTTATAGAAGTTTGCACCCAAGTGCCTCATGCATCACCTGCTCTGTAGATCCGACCATGGGAGTGGTACGTTCTCTCCTCGTTGTAGCTGAGTTATTGCACGTAGCAGGCCTGCGTGCCGATCATGTATGAGGCATACGTTGGGACGGTCCTGCACAACAGAAATCCTGACATTCTTCAGGAACCACAGCCAGCTATCCGTGTTCTCCCTTTCAACGAAAGCGAATGCTACGGGAAGGACTTGATTGTTTCCGTCTGTCGCTATTGCAGTCAGTATCTGGTCCTTGTACCTCCCAGTCAAGAATGTGCCATCGATACACAAGATTGGACGACAGTACCAGAATGTATTGATGCATGGACCAAAGGCGAAGAATGCTCGCTGTAGTACCCTCTTATTAGGCCACTTCGGATGCGTGGCGTCTTGAATGTCGACATAAGTGCCGGGATTCCTGTCTTGTATGACTCGGAGTTGCCCAGGGAGGTTGTGGTAGGAATCCTCGAACGTGCCAAACCTTGATTCCAATACCTTTTGTTTTGCCCTCCAAGCCTTGGCATAGCTGATAGTGTACTGGAACCTTGCCTCAATGGCCCGAATGATGGATCGTGGCTCAAAATCTAGGTTATCCACGATCTCAAGGTACATGAGATTGGCGATGAATCCTGATGACAGGTTCCGGTGGGACTGCACTGACTCAGCGACGACGCATGTGTGAGGGACAACTATAGAGCACTTCCAGCAGGTGTCCCACTTGGGCTGAAATGCGTGCACACGCCAAGGGCATCCCTCTATGCCTCACTTCACGTCGTAGCATCTTGGGATAGACTTGACGACGGTGGATGTGCGCCGCACCGACAATACCCAAAATTTGACCGCATCCTATACAGCCTCCTTGCATTTGTACGTAGCTCCTAGTCTGACCTCGTTCTGGTCATACTCCCATGGTACATGGGAGGCTTCGTTGATGATGAGGTTCTCGAACTGGTATGTGTTCCACTCGGATGGAACCACCTGCTGGTCGGCATCATCGTCATCGGAACCTTCATCTTCGGACAATACCATGTAGTCCTGGTCTTCGAGATCTATCCTCTGCACTAGGTCTTCCAGCTCCTCCCCCTCGTCAGCAAGCCCACTAGGTTGTCTTATTGAAGGACATACTTCGGCATAGTCTTCATCGACGGCATCAGCAACCCCTTGCCCTTCGGCCATTGTGTGCGCAGCGCTGGAGTCATCGATTTCTTCCTCGGTGTCACCAACTCGCACTTGTTCAGACGCGGGTGCTGGAGTGGGTTTGGCATAAGCCTGGACCAGATGGACCAATTTTCATCCCCTCCCCGTCGCCATGCGTACATATGACCGCCACGAATTTGTTCCCTTTAGTTGCACTAACTCCCAATATGTGGGATGTCCTGCTCGGGGCAAGGCAACTCAATGTCAGATCGTACACATCACAATCAACTTGGAATGTTGTAACATCCCAAAGTGTTGTTACCAAAATAAAAATAAATAAAATTATTATTTTGCTGGATTTTCTAAATTTTTACAAGAGTTTGATTGCTTTATCTTAATTTTTGAGTTTTAAAAGTCAAAAGTAAAGTTTATTTGAAGTTCTTGAAGTTTTATCTGGCTTGATTTGAAAATTAAAAATTTAATTAATTTCTGGAATTTTCGGTTTTAAAAGCTTTTTCAAAATATTTTAAAGCCAAAATAATTTATTTGCAAAAACTATAGCCAACTTTAAGTTGGAACTATTTTATTTAAGTCCAAAATAACTCTAGAATTTTCTATGAATTTTTCTAGAATTTTTGATTTAATTTGCTATTTTCTAAAGCCCTTTCTAATTATCAGAATTTTATCAATTGGAAAAATCAATTTAAATCCCCAATTTGGCTTTGGGTTGAAACCTCCTTCGGCCCACCTCCTCTCGCACGCGCCCGGCCCACTCTCCCGCGCGTTAAAAACCCCAAACCCATTTCCACTGTTGGATCGAGATTCAACGATTAGATCTCCATGTAACACTCGAGTGACCCGAACGTCCCACTCGGTTTTGACCGTTGGATCTAAATCCTACGATCCTAGCGCACCCACGCCACACCATCTCCCTCGCACCGTCGGATCAAAAATCGACGGCCCACGTCTGTTCTTCCACCTAGCCTCCTCCTCCCTCTAGCTCCCGCACGCGGCCGCCATTAGCGCCCATAAGGAGCTCAATCCCCGCCGCGTTTTCCTCCCCTTCTTCATGCGCGGACGTGCGCACCGAATTTTGTGCATCACGCCGCCCCTTCTCCCACCCATTGCCCCCTCTCTCCGAGCCAGTTTCGCCGATTCGTCCACGCGCCTAAACGCCGCCGTGATCCCCGCCGCCACGATCTCCTCCTCTGGCCGCACCCCCGCCCTATAAAAGCACGCCCCGGGAGCCCTCTTACTCCCTCATCTCACCGCCACCACCCGCTCCTCCTCCATCGCCCTCTTTTGGCGAAATTCACCGGCGAAGAGCCTTGGCCGAAGCTCCTTCCGCCGCCGATTACACCGCCGTCACCACCGTCGCGTCCTCGCCGCCACTACCAACGGCTTCGCCACACCACCGCGCACTCGGTGCTCACCTCCGTTTCGCCCGAGCTACACCGGAACGCCGCGCCGTCACTTCACCGAACCACACCGCCGCTTCCTTCTCGTCACTGGCCGCCTTCGTCCTTCTCCGACCACCCGAGTGAGCGCCCCAGGTTTGCCACGCCTTGCTCTTTCTTCTGATACCCTCACCGGAGTCCAACTCACCGTCGTTCGCGGCCGCGCCGCCCCGCGCGCCCGCTTCGCGCCGACGTGGCCGCCATGTGGCGCCACGTGGTTGCCACTAGGGTGAAACGGATCGGATAGTTTCGACCGATCCGGACGAAACGGATTCGGATTGTCTCGGATCGGATTTTTCTGATAATTCTCGGATCGAAACGAATTGGATTTTTAACGGAAGCTAAACGAATACGGTAGCCATGCTATCCGTGGACACGGAAGCGAATACGGATTATCCTGATAAGACGAAGGCGGATATCCGATTTCACCAAAAGAGGATTTTGGCCCAACAGAGAAAATGAGATTTTAATTTATTTCTAAATTTTAAAATGCAACAAATCAAATAGCCTTTTAGAAAAATAGCAAATAGAGTTCAAAATTCTAGAAAAATCACAAAAATTCCTTGAATGATTTTGAACTTAATAAAATTAATTTCAACTTAAAATTGGTTTTTATTTTTGCACATAAATTATTTTTAATTTCTAAAAAAATAGTAAAAACCTTTTTAAATTCTAGAAAAATCAAGAAATTAATTATTTTTTCACTTTAAATCAAATAAAATCCTAAAACTCAATAAATTTTATTTTTACATTAAAAACTAGGAAATTAAATAATTAACTTTATTTTATTTTTTTCTTTTTAACCAAGAAAACTCTTTTAAATATCGTAAAATCTAATAAAATAATAACTTTATTAATTTTATTTTTGGTAATATACTTTGGGATGTTATAGTCATTTGTGTATAAACTAACTATCTAGCCTGATCGATGTTAGTGTGAATTAAGTTTTATGGATGTGATGAACTAAGTATGAATACGTGATGATTTGTAACTTTGTGAGTTATGACTTATGACTTTATGAGCTAAATATGGTAAACTAAGTGTTTTATTTGTGATGAACTAGTTAATACAACTTGCTAGTGCCAATGTTACGTGTAGTTCTTTGAAAATATGAACAATTCATGAATGTTTGCATCAAATAAACTAGTTATATATTTTGTTAATTTCGTATACAATTTAAGGGGTTTTCATGTTCAAAAATATCCGCGACCGTATTCGCTTTGATTCGTATTCGCTCCGTATTCGTATTCGATATTATTCAGATCAGATTCAGATTCAGGTATTCGTATTCGCTTCCAATCCAAAAATATGAAAACAAATATGGCAGAGCCATTATCCGTCCGTATTCGATCCGTTTTCACCCCTAGTTGCCACCTTGGCGCCAGCTCAGCGCCACATCGTGACCCCCGCTCCCGTGTCCGCCCATGTGGCACGCCTGCGTGGCACGGTCCACCCAGCCCAGAGCCAAAGGTCCCATGGACTTGGTCCATATAGACCGTGTCTATGACACGTGGACCCCACGACCAAATTTCTTTTCTTTTAATTCCTTTCAGCCGAAAAAGCTCTGATGACGCCATCATTGCGCAATAAAAGCCTTTTCCTTTAGCAAAATAATTCAAAAAATTCATGAAATTATGATTTTCATCATTTCATGTATTTTCAATCTTCCGAAGCTCATATCTTTTGCATCCGAACTCCGATTTGGGTGATTCAAGTTGCAAAATTTATATAAATTCAAGATCTAGCTAACTAAACCAAAATTATTTAATTTTGGGGTTCATTTGAATTGCTATTTGAATTTTATTTGAATTTGGCTTATTTTCACGATTAGATTTCGACGACTTCGGAGAGTCAGATTTCGACGCTGTTGGAAGAGCTCTATAAGAGGATTGATTTTGACTGTATGATCATCGTGACGTACACTTGGACTACCTGAAAAGAGTACTTGTGAGTACTAGGTGACCTGTTAAGAAAAACAACGTCACCTCAACACCAGACGTTCTGTTAAGGTGATCTATTAAGAAAAACGACATCATCAGGCAAGGCAGGTTATACCCTTGATCATATTGATCCCATTATTTCAAGTTATTTATATTCTATTTTCAAATTATTACTGCATGCTTATTTATATTCAGTATTATAAATCCTTGTTTTTAAATTCATAGTTATACCTAAATCCTTTGTATGGCCAATGTTGATATTGAATCAAATATATTGTCACCCTAGATAAGATCTGGTTGATACGATAGTATGGACTAGGATCATTTGAAAAATGTATTGCTTAGTCATACTTATAGACCAAACTTGTTTTGGGAAATTTCAGAAAAAATCAATTGTTGTTTAAATTGTACCCATGGCATTGGTGTGTCATCGGAGGTTTATAAATGACTTTAGAAAAAAGAAATGAAATGATGATTTAGACTTGGGCGAATTGGTTGTCTGGTGGGTGCAAGTTTATGCACGGGCTTAATCTGGTTAGGGTTAAGGCCCAGGGTTCTGTTGGATGTCGCCCAGGTCAGTTAAGGACCGGTCTTCGAGTGTATGATGCTAAGCCTTACCGTACCACCACATGTCCTCAGTATGGGGAGTAGGACCTGGATAATTAATTTGCAAAGTTCCATTGTGGTCTATCCAACTGTTTCGGTGGGTCGTCTTTCATGACTGTATTTCCCCACCTGGCACAAGAGGGGGCTTCCAGATGGTTGTAGCCATTGGCAGCGAAACCTTAGTGAGGATGGACTACGGTGGAATGGCGCTTTGTAAAAGCCTTATCACGTGCTCTAGACTGCTTACCTACGGTAGTGAGCGGTGGTATCGACGGATGCCGAACAAACTAGAGAAGTCGTGTCTTGTGGGTAAAACTGTACAACCTCTGCAGAGTGTAAAACTATTCGAATAGTCGTGTCCGTGGTTATGGACATGCTAGCAGAACTGCTCAAAGTTAGACTTTGGTTTTGTTTTCAAAAAGGATGTTGACAAATGACTTTGGATTTCTATCCAAAAAGGGAATTGGGGGAAGCTATGTGATAGGAGGGTATCCTTCACCATTCATGCGTGAATGTTATCCGACTATAAAATTGAGAATTTATAAAATGAATTTTAGTTATAAAATAACTGCTTTGGAACTTAGTATAAGTATTTAAAGAAAATGCCTCTTTATGCAAATCAACCACTAAGCCATCCTTTATTACATCCATATATGCATGTCATTTTGTTATTTGACGGGTGTAACTTGCGAGCACGGAAGTTGTGCTCATACTTGCTTTATGCAAACAAATTTCAGAGAAGAAAGACTTCGCTGCCAGTGTGGATCGTGACGACTAGGCCGCTACCCCAGTCGATTGCCTGTGGCAGATTGCTGGACCCTACTATTTCTTCGTCTTCCGCTATGTTCTTTATTGCTGGCTTGTAAGCCTTTTTTGTAATAAACTCTATTGATTATTAATAAAATTGTGATATGAATTTGTTACCATATTTGTTTACTGTGTGAACTAGCGACTGATCATGGAACTAGTTCAGTTATGCACAGAGGATCTGGGGTGTTAATCCCGGGTCTGACAAACGTGTGGAACAACCATCGCATCACAGCGCCGAACGTACGCTGCTCAGGTCTTGGTAGGGGCACCTCCGCTGAGTGGAAATAACTCAAATCAATTCCCTCGAGACCCTCCATAATAGTCACTCGTTTGTAGTAAATTTTGAAATTTACGACGTCAGACATATTTGACGCACTGCAGTGCAAAGAACATTTACACGATGAACTATATATCTAAAACTAAATAGGCCACAAAAAGGTATGTGAAACGGACTTCAGTACACAACAGCACATCAAAAACCATGTGATCCATTCTGTTAAGAAAATTACCCGAGAGGTGACCAACTGGATGAACAGCGCTTCGCTAGCTTTTATCCCCCTCTCTCTTGTGTCCTTCTCTTTTTTCTGAATAAAACTGAGTCCTGTGTGGAATTTCGAGGGTTCTAAGAGGGTTTTATAGGGGTCAGGGCTTGTCGCCAGTTGAACTGGTGATAGCTTCCAACAGTCCTCGCCGCCGCTCAATCGCGATAGGTTCCATCGCCGCTCAATCGGCGATAGGTTCTCGCACTTGACGGAGGCACGCCTCGGGCACACAGTGGCGGAGTTCGCAGACGCCACGGCATCGGCGTGGGGTGGTTCTCGGTGTTCCGCACGGCGCGGCGGCGTGCTCACCGTCAAGGCGTTCGACACCAGCTGCTGCCTCAAAGAGTTCGGCGGTTCACTCACCGGTGCATACGTCGTCTGCCTCTGATATAGATTTTTTTGAGGACGATAACGGTTTTAATGATTCGTACGTACGAACGAAGGCAACTGATATTACAATAAGAACACGACGTTTCATCGGACAGGGGGGTTACATGACACGCAGGACAACAAACCGAGGACGGTACACGCATGCCTTTAGGAAAATAGAAATACATGGGATATGTGGACGAATAGGGTAGAAATACTAAGTGGAACGGGGCCTTTTGCCGTTGTTGCCCAGCTCGGCGTTATACTCCTCGCCTTGCGCCTTAGCTCTCGCCGCGATGGCCCTCTTCCACTCCCTCTCGGCCTTTCGCCGCCTGGCATGCTCACGCCTCGCTCCTCGCGCCGCTCGTCTACCTACCTTGCTCTGCTCGCCGACTTTCAACTCTTTGATGCGCCTTTCACGGGTCTCAATGTCCTCCCTGGCCCAACTCTTCCGTGTCAGCAACCACCACATGTCGTAGGGGTAGATCTTGTCGTCGATCCACTGTAGGAAGTCGCATAGGGGTGGCGGAGACTGCAATGGGTAAAGATAGTTCGTTACGCTGTTATGGGAAGAAAAAGAGCATTGTACCCCGAGATAAGGTTTCATTACCGCCGCTGTCGGTGTAGTCCACAACAGTAGTTTGGGCAAAGCACCAATAGCGCCGCCAATGGTCCACTCATCGGTTGATTTGACGCACTTACAGCGCCTCGACACCAAAGATAGGGTGGCGCCACCCTATCGGGGCCCTTCCGAGGGCGCCGCGGCATTGGTGGGAGGCCGGCTCGACCTAATCATTGGGCGACTACGAGGCGCCTTCCTCACATCCACTAGTTCCGGAAAAGTTTGGTGTGTGAAAGGCTGCTGACTAGCGGCATGATGGCGAGTGACGGTCTCATGGGGAGACACCCAGTCCTTCAAAAAGTTTGCGGATTTTCTCTCATTCCTTCTCCTTGTCCATGTTTTCTACTTGGTGGTGCTGCTGTGGACTTGTTGGATGAGTTGCGCTGTATTTATAGCTAGAGCGGACGGAGTCGTAGCCGGGCCTCTCGTCGTGGTCATGTCCTCAAAAAAAGCTGGGTCGTCGAGTCACATCGTCCAGAAAAAGCTGGCTCATCGGGTCACATCGTCCTAAAAAGCTAGCTCGTCTAGTCATGTCCTCAGAAAAAGCTGGGTCGTCGGGTCACATCGTCCTCAGAAAAAGCTGGGTCGTCGGGTCACATCGTCCAGAAAAAGCTAGCTCGTCGGGTCACATCGTCCTAAAAAGCTAGCTCGTCTAGTCATGTCGTCGTAAAAAGCAAGATCGTCGGGTCCGTCGGGTCACATGGTCCTAAAAAGCTAGCTCGTCTGGTCAAGCTGTCCTAAATAGTTGGCTCGTCGAAAAAATGTGATATCAAACCTCGAGACTTCCATAATAATAGTTGGACACATAATAACATTTACATAGCTATCATTACAGAAATCTATATCTAATGGTGTCCCCTCTTCGGGCGCACCCCGCGTGTCGCCCTGGGCCTCGCGCGTCGCTGGTGCGAGTACGTCAGAGGGTCAGGCTGCCTGACCACCCGACCCGCGTGAGTAGTCTGCGGTGGTGTCGCCAGGGGCTGCTCCTGCGTCGGCTGGGTCGAACTCGGCGCACCGTGCAGCTGAGAAGCCTCCAAAGAGAACTACGTGTCACGCGGGTCCCTGAAGAAGTCCTCGAGGGGTGCCGACAGGTCTGGATCGTCTGGCGACAACACATCGTCCTCCCAAGCCGTTCCTGCGGAGAATTTCGTTACAAACATAACCATTACAAATATTCTCGTTACACAAGCAACCTGAACTTACCTGTTGGCCCGAGGATGTGCTCGGATGATGCGGCATACTCCTGGCCCACGTACGGGTGGAGCTGAGGACCTGTAACAGAAGATCGTTGTTACTAACTTCTGAGGTTCGAAATTAACAAGAGATGCAAGCGTGTCGTACTCACCTCCGACATGTCCCGCGGAGCTCCCCCACGGTGCCACGACGACGTGCCCACCATGTCAGCGGGAGGAGGCTGTGTCCTGCCACCTCGGCTGACCCCTCGTCCTCGCCCTGCTCGGTCCACAGGGTCGGTCGGCGTGCGACGAGTGCTGATGTGCACTCCGTGTACTGCTGTCTCTCTGATCTGGCTAGTCTCCACCGGTGTCATGTGCTGCACGGAGTCTACCAACTCGATAATCTCCCGGTGAAGATCCACCTGCACAAGTAATCAACAAGTTGTATACCAAAGTCTGTCAAATTAAATAAGAAATAATGATCGTTCAATACATACGCAGCGGTGGAAAGCGGAGTCCGGCTGGGTGGGGTACATGTCCGACGTCGTGGCCTCATGTCGAGGAGGGTCGACCATGACCCGGACGCACCGAAGCCTCGTCCGAGGAGCGTACCACTCCATGTACTGGCCGTATGTCTCGGGGTCGTCAAGATCGTTCCCACACGCTATGATGTCATTGAGCGCGCCATTCCAACCATCAACCCAAGGGGACATCCTGTCCGACCAGGACCACGTGCCACGAACTCCCTTCCTAGTGTACCTGTGGATGGCAAAAAAATTATTTGGTCGGGATGTAACACACATTATATGAAAGAGGTAAAGAGTGAACTTACGCATGTACGTGCGCTGGCACCCGCCTCCCCCCCAAGGGGCTGGGACCTCCTGTCGGAGACCGAACTGGAGCATGACCTGCTGCACCTGTTACTCCTCCACGAAGATGTCATGCACCAAGACGCTCCGTGTGTACCAGTACATGTAGTCTCGCGTACACAGCACCGACAGTCCTCCGGGGGCGCGCGCCATCACCCTGTCGTCAGTGTACGGTGTCCAGATGACGCGGTCCTCGGTCAACTGATCGAACATCGCCACGTACTCCGGGTAGGACCCCTGCGAGGTGATCGGCGTGAAGGTGACCTGTGTAATAGAACACTGCAAACTAAGCACACGAAATAGTGATTACAATATGAAAAAAATTGTTGAATATGAAACTAACCCATCGGCGGCACCACACAGTGCACATGGTCGGCCGGTCCAGGTTGTTGTTCGGGGCGTACAATCTCTCCTCGTACGCTCCCAAGTCCAGCTGTGGCCGTCCGATCTGGAAATGCTCCAAGGACCACAACTACAGCAGAAGCGGGCATCCCAAGAGGATGGAGCTGTCATGCGCACGCTGGCACGCATAGCAGAGTGCGCATACGTCGCGCGCAAAGACGCGCGCACCCCACACGCATCGCGGGATCTCGTCGATCGGCGAGTCCGCCACCTCACGCGCGTACCGGATGTAGTGCTTGTCGACGCTGTCGCCGTGGGAGCCGAGGAACATGACCCACCCGAACAACCACAGCAGGTAGGCCTCGAGGTGCCTCCTAACAGTGACATCCCCTGGGTCCTGCGCCATACGCTCGGACTGCAAGAAGACACGTACATGTCAGCAAGGTTCACATACGAATTGTTGCGAGAGAACAATAGTTACGAAGACTTACGTAGAACTGGCAGATCCACTTCAGTGTCGCCCCATGCGGGCTGCTGAACTCCACGTACCCGCTGCCCGGCGGTAGCACATCCTGAAACCTGGCTAGGAATGTTGTGCGCCACGTGGCCGGGATGTCGTGCGCTGCCATCGGAGCGCCTGCGCAGGGCAACCCAGTGAGGTAGCTCACGTCCTGTAGCGTCGGCGCCATCTCCCCACACGGGAGGTGGAACGTGTGGGTCTCTGGCCTCCAGCGGTCAACCAACGCCGTAAGTAGGGCCCGGTCGTATGGAAAATGCCTGGACGTACGACCAGAACCGTGGTCCTGGTCGTCCTCCCACGTCGCATCCACCATCCTCGCTAGTGGAAGGAGGCCTGCCGCTGTCAACCTGCGTCGAAACGATTAAGAACAAACATGAGTTCACGCAAAATAATCGGGCCACACGAGTGCATGCGGTCGAACTACACGCCTCGGAATCCACCGCGTGCGCCTCCATGCCCGATGGGTGTGCGAGTTTAAACGCGCCAAGCTCTATCGGCGCTCGCCTACGGAAGCACGCAGATCGAGGCGACTACGGTGACGCGCGTTAATCACCGAGTCAAGCAACTCGTACTGGCTCGCGTCTGCCATACCTGAAAATGCAGCAATAAACAAAGTTCATATTTTTTTCATGCATCTTTACATAGCCTATGTAGCAACTACGAATTTTCTTTACAAATTTAATACATGTCATGCTATTTTTCTAGTTTAAATGGTATTTTCGACACTAACAATATATTTACCGCTCACTAACATAATAATAAGCGCGCACAAATGGAAAGGTAAATAATTACTCCACTTACATATGCAAGATTCCTAACATGTGCACGACGAACTACATAATTTCATTATTTCTGCAAATATTCTCATTGCTCTTTCGACCTACTCAGCTACTCCGGATTTTTTATACAATTTCGAAATGTGTCATGCAATTCTTCTAGTTTAAAAGAGAACTCATGCATTAATTTGTACTACACAATTTGACTACATAACTCAATTCTACAATTTGGCTACACAACTCAAAATCTGTACTACATAATTTGACTACATTTATCTAATCTATAATTTGACTACAATTTGGCTACATAACTCAAAATATGTACTACATAATTTGACTACATGTGTCTAATCTACTTAATTCTATGTCGCTACTTTTGTTTACTAACCTACAAGGTTTTGACATAACGTACACAGTTTGAAAAAATTACCTGCAAGATGATCGATCAAAACTGATGCTCTGTCAATCTCTCTTTGACATAACGTACACAGTTTTGATACAAGGTATATATTTTTGTAATTTTTTAACGACTATATATTTTTGTAAATATCTTTTAAAATAATATTATTTTAAAAAAAAATCGATGCCTCATGAAATCCAAATTAGCGGCCATGCCAAAAGAAATTTGTCTGTTGTTACTTCTAAATTGACAGGCATCATGTTTAACGGTGTTAAGTACATGAGGAATGAAACATCAATGAGTAGAACGAGTAGAATATTGTACAGGGTGTTTGGTTTGAAGGACTGAACGGTGAGTGGACCATCCGATGCTAACTCCAAATATAATCCACTTATTTTGTTTAAATAAAAGAATGAATTGGTTTATCATCACTTTATCCCCATAAGCTTATGTCTAGTACATAAGAAGTGATAGTGTCATTCTATGAAATTCATGGAATGATCTCATGATCGACCAATCCATCATAGGCTGTAGTGATCACTCAAATGGGACACCTAGTATACTATGATTATCATGCGTGACGGATGCCTCTCGTAACCCGAAGTGGCGAATATCAGCAACTCTACCACATCCGTCTCGCCTTACCCCAACAACCATCTCCCCTCCATGCCTTCTGTTCACCCTCAACAATCACGGATTTCACTCCGAGATTTTGCACCTTCAAACCAAGAAAGCATTATTCAACTCAGAATTCAAAATTTTCAACTAGGAAAATTCACCACTTCCCACTCGAATTCCAAACGTTTCAACTCCTCCTCGGCGCCTCCGCACGAGACCGCCCTCCTCCTCCCTCCTGCGCCGCAACACCACCACACTTTCTCCCTCCGCTCCACCCATGACCGGCCGCGTCCTTCGCCGCGCACAGCCCTCGGCCTCGCCGCAGCGGCAGCGGGGTCCCTGCACGCTGTGGCCACATGGAAGCCGCTCGAGCCCCTCTCGCCCTTCACCCCATCCGTGAGGCGCGTCCTCTTCAAGTCCGCTCAGGGACTCCAGGCCGCCCTGCTCCGCGCCCAACCCCTCTCCGGCGCGCACCTCCGCGACATCCGCACGCCCGCCGAGCAAGACCTCGCTCGCGCCGACACGGAGGGGGGCCAGGGCGACCCCGCCACGGCCATCGACCTCTGCCTCCTCCTCGCGCTCCTCGTCGTGTGCTACAGGCGCGCCGATGAGGCCCTGCAGCTCTACGCTAAGGCTGCCCATGACAAACCGTTCGACCGCCGGCCTCGTGTCCTCTCTTAATGTGTCTGCTTCCTCACCGAGCACCTGAACGAGGCAGCGCAGTGGAAGGCCGCCTACCGCCGCCTCGTCCCAGAGATCATCAACTCCGACTTCCCAGGGTGCTAATCCTACGAGATCACGGACTCTTTTCGGGGTAATTTCACCTAAGTGTGGTCTCTTTTCGATATGGAAGTGGTGGATCATCAATGATTTCGTACAAGTATATTCTCATTTTATATGAATTTGGCCCTCTGGGATTGGTTTTGATGGATTGTGACAACAGATAATCGTTCGTTATTAGGTCTAATTTGGTGTTCTATAGTGAAGAGACTGCTTTTTGGTTGAGCAATTTGGTGCCCAACGTTGTTGTTGATGTTTGCTTGTAGATGAGCCTCAGAGAAGTCAGTGTATTGGAAGCAATTGCTAAGATGTTCTACGCACTGTTGTTATTAGGCTTTAGGGATCGAGACATGATGAATCGTAGGACCCCGAAATTGAATCTGTTTCAAGTTAAGAACTTAGACCCGAGGCATAACTTTTAACAAAAAACAAGCTCGATTTCAAGCCTCCCAATATGTGTCTCGTGTTGGCTCCCAAGATCAAGGCTAACACGCACATATCCTCAAACAACATGGTACACAGACGTACACAAGTCTTACATATATTATAAGATGCTCAAGGTAAGACTTAGGTACATAATACACAAAAGTGGCCTACCGGCCAAATTTGAAACATTCTTTTAAGTAGCAGCGGAAGAAACATAAGTAGCATAACAAAAGATCCAGCCAAGTGTGCCCAACCCTGTAGGCAACTGAGTAGAGGTAGAAATAGCATTATTTGTTAGTGTCGTCATAGTCGACGCTAACGAATGGATCATTAGTGCAATCTTCCTCATCTGAAACAAGTGGTCAAAGCACCTGAGTACAAAAGGTACTCGCAAGACTTACACAAACTAATAAAAGAAAGTGTATGGAGGTGCTATACAAAGGATATGAGATTATACATGATAAGGTTGTCCAAAGTATGGTTATATTAGCATAAATTTGCATAAAGCAACATGTTTGTTCCTACACATTCTAGTTTTACTAAGGCCATTTCGTAAACCAAATTTTTGGACCAAAAGAATACAAGTATCAATAATTTCAATGTAGATCAATTCATAACCAAGTGGATGCCCACTTGATAAACTAACACGCATGAACAACGATTCATGCCGATACCAAGTTATAACCATGTCAATTTTAATAGCAAAATTCTAACAAATGCTGTCTCGAACCCAAGTGGTTGTCCGTAACCGTGGACACGGCTATTCGAATAGTTTTAACCCTGCAGGGGTGTACATCTTTACCCACACGACTTGACCAGCCCGTAAGCCTCCGGATAATAGCACACTTCCTTTGGTATGCTAGCTGGGGACATCAAGACTCGGTATTTTTCTACAAGTTGACATTATTGATTTGGATCACCCATGCGAGACCTGATCACGCTTAGTACAAGTTTCTGATAGAACCTGCTAACCGGGGCACGCATGTTGTACCGGAATGCCGACCCAATCGACAGAAATTAAAGCTATGCTCACTGCACATAATAGATTGCAGACGAGCCCTTAAGAACAACATGATCATACACATGCGTCCTTACCCTTAAGAATATATGATATAGATATGAGATCAAACACATATATCCTTACCCACCTGTTTTCCAATTCAATAACATCATCCCCTTACTTAACCAAGCGGTGCCCATACAGCGCGTGTGGAAGTACGAGTGATACTTGGATTAACGAAGGCACAAAGTTCGGTCCTTAATGATCCGGACAAGACTACCACAGACCCGATTCTCGTGCACAGAGGCACCCACACTAGCAACCACTTGTCTAGATCCGAACATGTTCAAATAACAAAAATTTTGACTCCAAAACCAGATACGAAGATCTAGACCAAAATATATAGATAAATGATTCAGTGTTTCCCATGATTGACGAGATAAGATCACCAACCGAACTAACGTTCTGATATTATATCATTTTAGGTAAACATTTTAGTTCATTTGGTGTTCATAAGAATTTTCTATGAATTTTTCAATGTTAATGTCATTCAAATACAATTAATTGAAATATTAATATTTCTTGTAATAGGAACCTGTTCAAAACCTATTCCAATTAAAAGTACAGTAAAAATGAAAACTAACACAATTGATTTCACTTAAATCGAGTTAAAATGAATTACTTATGAATTTTAGAAGCTTAACCCATTTTTCAGTTCAAAAGTATTGTATTTCGGAAATTCTAAACGCACGGAATACTTTTCTTACTCAGCCGAGGCTAGCCACGGTCATTTACAAGTGGGACCCCAATAAAAGGTTGACACAGTCAACCTTGATTCAGCCCCAGCCGAAAACGACGCCGAACACATATTTTTCGAATACGTTTTCTGATCACCGAATGTGTATTCTCTCACGACAGATATTAGAACTACGCTTTTCCTTAACTGGAAACGTACCTCACAGTTCTACTCAACCACTTAACTAGTCACGTGGCCCACCAGTCAGCGACACAAAACGGTAATTAACTTAAGCTAAACGATAATGTTGAAACCGAAAACAGAGCTTTCGCTGCCACTGGCTTCACCAACGACTCGCCGCGCCGTGGCCCATGGCCGCAGCAATTAAGAGCTAAAATGGATTCGAAATAGCGATATGACCTTCTGGTAGCCGGAACATGGCCAGAAAACCACTGTAGCGGCGATGTGACATGAAGGCGCGGTGGCGCTACTACGGTAGAACTGGACAAAGCTACCCGACCATGTTATAAACAATTAAATGGATGCGTAGACATCACTGAGGCTCAAGGAAGCTACTAGACACTTGAAACTGGCTGGAGAGATACAAGAGAACTCTAGCGACAGATAACCGGCGACGGTAATGGAGGTTCAACGGGGACAAGATGATCTGAGCAAAAAGAACACAAATGGATGATCGAGATTGCTTAAGGAAGCTCAAGAGATGTTATAGCCGAAAGGAATTGACCAAAACTCACCAGACTGGAGTTGGAAAAGATGAACTCAACTTCGGCCGAAACTGGAAGGAAAACCAAATTCCTGATGATCCTGTGGGTCAAAGTTCAAATTGAGTGAGGGGTTTTACTCCTGATAGCCTAGACTAAGATATGACGCGCAAAAGAATAGAAGGAACTCAATGAATGACCAGACAACGTGGTGGTGATGTTTAGGCGCGCTCTAGACAAGCCGAAGACAAGATTGTGGTTTCAGATCTACGATCAATGACACAGCCTCAAACTAGGAGGATATACATGGCATAATAGGAGTAGAAGAATGACAAAATATGAGAGGATAAGCCTTCTTGAAGAGGGAGAACAACGGAGTATTCTTCCTCGGCTGAGAGAAAGAAAGCGGTGCGTTGAGGAGTTTCAACGATGGAACAGACTCGTCGCCTATGCGTGGCATCACTAGGATGATTAACGACCTCGGTGGCAAAATTACGTGGCCTTGCATGCACTGAAACGGCCGGTGCGCTCGCCACCTCTGGGCCACGCGAGAGCAGCGTTGTGAAACGACGTGGAGATGACAAAAATGATAGGTGGGCCTAAGGCGTTAGCGGCAGCGCGGTTGGCTCAAGCGTGAGTGAGCGGGCTTGGTCCAGTCAAGTCCTTGAGTTGGTTCGGTCGCTACAGTACTAATGTGGTTCGGGTTCGGTTGGTTTGGTTGACCGATCCAAATTCAAAGACTTATAATTTGACTAGAGGCTTAAACATAGAATCAAAATTTATAAATTCTAAAATTTTCATAGAGAAGACTAGGATACTATAGAACTGTAACAGCTCAATTTTCAAATTTTAGTAAAAATTAAAATTTAATTATTTTTGTGGAATTTTCTGGAGTTTTTAAAAGCTTTTTATAAATATTTTAAGGTCAAAACAAATTTATTTGCAAAATTAAAAGCCAACATATAGTTGGAAATAATTTTATTAAGTCCCAGATAACTCTACAAATTTTTGTGAATTTTTCTAGTATTTTTGGGATTTATTTACTATTTTCTAAAGCTTAAATGAATTAACAGTATTAATCTAATTGGAAAAGGAATTTAGAAACAAAAATCGTGTTTGGGCCGAAATCCAAAAACCCAGCCCAAACCTCCCTCGCGCACGTGGCTCGCACGGCCCGCTCCCACGCGCACTCTCTCTCCCTCACTTACACGCGGGCCCCACATGTTAGCCTCCCTCACCCTGACCCCACCTGCCAGCCTCTCACGCACGCGTTAAAACCACCTCAAAGCTCATCAACCGTTGGATCAAGATCCAATGGCCAGCGTTCGCGTAACCTTCGGAGGCCCGAAAGTCCCAATCGTTGTGAGCCGTGCGATCTTAATATAACGGCCATATCTCACCCTTCTCTTCCACGTCACCGTTTTTAATCATGACCGTTGGATCTGAATCCAATGGCTCGTACCCTATCGTCCACCTAGTCGTCTTCTCCGCGCGAGATTCTCGCGCTGCCGCGCACACGCGAGCTTCTCAACAGCCGCCTCTAACCTCCCCGCACCCCCCGCGTCGTGCGCACGAGACCGCACCGGTTTCCGCCACACCCCCACTCCGTTTTCCCCTTTTTCTCCGCCCGCACGCCATGTTCTCGCAAACCGCCGCCGCTGACCTCGCGCACACGATCTCCTTCTAACGGCCTCCCCATGGCCTATAAAAGGGAGCACGGTGAGCCCCCGGCTTCCCTCATCCCAACCGCGCCACTCACCTCTCCTCTCGCCGTTCCTAGTCGCCGGAATCGTCTGTTAAAGCTCCTCCGCCGCGATCGCTTTCTTCCCCAATTCCGGTGCCTCCGATGACGCTCCGTTCTCGCCGCCGCCACCAACGGCTTCGCCACACCACCGCCGACCCAGTGCTCGCCTCCACTTCGCCCGAGCGCCACCGGAGCACCTACTTCGTCATCACCCGTACCTCGCCGCCGCCTTCTCCTTGCCGCTGGCCGCCTCCGTCATCTACTCATCGTACGGGTGAGCACATCAGCATCGTCGAACCTCCCTCTTTCTTCTCGTACCCATCGCACCCCTCGCCGTGACGTAGAATGCCTACGACCATAGGGCCGAGGGCCTCGCCGTCGTTGCCAATGTGGCAATGCCACGGCGGAGCCATCTCGGCGCCACGCGTGCGACTTTGCTGAGTTAGCGCCGACGTGGCGCCGTGTCAGCGCAAAACCCCCGAGCCAAAAGCCAGTGGATTCAATCCACGTGGACCGTGTCTATGACACGTGGGTCCCACACGTCAAAAATGAATTTTATTTCTTTTAAATTCCGAAATCCGGTAGCTGATGTCATCCTTGCGCAATAAGTCGATTTTACTCTAGAAAAATAAATCAGGAAATCTAATAAATTCATAATTTAAGTTTTTAAATAGGTTTAAACTTCAAAAATTCATAACTTTTGCATCTGAACTCCAAATTGGGTGATTCAAGTTGCAAAATTTGTATAAAATAATAATCTAGCTAACTAGACCAAAATATTTCAATTTGGAGTTAATTTGAGCTGAGTTTTTTGAATTTATTTGAATTTGAATTTGTTGTATTTTCGCGTATAGACTTTGATGACAGGAAGAATTTGACCATCCCGAGGACCTAGATTTTCAGGACGTCAACTAAGGCAAGTTACACCATTGATCATATTGATCCCAGTAATTTAAATTTATTTTTAGTTTTTAAATTATTTAATGCATGCATATGTTTATACAATTATTTCAATGCCCTGTTTTATATATAGTTACTCCAATAATTCATTTGTATAGCCAATTTGGATATTGTACATCAATGCCTTGACACCATAGACAAATTGCTATTAAAACTAGTCATATGCTTAGCCATGCTTAGATCACACATATGAATTTGGGGTGGTTTAGCCAAATCTTTCACAAATTTACTTCAAATTTGACATGATGGTATTGTTTTAGCACATGAGTTTATAAAAAAGGGTTTTACTCTAAATAAAATCAAAAATGGGTTTGGACTCGGGCGAATTGGTTGGAATGGTGGGTGCAAGTTTATGCACGGGGTTAATCTGGTTAAGATTAAGGCCCGGGTTTGTCGGATAGTCGCCCAAGTCAATTGAGAACCGGTCTTTGAGCCGCTTTTTGCTATGCCTTAACGTACCACCACACGTCCTATATGGGCAGGGTTTGGCTAATTAATTTGTAATGTCTTAGTGTATTTGTGCCATGTTGAAAGTGTGGGTGTCGGTTAGACTTTTATTCCCACTTGGCGCAAGAGGGGTTTCCGGAGGACGGTTAGTCCAAAGGAGTGAAACCTTAGCGGGCATAAGGGCACTAGGACAGAACATTGTAAAGGCCTCATGATAACTGCTCAGTCACACGCCTACAAAAGCGTGGATTGGCCGACATAATGAGTATGTTATCTCGTGTGGGTAAAGCTGTACAGACTCTGTAGAGTAGAAAACTATTCGAATAGCCGCGTCCGCGGTCATGGACATGCTATCAAGGCCACTTAAAGTTAGAATTGTTTTTGGTTTTAAAACTGTTTTATCAGATGTCTGAGGATGGTTAATCCTTGTGTAAAATTGGGCGAAGCCAAGTGTTAGGAGGGTATCCTTCATTTACTCATTGGAGGTTATCCATACTACAACATTGACATTCTAAAATCTGATTTTAGTTATATTATGAAAATGGCCTTGGAAATTACTATGGATATTTCAACTGAAAATGTTGTTTGTGCAAAATAACCCTTGCCTTATTCACTTGTTTACCTTATGCATGCATTTTCTTTCCATATTGGGTGTAGCTTGCGAGCACGGAAGTTGTACTCACTCTTGCTGAATAACTCTTATTCAGGAGAAGACTTTTTCCCCGACGGTGAGGACCAGGACGAGTAGGCCTTCGACCCAGACGATTGCTTGTGGCGCATCGTGTGTCTCTCTATTATTATTATTCTTCCGCAGTGTTATTGTTACTTGTTATTTGATATTTTCTTTCAGACTCGGATGTATTAAATATTGGTTTACTTAATGTTGTTTACGTTTTCGCGATATGATTGTGATATCCATTTTGTGAGACTGTGTACACTGGAAATCCTGGACCGGTGTATGAACATAGAGAATTCGGGATCCTTCGCTCCTGGGTTCGACAAGAACCCATATAAATTTTATAAACTCACTGTTCCTGACTTATTTGCTTTATTTAAAATTCTTTTAAGCTACTATTTATAAATTGAACATAGATTTCTATCCATGTCAAGATGAGTTCTAAAAATTTGACAAAAATCATATTAATTCATGAAAATTACTCTAGTATTTGAATAAATTATAAACCAGAGGTATTCCTAAACATTATTTTCAGTTTCCCTTTAGAGTTGGATTTCAACTTGTAGTTTTTCTTTTGGATTTTAATTTTTCCGACGCAACAATTTATGCTTATGCTCCAAAATGACAAGAATGCTCATGAAATGCTTATAATTACCATATATTCAAAATGGGGATGTGACAAACCTCCCCCTTACGAGAATCTCATCCCGAGATTCCGATAGTTCGGAATTTGGAACTAGATGTTTCTAAACAACTATTTTTTAAAAGAAAAACAACATCCGTTGTCTGGATTTCCTTCAAAGATAACAAAGAAAGATCCTAGTAATGTAACATGATGTTGCTATTACATTTTTCTTTTCATTGCTTTGTTTAACCTTTCCTTTCTTGATTTGTAGGCACTACAGATAAAAGGAAAAGATACGGATACTCTATCCGCATTTGATCTTTACGCTCCCAGGTTGCTTCTTCCTCGGTGTGGTTACTCCACTGAATCTTCAGGAACTTAACGGTGCGGTTTCTTGTCTTGCGTTCCATTTCACCCAAAATGTCCACCGGTTGCTCTTGATAATAAAGATCAGGTTGTAGATCAAGGTCTTCATACTTGGTTGCTTCGGTAGGAACACGAAGACATTTCTTCAGTTGCGAGACATGAAAGGTATCATGTACCGCGGAAAGAGATATGGGCAACTCCAATTGATACGCCACAGCTCCTCGTTTTGCAAGGATTCAGAAAGGTCCGATATAACGATGTGCTAACTTTCTTTCACCTGAAAACGGTGTGTGCCCCTCATAGGTGTGATCTTAAGGTAAACATGATCGTCTACCTCAAAGCTCAATTCACGACGATGACAGTCAGCGTAGCTCTTCTAACGAGACTGCGCAGCCCGCAATCGATCTCGGATTAATCGAACCTGCTCTTCTGCGTTTTTCACCAAGTCCGGACCATAGAATGGCCTTTCCCCAGATTCGGACCAGTTTAGCAGTGTCCTGCAAGGTCTCCCATACAATGCCTCAAAAGGTGACATTTGTATGCTTGATTGGAAACTATTATTGTAGGAGAACTCCGCATAAGGCAAGCACTTTTCCCAATTCTTGTTATAGGATAACACACAAGCTCGGAGAAGATCTTCCAGAATTTGATTCACTCTTTCAGTTTGACCCCAAGTTTGAGGATGGTAAGCAGTACTGAAAGATAGATTGGTACCCAAGGCTTGTTGTAGACATTTCCAGAAGTAAGAAGTGAATTGTGGACCTCGGTCTGAAACAATAACCTTCGGTACCCCGTGGAGACAAACAATTCTAGAAATGTACAACTCTTCTAACTTGTTTCCCGCAAAGGTAGTTTTGATAGGAATGAAATGAGCGACCTTTGTCAACCGATCCACAATCAGCCAAATGGCATTAGATCCATTCTGAGTCTTGGGAAGACCGGTGATGAAGTCCATACCAACTTCTTCCCATTTTCACTGAGGAATAGGCAATGGTTGGAGTGTACCTCCCGGCTTCAAGTGCTCAGCTTTCACCCGTTGGCATATATCACACCCAACAACAAATCGGGCAATCTCACGTTTCATCCGAGTCCACCATAACCTTTGCTTCAAGTCTTGATACATCTTGGTACCTCCCGAATGAATGGAGAAAGGTGAATTATGTGCTTCAAGAAGGATTAACCTCCTTAGCTTTACATCTTTCGGCACAACTAATCGTTTTCCAAACCATAAGACACCATAGTTGTCTTTGGAGAAACACGTGGCTTTGCTGGTCTTCATATTCTTCTTGATTTTCTTCACACCCATGTCACTTTTCTGGGCCATCTTGATCTGATCCTCCAATGTGGATTTCACCTCTAAGGCGGCAAGGTGTCCTTCGTCAACCATTTCAAGGTTTAGCCGCTGAATTTCAGCACATAACCCATTCGAAGGGATCGTTACCGACAAACAATGGCATTAAGATTTTCTGCTCAACGCGTCGGCAACTACATTGGCTTTCCCTGGATGATAATGGACTCCCATAACATAGTCTTTGATCAATTCAAGCCATCTTCTTTGCCTTAAGTTCAGATCGGACAGAGTGAAGATATATTTGAGACTCTTATGATCAGTGTAGATCTCGCAACGATTACCGATAAGGTAATGTCGCCAAATCTTCAGGGCATGGACTATAGCTGCTAGCTCCAAGTCATGAGTAGGATAGTTCACCTCATGAGGTCTCAACTGTCTTGACGCATATGCCACAACTCGGCCCTCTTGCATGAGAACACAGCCAAGTCCATGGCGAGAGGCATCACAGTATAAATCGAAACTCTTGTGAATATCCGGCAGAGTAAGAATAGGAGCTTTGGTCAAAAGATCTCTTAAAATATGAAAACTTTCTTCACACTCGACTGACCACTCGAACTTCTTCTCCTTCTTTAACAGTTGAGTCATCGGCCTAGCAATTCTGGAGAAATTTTCAATGAACCAACGGTAGTAACCCGCAAGTCCAAGAAAACTCCTAACTTGGGTGACGCTCTTAGCTTGACCCCAGTTCAGCACATCTTGAACCTTGTTTGGATCAACAGCAACACCACCCACAGATAGGACATGACCCAAAAAGCTAACTTCTTTAAGCCAAAACTCACACTTGCTGAATTTTGCATAAAGTTGATGCTTGCGTAATTTTTCCAACACAAGCCTCAAGTGCTTTTCATGCTCTTCGTTGGAATTGAAATAAATGAGGATGTTGTCAATAAACACGACGGCAAATTTGTCCATATATTCCATGAAAACCGAGTTCATGAGATTCATGAAATATGACGGTGCATTAGTTAGGCCAAAAGATAAGACAATGTACTCGTACAGACCATAACGTGTAGAGAAAGCTGTCTTCGGAATGTCCTCGGTTCTGACCTTAATCTGATGATAACCCAGTCGCAAATCAATCTTAGAGAAAACTTGGGCTCCAGTCAGTTGGTCAAACAAATCATCAATTCGGGGAAGTGGATACTTGTTTTTGATTGTGACTTCATTCAACGGACGGTAGTCCACACACATCCGTAAAGTCTTGTCTTTCTTCTTCACAAAGATTGTCGGGCATCTCCAAGGTAAGGAGCTTGGTCGAATGAATCCCTTGTTTAACAACTCCCTGAGTTGTTTCTTCAACTCAACCAGTTCATTTGGAGGCA
The DNA here is from genome assembly GCA_036346255.1 of Ampelocalamus luodianensis. NCBI lineage: Eukaryota > Viridiplantae > Streptophyta > Magnoliopsida > Poales > Poaceae > Ampelocalamus > Ampelocalamus luodianensis. The sequence continues at coordinate 20,413,876 of CM070638.1, read as the reverse complement.
TCCGATACGCCGTTTGGATATAGGGGTAGTACCGGGTGCCAACTCGATCACGAACTACACTTCGCGATCTGGAGGCATGCCTGGGAGTTCCTCAGGAAAGACATCCAGATACTCACTAACCACTGGTACCATCTCCAATTCGGGGGTGGTACCGATCTTCAAGGCGTAAAGATGAGAACCAGCAGTTTTTGACTCAAAAACGACGTGATCGCCATTTTTGCTTAAAATAGAAATTGATCGCTGTGCACAATTTATTTGCCCCTAGTAGGTAGATAGCTAGTCCATTCCTAAGATAACATCTATCCCTTCTGAATCTATTACTATTAAGTTTGCCAAGAATTCTACCCCCTTAATTTCCACTTTTATGTCCCGGCAAATTTGATCAGTTTGAAAAACCGATCCCAGTGACCGAATAATATAAGGTAGCTAAAGTATATGCATATCTAATTGATGAAGAACAGCAAAATGCCTCTTGACAAAAGAATGAGATGCTCCAGAATCAAATAAAACAGTACCTGGACTGCAATTAATAAGAAGCATACCCAGAACGACATCTGGTTCATCAGCTGCCTCCTCAGCGGTGACGTGGTTCACTCGTCCACGTGCTTGAGCTGGGGTAGAGTTGGCCGCTGGTCTCTGAGATGGTGCTGGATGCACAGGTGCTGGTGAAGGTTGGACAGGAGGCAAACCCGTGCTTTCGCATAACACTGACTTGCAAAATGCCCGGGACGTCTACAGTGATAACAAACCACACCTGGTCTAACAGTGCTGACATTAGGTGGCTGATTTACACCCCCTCTTGGCTGCCAAGTAGATGGTGTAGGGCGTGGTACAACCACTGGTGGCGTAAGACGTGGTGCAACCACTGATGGTCTAGATGGATTTGGTGCTGGTATACGAGGTGGGTTGGACTGCCAAGTGCACGGTCTCAGGGAACCGCCACCTGTTGCAATTTGAAAAGCCCTCCTTCACTTGCGTGATTCTTCCAAAGCATTGCCCTTTCCTTCAACTACAATAGCCTTATTGACAAGATGCTGAAAATTGCGAACTTCATGAGCTGCAAGTGCTAGTTGCATCTCTTCGGTCAGACCATTCATGAATCGGCTTCGACGACGAAGGTCAGTAGCAACATCATCAGGAGCATACCGAGACAAGAAATTGAATTCATGAAGATACTCGGTCACACTCTTGCGCCCCTACTTAAGATCAAGAAACAATTGATGCTTGATCATCATGACTCCTTCTGGAATATGTGCTTCACGGAAGGCTTCCTTGAACTCGTCCCAAGTCGGGGCGTGTCCTGCTGGCTGGACAGCGAAGAAATTGTCCCACCAAGCACTAGCCGCTCCATCTAGCTGATAACTGGCGAAAAGGACTTTCTCTGCCTCCGAGCATTGAGCAATAAGCATCTTCTTTTCAATAGCTCTGAGCCAATCTTCGGCATCCATTGGATCCTCAGAGCTAGAGAAGATTGGAGGGTTAGTCCGTTGGAAATCAGCAAGACCACCATGATTTCGATGGGCTCCAACTCCACCAGATGGACCTCGAACAGAAGAGGTGTTGTGCGCAATTCGCTCAAAGATGCGCGTCTGATCCATCCGGTTGCGCTCTACTTGCGCAAAAACCTCCGCCATGGTGGGCGGCGGTGGGAGTTATTCTTCGCACCGATCATGGTGTTGATCATGACGACCGGAATGCTCCACACGCTCTCCCTGCGTGTAGAGATCATGGACAGCAGCGGAGCGGGGCTCCGGAGGTGGGGAGTCCCCTCCCTGCTGAGCTCGTGATCGGGTAGTAGCTCCTATCATCCTGTTTCCATACTCAAAATTAGCAATCAGACGAGAGACACAGTCGAAAGGCACAAATAAGATTTTGGACAACAAACATATATACAAGCTTTAGCATGTATAATGTCATGGTATGCACAAAATTTCAACACCAAATGGAAATTCAAAGATACTAAGTTCAAAATAAAACCCTTCATAACATAAGGTATTGTCCCAACACAACTTGCATAAAGCAACTGTTCGGAACAAAAGTCTTACAACAAAATATACCTAATTATACAAAAAGCCTTCCTATTACATTTTATTTAGGGACAGCTAGGAACGGCTACACTTCTAAACAGTGAGGCATCAACACCTCAGACATAGTTATCACGGTTGAAATTCATCGGGAACTCATCTAGCAGATGGGCTCCAGGCGATCCCGTGTCCACTTGGTCCAAGGAACTGGTGAGATGCTTCGGAGATCCTAACAAAGGCACATGGCCTCCAGGGGGATTCGTCCTCCGAGAGCGAGGAAAACCTGTCGACATACGAACTTGACGATAGGGTCCATACGCGGGCACCAATCTTGCTACTTCCGGAAGTCTAAAACCCAATGGTGCAGCAGTCGCTGGAGAAGTCTCGTTGTCACCATAAAGCACGTTGCGAGGAACGCGATTCATGATGACTCCAATCTGGAGATACTCCTGAGTTCCCCTAAGGCGGCGTCTAGTTTCCCACAATTCGTACACATTGCAGCGATGAATCTGGTCCATGATATGAACGAGTCTCGCTAGCTGGCGTACTTGTGGATCCTCTCCAAACTGTATCCTGGCGAAGGTATTCCACTCTGCACCTGGAACTCGTTGCGGAAAATGGGCATAAGGGAGTTGAGACAACTCCGTCAAGTCATGGCGAAGGTGGATCATAACCCCATAGGCCGCTTCCTGAATGACCATGGCTACAGAAGTGCCATGCACCTGGATACAATATGGAATACTTCCAACCACCTGTCTTGCCAGAATTTTGATGATGGCTCGATATTCTTCCATCCCTGGTCCTCGATCACGTCGGTCAATAGCATACTCAGGATGATAAGTAAAGTTTGCTCTCCACATCATATCCCTTAACAGTGCCAGAAATCCCTTCACATCTTCAGCTCATGTCTCTTTAACTAAAAATCAACCACTCATCTAAAAGAAAACAAGGTGAGTGAGTAAAATAATATGTGAATCCAACTGACAATTCGGATGAGGAATGATGCTAAGATGGATGAGAAAGAAAAGATTTTTCATAACTTAAAATTGCCGAAATTAGTTTACTAATTTGAAAATAATTTCAAAGAAAACTCACTAATGCTAACGACCATACTACCTCTAACCTACAGTCAGTATGGCTCTGATACCAGCACTGTAGGACCTCGAAATTGAACCTGTTTCAAGTTAAGAACTTATGCCCGACACATAACTTTTAACAAGAAACAAGCTCGATTTCAAGCCCCGAATATGTGTCTCGTGTTGGCTCCCAAGATCAAGGCTAACACGCACATATCCTCAAACAACATGGTACACAGACATACACAAGTCTTACATATATTACAAGATGCTCAAGGTAAAACTTAGGTACATAATACACAAAAGTGGCCTACCAGCCAAATTTAAAACATTCTTTTAAGTAGCAGCGGAAGAAACATAAGTAGCATAACAAAAGATCCAGCCAAGTGTGCCCAACCCCGTAGGCAACTGAGCAGAGGTAGAAATAGCGTTATTCGTTAGCGTTGCCGTAGTCGACGCTAACGAACGGATCATTAGTGTAATCTTCCTCACCTGAAACAAGTGGTCAAAGCACATGAGTACAAAAGGTACTCGTAAGACTCACACAAACTAATAAAAGAAAGTGTATGGAGGTGCTATACAAAGGATATGAGATTATACATGATAAGGTTGTCCAAAGGATGGTTATAATGGCATAAATTTTCATAAAACAACATGTTTGTTCCTACACATTCTAGTTTTACCAAGGTCATTTAGTAAACCAAATTTTTGGACCAAAAGAATACAAGTATCAATAATTTCAATGTGGCCACATGGAAGCCGCTCGAGCCCCTCTCACCCTTCACCCCATCCGTGAGGCGTGCGTCCTCTTCGAGTCCACTCAGGGGCTCCAGGCCGCCCTGCTCCGCGCCCAACCCCTCTCCGGCGCGCACCTCCGCGACATCCGCACGCCCGCCGAGCAAGACCTCGCTCGCGCCGACGCGGAGGGGGGCCAGGGCGACCCGCCACGGCCATCGACCTCTGCCTCCTCCTCGCGCTCCTCGCTGTGCGCTACAGGCGCGCCGATGAGGCCCTGCAGCTCTACGCTAAGGCTGCCCGTGACAAACCGTTCGACCCCCGGCCCCGTGTCCTCTCTTACTGCGTCTGCTTCCTCACCGAGCACATGGACGAGGCAACACAGTGGAAGGATGCCTACCGCCGCCTCGTCCCAGAGATCATCAACTCTAACTTCCCAGGGTGCTAATCCTACGAGATCACGGGCTCTTTTCGGGGGTAATTTCACCTAAGTGTGGTCTCTTTTTGGTATGGAAGTGGTGGATCATGAATGATTTCGTACAAGTATAATCTCATTTTATATGAATTTGGCCCTCTGGGATTGGTTTTGATGGATTGTGACAACAGATAATCGTTCGTTATTAGGTCTAATTTGGTGTTCTATAGTGAAGAGACTGCTTTTTGGTTGAGCAATTTGGTGCCCAACGTTGCTGTTTGCTTGTAGATGAGCCTCAGAGAAGTCAGTGTGTTGGAAGCAATTGCTAAGATGTTCTACGCACTGTTGTTATTAGGCTTTAGGGATCGAGACGTGATGAATCGTAGGACCCCGAAATTAAATCTGTTTCAAGTTAAGAACTTAGACCCGAGGCATAACTTTTAACAAAAAAACAAGCTCGATTTCAAGCCTCTGGATATGTGTCTCGTGTTGGCTCCCAAGATCAAGGCTAACACGCACATATCCTCAAACAACATGGTACACATACGTACACAAGTCTTACATGTATTACAAGATGCTCAAGGTAAGACTTAGGTACATAATACACAAAAGTGGCCTACCGGCTAAATTTAAAACATTCTTTTAACTAGCAGCGGAAGAAACATAATTAGCATAACAAAAGATCTAGCCAAGTGTGCCCAACCCCGTAGGCAACTGACATCATGCCCTACCACTAGATGAATCAACATCAGGCCATGAACATATATGATATATCACATTCCAATATTACTAGTACGGTTGTGTTACTTCTGTAACTTTCCAGTATCATCATACATCTTGTAATAAAAGTTCTATTAGCATCGGATGTTACCATCATGATCTCCTACCTGTCACAGTTTCTTATTTTGCATTATCAAATCAGATAATGCATGGGAACACTACAAACAGTAAAATGACCAACTTCACGCATCAGAGGCGAGGCAACAGAATTCGTTGTACGAGATGTGACATATTTCTTCTTAAATGTATACCATACACCCAACTTGAACCATGATAACGAAATATCAAAGCATCATTCTAAGTTTCTAACTCATACCAACGATTTCTAAGCAGAGTAGCAGACTCATGTTTACAATAGTACCAATAGAGGGGGTGTTATGAAAAACTTTATCTAATCATAGGAAGACAATCGAGAATCGAGATAGAGAACACGGTCTGCTAACGATGGGGAAAAATGGTGAGCTGATGGTTACCCAAAGCATTGCTTGAAATCTTACGCTCCAATTACCAGGACACTCAGAGCAAGGGATTGTTTTAGCATCTAAAGTCATTTATAGTTTTTTACATCAATAGGTCTTTGTACGGTTGTTCTTCAACTGTCTTGGATCAGGTTGGTTGGTTCACTCAAAACATACTTGCACAGTTCATATTTAGCACTTGAAATGTTAATGACCCTATTAAATAACCTAAAGGTATGTTACTTAAAGGAGTAAAACAAAACAAAAGAATCGGACATAAAACCAAACATCTTCCATCATAGCAGAGAGTCAGGTTAGCATTAGAAACAATTATGCCTGCACTGTCCACAATTGTCTGTGCAAAGGCTACATCGGCCTCTGACGTAGCACGAAGGGCATCCCAAATTTTTGTACAAGGCTTAAATAAGTGCAAGGATTACATATATGTGCAATGAGAATAGCTAAAAAGAAATGTGCATCCAAGCAGAAAAAGGGTCCAATGCTTTCATTGTATCAATTTGATCAAAACCTTACCTTAAACACATCATTTCTACCCTTTCTTATTGCCCACTTAACTACTTTGATACTACATGGTTAACACAAATATACACAATAGCTAGGGCAAGTAGCAAATTTTACCAACAACAAACTAACTATAACTTAATAGGAACAAAATAGCACAGATCAGAATTAGACTTTCTAAGTATCTCACAAATGTGATCAATCAAATATTCAACCCAGGCTATATACAGACACAAATGGGTAAAGCACAAATAGCTATTTAGTGATGATCTTCCATCTAAACATTGAAGAATTGACATCATCAATAATGCAGCAAGTGGTCAAGCATGTATCAAATATATCTCCAAAAGGTCATTTATATTGTGATTCCCAAATCCCGAAAATATCAATTTGTTGAAGTAAAACTCCTGTGTACCCCACATGGCATTGTTGCATTGCACTTTGATATAGCAATGGCAAGCAATATAATGACAATTGCACAAGGTGTATTATATCATTGCAACATACTCCATCCGTTCTTTTTCACTTGATGTTTTTTACTTTTCACAGTCTCCGAGATACGACTTTGACTGCTACTTTTTATAACTTTACATTAGGATATAGTAATAAAATTGCAATATTATGAAAATATTTTTAACTACGAATCTAATGATATAATTTTCACATAACCAATCTAAATAGTTTTAAACTAATTGGTGGTCAAACTTTATACGCCACGGGATTCTAGGACATCAACTAAAAAAGAACGGAGGTAGTATATAATATAATGCATGAACATGAAAGTACATATTGAGGCCAAGTTATCGTAATTTTACCCCTAATGGAAAAATATACATTACAATTATCATGTCTCGGATGTCACCGTTTTCTTCTCTATCAAAATATCTAAACCAACAAACTAGTTCAAAACATAATGGTACTCTCAATTAGCACAACCATGTGGATACATTTCAATAAAACCTCACACAATTATGAGTTAACCCGATAATGAGCTACAGTAGTTAGCTGAACGTCCATAAAAAAGCAACTCTATTCAATGTAAAACAAAATAAGAAAATTTCATGCATAATTTAGTTCACTTCCCAAAATGGAATACATTGCATACTTGCAATTTTCACCAACTATCAGGAAACCAAAAACTGAACTGAATCAAGGTTATTAGGTCATAAAATCGAGTCGAGTCGAGTCGCAAGAGAGCCAACTTGTGGACTTGTGGACTAGTCGGCCGCCTAGTCGCGACTAGGCACAACTAGTCGGCAGTGAGCAACGCAAGCAATTAGCAGAGACGGCGCAGCGCAAGCAACCAAGCAAAGGGCGCAACCAAGCAGAGGCAGAGCGCAAGCAGGCAGAGGGTGCAAGTAGAGGGCGCAACACAAGCAGGCAAAGCTAGAGGAAGGAGAGGAGAGGAGAAAGGGGAGGAGGTGGGAGTGCTCACCAGTTCACCACGGCTGGGGAGGTCAACGACGACTCAGGAAGTCGGGAGGACCGAGGAGGAGGTGGCGTCGGTGTCGTGGACGTGGGTCGAAGACGACTCGGGAGGGCCGACGAGGTGGTGGCGGCGTCGTGGTCGACAAGGGAGGCAGGGGAGGGCTAAGGAGGAGGAGGCGACGATGGATGGCGGCGGTGGCGTCGTGGCCAGGGCTAGCGATGGGCTAGGGTTCCCCTCTCCCGGTGACGTCGTGGGGAGTGGGGACTGGGAGAGCTGTCGATTGGATTTGGTATTCCCCTTCCCCTCTGTATTATCTCATTCGCTGGCTGAGGCTGACGCTGGGCCATTCGCTGGCTGAGGGGCTGACGCTGGGCCAGCTAGTCGTCCGACTCACACTGGCCGACTAGTCAAGGTTTGTCAGACCCGAGATTAACACTCCCGATTCCTCTGTGTATTTCTAAATTAGTCCCATAATCAGTCGCTAGTTCACATAGTAAACAAATATTGTAACAAATTCATATCACAACTTTATTAATAATCAACAGAGTTAATTACAAAGAGGCTTACAAGCCAGCAATAAAGAACACAACAGAAGACGAAAAGTAGTAGTGGAGTCCAGCTGATCTGTCACAGGCAATCGACTGGGGTAGCGGCCTAGTCGTCGAGATCCACACCAGTAGCGAGTCCTTCTCCTCTGAAATTTGTTTGCATAAAGCAAATATGAGTACAACTACCATGCTCGCAAGTTATACCCATCAAATAACAGAATGACATGCATAAATGGATGTAACAAATGATGACTTATAGGGTTATTTGCATAAAGCAGTATTTTCTTTAAATACTTGTACTAAGTTCCAAAGCAGTTATTCTATAACTAAAATTTATTTTATAAATTCTCAATTTTATAGTCAGATAACATTCACACATGAATGGTGAAGGATACCCTCCTATCACATGGCTTCTTGCCCAATTCTCATTTGGATAAACCAGTTTTGAAGAAAAAAAATTCAAACAAAACCAAAGTCTAACTTTGAGAGGCTTTACCAGCATGTCCATGACTATTCGAATAGTTTTTGACACTCTACAGAGGTTATACAATTTTACCCACAAGACACGATTTCTCTAGTTTGTTCGGCATCCGTCGATACCACCGCTCACTACCTTAGGTAAGCAGTCTAGAGCACGTGACAAGGCCTTTACAAAGTTCTACCTTAAAGTATTTATGCCCGCTAAGGTTTCGCTTCCATTGGACTGACCGTCCTCCGAGAGCCCCCTCTTGCGCTAGGTGGGACTACTATCTGACCGACACTCACACAAACAACATGGCACAAATAGCAATAAGGTATCACAAATTATTAAGCCAGGTCCCCTCCCCATACTCAGGACATGTGGTTGCACGGTGAGGCATAGCCCATTATAGGCATAGCAAAGGAACGCTCAGAGGCCGGTCCTTAACTAACTTAGGCGTATTCCAAAATAAACCCTGGGCCTTAATCCTAACCAGATTAAGCCCGTGCATAAACCTACACCCACCTTTCATCCATTTCGTCCAAGTCCAAACCATTACTTTATTTCATTTTTTAAAGTCATTTATAAACTTCCATAACACACCAATGCCATGGATACAATTTAAATAACAATTGATTTTTAGCTGAAATTCCCCAAATTAAACATGTTTGGTCTATAAGCATAGCTAAGCATAATTTTTCTCAAAATATTCTAGTTCATACTATTGTATCAACTAGGTTTTACCTATGGTGACAATATGTGTGTTTCAATAATCAAAATTGGCCATACAAAGGATTTTAGGCATAACTATAAATTTAAAACAAAAATTTAAATTAATGAATATAAATAAGCATGCAGTAATAATTTAAAACAGAATATAAATAATTTGAAATAATAGAACCAATATGATCAAGGGTATAACTTGCCTTGCTTGGTGAGGTGATGTTGTTTTCCTTAACAGATCACCTGGTACTGAGGTGATGTTGTTTTCCTTAACAGGTCATCTAGTACTCACAAGCACTTTCTCCAGGTAGTCCAAGTGTACAATCACAATGATCATACAATCAAAATCAATCCTCTTATGTGCTCTTTCAACGACGTCAAATCTGACTCTCCGAAGTCGTCGAAATCTAACCGTGAAAATAAGCTAAATTCAAATAAAATTCAAATTAAGATTCAAATGAACTCCAAATTAAATAATTTTAGTTTGGTTGGCTAGATCTTGAATTTAGACAAATTTAGAAATTTGAATGGACTCAATTAGAGTTCGGATGTAAAAGATATGAGCTTTAGAAGTTTGAAATTACATGAAATAATAGAATTAGGGTTTTTTCTGAATTTTGGGAATTATTTTTGTAAAGGAAAATCGAAATACTGCGCACTGATGACGTCAGCGCCCGAGATTTTGATTTTCCAACCGATTTATTTTTAATCGAAAAAACCCGGAGTCTATGACAGGTGAGCCCATGGTCAATGGACCACGCCCACGACTGGTCAAAGGTTCACGGTGAACCTGGTGCACCAGAATAGTGTACGGGAGGGAGCGTGGGGCTGTGCGTGGATGACGTGGCGCCGAGGTGGAGGCGAGGTGGAGTCGAGGTGGCAGTGCCACGTCGGTGCCGGACGGAGGTGGCGCTCGGGTTCCAAGGAACCGGCGAACGGCGGTGTTCGTCGTCGGCGAGTACCAATGGAGAGAGGGTGCTAAGGCAAACTTGGTGCACTACCTTACGACGGAGGGGCGCGACGAGGTGGCCGGCGGCGAGCGAAGAAGCGGCAGCGAAGTTCGGGCTCGCGCGCGGCGGCTGGTGGTCCTCCGGCCGAAATGGAGGGCGCACGGTGTAGGTGGTGGTTGCGCGACGCCGTTGGTGCGGTCAAAGTTGTCGAGCTGCCCTTGACCTCGCGGAATTGATGAAGAACCACGACGCGGTCGGTGGCGAGGAAACGCCGATTGCGGCCGGTAGAGAGGGAGATGGCAGTGGAGATCTACAGGGATGGATTGAGGGGAACGAGAGGCACACCATGCCTCCTTTTATAGGGGTAGAGGATGTCGGGATAGGGAGATCCGGTGGCAGAGGTCGCGGTGGCGATTTTGGGTTCCAGCGATTGCGCGCGAAACGGAGGGGCAACGGTCGGGAGGAGTGGCGGCGAGATCAGGGGAAGACGTTGCGCGCATTCACGTGTGAAGAGGCGGCAATCATGGCGGAGATGAAGCTTGGGTGGGCGCTAATGGCAGCCGCGTGCGGGAGCTGGAGGAAGAAAGGGGTGGGGAGGAAGAAGGGGTCGCGGCCGTTGGATGGGAATCCGATGGCCGTGAGCGGCGCGTGATGCGTGGGGTGTGTGTTGGCCATCCGATTCAAATCGGACGGTGGGGAGAGAGAGAGAGGGAGCGGGCGGTGAGAGCGGGTCGAGATGGGTTGGCGCGCGGTGAAGGAGAGATGGGCCGAGTTAGATTCGGCCCAAAGGAACTTAGGGTTTTTAAATTGATTTTCTAATTTTGAATAATCCAATTAAATAAAAAGGGCTTTAGAAAATAGCAAAATAAATCAAAAATGATGAGAAAATTCACAGAAATTCTCTCATTTATTTTGGACCTAATAAAATTATTTTCAACTTAAAGTTGACTTTTAATTTTGTAAATAATTTATTTTGGCTTTAAAATATTTAGGAAAAAGTTTTTAAAATTCCAAAAAATTCTAGAAATTAATTAAATTTTTATTTTTCAGATTAAATCAAATAAAACTTCAAGAACTTCAAATAAATTTTACTTTTGCCCTTTTAAAACTTCAAAAATTCAAATAAAGCAATCAAACTCTTTCAAATTTCAGAAAATCCAATAAAATAATAACTTTATTTATTTTATTTTGGTAACAACACTTTGGGATGTTACACAGTTAGTCGCCAACTAGTCGGCAAGTTGTATGACTAGAGCTGATAGTCGAGTCGCCTACACTAGTCGGTGCCAGTGTGCGACTTGCGACTAATCGACGATTAGTCACGACTAGTCATGCGACTTAATAACAATGAACTGAATCAGCTGCACAAATTGGACCTAAAATCATTCAAGTCCTTTCTAAGACTCCACCAAGACACCAAGTATCTACGGACCAAGAACCCAATTGGATAACCTAACTCAATTGGAACCAAAAACTCGATTCTTGTCGAGTACAACCATCTCCAACCCACAATTGCCTGCAACTTACTCCATCACAACCCATATTTTGCATTGCGTCGCCCAAAACCCTCCAAAGATCACCACAAGAAAGCCTTCAGCCGAGATCTAAGAACCCCAATTCCCCACGTAGCACAGAAATCACAACATTTTGTTCCACAAGCACCCGATTCTGACCGCACGAATCAATAGAAAGCGAAGAACTAAGGGACTAGGATCGTGGATTCTTACCGCCTTCGGCGCCCTTGGGTGTGGATCCTATGCAGCCCATGGAAATATGCTTCTTGGCAGCGGAGGACGACGGCGGCGTCGGGTTGGGAGGAGGATGAGAGCGGTGGCTTGGGAGGAGGATGAGAGCAGCAGCTGTGGGGAGGAGGAGGAGAGGCGGTGGCTGCGGGGAGGAGGAGGGAGGGGAGGGCGGCGGTGCGTGGGGAGGAGGAGAGGCGGCGGCGGTCAGAGAGAGCGCTCGGTAGGAGGCGCGTGGGTGGGGTTGGGCTAGGGTTAGGGTTGGGGCGGGAGGAGGGGCGTATGGAGGGGTTTTGTCTAGCAGTAAAAAGCACGTAATTACCCTCAACTTTGGAGGTAAAGTTGGAATAGGAAGGGTGGAAAGTCATAGGAAGCTTTCCATGGTGGCTTTTGGTTTTCGGCTTTATCACGTATAACACGGATTTCAGCTTCTGAAAAAGCCGGTGGGAAAAGCCTTTCATTTGAGACGACTTTCGCTTTTTTGGTGAAAAGTCAAGTCGTTTCAAACCCCCCTCGCTTTATTGCAATAGCAAACTTAGAGTATTTTAGTGTATTGAACCGACATCGATTCAAAAAGATATGACGTAAGAATTTAAGGAACTGAACTTATTTTTCTCTAATGTATTGAACCGATTCTTATTAATAACTGGGACCCACGTTACATTAAAAACCACAAAAAATAATATCCTCTTCCAACTACACTCTCTTTCTCTTTCATTTAATGCTTTGAATCGACTCTATGTAGAATACGGTTCCAAGAATTTTTTTTATTGGAATCGATTCCACCAATATATTGAATTAATTCAATATCTTCTCTATCCTTTAAACTAAAAATAACACGTTGGAGATGGTCTTACAACATCTAAAAAAAGTTGTTAAAAAAACGAAGCAAACGCACGAAACTGGAAACCCTAGAGGCCCACACCCTAGTTGCCAAGATGACAAGATGCCATTCGACTATTCCGCTAGCGCCGCCGGCCGAAAAAACCCTTCACCCTAGTCCTCCTCCCACCTCGAGGATAAGCGAAGCGAAGGGGTTCGGGCTCGGTTATCTCCCCCCACCCCTCTACTGGACTGGCGTCTGAGGAGGGAAGACCGAAGACGTGATTCCTTTTGTTGGTGAGGAAGCCCTAGCCCTAGCTTGCTCGGGTTGTTGTTCGTTTTGCTCGGTCTCGTCTTTTCTTTCTTTGCAGTGAACAATCGAATCCAACCAGATCTTTCTTCTTCTTCTTCTTCTTCAAGATCGATCCAAGGTACCCTGAGCTTTGGGGGGTCAACTGAACCCCGATTCCCGCACCATGTCCACCCCTGAATGCACGCAGCAGCTTGATGAGAAAGAGTTGGAGCGGAAGCTGAAGAAAGACCAGAAGGTATTTGATCGAATTTTTCCTTGTGGACTTACCTTGTAGAATTATTGCATCCCTATGTTGTTCTTTTGTTCTGGCCCGAACTGCTAATTAATTAGTATCAGTCAGTGAAATTATACTGAAGAACAGTGGTTTTCACCTAGGTCTGAAATTATTTGAATTAGTAATCAGATTGAGATGTTTGTTATTGCGTATGCGAAGAGTTACTCATGGGATGTTTGTTATTGCGTATGTGAAGAGTCACTCATGGGTTAAGTGTTCCTGCTCGCAGGCGAAAGAGAAGGAGGAGAAAAGGCTTAAGGCAAAGCAAAAGGAGGCAGCTAGGCTCCAGGTGAAACATCATTATTCATGAATTTGGATATGACTTAATGGACGATTTTGATAGTAGCTACTTACTGAAGCGCTTGGTGTTGGAGATGGGTTTTACTTCATTCTTGGTGTTGGAGATGGTTTACTTCATTCTTGGTGTTGGAGATGGGTTTACTTCATTCTTGGTGCTGATTTGGTTTTCTGTAGGCACAAGCAACTTCAGATGGACCTAAGAAAAGTGAGAAGAAGCAAAGAAAGAAAACTGTGGAGGATGAAAATCCCGAGGATTTCATTGATCCAGACACTCCTGATGGGCAGAAGAAATTGCTTGCACATCAGATGGCCAAGCAATATAGCCCAAATGTGGTTGAGAAATCGTAAGATGTTAGCTGCCTCTCTTGATTTTATAATTCACAGCATCTGAGATGCCTAGCTGAACCACATGCCTTCATTCCTTTGTTTTTTTTCATAATGTAGATGGTATGCCTGGTGGGAGTCATCAGGATATTTTGGGGCAGATCCTGCAAGCTCAAAACCACCATTTGTTATAGTAAGTGACTCATGCTCATTAAGGTTGTGCAACATGTGCTGTGAGCTGATTTTGCAAACAGCATCTTATGAAATCAATATAGTGCTTTTCTACAGACAACAGATTACATAAATATGGATTAGCTTCCGGCAAAAGAGCTAAGTTATTTCTTTTCAGGTTCTGCCACCTCCGAATGTGACTGGAGCGCTTCACATAGGTCATGCACTTACAGTGGCTATAGAGGTAGTCATTGTTTTGCTCGCAGAAATGGAGACACCTATATGACATTTTAATACTAAAGACATTAACTTGGCAATGATTCTAATCTCCTTGCATTTTAACAATGCAGGATGCTATGATACGCTGGCGGAGGATGTCAGGCTATAATGCTCTGTGGGTCCCTGGAGTGGACCATGCTGGCATCGCTACACAGGTCTGCATCTTGGAATTTATTCACTATCAGCTTAAGTTCATATTATGAAACATACATATGCAGATAATAGAACTAAGTTGCTGATATCTTTGGCAGCACTTGCTGTCATTCAACTTATGAAACATACATCTGCATACCATGCTGGCAGTGTTAGTTGTTGATGTGCAGCCATTAAAAGAAACCTGTCAACATGGATGTTAGGCCATGCTATAACTAACGTTTGTAATGTGAGTTTATAATCTCAATTTCCTGGTACTAGATGCTTCTTACTGTATTACTGGTAAACTTAGCAATTGCTCATTCACCAAACACATGGCTGTTTTAATTTTTTTAAAAAGTTCTTGACAAAATGCTGTACCTTTTTTGTCAGATGTTCTTCATTTTAGCAAATCAATCATGTATAATGTTGCCCAAATATGATTATTTTTTAATCATGTCAACTTGTATTAATTTCTCTGAATTAACCTAGCATCTGTACCTCCAAATTATCTTTTGTTTGGACTTCACATTTGTGGATAATTGAATAGTTCAATGTTATGTATTTTTTTAGTAATTTCTTTTAACAATCTGTTCTCCTGTATGTCAGGTTGTAGTGGAAAAGAAGCTCATGCGTGAAAGGAACTTGACGAGGCATGACATAGGGCGTGACAAATTTGTATCTGAAGTAGGCACTTTTTCCCCTTAAATCCTTAACACAGAGTTATGTTTGAACTGTCCTACATTCTTTTGATGACTAACGATTTAATTGTTTCCTTTATACTATGGAATATTAATAATGGATTCAATATCCTATATCTATATGGTTATGAAAATCGTAGTGACCATTAGTGTCATGCATGATGCAATGAGAATCATAGTGAGCATAGATGTATCTTTTCTATTTTTTGCTTATTCCATTTTCTCTATCATATGTACAGGTCCTCAAATGGAAAGAACAGTATGGTGGTACCATATTGAATCAATTACGTAGGCTTGGGGCCTCACTTGATTGGTCCCGTGAGGTAAAATTCCTATTTTCTTTAGTTAAGAAAAAGCATGACTTATTCTTGAAAAATGCATTGTCTTCTATTGCTAACTTTGAATGTCATGTTCATCTCAACTTGTGCATCAGTGTTTCACAATGGATGAGCAAAGATCAAAAGCTGTAACTGAAGCTTTTGTCAGGTTGTACAAAGAAGGCCTGATTTATAGGTCAGTTTCCCCACCCAATTTTGTTGCAAGTGTTAAGCATTTATTTTTACACCAGTACTGTTATGATGTTTTACCTGTTTAGCTTCTATATTCTTCATTATGTTTTTCAGTTGGCAACCTAGTTTTTTTCCTCTTATGGATGAATACCTTTGCAGAGATTACCGCATTGTGAATTGGGATTGCACACTTCTAACAGCAATTTCTGACATAGAGGTTGACGAAGTTTTGTATCATCTATGATAGACAGTTTGATTTCATGCGCATGACTAAGATCAATCTCTTTGTTTGAAAAATGATGTTTTGTCAGGTTGATCATCTAGAGCTTAAAGAAGAAACTATGTTAAAGGTCCCTGGCTATGCCACTCCTGTACAGTTTGGTGTTTTGATATCTTTTGCCTATCCTCTTGAAGAAGGACTGGGTGAGATTATCGTTGCAACAACTAGAATCGAAACAATGCTTGGTGATACAGCAATAGCTGTTCATCCTGAGGATAAAAGATATAAGCATCTGCATGGAAGGTATGCAGTCCACCCCTTCAATGGCCGAAAACTCAAAATAATCTGCGATGCTGAGTTAGTGGATCCCACTTTTGGTACTGGGGCTGTCAAGGTAGTAGCTAATGCTGAGGACTGAATTAATTACCTCTATTTCATGTTATACCTAGTTGGACCTTCTGCATACACTATCCCCTCTTAGCTTGTGTTGTTGTTTGCTGGTCTGTTATGCAGATTACACCTGCCCATGATCCAAATGATTTTGAGGTTGGAAAACGACATAACCTAGAGTTCATCAACATCTTCACAGATGATGGAAAAATAAACAGCAATGGAGGTGCACAATTTGAAGGAATGCCAAGATTTACTGCTCGAGTTGCTGTTATTGAGGCACTGAAGGAAAAGGTATTACTGGTTTCGTTTAATGTATTCTCTCAAAAAGTTTTATGATCTCATAATCTCTAAAAACTCGTGGTTGGGTTATTGCTAGTTTAGTATGAATTTATGGCATGACAATATGACATGCAAAATTTCATCAGAGTGAAAAGGACAAAATAGTGAAATGTCGTGAACATTGTAATGAAGGGTAATCTTGTATGTTTCTATTTTTCTAACGCTTAGCACAGATGGATAAGTCTCTGTGTTGGCTTTTGCCGCCCTTCAAGGACAGCATCCTTGACTGGCGGTTAGCATCTCTTTTGGACAGAGCATCTTGGACTAGCTTTAGGACTAGCTTTAGAGGACAGAGCATCGAGGACAGAGCATCTAGGACACAACATCTAGGACAGAGCATCTAGGACAGAGCATCTTAGACTAGCATATGCTTGGCATATGCTTGGCATATGCTTGGCTGGTTAGCCCTATAAATATGTATCCCCAACCCCTCAGGTTGGCATGGCATTGTGAAGAGAAATATACAAGAAAAATTGCCCCATCTCCAAGTGTCATCCTCTCCATGAGAGTAAGGATCTTGCTATCACCTCAAGCAAGAGTCCAGCGAATAACAAGTGGTATCAGAGCTTGTGTATCCTGTAGCCTGAGCATCTCCTGCTCATCTCCTTCTCCGGCCTCGCAGCTGCCTGCAATGCAGTGCGCAGCAGCCCCATTGCCCACGCCACTCTCTCCGAGACGGCAAGACTCATCGAAGCGACCTCTCTCCACGCAACACCCCGCAGCGCGCCATGTCCGCAGAGCGATCTCGGCGTTCGGCCGCCGAGCACGCGGCGTCGGACGGCCGAGCTCGCCGCGACAGCAATATGAGCGGAAGGCGGCAGAGATCGCCGCGCAGCGCGCAGCAAGGGCGCGAGGCGGGCGGCGCGAGCCGGGCAAAGCGGCGAAGCGAGGCGGAAAGTGGCGGCGGCGATGCAAGATGCGCGTGCGGCGCAGCAGAGTCAAGGTCTGGCGGCAGCAGCAGCAGCCCATCTCTCGCTGATGACAGCGACGCGACCTTGAGCCGGAGAGCGAGGCAATGGCGAGGCGGCAGCGCGCAATGGCGGCCGCGACGCCACGAAGCTTGCGCGGCGATCAGCGCGCGTCGCTGGCGATGGCGCTCACGGAGGTGGCGCTCTGAGAGGCGCGCTCGGCGGTGGCGCTCTGGAGGAGGCGCGACGGCGGTGGCGCTCGAGGAGGCGCGCTCGGCGGTGGCGCTCTGGAGGAGGCGCTCGGCGGTGGCGCCGAAGAGGAGCGCGCCGCGACAACGGCGGCAGACGGTCGATAGAGCGCGGCCTTCACGTGCGGCGTGGCTCTCCCGGACCGGCATCGTGGTTACCACGGGTTCCGTGTCGTTGTCGGGGGCGCCGCCGGCGGTGGGTAGCCTACCTCACCAAGGCCAACTACGCCGAGCGGGCGCGGTGATGAAGGCGAGGCTCGGTGCACGCACATGCGGGAAGCGCCCGGTGCGGCGACGCCGACCACGACCAGATCGACGGCGCCGGATGCCTCATCGCCGCAGCCCCGCCGAGATGCGCTTCGCTCTCCAACAAGCGGATCGCCAAGGAGGCTTGGGACGCCATCGCCGCGCACGCATCGGCAGCGCCGCGCCCGCAAGTCCACACCGCAGCACTTCGCGGGTGGAGACCACGCCTTCAAGCCGTGCGAGGACGTTGATGACTTTGCTCTCGCCTCAACACTCTGCTGCAGGTTGGTACGATTCGCGACGACACCTACAATGGAGAGAGAGTCGCGAGAAGCTCTTTCGTTGCGCCCCAGAAGTACAAGCGGATGGCTCGGTCGATCCGGTCTCTGCTGACCTCTCCACGATGTCGACGAGGAGGCGATAGGTCGCCTCAAGGTCGCAACGATGATGAGCCACGCCTCTCGGGACCCGTCACCATTGGCGGAAGCTCCTCCTCACTCGGGAGGAGCGGGTGCCGGCCAAGGTGACAGGAAGAAGGAGCCTTCTTCCACGACAGCGGCCGCATGCGCGGCAAGCGCGTAAGCCGCGCAAAGACGCCAGCATGGGCACGAGGACGCGCCGAGGTGATGACCGTGGGCGCCAGGCGGCGCTGCCCGGCAAGCAAGAGCCGCGACGCAGACGACTCTTGCTACAATCGCGGCAAGCTTGGTCATTGGGCGTGGATTGTCGGCGACCACGACGCGCCGCCGCCCACGTCGCGCAGCGAGGAGGAGGAACAATGCGGCTCGTTCATTGCTCAGCGAGCATCGAACTACCTCCAGCCGCACCGGCGCAGCGGCTCTCCTCCACCTTGACGAGCCAAAAGCACACGCCTCTTCGGCGAAAGTTCCGCAACAAAGAAGGCCGACGGGTGGTGCTCGACACCGCGACACCCACCACATGACCGGCGGCGGAGTTCTTCTCCGAGCGTGACTCAGCGCTCGAGGCTCACAGTTTGGGGGCGCCTCGGCGTTGAAATCAGGGACGACGCCTCGCTCTAGGATCGGATGGCTCGATTCCTCCAAAGAGACACACAAGACTTAGGGGGAGATTGATGGATAAGTCTCTGTGTTGGCTTTTCCGCCCTTCAAGGACAGCATCCTTGAACTGGCGGTTAGCATCTCTTTTGGACAGAGCATCTTGGACTAGCTTTAGGACTAGCTTTAGAGGACAGAGCATCTAGGACAGAGCATCTTAGACTAGCATATGCTTGGCTGGTTAGCCCTATAAATATGTATCCCCAACCCCTCAGGTTGGCATGGCATTGTGAAGAGAAATATACAAGAAAAATTGCCCCATCTCCAAGTGTCATCCTCTCCATGAGTTTGGGGTTTGGTATCCAACTATCCATAATTTTGAGGCTCTCATTTCTTAGAGATATCCTGTGTCTGGGAATTAGTGATCAACTATTACCTTTAATTGATAGTTTCATCAATTTTGATTGTTTTTTGTCTTTGCCTTTTTCGTATTTGTTTCATATGGATTTTGTTTAAGTGGTTCTGGACTCTAACAATGTTTGATTCTCTTAATTAAGGGCTTGTACAAGGACACAAAAAAGAATGAAATGAGTTTGGGCATTTGTTCAAGAACTAATGATGTAGTGGAGCCTATGATAAAGCCCCAATGGTTTGTTAATTGCAATACCATGGCAAAGGCAGGTCTTGATGCTGTAAGGTCCAAAAGAATTGAGATTATTCCGCAACAGTATGAACAAGACTGGTATAGGTATATTGTTACCCTCTTTTGCCTAATTCAGAAAGATGTAACCTCTTGCAAGTATCATGTCAATGTAATGAAATCAGAACTCAGAAGAAACATAATCCATCCATTACCACTTATCCTTGCAGATGGCTTGAAAATATACGTGATTGGTGTGTTTCAAGGCAACTTTGGTGGGGACATCGTGTACCTGCGTGGTATGTGACACTAGAAGATGACCAGGTGAAAGATCTGGGTTCCAACAATTACCGTTGGATAGTCGCAAGAAATGAAAGTGACGCAAACCTGGAGGCACAGAAAAAGTATCCAGGGAAAAATTTCCAGTTAAATCAGGATCCTGATGTGTTGGATACATGGTTTTCATCTGGTCTATTCCCATTAACAGTACTTGGTTGGCCAGTTGATACTGCTGATCTTATTTCATTTTACCCTACTTCAGTACTAGAAACTGGACATGATATTCTGTTCTTTTGGGTAGCACGGATGGTGATGATGGGAATGCAACTTGGTGGTGATGTGCCATTTCAGAAGGTAATGGCACAAATGTGCATTCTCTGCCATTAGAGCTGTATTTTACAATTCTAGCGGTCCAATATGTACATTTCATCCATGTTGCATACCCTTTAGCCAATAGCTCTCTCTGCCTTCTGTATCCCCCTCATATGTTAAAACCGTGCCATAGTGTAACACTCTAACTATGCTCAAGAGTCCAAGATTGGAGTTAGTGATCTACCTTTAATCTTGTCATTATGAGTATGTGGATGTTATAAATAAAGGCAAAGTTCAGCAAATAAGGTTAGTTACTTCATAGGCATCACTGTTTGACAAAATCATGCACTAAAATTTCCCAAGATTCTTGTTGAATGAATTAAGGAGCTTGCCCATTTTGAATTATTCTCTGCTCTGCCATTTGTCTCTACAAGTCAGTCTAATTTTCTTCTGAATGAACTCTGTAGCTTGTTAATTTTTTAACATATGTTGCCCACATTTTTGTCAACATCATCCTTTGGCAGAGTGTAGTGTATGGTTGATTGAGTCTATCCTGTAATAGTAAATGCATAAACTCACTGACTTACCTTTTGTTTCTGGCTGTAAGATATTTCTTTCTAAAGACTGAAATTATTTATTAAACCAACCATATAGTGAGCTGCAACTAGAAATTTTACTAGATAAGTGAGGTATTCTAGTTGAATATATGCTTTGATTATCTATTGCGTCATGACTGCGCCCTCTTTCTCAGGTTTATTTGCATCCTATGATCCGCGATGCACATGGCCGCAAAATGTCCAAGTCACTTGGTAACGTCATCGATCCCCTTGATGTAATAAATGGTATGGCACTTGAAGGTCTCCTCAAACGTTTGGAAGAAGGCAATCTGGATCCAAATGAATTGAACATTGCAAGAGAAGGGAAGATGAAAGATTATCCCGATGGCATTTCTGAATGTGGTACTGATGCCCTCCGTTTCGCACTGATTTCTTACACTTCTCAGGTTGTACTCACACCCATTTGAGTTTTTGTTGTATTATGCTTGCAATCCAGCATTTTAATAGAATATCTCTTGTTTGTTAGTCTGACAGGATAAATCTGGATATCAAGAGAGTGGTTGGATACCGACAATGGTGCAATAAATTATGGAATGCCATTCGTTTTGCAATGGGCAAGCTTGGTGATCATTACACTCCACCGGCAACTGTTGTTGTGTCTCCGATGCCACCAATCTGCAAATGGATACTCTCAGTACTTAACAAGGCTATTGGCAAAACTGTCACCTCATTAGAAGCATACAAATTCGCTGATGCAACATCTGCTATATACTCATGGTGGCAGTATCAACTATGTGATGTATTTATAGAAGCTATAAAACCTTACTTCTTCAATGACTCTCAAGAGTTCGAATCAGCAAGAGCTGCCTCTAGAGATGCCCTATGGGTTTGCCTGGACATTGGTTTACGCCTGCTTCATCCATTCATGCCTTATGTAACAGAAGAGCTCTGGCAACGTCTTCCTCAGCCCAAAGATTTTTGTAGGAAAGATTCCATTATGGTATCCGAATATCCATCTGTTGTTAAGGTAATATTTGTGTCTTAAAAAGGCAGTAAATCCAGATAACTTGACCTTTGAATACCTATTTACCAGTGGGAAAATATTGTTCTTTATGACAGGAATGGACGGATGATAAACTTGAAAATGAAATTAACATTGTATTGGATACTGTGAACAAACTAAGATCTCTGAGGCCACCAACAGATACAAATGAAAGGTAATGGCCATCTATCTGCTTTTTGTGTTAATTCCGTATTATGTCTGGTGTCTGCTTGCTTGAATCTTGTTCAGCCCAGTTGGCTTGCCAAAATATAATATCTTATTGCTCTTTTTTTTCATGAACAGGCGACCTGCTTTTGCACTTTGCCGAGGCCAAGAGATTGCTGCCACTGTTCAATGCTATCAATCTCTAGTTGTGTCTCTATCTTCTGTATCGTCTCTTAAGGTTTCTCCCTACACTTCCATGTTATTTCTTTTTTGTCAGGGAAATATTTTTGTTCTTCCACTGTATGCAATCAGTTTCTTCTTTATGGATTGAAAAATGAGAAATGTTAGAAAACGCTATACTGATTGAATGGTATAGCATCCTCTTCGTCTTCCTCGCTCGCACTGAATATTAGGTTGGGCGGGGTGGGGCGGTGGGGGAGGGAGAGATGGCAGCTTGGCAAGGTCACTGATGGGGGTAGAAAACACTATACCATTGAACGGTATAGCATCCTCTTCGTCTTCCTCGCTCGCACTGAATATTAGGTTGGGCAGGGTGGGGCGGTGGGGGAGGGAGAGACGGCAGCTCAGCTAGGTCGCCGATGGGGGAGGAGGGGCAGGGGGAGGTGGAGGAGGAACACGGAGCTGCGGTCGGTGTCGGAGAAGAAGGCGAGGAGCACAGCGGACATGGAGAAGAGAGAGGGAGGAGAGGGAAGCGACGGAGAGGGGAGGGGGAGTGGCGGTGCTGGTGGAGGCCAGCGCTGGGGGAGCTATCCCTGTTGCAATGTGATAGCATGGGCTAGTAGTTTCCTTGAAAATTATGCTGAAACCTGGAATGGAGTATTATTACCTCAAATAGCTCTTGTTACCCTTTGGTTCTTGCTGCATACTATTTTCTTAGTTGACCTCAGCTTTTCATGCGTTTAAAAGAAAAACACTGATATGATATTGGAAATTCTTCAGATCCTGACGGAGAACGACGAAACTCCACCTGACTGTGCAACTGCTGTCATAAACAAAGATTTGTCTGTATACCTTCAGCTTCAAGGAGCTCTAAATGCAGAAGCCGAGCGTGAAAAGCTAAGGAAAAAGAGAGATGAGATTCAAAAGTAAGCACGCTTACGTTGTCTTCTCCAAGCAGTTTCAATAATAAAGATGTGTGTAGGTCTCGCTGTTATTGTATGGTGGCATGCAGTAACATGGTGGCTTCTTATCCATACACGCAGGCTGCAGCATGCTCTGTCGCAGAAAATGGACGCTTCCGGCTATCGAGAGAAGGCTCCAGAGAGTGTCCAAGAGGAGGACATGAGAAAACTCACAGCTTTACTGGAACAACTAGAGGTCATAAGTGAAGCTGAAAAGAAGCTAGACGCAAAAACTGGCAGTAATTGAGTCAGCGATCTCTGTTATGATATGCCAAGATACTTTTTTTGTGTGTGGAATTAGTTGATCTTGTCAAAAAAATTCGTGGATAGCTCAGTTGTACAACTGTGTGCCCTCGGATTTTTAAATATAAATTTGGGTGGAAGGTTCAGACTTTGATTTCCACTTCCACCACATTTTGTAGGGTGAAAGTAAACTCTTGATTTATACAAAATTGTACTTTCGGTCGTTCGATGTTGCGTGTAAGAAAATAACACTTCTGGTTTGCTGCCGAATGAGTTGTCTTGGCATCTAAATTACTCATTGTAGGCACGTAGAAAGCGCTTCCCTGCGCTCCCTCTGTTTCGCTATATTTGGTTATGGTTTTGGAAGTATCTGTTTCGATATATTTGATTGTCAATTAAGAAGTTATTGTAAGTTTAGAAGAAATTAAATGGTTGTCTCGTGTTATTTAACAGGGGTATGTATAATTGTTTCTCATTAGCTATTTTGATAAACATTTTTCGTTAACTATTTCAAAAAACTTTGTGCTTAGAGGGAAGGAGTACTAAAGAGTTGGTGGCAATAACTATTTGAGAAAAGACTCATTGCATCTTGAATAGATTTAAAGATGGTGACGAGAAGAGAATTTGTGTTATCCCCTTATAATCGAGAACTAATTCGTCATTTAGAGAGCATTGCATAAGGATGCAAAGTTATCTAAACTTACTATATTGAGTTGAGTCATGTAATGCGTCGTGTTGGTGTCACTAGTGCATTTAAACAAAAGGTATATTTCAAAAGAGGTTTGAATACTAAGATATTTACTGCACTTGAATATAAATATATATGTAATTCCACCATATACGAGGTTAAGAGTATTCAAATTGAGAATGTGAGAGATACATCAAAAGAAAATAAAGATGGAGAAGCTAAGAAAAGTGAGGATGTTTTTCAGACTAACAACTTCTCTTCTATTTCTAGTGTTGTGTCTCACATTGTGCAGGTTGGCAATGAATTTGAGGAACTGAACGCTAAACAACTCGCATTGTTGGAGAAGAAGGATGAGGAGATAACCATGGAGGGAGATGGGATGCTTGCTGCCCCGTGGTTAGATCATGAAGAAATGCTATCTACAACACCTAAAATAACTGAGGAATACGTTAAAGGTAACAATAATGGTGTTAAATTGGTAATTCGTGAAGAAATTGTGAGTAATAGTGAGAATTCTTATGCTCAATTGAAAATTCTATATTCTAAATTTGATATGTTTAGTTTACACAATATAGAGTTGATTACTCATGATGAAGTGCTTACTAGATATCCTCTGATGAATCTTTATACTATATCATATTCGATGATCCTATAGAGCTATCTAGTGTGATTGAGAAAGTTTATAAAATTGTATATTTAAAATCACTAGCTAGTACCTACACCTTCACATATAAATTCAATTTGATTGGAGATTATGGTGTAGACAATAAATTTTATGTTTATCGAATATGCATTATCTGTGATAAGCTTGATGAATTAAAAATGCATGTTTTGGGCAAGCCATCTAGTGTGCCATGTTTTGATAACATTGATTTGAGTAAGAAGCTTAGTGCTTACTATTTAAAAAGATTTATAAAACCTACCTATTTATCTTTTTTTGAACAATCATGTATAAGTAATCAAAGTATGGAAGGAACAAACAATTTTCTTGTTTACATTATATGAAATTGATGTTGTAAAGTTGAAATATGATCATATGAGCTACTTGTATACAATAGAAAATGATTTGGGTCTGTCCGTTCATAATTTGCATACATACTTACATAAGTCAAGGACAACTTCTTTTCATAGGAGCGGAAATGATGTGGATGAAAGGAGTGTTGACATTCATACGTTATATATGATCATAAGTGCTTGTTGCTGTTGTGCTATTCATGGTATGCATACGTTATATATGATCATGAGTGCTTGTTGTTGTTGTGCTATTCATGATATGCAAAACAAAGGGAATGGTAAAACTATTAATTTATATATATACCATGTATATACGTTGTTCTCTTTATTTAGTATACTTTCAAGTTATCTAAAGCTGATGACGGTTTTTCTTGAAGAATGGGAGGATGATGAGGATTGCTCCAACTTCATGACATACATACCTACACATCAAGACTCCAAACACCATCACAAGGTTAAAGCTAAACTTAATGTTCATAATTATAGTTTGCTTGAAAGAATACGACTATAGCTTTTCTTGTGTGAATGTAAGTATTCTAGACACCCTAGAAATAGTGCGGGCCATAGGGAGGAGAGGGAAGCAGGCTAAGAGAGAAGAAAAGGAGAGCACAAAAGGATGCCAAGGCCCTTCATGCGGCCAACAAGGAGGAAGCAAGCCCAAAGAAGCCCATGCGACAGCCAAGCCAAGGAGAAGGAAGGCCTATTCGGCCAAGCCAAGAAGTGAGGGAGGCCTATGCGGCAACTTAAGCCCACTCCCACCTCTCCCACGTCCAAGGGAAGCCCAAGACAAGTCCATACAGCTAGAATTGAAGGAATCCAAGTTCAACTACTCAATTTGGGTTGAAAGAGTTTAAAAAGTTGAATTGAGCAATCTATGCCAATTGAGGAGTTCACATGGAATTACATGATGAGCTTGCATGCCATGCCACTTAAGAGGTCCTAAATAGGCCATGTATCTATTTTAGAACTATTTTCTATATTTTAAAATAATTTAATTTCAAATTGGCCTTAGAAGCCAATTTGGCCACTTGAGCCAAATAGAGTTAGTTTGGGCTTATCCCATACGCGGGGTTTGAAAAGCATCTAGGCCCTTAAAAATTTGGTTTTGGTAATTAATGATAATATGTGGATATAGGACTTATTGGTTTGTTGAGTTTCTTACAAGGATTAGTCCCTTTGGTGTATATAATCTTGAAGATGCAAGATAAAGGACGTTTTGAAGATCAAATGGATCAAGAATGAGGTACAAGTAGTTTAGGACTTTTTTTTTTTACCGGTCTTAGGAGAAATGGTTGGAAGACCGGATTTTAGGATTAAAAAATTGTCGTACTATTAAGAGAGATCATGTCTAGTAGCTTGACAGCATATCCTTGTGCTCTATGGATAAGATCATGCATGCATTTGGTTTTCAGTTCTATTTGCCAAGTATGCTTTGTCAGGATAATCGGTAGTACCGGCGTTGATTATGCGGTACTACCGCTCAAAGGTATGACCGGGCTTGTAGTGCGGTACTACCACACCCCGGTTGTTCCGATCGTTACTTGGCGGTATGTTTTGTCCAGAGAGGTACTTTTCCTGATCTTGATGTCGAACCCTCTGCGCGGTATTACCGCAAGTGATCTTGCGGTATGACCGAACTGCGGTAGTACCGCAGTTCTTGGGCGGAACTACCGCATGCCGGTCATTCTGACCTTGAAGCGGTATGCTTTTTCAGTACGCACCTTTTGGTTTCTCTTGGAAAACGGTAGTACCGCACTTGACTTGCGGTATGACCGATCTTCGGTAGTACCGCCAGTTGGTTGACGGTAGTACCGCGGTGTGAGTTAAAACGGCTATGTCAGAACATTTAATGCCACTGTTATAGCCGTTACAGGGGTAGTTGGAGAAGTGCGGTAGTACCGCTCGGTACATGGCGGTAGTACCGCATTTTGCTGAAAAACCGAGTTTTCTTCTTCAACGGTTATAATTGTTGGTTGGGGGGTATAAATACCCCTCCACCTGCTCAAGGACAGTGTGCTAGACCACATTTAACATCCTTTGAGCCTTGTGCATCCATTCAACTCCTCTATTTCACTTGTGCACTTATTAGGAGGTTGTTGAACTCATTCAAGTGCATTCATCATTCTAGTTGATCCTTTTGCACTTGAGTGTCGTCAAACGAAGGTCATTGATTTGTTACTCTTGGAGTTTTGCCGAACTCCTAGACGGCTTGGCGGTGATTGCACGGTGATCTCTCTAAGAAGATTGTGAAGAGGCCCG
This sequence comes from Ampelocalamus luodianensis, assembly GCA_036346255.1. Taxonomy (NCBI): domain Eukaryota; kingdom Viridiplantae; phylum Streptophyta; class Magnoliopsida; order Poales; family Poaceae; genus Ampelocalamus; species Ampelocalamus luodianensis. Next base: position 20,386,478 of record CM070638.1, on the reverse strand, counting down.
GTGCCAAGATTGTGAGTGGTTTGGTGTTCATCATCTCCGGAGCGGAGAAAGAACAACCAATAGTGATCGAGGAAAAGCTTAATTCGTGGAGCCGGCTTGATTGGTTCAAGCTCCCTCAACGTGGACTAGTGAAGACCGGCAAGTCTTCGATACCACGGGAAAACATCGTTGTCTCATTGTGGTTATTTCTTGTCCTTACTCTTCTGCATTTATAATTCTAGCTTATTCCTCGTGATTGTTTTGCTTAGCTAGAAGTACAACTTGTTTAGTCTAAGTTATTAATTGGTTTAACTTGTCAAATTGTTAAAAAGTTTAAAAACCGCCTATTCACCCTCCTCTAGTCGGTTATCCTTGATCCTACAGGGGGTCCCACACGTCCATAATACCCTAGAGAGGGGCGCCACACTGTAGCACCACAAAAATTAATGAGATTCAGATTGCTCTTTTGCATCGTTCTATGGTTTGTGCAAGCTGCCGGCTGCCCCATGGAATTGAACGATCCTCTATTGATTTTCTTGCTTGTTCTTAATTGAATTGTAGGGAGATCAACCCCCACTTGATCGTGGCCAAGTGGAGCTACTATAGCGTGTGGTTCAGCGAGTTCGTTCATCGTAGGTTGTTGTATTAACATCAATTGGCCGCCAATTCGTTGTGTTTCATGGTGTATCCAAGATTCTAAGTCATGAAGATCGGACACTCCCTTATCACATCTCTTTCACTTTGCAGCAAGGCAATGCCTCCTCCACCTTCGACCGCTTCACGTCGATCCACCGTCTCCGGCCACATCTGTCCTCCACCTCTGGCCGCGTCCGTCCTCACCGAGCGCATCACCAACGCCACTCTCCCCAACCTCCACTGCCCCGGAGCTCACCACTGGCGCTCCTCTCCGCTGCATCATGGTGGGCCGCCGTCGCCGGCTTGCCACGGGCCACCTCTAGTCAAGCCAAATGCCACCGCCGGCTTCCCGACCACGACGCAATGCTCATAGATCGATGTGGGTAGTCGGAGGTGGAGGAGCTAAGGGTGGTGCAAAGTGTCACTTTGGTAATAAAACATGGTGCAAAGTGAAATTTACTCTTCTTCCTCACAGTGATGTCATTAAATCATAGATTATAATATGTTGCTTGACGATAGGCAGCGTAACCTGCGTGTTCTTTGTAAAACGATATTAAACCTTGAAAATACTCTAAGGGAAAATGTTGCAACCGATTCCGTATATTTTCAGGTCATCAAAGTATTTTCTCGTACCACCGCCACTACTACGGCAACCTCTTCATTCTTTTTAAGAAGTATAAAAGATAAAGATTATGAATGAAATCTAGTTTCACTGGCCCTCTGACGTACAAATTGACACCAAGCGCAACCCCCTCTATGGCAAGGATAGACGACCTAACGCTGAAACGCTTGATCAGCAGCTCCAAATCTCCTGCACGCTATCCTCAGGTTGCGCAAACCCCTGCATGATGAGGGACAACGCCAACGCCTTGTAGCCCTGCTGCGTGAGGTGGATGCCGTCCCAGCTCACGTGGCGCGCCGGGTCCGCGCACGTGCTCGTGCCCGGCGCTCCGCACATTAGCTTCATGTCGAAGTTGTACGTGCCGCCTGCGCCGCAACATGCCTTGAGCAGCGAGCCCTCGTCAAACCCTGCGACCACATATGTCAACTTCGATTGAGCAACATGTCAATAAGTAATCCAACTATTTTTTATCAGACATCACGGTATGTGGTACGTACACAGACGCTAAGAGATAATATATCACTGTTAGGTGACTGTGATTTTAGCACCCATTATCTCTTCGAGGAAAGACCCAAAACTAAATAAGATATCACCTTCCCTTCCTACCCCACTCTCTTTCGGTCTTTCGATCTCCTTCGCTCAATTCATTGACAGATGAGCCCATCCACTGGCGAATCCAGCGTCCCTCCGTATGGCGATTGCGGCTTCATCGGTCGGCCTCGACTGCGTTACGCGCGCGCAGCGCAGTCGCCCTCGCCGGTCATTGCCGCTCCTGCTGCGTGCGCTGCGTGGCCTCGATATGATCGCCGCTAGCGCTGGATCGGCAAAGACGCTGCGTACCGTGCATGCCGCCGCCGCCGCGCTCGCCATGCATGCCAAACGATGCGTACTACCGCACTGCATGCACCTTCATGGCGTTGTATCCATGCGCACATCGCCTCATCGCAGCGGAAGAAGACACTGGTGCCGGCACGGCGCTACGGCGAGGTGCCGAGTAGCAGATGCAGCACTGCAGCAAAAGGTCAGGTGATTCATTCCCCATCACCTCCAAATCCCGATTTTGCACTTTTGCTAATTCGGTTAGGCATAGATTGAGATTTGAGACCGTGAGAGTATGAGACAAGAGTTCGTTCTTCTTGTTCCTGGCTTGTTTGTGACATATTAGCTATATTTAGACTTGCCCAGGCTAAAATTTTTCCCTGGCTCCGCCACTGAGCCCATCGATTGTACGCTAAAAACACACACACTGGAGGTGGCATAATAGGGAAAATTTTCTATGGCACCGGACCTGAATACATCACACGTGGCACCGATGCTATATAACACTTGCTACGTGTCGTGTATTCAGGTCTGGTGCTACGTTGCACTGGTGCCATAGAAACATTCTCCAGACTTATAACATGCATGGTAACTGCTTTAAGACTCGTGCGCATTTAATTTGAGTCCTGAATTCACGATGGGTACCTAGAATGGAAGCCTTGTCCAGGAGGTGCATGAACGCGCCGTAGTAGTCGGCGTACACGATGGAGACGTCGGAGTTGACCTTCCTGAGGCCGTCAATGGCTGCCTGGAGCTGCTGGTTGTGGTACATGGCGAAGGAGTTGAATCTCTTGAGGCAGTTCCTCTCGTCGTAGTCCGCGGAAATCGCCGCGGGGAAGAGGGAGAGGTAGCTCGGTGAGCATCCGATTGGGAAGTTCCCCGGGATGATGATCTGGGTCGCTCCTAGCTCGATCACCTCCTTGATTAATTCAACAGTAAGTTTGTTAATCCATGATGAGTGCATGTACAAGTCGGGTGGATTAAATAATCTTAATTAGGGCGTTGAGTCCGCTCAACGAACTTCGATGAAAGTGTCCTGAAACTAACATCTTGTTAATTAGAAATTACTAAAATTTATAAATTAGCTACCTGCATGCGTGTGTAGCGACGACAACTAGTAATACGAATAGACTAAGTACTAATCCATTCGTTAAACATAGGAATTATGCATGAGTTACATATGTTTTCCTACCAACTAGCTTAACTCACGTGGGGTTTTGTTCCAAATGAATGTGTTACAAAGGGCCTAATTACCTGACTTTGCAACGTCCATTATGCATTTGTTAAACATAAGAATTCTGTTGGAGTTCCATAGGAATTCATGTTCTATGAAATTCTTGTGTTACAACCAGGTCCTAATTACTTGCCTTCGCGACGTCCATTATGCTCTGCACGACCTGCGGCACGTAGGCCTTCACGGCCTCAATGGAGCTCCCCTGGAAGAAGGCGTAGTTGTAGTCGTTCCCACCGATCTCCCCGACCAAGAACAGCGCTCCGGCGAGCTTCTTCGCGCAATCTGGAATTCAGCCACACGTACACAGTTGCAAACGTGCAGATAAAATAAAAATTCCACTTTTCAAAGAGCAAAGTTAACTGAAGTCCCGTACAATCGATGCATAAATGCATAATACATCATCAGATTTGCTATTTTTAAGATGTTTGAATTTTTTTAAATTTAAATCGATCACTGAATTTGTATAGAGATTGAATATACCCAGAGTAACCGCTGCTTCTGGTGTGCCTTTGCTTGTTACGTACCTTCCTGTGAAGGGCACGTCGAGTTGAGGTGCGACTTGAACCAGTCGAGCTGTGAGCTCAAGGGCACGTTCGCCGGCGGCATCATGATGCCGCTCTGCAGCAGGTGCGACCGATCCAGCGCCGTCGCGCCGGCCACCGCGAAGTTGACGCCGCTGCCGAAGTCGGCGCTCTTGTCCAGGTAAGGGTTGATCAGCGACAGGTTGAGCGCCATTGCTGCATGCAAGATCGATTTTGGTCAAAGCTCACGAGAGCATCTTTTTTGAGCGAAATCTCAAGGGCATCTTTTTTTGAGCGAAATCTCAAAGAGCGTTGCACGGTGAAGATGCTAGGTGCACACATGCAAGGTGATCTGAGCCGCGTACCGAAGTAGTCGATGATGAGGAGGCCGTCGGAGCAGCGGCCGGTGGGCTTCCGGAAGGTCTCGCCGTAGGGGTAGCTGCCGATGGAGGCGAAGAAGCCGACGGGGCCCTCGCGGAGGAGGTTGCCGGTGTCGGCGATGGAGTCGCCGAAGCTGTATATCGCGTTGATGGAGCAGGCCGGCGCCGCCGAGTCCATGAGCGCCTGGAACAGCAGCAAGGTTAAGAGGAGCCTGCAGGAGCGCTTCGCATGAGAAGCCATGGTCGATCACTAGCTAGAACCACTCTAGATGTGCTGCAAGGATTGGGTGTTGAAGAATTAGATTGGCTTGGTTATAATCAGAATGCATGGATCGATGGTTTTCATGATCTGGTTGGGAGATTTTGCAGTTGGTTTTGTAGTTTGTTTGCAGGCTAACTCCAGAAACACTATGTTTGGTATTGTGCTAAACTTCAGTTTAATCAGGTGGAGTGCTTGTCTACTTGAGTTGACAGATGAGGCCATGCATGAGCTTGTTGGTGAGCATTTGGTCAACCTAACAAACTAACCATGAATGGCATTGTTGCTTTTTGTTGAGTTTTTGGCTTATTTAGTATGATTTTGAATTAAAATAGTAAAAATAGCCCCGCAAAAAAATTGACAAAAATGATACTCCTACCATGATCAAAATGGACCGACGGGAGGCATACCGCGCGGCATGCCATGTGACGGCCTCCCATTCGGCGGCCACCGGCCTGCCATGCGGTGAGAACACAGCAGGCCCATACCATGCATTTTGAGCATGACAAGGGTGTCATTTTTACTAATTCGAACGAAGGTTATTTTTGCTATTTCGATTCCAAATTGCACAAAATGAACCAAAAACTCCCTTTTGGTAAGTTAGACCGGATGCTACATCGGTAGTTTCCATATTCCTAGTCTCTCCATATTCCTAGAGTCAAACTGAATTACTAAAATGTCGCCTATTACCAACAGTTCACCAGCCTATGGGTTTGTGTATATTGCATTGTTTTGTGCTCCACTGTAAAACAGTTGCGAAAAAAACTTACTCGCTAACAAATTTTGTTTCAGGAAAACCTTGTAAACGAGTGTACATTCTGGCTATAGTACCTGAAAAACTTTGCGATTTCGTGTTTGTAAAATAAACTGCTCGATCAAAAGCTGATTTCGTCGATCTTGTATCCACGTACGAGGGCCTAAACCTCCAATTGCCACGTGGCAATGGGACAGCTGGGGCTCGGCTCTCATCCTAACGGGAATATGGGATAATTTTGCTCTCTCTCTAATCCACCTTGAATATCTAAAAATGGTATTAAGCATCGTTTCAAACGCAGGAATTTAACAAGAACCTTGCAGAAAATTACTAATCCATTTTGAATATCTAAAATAATATTAACCGATGGTAGTTTAATTCCTATTTAAAGAAAAAATTCCCACGTTTCAAACGGACTAAAGTACTCCGAATGTTGGTTTCCCATCCGTATTGGTTTGCACTTCAGAGAAGGCGAACGTTGAATTGCCATGGAATGTCTCTGCACTTGTACACTTCAAGGTAGGTGAGCTGCTCTCTGACTTTATATGGTCTAGTCAGAGCACTGGAGTTGGCATATCCCCATGTCGACTTGACAGGTACCAGATCAGGTAGATCCATCCAATTTAATGTTGAACGTTTTGCAGTTCTGAAGATATGTTGGTGCCAATGATCATTGTGAATCCTGTTTGGATGTAGTTTTATTTAGGTGGCTGCTCATATTTTCGTTCTGACATATCGAATTCATGCATCTGAATGCAACAGACTCCGTTCTCACGTCGGAATCGATCAGGATATAAAATAAAATGGAAACTGAGCATATATGTTTACTTTGTCGCCTTTACTAGTATAGCATAGTAAGGTTCGTCTCGAACGCTGAATTTCAAAAGAAACACGTGGGAATCATGTTATTTCCTGTAAAATTTCTACATTTCAAACAGACCATGGTATAAAGGTATTTATATAGTGTTTATGTGCTCTTTAAAACCTAAATTGCACATATCTTGAATTACTGTAGTCACTATTGGAGTAATATTGAATGGCTGTTAATCACCCCCTTAATTTGCTTTAAGAATCATGTTGTTGGACCGGATTATGCGACGAATATGAGCACCTTTTTCACCATCACGGTTTTAAACTTTTTTTCGCTCCAATAACTATTAAAGCTATGAAGATTAGAGGCATAAGATCACAGCGAAAGTCTTGTGTTGAAATCGAAAAACCCTGAGCTTAAAGACCTATGACCGGTCTATCCGCCGGTGGCCACGGTCTAACCGTTGGTTGCAGAGACAACAACCCGAGGTGACTCCAAAAGACCTAACTTTTGATTCCGAGGTCCAAATGTCTTAATATTTCAAACATAGTTCATCAAGAAGGTCATGAACCTATTCCAATAGACGATCGACGATCGATGCCAAGGTTCCGCGAATTTCTTGGATGATGTTAAGAAGGCACTAAAATCAGCAAAATAAAAACATGATCTAAAAGCTTGCTCGTAGATGGAAGATGGTCAAAATGACCTTAAATCAATTCCCACAGCTCGTAGTAAGCTAGATCATAAAAAAAGACCTAATCAAAACCCTTGGACACATAAAAATCCTAAAAGCATCGAAAAAATAGCAAGAACAAGATAAAACTCATCTTGATGCAAACTTGCTTGGATTGATTCAAAGGAATTTAGGTTTATAACCACTCCACCATGGATGACAAAAGCACAACACTTGAGTACTCAATCAATCTTTCTCTCTCAAACCTTAGCCTCATCTATCTCTCCACTTTCCCTATATTACAAATTAGGGTTTCCTTGGCTTGAGTTGATAGGTGCAAATCCTGCACCCTTCTCTTTTATAGTGGAGGCTAGATATAGAGAGAAAATTCTAACAAGTACCCGTTAAGTCCACATACAAACGGGTTTACACTTACGCATGTTTCTCAAAGTGGATGACGAACCGGGTCTCCTGAATCCGTCTTTACGTGATCTTCATCTTCTCTTTACCTAAACTGCCTCTCCTTGCGCTACATTGCACCATGGTTTCTCTAAGATCACCAACCTGGTATTTTGGCGAAGATACAAAATACCCCTTCTCGATTCTTCTCCAAAGGCTGAATCCAATCAATGTGAAGCAGTCACATGCTTCGCCACGTGTAGGTTCATCAATGGTTCTCGTCATGTCAGCAAGTATCTCCCATCTGGCTCCCACCGAAACCATCATGACACTTGCACCGACCCCTAAGCCACTTGATTTAAATCATTGCACCGAACTTCCCATTTAGTCGTTTTTATCCATCTTGCGCCATGCTTGAGTCCAACCACTTCACCCAGTATCCATGATTGTTCTAGACCTTGGCTCTCCTAGCCTAGTCCCGATCCTTCTCGCCGTTGACTGTAGTTGACTCCAATCCACCCGCGTAACAATAGACGAATAAATCGATTCTGAGCATAAGTTCTTCGCAACTTGACCCAGGTTAGCTAAAACATGCATCATGCAATACTTATACACGGAAACCCATAACTTTGGTCAATTCGACAAAGTTCACTGCCTTCCCAGTGCAAAACCCCCTCTGGTCAGTCTAACCACCGCCCACGGTCGGTCTGGCTGCCAGCAGGCCGATCTGACCGCCTTAGGCTGGTCTAACCGCCAGCAAACGGCCGTCAGACTGCTCTGAAAATTTTCCCAAGGATTTGAAAATGCACTACTCTATTTTTCATGAAACCTGGTGCAAACACACCTCCTAACACTCGCACATAAGCATTTGATCACATTCCTCAAAATTCTAGCTTTTCAAATTCGGACGGTCTAACCGCTTTTTTTTTGCTGGTTTGACCTCTAGGCCTTACCAGTCTGACCTCCAGGTCTTGGCCGGTCTGACCACCACCGTAGGGCCATCAGACTGTCTAAGGACTGGAAAATGCCCTCTCTGGACCGTGTCCTACCTGACAAAAACGAAACTCTGCTAAACTAAGGGTTTGTCCCAAACACCTCAATACCATTACTAATTGTTCAACACACTAAGATTAAGTTCATACATATGATCTCCACACGTGCTTTTCACTCTAAGCAGTACTTCCTGAAGCACATTTTCCTATGGTATCCTCTCAATACTTACCCTTCAATTAGGGATGGAGCCAAAAATTTTATCCAGGGGGCCATATGATAATAACAAAATATCGAGGGGTGTAGTATAAATATTTTGGTATTCTACATGAGAAAACTAAGAACTATATAGAGGACTTCATCAACCATTGGGGGGACCAGAGCTCCCACTAGTCCCCCTTGTCTCCGTCCCTGCCTTCAATGTGGAGTTGTACACCTTAGGGCATGTACAGTAGTAGAGACTACTCATGTCTACATATCTATCTATGTCATCTAGAGATAAAGAGTAAAGACAACTTTTACAATGAGTTATCTCTTAAGTTTGTTTCTACGAAACCCCACAATCTTTTAATTATTGTAGACAAAAATAGATAATAGCTCATACAATAGTGTTTTGTGTTGTCTACACTCTCTCATCGTTTCCTCTGTTTCATGCCAACAATATTCTACATGGCAAAGCTTATAGATGACTGATATCACACTAGTGTACACGTCCTTATTCGAGAGGAAGCATGTCATACATAGATACCTCCGAGATACCAACCATTATGTATGAAGTTGTTAGAAATACACCATCCACCTCATGCTACCATGTGATCCACTCATGAGTAGGGGTGAAAACAGAGCGGATAATTCTCGTCCGATCCGATGCCGTATTCGGAAAAATTCGCCCGATGTATCATTTTTAGTCCCGATCAGCATCCGATACTATCCGTATCAGGTTCCGAAAAATCTGGGTTAGGATATGGAAAGAGCGATATCCGACTCGTATCCATATTTTATAGGATATGCGATAAATCAACAAATGGATATCCGATAAACATCAATATTCCTTAATATCCTTTATGATTTTCTAGTTATTTACTAATATATAATATGAATTTACATTTGATTATATTTATATTGTTAAGTAGGATAAATAATTCTCTAATAGGTAGTATAATTTGACACTTTTATTGGTGAAGTAATATCTTTTCTTTATTTGTACACAATCCGTCAAGTTATATGCGACCGATTTGAATTGATCTGCATCCGCCCTGCGCCCATATCCCAAAAATCAGTATTCATATCCGTATCCGACTCCGAATCCGGAGTAAAAATATAAGTTAGGATACGAGAAGAGTAATATCCGCCCGTATCCGACCCATTTTCACCCCTACTCATGAGGTTGTTTCAAGATATATGTGTAATGCTAATGTTTCATGCTGAAGTCCTGTATGGTATGCAAGGATTTTACCATAAACGATGTAATTCCTTCTAGAGCCCTATGAAATTCTAGCATTTCAAAAGGAGCTAAAAAAGACAATTCATTATTGGGAATTGATATAGGCCTTACGTCCGTTGCGTCAAATGGTCCACCCTACCAATTCACCATCTGCATTTATGTTTTCCTCACCTACCATCCACCATCAATCTTCCACTTCATTTCTTTCTCATCTCTACCCGAGTCGTTTATCCATTCAGACTGGCTACGCATGCTTCTTCCTCTCCCCCCAAATCGCCTCCACATGCTTCTTCCTCTCCTCAAAATCACCTCCGTGCCCGGCTGTCGGCTGCCTCGCCTTCGCTGGCTTGGCCTCTTCTGTCACCCTAGCTCCGCCGTGCCTAACATCACTCCGCGTCTCCGCGTGCCGGCAGCCTCGCCTCCGTGCCCCGGGAGCTCTTGTCTCTCCACCTCGTGGAGCTCCCGTCTCTCCACCTCACGGCGCTGGCGACCCGCGCCTCGGCCCACTCCCGAGCCGCCTCGCCCACCCTCGCTCCTCCACCTCGCGCCAGTGACCCCGCCTCAGCCCTCGGCCACCCCCGTGGCCCTGTCTCTCCACCTTGCAGCGTCGGCGACCATGGCCCCCTCGGCCATCCTCGAGCCTAAGCTCCACCTCGCGGCTCCAACGAACCCCTCGGGCGCCTCGCGTGCCCCTCGCGGCGCTGTCGTTGAGGGTGACGCCAGATGGAGTTTACAAGTATTGCATGTGCTCTAAAAAATGTTGCATGTTGCAAATTTTTTTGTTGCATTAGATGATTTGAGATGTTGCAACCAATGTCATGAGATGTTAAAGTAACATATGATTGAGAATGAGATTTTTTCCGAGAATTTCTTGAATGTCGCAGGATGTTGCATAAATGAAATCAAAATATTTTAGTAAGTTAGCCTCATAAATTTATTGCCGGTGTTTTTGCATGTGCCCAAAAAAATATTACATGTTGCAGTTATAGAATTTTTTTTATTGTATTAGATGATTTGAGATGTTGCAACCAACGTTATGAGATGTTGCAGCTACAAGGGTAGTGTACGACGCTAGCGCTCGGACCATACGTCCGAGCGCTAGTCGCACCCTTCATTATTTGACACCGCAAATTTTCCCGGTCCCTCCTATGACATTCCTAGGCCTACATGTCAGTGAAACGAGATATGACATATAATGGATTTAAGAATTTTGAAATGACATATAATAATTCATAAAAAGTTTTTTTAACAAAAATTTGAAAATACGAGGAGACAGGAAGCGTCACGCTACAGATCATTGCTTGTAGGGCGGGCCCACAGGCAGATAGGGAATTAGCTGGAGTGGGTGGCCAGAGTTGTGCCACTTCAGACTCCGGGTTTCTAATCTAATCCACAAAGTCACGCTCCATTGCTAGCTCCTTTTTGCCTCCTATTCCTACACCATTTTCGGTCCAATTCGATTCAGCTAAGTGCAGCATCCCCCATGGCAACTCTGTCTGCCATCTCCGCCAAGTTTGGGTGCACGGCACATACCCTGAGTTGGAAGGTAAAGGCTTTTAGCTATGGTTTTGTGCTTACATCTTCTTGGTAGAATTTTATACTTGTTTATATTATGATTAATACTGGTAAATTTGTCTTCCTGTTTTGATGTTGGTGGTGCCCATTCTTGCAAGTTTTGTACCTGTAACTTAATTATTCAGATAACATGACACGTGTTGTCATTAAGGTTTAAGCGGTCAACTTTGGTTACTCATTGCTTTACTCTAATTAATCAGAGGAATACTGGCTACTACTCCACCTAGGCATACTTAAAGCTTTGTTCGGAAAGCAAAAGAAGCCCCAACAAACCTAATCCATATGGAGCTAGGACCCACCATATGTGCCAGCATAGCACAATCTGAAATTTGGTGTCAGTGTCCTCAAAATTATTGCAATAGTCTTTGAAGTTAGCCTTATTCTTCATTCTGGGTGTAGGGCCAAAACTGAATATTTCAGTTCATTTTCCAAGAGTTGAGATCAATAAATGGCATGGCCTCTTCTTCCTCTTTGAAACCGTGTAGAGAATCACACCACGATTCATTCATTGTACTCGGTGAGTACTTACAGAACAAGATACAAGAGATAAGATCGTACAACAAAGATAATCTATCTCTAAGCTGAATCTTAACTGAAGTATCAGGTAGTTAGATATAAAACAATATACGTTGGTTAACATCCCCCACAGGATCAACCGGTTAACATCCCCCACAGGATCAACCGGGAGCTTTGCAGATGTTGAGACTAGACCGGAAGTCGTTGAACAACATTGACGGCAGTCCTTTGGTAAAAGATGTCGGCGTACTGAGAAGAAGATAGCACATGAAGAACTCGGACATCACCAAGGGCCACATGTTCACAGAGGAAGTGAAGGGGGGAAAATCCTATAGGACCTGGTCCACAACTCCATCAATGTAGACCAACTCCACCGCGTGACACGTGTCTTTTCATAAATCTTAAAGCGTGACATATTAGTCTTTAGTATTCAATTCGTGAAAATTCACATAAGTGATTTATGAGGCTGTGCGCTTTGAGATTCGTGAAAAGACACGTGTCACATAGTGAAGTTGGTCTACATTGATGGAGTTGTGGACCAGGTCCTATAAGATTTTTTTTTTCCAAGTGAAGGTGAGGTATTGGAAAGCGTCTGCTAAGCTCCAGTAGTGTGTAGGGTTTTTGAGGAGCAACGACACTAGCAGATAGTCATGTTGCAAGGATGACATGAAGTCATGTTGGCACGCTCAAGAATATCGATGATGTATCAACTCTTGGGCGGTGCGATGAACAGAAATGCCAAGGAAATAGTGGAGAGCACCAAGGGTCATCATAAAAAAAATCCCAACAAAGATGTGTGATGACTTTGTGAAGAAATGCTTTAAATGATAAGGAAAGATGGACAATATACTTCAACACTCCTTCTTACGTCTAGGATCTATCAAGCCTAAGACATGGACTCAAAGTGGACTGCAACAATCATCTTTTTTTAATTTTTTTTTTTTGCATTAGCAGGGTTTTGAGCTCAAAACCTCTTAACTCTAGTACTATATTGAGTTATATGTACCACACATTTTACACTCAAAAGTTTCAACTGTCGAGGAATGGTGGGCAATATATTTCAACACCATATACTCTTCTACTTATGTCTAGTTATCTACATTGAGAGGACTAAATCAGAATTCCTGGACTGGCAACATGTGCATGCCACACTCGATTAATTGTGGTCCATTGATCGAATAGTATTGTTTGATACGAAGGATGAGAGTATTTCATTTCTGGTTTGTCAATGCAGTTCTTTTGTGACAGTGCACCTGTAATGTGTTCTGCCTTTCGACTGAAACTTGCAGGGGAGCAGAATTTCAGGCAGGAATCTGATCTCCATGGGGACGACGACGAGAAGAGGCCTGATCTCCCTGAGATCCCCCCGCTTTCGCGTCTTCTGCGCGGTACATATCATGAAGTTCAGTACTTGAGTTCATCCTTGTGCCTATGCTAATTACAGCAAACCCTAACTGGTTTTTCTGTTTCTCTGAACTTAACAGGCCAAGCCGGAGACGGTGAGCAAGGTGATGCAGATCGTGAAGCAGCAGCTGGCCCTGTCGGACGACACCAACCTCACGCCGGAGTCCAAGTTCACCGAGTTCGGCGCCGATTCCCTCGATACGGCGCGTCCCGACCTGTCATCCATCATCGCCGCGACATGATTGAGGATCGGCCATGCTTTCTGAACATTCTTGTGCTTAATTGGTTCTGCAGGTGGAGATCGTGATGGCGCTGGAGGAGGAGTTCAAGATCACGGTGGAGGAGGACAACTCGCAGAACATCAACACCATCCAGGAGGCGGCTGACCTTATCGATAAGCTCGTCAACGAGAAGGCCAGCTGATCTTGTTCTTATTATTACCTCTTAGATGGAATTTTGCCAAGCGTTTTTCCAGCCTAGCGTATCGTTGTTCATGGGACATTCTTTGCTATTTTTAGCTGCCTCAGTGTGCACGTGTGTAATTTGAACAGTTTTGTTAGGTTTGAAACATGGCTGGGAACCTGATTGATTTTATTCCATTGTTAGTTGCTTTGCTGCATCATGTGGCCAAGCAATTTTTCTGATTTGTTCAGTGAAGCTTTTGCAGGCACGATTTTCTAGACAGGATGAAGCAGCTGATTGGTTCTGTTTCTTTTTTCTTTTTCTTTTTGAAGAAACGGAATGGGGGAATGGGGAGAACCCCTACCAATATATTTCTCGGTTACTGAAAGTAATTGGTAACCATCACTTATCCACAGCAAGGGGGGCAAAATCCTGTATGGAGAAGGAAGACATCCTAATTCCTAAGGATGCAGTTTCATTTCCTACCAGGGATCGAATGCACACTCACCCGACCCCACTGTTGAATTTCAAAAGCAGAGGGAGCCAAACACAAAATTTTAGACTGTGATCCAGAGGTTCTACAGAGGTTCTACAGTATAATGATATTAGGAGGATCTGCACCGTCCGATCGAAAATCGAAGAGTCAGACCAAAAGCACCCCTCTCGTATCTTGATCTCACGCGCTGTTGCTGACCAATTCTATTTTCTATAGTATCATTATATTATAAGGATTTACACTGTTTGATCGAAAATCGAAGAGTCAGACAAAAACACCCCTCTCGCATCTGGATCTCGCGCTCTATTGCTGACCAATTCCATTCTCTCTGTGCACTCGGCCATCAATCGGGGCAACCGGACCTCAACATTGTCAAATATCTTACGATTACAACTGGTCCACAAAATCCATAGGACTGTCGCAACCAAAGTCTCCCATGCAATCGCGCACGGCGCACGGCGCGCCCCTCGAGCGCTACTTGGCTCGAGAAGCTTCAGCTGACCACCGTATTCTCTTCCCTGGGGACCCCAAGTCGACTCCAAATGTACTTGCTGCGTGGACAACCAAAGAGCAGATGAGCGATATCTTCCTTTTCATCTTGCCACGCCACCAGACACTTTCCTCCATGAACCTCCTCAGAGCCACACCACAGGTACGCTCGGTGAAGCTTGTCTATAGCTTTAATCACCCACTTGGGAAGCTTAATACATGCCATCACATAAGTTGGGAGCAGGGGCGGAGGTAGGGGACTAGTGGGAGCCCTAGTTCGTCATAATTGATGAAGTACTCTATATAGTTTTCAGTTTGTTTATGTAGAATAGTAAGATATTTATACTAGACACCTCTTGATGATTAGTTCTCACCATATGACCCATGCGTAAAAATTTTCTGGTTCCATCCCTAGCTGGGAGCAATGTTAACACCAAGTTTACCATTATCAGCCAGCTAACCTCTTCTCCACCCTGCTGATCAACGGCATAAACGCTCGTCTAGGCAGCTTTCTATCTGACAATGGCAACCCCAAGTGATTCTGGGGAACTTGCCGACGTTGCACCCAGTGGCGGAGGACGGAAAAAAATTAAGGTGTGGCGAAATCGATAACATGGATAACAAAGATTTCTTAGTATATTGGTTTATACACATATAATATATCATGATCGTCATCTACTATATAAATAAAAATATTTAGAATAAATAGAAAGACACAAGTAAAGTCAATAGACTAACCAAGTGACGATGAACATCAATTGCGTCTAGGCGATATAGGCAATTGCACTTGCCTATCTTTCTTTTCGAAATGATTTCTTAATCCTCTCAAGATCAATTCCTTTGAATATCTCTCGCTCAATGTAGCACACCATTAAATCATTAAGCCAAGCATCCGACATCTTGTTACGCAATTCGCTTTGATAATCTTCATAGCGTAAAAGACCCTTTCAACCGATGCCGCCGCCACCGTAGCATCAATGCCAACTCAATCACCGATAAACCAAGGGGAATAAAATATGCCTTTTAAGTTCAACTAATTTTGCAGCTAGGCTTGCAAGATCATGACAATCTCTAAACTCCTCAAGTCTTCTCACATGAATAATAAACAGCTTGAAGTTGATCTTTTATATCCTCTTATCGAATAGGAGAAATCATCGAATATATCTCAAGAAGTCGAGCAAGTTTGTCCACATCAAATTTAGAAAATGAATCTCTTGGGTCCAAACAAGAAAACAAACAAGCAATTCAAGATACCTCATTAAACCGATGATCCAACTCAGAGTTATAGCATCTATAGCAAAGATAGAAGGTATCAACACGAAAATGATGGTCCGGAGTGATGTTGTTCCTCCCCTTTTCTTGATCGCCAAATCTCTGCATCGATCCATTCATATTTGGTATTGGAATATCATTTTCACTGCAAAATTTTGTGGCTTCTTGAAATAGTGGCTCCCAACCATCATTCCTCAAATTCATCAAACGTGTTTTCACATCAATAACCAAAGACATGGCTTCAACAACATTTTGATCCTTCCTTTGCAAGATAAGTGATAGCTCATTTGTGATGAGGATTTGTAACATCATCTTCATAATGAACACAAAGCTAAAGGACTCCATGATTTCCACCAAACCTCCCGCTCTACATGGATTACGCACGCCTTGATGCACAATTTCTAGAACTTCAATCATCGCATCCCACATTGACTCAATACTAAGTAATGTCTTGTAATGAGAACCCCATCTTGTATCTCCGTGTCTAGCCAAGGATGTTGCTCGATTTTTCCTCTCGCCCGAGGAAATCTCTCCACTACTCAACTTACCCAAAAGAATTTTGTGTTGCTTATCTAGCAATAAATCCTTCCTCTTGCAAGATGAAGTAGTGGTGTTCACAATCAAGTGAACATATTCAAAGAAATCCTCAATAGATGAGCAACATCTTGAGATGGAAACAACTACCAATTGCAATTGATGAGCAAAGCAATGGACATAGAAGGCATATGGGTTCTCATCACGAATCAACTTTTGAAGCCCATTAAATTCTCCTCTCATATTAGAAGCACCATCATACCCTTGCCCTCGTAGATTGGAAATGTGTAGCCCATGCTCACCAAGTACTTCAACAACTGCTGTCTTCAATGCTTCTGAGGTTGTCTCCTTGACATGCTTAATACCCAAAAATCTTTCAATTACTTTTCCTTTCTTGTTCGCAAACCTACAACACATATGATAGTATAATATGATTAGCTAATTTTAACAAAAATGTGACAACCAGTCAACCATATATAATAAATCGCTTACCTCACAACCACGACCATTTGTTCTTTGACAGATATATCACGAGATTCATCTATAAGAATGGAAAAGAGACAACCCTCCATCTCTTGCTTTATTTCTTTGGTTACCTCTGCTGCACAACATTCTGCAAGTTCTTTTTGAATTGTTGGGGAAGTCATCTTGGCATTCTTGGGACATGTTTCATCAAATGCAAGTTTGACTTGTTCATTCCTTTCTTTATACCAGTCAAGAAACTCTAGAAAATTGCCCCTATTCAAAGAAGTAAGGGACTCATCGTGTCCACGGAATGGTTCACCTTGCAATGTGAGAAAACTAACAATACCTAATGATGTATCCAAACGAGTTTCATACTTGATTGCTGCATCCTTTGTATATTTTGCAACCTTGTGTTTCACACTTGTTTTTTGATTATTAAAATCTTCATATGCTGTCCTACATTGATTATGGCTTGTACCGTCATGTTTTGGAAGTGCTTTATATGCATTCTTCCAAGTGTCAAACCCTACTGTTGTAAAGACATCATGACCAAATTTTTCATCCATGCGATCATGCTTAAAAAGATAACAATAGAAGCAAAATGCCTTATTCTTCTCCACACTATATTCAAGCCAAGGATGTTTCTTGAACCATCTTGCTTGAAAGCATCTATTGTCATCTGTTCGAGGAAATTTATAACCAATTGGTTGAGTTGGACCTTTAGCTATGAAAGCCCTCCTAACGTTACTTCTAATGTCCACAGAAAATTGATCAATTGGTATACGAAGTCCGTGATCGTGATAACATGGTCCGAGTTGAACTCGCTTATAATAGTACCTTCAACTCTGCATTTTGCACTTGTTCTACCGCTATGTCATTTTCGATCTCCTCTTCAATTGCGCAAACACTGCTCATACTCATCCGAGTCAAATTCATCATCCTCTTCTACTTGTTCTTGAGTCTCTACTTCAACATCTGGATAATTTGCAGCTCCACCACCACCAGTAGAAGGATTGGAGGTGGCGCCAACGGACCAAAAGGTCCTCAAATCTGCAATTGACCACCACCAATTATTTAGCAAGTATATTAAAGCACACATGCCAATTAATTTATAGCAAATTTGCCATCTACAAAATTAAATATGTACCTCTTGTTTTGGCATTGCCCTTGTTTTTTCCTTTTGGATACATCGTTAGATAATTTATGTTCACTGTGATTCATAAATTAATCAAACAAACTTAGTAATTAATTAATAATCAAGCATCCCAAGTAATAAAAAATTGTACAAATAGCCAAATAGGGAACTCTGAAACTCACAGACGCTATGACTGAAATTCAGACTTTCAGAGTCTGCCCTAACGAAATGCAGTAGCTCCTACTAGCTCGTCGACGACGCGTCGACGCCAGGACTCGCGCCTCGCGGAGGCGGAGTTGCTCGCGCAGCGGCGCAGATGGTGGACTCGCGCAGCACGCCGAAGTCACGCCGCGCTCGCCTCGATCTCGACCGATCGAGCGGCCGCAGCCCAATCGCCTGGGGGACACGAACCGCCGAGCGGATCGCGACGAAGCGCTTTGCGGTAAGTTGAATCGTCGATTCGTCGTACTCGTACTGTTGGTTGCAGCGTGGGTCGTGTTTTCATGAAACTCTCGGACTCTTCGTGACGATGGCTGCAGGCTCCAGCAGCCAGCAGGCCAAGCCGCCAAGGATAAGGCCAGTCAAGAGGCCCATATACGTGATATATACTCCCAAAAGCAGCAACAGGCCAATAGCCCAAGAGAGCGTCCAGATTTTTAGTCACGTTGCTACTGTTTTTCTTCCTCTAGCTGTCGGCTGAGACATCTTCCTTAATATATCCATGGCGCTGATTGATTTAGGGGTCAAAAATTCTAGGAATTCAAGGTATGGCGAGCGCCATACCTTGCCATACAAGAGCTCCGCCCCTGGTTGCACCCGAGGATTTGTGCCATTCTTTCGCTATTCTCGCCACCACATGAATAGGTGCAAATGTTGATTTATGGAAGTTAATCACCAAACTTGCCGTTTTTGCGAATGCATCAAGGACACCCTTCTGGATCTCGGGGCGTACTCGCATGCCATTGTGTTATTTAAATACGAGGCGGGGGAGTCAATCTCCCTGTCCAAGTCGTCAATCCTAGACGATTTTAAACAAAAACTATTTGTGATACGCTAATATTACAGACGGTTTGTATTAAATAATGTCTGTGACTCTGTGATTTTACCATGACTTGAAATGATTAACTCCCTGATTTTACCATGACTTGGAATGCCTCCCTGATTTTACAATTATCACAGTTAGGTATTTCAAATCATGGTAAATTCTCTCTGATTTTACCATGACTTGGAATGCCACCCTGATTTTACAATTATCACAGTTAGGCATTTTAAATCATGGTAAAATCAGGGAGATACTTATCACAGATAGTTTTTAATATGAACCGTCTGTGTTGAGATACTTATTACAGGCAGTTTTTTTTTAAAAAAACCATTCATATTAAAAACTATCTGTGATAATTGCAACTATCACAGATGGTTCTTATTACGAACCGTCTGTGATACTTCATAGACGGTTTTTTGTTAAAAATCATCTATGATAAGTATCTCATCACAGACGGTTCTTAGCGTATCCAGTAATAGCGACGGTCGCGCTGGTAAAACCGTCTGTGATGACCTTTAACACTGACGATTTTGGAAAACCGTCTGTGATGAGGTATCTAATATTAGCCTTTTTGTAGTAGTGATGATTGGAACTGGAGTTAGGCGTAATGGTATGTGACAGAGGTAGAGGTGGTTGAGACCGAGACTAGTGGCGTGTGGGCAAAGTGGTGAAGGCCGGAGGTGGCTGGGGGCATGAGGGTAGAGGAAGATGAGGTTGAGGTTGGGGCAGCTGGTAGATGGTGCGAGATAGATTTGGTGACATCCTGGTAGTATTGGTGGTGAGAAACTTTTGATCTTTGTAATGGTATTGGCTATGAAGTGGATGGTAGATTTTGGTAGATTCTAGTAATGCAATTGCAATATATAACAAGATAGACATGATTGTTATCTCATACCCATCTTAAGGGGGGTGTTGGAGATATTAGAGTTTAGATAAGATTCCAAGTCTTGTGCGAGTCTAAGAGTTCAAGTCGGATTGTAATATTTAACACTATAAATAAATGATGTAGGAGATCTAAGAGGCACACACGATTATTCCCAAAATCCTACACAAATAATAAAAGCCATGCATCTGAGACCATTTGTTCTCATATTTGAACCCCAACCGGTTGCTGTTTCTTGGAGAAAGACTTTGGTGTTGTTTTTTCGAGAATGCGCAAAAGCTTTTCATGCATTTCTTGAAGTGTTAGCCGTTGTCACGTGCTAGCGGTCTGATTGGCCTTGCTAGGTGGTCTAACTGGCCATGGTTGTGGTCAGGCCAACGGTTTGGAATATCGAGGAATGGGATCGAACACTCATGTGGGAGTGTTTGGAGGTGTGTTTGTACCAAGTGCTATTGAAAATAGAGGCTGAATGCGAAACTAGATAGAGTTTTGCCGAAAAGTCCAGAGAACGTGTTTTCTAGATTTAGAAAGCGGTCAGACCGATCCCCTGTTATCGGGGACGACGCTTAGATCGACCGGGAGCGGTCAGACTTGCCCTTGGTTGGCGGTCTGACCAGCGATTTGCGTGGAGGTCAGACTAGTCGAGGGGTGATGGTCTGACCAATCAAGGTGAATTAATGCGTAGTGGGTGTGCTGAATTTGTGGATTTGGCCATAGGTGTTGTATGATGCATGTTTTGAGTAATATGGGTCGAGTTGCGAGAAACATGTGCTCAGATTCAATTTCTTGGTCTATTATTGTGCAGGGATGCTTGGAGTCAACGGTCAACAACATGGATGATCGAGACTAGGCTAGGAGAGCTGAGGTTCAGAATGATCGAGAATACCGGGTGAAGTGATTGGACTTAAGTATGGCGCAAGATGGACAAAATCGACCAAACGGGAAGTTCGGTGCAATGGGTTGCATCAACTGGTTTGGGGCGGGTGCAAGTGTCATAGTGGTTTCGGTGGGAGCCGGATGTTAAAGATTTTTCATCATGTGAAAAGCCTTTGATGATCCTACGTGTGGCGAAATATGGGATTGGTTCACGATGATTGGACTTGTTCATGAAGAAGGATTGAGAAGAGGTATTTTGATATCTTCGCCAAAATACTGGGTTGGTGACTTTAGAGAAACTACGGCGCACGACGGTGGAAAGGTGAGGCGGTTTAGGTCGAGAAAATGAGAAGATCATGAAGAGACAGATTCGAGAGCCCCGATTATCATTCGCTTTGAGAAGCGTGGTGAGTGTAGACCCGTTTGTGTGTAGGCTAAATGGATGTCTGTCGGGACCAGATTTCTAAATCCAAACCCTATGTGTATTTCTACACCAGTCCCTGATCAGTAGCTAGTGCACATAGTGGATACAACGTTGATAACAAGTTCGAATAATGATTAACATAAAAGTAACAACAAAGCACTAGCCTTAAGGCCACTTATTATAATAAAGTTCACATGACTTCAAGTCTTACAGTAGCGGAAACAACAAGTGATAAACTCCGAGTGGTGGCCCATCAAATTGCCCACCAGCATTCGATTGAGGAGCGTAGCGTAGTACTCTAGGTGTCCTTCATCAAAGCCACATGCGAAGTAGTCGTAATACTCCTCCGTGTTGTTGAAGGCTTCTGAGATTTAATTTGAGTGTAGCACGTGAGTACATAAATTACTTCGCAAGTCTTGGAAAAAAATGCATGTGCATAGCTTTAACAAATGAAGCTTATATGGTTCTTTTGCACAAATCAATATTTTATGTTCAACAATTTTTATAAAGCACATTTAACAAACGTTGTTTCGATAAATAAATTAATTGTTTCACTAGTGAAGGTTCTAGCTACCAATCACTAGTCTCGAGGTTCTAACCGCCAAGGTTTAAAGAGTAGGCTCTAGCTGCTCAATTGGCTCTAGCTACTAGAACAACAATCCAAGAGTTCCCACTACTCCCGGATTCCTAAAATAATTCTTTGAAAACAAAACTAAAATCTACCATGTGAAAACGCACCTTGCTCGCCCTTGTCCATGGGCACGACTATTCGAATAGTTTTATACTCTGCAGAGGTTGTACAACTTGACCAACACGAGATAATCAGCTTATAATATCCGCTTCACACACTTCCAATGGTGTGCGACTAAGTGATTATCATAAGACCTTTGCAATACCTTATCCTTACAACAGCTCGCTCGATGAGCTTAACCCCAAGTCATAGACGTCATTTACCATCGACCCGAGCTCACCGTTGTGGGGGATAACCTGCCCGGTCATGGACGTTAATTACCATCTCTTAACGCAAGCCCCGACAGACATGGAAGTTCACTTACCATGCTGCACGATCCAAGATATGAAAGTATATTTACCATAACCTGCACATCTCAAGATATAGAAGTACATTTATCATAATCAAGAGAACACTTATCACTACAACATGCCAGCTTAATGCTTGAACTCGGTAGATTAGTTGGTCAGGTCCTCCCCATTATGGACATCTGATTGTACTGTAGTGCACAGTTTCGATAGACACAAGCGTCGGTCCTTAATCGACCAAGGCAAGACAATCAAAACTCAACCCACTCGCCCTAGTCTAAAAAGTTTTCCACCATTTTATTTTATTTTCCAAACTACTGGCAATATCTATTGCCATATATTTCTCAAAAAGATTTGCATAAAAGGTAATAATAGTTTCCTCCCAATGGGTGATCATGACCGACAACGTATGTCTAAGCAATTCTACCGTTTTAACTATTCCAGTAATATTGTAATCAATATCGTGGATTTGCTATACTAGGGTGACAATGGATCATAGATAACAACATCAAATGATAGTAATACCAAGTTAGGATTAACTAACAACTTAGGATTTGAACTTATTATTTTATGTAAGTAGCAATCCATATTAATTTTGAAACCTAAAACAGATTTTGGAAAACAAATATGATCAAGGGAGACTTACGTTCACCGAAGGTTGAGGTCACTACGTCCGGTTGGTCCAAATAGACTTCGGTGGTGTTGGACTCTACACATGCGAAACGAGACAAATAAATAACAGAAAAACAAATAAAATCCAAAATTATAAAATTAGTATCAACAGAGAGATATTGCATTTAGATGAATTTAGGAATAAGAATCGACGGAATTGGAGGTCGTACGAAGGAAAACAAACACTTGGAAGATTTGCCGGAAAGTAAATTACTGAAAATTGAGAGAGAGGGAATATTTCTGGAATATGCTGTTCTGATTTTAACATGCAAAGTCATAGTATTTGACATCTTGACCCCACTTGCTAGATAAAGAAAGAGAGAAGGACAAGAGTATAACATCTTGGGCCCACGTTGTGGGGACCCCGGGTTATCTCCATAAGACCGAGACTAAGTATGGTCTAAAGAACATAACTTTGGACCTCTAGTAAATGGATTCCAACTTAACTCAATCTAAGTGAGAGGCTTAACTGAAAACTAGAGCCCCGACGATCATACGCGCTGCTCCTCTGCGAGCAATACATGATTGTCGGTTCTCCAACAAGCCAAGCACTACACTTAGTGAGTTAAATGGGAAGCCATGAACAACGAGCATGACTTATATTGGCTCACAAGATTAGCGACCAATATAATCATACTCTCATACAACGTTGATCACATCCATACAACATATATCAATAGTTCAAAAGACAACAATATAGTTTAAGTCTACAACGGTTACAAACGGTCGACCGGCCAATTTCAAATAAGAGTATTAAGTAGCAACGAAAACAAGTAAATAACCAAAAGACTAGCAGTGGTATGCCCAATAACCCATCGGCAACCGACTGGGAGTTAGATGATAGCACTACTCATCAGTGTCGCCTAAATCAACACTGACAAGCTCACCGGGCTCGATATCTTCCTCACCAGAAGCCAAGAGACAAACCGGTGAGTACAAAGGGTACTCGCAAGTCTTACACAAATAAAAATTAGTTATACATAAGGTTGTTCCAAAGGATGGCTCATATTGGCTTAGTTTTGCAAAAGAGACGCAACAATTTCGAAACCAGATTTGAAGTAGAAGTAAAGCATGTGAATAAGTAATGAATTGAATAACAAATAAATCATACAAATAGCAAAGTGGCTGTCCACTTTGAAACAACAACAAGCATGAACATCCTATTCATGCCGAATACCAAGTTATAACCACAAATTTTAATTTCAAGTCTAACAATAAGCCGCCACAAACTCTAGCGATCGTCCATAACCGCGGACACGGCTATTCGAATAGATTTATACCCTGCAGGGGTGTACTACTTTACCCACACGAGTCAATTAGCCTGTAAGCCTCCAGATAATGACACACTTCCTTTGGTATGCCGGCCGGGGAGAATCGAGATACGGTCATTTTCAGCAAGAAAACCCTATTGAGCTAAGTCCCCCATGTGAGATATTTCCAATCTTAGTACAAGCAGCGTATAGCACTTGCTAAGGGGCTCATAAGTTATATTGGAAATACCGATGCAATGTAAAGGGTAATTGGTGCTCCAATGCACACTATAGAACACTACATCGGCTCCTAAGGACAAATGATCAAACATAAATGCCCCTACACCACCATGGGACTTAACACAATATAACCTTCCCCTTACTTAACCGTACAGTACCCATATACTGCGTATGGTAGTACGAGTTTTACTTGAATCGCAGGTACCCAAAGTTCGGTCCTTAATTGTCGAGACAAGTCCACCACTTACCCAAGCTCGTGTACAAAGACACCATCACTAACCACCACTTGTCCAGACCAAAAGCTCATTTAAAATGACAAAAATTAACTCATAAAACGGATACGAAGATCTGAAACAAAAGTATATAATGAAAGTTGTGTTTATCCCATAACTGTCGGGTTATTCCCGACAATCAGCTACCGGTTCTAGACTTGCTTGGCTAAGCAAACCCGAACAATATAATTTCACACATCCTATCTTAAGCATGTGGTGCTGGAATAATTCAAGGATAACCTCAATGAATAGGAGATAACTAATCTACACATCACAAAAATAGTGACATTATTAAAATAGCATGCAAGCAATTATCATTGCACTATCTTAACAAAACTGGGATCAAATATGATGCAAAAGAAAGTTCAAATGATGCTTGCCTTACTGGTAGCTTAGTTGCTCTCCCTCAGTAGCGTATAGATCAATATTGATAGGCTCGGAATCTATATAAATACAATACCGAATAAACATCGAGGAATATCTCAAAATTCAAAATGCTAAAAAATGCATGATTTTTCTACAATAGCTAAGTCATGATTTTAGATGAATTAAGGTGAAATAATTATTCCATTTGGATTTAGTACGTGAGAGTTATAGCAGTTTGAATTTCAGATTTCCAGAAAATGCAATATGTTACTGTTCACTTAATTTAATTCTTTAGCCAAAATTTGTAGAGTAGTGGGGAGACAAAGGATTACATAGGTAAATAGGGAATAATGATATAATACCAAAATAGTTGAGTTCACCTCATTTAGAGTTTTCATGATTTAGTTATGAATTTTTAAAGTTATCAGCATTTTAGAGTGTAAAAATAATTAGTTTTGGGATCACTTTTCCAAAACTATATCTTCTGTGACAGGGGTAAGATTGAAACCATTTTTAGAAATAAGTTTACTTAAAGTTGAATTTATCAAAAGTGGTTTCACTACTCTTGGAGGTAACATGATTTAGTTATGCATTTTCAAAGTTTTCAGTCTTTTTCTATGGTAAAAATAATAGAGTTATGGATTATTTTCCAAAATAATACTCTCTGCTATAGAGAAAAGTTTGAAACCCATTTTATAATAAAGTTCATTAAAAATTATCAGAACTGGTTTTATCCATTTTGGGGAAAATGTGGTTTAGTTATGTATTTTAGAAGTTCATACAATTTTTGAGTATATATATAAATCGTTCACGGATTTTTCTAAAGCTTTTATTATTTTTCTTACTCACCGCTGCGCTAGCCACAGCGAATGATGAGTGGGACCGGGGTCAAGTGTTTGACCCAGTCAAAATGACTTGGTCTCGGCCGAAGCTAGGCTGAAGGCGTATTCAAATGAATACGTCTTCTATTTACAAAAACATAATTGGTTCTAACGATACTGGAAATACGGTTTTCCTTAAGAGAATACGTACTACTAAAACCTACGCATCCACTTAACCGGACATACGGGCCCACATATCATAGGCTCAGAGTTTTAAACAAAATTTTAATCACGTTCTTTAGAAGTGGGACCTACATGTCATAAGGACACTTAAGAACTTAGTTAGTGTTAAGGACTCGATTATCACCTTAACATCGGTAGTTAACCGGAGTTATCGTCGGGCGAGCTCCGGCACGGCCGTGCGGGGCGGATCGTCGCAGCAGAGGGCCTCCGTGCTCGGGGTTGACACCATGCGATGCGGAGTAGCCTTGCGAACTTGAAGGTGGTGACGCAGCGTCCAATAGTTGCCAATGGCGGGCTAGCAACGGCCGGAGGAGGCGGAGCCGAAGATGTGGCTCACGTGGAGAAGATGCTCTGGGCATCTAGGGGCTTCGGGAAATCGCGCATCGGAATCACCGTGATACCAGGAATGCGGCACCCTCAACGTAGACGACGGAGGAGGTCGGAGTCAACCGGAACACGGACGGCGGCGGTTCACCGTGCTTGGGGAAGAAGGGTCCCAACTCCCTCAGGAAAGCACCAAAACAAAATCAACTTCGCCAATCAACTCCAAGTGATGATGCGAACACAAGGGACAAGACAACGTTGAGTAGAACAAGACAACGTTGAGTAGAACCTACCAGAACGCCTGCAAGATTCGGGGATGAGGCCACCGGAGGCGAGAACGAAGATGGCGTCCCCGACAACTCCGTGGATGGCAGGGTCTCAGGCTGGGAAAAATGGACGCGACACGGTGATTTGAGGCCGGCG
Organism: Ampelocalamus luodianensis; assembly: GCA_036346255.1. Classification (NCBI taxonomy): domain Eukaryota; kingdom Viridiplantae; phylum Streptophyta; class Magnoliopsida; order Poales; family Poaceae; genus Ampelocalamus; species Ampelocalamus luodianensis. The sequence continues at coordinate 20,359,795 of CM070638.1, read as the reverse complement.
GTGTCCTTGCAATCTTGCGAGAGGCAGTGAGGTGAGCTCTCTCCTTCTCTCTCTCTTTCTCAGTGAAGAGGAAAATGAGGCAGAGATGGAGCAACAGGGGGTTTAAAGACTTGCTAACGGTGCGGACGAAGACGTCGTGAGAAAGCCGAGCTCAGGGATAGGTCGGGAGAGGTGCTGGCTTCACGGCGTGGACGGGGTGCGGCAGGGCTTGCGCGGTGCGTGGCGCCCGCGTTCTGTGGAGCGCCTGCCCGAGGAGGAAGAAACTCCTGACAAGTGGGCCCGCTCGATCAGAGGCACAAGGAGGTGTGGCTCGGGCTAGTTGGTCCAGCTGAGCCAAGTGGGAGCGGTGCGAGTTGTGAGACCCGGGTATTAATACACCCAGATCCTCTGTGTATTTCTGGACTAGTCCCATGATCAGTAGCTAGTCCACACAGTAAACAAAATGATAACAAATTCATATCACAACTTTATTAATAAATAACAACAGAGTTGATTACAAAGGAGGCTTACAGGCCAACAATAAATTAAACACAGCGGAAGACGAAGAAGTAGTAGGGTCCAGTTAATCTACCACAGGCAATCGACTGGGGAAGCGGCCTAGTCATCGAGATCCACATCGGTAGCAAAGTCCTTCTCCTCTGAAATTTGTTTGCATAAGCAAGAATGAGCACAACTTCCGTGCTCGCAAGTTACACCCATGAAGTAACAGAATGACATGCATATATGGATGTAACAATAGCAAGGCTTATTGGTTTATTTGCATAAAGCAGCATTTACGTTAAATACTTGTACTAAGTTCAAACGCTCAAGTTCTTTGATAGCTAAAATTGATTTTGAAGTAATAAAGATAGTGTAGGCATCAACCTAACACTAACATAAACACGAGCATCAACCCGGAGCTTCAACCCATAACTTTTCTTATGGACACCCATCCATGTCATAAACAGTTTTATAAAATATTTTGAAGACAAAATCAGAGTCTAACTTTGAGCAGTTCTGCTAGCATGTCCATGACCGTGGACACGGCTATTCGAATAGTTTTACACTCTGCAGAGGTTGTATAGCTTTACCCACAAGACACGACTTCTCTAGTTTGTTCTAAGATCCGCGATACCACCGCTCACTACCTTAGGTGAGCGCCTAGAGCATGTGACAAGGCTTTTACAAAGCGTCATTCCACCGCAGTCCACCCTCACTAAGGTTTCGCTTCCATTGGCTACAACCATCCGGAAGCCCCCTCTTGTGCCAGGTGGGGGAGCATAGTCATGAATGACAACCCACCGAAACAGTTGGATCAACCGCAATGGAATTTTGCAAATTAGTCAGCCAGGTCCCGACCCATACTTGGGACATGTGGTGGTACGATGGTGGCTTAGCATCATGCACTCGAAGACCGGTCCTTAACTGACTTGGGCAACTTTCCAACGAAACCCATGGGCCTCAACCATACCCGATTGAGCCCGTGCATAAACTTGCACCCACCCAACATCCATTATGCCCAAGTCCAAACCATTTTCATTTATTTCATTTTTCAAAGTCATTCATAAACTTCCATAACACACCGATGCCATGGATACAATTTAAACAACAATTGATTTTTGGCTGAAATTCCCCAAATTAAACATGTTTGGTCTATAAGCATGGCTAAGCATAATATTTTCCAAATGATCCTAGTCCATACTATTGTATCAACTAGGTTTTACCTATGGTGACAATGCGTTTGCTTCAATTATCAAAATTGACCATACAAGGATTTTAGGCATAACTATACATTTAAAACAGGGATTTAGATTACTGAATATAAATAAGTATGCAGTAATAATTTAAAACAGAATATAAATAATTTGAAATAGTAGGATGAATATGATCAGGGGTATAACTTGCCTCGCTTGAGGTGACGTTGTTTTTCTTAACAGGTCACCTAGTACTCACAAGTACTATCTTCAGGTAGTCCAAGTGTACGATCACGATGATCATACAGTCAAAATCAATCCTCTTATGTTGATCTTCAATCGGCGTCGAAATCTGACTCTCCGAAGTCGTTGAAATCTAATCGCGAAATAAGCCAAATTCAAATAGAATTCAAAAAGGCTGATCAAATTAACTCCAAATAGAAATATTTTGTTTTAGTTAGCTAGATAATAATTTTATAAAGATTTTGCAACTTGAACCACCCAATTTGGAGTTCAAATGCAAAAGATATGAATTTTAGAAGTTTGGAATTACATGGAATAATGAATTAGGGTTTAAAGGAATTATTGATCAAATGAACTCAAAATTAAATAATTTTGATTTAGTTGGCTAGATCTTGATTTTATATGAATTTAGGAATTTGAATCGACAAAATCGGAGTTCGTATGAGGGAGAACGAACCCCGGGAAGTTCTAAATCTCAAATAAACCCTAAAATCAGATTTTATTGAATTTCTTGAATTATTTTTCTAAAGTAAATTCCGGTTTATTGCGCAAGCTGACGTCATCCCTGAGAATTTCGGGATTTAAAGAATTCAATAGATTTTTCCGACAAGGGCCCCACTTGTAAATGGCTCGCTCACATGGACTAAGTCCATGGAGACTCGGTTGAGAGAGGTGGACGTGCCACGCGGGTGACCCAACAGGACACGCAGGCGCCACGTGGGCAAAAGTGGCGACGTGGCGCTTATGTGGCGCCGAGGTGGCACTGCCACGTAGGCGAGGACGGTGCCGGCGTCGGGACCGAGGGTCGCCGGTGATTGGGGGCACGGCGGCGGCGGCGAGCACACCAACGCGCAGAGAGATCGCGGGAGACTAGGACTCACCTTGGCGGGCTAGGGCTCGAGTGGTTCGCGGCGGCGACGGCGGGCGGCGGCGACGGCTTCGGTGAAGTGGCGGCGCGGCCGTGGCGTTCGGCGAGCGAGGCGAGCACCGGGTGCGCGGTGATGTGGCAAAGCCGGTGGTGGCGGCGGCGGACGCGGCGGTGGTGACGGCGGCGCAATCGGCGGCGGAGTGAAGCTCGGCCGGCGAGCTTCTACGACGAATTCCGGCGGCTATGGGCGGAGAGGGAGAGAATGGGTGGTGCGGAAGAGATGCGATGGAGGAGGCGCTCCGGGTGCTCTATTTATAGGGGCCGGAGGAGGCCGGGAGGAGGAGGTTGTGCGCGCGGAGGCGACGGCGGCGGTTAGGGCTCGCGGACGAACTGGGCGAGATTGGAGGGGTAACGGCCGGGGTGAGCGCGGAGTTGGGGGCGGTTTGACCGCGCACGTCCGTGCGAGAAGAAGGGGGCGGAGATTGCGGCGTAGACGGGTTCAATCGCGGCGGAGATGGCGGAGTTGGGCGCGGTGGCGCGAGGAAGAAGAACACGGGGAAGAAGATGCGGTTGCACCGTTGGATTCGCATCCAACGTGCGGAGGAGCGGGGTGGCGTGGATAGCCCGGATGCCGTCGGATTAAAATCGGGCGGTGAGAGAGGGAGGAGTTTGCGCGGGAGAGCGGGCTAGCGGGCAGCGTCATGGGTTTGGGCTGGGCCGAGCTAGATTCGGCCCATTAGCCGTTTTAGGTTTTTCTTTTGGTTTTTCAATCGATTTAATTCTAGTAATTCAAAATGGCTTTAGAAAATAGCAAATTAAATCCAAAAATTCTAGAAAAATTCACAGAAATTCCTAGAGGCATTTTGGACTTAATTAAAAATATTTCCAACTTAAAGTTGGCTATAGTTTTTGCAAATAAATTATTTTGGCTTTGCAATAATTAGGAAAAAGCTTTTAAAAACTCAGAAAATTCTATAAATTAATTAAGATTTTATTTTTCAGATCAAACCAAAAGAAACTTCAAGAACTTCAAGTAAATTTTTACTTTTGACTTTCAAAACTTCAGAGATTCAAATAAAGCAATCAAACTCTGGCAAATTCTCAGAAAAACAAGTAAAATAATAATCAAACTTCAGAGCTAGACTCAAGTCTGAGGAACAGTGCCTGGCTCGGATCGATTTCGTCTGGACCATTCGATCATGAATGGATGGCTCAGATAAAAAGGGAGGTTCAGACTATCCGAATGGCTGCGAGATCTGGACCGTCGAATTCCAATCGGACGGTAGATCTCGGTTGGGTTCGGTGCAGTGCGTTTAGGGGGTTAGGTCTAGCCGAGTGGTGCGGTCGGACTCGAGCCAAGGAACAGTGTAGGGTTTTGACTGATTTAATTCAAACTGGTTCTCCTTTGACCAGGGGTTTATAAATATAAATAAATTTCCTATAAATCTTAAATAAATCATAGGTGTTCCTAAGATGATCTAGTACCCATAAAAATTATTTAACATTGTTGTTTGTGATAAATTTCATATAATTCAAATTCAAACTTAGTGTAGGTCTTTGAATACTATTTGAATTTTTATGAGGGTTGAACCTAGTCCTATAAATCTGGGAAAATTATAAAAATTCATAAAAATTATTCTAGTATTTGAATAAATCAGTTCCAAAGGATGATCATAAGTTTTCGTTCCTGTTTTCATTTAGAGTTTAAATTTGAAGTGTATGTTTATAATTTGTTTGAGATTTTGCAAGTGCAATTTATGAAGTAATTGCTTGGAAATAATGATGCATGCTCATGAGATGCATAATAATCCTCTTTATTAATTTGGGGATGTGACAAACCTCCCCCCCTTACAAAAGATCTCGACCCCGAGATCTCGGTAGGTCGGAAGATGGATAGGAAGGTTCTACAAGAAGACATAAAATCCGTTGTCTTGATTTCCTTCAAAGATAGTGCTGATATCTTTGTAAGATTGCAAGGAGTGGTTATTACATTTTCCTTTCCATTGCTTTGTTTAACCTTTTTCTTTCTTGAATCGAAAGCACTTCATGTAGAAGGAAAAAGATCTGGATAGTTAGCTCGTATTTGATCTTCACGTTCCCATATTGCTTCTGTGAGGACCCCGGTTTATTCGGCTTGTAACGCTTAGTCTTCCATTGACCCTAGCATCACAAATCAAATAAATCAAGCCTCGAGATATGTATACTTCCCAGAAATGCAGTATACACACCCCGTTACAAAATCATGCATCAATTCCATTCATTCACATAGAACCGAAGCACAACAACAAACCAGAAGTTAAAGATAAAAGAGAGAGTTAATACAACAGAGAGGCTGACCGGCCAAACAACACAAATAACTAAGTAAACAGTGGAAGCAAAAGTGCCATAAGATGGCGATAAACAAAAGCCAATTAGTGTGCCTTTACCCCACAAGGCAACCAACCGGGCCGCCAAGCTAGTCGTCAAATCCGCAACACATCTCACAAAAGTGAGGCCCTTGGGGCTCACCTTCTTCCTCTGCAACATAAACATTAAGCAAAACAACTGAGTACAATGATGTACCCGCAAGACTGACGTGTAAGGATAACAGACCTATAATTAACTATATGCAAGCTTTATTTAAGTGGAGGGGGCTCTGGACTTACTTTTAGCATAAAGCAAGTTTTCATTTGCAATAATGTAATAGATTCAAAGAAATTTGACAAACTGTTTGTAATTATTGAAATAACAGCGATACAATAATAATAACAACAATAAAGACAACCTGGAAGTGACTAACCCAATAGTCACCACAACAATAGTATGAACATCCAGTCATACCAACCCATCAAGTTTTAATTAAATGTTGTAGTCTAGTTCTTGCACGACTTTACCAAGCATGTCCATAACCTAGGACGAGGCTATTCGAATAGATTTAACCCTGCAGGGGTGTACCAATGTACCCACACTTCAGACCGCCTTTTTACCAAGCTATTAAGCACACTTCCTTTGGTATGCCGGCACGGCTAAGTCCTACGAGACATTTCCAATGGATTGAGCTAATCAAGAGCCGCACGTATGGGGGTTAACCCTTAGTGATCTGCTGACAAAATATGGATCACAAGGACCCATACATGGAGTAGGAGACACCGGCCTCGGCGGGTGCTCCCCTCCCCACAAACATGTCCATGTTGCATGTATCCCATATGCAACCCACCACACGACTCATTAATTAACACCCTCCAAAGTACTTAGTCAAGAGAGGTCCCATATCCCTCTAGTGTGGTTAGCACGCAAATATCACTTGGCTTGGTGACACAAGTAACTCGGTTTTTGGGGACTTAGGCACCATTCCAATCACACCCAACAGATCACACCAACATACCATTGTGCCCAAGTCTAAATCATTTTGTTTTCAGTTTTGGTTTTCACAAATAAACAAAGCACAAGGTACAGATTAAAAGTAATAGCAAGTTTTTGTGTGATCAAGGTCATCGACTAAGTCGATAACCGCCCAATTCTACTGGTAACTAAACATTGCTAAGGATCATATCGTAAAGACAAGTAAAAGATCATAAATCATTCACTGGGCTCTAATTCACCAGTGAGAATAATAACTTAAGGCTGTGGCAGGGGTGAGCAATTTAAGGGAAACAATGCAATAGGATTAGCTACCTCTATTCGGCAAAATTAATCATTGACACAAAAGCATGTATACATACGAGTAAAACAAAGTATTAGATTTAAAAAGTAATGGGATTAAGTGGATATGATCAAACTGCTTGCCTTGCTGGAGATAACTTTCTTGCTGCAGAGGATCACTCTCGTATTCAAAGTAATCGTTGGAACCTAACGAAAGAATCGAGAAGAACCAATAAGAACGAATAACATCGAATAAACACCAAAATTCAAAAAGTATTCAAACACTATGAAAGTAATACAGAAGGTAGATAATGATTTTATACAAATTTAGAAAACAAAAATTATTGGATTTAGAGTTGATTTGGTTTGGTTATGAACTTTTGAAATTGAGACTATGTCATAAGGTCTACTACTGTTTACTAGCTACCGATTCAATTCTTGACTCATGATTCATTTTTAATCTTATAGATTAGAGGCTAAAGGCTAATTACTGATCTTGATGAGGTTTACAATTTATGTTTTTATGTTCATTTTACTGTTTAAGAACTACTAAGTATTATCAGGTATATTTAATCACTGAACCACAAGTATCATGTGGTTTGTAACCTGAAGTTTCCATTAGTTATTATTTTTCTGCATACACAAAGAACTCACTGTTTGTTAAGGAGGAACATATTAATGCTTGATTATTAGATTGATGTGCCTTTGTTAGTTTTAGGGTCCAAAACTTAACTGGACCACACCTTCTAAGCACAAGAATTTAGTACAACCATTACTTCACTGACAATCGCAAGATTTCAACTTGAGCCTTTCTGTCCAGTTATCCTATTAGCGGAAATTGCTGAGCAAGAGAGTTGGATAGCTAAATATTCTTACTAATTCGCATACTTATTTGTTAGGCAAAGTTTTAGGTGATCTAACAGTTAAACACATCACCTAGCATCTATCTTCCCTTTTCTGCTCAACACTACACCAAACTGAGTTTGTTGCTCTCTGATAGTTTTCCGGAAAGTTCACATCCAAAATGGTTCTCCAGGTTGGATTGCCACTGGTAAATTAATGTCCAAAAGACTGGTTGAATTAAGACAGACTTTAACTACTGCCTAGACAGAGTCATAAGCCAAAGACCAAATTGATTATTTTTAGATCACTGTTCACAACCTTATAACAGCAAGTCCTTCTAAACTACCTTCTCTGCTCAAAACCTCACCAAAACAATTTATACTGCTGGCAACTAATTATCTATTTGCTAAATTAAAATTTAGTGATCAATTGACATACACAAGGTTTGTTATTTTAAGAGAATTGATTTTGCAAAAGTATTTCACTAACAAAACACTTCTCTGTTTAATTAACAGACAATTCAAACTATTTCTGAAACGAAGTGCTATTATCAAATTTTTGTCACTTAGTTTAATTATCCATTTGTTAACTAAATTTTGAGTGATTAATTTTTCATTCAATAGGTTTTATAAGTCCACTGTCAGTTCAGATTTTTCACCTACACTTCTCTCCTAAATACCATCTTCTAGCAGGAACTGGCCTGAGATGGAGTGTTGTGAACTCAAATCCTTGCAAGATAAAAGTTCAATTTTTGGCACATGCACTAATTGATTCAACAAGCACCAGCAAGTTCTATTAGCAAAAGTATTAAGGCTCCTATAGTGCTTTAACAGAAAATGACACAGAGAGGGGCTTTACAGAGACGATGAACAGGGGGGGCTCGGGTCGGTTTGGGAGCAGCAAATCGCCGGCCACTGGAGCAGCGTGGAGGATATGGCGATGGTCAAAATGGGTTGCCAGGGTGTCAAGGAAGCTATGGGTGGTCGTGGGGTGACCGGAGAAGCACTGTGGCGGCACGGCGACAGCAGGCGGCGGCCGACCGTGGAGGTGAAAAGGGGCGGCGGCACACGGGTGCTGTTGGGGCTAAATAGGGGGAGCACGAGGACCGGTGGGGTGATAGGAACTCACCCATGCAGTCGGCGAAGGCGGAGGGTGGCCGGAGTGGTCCGGCGATGGGAGCCTGCGGCGGTGCGGGGAGGTCACCGTGGAGGGGTCCCTGTGGAGCACGAGAGAGCGGGTGAGTGATGGGGTGAGGAAGAGGGAGTCTAGGGAATGCTCACGGAGGAATTAATTGAGCTGGGGCTCACTGGAGGAGACGCGGCGACAGCGGCGGCGGTTTTGGGCTGGACCCGAAGAAGATGGCGCGCGCGCGGCTCCTCAGTGGGGGATTCTTCAAATTGACGGAGGGTTTCGCCTCCTGGAATGGTGAGACGCGCCGTGACGCGGTCGAGAGTGGAAGGGGATCACCGGAGTGGTTGAGGAGCTTGGAGGCGGCGCCACCATGACCGGATGGCATTCGGGGCTTGGAGCTCAAATGAGCTCGGAGAGGAGGAAGGATGGAGAGGGAGTGGCAGAGAAGTGGAGAAGGGTGAGGCGAGCTCGGTGCTCGGCTTAAATGGGGGCGAGAAAGGAGGAGTTCCTCGCGTGAACTCGAGCTCATCTCTTCTCTGGGTCATGGCGGCTTACCGTGATTTCTCGGCATGGACGGAGAGTGGAGCGATGGCGTCGGTAGGAGAAGAGCTCCGGTTGGTCGTCTTGGGCGGTGGCGCGACGGAGCTGACGGAGGGAGACAGAGGAAGCCGGGCGGCGTGGCGCGCGCTCCCTGCGGCGTCGCAGCATGCGGCGGCCGCGTGGGGAAGAAGGGCCTGCGGGTGGGGCTCGCAGGTCGGCAGACGATGGAGGAGGTGGCTCGGTGAGCGGGTTCGGTGGGAACCTGGTTTGAACCAGAGGAACAGTGAGGAGAGAGGAAAAAGAGTTTTCTGATTTTTAGAAAGTGGCTGAGAAGGTTTAGCAAATTTTTAGATATAGTTACCTAACTCCAAAATTGATAAAATTTTTAGTGGAGGTTGAGGAAGTAGAGATGATTATTTTGTAAATTTTTCAGGATTTTACTTGAAGTACATTTTCCCCTAAAATTATTTTAAGTTCCTGTTTTAAGTATTTGACTTTTAATTTACATGTTTGACTGGTTGTTAAACATATTAATCTAATTTTAAAATTTACAAAATTTTGCAAGTAATTCTCTTAGTTGTTCCAGAACCTAGGAAAATATTTCCAGGAACTTGTTCACAAGTTTTGTTTGTATTTTAAATTCAAACTCAATTTGAATAATCAAATAAACAAGGAAGCAAATAATCTTCAAAAATTCCAGGAAATTCAAACAAGCATATGACAGGAGATAGAATTTGACTGAAATATTCCCACACCTGGAACCATTTTAGTCTTGCTTCAAATTCAAATTCGGCTTTTGAATTGTAGAAGAAGGGGTATTGGATTACTAAGTTTTAACATATTTGCTTTGCAATAAAAGTTTTAAAAAGTCCAAAACTTCACAAATGCACATTAGATGCTTATCTAATCCAACTTAAGGATTTTGGGCTGTTACAGCTTCATATTCAGTATGGTTGCTCCATTGAACCTTGATGAACTTTATGTTACGATTTCGCGTTTTGTGCTCCTTTTCCTCAAGAATGCGAATCGGGTGCTTCCGATAAGAAAGATTGGGTTGCAAGTTAAGTGCTTCTAATTCGGTGGCTTCGATTGGAACACAAAGACACTTCTTCAATTGCGAAACATGGAACTCATCATGTTCATCTGAAAGTGATGGTGGCAATTCCAATTGATAGGCCACCAATCCCACCCATGAGCATGCCTTTATATCAAGATTAGGTTTTACCCCAATTTTGAGCCCTCTTGCCCTCAATCGAGAAATTCATGGAATCTTGACGATGATTGTCTCGATCTTCAATTGAAATAGGTTTTTGACCATCTTTTTGAGCTATGTCTGAAATCTCAGGTGATTTGGATCACAAGGTCAAAAGTTAGCTTCATTTGTGGATCCATCGTCAGGCTGTTTTTCCGTCGACGATTAGACCGACCTCATTAGTGGTCGGACTGGTCTGGCTCAGCGGTCAGACCAGCTGAGAGAGGTTGAGCTCGGGGTTTCTCGGTTTCAACTAAGGACTTCACTGTGCTCTTGAGTCTTTGATCTTCGTAACTTTCATAGCTTTTAGAGTGCAAAATAAAATTGAATACTAGAGGTAAAAAAGATGTGGATCGTATGCATCCATGTGATCGCTATTTTGGTCCAACAAAATTAAAAATATGTGGTTCCACTAGCCCATTGCGCATCGCGCGCCGTTGCTGCTCAAGGCCGGCTGAGAAACCTCATGGAAGAAGTCGTCGTCCTCGACATCCATTGTGCCTCCAGATCCGGCGTATCCACTATGCCCTTCTCATCACTACTCGCTCCCATCATCATCACGCCACGCCCTTCTAGTCGGTGACGTCGACGCGAGTTTTTGGCTTAAATATGTAACATCCCAATTTTTGCATCTTTTGAAAATTTCAAAATAAAAGGAACAAGTTGAATTTTATTGAGTTTTTAAAGCTTAATTTGAAATCTCAAAAATTAAAAAATTTTAAGTTGAATAAATGAAATTTCAAATTAAATTCAAAACTGGTTTATTTGATTTTATGGATTTTCTTGGATTTCTCAAGTTCTTTTGCTATTTCTTGGAGTTCAATTTATTTTATTTCTTTTGTTTTCCCAAAATTTCTTTTCTTATTGAAAATTTTAATTTAAAATAATTATTTTAAAAGTTTTAGATTTCTTTTGGAGTTTCTGCAAATATTTAAATCCTAGACCGTAATTCAAATCCAAATTCCAATTCTCTATTCAAATATCGTTTCCAAATCCAAATCCAAATTCAAATTTCATAATTTGAATTTGTTTCCACGAATTATCTTCAGATTAGCCCAATTCTTTTTCTCTGGCCCTCTTCTTTCTCCCTTTTTCTTATTTTTCCTTTTTTCTATCTTTCTTTCGTTTCTTCTTTCTCTACCTCTGCTTGCTCCGTCCCAAGCCGCGCCCACGCTAGCCTCGCCCCTTGGCTCCCGAGCGCACCAGCCCCACCTCCAGGCCACACCGCACTAGCGCCACTTGTACCTAGGCCGCGCCCCGCTCGCATGCCCGCACCGCGCTGTACCACCCCTCGTGCCGCCTATGCCTCGACCACGTCGTGCGGGCTCTCGCCGCCCACGTCACACCTCTCGGTTGCAAACTGCCATCTTCAACGCCTCATCTTCGCTGTGCATTCATGCCATCATTGTCGCTTGCCATCAAGGCCTTGCTATTTTCGGCGCCGCCATCATTGTCACAACCGAAATTGTCACCCAATTTCTGCTCGCGTTCCCATTGTTTTAGTCCCGTCTTTGCCCTATAAAGTGAGCACCATGACCCCCTTGCTCCTCTTCGTTTTGCCTCAGGACCCATCGTCTATCTCGACTTTGTTTGGCTGGAACGCGCGACACCATTGCCTTCTTCCACATGTTCGACCATGTCGCCTTCGCCTCGATCTCCTTCTCCGGTGAGCTTCTTGCCGATTGCGTCACGTCGTGTTCCTGGTCTCCCTCAACCTATTCCCCACCTCGATTTGGCCTCTCCATCACTGGAGCGAGCCGCCGCCGCCGCCGCCACTACATCTCCGCTACCGCCCGTCGTCGCCACGCCGCCTTTGCCGGCCCCAAGCCACCCCAACCCCATCGGCCGCTTTACCATGCCACCACCCAGCCCGTGCGTGCATCGCCTTTGCCCAGAGCAGCTTGCGCTCTCCTCTATTTCTTCTCTGCTTTTCTTCTTTCTTTGTTCTTGTCTCACTTACAAGTGGGCCCAGTTGTCAACTATTTGTTTTTACCTTTTGATGCTGAAAAAAATATTCCTAGAATATTTCCATCCTTCTCAATTTTCAGCAATTTCCTATTCCAACAAACTTTCGGGTGTTCGTTCTCCTTCATACGAACTCCGATTCCATAGATTGTTGTTCCTAAATTCATATAAATTCTTAATATTTCTTTTGGTGCCTATTTGATATTTTTTTGGATTTTATTTGTATTTATTATAATTTATTCATCTCATTTTATGCGTATAGAATCCAGCGTTTCAAAGCCTTCTTGGACTAGTCTGCAGGAGTAACTCTAATCTTCGACAAAGACAAGTCGTATTGTTTTATATCAACATGCATGCTAATTTTATATCAATTATTTTTGGGAGTAGCTAATTACCTAATTGACATTATGCCACCTTGAATATTGTGAATGTCGTTTATCATTTGACACCACGGAAGGGTTTATATTAGTTGGACATAATTGTAATACAAACATGGGTGGCTAGTATGCTTAGTCATACTTAGTTGTACGATGGGTTCCTGTACACAATGTTAATCTTGATAACTTGACTTATTAGATATGAAATTGTGATGCGAGGTCATAGTTGTAAAAATTATTGTGCCATGGCAGGGGATGCGATTAGTCTTGTTTGAACAAAATTGTTTCATACTCTGGCGAATGATCGCGAAGTAATGGGGGTGCGAGTAGCACATTTTGGATGATGCGGACTCGCTTGAGTAATCACTAAGAATTTAATCTGGTGCACCATTTATCTGAGCCTTATCGTACAACTACATGTCTAGTATGGGATGGATCTGGCTAATTAATTAGCAATATCTTGATTTTGGTTTTGCCATGTGTGGTGTGGGTTCCGGGATGTGTGGGTAGATTCACATGGCGCAAGAGGAGGGGGCCGACTAGGTGCGATGTCCATCGGTGGTGAAACCTTAGCGGGAAGAACTGGATTAAGACAGAACTTTGTAAAGGCCTTGTGATAATCACTTTGTTGTACGCCTACGTAAGCATGTCTGGACCGACATATTAAGTTGATTATCTATTGTGGTAAAGCTATTCAATATCTGTAGAGTGTTAAAACTATGCAAACAGTTGTATCTCTAGTTATGGACAATACTTGAGGATTTCACACGAGGTATAGAGATTTCATAAAATATTTGGATGGTGGAATGGATGGAAAGTGAATGAGTAGTTCACTGGTTGTTGGTTGGGAAGTGAATGGGTAGCTCACTGGTTGTTTTAAAGTAATTGTTTACTTTATTTATATAATCTTTTCAATTGTGCTTTACAATCTATTTACTCTCAATATTGGTTTTGCAAAATAACCATACATCTATTCCTTTGTTCAAGCCTTGCATGAATATTAATTGCATACTATTCCCTACGACTTCTGAGTACTTTATGTACTCACGGCTTTGCCTTTTGATCAGTTGTTGAGGAAGAATCCGGAAATCTAGAGTTATATGAGGAGTACTTTGAAGACTATGCAAACTAGGATACGCTCCCACTCGATTTCTTGTGGGCATGTCGGATGTCTATCACAAGTTTTGTTCTTTCATTGCAAAAATATTTATCCGTCTTTAAGCCCTGTGTGGCAAGCTATGTAAACTTTACCATAAGATCTGCTACTACTATTTAATGATAATTTATTTTTTTATTAGCTATTTCGTTGTATGGATATGACTTTTATTGATGTTATCAATGTGTGAGCTAGGTACTGATCATGAGACCAGTTCAGAATACATAGAGGGTCCGAATTTGTAAGTTCGAGCCTCGACAAAATAACACTATTTTCACACAAAATAGCAAATCTAGCTCCCTCCGAAGATCAAAGTAAAAAATGGCACCGCGGACTCGTTGGAAGGCAACATGTGTTCTCATCCACGCCTTGGGTGGTTGGACCCCTCCCCTCTCTTGGAATGGGGATTTCCGACATGTGTCCTCGTCCCCTCTCCAGGAGAGGGACTTCCAACAAGTGTCCTCGTCCCCTCTCCTGGAGAGGGGACTTCCCTTGTTCGCGCTTCTGGGGAGGGGACTTCCCTCCTCCACGTGCCAGGCGAGGGAACTTCACTCAGACTGCTAATTAATTACGATTAAATTGATTATTCTTAAATAATTAAGACTAACTAATTATAATTAATTAATTATGACTAATTAATAATGACTAACTAACTACGGCTAATTAACCATGATTAAATTGATTACAACTAAATTAATTTCGACTAATTAATTACAACTAAATAATTACATCCAATTAATTGCATCTTATTAATTATGATTAAATAATTAAAATTAAATAATTGTGATTAATTAATTACACAGCTTAATTAATTAACCCCACCATGTAAGTATTTAGTTGTAATTAATTAACCCCATCGTGTAATTATTTAGTCTTGTAATTAACCTCCACCGTGTAATTAATTATCCGGGTTTAATTAATTAATCCTTGTCCGTGCCACGTTAATTAATCCTCGTCCGCGCCACGGTGGAACTTCCCTCATACTGTTAGTAATTAATTAATTACACAAGTTTAATTAATCCTTGGATTAATTACGTCTAGCAAGAATTAGAAACATTAGAAGCAACTTGGTATAAATGGCAAAATTACATGCATCAATCCAAGGCGTGAGCCAGCAAATAATATATGCCAAATTTAGCTCAAAGCGAACATAATTACTTGCTTGTCGTCTGTGAAAAATTGCTCAGCCTGGCTTCTTGATGGTAGTTCCTTTATTATCAACATCAAATCATTAACAAAACAATGCATGAATTTTACAAACCCAATCGATTTTTAGCCCGAACAGCTATCATAGGCTGGCAAATCTATTCAGTAAATTCCAGCAAATCATAGTTGTCTCTTGGTCAGTATGGGGTTGTTTGGATTCAGGCAACTCTATCCTACCAAATATTGGTCACGATCAAATCATGAGATCAAATCATGAGCGCGATCAAAATCTTTGGTAGTAAACCAAACACTGGCCAAAGCTTTGGCAATCCAAAATTTGACTTATCCATGTTTGGCCCACATGTTATTGAGAAATGAGATGCTAGCAAAATTTGGTAACCAATTTTGCCACCAATATTTTGGCCAAAAACTTAGCATGAATCTTGTCAATTCCTGCCTATTGCATGGGCATGCCAAATTTGGCATCAAACCAAATAAAGGCAAAAAAAAAAAAAAACAAAGGCATTGTCAATTTCTAGTAATATTTGCTTTGACATCAAACCAAACAACCTCTATATTCCAAGATCTAAATCCATTAAAACTACCGCGTCCTCTGGATAATAAATTCCTTAGAATCCCAAAAGAAAACCCATATCCTACGGCATGAATACAGCATCCACACTTGGATGGCACGAGTAAAACCCTACGCAAGCAGCAGGGGAATAACGACGGATATGACATACGCAAAGCCACCGTGTACCGTCCGTTAATTAACCCCCTCGCCACCCAAGCCGGAAGCCCGACGCTACGTGTCCGCGTCAGAGACCGTCGAAATCAAACACCAACGGCCGGATCAAACTGGCGTTCCCTATAAATTCTGGGGCCTCGCCACACCCGAACCCCCTTTTCCCCAAATCTCGCGTCGTGCTTTCTCCTGCCTTCCCGTGCGCCGCCGATCCAGTGCAATCTTGCGCGGAATCCCGCGAATCCGACGGGGCGCTGATCGATCGGTGCGATTCGGGGGCTGCGGGATTGGTGGGCGCCGTCGGGAGCTGCGGATCGAGCTCCGGATCGCCGGATTTGGCCGCGTAGAACGAGACATAGGGGGAGGTTTGTGCCCCGCCCCTTGCCGGAGGTGCTCGCCGGGGACAGCGCATGCGCGTGACGGTCACGCCCAAGGACGAGGAGAGGCTGGTGGTGCTGATGGCTCGGGAGCGGCCGCGGTCGGCGGTGGTGTCGGCCGGCGGGGACCTAGTCATCGCCGGCGGCGGCGGCGGCGGGGAGGCGTCCGACGGGGATTCGTCTGCGTCGCTGGAGGAGATCAGCGCCGACGACTTCAAGAATGAGTCGTCCGGTGGCGGCGCCGCGGGGGCCGTGGCGGGGCCTGGGGGGCCGGCGGCGGCGCAGAGATCTAGGGTTTGGATGGGGTACACCATGTCCCGGAGCTACGCGCCTTCGTTCCACAGCTTCGCGTGGGCACAGGCCGTGCAGAAGAAGCCGCTTGTGCCGCACCCCGCCGCCGACGAGGACGAGGTGGAGCATGTTGTGGACACCTCGGACGAGGAGAAGGAGGAGGGCGAGATCGAGGAGGGGGAGGCCGTGCAGACCTTCTTTTCACCTCCGCATGCGCAGCCTGAGACCATCGACTTGGACTCTGACGCCCTGGAGAAGTCGGAGTCGGTGGCTGTGGAGGTGAGTGGTAATCCTACCCCAGCTGCCGCGGAGGAGGAAGTTGACTTTGACCAGCGCGTGGGGAGTATACTGGAGGAGCTTGAGATGGTCTCCATTGAGGAAGCTGAGAAGTATGGACAGATGTTTCATGACATAGATCATGTGTTTGATGGACATGGTGTTTGATTCGGTTGCTGAGAAGTAAGTTATTGATGCTGTGTTGTAGGTCATTTGAGGGTGCGTGTGCGCGTCTGCGCACGTGCTTTGAGAGCTTGAAGCCGCTGTTTCCGGAGAGCGGGAGTCCGATGCCCATGCTTGACGCTCTTGTGCATCAGGCGTTTGTCGGAATTGACACCATCACCACTGTAAGACCGAGATCAAATGTTGGCTGGCTGGTTTCCTTCATCGATTATAAGGCTCACACTTTTTGCATCGTTGTAGGTGGCTAATTCATATAACATGCCGAAGAGGGAGCAGAACAAGAACATGCTCTTAAAGTATACATAAGTCATCTTTAGCTAATAATTTACAGAATAAAACTGCCAGCTTTTCTGTATAAGTATAACTAAAACGGTCTCCTTTGAATGGGATAGGTTGTTGTTCCACCTAAAGAACAGATATTCAGACATGCTGACACCTGACCAGCGAGATGAGGTTTGTAACCCTACTGGTTTGTAGCTCTTCATTATGAGTAGTCTGTGGTAACAAGCTCAATTTTCTGTTTTTTCCTGTTCATCAGCTGGATAGCCGTGTGAGGCAGTTAGTTTTTGAGGATGGAAAAGACAATTCGAATGGTCCAAATGCCAATTGTGGCACCAATGCAATGAATGTTGCAGCTCCATCTGGGCAGGTTCCATCGGAGAGACTACCATTTGAATCAGGAGCAGCAAATACATTTAATGGATCTAGTTTGCCCAAGTTGGAGATACCAGCAAAGAATAGAATGGTTAGCCCCTTGTTGGATCTTCATGCAGATTATGATGAGAACAGCTTACCCTCACCCACCCGAGATAATGCACCACCTTTTCCTGTGCCAAAGCCTATTGGATTTGGAGCATTTCCAATGGCACCAGACAAACCATCTTTCCCAGAAAGAGCTGAGCCTGCAAAACATTTGTCATATCCATCCTTAACTGACGCCCTGAAGGCTGTTTCCTCCTACCAGCAGAAGTATTGCCAGAAGTCTGCCTTTCCAAGTGATGATCTACCAAGTCCAACTCCTTCTGGTGATGGGGATAGATCTGGAGACAAAGGTGGTGATATATTTGGTGAAATTTCGAGCTTTTCAGCTTCAAATAAGACTGCATTTCCAAGTGTGAGTCAGATCCCTGCCTCTCGACCTAGCACAGTTATCAGCTGCAATGACAGTTTCTCAGGTGGTCCTCCAGGTCATGCTAAACAAATTGAACAGTCTGTTTCAGGACCCAACCATGCGCTAAAGCCTACAGCTAAAAGTAGAGATCCAAGGCTCAGGTTTTTGAACCGTGATTCTGGTGGCGCTGCAGATGCAAATCGACGTGTGAATTTTGCAGAGCCGAATGCTTCTAAGGATGGGACCTTGGGTGGAGTATCAATTAATAGTCGCAAGCAAAAGGCAGTTGACGGACCTCTGGTGGATGAAAATATGTTAAAAAGAGCTAGAGGTAGTATTGGAAATCTGAGAGACTTGCAGGTACCACTAGGTAGAGGTGTGTGGGTTGAAGATGGAAGTAATATTAGCTCCTATCCTAGTGATAGGGTTCAATCAAATCATAATTCAAGGCTTGAAACCAAGACAACAGGAAATCCTAATCTCAGGACAGATAGTCAACTTATTAGTAATGTAAGTAGTATCTCAAATAGTAGTGGAACAAGTACCAAAACTCTGCAAGCCCCCCAAACTAATTCTGCTCTACAAACCAGTACAGCTCCTGTTGTTTCATTGCCTACTGTGTTAAAGGACATTGCAGTGAACCCAACGGTGCTCATGCATTGGATTCAAATGGAACAGCAGAAGAGGTCAGCATCAGAACCTCAGCAGAACGTAGCTGCTTCGACTGGCATGTCTACTGGCATGATCAGTAGTTTAACTGCTGGCATGGTTACACCACCTGGCAATGCTCAAAAGACCTCCGAAGTTGCACAAATTCCTTCTGTTAGGCCACAAGTTCCAATGCAAACAGCTCCTGTGGTAATGCTCTTGCTACTGCATTTGCGTCTTTGCTTGATACTTGTCACTTTATCAATTTACTTGATAGTGACTTCCATCTCATTATTTGGTACTATATTTGTGATGCATATTAAGTGGAGAGAAATGAATTTGAACTTGGATGTTCATTCTGAGGTTATATTAGCATGTTGGTTATACACTGTCAATAGTTAGGCTAACTATCTTTTCATGTAATGTCAATTCCTTGCTTTTGTTGTATGATGGTACTAATATCAAGTTTTGCTGTATCTGTAGAACTCGCAAAATGATGCTGGAGTAATACGTATGAAACCCCGTGATCCTCGTCGCATCCTCCATAATAACCTAGCACAGAAGAATGATACAGCGGGCTCTGAACAAGCCAAAAGCAATGGAACTGCCCTGCCAGACTCTCAGGGCAGCAAAGACAATTTGATCAACCGTGAACAACAGGAAGAGCAACTACAGACTAGTGTGTTGCCTTCTCAACCAGTCTCGTTATCCAACATTGCCCGGCCTTTCACCATGAGTGCAAATCCTGTGGATCCTATCTCTAATTCGCAGTTAGCTGCTACAGCACTTATGGTTCCTCAGCGAACTTCGGGCAGCATAAATAGGTCAGATCCAAGACTAGCTGCTGGACAGAATGATCCAAATGCTGATGCAGCAATAAATACTGCTCCTGCAACAGCACTTGATGCTGTGCCGCCAGCTAACCCATGGGGGGACGTTGATCATCTCCTTGACGGTTATGATGACCAGCAGAAGGCTCTCATACAGAAGGAAAGAACAAGACGGATCATGGAACAGCACAAGATGTTTGCTGCACGGAAACTTTGCTTAGTGCTTGATTTGGATCACACTCTTCTTAATTCCGCGAAGGTATTAGACTTTGTAGCCCATGACTTCAGTTATCTAGCTATTTGACAAGTTAATTAATGTAGTACACACTTCTCATTCAGTTTATAGAAGTGGATCCAATTCATGAAGAGATTTTGCGGAAGAAAGAGGAACAAGACCGGGAGAGGCCAGAGCGCCATCTGTTCCGTTTCCATCATATGGGAATGTGGACCAAACTGAGATCAGGAATATGGAACTTTCTTGAGAAGGTTTGCTCTCTTAGATATGTCACCATTGAGCTTTGCTGTCTTAGAAATCTCACCATTGACCATAAGTGTATTTCTAGTCCATTGTTGAATATTGTCCTGTTTGATGCTGTATGCTGTAGGCGAGCAAGCATTTCGAGTTGCATCTATACACAATGGGGAACAAGCTGTATGCTACTGAGATGGCTAAGGTTCTTGACCCTACTGGGGCCCTGTTTGCTGGGCGAGTCGTCTCAAGAGGTGATGATGGTGATACTTTAGACAGCGATGAGCGGGTACCAAAAAGTAAAGATCTTGATGGGGTATTGGGCATGGAATCTGCAGTGGTGATCATCGATGACTCCGTGAGAGTCTGGCCCCACAATAAACACAATTTGATTGCTGTAGAGAGGTATGTATCTCTGTCAAATGTTTCTACCAACGTGAATTAATAGCAAGTACGTCTTACTAAGTCTCCTTCCATATGATTTTCTGTAGATACACCTATTTCCCCTGCAGCAGACGTCAATTTGGCCTTCCTGGACCATCTCTTCTTGAAATTGATCGAGATGAAAGGCCAGAGGATGGCACTCTTGCTTCTTCACTGGCGGTATGATAGTTCCTTTCCACATCTGAACTCTCGAGGATTGAAGTACAACTTGATTATACTGACACACCTATCAAATTCATGAAATAGGTTATTGAACGCATTCACCAAAACTTCTTCTCTCATCCTAACCTCAATGATGCTGATGTGCGGAGCATACTAGCATCTGAGCAGCAGAGGATCCTTGCTGGCTGCCGTATTGTCTTTAGCCGGATTTTCCCGGTTGGAGAGGCCAACCCCCACTTGCACCCTCTGTGGCAGACTGCAGAGCAGTTTGGTGCAGTTTGCTCGAACCAGATCGATGACCGGGTCACTCATGTCGTAGCCAACTCACTCGGGACTGATAAGGTGAATTGGGCATTATCCACTGGCAGATTCGTCGTTCATCCAGGATGGTGAGGAAAATTAATACTCCATTCACTTGAGTATTTATTATCGCATAATAACCCCCCAAATTCTAACTCCCCAAAACGACCCGTCACTTAACCAAAACTCCTATCATGTTTGCCATCAACAGGGTAGAAGCATCAGCTCTCTTGTACCGGCGCGCCAATGAGCACGACTTTGCAGTTAACTAACACGTTCCTGAATCCCAGTTGCCCAGCCAGAGTCCCGAGAATCTTCCCGGGACAAGTTCCGGTTATGAAAACCTAACATGATAAGTAAATTGAACAACATAAGTGGAAAACCGGACCATACTAAGAAGAAAATAGTTGGCCCTCAAAAAGACTCGGTAGTCCTAAAACGAAAGGTAACGAAATCGCTTTATGCAAAGCCTGCAAGAAGAGAGGGCAAGCCCAAGCTATTTGTGAGGTGGTGAGTATTTGCTTAAAAAGGGGTTTCAGAGAGAATCACCAAAGAAAGAAATGCGAAAAGCAAAAATGAGAAGGCTCACTACCTCCCCTTGTAACATGTAAAAATTGGTTATATTTTTGGTAAGAGTCCTAAGGTCCAAATGTTGCCCCTGGCCCTGGCTCCTGCAAGCCTGCTGCTGCCACAGAAATAGGTAGGCAGCAGGTATCAGTCATCCATCAAAAGTCAAGCAGCAATCTTGGGAATGAATGAGGCATCTATGCCTATGCCTTTGTGTGTGTGTTTGTGTGGCTGTAAGTGCAGTTGGTTGGTTCCCCCTGTGCCCTGAAAGCCACATGGAAAAGGACACCTGAGGCTGCTCCTGCTGCATACTTCCTAAAGCAAGAGTTTTTGTACTAGTACCATGGGGGTTGAAAGGAAAAGGGGGTTCAGGGAATGGAGAATTCATGATGTGGCAGGGGAGGATTTTCCCTAGTTCAGCTGAGCTACCTTTTGGGTGAGCCGGGGTAAACGGTGGAAGAGAAGAACGCAGAAGATTTGTTTGGCATTGGCTGGTGAGGTTATTCAAGATTTTCGTGACTGCTTCTTGAGAAAGAAGCATGCAACGCGCGGGATACGTGACCTGTACTTTAATCACATGCAGGAACGAGATTATATTTTACTTGGTGATTTCAACTAAGTAGAAAGTGTGCCGTTTAAGTCAATTTGAGCAAAAAGAAAAACATTTCAACTAATTTCGAAATTTCAATCCAAAGCCTAAAAAAAAAGAAGGAATACATTTTTTTCAGCAACAGTTTTTTTTTTTTCAAATGTGCTAATGGACGGAGTGCCACACTAGATGGGTATTTTATGAATAAATCCATCTCAAACCAAGAAATCATGTTGATGCCTGAAGAGTGTATATATATAGAGAGAGAAATGGTATGATACTCTTGGGAGTACGTACTCTCACCTCTTATATACCACTTAAATCGCATGATGATACCTCTTTATCAATTTTAGCATATTCTAATAATGATTATAAGATACTCTAAAGTGAGTTCCATGAAAAATTTAAGCATACTCATTTTATAGTAAAATTTGTGTATATACTTCTTTTATATATGAAAAAGGGTACATAGCAAAACTAAATGGCTCCAACGAATTTTTTTAATCAAGTCGCATTGGAGTATCATATAATTGGTATTTAAGAATACTGAAAATGATAAAGAAGTATAATATATTCATTTAAGTGGTATATTCAAAGTGGATGTATGTACTCACGAGAGTACAAACAAAGTGTGTATATATATATATATATATATATATATATATATATATATATATATATATATATATATATATATATATATATATATGATTAATACTTTCTAATCTCTGAGTAGTTACTTTCACCTCGATATACCACCTAAAAGAATTTGACATACTCCTTTATCATTTTGGGTGTATTCATATACTAATTATAAGATACTCCAATGCGAACCACATGGAAAATTTGCAAGAGAGTCCATAGTTTTTAGCATATTTTGTAAATACCTTTATATTCGTATATAAAAAGGAGTATGCCTAAAAAATTATACACACCACCCCTAAAAAGCTATAAATACCACATAAGTTGTCTTATATACTCGTATACTATACATATATACTCTCGGTTTAAAAAATACTCCTATGTTGTGAGATACTGAAATAGGAAGTAACTACTCTCAAGTAGAAAAATATATATATATATATATATATATATATATATATATATATATATATATATATATATATATATATAGGGACTGTGCAAATGACTTCGTGGATCTGTCGCTTCAATGTATGGTTGAGAATGGCTTCGGTGAATGGATAAATGACAAAGATGCAGGTTGGAAGGATGAAATGCTCTCTCTTTTTTATTAATTAATATTGAAATATAAACAGGAATGACAAATAGTACAAAAGAACATAAACAGACGAATAGTAAATAAGAACATATGAATAGTAAGAATAGGTGAATAGTAAATAAGAACAAGAACAGAAATTAGAACATATGAAGTACACAAGGAACTAAAAGATGGAAGAACAAAATATGTTACAGAATGATAGAACAAATGCAAAAATTTAGAACAGAATGATAAGAAGGTAAAACTAGAACATAAAGAACATAAGGAGAATAAGGGAGGAAATCATTCTAGCGTTTATTCATATGCCTTGATAAACAGAAGGTGGATCCTTCTGTGAAGTACACCAGAAACTAGATACAAGTTCTTAGTTATACAAACCACACATATATTAGCACACTTTTACACACTTTGACTCGTAGGATCGAGTCTTTATTTAGGATAGATACTACTACTTATTTACAATGAGTAGTGGAGTGGTAGTGGAGGTTTTGATGGAATGGTGGTGGAGGTGATGAGGTGAAGTAGTAGTGGAAGTGAGTTGTGAGCGATGGTGTTGAGCGGTGCCCTCCAAGCTCAGCTTCGTGCCCCTTATATAGGGGACACCACCCTTTAGGATAAGCATGGGCAAAGATTCCCATGATGACGCCTCTTGACCGTCGATGTATTCTTCATGATGACGCTTTAGACTTCAGGTAGTCGTGATGGACTCCGAGAATATTCGTCATGATGATACTTTTGACCTAACTTTATTCCATCTGTAATAGTTCAGATTCCATTTGCAATATCTGGCTGCTTTCATACCAATCAAAGAAGCAAATAGAGGAGGTAACCCAGATATATATTTTTCCTTCCAAAAATCTTGATTAGGATCAGGTAAAGTGTATAATTTTGATAAGAATGTATCCTTATACCACCTAAAATCTGACATAGTCTTGCATCTTAAATTTATTAATTGTTCTCTGTTTTTCTCATAAATATCTTGATAATTTCCAGCAAAATGATAGACTATGTTATAAAGTAAGGTAGTCAGGGCATCTGAAATGTTACCGATAGGATTTCCATGCATATCTACCCGAACTATGGGACTTCCATTTTCGTCTATCTTGATTGCATCGATAATTGCTTGCTTATGATCAGTATCCAAATAGTGATCCCACCAGCCTCTCAATTGACCAGAGAATCCAACAACAATCATAGAGGCTGCTTCTCTTTCTTGATTACCACTGGCTATGCAAGCATTAGCATACATAATCATTTGATGGCAAAGGGTAAAAATATGATATTATGTATACCCATCTATATCCCATTCCATAATTTCTTTGCCATTAAAATATGCCATATTACTAATTTGAGGTTTTTCTTCAAATTGTAGATCGGCATAGGTTGGTCTAGGACAATAATTCCTTGTCCTAGCAGTATAAGTAGCAGGTTTAAAAATCTTATTGATCATGTCATGATTTTCTTCATCAGAGATTTGATTGATATTTTTGTTTACCTTTAAGTTTTTAAATTTATTGGCTAACTCATTAACCAATTCTTCAGATACAGATGATCCTATTGCCTTTTGTTTCCCAAGTTTTATATTAGAATTTATTATTTGTAGGACAAACAAAGGAGTAACAGACTGAGAACTAGATGATTCAGATTGAGAGCTAAATGGATAGTTTACTCTTACCTCAGTTTTACCAGACTTGGAGCCTTCCAAAAGGATGTTCTCGATACGATTCGTTTGCTGTCCAAGGGCATGTAAAGACATATTTGCAAATGCAAAGTTTTGTTGTTCCACTAGGTGACCTACATGTTCTACCTTTATAGGATCACCGTAAGTGCTTTTAGCAATATTTTTTAATGGGGAAGCTTTGGTACTTTCTCCCTTGGCATTATCTGGTAGTTGGATAGACTCAAAGGGAGAATGGATAGATTCTTCAATCTCTCCCCCCGAGGTCGTCCATTCTTTTGAGACCTTTTTTATGACACTTAAGTCATCAGGTTTTGGATTATTTTGATCAGATTTTAGATTATCTAATTCAGACTTTAGATTGTCTAGATCAGACTTTAGTCTAGATTAGACTCTGATCTAGTTTTGGTTTTTTGCTTTACTCTTTGGTTTGAAGAATTCTTCAAAATATCTTTCATTTCTTTGTACCAAACTTCTCTTATTCTCTTTATACAGGGGTTGTCTACATTTTTATAATATCTTTCAAGTTTGACCTTATTTTTGGGAAGATTAATCTCTTGTTTAAGGAGTTCCTTATCAATTTCAAACTCATAATCTTCTTCTTCTATAACATTGATCTCAAAGTCTGAGATTGAAGGCTCATACTGATTATCCTTATAAGTTGCATAGACAATATTATTTGGCTTTAGCTGCGGTCTATTATCGAGACTGACAGAAGGTCTTGACTGAAAAAAGACTATCCTTTTTGAAGAGAATGTTATCTCAACATCTCCATCTGGCGTCTCAGATAGAGACTCTACTTCATTTTCTTGAGTGGCTTTTGGCTCTACTGCTTGGAAGAGGGTCCACTTCTCAAGAAGTGTTATCTCGTCCCACTTCAAGGTTTTGGGAGTGATAATGTGATTTCTAGGATTGGCTTGGAGGAGAGTGGTTAGACCTTTTGGTGTATTTTGGTTGGCACATGGGGCTAATGTGGTGTATATATATATATATATATAATATGATGCCTATTTCGTACTCCTAGGAGTATGAACTCCTACTTCCAATATACCACTTAAACGAATATATTATACTTTTTTGTCACTTTCAGTAAACTTAAATACTAATTATAAGATACTCTAATGTGATTTGAGCAAACAATTTCCATTGGAGCCCTTTATTTTTTGTTATATACCCTTTTTCATATATAAAAGAAGCATATACACAAATTTTGCTATAAAAAGTGGACTTTAATGAAATTTTTTATGGAACCCACTTTGAGGTATCTTATAATTATTATTGGAGTATGCTCAAGTAGATAAAGAGGTATCATCATACGATTTAAGTGGTATATGAGAAGTGAAATACGTACTCCCAAGAGTACCATGCCATTTTTCTATATATATAGCCGAGCGTAGAATAGTTATTCTACGTCAACCAGG
Organism: Ampelocalamus luodianensis; assembly: GCA_036346255.1. Lineage (NCBI taxonomy): Eukaryota > Viridiplantae > Streptophyta > Magnoliopsida > Poales > Poaceae > Ampelocalamus > Ampelocalamus luodianensis. Next base: position 20,333,649 of record CM070638.1, on the reverse strand, counting down.
CCAGGTGTGACGCACGCGTGCGCAACCCTCATACGGCCGGTCCACCAACTACAGTCGGTGGGCCAGAAACATCCACACCCACGTGGGATTCGATTTGACGGTAATTAATACGAGACGTGACAGTAATTCGTGAATCATTTTTACTGCCTATTTCGCGGCATGTGACTTTTTTTGAGCTCATATGTTGATAGTAAAACATAACGGGTAAGACAGTAAAGTTGTAATGTGTTTTACTATCATATCGCATACGTATTTTTTATCGGGTCATGCTCCTACTATCTCCCCCCCCCCTGAGGCACGATGCTCCATCCGACAGTAACCCGCAAAGCATACCACAATAATCCCGTCGAGCATGTTTTCAAGCATCATCATCATGTTACAATGGACTACATGTGTAGTTAGTGGCAAGGATCCTAAGTACCCCCCCCCCCGCTAGAGGCACGCATACGTCACATCTGATATTAATAAAATGCACCACATGCGATTAATAAAATTAATGCTTAGTGAGTTTTTTTTCACACGCAGTAAATTATAAGCACGCTACCATAAATTTATGTTACAGATACAGTAATTACAAATAAAATGGAGGTTAGTATTTTCATGCACATCTTGCAGTAAAGGAGCTCTCACATACCATCTTAGAGTAATGTTCAACGGGTAGCACAGCGATGTTACTTTGACAGTAAAAGAACATACATGAAACAGTAAAATAGACGTACAAAATAGTAAATGTGTTTTTTTCTTTATCCCTTTATATTTTTAGACAGTAAAACGAAGCAAATATTACAGTAATTGTATATATACATAACAGCAACAAGTGAAGATGAAACTTCAAAAATATATTTTGAGGGGTTCGGCCAAATAACGTGGTCGGTCACATTTTGTTTAACATTGCATGATAATAAGAAAAGAAGGGGAAAAGGGGAAATAGAAAGGGGGCTTTAGTGGCCAAGACATGACCCTATCATAGCCCTCAGGCGTTCGTAAGCCCACTCATGGACATCGGCGGGGGCTGGATAAGGGAATATGGGGAGGAACATCTCCACCTGTTCCTTCGCGGCGGCGAGTCGAGCTTCGCGTCGATCGCGCGAAGGAAGCCTGTTGACGATAGTCCAAATGAGGTGGCTCCTCTCTTCCACGGTCTCAGCGAGGTCGATTTTGCATTTTGCCTATCGATGTAGTCATCGAGCCTCTGGATTAACGCTTTGACACGATCCATGTAGTTCGATAGCACGATCTCCAAGATGAGGTTGGTTCGTCGGATGTCGGACACAAGGATATTGGTCCAACTGAGCAGGAGACGTAGCAAGCGAATAATGGTAGCTACGTTCTCCAGTAGACACGGGAACGAAGCATGGAGGAGGTCGCAGACATAATCATGGTCCACAGCCTTGATCAAGCTCCACCCATATAGCTTCTCGTATATGAGTGATAGGTAAGATAGAATCATCGTGTGCAAGGGAGCGGAAGAAGAGTTCGAAGGCATTTTTTATCCTTTTATGTGTTGTGTTTTTTAGTTCGAGTGTGTGTTTTGGAGTTTTTTCAGTGGGGGAAGGCTCGAGGTTGTGTGAAATTAAACCTTTGCAAGCTGATGTACATATTTATAAGTCGTTTGGGTGGAGACGAAGAGACACATTGGGAGATGGAGTGGCAGTGTTACGTTTTAAAAGTAAATTCTTTTCACACACAATAATTAAAAACAAAAACAAATGTCTGTAATGTTATTTGCCATTATATAGTAAAACTATGGATATCTTGGGGACATGCTCATGATTTTATGATGATGTTACAATTGGCAATAGCATTGAGGGTTTGTTGAAATACCTATTTTTAGCTTTTGTCAGGACAGGTAGTACCGACAAGTACGTTGCAGTACTACCGCAAGTGTGGAGCGGTACTACCGCAGGTCAAGTGGTCCAAACGGGTGGTTCGATTGGATGGTTTAAACTGTGGTCTGAACGTTCATCGAGCAGATTGGACGGTCCAAACGAGTGGTCCGAACGTTCGAAAATCGGTAGTTCCGCTTGTAGAGGGCGGTAGTACCGCATCGCGGTGTTACCGCAAGTGAGCGGTATGTAAATTCTAGAGAAGGTGTTTTGGGAGTTTTTGGTTTTCTCCTGGAGTAGTACGACCGCACGTTGGTTGGCGGTAGTACTGCAAGTGTGCGGTATGTAAATTCCAGAGAATGTGTTTTGGGGAGTTTTGGTCTTCCTTGGAAATCGGTAGTTCTGCAGTTTTAGAAGCGGTACTACCGCTGTGAGGTAGTACTATTGGTTACTTGGCGGTACTACCGATTGTGTTCTAAGTGTCGGCCAACTTGGAGAATTGGCTATGGGTTAGGTCAAGTTCACGGGTTTCAGTGTCTATGTGTTGCATGATGTATGTTTTGACTAACGTGGGTCAAGTTGCAAAGAACTTATCCCGGAATCAATTTCTTGTCTATTGTTGTGCAAGAAGCTTGGTGGTCAATGACGGTAACAGAGAGGATGATCAGAACTAGGTTTGGAGAGCTGAGGTTCAGAATGATCGACGATGCCGGGTGAAGTAAATGAACACAAGCATGGCACAAGATGGACAAAAATGACTAAACAGGCAGTTCAGTGCGACTAGTTGGATCAAGCGGTGCGGGGGTCGGTGCAAGTGTCATGGTGGTTTCGGTGGGAGCCGGATGGGAGAGACTTGTCGACATAAAGAGAGCCGTTGATCAACCTACACATGGTGGAGCTTGCGATTGCTTCATGAAGATTTGACTCGGTCTTTGGATAAGGATCGAGAAGGGGTATTTTGGTAATTTCACCTAAATACCGCCTTGATGGCTTTTGGCTAAACTGCGGCACAAGACGGCGTAAGGTGAAGTGGTTTAGGTCAAGAGTAGTTGAAGACGACACTTTAAAATGCATGCATGAGTTAAACCCGTTTGTGTGTGGACTTAACCGGTGCCCAATAGGAATACTCTTCTAGAAGCTACCCTCCACTATAAATAGAGGAGGGTGCTGGTCCAGCACCCCTAACCCTTGTATTCAAGGAACCCTAGTTGTGGTTTAGTGTTTGGAGGGGAAAGTGGAGAGGTTAGGGTTCTAAAGAGTTGGATTGATTATGTGTTCAAGTGTTGAGCTTTTGTCTCCCATGATGGAGTGGCTGCAAACCAACTTCAATCTCCAATCAATCCTAGCAAGATTCATCAAGATGACTCTCTCATTGTTCTTGCTCTTTCTTTGATGATTTTGGGTTTTTGATGATCCCTTGGTTTTCCTTTGGTTTCTTATGGTGATCTTGCTTGCCGTGACATGTAGGAGTGTATCTAGGATCATCTTGATCATCCTTTATCCATGAGTAAGTCTCTAGATCATGTTTTTGTTTTAACTCGGTTTTTGAAGCAACCTTCATTCAAACGAAAAAGGTTGGAACTTTTCCAACGATCTTCACGATCCTTGATTGGAATAGGTTCCTGACATCCCAGAGAAGGTGTGTTTCAAATTTCATGAAGTTTGGCCGAGTGGATCAAAAGTTGTGCCAATTTTGGTTTGGTTTCACGTTGAACTCCAGGACAATCGGTAGTACCACAACTTGTATTGCGGTAGTTCCGACAATCTGTAGTACCGCAACTTGTACTGTGGTGGTTCCAATAATTGGTAGTACCGCCCATTGAACTGCGGTAGTTCCGATTTCCTTTCTTCAGCACAACTTTGTGATTTCTGTTGTTGTGCTTTGGGGGTTTGAAGTGGATTCAATACAAGCCTTCCGCTATGCTTGTATACTGATCTTTATAGCTCTCATAGCTACTAGAGTAAAATTCTTATTGAATCCAATCTAGGAGAAAAAGAGATCGTGCTCCTATTCACCCCCCCTCTAGTCGCCTTTTCGGTCCAACAAAAACACATGCAATATAGCAGTACATGAAGATGATGCCACTGATCATTGCATTTTTTTCTTCGACCAAATAAACAGAAGTAACTACTACACGGAAGACAATAATAGACTACTATGAGGATGGTAACAACAAATAGTAATACCACATGATATTACAGTAAGAGCTTTCGTACAGAATAGGAAAAACATGCAACGTGAGCTGAATAGCATGCTCTATTACCAGTTGGCAGATGCAACAGAATATCACACATAAGACAAGGTAGTAAATGTGTTACTATATGGGAGTAAAAAAACATGGCTATTCAGCACGTATCACTACCATTTGACCCTGCGTTGAGATTGTCTTCAGTGTTGTCCTCTTCCAATTCGTCATCATGAATTAGCTGGCGGTGTGTACCAGACCTTCTTGGCCCCTCGCCCTTTGGATGAGGAGTTTTGGGGTAGGGTTCGATAGATAGAATTATTGTGACTAGCTTTCAGGCCACATATGCTGCACACCCTCGTCATCTTCTTCCCCACCGATGCAGAACTTTGCTCTGATTTGTCATCGGCTTGTTTGCGACCTTTGTTCTGTGACAAAGGAGGTGCTGATGGGTTGATCGTATCGTCGTCCGCTTCATCGGGCTCAACAGTCTCCTCAGCTACTGGGCCAACATCGTTGGGTACGGTATCAAGCTGCATCCGAAGCGCCTTGAGGACCTCCATGGCTCTATCATACGCAAGACTCGATCTGCACCCTGACCTCACCACGCCCATAGCTTCCGTCAGTAAGGTGGTGTATCGATACATCTTAGTCGTTCCATCGGGTCTGACCTGTATGATGTCATGTCTGTCGTACGAAACATCCACATTAGCATTCCTAGTGTACCTACGGAAATATAGTGGCTAGGGATTCTCTCGACCTGCAAGTGGGTGAACACCCGCACCAAGCGCGCGCATAACAGCCCTACGTGCGGTAAACCGAAGATGGATTAACAGTAAAACACGTTATCGATGACCGTAAAAATAACTATATTCACTGGATAGTAAAAGTATAATAGTTGGAACAGTAACTACTAGCCGAGAGACAGTAAAAGTACCTATGTGCTCCCAGTGTTTTCATTCACAGCTGTATGTACTTGTTCCCTCTTCGGCCACCATCTTGAAATTGTGTTGCGACCACGCGAACGTCGTAGACTGTTTCTCGTGAGACACAAGGAACAAGCCATCTCGGGTTGTGTTCACCCCTATGCGGAAGGTTGTACTGGAGAAGTAGGTCTCCTTGTTCTCTTTAAACACCATAGGTGTGTACACCCTGCTCAGCTGCTCCTCGAACGGGAACAGAGTGGCTCTCACTGGTTAGCTCTGATAGCACGCAAGGCGGTATGTGTCATGAAGGAGGTACATAAAGGACAAGAAGTAATGACATATATGGATTGTAGTAAAAAGAAAGAGGGGTGAGAGACGTAGTAAAATAAGACAGCTAACAGTAAATCATAGAAGAAATTGAAGTAAATGGATATGTAAGTCACAATAGACCTTTTTATCCACGTACTGGCACAGTGCGTTTGTTGAGCCTCAGAGTGCTTCCTCTTTTGCAACACATGGTGCATCTTCCGCACGAATTGGTGGACTGAAGTCATGTTATCCACGAAGTTCTGCTTTACCATCTTGTTCATACTCTCGCTTCTCTGCGTGGATGTCATCCTACCTCAGTACACGTCCTTGAAGTAGAGAGAACATTGACAATACATTCTGGACCAGATACAGAGAACACAGTATATGCTGTAATTACGTTTGAATGGTATGAGAATCTCCGGTTAGCATGTAGATGGGGTCTTTGCTATCCATGCAAGTTTGGAACATCCTGAACAGCCACTCACAGGATGTCACCTTCTCATCACAGAGCAGCGCGACCCCGAACATGGTGTTCTACAAATGGTGGTTGGAGCCAACAAACATAGCCAGAGGCATTTCGTACCAGTTCGTTCTGTAGGTTGTGTCGAACGTGAAGACATCTCTGAAGTCAACATATTCTGCGCGGCAGCTCACTGATGGATCGCGACAAGGCTACGATAGCACAAACAAAATTTTTTACCGCGCAACCAAGGAACCACCGCAAGTCATAGATCACAAGATTACCACTAGATGCGTCGACTCGTAGCGGAAGTAGAGTCGATGTAGTGAGTTGATGCAGTCGTAGTCGTACTTGTTGCGCGTCTTCTCCTCCTACTCCGACGAACGTCGCAAGTTCTCCTCCGGCTCCTGAGGTCGTCGTGAGTTTCGGATCGTCCTTAGTGCTGATGCTTCGCAACAACACCTCCAAGGTATCCACACGTACGGGGCACGGACACCACGCGCAAGAGTGCTAGCGCCGACAGCGTGGTTGAGGAGAGCGTGGCTATTAGGGTTTCGGGATTTCTTCCAGAAAGATTGATCAACCCCTTCACCCCATGCCACCATCCCTCTATATATAGGCATCCATAATGGGTCCCGAACAGAAGGCCCATTAGGGACTCGTGGCCTATAAGAATTCGGATCACCATCCAAATCAAATCCTAGCCCTTTAAGTGTGTGACCCTATAGGTTCGTGTGTAATCGGTTGTGACTCAGAAACACTTTCCCGATCACGAGTCGTCAGCGGTACCTAGCAGCACATAACGATTCCCGAACACACACAGAATATATCGGACGAACCTTAATGCAATATGATCTACGACTAGGTCCTTATCACTTACGACCAGCTCGTGCTTAGTTACGACGATTCATAATTAGTTACAACCATTCGTAACTCCTTACGACCGATTAGTATCTAACTACGACCATTTGCAACTCCTACGAGTTACGACCGATTGGTGATTATGTTGAGTAGTCTTGACTAGGTCGCATCTCCATACGACTTCGACCGATCTCGACCTCGGCAATCGAACGACACGCTTGTGTATTCTCCCTTTGCCTCACGACATCCGGTCGAACTCCGTGAGATAATATGTCATCCATGGACTGCTCAATACTTTCTCGATCAAGTGTCGAATAACTTCATGTGGTCGACACTTCGACCACTAGTGGCATGGCCATGCACTTACTTTATTCGACCACAACGAGGCCCAGATACATCTCTCCGTTATGTTAGGAGGGGCAAATCCCATATCGACCAGTCACATTCCTCCGCATGTTTCATAGCATACCCAAAGCTACCTTTATAACTACCGATTCATTTGAGTAGCGTTTGGCAACCCCTAAGAGTGCTATTACACATGTAGGAAACCATGCTGATCTCAGGTCTAAGGATTATACATCATCATTGCTTGAGACCAACTAACGACACATAGAATCATAACAATCTCAATAGTATCTCAAGGTGAGTCTTATCCAACACTATGTTCTCTAACATGTGTCCACATTATTGATTCGATATCTCTATATCCATGACCGGTGAAACAGGGTCATCAATCAATACATGTACTGGTCGTAGAGTCACTGGTGTTCCGACTAGTGACATTCGACCAGGGATACTTTTAGAACGACATCATATAAGATAAAGAGTTTCACCAACAAGTCACATACTCATTGATCTATATAACTGATGATTCATTCAAGGAACAAGATAACATATTATTAAATGTTATGAACATAATGAAATATAATCATCTCTATGATTGCCTCTAGGGCATATTTCCAACACTCGCGTGGCTCCAGAAGACGTTTTTCACAATGCCATCATCATCCACCTGTATGTCGTAGTAGAACTTGTCGTTCTGCGACCTACACTCCTTGAAGAAAGCCATCAGCTTGTTCACATCATTGGTGTGATTAGCGCGTGTATTCGTAGCTTTCATGGGGTTTAATCCGTACAATGGATGGTAACTAACAGTAAACACACGCAACATGGCAGTAAAAATTGAGAATATGAGGAAACTAGTAAGTTGAAACGATCGCATCAGTAATAACGCGAATAAGGAAAGGACGGTAATTTGTCACAATCACACAAGTAAAGAATATGATGGGACACAGTAAAAACCTGTTTTCTAGGCCACACACGGTGAATGGTATGTTATGCTGCCCCCCGTGTATCTTCGACAAAATGTTCATCATAACGTTGTAAGGGACCCTGCTGTCCTGTATGGTGTCAACAAGTTCTATCAACGAGGGATCAAAGTTCTTGTGCGACTGCATAAACGCGACCAAGGACAGCGTCCTAGCTAGTGGATGGTTGTGCTCCAACACGGCCCACTTGATGCATACAGAGCCATCTTTCGGGCTCGTATGCAGCTTCACGAACACCCTGCACCCAATCCGCTTGGAGGTCTTGCTATGTTCACGCTCCTTCTCCAGCATGTAGAAGTTGTGTTTCCCTCCAGAGTGCAGCAGAACTCTTTGATCATTTTCCTGCTCCTGTTCTTTCTGACGCCAAAACCAGTATGCCGTGCATACCGATAGTAGAAATGGTAAGCAACACCCTCATTATCGAACTTCATGCAGACCTGTGGCACCATATGGTCGAGGATGTCCTTGTCCAGACATAATAAAACACAGCAATATACAACAGAAAACAAGTACATGACTCTAGATATAATAGTAAATATGAAAGAGTGCAAAACACAGTAAATGGACGACATACTGGTAGTAAAAACGCACGTAAAGACCAGTAAAACACACATACGTGGGTGTATGTCCGATGGGCATCGGGTGTCCTCATCTCGCTCGGTGAAACAACCGGGGGGTGGCGGCGTGTGAGGACTGAGGCATGGAGGAGAGGATCCTGGTTGTCGGGGGGGCCTTACAGCCAGGGGTTGTAGCACGAGGTAGTGTGGGCTGGTGTGCATGCCCACCTGTGAGAATAGCTATTCAGCATGCGTGCTAAATAGTGATATATATATATATATATATATATATATATATATATATATATATATATATATGAGAATGGTATGGTACTCCTAGGAGTACGTACTCCCACTTCTTATATATCATTTAAATCGTATAATGATACAACTTTATCAATTTGAGCATACTCTAATAATGATTATAACATACCCCAAAGTGAGTTCTATAAAAAATTTCATGAAAGTGGAATCTGTGTATATACTTCTTTTATAAATGAAAATGGTATAAAGAAGTATAATATATTTGTTTAAGTGGTATATTAGAAGTGTGAGTATGTACTCCCGGAAAAACGAAACGGGCATCACACACACACACACACACACACACACACACACACACACACACATATATATATATATATATATATATATATATATATATATATATATATATATATATATATATAATCTAAAACCAATTAGGCCAGCTCAAATTCTTGATCTATTCACGGGTCGCCACCTCCCACCAGGCTTTCCCTTCTCTCTGTATTGTTGCCACCCCTGTTCCTCCTCCAGTCCTCTTTTTTTTTTTAGTGGTTCCTCCATGTGCATCGTCGCTACTGGTGGATAGAATTGCCATCCGCTAAGGGGTTAGCGTCATTATTATCTCGACCATCACCCCATTGTCGCTTCACATTGCCCCTGTCTAGCCATTTAATTTTAAATTTCCCTGATGCATCGAACCCAAAGTCGACAATGCCATCACTGCTCCATCGTGCCACCACTAACCTCTCGGGATCCAAGATCAGATGGTATGGTAAACACTTAGTTGAGCGAATCTCAAGGCAAATCCGTCATCATTGGAGTTTTCCCTTTTTTTTATTCTTCAATAAAAGTTGTGTACTATAAAGTACTCCATTTTTGTATTACATGTTAGAGAATCTCTGTTAGTAAGTTGTAATTAACAACTTTTGTGGCACATCCTAGCTACATTGGTGAGCCAGGCAAAATTTTGGATTACATGGCACCTCACTGGCATGCGGCATCAACTTAATGCTAATCGGGCACGCATCCGTTGAGATTTCTGTAGTTGTCACATTGCTGACTCGTAGATCAATCCATACATGAGCAATCATATGAACACAATAGGAGCAGGATGAACACAAATGTATAGAGGAGGATCCGTGATCTTTATTCATCTATCTCTCTATTGTACATGGGAGTCGTCATATATATATATATATATATATATATAGCCCATAGGAGTGAAAACCCTCAAAGGGCGGTTTAGTCGTTTGCTCATAACTAGGTTTTGTAACACCCCCTGGGCAATAGACAACGATATGCAAATATCATTAAAAAAATACTCCTTCCAAAAACCCATTAAAAAAAGGAATAGCGAAAAAAGTACATTACATTCGTAAATTGCATTACACTTATTACCTCACTAAAAACCTTCATGTGAGAAAACTTCAGAAAAACTCACTAAGAAAAAGAGTACAATGTTTAATCTTCAAGATTTTGGATAAATCCCCAACATTTGATTAGGGTTATGATTTAGGTATTTTACTCCCCTAAACTCTGCAATCCTTTAAACCGTCTCATACCAATGCCATGAATATATCTTTGGAAACTAGATGTAGGCAGAGACACAGTAAATAAATCAACTAGATTTTTATAGGACTTTGTTTGCAGGATCTTTATCTCACTATTCTTCTGGATTTCATGAGGATAGAAAAATTTGGAAGCAATGTGTTTCATGATGTTGCTATTGACGTAACTCGTTTGCATTTGTGTAATACAAGCAACATTATCTTCATAGATAATTGAGGGGGGTATTGACGATATTAATATCATAATACTTCTAGATGTAGGTAATCACACGTCTGAATCAAACACATTCAAGTGATGCTTCATATAGTGCTATAATATCTGAGTGATTGGTAGAAGTAGCTACCAAGGTTTGCTTAGATGATCGTCAAGAGATGGTTGCACCACTACAAACTAATATAAATCCATTATGAGATTTTGCACTACAGGGATTTGACAAATAATCAGCATATCTTCAGGATTTAGTAATGATCATCAGGATCTATGCATGATCTTTGTATTGTTGACTAACTCGATCTATAATTGTTAAGTGATAGAACCTTCAAGCTGAATTTAAGCAGTAATCATTGTATCAACACCTTCTAGGCTTGACTAAGATTTTTAAAATCTCAAATATGATGATCAGTGTTTAGCATATGCTCCCCTGAAGATAACTTCCGCTGAAGTCTTGTTGCTCCAATACCTTTCATACATTTTTCAAAAATACATAGGCAAGAATACTGTAATCAAATCTATGGATTATCACGATGCAGAGTCTTACATACAAATATCCTATTACTCATCTGGAGGTTTTAGGATAAACACTATTTAGGAGTAACATGCTTAACTTATCAAATACCATAGTTTAATTATGCAACACAAGTAGATTATCCTTGCAGAGGGTATGGGAGTAATACTAGTTGCAAAGTCGTATGCCTTTCCGATATGATTTATCGAAACCTTTCAGGGTCTTAATATTTTATAATTATCTCTGAACGGTTAAAGTTACAACAAATAGTCTGTTCTGCATAACTGTAAGTATGGTTGTACCACTCTAGAGTAAAATATAACCAGTGTTAGTTTTGGCATTTAGGGGATGAATTATCAATATCACCAATGTATGCTGCACCTTCATGGTACTAGAGGAAACCACTATTCCACTAACTTCTGGTGGAAGATGCACTTTATAAGTGCTTGTGTGGCGCACTTCTAGTCTTTAGATTCCTTATTTCATTCTTTCGTGTTTTGATGGGTCCTTGTCCACTTCTAGGGATCATATGATCATTAATGTGATTAAGAGATCGATTGATAAGATAATTTTTCTTCAGGAAGATAATCTCTCCTCTGGGAGATGCTCTTACTACAGGTAAGAGATTATTGGGTATGAGTTTTATATATATTACATTTTTTTTCCTTTCTTACTAGCAAATTTGCGTTCTTCGAGGATCTCATTAAGGATTTTTGGAACCCATTGACTGCATATTTTATTTATTCGTTCATGCTATTTGCCAGAATAATTATGAAACGGAACATTATATCATTCAAAATAGGAGAGTAATGGTCTCTACAAGGACATTTGAGCCATAGCTTTTAACACTTCATTATATTCCTAATGACCCCATTAAGTCTGAACTATCTGGTTCCAAGACTTTTATTTAGCATTTATGGTTCATCATCATATACTTTCATTATGTGACCCGATATGAACGCTTCAAGTGCTCAGCCATGGACTTTGGTTTCGGATCTATGTTCTCATAAGAGAAACTTTCGCAATTATAGAGGCAAACTGATTGTCGATAAATTTTCTCCCATATCCTCCAAATTTAGGGTATCTTAGTATTAACCAGATCTTTGTTATTTCCCAAATAAAAGATTCTTGGTCGTTCCACATTCACAATATTGTAATATGTGCACATCAAGTTGTTGGGGCTTTCATCTTCATGATGAACCTCTTCATGAGGTATTTCACCTTCAAGGTAAGTTCTCTTCAAGAGAGTTAAAGGAGTGATTAAAAATTATTTTGACTATTGTCATAAGAACTTAGACCTGCAGGCATCCCCACAGATTTTAGATTAAGAACCAATAAGTTAATTTTGCAGAAGTAGATATACTATTCAACACACAATAAGTATCTGGTAGGCTCCCCGTTTCTGGTGTATAGGAGTATAAACTAAACTTTAAGTTTAGCTTGACTATTGTGTATATCTTAGTACTAAAGATTTTTTCCATCTAGAAAATACGACGACATTCGAACTTTTGGGCATTTCTCTTCCCCCTAATGCGAAGGTTCGATCTTTATTAATAGTATAGCTCAAAATTCCCTTATCATGGGCACATGATTGATTGAATTTCAGATCCAACATGATCTCCAACGACTGGTGGTGGCCCAAAGGTGTATGCTATAGTTGTGATAATATGTGAGAAATGTTTGTATCCTCCAATACGCACTTATTTCAACAAGGGGTTTGATAATTATATACAGTGGGCTAGACTTTTATCAGTGTAGCGGCAAGAAAACTGTATGATCCTAACATTCTGTAGGATATTCCAACTTCTGGTTAGTTATTAATCTGCGACAAAGGTCCCATATGGGGGGTCCGAGTGTTGGTAGACTTATTCTATAAACTAGCTTCATTATTATTTGCCCAAGTTTTGATCCAATTACTCATACCATATTTTAAATAATTTTGGTCATTAAACTTCAAATTTATAATTACACAACATATTTTCTTGTGGTCATAAGTAGTATGTTCTAATAGCATAAAACTACAGGATGCTCTTTAGGAACATAAATATAATGTTGGAATATAAAATTTTTGAACATAGTTAATCTACACATAAATAATAGATTTTCTTCTGGACTTCAAATATAGTTGAATCACCCAATAGTATAATTATTCAACGGGAATATGTATTGTTCAACAGGAACACCATACTTAATAAAGGGTGAAAATTGTATGCCTTGTTTTAATTTGTAATGCCAGAATCATTAAAGCCAAATTTAGATCATTCAGGATCAACAAAACCCAATAGGTCATTATATTTTATTTCGGGAGTTATATTTGCTTCGAGCAAGTGATATGGCTTCTAGTGGTGACGCAATTGCAGATCGCACTTACCAATTTATGCATGTGTCATTTTCGATGAGTATGGCACGCTTCGGTGCATAGCCAAACATGGCATATGTGTGAGTATGTCAAGCGGTCGTCGATTTGCCGTGTGCATTCCCACATGTTGGCGATTAACATATTGCTGAAGACACAAATCAATTGCCCTTCATGGGCGACAATGATTGTGGTTGCCAACAGTGTGGGTATCGGCAATGGTGTAAATGCCATTTTCCATACCAACTCGATATGGATAATAATCATGCAATTTACTTTAATTATCTCCAAAAATAAACTACGGGCTAATTTGCTTCTGGCTTTAACCTATGATATGCCATTGTGTCTACCATGACTTTTGATTTGAATATTTTCTATGCCTCTTTGGTTCCAGTATCCCATACAAGCCTAACATCCTCCCCTTTTCATGCCAACTATACAAATCCTGAGTGACAGCGTGTACATCAGGCATTTGCTTGAAATCAACTTAGAGTTTTAGCAAGGATTTGCAATCATACTTCAATAGGAATACAATTTTGTTGGCGTGAAACCAGTATATACTCTGAAACATTCTACTTACAAAGTTCATCAATTAAGAAATAAGTGTGGTAGAGGATAGTGTCATATAGACTCCAAATCTTAGGGTTGAAGTTATTATGTACTTATTTGGGGAATATGGTGTTTTCTCACCAAAGTGATCCATCATATATCAACATATGACTAGGCTTGGTCTGGTACCACTGAGAAAAATAGTTTCCTTTTTGCCATCTGGACACCGGTGCACTGCAAGCTAGTGAATTGAGGCTTATTAGATATCAAGAGCACCAGTACAATATTTTGTTAGTAAGGCATGACAACGTATTTTTCAATTTTCAGGCATACGGTTTTCAAAATTATTCCATGCAAGATTAATTATTTTACTATAAGTAAAATATGCTACTAGCAATATGTTGTATCAAGCATATTTAATCAACTATTCAACAGAAGATAAGGCTTTAATAGAACAACTTAGACCATTATTTTATTTGTGGCAACTGGGAAGTAAAAGTCTAATGCATAATGTTTCAGCCTAAAGAAAACGATAAGAGATACTCATCATGAGTAGGACCAAACTTGACAAGAGCTGAATCAATACTACTAATGCGGCTCGTGTAGAAAAATGACATCTTTACAAAGTTAATAGATAACTAGGAGATTTCTATAGGTCTCCATAGTACATACCATAGAGTCAGCGGATCAAACTTAGTCACCACGTCATCATTCTTAATGGCAAAGCCTTTGGCCTTTTCAGCAGCAGCAGGTTCAGGTGTGCCAGCAGCAGGCTTGGCAATGGTATGACATGGAGATAAACCAAGGTGATATAATTGCTTCCATCCATGGCAAGAAAATTTCTATTTATTGATGTCTAACATATCCCGCATAAATTATGCAATTTTTTATATGTTTACAGCTGGTAAAATATTTTAAATGCATGAAATGAGTGAAAAATAGTAAATATTGATTTTATCTATTTGGTAGACAATTTTTTACATTTCCTGGAATTTTTGTAGTATTTTTGGGTTTTTTGGTTTTTTTTTAAAGGTTTGGGAGCATTTTCAGAATTAGAAAACCCATTAATTAATTTCCCAAAACACACAATACCAAAAAAAAACCATAAAAATAAATATGATGATTCCAAAAAGTACTAGGTCTAAGATATCACAAACGAATCGAAGCTCATATACCTTAGAAATACATTTTCTAGGATTTACTGTGAATTTTCATAATTTATAGAGTATTTTTGGGGATAACCATGAATTACAGGAGCCGAACTACAAACTTTGAAACTGCCACAAAAATAATCCATAATTAACAAAAACTTCAGGGTTTTTCCACAAAATTGCCTTAGCCGCAAATATCCTCATGATTTTATGAATTTTGAGGGTCTTTTTGCAAAATTTCCAGGGTTTCTATATATTTTCTTTCTTTTTCCTAGAAAATAGTTCATGCGCCACGCCAGCCCACAAGCCGCACAACCCATTTTGCTCGGTAGGGGCTAGGGTTAAAACCCTAGACGCCTTTGGCCACTCGGCTACCGGTAGGGAAAAGCGGTGGTAGGCATGGGCTTCTAGCGTGGAGGCGACGCTAGAAACATGGAGGCTGATGTGAGTGTGGCCCGATCTTCCGGAAGGTACTGATAAGTCGATTGTGGAGAACACAATGTTGATGATCCATAGGCTCTGACTGAAACGGATCAAACCCCTCGCAATCACTACACCACTGCTCTGTTGGTTATCAACCGTGCCGAACGGGGTTGACCTCACCAAGAAGGCTATCTCATGCAAGCGAATCGAGAACACAAGCAAGAGAGTAGAAGATTCAATCTAAAATTGTATTGCGAATAATAATAAAGCTCACAAAGTTGGGGTTCCTCAAACCGAACAAGCGGCAAAACTACTATGTAGAATATTCTAAAAAAAACCCAAGCAAAACTAAAGGGCGATGGCTCCTATATGAGGAGGGCGGCCAGGAGGTGGAAACCCTATGGTGAGGTACTGCTCATGTGTGAATAGTGCCCACATGAACAGTACGAGCCTAGGGGTGGCCGGTCACCAGATGGGCCAGGTCGTCCAACAGATGGGCCAAGTTGTCGGCCAATATATTACATAGCCTGTGGGCCAACAATAGTTGACGCAGCACCATGGTATGTAGTAGTAGCTGACGCAGCACCATGGTATGTAGTAGTAGCTCGGCCCAATTGGAGTATAGAGAATTGCCGTAGTCGATAGTTCCATCGGAGAGGATGTGGTTAAAGTAGAGGATGCCGTGCAGCGGGTCAAAGCAGTGGCTGCATCCTTAGGGTTGATGTCCCCATCAGAGGCGGCACATCAGGTAGCGCGTCAGGCAGCACCAACCACACAGAGATGGCGCATCGGGTGGGCGACGTGGCAGCGAGTAGATGCACGTTGGGGCACGCAGCACGAGGCTCGGCCTCGGTGACGCGACACAACTCGACTCTGCCTCAGGCGAGCGATGTGGCGGTGCGGCCGTAGCACAGTGCACGGCGGCAGTGAGGGCGAGTGCGGCGGCGGTGCATCGGTGGGCTAGCGCACGATAGCGAGCGACGAGGCGCGGGCGCCCGCAGTTTTGAGCCGGCGTGGCTTGGCTATCGAGAGGCAGCACGACGTGATGGTGGCGGCGGCCGACGGCACGTGTCATTATTCATAAGGACTATGAATAGTACTATATCCATATACACAAATCGACAGGATTGTACTGGATTGGTTGATCTTGCTTGCACGCACTCACCGTGTAACATCCCAAAAATCCTAATTTTTGGGAAAATAGGATGAAAATATGTAGGAGAATAATTTTGGCCATGTGTTTAAACATGTTTTGTGAATTGTCAACAAAGGTAACAATGCATTTACATGAAAATAGAAATTATTAAGAATTTTTGGGAAAATCACATAGTAGATAAAATCTTGAAAAATTTACATAAGTAACAATACTGGGTCAGAAGCCCTCAAAAAAAAATTCGTAAATTTTGGACTCCGTTTGCTTAGTACAAAAATTCAGCAAACACTCAGCCAAAATTTGGAAATTCAAAAATTGTTTTCAATTTTCCCGCTCGCCCTTCAGGCCGAATTCCAACTGGCCCATTTTCACTACCCAGCTCCAACTCGCACCAAGCTGCTTGCCCTCGCTCGCTGACAGCATGGTCCCACTCATCAGTGCTTGTTTTCCACCTTGCCTTCGCCCACGCGCGCGCGCCAGCACACCAGAGTGCCCTCACCTACTCCATCGCTCTCCCGCCGGTTCTTCTTGCCACCCACGGTTTTACGCCCAACTACCTTATCACCTCTGCCAACTTCCACCCATGCTAGCCACCCCATTCATGGCAAGCATATCACGCGCTGGCGGAGAGACCCAGAGCCGACCGCTAGTTTGTCACGCCGCTGCCGGCGTCTCGCCGCTTTTCTTCCATATTTGTCCTAGCTATTTAAGCCCTAGTGCACGCACTGAAATCCTCAGCTCACCCCTGTTCCATTTCGTGCTAACCTGAGCCTCATAGCTCCTTGGTTTTGTGGGAACGTAAGTGTCGTTGCTTCATCACCTACAACGTCCGCGCCATCTTGATCCTCATGCATCACTCACTCCTTCTCTGCACTTGATGCAGCCCCGAAAACCTTGTAGCTTGATCGTGTCTGCCTTTGTCCTCAGCTCTGGCGTGCACTCAAGCTCGCCAATGCGTTCCTGTCACTTCGGTGAGTTCGAGCTCCACCCGAGAGCGTCACAGCATGTTCCATACCCCCATTGATGATTTTCCCTCACTCAATGCAAGTAGATTCACAAATAATTTGAGCATAGCCGTCATCATCCTCTCTCATGGCCACCGCCACCATTTTTGTTCTCCTTCAAAGTCTGTTGAGTCTCGGACTGATTCCTTGCACCTACACTAGCTCTAACACCTCAGTGACCTAACGCGACGCTCCTTGTTGCTCCTTCGTTGCTGTTGCAAGCCGCTGTTTTGAACCTCCTCTGCGCCGCCGCTGCTTGTCGTCGACAAGCCACCTCAGCCCTTCCCCGACCTCATTTTCTTCACCCTCAAAGTCGTTGTGAGTCACTGATCCTTATGCGCGCATTAGATCGCCAAGGGCGAGCCTCTAGTGTACTTTCCCTCTTAGCCACCCATGGTGCTGCCGCGGTTGCATGCCACTGGCTCACCTCCGGTGACCCTAGGTCCTCACACCCAGTCTATTAGCATCACCTGGACTCACTGAGCCTAGTGCGCCCTCTCTTAGCCCAGGGGATACCTCCTACGCAAAGTACATCGCGGGTCCGAGGCGTTCTGCCGCCTCCGACCATCCCCGTCGCTGCTACCACCACATATGGCTTCGCCCTTCTTCCCTCTGTCCATTCTGCTACTCAACATTGCTGCTCATCGTGCCGTTCTCCAGCGGCGAGCTTGCCAAGGCACTCGGCCATACGTGCTGTTCTGCTGCCTTCCACCTCTCTCTAACCGATGGGACCCACTATCGATTAGGATTTTGTTAACACTAAATGACATTAGTTAAATGTATTGAGTGGATGACAGGTGGGACTAGCCGAAAAGATAATTAAAAAAATCTTATTTCAAATATTACTAGTAAATGTGTCACTGACATGTAGGACCATGCACTATTCTTGATTTTAAAACGCGTTTTAAAACCTGAGAGACTGACATGTGGGCACCAGCCATCAGTTAATTAAAATAAAATAAGGTTTAATCATTAGTTAATAAATAATGAGTCTATGACATGTGGGACCGCCTTTGTTTTAAAATATAATCAATAAAACAGAAATATGAGTCACTGACAAGTAGGCCCCACATGTAGGTTAATAAAAATCGGGAAAATGAGTAAAGCCGCCTTTAGCTTAGAGAAAAATGCGTTTTCTCTACTGGAAAGTGTAAAACTCAGTAGAAACTTAGAGGAAAATATGCTTTCTTTGCTGGAAAGCGTAAACTTCGCAAAATACGCCTTCGACGTTAGCACTTTTCTATTTTTATGGAATTTTCAAACCGAAGCAAATTAGAACGTTAATAACTTTTGCATACAAACTCCAAATTGAATGAATATTTTTTATAAATTCATCTAAAATCATGTTCCACTTGAATATGGAAAAATATTTGGATTTTGTTGCTGTTGAAATTATTTTGCTATATTTAATTTGCTTCTGGCTCTTTTGATTAGACATCGATTGTTCAAGCAACTTTTACGATGATATTCCTCGTATTCAGAGCAACCGGAGCAAGGAAAGTTCCCCCTTTGACCATGTTGATCCTACTATTGAATTATTGTACTTCTTTTTGCGAAATCTATTATGCATGTGTGTATGTTTGATTAAAATTGCTAAATTTGGGAATATTGGTAGTTGTAATCCTAGTCTATGCATGATCCTCCTTGAAACATTGATACCCTTACTATTGTAGGCATTAGGTTATGGTTTATATAGTGAATGATGTCAACTTGGGTTTTTCGAATGCAAATCTTGCATAACTACTTAATCAAGCTCTAATCTTTACTAAAAATTGCTAAAATGGATGTCATGTTAAATGAGTTTGGAAGATTTTGAAATGATGGTCCAGAGGTGTTTAACTCTGTTATTTTGTCTAAACATAAAAATAAAAAAACTTAGTTTGCGACACGGGCGAGTTATATTATATTATGAAAAGTATGAGAGATGCATCTCACAAGTAGATAAGGAGAGATCCTCACCTGGGTCAATTAAAGGCCAAACACCGGTATATCCAACCAAGTGTAAGCGTACAACCACGTGTGCCAGTATAGGACGGCCTTAGCTAATTAAGTCATCGCAAACTAGTCTTGCACGTTGGTAGGCTGTAGTAGTGCCAGCATGACCGGTGTAAACATGTTCGAAGGGGATCCCTTCACCAAGGCGTTGGGCATAAAGCCTTCCGACACAACGATGAATGCCTCACTAAGATGGGGGTGTACCCGGGTGAAGTGAGGGTGTTCATTCACCGGGCTAGTGCAAGGATAGGACTAGATGATGTAAAGGCTCCGACGTGTGCTCCAGACTGCTTACCAAAGGTAGTGAGCGGTGGTATCGACAGATGTCGAACAAACTAGAGAATTTGTGTGCTGTGGGTAAAGTTGTACCCCTCTGCAAAGTGTAAATTTATTTAAATAGCCATGCTCGTGGTGATGAGCGTGCTAAGTGTAGTATTTCCGGGTATAGTCTTGGTTTTCATAAAAAATAGTTTCGTTGAAAATGTGGGAAACAGTTTGTTGGTTTGTATTTGAGTTATGTGTCATGTCTATGGCTGAAAATAAAATATTGCTCGAAACCGAGGAGGGATACGAGTTGTTATTTATTCAATTACTTAATTGTTATCCTTTATTTATTTAACTGCTCTTTAAATTTCCGTTGCAAAGTACTACGTACTGATATTACAAATAAAACTTGCTTGACACTAAAAATAACTTGTAGCACAGAGGCCTTATCCCTTGTTAGCCATGCATGTACATAAACATTGCGATATACTACAAGTCTCGCTGAGTACGCAATGTACTTTATATTGCTTACTTTGTTGTTCAGACTTAAAGGATGTGCCTACGCCGGACGATGTCTTCTTTGCACCCAAAACTGGTGGGTTCAGTGACGAGTCTTTCTAGGACTTGTCTCTAGTCGGTTGCCTGAGGGCTCGAATGGGCATGACGCTAGAATTTTGGACTTATTACATATTTTACTTCCTGTTACTTTCGCTACTTCTAATACTTAAGCTTTTATTTGGTCGGTCAGCCCTTGTGTTGTAAGTACTGTAATTGCTTAAGTTATGTTCTATAGTTTTTTTATTCTGTATGTATGAATGTATGGATGCGATTATCAATATTATAGATGTGTGTACAAGCCACTCATCATAGGACTAGTACAGTACACACACGAGGATTTTGGGTATTCAAAGCCCGAGGTCTGACACACCGATTTCGTTGGAGGTGGCATGTGCAGCAGTGCCAGGACGACGGTGTGGCCGTATTTAGCCCCCAGGCATGATGAAGATTGGCGCACGCTTGGATCCGAATGGCTTCTACGATGCGTGCATGTTTCTTGTGCGTTCCTTGTACGCACGATCCCATGATTTCCAGAATTTTTTCTCGAAATAATCTATTTTTTAATCGGAATTACAGAAATAATACCACTTATTTTTTTTTTACATAAATGACCTCAAGTCGCCGTACGGTTGGGCGACCTAGTATAGTCGTCCAACCGAGCGCGAGACGGGTGTGAATCGGTCAACCAAACGGCGAATGCACTTACCGAGCCATTGTTGTTGTACGGTTTGGCGACAATTAACCGCCTGGGCCATAGTCGCCATACTGTTTGGCGACTATGGTCCACGCCGGCTCTAGTCGCCAAACCTTATGGCGACTTTGGGTGACTATAAAAACCGCGCGCGGCCGAAGAGTCGCTATTCGGGTGGGCGAGCCGAAAACCAGAGGAGAAAAGAGGAGGGGAGAAAGGAGAAGGAGAGAAGAAAAAGAGGAGAAAGGAGAAGGGGAGGAAGAAGAAGAAGAGAAGAAAAAAGTTCGTGTTGCATCGACGATCAGAATGGTTAGTTTTGTAGTATTATTTTGTAGAAATATATTCTTTAAACCATGGTAGGATAGCAATCAATGTCATATGTCATGATAGATTATTAGTAAATATTTAGAAATAGCATGATTCATTATTAACCATTGTAGATTAGCAAGCAATATCATACGTAGTAATATGTTGTTAGCATATGTTAAGAGATAGCATAATTAATACAATTAGTTTAGTAGTTTGTATAGAGAAAAAATAGTCGGTGAAAACATATGTATTTATTTGCACAATAAAAAATGATAGAAATTACATTACAATTCAGGTCAGATTAAGGAATTACAAAATAGTAAGACAAAAACCACAGATACATGGTACCGAACCCGTAGAATTATGAAATATGTGAAAGTTTTAAATTTTTCCCATATAGCTTCACCCATTACAAACATGCATGGTAACAATGATGTTTTTTAATATTTTGCAATGCATAACAGCCAGTGCAGGTGTTAACGTCGTCACCCAATATGAAGTACTAAGACAAAAAACATAGATAGATGATTTCGAACCCGTAGGATTATGAAATATGTGAAATTTAAAAAACTTTTCTATAAAGCTCTACCCATTACAAATATGCATGATACCGACGATGTTTTTAATTATTTGCAATGCATAAGAGCCGGTACAAGTGTTAACGTAATATAGCCTTTTGTAGGAAAAAGTACGTGTTTACCAGTAAGATTTCATGAAATTGTATATGTATTAGCACTGTGTTTCGGAATATGATTTAAACGCTCAATACTATTAATGGTTTTAATTTGTAAATTCGCAGGTATGGCTCACGACCCTGGTGGTTCGGACTGGCATTTCGGCCTGTTGGATCGGTTGGTCGATGCGCAGCACCGCGCAAGCCGTCGTGTCCCACCTCCTGGTCGCAGGGACGACGCGACTGACTTGGGGGTGGTTCGTACACGGACACCTCGACGGGCTTAGAGACTAGACCCACACTGGGTAGAGAGGTTTGTCCGCGAGCTGTACCACTTGTTTTGTGTGATATGCCCGCTATGTAGTTACTTCTCTGTGCTTTGCAGGCTGAGTCGTGTTGGCCTTCTTCCTCTCGCGCGGATGGTGGAGGCCACCGAGGATGATGGCGCTCTGCCGACGGCGACGGGAGGTCGAGCCGATCGAGAGCGATCCACGACGGTTCCGCTCGATCGCCGCTCTGGACGGCTTTAGTGGACCGATGACGGCCCGAGACGCACACCTTCCACCTCCCATTAAGGGAGATGGCCCCTACTCTGCAGGATGTCACGATGCTGCTCGGCCTGCCTATCGCCGGAGCCACGACATTCCCGCCGAACGCGCCTGTGAACTGGCGTGACACCCTACTTAGGAGGTTTCATGGTGTTCTTGGGGCAGATGTCGCGCCACCGTACGTCGACTTCCTGGTGCGATAGCGGCATGGGCCACCTCTGACGTGGCTTTCTCAGTTCCGGGTACGTATGATACACATTTGACATGTTTACAGATGCACTATCCTAGCCGTACGACAGGTGTACTAATTATCCGTTTGTGCGTAGGTCGAGCGGATGGTAGTGTAGCCGACCGCCGAGCAGGTCTCGCGGCACCTCGAGGCGTGCCTACTGTGGTTGTTCGACTAGGTCATGTTTACCAGCAGCCACAGTGACTCCGTTTAGAACATGGGGTTGGACCGACCCAACATGAGACATAGTAATTATTCTTATGGTTCTCTCTACACAATGTGTACGCCTTGTCCTTAGACCTGAGATTGTCGTATGTACTTGAGATGTGAATCGACCTACTTAGGGGCTATCAAACGCTACTCGTGAATCGGGTAGTTATAAAGGTAGCTTTGGGTTTGTCATGAAGCATGTCTTTGAGGCATGGTCGATCGAGATGGGATTTGCCCTCTCTACCGAGAGAGATATCTCGGGCCCCTCGAGTGATCGGATCCAAATGCATGGCCATGCTACTTAAGGTTAAGAGTTAACCTAGTAAGGGATTCGGATCACGAGATCGAAAGAGTGGTCACTTGGAGCTCATTGAATATCGTGAGGCAAAGGGATTGACATGTACATAACGTTGTGATGGTTCGTCCGATATGATCTTTACGTATGTTTAGGAGTTGGCACGCCTTGCTAGAGGTCGCTACCAACTATTGACCAAGTATGTGTACTGCGTCATGTCTAAACATATGTGAACCATAGGGTCACACACTTAAGGAGCCAAGCCTAATTCGGATTGGATCTAAATTAGATCGGGATTGAGTCCTAATGGGCCTCTATTCGTAGAAGCCCATTATAAGGACGCCTATAAAAGGAGGCGGCGCGCCGGTTGAGTGTTGAGTTTTTCGTGACATCCTCAAACCTGGCGCCACCCTCCCACGCCCTAGTCGCCGCGCGGATCTAGTAGTCCGGCGCGTCGCTTCCTCCCGTGCGTGTGGATACCTTTGGAGCGCCGCATCGTGGCGTTGGGACGAACCGCAAGAAAGGAGCTGACGTGGGGCCGCGACGAGGACGAGGAAGTAGTACGACTACTCGCCCGACGCATCGCATCAATCGAGTGCGACTACACCGCCCGACGTCTTTGCATCAACTTCCGCACTGCGCGTCTAGTGGTAAGACCGTGATCTATAACTGCAGTGATCTTGGTTTACGGGTAGAATTTTTTAATTTGCGCTAGTGTAGCCTACCTGTTTCCCAACAGTGGTATCAGAGCGGTTGCTGTCATGTTATAGGTTCGGGTGATTTGCATATGGCGATATGTAAATCGGTATGATCGATGTGATCGATTGTATAGTTCTGGTAATGGATTGATCTGGTTTCCGTGATCATGTTGCTAAGGTCGTGAAACAACATACCCCTACCGGTCGGATTCGCCATCGGGTAGATAGTGACACGTAAAACCGATTCTGAATGCGAAGATCAATATTATTGATCGAATCGGATCCTAGATTAATAATCGATGTACCGTGATCATGCTGCTAAGGTCGTGAAACAACATACCCCTACCGGTCGGATTCGCCATCGGTAGACGATGACACATAAACCGGTTGCGCATGCGAAGATCGGTACAAATTGGTCGAATCCGAACGATGAGTCGATTTGTGGTAAATATGATTTGCCGATCAAAATCCTATGTAAAAATTGCATAGATTGGATCTCTGTTTTTCGAATTCCTGACGCCCGAGATACCGATGCGGCGCCGCCTTCGAACCCAGATGGGGAACCCCTCGACCCCTATCCGTGGATTGCGATTCTATGCATAAACTTGTTTTTGCAGGATGTATGTGACCAGTATGGCCTAATGTGTATGTGATGCATGTTTATAATATTTGCATGACTGCGTGTCGTGGATGCGCAACACTACCGAGCCATTGTGTTGTCAAAGTATTGTATTAACGGCTGCGTGCCGACTTGTGATGATTCCTAGTATCCATGTATTTTATTACTCGGAGGACACATCACTTGGAGGATGGCACACATGAACCATGGAGATGGAGATCATCATGGTGGATGATTCTATGGCGATGGAGATCACCATGAGAAAATGGGCCATCTTGAGTCACAATTGTGTGAATGATATTCCCGTTGTTTTACTCCTATGCATGTTTGAATGGTAGAAGTATAGCGATCCCTCACAAAATGTTAAGTTAAACATATGCCCTCCCAATTAAACTTTGCACCATCCCATGTCTTGTAAATTGATGGTGGGTCTATAAAATTAGGCACCATCAACTTTCCTTGACTAGATGGGTTTTGTATCGGATACTTACATGCATAAGGATTGGTGAACTTAACAAGGTTATCATAAAGGTTATGGGCCTTGGGGCATAAAGGTTGGGCGCGGGGCATAGAGATGTCACCCAACAACAAGAGTCATATAGAGATATGATTAGCAGGTGTTGCTTATCGAATTACCTTGTCTCCTAGCGGTGATGCAAAAGCTCACTAGTAGACTCGTTAATTGCGGATCTTGAATCGCTAAGAATCAACAGAGGATGTTGATTTTAGTGGGAGTACATTCTATTAAATTTGTTTAATACAATTTACTCTATCATGGTTTTATTTGTCTTAGTATTTTGCATTTCCTATTGTAGATCAATGGCATCTAGCAACCACGCACACCCTTTTGCTTTGCGATCGATTCTTGAGAAAGAGAAATTAAATGGAACAAACTATTCGGATTGGTCCGTAACTCGAGAATTGTTCTCGTGGCGTATAAAAGGAAAACGCTCGACACCCCAATCCCGTAAGAACTCGCGAATAATGCGTCTGCTGCATTAAAAATGCCTACAAGAAAGCATGTGATGACTCTCTTGAGATTAGCTGTCTTATGCTTGCATGCATGGAACGACCTTCAAAAGCGCTTTGAGGATCGAAGCGTATGATATGATCATAGCGCTTAAGGACATGTTCCGCATACGTGCCGGACCGAACGGTTCAATGTCTCTAAGGCTTTTCGGAATGCAAGTTAACGAAGGTGCACCCAGAGGCCCACATGTGATCAAAATGGTTGGTTACAATGGACTTTGGATAAACTTGGTTTTCCAATTGGCCAAGAGTTGGCAATCGATTTCATTTAGCGTCTCTTCCACCTAGCTATGGGCATTTCATTTCGAACTACCATATGCATGGGGCGGATAAGGGCCTTAATGAGCTTTGTGGGATGCTCAAAACAAGCAGAGAATGACATTAAGAAGTGTGCGGGGCCTAGCCATGTGATGGTCGTGCAGAACAAGTCTAGCTTCAAGAAAATGGTAAGAAGCCATGGCCAAAGAATAAGGGCAAGGTTAAGGATATGATCTCGAAGCCAACGCCTAAGCCTAATGCCGACTCGAGCCGAGACAGATGCTTCTATTGTAAAGAAATCGCCACCGGAAGAGAAACGCAAGAAGTACATGGATTCGATGAATGCAAGAAGAAGGTCTGAAGTAAGACTTCCACCCATGGTACACTTGTCATAAATGTTTTAGACATTTTTCTCGCAGATTCTCCTATTAACTCTTGGGTATTTGATACCGGATCGCTTGCTCACATTTGCAACTCGATGCAGGCTAATAAGAAGTAGAGGAGTCGCAAGAGGTGAAGTTGATTTTGCGTCGGGAATAAAGCAAGGGTTGCTGCGTTGACCGTCGGCACCATGCAACTTCACTTCCTTCAAGATTTATTATGGAATTGAATAATTGTTATTATGTTCCTAGTATGAGTCGAAACATTTTATCCCCTCATGTTTGATGAGAGATGGTTATTCATTTGCAAGTAAAGACAATGGTTGTTTGATCTCTAAAATGGAATGTTTATGGCTTTAGCCCATTGTGAATGGGTTATTTATTTTAAATCTTGATGATGCGCCTATCTTTAACATAAATGCTAAAAGACTTCGACCTAATGATTTGAATCCCACCTATGTTTGGCATTGTCGTTTGGGTCACATAAGTGAAAAGCGCATGAAGAAGCTCCATGTCGATGGTCTTCTAACTTCGCTTGATTTTGAATCATACGAGACATGTGAAGCTTGTTTGCTTGGTAAGATGACCAAATCACCTTTCAAAGGTTCTTTTGAGAGGCGCGACTTGTTGGAAATCATACATACCGATGTATGTGGACCAATGAGCACAAGCGCTAGAGGTGGATTTCATTACTTCATAACTTTCACCGATGATTTTAGTAGATATGGCTATGTCTACTTAATGAAACATAAGTCCAAACTTTTGAAAAGTTCAAAGAGTTCCGAATGAAGTTGAAAATCAACGTGCCAAGAAAATTAAGGCTCGCGATCCGATCGTGGTGGCGAGTATTTGAGTCATGAATTTAGCAATCATCCAAGAGTTGCGGAATTGTTCCACACCTAACACCGCCTAACGCCTCAAAGAAACGGGTATCCGAGCGCGACGGACCTTGTTGGACATGGTTCGATCGATGATGAGCCGATCAGATTTACCATTATCCTTTGGGGTTACGCCTAGAAACGGCAGCTTTCACACTTAATAGGTACCGTCTAAATCCGTAGTTAAGACACCATATGAGATATGGACTGGAAGAGTCACGCTTTGTCTTTTCTAAAGATTTGGGGATGTGAGGCGCTTGTCAGCGACTACGATCGGACAAGCTCACACCCAAGTCGGACAAATGCATTTTCGTGGGATATCCAAGGAAACCTTTGGATATTACTTCTACAACCGACTAGAGGGCAAAGTGTTTGTCGTCAGTGGTGTTTTCTAGAGAAAGAGTTTCTCAACAGGAGACAAGTGGAAGAACGGTGCAGCTTGAAGAAGTTCAAGATGAACCAATCGGGGAAGACTCGACGAATGATGCCCATGTGGCAGAACAAGTTGAGGAACCCATGGCAAAGGAAGCACCACCACCACGAAGGTCGGAAAGGCTCCGCAATGCGCGAGATATGTTATTGTTAGACAATGATGAGCCTACGACCTATGCGGAAGCAATGATGGACCCAGACTCTGAGAAATGGCATAGTGCCATGAGATCCGAGATAGCATCCATGGGAGACAATCAAGTTTGGAATTTGGTTGACCCGCCTGATGGTGTTAAAACCATAGAGTGCAAATGGATCTATAAAAGGAAGATTGATATGGATGGAAATGTTCATATCCATAAAGGTTTTCGGCAAGTTCAAGGAGTTGACTACGATGAGACTTTCTCACTTTGAGCGATGCTTAAATCAATACGAATCATTCTAGCTATTGCGCATATTTCGACTATGAGATATGGCGATGGATGTCAAAACGGCTTTCCTTAATGGAAATTTAACCGAGGACGTATATGATACAAACCAGAGGTTTTGTCGATCCAAACAATGTTAGAAAAGTATGCAAACTTCAAAATCCATTTATGGATTGAAGCAAGCATCTCGGAGTTGGAACATTCGCTTTGATGAAGTAGTCAAAGGGTTTGACTTCATCAAAAACGAAGAAGAATCTTGTGTTTACAAGAAGACAAGTGGGAGCTCACTCGTATTTCTAATCTTATATGTAGATGACATATTACGATTGGAAATGATATTCCTATGCTCGAGTCCGTTAAGACCTCAACAAAAATAGTTTCTCAATGAAGGACTTAGGGAAGCGGCATATATTTTGGGTATTAAGATCTATAGAGATAGATCAAAAGGCTAATAGGATTAAGCCGAGTACTTACATTGACAAAGTGTTGAAACGGTTCAACATGGAGGAGGCAAAGAAAGGGTTCTTGCCCATGTCTCATGGCATAAATCTTGGCAAGACTCGGTGTCCTTCGACAACCGATGAGCGAGATCGCATGAGTAAGATTCCATATGCTTCGCCATTGGATCTATCATGTATGCTATGATATGTACTCGCTTGATGTTTCCTATGCTCTAAGTGTTACTGGCAGATACCAGTCGATCCAGTGAGAGTCATCGGACGGCGTTAAAAACATCCTCAAGTATTTGAGAAGAACTAAGGATGTGTTCCTAGTCTACGGAGGTGAGGAAGAGCTCGTTGTAAATGGTTACACCGATGCAAGCTTCCAAACCGACAAAGATGATTACAAATCGCAATCGGGTTTTGTGTTCCTTTTGAACAAGGTGCGGTAAGTTGGAAGAGTTCTAGCGGTGAGATCGTGTCGACTCTACAACGAGGCCGAGTACATTGCGGCTCAAGCGGAAAAGAAGGTGTTTGGATAAGGAAGTTCATAATCGAACTAGGTGTGGTTCCTAGTGCGTGCGATCCTCCGGATCTTTCTTGTGATAACAAGTGGGGCCATTGCATAAGCCAAGGAGCCGAGAATCACCAAAAGAACAAACACATATGCGGCGGTTTCATCTCATTCGAGAGATCCTTAATCGAGGAGATTTAAAGATATGCAAAATACACACGGATTTGAATATTTCGCATCCTTTGACGAAGCCTCTCCACACCCTAAGCATGAGGCGCACACAAGAGCTATGGGTATTAGATATCTTCTAGATTGACTCTAGTGCAAGTGGGAGATCTTGGAGATATGCCCTAGAGGCAATCATATTGATGATGATATTTCATTGTATCCATGATTTAATAAATGTTCCTTGAATATTGCCTTTGTGTTGATTAACAAGTATGTGACTTGTTTGTGAAACTCTTTACTTGTATGGTTATTCTAAAGTTGTCCTAGTCGGAGTTCATGTGAGGACACACGTGAATGATGGATTAGCACATGTATCGGTTGATGACCATGTTTCACGTGTCATAGACATGGAGATGTCAAACCAATAATGTGGACACATGTTTAGAACATGGGGTTGGACCGACCCAACATGAGACATAGTAATTATTCTTATGGTTCTCTCTACACAATGTGTACGCCTTGTCCTTAGACACGAGATTGTCGTATGTACTTGAGATGTGAATCGACCTACTTAGGGGCTATCAAACGCTACTCCGTGAATCGGGTAGTTATAAAGGTAGCTTCGGGTTTGTCATGAAGCATGTCGCGAGGCATGGTCAATGAGATGGATTTGCCCTCTCTACCGAGAGAGATATCTCGGGCCTCGAGTGATCGGATCCGAAATGCATGGCCATGCTACTTAAGGTTAAGAGTTAACCTAGTAAGGGATTCGGATCACGGATCGAGAAAGAGTGGTCGCTTGGAGCTCATCGAATATCGTGAGGCAAAGGGATTGACATGTACATAACGTTGTGATGGTTCGTCCGATATGATCTTTACGTATGTTTAGGAGTTGGCACGTCTTGCCAGAGGCCGCTACCAACTATTGACCAAGTATGTGTACTCGCGTCATGTCTAAACATATGTGAACCATAGGTCACACACTTATGGGTGAAGCCTAATTCGGATTGGATCTAAATTAGATCGATTGAGTCCTAATGGGCCTCTATTCGTAGAAGCCCATTATAAGGACGCCTATAAAAGGAGGGCGGCGCGCTTGGTTGAGTGTTGAGTTTTTCGTGACATCCTCAAACCCGGCCGCCACCCTCCCACGCCCTAGTCGCCGCGCGATCTAGTAGTCCGGCGTCGCCGCTCTCCCGCGTGTGGATACCTTTGGAGGCGCCGCATCGTGGCGTTGGGACGAACCGCAAGAAAGGAGCAGACGTGGGGCGCGCGACGAGGACGAGGAAGTAGTACGACTACTCGCTCGACGCATCTTGCATCAATCGAGTACGACTACACCGCCCGACGTCTTTGCATCAACTTCGCACTGCGCGTCTAGTGGTAAGACCGTGATCTATAACTGCAGTGATCTTGGTTTACGGGTAGAATTTTTTAATTTGCGCTAGTGTAGCCTACCTGTTTCCCTACATGAATGCCCACGAGGACTTGGTGCAGGAGGATGCCCCGTACGACCCCACCTCGTACGACGAGTACCTCCGCTGGTACACCCCGCGGACACGCACCAGGCTGGTGCATGTCATGGACCCTCCCTCGATCGCATACCAGCCTCGACCGATACGTACCATATACACTTCGCGTGGAACTTGCACATTGTGGTACGTACTATCGTCGTTTTTAGAAATGTATGAGTACAATTACGTCGATTATAGGTTTACGCTTCCATTTTCTCCTTGCAGACGGACATCACCATCGGCATTGCCACCGACGGGCAGTCGATCATGGACAGGGCTGCCAATGGGGCCGAGGTGACGCACGAGAACCAATTCCAGTTTGTCCGTCAGGCCTGCAGTGCGGCTAGGCGTGCCGTTTCCCTGATGTCATTTAGGACAGTCCCGGATGTGGCCACGTCGGCACATACTCCCAGGCCGGCACATCCTACAGCCCAGTTAGGAGGCTCAGGAGGTCCACGTCCCCGTGCCCCACCTGCGCCTGCTTCTTGGCAGCCTAGATCGTCTGGGTGGGCACGTGGGTACGCACCGCCACAGCCGCCGCCTCCATCGTCGTTGCAGTATCCAGCCTTCCCGGAACCCTATGGTCAGTACGGCGGCTACGACTATGACTATTTCTCACGCATGGCCCCAGACTCAGGTATGTTTCCTCTCTTCAGGTTTATGCTCATCGATGTATTGCACATATTAACATTATTTCTCCTGTAGGTTTCCAGGTCCGGACGTAGGGACTTTCGCTCTCCCCGCCCGCCGACGTGGACGTGTACTTCGCTGAGCCACCCGGGAGGCCAGGGGAGCATCTGAGCCCGCACCCGCAGAGGCTCTTTCCGGTCGTAGCTTAGCGGGTCCCTAGTGGTCACTCCGACACCGGTGGAGTCCACCTCAGCACAGACGCGGCGAGCCTCCGACGCTTTTGTCGTGCTGGCCCTCAGCCCAGGCACCCCGCGCTTCGGAAGCCCAAGCGGGGACGTACAGGTGACCGCGGACCGAGTGTGGGACGTGGCGAGAACGGAGGAGACGCTGTGGGTGGGTAGCGGGTGGACAGTAGGGGCATTCATTTTGCTATGTGTACTTGTATTAGTTGTTTACGTATTGTGGTTCCTGATTATGATGACGTGGTTCTGGATGCACTACCTCTACCATTTTGTTTAACTTGTATTACGTGTTTACGTATTGTACTTCGTAGTTAGTACGACATGGTTGTCTAAGCGTTCCCTTTAGCATTGTTCTATTTCGTATTCTCATATCAATTTTATACACTCACGTCGCTACGCAAAGCTGACTCGTCGGGTCACGTCACTGCGCAAAGCTGACTCGTCGGGTCATGTCACAGCACGAAGTCGTCGAACGGTTCAGCGAGTACCAACAATTGGGCCAGATCGTCCAACGCTTTAGCGAGTGGTAAACGTGTCGTTCAACCGTTGGGGTTGTACTACATGCTAGGTCGTCAAACGCTTCAGCGACTTTGCACGTGTCGCCCAACCGTTGGGATCGTACTACCTGCCAGGTCGTCCAACGCTTCAGCGACTTCACACGTGTCGCCCAACCGTTGGGGCCATAGTACCTGCAAGGTCATCGAACGCTTCGGCGACTTCACGGTCATATAGAAAGGCGGACCGGATCCTGTCGCCATTTCTTTCGCCCTTTCGCCATTTCTCTCAGCAGACAACCCATAGCACAACAGATCGGGAGAGGAGAAAAGGGGACAAATACAAAGATAGGAGGAGTGAAGAGGGGAAGAAGGTACGGAGAGGGAGAATCAGAGGAGCTCGGGAGATGCAGAGAAGGGGAGGGGAGGAGCTCGAGAGAGGCGAAGAGCGGGAGGGGACGAGCTCGAGAGAGGCAGAGAAAAGGTCTCCACGTGGAGGCAATAGTATTGATTGTTGTTAGTCTCGTCCAAATGTATGCGATGTGTGGCTACTTGTTGATTTACCACGTATCTTGGGAAAGTATGTGCACAAATCTTCACAAATCGCTAGTCCAAATATTGAGAAATCGCTAGTCGTAATGTTTTATTTTTTTTGCAGTGATTAATCAGTCATGTCGGAGCCCACAGTATTGAAAGTGCATTACGGTGTTGGTACGATTCATGAAGGTCCATATGGTGTTGATCTAAGTGGCTTTCAGCAAGTAACTCTGGTACATTCGGACGGGA
This sequence comes from Ampelocalamus luodianensis, assembly GCA_036346255.1. NCBI lineage: Eukaryota > Viridiplantae > Streptophyta > Magnoliopsida > Poales > Poaceae > Ampelocalamus > Ampelocalamus luodianensis. The sequence goes on along the minus strand of CM070638.1, from coordinate 20,300,721 downwards.
GAATGCTCGAATCGGAGATGTCCTATACTGGCTCACCGGAAGCTTCTCCTTGGACCCCGAGGTGTGTAGTGTCATCATACAAGGCCTTTGCGGCTCAGGCGGAGGAGGAAGCTTTAGAAGAGGACGGTGATGACTCTTCCGAGGAGGATGAAGGTCCCATCCCGCAGGAATGGAATAGGGTGGATGTTGAGGGTCTTGCTGTGCACGACAAGCACGAATCACCATGGGAGTACCATGGGACGGAGGTTCGGCTTCGTGCAATGTTTCCTGACAAGGGATCACTGCAAGATGCCATTAAGTTGTGGGCCTTGTCCATGCAGCGGCCATTTCGTGTACTAAAATCCAGCCAGGAGAAGTACACCGTCGTCTGCGCGTAGGCTGGGTGTCCGTGGCGTGTGCACGCACGGACGCCCAAATACGAGACTCACTAGATTGTCTCCAAGGTTGAGGCACACTCGTGCTTGCTCAGTAGTGTTCTGCGAGGCATCGCAACCTGATGTCCACCTTCATTTCCAATGTGATGTACGGAGAGATAGTGAAGAAGACGGACCTGGAGGCAAAGCACATCATGGTGGCTATCGAGCAGAAATTCAAGTAAAAGATCAGCTATGCGAAGGCATGGCGTGCTAAGCATAAGGCTTTGGAAAGGAGGTTTGGTTCTTTCGAGGCGTCTTACGACAACCTTCCTCGTATGCTCCAGGTGCTGCAGGGCAAGAACCCGGGCACATACATTGCTGTGAAGGACAAGCCATCCAGAAGACCGCCTCTAGGTTTTATGGTATTGCATAGGGCGTTCCTAGAATTCGGTCCCTGTATCGATGCATTCAGACACATGTTGCCCGTGATCTCAGTGGACGGGACATTTCTAACTGGGAAATACAAGGGCATGATCCTGACAGCAATTGGCGTTGATGGGAACAATCAAATTCTACACGTGGCCATTGCCTTCGTCGAAAGTGAGAATTTTGACAGTTGGTTGTGGTTTCTTCGACATCTAAAGGAGGGAGTAGTTGGTGCACGTCCTGATGTCTGCATAATCCATGATCGCCACCCTAGGATGATGAAGGTCATCCGAAAACTTTAGCAAGACCCGGACGAGCCGTTCCTCTGGCCAGACATGAGGAACAGATGGTGCATTCGCCATCTGGGGGCGAACTTCTTCAAACAGTTCAGGCAGCAACCGTTGATGAAGCTGTTCAAGAGGCTTGCTATGCAGAACCAAAAACGTAAATTTGATGCGCTGTGAAAGATGTTGGATGAGCACACCAGGAAGCATGTCATCGAGAGGAACAAGCGTCCACTTGTTCCTGGGGCGGCGCAGCCCGAACGCCTCACACCACTGCAGGAGTTTGACCCTCCCCATTTGACACAGAGGACCTCCAAGGACATTGGATGCTTCTCATTGGATAGAGGCGGAGCCATTGGAGAAGTGGTCCTTGCTGCACGACACGGACGGTGCAAGGTACGGCATAATGACCACTAACCTAGCTGAGGTGTACAACTGGGTTATTAGGGGCCTTCGTTCTCAGCCTCTCGTCGCCATCGTGGAAGGCGTTCTGCACAGTACAATCGGATAATTCAGAGAAAGGCATGCAAATGCGACACTTCATGCAGCGAACCCACAAACACCGTATTGCTCCAAGATTACAACATACATGCAAGCCAAGACCGAGAAGGCTCGGTCACACACGGTCTTCGTTATGGGCAATACGGAGCATCGTTTCGACATGCTCCTTCGGGACAGAGCCGGATTTGGGACGGCTCGGTCCCTTGTTACCCACGAGGTATGCCTTGGAGACCATGTGAATGAACCTAGCTGCACATACAACAAGCCAAAGCTCCTTCACAAGCCATGCTCTCATGTCCTAGCCGCATGTGGGACCATCCACATGGACCCGTCGAACTTTATATCAGAGTACTTCATGAAGGAGAGGGTGCAGCAGGCGTGGTGCGGCGAGCTAAGAGGCTTCGGAGTTGTCGGCAACTTCGCCACATTTGATATTGAACAGAGGACTTGGATTTCGGATCTTGACCTATTGAAAGGGGGGAAAGGCCGTCGGCAGAGTCATCGCATTAGAAACAATATGGACAAAGGGGAAGCTCGAGCGGCGGGTAGACGTTGTAGCCGGTGCCGCCAGGAAGGCCACACTGTGAGAACTTGCAAGGCGCCTGCCGACACGTAGGAACAACGGCATGATGTGCAGCACCGCTTCTTCTTGGGTGCACTGCAACATTTTGTAACTTTATGCACACGTACAATGCATGTTTGTTCAATGAATATCGATGCCTGTAGCTTAATGCACGCGTACAATACATGTTTGTTCAATGAATATCGACCATTTAGTTACATGCTTTACGAGATTAAACACAATTGCGTACAGAATGGAACAGTAGCGACGTACAAGCATATTCGTCCATGCTTAATGGTAGAAAGTGCCTCGCGCTACCCACATGGAGTGTTGCATAGGGGGGCGCCGCAGGCGTGGCTGCCCGTCATTGTAGTGACATGCACATATGCAGCTAGGGTTTGCAGCAGCATATGGGATTATACGAACTTCCTATGTTCACGACCTCCTCGTTGCCCCTCTCGCGCTGCATCTGTTGGCGGAGGTCATCGTTTTCCTCGTTGAGATTGTCAACCCGCGCCTCCAACTCAAAGATTCGGTTCCACAATATATCCACGTACATCATAACATGCCGTTAATGGGGAGGATCGATCCAGCGGACAAAGTCGCATTTCGCCATCTGCTACAAAGGAGGGTTAACATGGAGGCTCTATTACCACTAACATAAAGCAAACTATTAGCTAATTGTACCCCAGAGTGTGGGCATTGGAAGAAACGTTGTCCGCCATCGAAAGGGCCATCTAGGACCTACACGATAGCGTCCTCCCTGTGTCTGCATTTCTGCCATACCGGTTGAACACACTTGTTCGGCATCAACCGGTAGTTAGGGCCAAAGTCCTCCCTCCTTTCGAGGGGAAGTTCTTGCTTTGGTGACTAGGGATGAAAACGGTACAGAAATATCTCGTACCGAATCGCATCGTTTTCTACATTTGACCCGATCGAATTCGTATTTTCGGACAAATTCGAATTCGGTTCGAAATACGGAATACCAAATTCGGAAACGGAACGGAAACGGTTTAAGCGTTTTCCGACCATTTTATACATTTCTACATTTTATTCGGAATATACCGTATTGTAAATACGGTTTAAACCGTTTTTGGCCCACTAGTTAGTAGTTACACTTACACAGCCCAGCGCAATTAGACCTAGGTCACTCCCGTCTGGCCGTCTCCTCCCCTACCCTCCCTATCCGGCATCCGCCGCACGCGACTCCCGTCACCCTATCCACGCGAGTACCCGACGCGACGGCGCCTCCACTCCAGGTCTCCAGCAGCGCCGCCGTCCCGTCGGCCGCCCGCATCCCACCCCGGCGGCCGCTCGCGTCCCACCCACCCGCGCGCCACGCGGCCAGCCAGCTAGGGCCTAGGCGCGGCCGCCCGCCCGCGCCGGCCCTCCACGCCGTGCCACCGCCACAACGCCGGCGCGCCAGCCGGCCGGCTGGAAGTGCCCCCGCCATCGATGGCGCCCACTGGAGAAGGTGGATGTGGTCCTGCAGCAATGAGGAGCAAGGGCAAGACCAAGACCAAGAGCGTGCGCCACCTTCTAGCGCCGCGCAAAGATCGGCAGCAAGCACACGCGACCGTAGCAACGGCTTCTCCAGCAGCAGGTACTGATTTGGGACCGATTGCTTGATTATTGCTTTTGTAAGTGATGAAGCTTGGCTATTTGGGACCTTTTGCTTGATTATTTGGGACCGGCATGCACTGATTTAGCAATGTTTCACTTGGCCCTTGGCAGGATCAAGGAGTAAAAGGCCTTCATCTCAAAGTGTTAGCTCTAGTGCAACTTGTGAAAGTCCAGCTACAGCAGCATCAGTGATGGGTTCTTCTGTTGCAAGTCAAGCTCCAAATGTTGACACCAGTGGCAGTGGCGTTGGCGCACCAGCAACAACCACAACATCAGCCCCGCAGATTAATGTCGAAGATGATGGCCTAGAGGATGACGAGGATGAAGAGCAGGCTCACCTTTCTGGCAAGAGGTTTAAGAAATGCACATCGATTGTCTGGAAGTATTTCAGCAAGAAAAAGGAGATTTTAGAGGTGGATGGAAAGCAGTTTGAGCAGCTGTGGGGATACTGTAATTTCCCTAATTGCAAGCAGAGGTACAGAGCTGAGGGCGCCTGTGGGACAACTGCATTCAAGAACCATTTGAAGTCAAAGCACAGTGTTGTGGAGGGACAACAACAGCTTAAAGTTGGTAAGAACCCTGGTACTGAAATTGCTCATGTTCAACCTTACAAATATGACCAAGAAGCTAGCTTGAAGAAATTGAATTTGGCAATAACCATGCATGAATATCCTTTCAATATAGTTGAGCATGAGTATCTTGTTGATTTCATAAAATCTCTCCGTCCTAGCTTTCCGATAAAGTCCGTGTCATCATAGGAAAGAAATAATGGACAAATATCTTGAAGAAAAGGAAACTTTGTATGCACACTTGAAAACTTTCGAAGGCCGCTTTAGTTCAACAATGGATATGTGGACCTCATGCCAAAATAAAGGATACATGTGTGTTACTATTCATTGGATAGATGATAATTGGCGATGCAAAAGAGAATTATTTGTTTCTTTAATGTAAAAGGAAGGCATACCGTGCAAAGTTGTCCGAGACATTCATCAAGTTATGGTTAAATGGTACATTGAAAATAGACTGCTTGCTTTGACTTTGGATAATGCTAGTTCAAATGAAGTGGTCACAATGATATAATTTCAGATCTAAAAGAGAATGGTAATGGTTCCCTAGTTTCTGATGGGATGTTTTTTCATGTTAGATGTGTCTGCCATATTCTCAATTTGGTTGCTAGAGATGGGTTGAAAGTCATTTCAGGAACAATCAGCAAGGTCAAATCACTTGTACTAGCTGTGAAAGGGTCTCCATTACGATGGGAAGAGCTTATGAGCGTGCCACTGCCGGGTTGGATACAAAGAGGGGTATCTCGATGGATGTTTCAACCGGTGGAATTCTACCTACCTAATCTTTGAGAGATGCCTTGTACTACAAGGATGCATTTATTAAGTGAAGTCTTCAAATCGCCGTAGGTATGCCAAGATTTCTCCATCTTCTGTTGAATGGGACAATGCATTGACAATTTATGGTTGCTTGAAGAAATTTTATGATCTCACCGAAATTCTCTCCGCACTTCATATCCTATCGCAAACTTATTTTATAGAGGTTTCGTGATATAAAGCTCTTGCTTGATGATTGGTGCTATAGTGAAGATGCTACTATTAGAGATATGGCAATTGCTATGAATGAGAAATTTGAGAAATATTGGCAGCAGTCCAACATTGCTCTAGTTGTAGCCTGTTTTCTTGATCCTAGGTATAAGAAAAGGTTGATAGAGTACTACATGAAGAAGTTCTATGGTGATCATTATCAAGTTGAATTTGATGAGTTTGTTAGTGTGGTAAAGAAACTGTACAACTTTTATGTTAGTTCTGCTCCTGCATCATCAAAGAAAAATAGTAAAGGGGCTGCACCTGGACTTAGTAACACAGCTGATATATTAATGGGAAATGTAGACCATGACCTAGAAGAATTCTTATATCATGCAAGTGAACCTGCTATGGTTGAGTCAAATGAGTTGGAGAGGTATATTGCAGAACCACTTCTGAAAATTGTTGGTGAGTTTGACATCTTAGCATGGTGGAAAAACAAGAGAGAAGACTATCCTATCCTTTCGCAAATTGTTCAGGATGTAATGGCCATACAGGTATCAACAGTAGCATCCGAGTCCGCTTTTAGTGCTGCTGGTCGTGTTGTTGATCCCTATCGTAGTCGTCTTGATCCCGAGATGGTACATGCATTAATTTGCACAAAGGATTGGGTTGCTGCAACAAGAAAAGGTGCTCATTTTATCTGTTTTTTTTTTCTTCTTTCAGTTAGACACTTATAATTGCAGCAGATTCTAAAATGGTTGGATCAATTGTGAGTGATCTTGAGGTTGAGGCTTTGGCTAATGTTGTGACTAAACTGAAAATTGAGGTATGTTTATTGACTGCTTGCTCTGAAATATGCTAGTTGCTACATCTAATTTTAATTGACTTTGCAAACTTGTAGGAAAAGGACAAGGAGGGGGATGAGGACTTTGAGGAGGACAATGAGGAAGCAAAAGACGTGGAAAGTGATCCTGACCTCATGGATGATGCTGATGAAATGTAGATGTTCTGCTAGCTGTTAATTGCTTGTTCTAGACTTGTATTTGTGTGTCGGCTATTGTGTTAATACTTAAGACCAAGGGTCATGCACTTGTTAATTATTATATGCACTTGAACTTGATCATGCACTTGGTAATTGTTATGTACTTGGTCATGCACTTGTTAATTGTTATGCACTTGGTCCTATGGGTGGTATTCGTATTGAATTTTCGATATCGACCGTGTTCAACATAATTCGCTCGAATTGGTTCGTTTTCGAAATTCTTGATATTCTGTAAGTTCGCGTTCATTTTCGTGTCCGGCTTTACCGCTTTCGTTTTCGTTTTCGTATTCAAATGTAGAAGTAGAAAACGGTTGAGGGGTTTTCCGACCGTTTCCGACCGTTTTCATCCCGTGGCGACCCCAGTTGGGCTGGTCCCTCGGCGTCTGCCATGGTGTGTTACTCTACCACGGAGAAGGTTCTTCTTCCTACGATGGTGTGTTACGTAGTTTGGAGGGTGGAGTGGTCCTACTTTCGGAGCGTGGGGCATGTTAATAAAGAAGGGCAGCTTCGCGCAGTGACAAGACCAGACGGGACAGCTTTACGCAGTGAGCTGACCAGACGGGACAGCTTTGCGCAGTGACAACACTTGACGGGACAGCCTTTGCGCAGTGATTAGATCAAACGGGGCAACTTCATGCAGTGAAAAGACCTGACGGGGTGGCTTTACGCAGTGACAAGACCTGACGGGGCGGCTTTACGCAGTCACAAGACCAGATGGGGCGGCTTTACATAGTGACAAGACCAAACAGGGCGGCTTTACGCAGTGATAAGACCAGACGGGGCAGTGACAAGATCTGACGGGACAGCCTTACGCAGTGATAGACCAGACGGGGCAAGGAGAATGAATGACTCCCACTATAAATACAATGCTGCTCAGCCAGCAACTCCACAACACTACCTGCATAAGATGGACAAGGAGAAAGAATGGGAGAAAATCCACAAACTCTTGAAGGACTGGGTGTCTCCCCACGATACCAGTGCTAGCTATCATTCATTTAGTTAGCAGCCTTACACACACCAAACTTTTCCGCAGTGCAAGTGTGCCAAGTCAACTGACGAGTGGACCATTGGGCAGCGCTATTGGTGCTGCGCAAACTACGGCACGGACTACCCCAACCGCAGGTTTGACACGAAAGCTACAGGCAGCCGGTAATGAAATCATATTTCAGTGCACACTACTATTTTTCTTTCCATTACGCCATACCCACGTCTCTCTTCCCACCGCAGTCTCTGCCGCGCCTATGCGACTTCAACCAGTGGATCGACGACAAGATTCACCCATACGACATGTGGATGTTTCTAACACGGAAGGGCTGGGCCAGGGAGGACTACGAGAACCATGAAAGGTGTCTCGCAGAGCTACAGGCTGAGAAAGACGAGAAGGACAGGCGGGATAGGCTGCGCGAGGAGCAGGAGCTTGAGCATGCCCTCGGGTTGAGCGACTTACCATTGTCGCTCGGTGGTTGGGCGACAAGGATAAAATCGCCCAACCACCGAGCGACAATAGTAAGTCGCCATTCTATTAGGCGATTACTACAGGTGTCGCACTCTGGTTGGGCGACTATACTAGGTCGCCCAACTGTACGGCGACCTGAGGTCATTTATGTAAAAAAAAATTAGTGGTATTATTTCTGTAATTCCGATTAAAAAATAGATTATTTCAAAAAAAAATCATGATTTCCATCACCGCATGCACATAGATCAAACTATTATAGCCTGAAGGAATTGATCTAATGGCCAACAATATAGAATGACATACCCGATTGAGCCGATGAAGAGCAATCGTGTTGATAACTTGTTGAGATTTTGGTAGTCGTCACGTTGTTGACTCGTAGATCAATCCATACACGAGCAATCACATGAACACAATAGGAGCAGGATGAACAAAAGTGTATAGAGATGATCCGTGATCTTTATTCATCTATCTCTCTGTTGTACATGTGGTCCTCATATATATAACCCATAGGGGTAAAAAACCCCAGAGACGGTTTAGTCATTTGTCCATAACTAGGTTTTGTAACAACATCCATGGGATGTTGTATATGTGATGTACCACATCACTCAGGAAGCAATACGCATAAATGGCATAATTAACCGCATCAATTTCCTGTTACAATTAATTGATGGCATGATCATACAAATTAAAACAATGTTATATGGGCCTTGCTTCTTTTAGAAAAGTTTACGAATCTTTAAAAAAGTGGTTAATGTTATGTGGGGATCAATCTGTAGAAATAAATCAAATTAAAGATTAGATATAGATATATATTTGAATACTTAAGTAGGGACAAATCTTTGATTTGATTTATTTTTTAGGTTAATATGGGGTTAACCCTACAAAATATTAAGTATTTTTTCTTTAAAGTTCGTGAACTTTTTTTAAAGAGGTGTACCAAAACGCACACCATATTGTATTATTGTTAGTCTTATTGTTATTAGTGAAGTAGTTGATGATATCACATCACTTTCCTCGATGTGCATTAAAATGTACTCCTCCGGTCATAAAAGAGTGATATTTTTTTAAAAAAAAAAAATCAAAGTTAACAAGATGCTACTTTGACCAATAAATTCTCTTATAATATATTGAATTAATTGTAAAAGTACAATATTATGAAAGTATTTTTATGATAAATTCACTTATATCATTTTCATATATCCAAACCGTATATTTTAAATAACATCTTTGATCAAAATTAATAAGGTTTGCACTACATGCATTCCAGGGCTTTAATAAGGTTTGATTACATGTATTCTAAGGCGTCACTCTTTTGTGACTGAAGGAGTATGTTTCGACATTTAGGATGGGAATTGAAGCAACTTTCTTACTTCCCTAAACTTGATAAACTAGGCGAAGGAGTCAACGACTCGATGCTTTTTTAGAGCGAAGAAAAAATTGCTTGATTAAACTGACACTACCGTATATACAACTTTGCACGTCTCCTAGTTCTGTACCATAGATAGTAAAAAAGGGGCTTGTCCCATAGCTCTCAGTAAAAAGACAGAGAATAGCTAGAACGAATTAGGTTTTTTTTTCATTAGAAAAACTAGACATTCAAACTCGAGCCGAGGAAGAGTCGAACCTGAACCCGGGAGCTCTAAATTAATTTACGACAACTACAGCGGGCGTATCGTCCGTCAAGCTACCTGGAGTGTCACGTCCATAGCTAGCATACAAGTGAAGTGATAGCCCTAGCTAATGCAATGTAACATCTTCTAAATTAAGCGCAAGTGATGCTCATCAGACTCATCTCGGCCATTGGTTTTTGTATCCAGCTACTGCTTACCAGATCATGTAGTTAGTCATTGTATCATTAATTCAACCCAGCCAGTTAAGCTATGTTAATGTAACACGCCAGCCTAACATTGAGCACAAAATGTCATCTAAATAATTCTAACTACCAATTTAAACTATAATTATCAATAATTCCAACAAGCTATGTATGGAATAAAACCCCACAACAGGTCATCAAATCACAATATTAACAAAATAAATGCATAAAAGATTAACTTTCACAGCTTGGTCACATGTGCCAAGAGCGCCTAGGTCACATGTGTACGAGAAATGCTCAAGTTACACGTGCTCAAGAAACACTTGGTCACATGTGCCCGAGAAAGACTAGAACCATGCTCTTGGTACATAGGATGGCAACAAGTAATAATAATCAAACTATTATTAAATCAACCAAAGTTGCAATCATTAAACTAATAATAACCAAGTCTGATAATAAATTCTAAATAAAAGTATCATGTCTCTAGATTTAACAAAGGCAAACTAAAATAAAGAATGTATGTGTAGTGATTGCATGTGATGCGCATGTGCTACCCCATCCCATGCATGTCGCCTTCAGCGATAACCTAAAAACAACAACAAAGCAAGAGTTAGACCAAGACTTAGCAAGTACATAATAGAACAATAAACAAACAACTTATCATTAAATTAAATTATTATCAACATCATTCTCATACTCAATTAACCATATCATCTTTCATGTAGTTAATTAACACAATTAACTTTTCATGTATGCAATGCTCAAATATGCTCCATACTCATATGCAACTCAATCAACTGATACTAGTACAGCGGGGTGATCACCCGTTGGTGAACCACTTTACCCTTCACTCCTGGGAAGTCCACACCGAAGTATGATTTTATCTAGAGCTCTCCAGACTAGTCATGTAACATTACTCACTGACCTAGTTACATGACTTTCTCAGCGACCTGGCTCCTGCAACTCCTATCATGATGCATGTAAATGATGCAACATCTTTTCCATTATCCATTATCATCGTTACCATATCATCTCCATACCATGTCATCAACATATCACGTCATCATCAAGTCTTTTATCATCATCATCATCATTATATTATGGCATTCAAAAAAGCATAAGTAAAGCATAAATAAATTTCATGGCACGCTAATTGTAAAGACAAAGGTAAACAAACCGATATCTACCGCTCTACCATGCACTTGCTTTTTAGCCATGAAAGTCGGAACGACGCAAAGGCGACACCGAACTCGAAGCAACACTCCCTGGACAAAGATCAATAAACCACCTCAAAAACATGCCATAACAGTACACAAACATCAAGCAACTCAATATCGTTCCTACGCGCAAACCCAACACAATTAATCCATCTTCACCAGACAACCTACATGCTGTCCCGGTGATCAAACTTACATAATTTTTACTCTTGGACTTCAAATATAGCAAACCCTATAATTTCTAGAAACTACACAAAGTTTTAGAAAATTTTCTAGTTATACAAATTCTCTAATTACACCATCTAATTCGCTGTTTTTAACCCCGAAGGCCAATCTGGAACATTACAGAACAGCCAATTTCACAATTTTATAACTATTTTCTACCACATGAAAAATAGCAAACCACCACTTATGGAAAGTACAGAGAATTATCTAACTAAACCTAGTTATGATCATAATCTAATTCTACCATCTACTGCACGTAATAAAGCAATCTATACAACTGCTGTTAACGGCGACGGAGTTCTGGACAACAGTACTCAAGTGGCCATAACTGTTCAATCGTTTAAGAAAATCTAATGATCTTGTACTCTATGGAAATATTATGAAATTATCTACAACTTGCCAAATAAGTCAAAGTTATGAAACTGGATGGAGATACCCCAAAACACCCCCGAAAGGTTCTGTAGTATAACTAACTGAAGTATGGCATCACGAATTATCCAAACCGTGCTATCAATCTACTCTAACCTTTGAATACACATCAATTTAACACCAAAACAAAGTTGTCCATATCGTTGCTCCACAAATTGATGATGAACAAGGTTGGATCACGAAACCCTATATTTCTTCTTTTTCTCCTCCTTCCTCCTTCCTCCTTCCTTGCTAACCTCCTCCTTGCTGAATGATCTCCTGGTTTCCTTTCTAGCCTCTTGCTTCTCCTCCTGATCTCTCCTTGTTCCCCCTGGATAGCAGCGGCTCGGCTTGGCACGGCAGCTGCTACTGGTGTGCGGTAGAGCTATGGCAAGGAAATGGTAGGAGCAACAAGAAGCACGGCAGGGCGGCAAGGCACTACGGTAGGGGTGGCAAATAACTACAGTAGGGCAACAGGGCATTGCAGCAAGGGGCAGGCGACGCAAGGGCTTGGCGACAGGAGGCTAGGCAGCTCAGGCACAAAGGACTAGAGTTTGAGGCAACCGACTCCCCCTATCCTTCTTATTTGGGCACCCCCTTGTCGAGTCCACCTTGAACTCAACTTGGGCTTGGGCCTTGGTTGGCCCACTTTCCTTCCCCTACACTTAATCTTAATTCCTTTAATCCGTTTTCTAATATATTTTCTAATTCTTTTAAAATAAACGGGATATTATAGTTGAGTAGAAACATGCACTGCTTCTTGATACAACATCGATTGGCTCTTTTAAAAAAAAAACTTCGTTGATCGCAAATGGATTGCGAGTTGGTTCTCTTCCGAGGCAACAAAATACAAGTGGAGAGGAGTATATGCTATGTTGGCAACCCACATAAGGGTTTGTTTGGTAGCACCGAGATCGACCAGGATCGGCCAGGATTGACTGGGGAACATCCTGGCCGGGATATAATTCTCGGCCCAGCCTTATGTGTTGCTTGGGTGACGCCGGGGTTCAAAAAATCCAATCGTGTTCCAACCCAATCCACGGGGGTTTCTTCCCACTCAGCCGAGGCGTGGTTCTTCTTCCCTTCGCATGCGCTCACGACTGGCGACTCTTCTCTAAACGGTGCCGCCTCCCCCCCCCTCTCTCTCCCCTCCTTGAATCTAGTGACACCGATCCCGCCGCTATCGCCACCCTTGGAGGAACATCCCGGTCAGATTTATCCAGTTGGTCTCCTCCTCTTCCTCCTCCTCCTCGTACTACGATTTCTAGGGTTTGTAGCCTTAATTTTTTTTTTCTCTCACAGATCTATTGCACTGAGGTTAGAGAGGGGGAGGAGAACTCCGGCCAGGGTTGCTAGAGGAGCCTCTTCCAAGCATGGAGAATCGGGAAGCCCCAGTGGGAGGCGGCGGCGCAGGGTGTTCAGGCTTGGGCTGGAGCTTTGCCCTCCGCTCCATCTCCTTCCAGTTCTTGGTTTGTGCTACTAGAATTGCCCCTCTGTTTTTGGTTTTTCCTCTCTATTGGATATTTCCATATATTTGGTTTTGCTATATGTGGAATTGCTCCTCTATTTGTGCTACTAGATTTTGCTCTGAACAATTTACCTTTGTTCTTGCTCTGCCTCATTCTGTGTACTGCGAGTTAAAACTAGTTCTTTTGGTTTGATATATTTAGTCTAGTCTATTGCTACTTTGCTCTAGTTCAGATGCCCAGTTCTCTAGTCAGGGATGAGGGATCTCCGTTGTAACAGAAACCTGATCTTATGACTAGTTCTAACTCACTCCCTTTACTGTACATGCATGATGAATCTATTTACTCTCACTAATACGTTTTCAAGTTTTTGTTAATATTTTTTTTTATCTTGTTTTACTGATGATTTTTTTTCAAGGCTCTTAAAGAAGATAACTGTGTTATCAGCTTTTCTTTAGGCCTTAAAAGAAGTACTTACTGACGTCCGTTTGTGCTCTAGAGTGGAAAAACTTCTACTGAAGAAGAAGTCAATTACTCCTGGGACTCCCTGGAGATTCATTCTCAGAAGGCATGCTTGTGTATTATGTTTATAAGCTTTCAATGTTGAGCTATGAATTATAATCTCTTATATTCCTTAAATTGTTCCTGTGGTAGTCCCTTTTGAATGTAATTGTAGGTTAGCAATCCTAGCAAAGCATTGGGGATTGGGGATTACTCAAAGTACACCTTCAGAACTTTCTTTAATTGTCTTATGTTTGCAATTGCTGACATTGCCAGTTTAACAACACCCCCTACCTTAAATGGCAAGGTGCATTCATGAGAGGGTCGACAGACTTAAAAAAGTATGATAATATAGTTGTCATTCTGAGAAAGTTCAGTGTAAGTAGGATTTGTGTGGCTCAAAATGGTGTGTTACTTGTCTTTTGGTGATTGTGATGATTACCATGTAAGCTTTTCACCTTTAACTTTAAGTAATTATTTTACTAGCCTTATCATGAATTCTGTTTAGACCTACAAATAACAATGCTCACAATTTTGCGGGTCGATAAACTAATGGTCCTGGCAGATTCCGTTGCTAACTCATCCTCCAAGTTAGAACAACGTATTTTGGACCACATGTTTTGCTTCTAAAATTATTTTTTTGCTTTATGAAAGATTTTGTTATGTACTTTTTTTGCTTATTCGTTCTCATTTGTCAATAGCATCTAGGATAGATTTATGCTCCATTTGGTTGGAAATTCTTGCTCTACTATCATGTGTTATATACTTGCGTATATCTTTCCTTTTTCATTGAGGACTCAACTGAAAATTTGATTGAAAATTTTGAAGTTTACCCATCCCACACAATAAAAAGATACCATATTTAGACTCACTCCAATATTTGCATTAACATTGTAATATAATATGTACCATGCTCTGAAGTCTAAACTAATGCGTGCTCAGAGCTGCACTATTTTATAACTCACTTCTGGGGTTATTAAACATATTAAATAGTTGGCTATTTTACAATTAAAACTAGCACTTGAGAACTTGTAGTTGACTAGTTGTCAATGTATTAATTCGCTCATTCAAATGATTAGTAGTGTAATATTAGTGTTTAGTTGCCAAATGGATTCGAGAAGGGTGCTTCGAACTAAAAGGAGGGAAGAGGATGACGACATGATGTTTGTTGTTTTGCCAACTTTACATCTATTTGTCTGCTAGTGCACAAAGTGAAAAAAAACTAGGGCATGCATCCAGACTACCTGGTAGGGAGCGGCTTAAGGAAATACTAGAAGGACATGAAATGGATTGTAGAGTTGCATTCCGTATGGAGCTAGTGGTCTTTAGGACAATTGCAAATTATCTTAGAGAGCAGAAACTATTGAAAGACAATAGTGTTAGTGTTGAGGAGAAACTTGGATTTTTCATGTTCTTGCTCTCCCACAATGCAAGCTTTCAATATTTACAGTTTGGAATTCAAGCATAGCGGGGAAACAATTCATCGTCATCCTAAGGAGGTTTTCAATACAAATCCTTCTCTCACCTATAAATTTGTTAAGCTTCCTAATGCTATTCAAACTCATTGGAAGATTAGATCAGATCCTCGCTTCTTCCCCTACTTTAAGGTGCATAATTTGACATTCATGTATAAATTAATATTTAGTTCACAAAAAATAAAAACTCATGGAGATATTCTTTGCCTTGCAGAATTGTATTGGTGCTATCGATGGTACCCATATTCTCATTACTATAAGTGGAAAGAAGGCAGCTCCGTACAAGAATAGAAAGGGTACATTGAGTCAAAATGTCATGGTAGTTTGTGATTTTGACTTGAACTTCACTTTTATCTCATGTGGCTGGGAGGGATCTACCACAGATGCTAGAGTCCTTAGGTCTGCTCTGAGTAATGGTTTTCAAGTACCAAAAGGTAAATTTTTTCTTGTCGATGATGGTTATGCTAACACACCATCGTTCTTTGTACCTTACCGTGGTGTTCGATATCACCTAAAGGAGTTTGGATGTGGTCACCGTGGACCAAGAGACTACAAAGAGTTCTTTAATCATCATCACATAAGCTTACGAAATCACGTAGAAAGGGCTTTAGGAGTTCTAAAGAAGCGTTTCCCCATCCTCAAAGTAGGCACATTCCATCGTATAAAGAACCAAGTGAAGATTCCAGTAGCTGCAGCAGTTTTCCATAATATGATCCGAATGCTTGATGGCGTGAGGGATGGTTAGATAACCAACCTAGCAATATACTATCCGAAAAGTTTGTCGATCTTCTAGGAGGTGATAATGAATACCAGAGCGATGTGGATTCACTTAGTAATCAAATGGATCATGGAAATAATGTTAGAGAGATATAATTACAAACAAGATGTGGAAAGATTATGTTCGTAACTGACTAGAGTAGCAAAACAATACTTTGTTTCCTAATGTGATGTAATTAAGTTGGATGTATTTGTTTTATTTGTACCCAATTTTCCATTTGACTAATTTGTAGTTATGTTGGATGTTTGAGAGGAAAAATAGTTCTTTGTTTATATATTTGAATAAATTCAATCAGATATTACTTTACAGCCATTATGTTTGCAAGAGGATCTCCAAAATTCAATTTGTTGCAAGCTAGAAATGCACAAAAGAAAGCATCACCAAAGGGGACAGCACCAGAAGGTATTACTTTATAGTTTATGCAATTATGCTTATAATTGAACCTACTTTCTTATTACTTTGATCTAATTTTGCCTAACAGTGGATAAGTCTAGAGCCTCGTGGAATCCTGGGCTAGAAAATGTAATACCCCAAATGTATTCGAGTGAGAAGAAATAAATTAGAGACAAGGACCAATTAGAAAAGTGTTTTAACAGGAGATTAGAGGGGGATTTATGCATAATTTCGACAACTTGGGCTATGGGCTTCCACTACAAGATTTAGGCCCATGAGGGGTCACACCAATAAAAAGAGGAAGGAAACCATAGAAGTGGTACTGTAGCATGGCATGCTACGGTGCGCCGCACAAGATCTTGTGAACGATGTCGCCCAATTGGAGGAAGAAGGCGATCACCCGAGATCGATTGGCCAAGAAGAAGGAGATCGGAGGTGCCCACTGTTGGAGGAGGAAGAAGGTGAGGGGAACAGGACCATCTTTGGGGAGAGAGTTCGCTGGTGGGTGCTCATTGTGCCCCGCAATCGGTTTTTTCAAGGGTAACCTCGTTTTCCCCTCGTTTAGATGCTTTAACGCTTAATTGTTCTTTGCCGGCAGTTCTATCGCCTCAGGGCAGATCGTGTTAAAGGAACGTTTTGTTGTAGTTAAGTGTAGATTTAGTTTCAGACATCTCCTAGGAAGTTGTCGAGGACGTCAATATCTTTCAATGAAGTGCTAGATCGTAATTTTTGGATCTCTGTAGCAAAAGTTATGAATTTAATGGTGCGGCTGTTCTGCAACCCTGTCAGTTTTTTGACCGGTTTTAGTAATCTGACCTTTGCGATTAGTTAAAGAGAGAATTAGAGGATCTCAGTATAACGAAAGTTGTAGATAATTGTCGTAGCTTTCCGGGAAGCATAAGAACGCGAAATTTGGATAAACGAGCTGAACGTTATGATAGATTTAGTGCTCTGTCCAGAGAACGTGACGTGAAAATTGATACTTTGTTAAACAGCTTAAAAGGGATAGTGGATAGCCGAATCAGGGAAGCTCACCAACTAGGTTTAGTTGGGAAATTTGATAACCTTTCAATGAAGTCCAAGAACACCTAATTTGGACCACTGTACAGAAATATATGAATTTTAGAAATTGACTGTGTACAGAGGGCAGTTCAGCACTTAGGAAAGTGGGGTTGGGATCGCGTTGCAATCTGCTACTTGGTGTGCTCGTGTATATAATTCATGTTTTTCGTTACTGTGGTCTTAGTTTATATTCTTAATGTATTAGGTGGGGGATTGGTACCGGGGGCAGCACCGTCTTCACGTCCTCCATTCTCACACGGTTAAGGCAAGTGCATTGTTTGATTCCTGGTTGTGATTGATTGGTCATGTTTGTGTGTTTTTTCGATATGTGATAGCATAGTGAGATTGTTGGCATGATGTTGGTTTAAGATTGGTGGATGCTTCAAATATGTCTATGCTCTATTGTCGTATGATGTTATCGTCTTGTGGTAATTTGATGATGATTAAATGATGAGCATGTGCATATTGAGATCATGTTGAGGCTTGGTCACGTGGTGACCAAGTATATCTTCTTTTGAGATCCCCGTCGTGAACGTGACGGGCCCGAGATCCCCACACTCGTGGAGTGTGGGCTTGAGGTCCCCATTACTTGCGGAGTAATGGGCAATTGGTCCCTGTGCTTGCGAGCACAGGCATGGGTATGCGGCGACGGTTGCATACTTTGCATTACCGGTGTAATGCACAAAGAAAGATAAAGAGAAAGGGTTCTTGAGCATTGCATTTGCATGTGAGATGTTTTATTGTTGCTCTTCTATGTATGGATACTGATGTTATAACTTTTATTCTGTACTTGTTGAGTCTATGGACTCACTCTTGCTTTTATTGTTGTTTTAGGTACCCGATCCAAGAACGACATGCATGGGGGGAAGTAGTCTGATAGTCACACACATGCCACATGAACTAAATAAAGTTGAATGATCTTCATATTGTAATTGTTTTTAGTAATTGGGCGAGATGCTCAAAGGTTTATTATGACTTGTCCCTTGCAGTGGTTTAAGTCTAACAAAGATGAGTAGTGGAACTTTATACTTCATTGGATTGCTAGATACTTAGCATATCTTTGATTATCTTTTGATGCCTCTGGATGATAGTTTAGTTAATTTATGAATTATCTGTATGTTGGAACCTCCGTGTAATTAACTTTACAGGGGAGGTTCTGCCGAAATTTACTAAAATTGCCTTGATTAGAATTATTAGGGTTTTGTTTAGTAGCATTCCAGGCTCATGTCGGGCTGGGGTGTTACAGTTGGTATCAGAGCGGGTCAGAGGTCCGTGGTTAATAAAACATTAATTTTGACACACTAAGCACGATGAGGTGGGATTGGGTTATTGCATTGCATTTACGTTTCGCATGTTGTATTGATGATTCTGTTATGATATACATACATACATATATATATATATATATATATATATATATATATATATATATATTGTAATACTATAGTTATTATGTGTGGGGATAACCCATGTTGAGAGGTGGAAAAAGTGGTTGTGGTCCTGGGTTATACCAGGCTACACCACCGTTCGTGGTATAGGAATAGCGAAGTATCCCCACCGGAGATCGTAGTACAGGCGTTGATAGGGAGTATACTTAAAAGAGTGTTCTCTTCCTTGAATTTGAATTTGGTCAACTCTTATCCAGTTGAGATTGATGAGTTTCTCTTGGGTTATTTATTTTTGTGGTTGATGAGTTGCTTTGAGAAAAAAAAAACTTGACCCATTTATTCGTGTGATGTTTTTAGTTAATGAAAGTGTTCTTCTGCAAGTCTTTTAGTGCATGGGGGCTTTGACTCAATGTATCTCTCTTGGGTATTTGGAGTGTTGAAGCTTGATGGTTCTCTTTTATGAAAGAAGTTGTTAAACCCTTTAGTGGTGTGTTGGCTTGGTTAAGTGAGAGGTTATAATCAAAGCAATTAATGGAAAAGATATGGATTATCAGGTTAGGTTTGCAGTGTGTGTATGATTGATCTTAACTAAGATCCTTGAAAAGGAAGTTGATAAATTTGAAGTGATTTGTAGAAGTTCTTGACGAGCCGTGATCAAGAGTATGGCTATACCTAATTGTAATGAATAGAGTTAATAAGAGGTGTGGGACATTGATGAATTGAGTTGATCATTAATGGTGATACATTTGGTAAACTTCTTGGGTAAATTGGATTTACAGGTCTCAATGGTTTAATCTAACCTTTTTGGGAAGGTTAGGTTCAAAAGGAGTTAAAATATTGTCTTAGTTGGTGTTAATCCAGGAGTAACCTTTTTGTGGATACGTAGTGATTATAAGTAATTGCTAGGTGCAAATAATGTCTATTAAGGGTTGGTGATGAGCATCACTAAGAGATAAATTGATAGGATTTAACGGATGAACAATGTTTACATGATGGTAGAATAAGTAGATAAAAGTATGTTTTTGATGGAAGGGTTTTGGAATAACCTTTTAAATTGTGTAGTAGTTTCCCTCTAAAATAAAAGGGGTTGTTGTAGTAAGAGTGTAAGAATTTAGTATACATTCATTTGCGGATGAGGTGACAAAAGGGGTATGTAGCGTTTTTGGTGAGCCTTGGGGGCTTTGTAAAGGAAGAGTTGACAATATCGAATCTTGTTAAGAGAAGATTATTCTTGATGTTAGTAAGATTATCCACAAGGGATTCTGACCTGTTGTAGTGGTGGTGATTCTTCTAGAGAGAAAAGAAGTTAATTGCCTTTCGTAATAACAGTTAAAGGAAATATTTGGAGCTTGCATCTGTGGTCTTTTGGGAGTTCCTGACTTACATAGTAGATGAAATAAATTGGGCAATGTGACGTATGGGAAGGTTTCGTTTGGTTCTTAAGTGGTTAATGTGATTTGGTTTTAAAGGGCATTTCTAGTTTGTGTCGGCAAGCAATGTTGTAGTCGAAGAAAATTGCCTTCTTTGTTAACGAAAAAAAATTGTGTACCATAAGTATTGGAGGTTGGAGTTAAGTGTGGTAATTTGCAACCTTCCTGTTCTTACCTCTTAAGAGTTTCTTGGGTTTTCCTTTAGCAATGTTGTATTTTGATTCTTGGGGGTTGAAAGTCCCTTCTTGTGGGACACGTGCCCTCGTCAGCGGACTTGTAGTTTTGTTTTTAGAGATCATTTCCTTTTGATTGTTTCTCTTGGTCCCGTGCTCACTCCGAGGGGCATCGTTTTCTTGTGTGTTGAAACTTGTTTTAGTTTGTCTCTTCCTTCTTGAGAAAGGAATTAACCAACTTGTGTTGCTGGGTCTTCTAACGTATAATTTGGCGACTGGTTGGTGGAGGACAAATATATGATAGAGGTGAGATTTTTGGGAACCAGGCTATGTGAAGAGCAATAGACAGTGGATTGATTTTAACCTTTAACACCTGGAGAGGATTCGATGGAATGCTTTGGCAATGAAATAAAATTCGATTAGTGTTACAGTTGCGAATTTTAATCCAAGAACCTTTGTCCATGTTGGAATGATGGGATTATCGAAGTACGGAATCTTGATAAATTTATTAGAGTATCGCGATTGGGTGAATTTTAATCATCAGATTTGAGAGTTTCGTATCCGTTACACTGAATTATGTTTATAGGAGCCTTGGGGATTGAATTGGGGTTTGGTGATCTATACTGGACCCTTAGTTGCTCAATGACTATGTGTAGAAGAGTTTTGAGGGTGAAGTTTAATGAGAATAGCGGTGTGGAGAAACCTAAGTGTTGTGCTAATTAATAGGATAGCAGGAATAGTTGAGTATTGTCAAGTATGACTCGGCCTCAGTGACTAACCCTATAGGAGTTAGATTATCTCTAAGGATAGCTTGATCAAGAATTTATATATTTATTTGTTGATGATAGTAATTGAGTATGTTTGAATCCTAGTCAATCAGTTAGGGTATTGTGAATGGGTATGTTGTGGTCGAGTAGCTGCATTTGATTGGTGTGGGTTATAGAAGGTCTAAGATTGGTAGGATGAATCGTCTTGGGCGGTTACTTGATTAGTAAGGAATGTTGACATTAATGACTGAGAATATTGTTGAGCTGTGTGAAATTTTGGTCATCAGATCTGAGGGTTACCTATCAAGTATACCGAAGATTCATTGTAAGAGTCTTAAAGGTTGAACTTGGGCTTTGCATTATTTTGTGCTAGCATATTAGTTTTCCATGATTGGGTTCCAAGAGTTAGGGTGGTCTTTGATGGAATCCTTTGGAGGTAGTAAATGAGGGTGTGTGATGTGAATTTCAAATTGATTATCCTTAGCGGATTGAGAGGTGTGATGGTGGGTGAAGTCTATATTGAGTTGCGATGGGAATTAATTTGTCAAAGTAATTCTTTTGGTAGAGAGGTTAGCTAGAGTGTGAAATTATAGATTGGAAGAGTCTCCCTGCAAAAGTATGGATTTTATGTTCGGTTGAACATAGCTATGAGGTTGTCAATTTAAGAGAAATGAGTTAATGTGCTATGCGATGATTTGGGATCCTATGGTTTAAGACAAAGTTAAATTCTTAAAAGGAAAATGGTGAAAAAGGGTGTGATCTTGGATAGTGGGATAATCTCTTAGCTCTTATTTGAACTATGTGCGTATGGCTGATGTCAATTTCTAATTGAGTTGGTTCTTGTCAGTAAGTGTGAATCCTTCCGGTGAAGAAAAAGAAATAGAATGGTTAATCTGGTTATTCGAGTGTTTCGTTTTTGTCTTGTGTGGCATTTATTTCTAAACTGCCTACTTGAAAAGTGGAAAAATTTTCATGTTAAATCCATTGATTTTGGATTGGGATCTTCTAAGGGAAGATGGTTTTGAGTTGGATGCGTTTTAACCCCTTTGTTTTCAGTTGAATTCTTCGGATAAGTGAGTTGGTAGGCGGGATCTTTGTGCGTCCCTTGTTAAAGGAGATGCTGCTTGCAATGGTAGAGTGATCAGCTGGGAGTTGGAACAATAGTTCTGTGTGTTTTGTGCAGACGGTGTAAGTTTAACCAAAGGTGTGTTGGATAGGTTCCGATAGTTACGGGGATTTGTAGAATGGTATATCGCTAGGACCATCTCGAGTACATGCGTGGAGTACGCAATGTCTTGTATATTCTGGTGATGAGGGAGTACATGAGATGACTAGAGCTTGAGATTTTGTTAGAGCTGTTGACCAGCGAGTAAGACCGTGCCTTCGAGCATGTCAGTTCGATGACTCTTGAAAGGTAGGGACGAATATTAAGGCGTAACAAGTCAGCTACATCAACGTGCGAAGGTCGCAGCAGACCGAGAGAGAGACCATCTCTATTTGGGGTCTAGCAAGCGTGAGCAATATCCAAAATTATTCACAGCAGATACGTGGTTATATTAGTAAGTTTAGCTGTGCTTATACTTTGGCGTAAGCATGGTTAGAATTCGGGGTCGAATTCAGTTTAAGGGGGTAGAATGTAATACCCCAAATGTATTCGAGAGAGAAGAAATAAATTAGAGACAAGGACCAATTAGAAAAGTGTTTTAACAGGAGATTGGAGGGGTATTTACGCATAATTTCGACAACTTGGGCTATGGGCTTCCAGCCCACAGCATTTAGGCCCATGAAGGGCTGGCTACCAATAAAAAGATGAAGGAAACCCTAGAAGTGGTACTGTAGCATGGCATGCTACAGACTGCCGCCCTTCTGATCGTGAACGAGTCGCCCAATTGGAGGAAGAAGGCGATCACCCGGGAGATCGATTGGCCAAGAAGAAGGAGATCGCTGGAGGTGCCCGGCTGTTGGAGGAGGAAGAAGGTGAGGGGAACAGGACCATCTTTGGGGGGAGAGTTCGCTGGTGGGTGCTCATCGTGCCCGGCAATCGGTTCTTCAAGGGTAACCTCGTTTTCCCCTCGTTTAGATGCTTTAGCGCTTAATTGTTCTTTGCCGGCAATTCTGTCGCCTCAGGGCAGATCGTGTTAAAGGAACGTTTTGTTGTAGTTAAGTATGGATTTAGTTTCGGACATCTCCTAAGAAGTTGTAGAGGACGTCAATGGCTTTCAATGAAGTGCTAGATCGTAATTTTTGGATCTCTGTAGCAAAAGTTATGAATTTAATGGTGCGGCTGTTCTGCAACCCTGTCAGTTTTTGGACAGGTTTTAGTAATCTGACCTTTGCGATCAGTTAAAGAGAGAATTAGAGGATATCAGTATAACGAAAGTTGTAGATAATTGTCGTAGCTTTCAGGGAAGAACAAGAACGCGAAATTTGGATAAATGAGCTGAAAGTTATGATAGATTTAGTGCTCTGTCCAGAGAACCTGACGTGAAAATTGATGCTTTGTTAAACAACTTAAAAGGGATAGTGGATAGCCGAATCAGGGAAGCTCACCAACTAGGTTTAGTTGGGAAATTTGATAACCTTTCAATGAAGTCCAAGAACACCTAATTTGGACCACTGTACAAAAATATATGAATTTTAGAAATTGACTGTGTACAGAGGGCAGTTCAACACTTAGGAAAGTGGGGTTGGGATCGCGTTGCAATCTGCTACTTGGTGTGCTCGTGTATATAATTCATGTTTTTCGTTACTGTGGTCTTAGTTTATATTCTTAATGTATTAGGTGGGGGATTGGTACCGGGGGCAGCACCGTCTTCACGTCCTCCATTCTCACACGGTTAAGGAAAGTGCATTGTTTGATTCGTGGTTGTGATTGATTGGTTATGTTTGTGTGTTTTTTCGATATGTGATAGCATAGTGAGATTGTTGGCATGATGTTGGTTTAAGATTGGTGGATGCTTCAAATATGTCTATGCTCTATTGTCGTATGATGTTATCGTCTTGTGGTAATTTGATGATGATTAAATGATGAGCATGTGCATATTGAGATCATGTTGAGGCTTGGTCACGTGGTGACCAAGTATATCTTCTTTTGAGATCCCCGTCATGAACGTGACGGGCCCGAGGTCCTCATTACTTGCGGAGTAATGGGCAATTGGTCCCTGTGCTTACGAGCACAGGCATGGGTATGCGGCGACGGTTGCATACTTTGCATTACCGGTGTAATGCACAAAGAAAGATAAAGAGAAAGGGTCCTTGAGCATTGCATTTGCATGTGAGATGTTTTATTGTTGCTCTTCTATGTATGGATGCTGATGTTATAACTTTTATTCTGTACTTGTTGAGTCTGTGTACTCACTCTTGCTTTTATTGTTGTTTTAGGTACCCGATCCAAGACGACATGCATGGGGGGAAGTAGTCTGATAGTCACACACATGCCACATGAACTAAATAAAGTTGAATGATCTTCATATTGTAATTGTTTTTAGTAATTGGGCGAGATGCTCAAAGGTTTATTATGACTTGTCCCTTGGAGTGGTTTAAGTCTAACAATGATGAGTAGTGGAACTTTATACTTCATTGGATTGCTAGATACTTAGCATATCTTTGATTATCTTTTGATGCCTCTGGATGATAGTTTAGTTAATTTATGAATTATCTGTATGTTGGAACCTCCGTGTAATTAACTTTACAGGGGAGGTTCTGCCGAAATTTACTAAAATTGCCTTGATTAGAATTATTAGGGTTTTGTTTAGTAGCATTCCAGACTCATGTCGGGCTGGGGTGTTACAGAAAAGGCTTTAGTTGATCTACTCCATGAGCTCAACAACCCTTCTTACAGGGGTGACAACGGATGGTCGAGTGAAACATGGAATAAGATTATCAAAGAATTTCATGAGAAGCATCCGCATGTGAATATGAAAAAATCAACAAATACAATATAAAGAAAAGGAGCTAAAAAGGGACTATAAGATACTCAAAGATGCCAGAAAACAGAGTGGTGTGTCTTGGGATGGCAATCGTTGCATGATAGTTGTTGATCCACCGATTTGGGCCAACATCATCACGGTAATATATTTACACCAATTTTTGTCGTTCACTATTAAATTGATGTGCTATGTGCTAATGTCATAATTAATTATCTCATTTCGTATATTTTGCAGTCATATCCTAGAGCTAAGAAGTTCCACGACAAACATTTCCCCCTGTTCGATGCTTTGGTAGATCTATATGATGGTAAACTTTCTTGCGAAACATATTCCATTTAGCTTAAACTAAAAAAACTCCATATTAGTGAACTTTAACTTTCTTGTGTAGGACAAACAGCTAAGGGTAGCATGAGCTTCACATCTCTTGAGCCATCATAACATGTTATTCTCACACAAGTAGACAATGTTGATAATTATGTTGAAACTGAAAACCTTTTTCTGGACTCACATTATGATGAGTGCAATGACATGAGTTCACCGAGTCAACATACGGTGAGTGCAATACAACATGAACTTCATCTAAGGTAGAGTAATGCTCCCAACGGAGATAAAGGAGAAAAGGCTATGAAGAAAACTAATACTAACTCAAGAGATAAAGGAGAAAAGGCTGCGAAAAAGCGCAAGCAAGATGGGAATGTAGCTGATATGATGAGAAGGTACCTAGAGATAAGAACAAAGCAAGCCAAGGAGGAGGCTGCAGAGCTAGCCAGGGAACGAGCTGATGCAAGACGTGTTGATGATTTCTCTATCAAGAGTTGTATTAGTGTTTTGAACACAATGGAAGATCTATCAAATGAAGAGAAAGTCAAAGCCTTTGGTGTATTTAAGGATGCTCAAAACAAGGATATTTTTATTAGTGCGGAACCTGTAAGTGGATAACTTGTTTCTTTCATCCTATGTTTGATGTTTCTTATTTCCATTTGTACTTATTGTTATTTTCATATATTAACAGGATCTGTAAGCTTGAGGTCAACAAAGGTCATTTTCATCTATTAGCTGGTAAGTATGATAGTAAATGTTGTTTCTAGCATTATATGCTACAGTGCATATAATGCTTCAATACATCAGTACATCTTAGGTCTGTTATGTCCAGTACATTAGCATTATATGCATCTATTTTCATCTATTAAATGTTGTTATGTCTAGTAAATATGCTTCAGTGCATATGCTTCTGTTAAATATGCTTCTATTATGTCCAGTAAATATGCTTCAGTTATGTCCAGTAAATATGCTTCATATATTGTTACTATGTTTGGTTTAGTTGGAATTGGGCTGAATGTGGTCAGGCTTCAATCTTTTTCAATACACCGTGTTGTAGCTTTGTGCATCGTCTGCATTGCACTGTATGCAGTATTTTCCATTGTTAAGTTATAAATAATCCCATTTATTTCATGTAATGGTAGCATTTATTAAAAACCTTTCTGACTCAAACCTTCTTATCTCCTTCAAACATATAGTTGTCAATGAAAGTATCTTCTAGCAGTTAACCATTACTCCTTTTGTGTGACAGGCTTATAACGAAGAATGACATTATGGAGATGAGTGGGAACTTACTTGGTTTAAAGATGGAGAGTAATGTCGTTTAAGTTGTACAACCTTTTGACATATCTGTTGAAATATTGGAATGCATCTGAATACGTCTGACTGTTGGTTATAAACTTTGTGGTCTCATGTTGTTGAGATTGTCATGTTAAAATCATCAAAGTATTAGAGCAAATATCTAATTGTTGAGATTAATTGTGGATTTTTTTACATCTCTCATGTTGTTAAGGTTATCACGCAATGTTGATTATCTATTTTTGTGGATTTTTGTACATCCTTTCAATTAACTTTATGGTCTCTTCTAGTACTAGTCAATTTCTTGTGTGATTCATGAGTGCGGGCCAGTTGCAAAAAGATGAATAATTTTTTCTAGATTATTTTCGGAATTCTAACTTATAAGGCTTTAATTTTTTTTTATATACAAACAAGCAATATCTACCCTAGTCATTCCCTGCCCCAAGCCATGTCCAAACAGCCTAGGGATTTTTTCTAGATTAAACTCCCTCGTGGGACGCCAGGGTACGATCCCTAGGTATTACTCGGGTGCTAGTGTGCGACGGGTGATCCACAGACTCTCATGCACCGATGCGATGCACGCACACACACCTAGACTCAGGTGCACGCCGGCACATACCCATGCACGAAAATAAAGCGGTTCATGAGTTGGTCGCATAGCATCATGAGAAACACAGGAGGAATTTTCATTGACATTGCATCATTGCATAGGTGTCATGCACCTAAGGGAAAAATTCCAAGAGGTTTGGGCAAATATTGTCTTCCTCGATCTGACATACTTCTATTCCCTTGTCTTTCCTTTCATCCAAACACCAAAGTTTCCTCAGGATTAGAATCCTCCAGAATTCGTTTGTTTTTCTTCGATCCGACGCCATCTTAGTATGGAAAAGTTCTCGTAGGATCCGATTCGCTGATATTCCTTTTAGACTGATATTCTTTTGTTCCAGGTAAGCCCTTACACAGTATATGCAAATGAAACTGTTTTTTTTCTTGATTACAAGAAAGACACTCATAGAGACATAGTGAGTGCGCCTCTTTAGCAAACATCTAGACAGACGGATGTAAATTTCTACTAAAGCGCACCTGCATATGCATAATAGGTGTGCACCAAGATTTGAACTTTGGTGAGTGAAATTGGAGTCATAAACTCCACCATTGCAGTGAGAGATGATTTCGTGCAAATGGAACTGTTAGGGCGCATATGAAGTGAAGTTACTACGTAACTATACATATGCATGTTTTAGGAGAAATAAAGCATCACAATAACCAAATTATACGATTATATAATCCTAAGGATACTGTGTCAATATGGGACTAATTAAGTTCCCAACTCACATAATCAAAGAACGTTTTAAAATCGTCATGGGCTTATGGCCAGGGGAGGCTTGTTATTTTCAGCTCAGCAGCGGCTAGCTCATGTGTGGCCCATGTTGCCACGACCCAGCCCAACTACCCATAACAGAGCTCGGGTTGGGCTTGATTAGTCCTATTATATGAATGCAGCTGGACTTTCAGCTAGCCCGGCCCATCCCAGAAAATGCTCGTTTCTTAATTCTAACTAGGCCCGGACATGACAAGCCCAAACATAAGTTTTCTCAGACAAGCCATTTTGTCATCCCTCTAAAAAGAAGACTTTTATCGTGACAGACAAGAAGACATGGAAATATTATTTGCAAGACTAAACAATTCACAAAGCATTTTGCAAGGTACCGAATGATCCACAAATATCTCAAACATGCAAAATGAGGGACAAAAAGAATGATGCGTTAAAATATGCCCACCAACCAAGAAAAAGGTTTGAAAACTACAGTTGATCAAAATAATTTAGCAGAAAGAATAAAAACAAATACAGCACAACACTATCACGGGCCAGATCTTCCTGGCATTGAGATATGGCAGTAAATACAAAATTACAAATGAAATACAATCAGAAGACTCCACTTCCGATGGCGGCGCAGGTGCGTACCAGCAGACGATCACGGCATCTGATTTGCATAATATGATCTGATAGTATCTTTGCAATGCATAGACACACACATCAGTTACATTCCTGCTGAATAGCATACAGCTTGCATCTAGAGAAGCCTGAGATGTGCAGTATCATTCAGCCTCTTTATTTGCCATCCAGTCCTTAGCGAATGTTCAAGAACCGTGACTGAGGAATCGTCTATACATATTCTCTGAGACATCATAGGATTGCAGTCCAGTAGGCCGGCAATGAGACATCGAATGGGGGTTGCATGGCTAAAAATCGCAATGGAGGTCACCGAGCTCCCCAGATTTGCTTCGTGAAGGAGATGCCTCTGATTTAGTTCTTTAGGGGAGAAGTCATCCTCAGTTTCGTTCTCCCCTGAGGTAACAAACTGGAGCCGGCTTTTCCCAGATTTCTTTTTTTGGAGGCTATGCCGATTGAGCCTGTAAAGCAAATCCCAAGGAGGGCCATCTTGGACGGAATTGGTGGAGCTCTGCCGAGAGAACCCCTTGGGCTCATTTTGTTGTGATAGTGTGTCCCCCAGTGCTACCTTTTCTGGTAACCTTATGACTGTCCGGTTCAGGAATTCCATCATCCTAAACTGCACCTGCCTGAGTGACTCTCCGGAGGGCGCAGAGAAATCAGGCTGGGTGCTGTCCATCAGGTTGATCATTTCTGGAGTATAAATTTCTGATTTTGGACAGCCTTCCCACTGACCCTGACTCATCTCAGTCAGAGCATCCGATATTTGGATCTGCTCCTCTGGGAAATCAAGTTCCTGCATGTTAACATTGTCAAATGTCACAAACTTTAGAGTTCAAGATCAATCAAAAGCAAAGTGAAATATATGACACTTGAAGGTCATTGGCTATTAGAGCAAAAAGGAAGCTCTTTGACAGCTTATGAGGCATGATAACATGCGCACATAGTATGAATAATCACATCATATACGATGGAACATCCCAACAATGTCCAAAATATTTTCTAACAGATTTGTTTTACCGTGAAACAAGAAACAAAACTAGCATCTAACGCACCAAGGCAGAGCTAAGGCATTTGAAGACTAGAGGGGCACCCATTCCCATCATCATGTTTTGAGCACATTTTAGGCAACACGTCGTAGTGTTTACCACCTATAAGCATGTCAAATGCATTTAGGAGTACCATTTTAAAAGTATACACATCATCAGGTCCACAATGGTGTCAAAGCAAAATCCCATGATAGCCCACCAACATTCGCATGGACACATCTATGTTGGTCAAGTCCCTGAGCACTCTCCAAGCAACAATCAAGTGGCAAGCATAGCACCAGTTCCTTCGGTTCCTATCCAAAGTTTTGATTTTCCCTAACAATAAGCATCAGTGCATCTGCAGAAAACCCTTCCAAAAGTTTGTAAATTAGTTCTGATTGCAAAGAAATGATTAACTCAATGTCTCTACATGTACATATTTTGACAGAACCTCCATATCCCAAACTCTGTTATGTATAATTCAGTATGATGGCTCTTATGTAAACTCGGGGGGTGTGCTCCAGTTCCCCAGAACTTGCCCACATGGTTGTCACCAAAAAAGGAAACACTTTCAAAGCGAACAAGGTAGCCAATGATCATAACTAAGAGCACTCCTTGTTAAGGTCAATCAATATCATTATACATGCATAATGAATGACATTCTTTCTAATGCCAAATGGCAGTTCTTTACAATAAATTGTTCCATTGTAAGAAAAGGCAACTACCTCCCACTAAGACACAAGTACTCACACGTAAATGAGCACGATGGCGTCACAACTCACGTGTAGAGTTAAGGACCACATAAGCAGCCAGATGCTCCGGGAGAACAACATCATGTGCACAAGCAGAACCGCTCACATCATCACCTAGAAGCACCCCCTTCCATGCAGAGCATCTATAAGTGAATATTTTGTACTACTTCTATGTTGTCATTTTCCGTAACATATTGTTTTCTTTGCATGAATGCTATCCTGTTGGTCAACAATATGGAGAGTACATCAATCATGGGACAATAGCCCCCTTCTGCATTTATGACATCATCCCTATTTTTTTGGGTGTAATTTAGCTGTCATTCAGCCACATACAGGAAACAAGAAATGCAGTGCAGATTACACCACGTAGGGCACAATACTATATATTCGGAAGGAAAGATGCTCGCCGTCTAGATCTTGTTTATGCTAATGCCATGCGAAACACTTCAATTGTTCCCTATCATTTGCACAGGTACATCTATATTGTTGCAGACTTGCAACCCCCGTGCACTCCCTTCAGAGGAATATCAAGAACCAGGTTACAGTCAAGTGACTCCCTCCTGGTTTCTCCAAACGTTTTTTTTTTTTTTTGTCTGTTCTACCTATGGTGTATGTCAAAATGTCAGGTCCTGTACTATCCATAAGTTCAAAGGTCATTATTAGTGTTAAAATACTTCACTGCCAAGCTTATCCAACTGCCAGGATAAACACATCCCCAAAGGACCATTCCTTTACCTAATTTCAGCAGTAAAGGTTGCAACTCATCCATTGGAAGTCTACCTATTGCAGACAGAACCCCAATATCAGATCTAATAGTTGCTTTTGTACATAATGACAAAGAAGCATCCAATGGCAAAAACTAAGTAAATCAAACTTACAAACACCTGTCCAACTTCACCGCGACCGGCGACTCAGTGGAAACCTCCCAAGATTAACAAGAGTTCTGATCTTCCCATGGAAATATACTTCATGTAATTAATTCACAACACAAAAATGACAATCTCATGAACACTAACGGAAAATGACATGAAATAAACAACTTAAAAGCATAAAAGCTCCAAAAATGCTTGACTACCCTACAAATCACATGCAACTATATTAAGTAGTTCCAAGTTAACCACACAAGACAAAAGGTTTGCATGGAATTGTCAGTGCCAAAGACAGCAGTTCCAACTTTAAATGGAACCTCTTACATAGTGCTATAAAGGATTACTCCATTCAGCAGCATTTTTCTTATGTCCCCTGCACCCACAGGGGATGGGCTATCCATGCTGAGGCCAAATTGCATAAAACAAGCAATGGATAATTTTGTGCCAATCGTATCACAAACATCCAACAATAAAGCTACAATATAGCCACCAGCTCACCAGATGCCAAGGATCACTCTTTTACCACTAATTTCAACAACATTATATGGTACAGCCTCCAAATTGCAACAAATGGAGACAAGACACAACAATGTCAAAGAGACAAACATTACCCCTTGAGGTATATCCCATGACAAGATCGCTGAAACGCATCAGCAAGCAGAATGCAGAACCCTAAATGCTTAAGGTTGCTTTCCCTTTTCTATAGTAGGTTATGGCATAAAATCTTTGACCTTTCAATTCCATAGCGCTCTCTCACCGCATAATTCAGGTGTATCCCAAGGGAAGAACTAAAGAATAGGACGGTAAATAAGCACAATGCAGGAATAGCAATGTGCTAGGGAAGCCAAGAAGTGCTCACCCGGCAGACGAGTGCGGCGGTGGCGCGGGCGCGGTCGAGCGGGGACGCGTACGCGGCGGCGAGCCGCGAGCCGCGGGAGCGCAGGAACACGGCAAGCGCGCGCGCCTGCCGCTCCCCGCGCGCCGTGAGGGCCGCCGCCGGCCACCGTCCGCCGACCAGGTCCGGCCGCATCGCGGCGGCGCACTCCCCGTGGCTGACTACCACCACCTCCACCGGCGCCTCGACCCTCCCCTGCTGCTGCAGCTGCTGCGGGTGATGCTGGTGCGGCGGCGGTGGGGGGAGGAGCACGTGGCAGGGGTCCCAGACCTTGATGGTGGGGCCGAGGAGGCGCGGGGTGCCCGCGGCGGAGGGCTGCGGCGAGAGCGGCGAATCGGCGGCGCGGCAGGGGAGCACCTCGGGCTCCTGCTCCAGCACCTTGGACGCGGACGCCGGGGGAGCTGGCGCCGGCGCGGGCGGGGGCGGGGCCGCGGGCGCCGCGGCGGAGGCGGCAGAGGGCTCGTATTCGTCGTCATCGTCGAGGTCGGCCGCGGTGGAGACGGAGGAGTGGGAGGAATGGGCGGAGCCCATGGCGGTGGTGGTGGGCGGCGAGATCTGACTTCGACGTGGGGCGAACGCTAGCTGGGGAGTGAAAAGTGAAGAGGACGAAATGGTTTGGTCTGTTTCCTGACAGGGAGTGCTGTGCGCGCTGAGATTCGCGCTCCATCACTGATCCGCTTGTTTGGGTTTTTTTAAAAAAAAAAAATTGCCACTACACAAAATATTATTCACTGGCCCGCTCAGAGGCAGAGGCAATGTTGGAGGCGACGAAGAGTGGTGGATGGGAGGCCACCACCGGCTTGGATGATGACTATGACTCTGTGGTGGAAGCGGAGCTAGAGAGGTTACCAAGCTGCACACAAGGAGACAATGATGTGACAGTAGAGGTAGCGGCAACCAGGGGGTCACTAGAGGCTAGGCCATGGGGGTAGGCATTAGGGAAACAATGTGACTGCATGGCGATGGCAGCGGTGAAGAGCACAACCAATGGCGGATCTACCAAGGGTGAGAGGGGTTGAAGCACCGACTCTACTCGTCGCACCTCTGGTACCCTCCTAGTACCCTTGCCATGATTTGCATCATTGACCTAGTTAATTTTGTTCCTACGATTGCTATTTCAGCATATTTTTGGGATTTTGAAACACGCTATCTATTAATAAGATACTATTTTTAATATATTTCATATTTTGATTTTGTTTTCAATTTATGTGTCAATTTGAATTGTGCATGGCATCTTATAACTACTCTAAAGTTGAGTACAACAAAAAATGATGAGAGAGTGTCACATCATCTTATTTATTTCAATATGTATCCAATGGCGGTCCTTTACAATTTAGAGTCTAGCTCCCCATGTACTTCTAGAAATGCTACTAAGTTTAGAGTTTAAGCTTTACCATAAGTTTCTAAACAATGCTCCTAGTTTATACTCACAACAAAACTTCTAGATAAAAATTTATTATAAAATAGGGAATGGTTGTTTCCATTCTTTCTTATTGGAAAACATGACATGTTTATTCATTTGATATTTTGGACAAAAAAAGTTTTCTGTTGCAAATTCCTTAATATGTGGAAGCTTTGATTTTATGTATTTCTTTTGAGATTACTTCAAGTGTTGAAATTTAATGCCTATTTTTTAAAAGAAGTTAAAATCCTTTTGCGATGTCTTACTATGTTTAACGAGAAATGGTAAACATAGAAGTTCATTATTAAGGTATGAGTTAACAAGTCGGATCTGTACCGTGGTGCATGATTAGTCTTAACCCAGATCCTTGGAGTTGAAGTTGATAAACTTGATGTTGTCATAGAGTAATTACTTGATGAGTAGTGACTAAGAGAATATCCATACCTAAATGGAGTCAGAAGAATATTTACAAGTATGGAACATTGAAGATCTAGTTTGATCACTATGGTTGATAAATTTAGTAAGCTTTTTGGGTAGATTGGATTTGCGGAGCTCAACGTGTTAGTCTAACCCTTTGAGATGGTTAAGTCCAGAAAGTGTTAGATTATTATCATAATGGCTATTAATATTAGAGTTATCTTTTATAGATATGTACTGATCATATGTAAATGCTAGATGCAACTATTATGTATCAAAGTATGGTGTTGAACATCCCTAAGAAGTGAACTGATGGGATGTGATTGGGATCTATGTTTACATGATGGTGGAATGGTAGGGTAATAGTATGTTTTGATGAGGAGGTTGAACATTAAAATTGTTTAGTTTACTAAACCTGTTAGATTACTTGATCTCAATGGATTAATTTAACTGTGAAGGAAGGGAGAGATAAGGATGTATTTAACTGTTGTCTTGGGGGATAATAATCTAGAAGTTTTCTTTATTTGGTTGTTTGATGATCTTATATTTGCTAGTGGGAATGCAAATAGAGAAAGAACCATAAATTCTTCCATGACTAAATAATCGTTAAATGTCTATGATGACCGCTAGATTGGAATTTGTGTACACTAAATTGATGTTGAGCATTGTTAATAGGTTAATTATTGGAATTTAAGGGTGATCTATATATGTGTGTTTTCCGAGAATAACCTGGGCAGCACGCCCTTGTGAAAAGATGGTTTACTTCGATAGTGTGGATCATGCATTAGATATTCTCTTGACTAAGTTGAGTATTTCAACCTATTAGAAAAAAAACAAGTTATTGTGTTTTTCTTGGAAAGATTGATGATGGGATAGTAAGGTATGTTGGTTCATGCCAAGAGAGCATTATATGATGTTAGAAAGATTAACAGTATATGGTTGTGAGAGTGATGTCGATTCCTTTAAGAGGAGAATAATTTGATTGTTTTGTTTGTGTTATTCCGTAAATGAAATGCTTCGAGTTTTGCGGTTGTGATCATTTGGGTCTCATGATTTATGTGGTAGTTGAAACTGTTCTGAGAAAAATGACGTGTTGAAAGATTTTATTGGTTCTTAGGTGGTTCTTGTGGTTTGGTCTTAAGAACTTATCTTGTTTGAGATGAAGAAGCGTTGTTATAGTCAAAGGATTATGTTCAGTGTTAAAGGAAATAGTATAGTAGGAGTATTTGAGGATTGGAGTCAAGTTTTGTAACCTGCGGTTTAATTGAAACGTGCTTAAACTTTATGTTTTTTCCGCACAGAAGTTGTCGAGTTTCAATAGCAATGTCATATTCTTATTGGTTGATATTTGTTATTCCCTTTATGAGGGGTGTGTGCCCTCAACTGTGATCTCATCTTTCGTTTTCTAATATCATCGCTATTGGATTATTTGTTTTGGTCTCGTGCTCACTGTGAGGAGCAACATTTTCCTGTGTGCCGAAACTTGTCCTTGTTCGCCTCTTCCTTTTGAGAAAGGATCAACAAATTTGAGTTGCAAGTTTTATATAAAGCGTTAATTGGTAACTGTTTGGTGATGGTTAAGTAATTGTAGTGGTGAGATTTTGGTACCAAGCTATTGGAGGAGTAGTAGAAGATGGATCGGTTTTGATCTATAACTCTTGGAGAAAATTTGATTCATATGAAATGATTATCGCTGAAGTAAAATTATTGGTGTTACGATCAAGTAGAACCCATGGTAAAGTGTAATCCCACAACCTTAGTTTATGTTGAAATGTTGGGATCATCGAAAGTATGAAAATCTTGATCAAGTTATAGAGTGTCATGATTGGGTTGTTATTGTGAGGTTGTGTATGTGATTCATGATGATGTGAATTAATAAGACTGGGATTACAAAGTAATTTAATCGTTGTGGCAATTATGGGATATTGGGAAGGGTTGAGTTGATGTCAAGAATGACTCGGTCTTATTGAGTAACCCTCTGAGAGTTTTAATCTTTGTAGAGGTAATCTGGCCAGGAAATGTTTTCATGATGATGTCAATGAGCGAGTATGTTGGAATTGTGGGAATTTTAGGGATTTAATCCGAGGATTTCCCTATCTGTTATACGAAAAGTTCATTGTAGGGGCTTTGGATGTTAAATTTGGAATTTGCATTTTCTATGTTAGATCTTTGGTCACCCAACGATTTTGTAGAGGAAACAAAATAAGGGCGGATTCCGAACAGTGGGATGATCATTCATAAAACCCTTTTGTTGTAGTACATGAGTGTGTGTACTGAGAATTCTGAGTTGTTTATTCTCAAAAGTTTGAGGTGATGTGATTGCGTAAGATCTATTTTGAGGTGCATTGGGTGCCATTTGTCAAATTAATATCGTCAGTAGAAGGAGTTGTCTAGAGTGTTTCGGTGGGATCGATAGAGCCTCTCTACAAAGGTGTGGATGGTGTATTTCGGTTTGAGCATCGTTTTGAGGGTGCCAATTTAAGATATTTGAGCTCGTATGGTATGTGATGAATTCAAATTCCAAAGTTTGAGAGGAATTTTATTCCTAAAAGAAAAACGAGAAAAAAGAATGTTTCCTCGAGTAGCGAAACATTTTCTTGATTCTCGTTTGAGCTATGTGTTTTGATGAATGTTTTTTTGCAATTTGAGCTTAACTTTATGTTGGCATGTGTGGTCCTTATCAGTTCAGAAAGATTAAAGGAAGTATTTGATTTGGGTATTTGAGCGGTTGCTCTTTCAGCTTATGTGGTGTTTATTTGTAAAATGTATACTTAGAAAGCGGAAAGAATTTCATGATGAATCTTTACTTCCGAATTTGACCCTTTTAGTGTGAGGTTGCCATTCGTGGTTGCAATGAGAATCTGTTATTTTCAATTGAGTTCTGGTTATAAAAAGAGTTGTTTAAAGCAAGTTCTGTTGTGTGTTCCTGGCTAAAGGAGGTGCTCCTTGTTAAGATGAAGAAAACGATTGAAAAGTGGGACAAGAGTTCCATGTGTGTTGTACATGTTTGTGCTTTAGTACCAAAGGGGGAGTTGGCCAAGGTACATTGATTTGTTTTTTATAGTTGCGGGGATTAGGAAGTGAGTGTATCGCTATGACCGTCTTGGGTACATATGCGAGGTACACAATGTCTGGTATGTTCTAGTGTTGAGTGAGTACCTGAGCAGTTCGAAGCTTGGAATTTCGTTAAAGTTGTTGGCCATCGAGTAGGACCTTATCTTTGAATCTTGTTTGTTGAGAGAACCTGTAAAGTCGAGATGAGTGTTGAGGTGTAAGCCGTTGGTATCCATCATTTGTGATGTGGTTCCATAGGTTTGAGAGGAAAGCGACTTGGGAGCTAGAGTCTCGCATGCTTGAGCAGTATCCGAATCTGTTCACGACGGGTACGTGTTATTTGTTGTATCATTCAGTGGCAGTTGTTCTTTTGTTTATTTCTATGGTTATAATTCGAGATCGAATTCTGATAAGGGGGTAGAGTGTAATATCCCGAGTATTTGTTAGTAAATGTAATAAAAATTAGAGATAACAACATAAATTGAAGAGAAAATTACACAAAAATTTAGAATTTTGAGAGAGTTTTGGGCGCCAATCCATAGTCGCGGGGGAAAGAGCCGACCTTAGAGGCCCATGGCCCATGGAAGGTTGGTAGCCCACTTGAAGGCAAGGAAGGGGGGACCAAGCCACAAACCCTAGCCTGCTACAGTATTTCCATACTACTACAGTCCCCCCCCTCTCCGCTACAGTATCCACGCCGCTACAGTATCCACGCCCTTGGCCCTCACTGCCATCTCCGGTGTTTCCCTGCAGATTGGTCGACCACAAGGAAGAGGAAGGAAGGGGAAGAAGAGAGGAGATGGGAGAGGAAGAAGGGTTTCTTCGTGGGGTTTATTCAACGTGCTCTTGAGGGTCTTCAAGGGTAATCTCGAGTCCTTGTGGTTCAATTCAATCTTTCCCTATGGATCAATGTCGTAATTAGAGTCGTTTATCCTGTTGTGATTAGATTCAGAATTTTGTCCATTTCTTGTGCATCAGTTTTGGCATAGTTAGAGTCCGAATTAAAGGATTTCATATCCTAGAGATTTGTGGGGCTCTTTCTCAGCTTTCAATAGGTTCAAAGATCACCCAAATTGGAGTTATGGTTCAAAAGTCACGTTAATTTTACTATTGCTGTCCCTTGTTCATTAAGTTTAATTTATAGTTCTATAGTTTCATCTGATTATTAGTCACAGGAGTTGGCCGAAATAGAAAGTATTGACAACTAGGTTAATGTAGAGGATTTCTTTAACTTTCCAGAGAATTGGAGATCACGCTGTTTCGAGTTTCAGAGAAAAAGTTATGAAGTTTTTAATACTGCTGTCTAGTATAGCTTTTTGTTAGCATGTTGACTAGCTGGAGTAGATCAAGTGTTTAATCTTGGGTTGTGAGAAGTCGATGTAGAGCACTGTGAGTAATGTCTTGTTATGCATGTTCGATTGATGTTTAGTATCATTCATGGTTACCAAGTGGTGGTGAACCCCAGTGCTAGAGCGTTCCGCCATTTGCCTTCTGTCTCACAGTTGAGACAAGTGCAAGTAGTAATAATGAATTGTTGTATTTCACACTCATTGATTGCCATGATTTAATTATGAGATTTTATGTTTGATAATACTGCTGAGCATTATACCTTCATGATGGATTGATAATGTGAGTTCAATTTGCATCATAGCATTCATTTACTATTGCTAATGTTCATAAAGAGAATTGGTATCCTCATTGTCCGTGGAGTGTGGGCATGAGGTTATGTTTCGACAAATGCATTAACATTACCGTAATTGCAAAGAAGTTGAAGAAAGAGCATTCTTGACATATGCATTGCATTAAGAGACATATTTGTTATCCATTGCTAATGTTCATAAAGTGGACTCACTCTTATGAGGTTATGTTTTATTCTTGTTGTACTTTGTCGAGTCATGGACTCACTCTTACTGTGTTGTACTTTCTAGGTACCTCTCGAGGCAACGACATGCATGGTAAGGGGTAAACTTGTTGCACCTCATGATTTCACAATCCATGACAAATAAATTAGATCATTCATCTAAATTTTGAATTTATGATAATTCTTTAGATTTAGACTGTGACCACCCTTCGTGGTGGATGTTCTATATATGCTCTTAAACCCCATTATTTGAGTTCATTTGATTCTATTTGATGGATTAAAATGATTGATTGGATTATTCTATCATCCTCGTAGTTTTGCTGATCATTGATGCTTTAGATGTATCTATTTTAATATTTGCTGCCTTAGTGTAGCAAATGTTGGATTATCTTAGAATAGTTTGATAAAGAGAAGGCGTCATGATTGATTTATATTCAATTGAAAGATGATATTCTTATTATTGATTAATGGTAGATTGTGCTAGTTCTTGATTATTAGCATTGTGTCATTCATTCATGAATGTTTGGTTGATTGTTTATTAAGATGTTGAAATTAATTGGTTCAGTAGTGTAATTTAGTAGCATTATAGGCTCTATGTTGAGCTGGGGTGTTACAAATTCTCTCAATTCTATGAAGAAAGTGAAATAATTCATGAAATTACTCCACCATTTTGATACATACTCCCTTGTGGCTCATTTACCCACAATTTGGGTGCTTTTAGCACTAGCTGCCACATACAAATTCCAAGTACATCAAATGGATGTAAAGACCGCTTTCTAAATAGAGAATTGGATGAGAAGATTTATATGCAACAACCTAATAGTTTTGTGGTTGAAGGGCAAGAGAGGAAAGTATGTCGATTGATTACATTCTTGTATGTCGATTGATTACATTCTTGTATGCCCTAAAGCAAGCTCATAAGCAATGGCACAAGAAATTTGATAGTACTATGACATCGGTCGGCTTTTGTGTAAACGACACCGATAAATGTGTGTACTATTAGTTTAGTGGGGGTGAAGGTGTCATTCTATGCCTTTACGTGGTGACATGTTGCTTTTTGGAACCAACGTGGATGCAATCAATAGAACAAAGTCTTTTCTCTCCCAGAATTTTGATATGAAAGATCTAAGTGAAGCTGATGTAATCTTAAATATCAAGCTTATAAAGGGTGAGAATGGGATTATTCTTTCATAATCCCATTATGTGGACAAGATCCTAACCAGATTTGGATTCATGGACTGTAAATCAGCGGCCACACTCTATGAACCAAATGTTAAGATGCATAAAAACACTGGATATGGAAAAGACTAGCTTAAATATTCTCAAATAATTGGATCCTTAATGTATCTAACTAGTGCAACGAGACTAGACATGTCATGTGCTGTAAGCAGATTAAGTCGTTATACGGTCAATCCAGGAGATGATCATTGATAGCATTAGATAGGATACTTAGATACCTAAAGGGGATCTCAAACTTGGAATACATTATTCTGGCCACCCGATAGTCTTGGAAGGATTCAGTGATTCTAACTATATCAGTGACTCGGATGACATGAAGGCTACGAGTGGCTATGTTTTCACTCTAGCAGGTGGGGCTGTTTCATGGAAGTCTTCTAAACAAACTATCCTTACACGGTCCACCATGAAGGCTGAGTTGGTAGCTCTAGACTCAGCGGTTGTAGAGGCAGAATGGATTAGGAACTCCTTTCTGACCTACCAATGCTGAAAAAGCCAATTCCATTGTATTAACATACTGCGATAACCAAATTGTTTTGGTTAAGATGAAGAGTAGGAAGGACAATATGAATTCCTCAAAACATATAAAAGGTGACTTAAGTCGCTAAGGCATGCTAGAGAGACGACTATTATTTCTGTGGAATACATCCAGTCTGAAAGGAAGTTGGTAGCTCTTTTACCAAAGGATTAGCGTGGAAGACCATCCTTGCAGCGTCAAAGGGAATATGGCTCATGCCCGTGTAAAAGCTCACATTGGTGGTAACCTATCCTAGTAGACCGGAGATCCCGTAAACTAGGCTCTAGAACAATAAACTGTGTAGGATTATAGAGCACATCTAAAGGGTCCCATTAGTTGTAGTGCTCTTTCTGTATGGGAGGTTGAGCAATAGCTCTTAATGAATTCGAGACCTATATGGCATCAGGAATCGTCCTACAGGATTCCCTGAAGAATTCACCTACTTGAGTATGATCGTGAGGTCACGATCAAAGGAAGATAAGGGTATACTTTCTTAAGTACTCATGAGCTAGATACGGGACATGACCGTAACGTCCCAACCCGAGAGGGAAAAGGGCAAGCCGCCCAGTACAGAATGTAACTTGGGCGAAAATTTTCACACCAAGGCATTGGATCAAGACGAAGTCCTCTT
Organism: Ampelocalamus luodianensis; assembly: GCA_036346255.1. NCBI lineage: Eukaryota > Viridiplantae > Streptophyta > Magnoliopsida > Poales > Poaceae > Ampelocalamus > Ampelocalamus luodianensis. Next base: position 20,259,681 of record CM070638.1, on the reverse strand, counting down.
TTGCCTGTGTAGAGTCATAGTTCTTGTTACTAGATTTTGGGTTCAAACCGACAAGGTACCCATTATCGAACAGTTGTATATTACACAAGACTTTGAGCATCTTTTATCAAATGATAAATTGGTGGGGACTGTTGGATATTTTCAAGGCTAATTGGTAATTTCTCATTTTGAGAAAAGAAGAATTAGAAAAGAAAAGCAAAAGAGATGGGGGCCCACTTGTCATTGAGATATGGGAAGAGATAAGGTTTGGAGATGTTATCTCCAACTGGAGGAAGCTGGCATCGTGGGTGCTTGGCCTTCGGCCTGGTCACGGGCGATGTGGGTGCAGAGGGCGGCTCATCTCCTTCTCCTCTTCATAGGTGGCTTCCTTTCTTCTCCTTGGTTGGACCCAAAAAAATCACAGTGAGTCTCCCAATTTGGTACTTTTCTTTGATTCCGATTTATGTTCGGATTTGGTCCCTTAGAGATCCAGCGTCGATGTGCTTGTCTTGGTGCCGTTAGTGGTGAGGCCAGAACCCTCCTCCTTGCGCATCCTGTCGGCTTCCTCCTGCGCCCTTTTCTTTTATTGGGTGTTATGTGAGGTCCTTGTTTTTGCGCCGGTTGAGGTTGATTCCGGTGTGCTCTTTGGCTTAATCTTGAGGAGGAAGAAGGCTCTGATTCCTTTGGTTTTGGTGCATTGTTTGTGCTTTCGGCCGAAGCATCTTCTTGGTGGTCTTGTGCGCAAGGTTGTCATAATCGTGATTCTGAATTGGATCGGAGACAGTCCGGTAGGATCGCATTTTAGGATCGAATTGTAGAATCTAATATTCTACCTGATTCTACCAAAAATATATTTTTTTCAATGTGTCATGTATTCCAAAAGTGGTATGAGTGTTTATTTGGTCATTTGACATCTAATTTAATTGATAAATGTCTAAACCATAGTTTATATTCCGTATCATTCAGAGATACAACTAAAATATTTATTTTAACAACCTTGTCATTACCTGAACATTTTACATAAAAAGTAAAATAAATAAATGATTTTTTTATTATTCCAAATCTCCAAATCTTAATGTCTAACCTACTAATTACTTAGTTTTTATCATACAACTTGAATGGAGGGATAGGACACAACCAAATACCTAAATCTTTTATATTTTGAGGTGATGTGTGATTCTACCCGATTCTACCATGATTCTACCTAATTATACTATGATTCTACCACGACTCTACCCAATTCTATGACTAGGAGCACGATTCTACCACGATTCTACTAGGTATGACTCTAGGTATGATTTAGATTGTATTGGTGTTGTAGGATCCTAGAATCGTACGATTCTACGACTAGAGTCGTGATTTTAACAACCTTGTTTGTGCAGCATATCCCCTGTACCTTGATTTCGTCCTTTCGGTGTGTCCCGAATTGCGAAGAATAGCATTGTATCTCCGACGACCACGTCCTCACACCGCAGCACAGCGGGGCGATTGGTTTTCTGAGTCAGCGCCCTTTAGCGTGCCTTGTCCGATTTCTTTTAGGTGGCTTTGAGTGCCATCGGCTTTGTGAGTATTATATCATTTCATTTTTCATATCACTTTGCTTATGTGTTGTGCTAGTGGATATATCAATATTTGATTGGCTTGTCTGTGACTAGCACTTGGAGATATTGCAAAGTGGTAATTGTGGGCTCGGTTAACTGCTCGATGATGAATTGATGTCAAAAATAAAATTGAATGTGATATTGTGTATAGATTATGTCTTGAGCTGTCAGATCACTTGTTGTATTCTATTGTTTTGAGCTATTTGCTTCATCCTGTTATACTTGTTGTTCCTGTATAACTATTTCAGTCAATACAATATGCTATCTGTGATTCCTTTTTGGTCATTGTTCTACATTTCTGTTGGTAGTATATTGATGAATAGAATCTGTTTCTGTTGTCCAACAAAGTTAAAGTTGATGTTTTGCTTGAACCTGTCTGATTAAAATAGCAAGTTTTTATTTTGAGCTCAAGATCTAATCTATAAGTCATATTCAATTTGTGATTACATTTTGACATAAGTGTTGTGAAGGCCAAGATTATATCTTGAGCAACTCGACATCTGAGATCAATAAATAAATAATTAAATCTAAGCATTATACTTATTTTAATTGTCCACATGTTCTATGTTTTGAGCATATTATCCTGTTTAAATGACATGGAGGATTAGCATGTTTATATGTTAATTTTTCATTTAAATGCTGCTAGAAATATGCTTTAATTATCATTAATTATGCTAAAATTAATTATGAATATTTGCTAAAACTTCTATTTTTACAATACTCTTTAAGAGTAACTCCAATAGCCAATGGCTCCCTCCTCTCCCAATATCTACACCTCGGCGACCTTCTCACAAACAACAACGGCCTTCTCTCCTTCCTCAAAACAGGTAGCATTAGATCTAAGAGAAGCCAACGAGAAAAAGGGGTTAGATGCAGAACACTAGCGGGAGGAGGAGGAGGAGTCTTTACTGGTGAGATGCCTCTGCGAGGAGGAGGAAGCGCTTAGCAGCGGAGGAGGGAGGCACATGGCGGCGCCGATGCGGAGGAGTTCGTGATGAACCGATGCGGGAGGAGTTCGCGATGCGACAAGAGAATAATTCCCGGTTTTCCGACCAAGGTCGTTAGGATCGCGATTCTACTCTTAGAGTCTTACGATTCTACGAACCCACGGCAGCCTATCGATCCAAATCACACTATCGATCCTACTCGTAGAGACTTAGGAAAAAATTATAATTTTTTTAGAGGCTAGCTTTGCTAATATTTTGTTTTAGAGCAAAATTTGTTGATATTAATTTCTGAGAATGAAACTATAAATAAACAAGGAGCATGCAAAATATTGTATCAGTGTGGTAATGCTAGTACAAATATCTATATTATGGCATGAGCAATCTTGAGCTTGATAATGATAAGTTATTTTTATTTCTGGAGTATGTCTAACTGCTTTTAAGGAACATGAAAGTGGCAAACCATATAAAAATCATATAAACTTATAGTATAGATGTTAAATATGTGTATTTTTATAATTTTGTAGAATCGTCGATTCTACAATTCGATATTACGATTTCGATCCTATCGAAGGCAAATCGGTCCAACTCAGGATCTCGACTCTGACTACCTTGGTCCCAACGCGAAGATTTTTTCCCGTGGAAACGCGAGGGATTGGATTGGGGAATCCACCTTCCTCTACCATTCAAACGACTAGTTCGAATAACCCGGGGAAACTTCCCACGAGGCTTTTGGCCCACAGGATCGGGCGGGCATCCTGCCAAAAATCGGGCTCCCAAACAAGACCTAAGGGTAATTAAGAATGACATGTCCAATTTTTCATTTGTAGCCATTGGATTGAACAGATGGATGCAAGAACCAACTTTCAACATGAGCCATTGGATTCACCTGATCGGATGGTCAAAGTTCAATTAGAAAAAAAAAATGGGATGGAAGTAGTATATAGAACCAACTAGTAATTTTTATATTAGTATATATAAGTCCGTTTTACCACTTAACTCCAAGACCGGGTATTTTACACCATCTATCAAAACCAGTGCAAAATCAACCCAGGCTAGTTTCATAAGTGATTTCACACGCTATATATATGTTGGCAGTCATATCATTAGTTTTGTTGTTTTTGTTGTGTAGGTAACCATGTCATCGAACTTCTGCCATGATTTTCGGACTGAGCAAGAGTTGAGGAGAGGAGGGTAAAATAGATATATTTTCATGTTTTTGACTAAGACAGGTACTATGTAGTGCAGTTTGTTCAGGTGAAATTCTGGTTTATGTGTTAGCAAACACTCGGGTCAAACGACTTTCATACGTCTTCAGGCTTGGTCGCTTGGAGTAGTTTGTTTACCTTCCAGATCCGACGCTACCTAGTCCATGTCCACATGAGCCGACCTTCATTGACATCTCTCTCTTACTCTTAGCATCCTTCTCCTTAATTACTCACAAATCACCTACCTCTCTCTCTCTCTCTCAGCATCCTTCTCCTTAGTTACTCACAAATCACCCCTCTCTCTCTCAGCATCCTTCTCCTTAATTACTCACAAATCACCTCTCCCTCTCTCTCTCTCTCTAGCATACACACAGGACAACTCTCCGGTAAGCCGGCGAAGCGGGCCGCGCTGTCGAGGACGCTGCACGGGCACACATGGATTGGCGGCGGGCAGGGAGCCCGACGTACGGCCGCCGGCGCTCCCCGGCGGGGATCTACTCGGCGCCGGCGTCCCCGGTGCACCCCCTCGCTCCGCCCACGTCGTCGTCTCCTTTGCACCCGCTGGCGGCGCGGTCCAAGGCGCGGGCCGCGGCTGCGCTGGCGCAGGCCATGGCTCGCCCGGGCGCGCGAGGCGCCGCCGGCGACGACGACTACGAGGACGACGGCGACGACGTCGGAGAGGTGGCCGCCGCCGCCGGCACCGGCGTCGCCAACGGGAGGTACGACGGTGGTGGCCGGAACCCCTTGAACGGCGGCCGGAGCGGCGGCGGCGGAGGCGGCGTGAAGAACAAGTACTTCGGCTTCGCTTTGCCCAAGGTATTTACTGCTAATCTCACCATTAGCCTTTCCTTTTACTCAGTCATAATAGCTCAGTTATTTTTCTCCAGTAAATTTTGGGGCGTAGCCAGAGGGTTGCTAACCAGCTATAGCTAGCTAGCTCGATCTGTGTGTGCAGCAGAAATTCGTTTCCTTAAACCGTGCTTATACTTTTGGAAAACAATAACTAGTACAACTCCTAATATAGTACGAGACAGCTAATATCGTTTGTTACTTGCCATTTAATAACTTCTTCTCAGTGAGTCGCACTTCTGGTAAAATTTCTTAGTTATGGAAGAATTTCAGGATAACCCGTTGTACTTACGAAATTTATATGAAATTCACGCATTCCAAAGAGATCTTTTATATAATATAATCTAGGTGAGGCAGACAACCACGAACATGATTTAGCTTAAACGCAAAATGTTTAATTAGAGTAAACTTTTTTTCGGTGTGTCCCATTTACTTTTTTATTTAGAGTAAAATGCTTAGAGTAGGAAACTGAAAAGTTAATTCACTGGGAATCCCGAGGCCGTCCGGTCGACGCCACGCATCCCCTGCACCGCATCTGCATGCATGCACGTTCAACGCGGCCCATTAATGCGTGCCTCCTTTCGCGCTGACCTCCAAACCTTTCTTTAATCGGCATCGATCGGGCCGACCAATCTCGGCCATGGCTTCACACTCGCACCGCACGTGCGCGCCACAGCGATGCCCAGCCGTCCGATCGGGATCGAGCGGCCGGTCCAGGAGCTGCATTGCCCCCTCGGTGGTCAAAGAGGTTACAAACCGGTCAAACCCAAATGCATGGAGTTGGAGCGTACTACGTGGGGGGAAAATGTTATATTGTGTATGATAGGGAGTAGCAACACACCATTAATACTAGTAATTACAGAGACAACACGATTAATGGACCCATTTAAGATGGCCATTGTGTGTTTAATTATTGGTACGCATTTCTCTCTTTAATAAATGGGCAGAGCTTCGGCTGTCGTTCGTCTAAAAAAACCCTACTAATACAGTGTTTCCTTTAGTAAATTTGTTCGCTACCATCGCAATCATCACAATCGCTCGAGTTGTAAAATACCATCGTGAAGATATGTAGCTTAAAAATGCCATCGCAAAGACAAGAAATGTTGGAGAATGCCATCGCCGTTAGCTTTTCCATCCATGGCCGCCGCTAACATCCAATTAGGGGAGGGCAAAATTCAGAAATGATGCTACTGCCCCTGTTACCTTCTTCTTCGCTTCTTCTCTTCCTTTCTATCTCCCAACTCTCTGGCCAATGCCCCAACCGCCACCACTTCGATTTCTCCTCTTCCTCCCTAATATATCCCATTTCCACACCATCGTGGTCGCCGCCCACAACTTTTCCATTCCACCACCCCGCATGCGGCCACCGCTCCCCACATCGCCCCCGTTTCAAACCTACAAGAGCGAGAAAACCCAATTGAGTCCTCAGCCCTAGAGGTTGATTTACCGGCTGATTGCCATTGAAAATTGGGAAAATCGGTTTTACCGGTGGGGGCTAGTAGAAACACAAATCGGTCCCAAAATTGGCAATTTGGATGAATTTTGTTCAAAAAATCAAATTTGTTTGAATTTTACTCGGATTTGATTTTTTTAAAAAAAATTAAAATCCAAAAAAAAATTTTTGAATTTTTTTGATTTTCGGCCTTGCCGGCCTTACCAACCACCCCCGGTAAAAAAAAATTCCGGTAGCGAAAACCCTACCTAGCCCCATGAGAACTTTGGATGGAGGTGGCTGGCAATAGAAGGCAACAACCACGGTGGGTGGATCTCGACGGTTAGGGGCTATGGCTGTGGTTTGGTTTGGGCAAGAGCAGGATAGGATGGCTCGGAGCGGATGATCAGCGTGGCGGGACGGCATGGCTAGGACATGCTGGTGGCGTGGCTCGACGAAGATGGGCCTCTTGGCGATGAGAAAGACGAAGAAAGGGCTCAATGAGGTCATAAGGGAGTGAGGAAGATGAGGAGGGGTCCGATTTCGGGGGATTTTTGGCGATGACTCGAGAAAAGAGCAGCAGTTCACCGAAGGCGGGAAAGAAGATTAGGATGCGGCTACCAAGCACCCAGACGATCCGAGGCAACGACCATACGTTGGAGGCTGAGGAGCATTGGAGTAAGAAGAGAATTTAACCAGTTTCTTACGTCCGGCCCAGTGACGATCATTTTCCTTTTGCCCTTCCCTCCAATTCGTTCTTCGGCTCCAGTTGCTACTCGCTCCTATTCCTAGGTAAATTTATTACTTGTTCTAAAAAAAGGTAAATTTACTACCTCTAAAAAATTATAGATTTGTTATTTAGGAATAGAGGGTGCAATTCCATGGTAAAAATTTGGAAGATTGCTTTGCCAAGTCATTTGCGTGGTTACATGGAGATACTTTTCGAGTTGATCAGTTCCATCCACGTCGAAGCCGCTTTCCAAAGTCTTCCCCTTGACGTGTCAAACATAATTAAACATGGCCCCCACTTACCATGTCACTTGTTCCGTGCATAGCTGACTTACTAGCTTACTGACAGACGGGACCACTGTGTCAGTAGAACTAGTGTTTCCTCCTTACGTTTAAATCGCCCTTTTGGCACGGCGGTGCCTGACCTTTTGCCGTTTTGGTAATCTGGTACTTGAAGCATCTCCCCATAGTTTTAACTTATAGCAAATTGGGAAGACCACGAAACAAAACAGAAACTGTTCTCCAGGGCCTTCTCTATTAATCGAAAAGGTAGCGCTCCTGCCAGTTTAAAAAAACGAAACAACACAGAATCATATACATTTGGGTTGCAGTTTATATTTCCTCAAACACACACACCATTTCTGTTTGCTTCTTAGAGCAAGAGTTGAGCAGTTTATTGAAGCTATTTATCCCTGTGTTGGAGGATACTACAAAGTTTTATTTTGAAAAACACGTGTTTGAGGATACAAATCAGCTAGCACAACATTTGGACCACAAAATTCGTAGAATAACCTCGAGAATTTATACCAAAAGTGGTGTAAGTGCAACAGCAAGAATAAAAATAACAAAAAGGATTTAGAAAATAAAGGGCCTGGAGTGCAAATAGACGCACACCTTGCCCTTTCCGTCCTTTTTTTTCCTTCCCCGCAGCCTTCCTCGAAACGCCAAATTCCCACCTCCTCTTCCGACCCAAACGAGACAGAGAGAGAGAGAGAGAGAGAGAGAGCAAAAGTCAAATAAAAAGTCAAAGCGGCAGCATCCACGCACCCCCCGATGCCAATGGACGCCGTCCGCGGCGGCACGCGGCGGCCGAGCTCCGTCGCGGCGGCGTCGCGCGAGGCGATGGCGCGCATGGAGGAGGTGATGCTCGCCCACGCGGGCGCCGACGGCGAGTTCAGCATCATCCTGGACGCCCCACTCCCCTCCCTCCAGCGCTACCGCCGCAACCCCACGCCTCCGACGGGCGCCTCGGGCTCGTCCCCGCTGCGGCACGGCGGGCCCCAGGGCGCCGGCGCAAGGGACGAGGTGATCCCCGCTCGGTTGAGGCGCGAGGGGAGCGTCCACGACGCCATCGGCGACGCGAACGCCGCGGGGTCCCACCGCGGCGCGGACGCGGGCGCGCGGAGGGCGCGACCTGCTGGCGCCCACGGCGGAGTACGCGGTGAGGAGGAAGAGGCGGAGGCGCCGGTGCGGCTGGGTGACCCGCGGAGCACGCGGAGGGCGAGCGGGCGCGGCAACGTGCCTCCTGCGAGGGCCGCCGAGGTGAAACCGGAGGTTCCAGCGGAGGAGGAGGATATACCGCTGCAGCTGCTGGCTCGGGGCGGGCAGAGTTCGAGCGCGACAAGGCGCGTGGAAGCGCCACAGGAGGTGGGGGCGGTGGCGGCGAGGCCGTCGAGCCGGCGGTCGAGGCGGGAGGGCAGTCGGGACGCCAGTGTAAAGGCTGTTGTGGCTGAGCCGGCGGTGGAGGCCGAGGTGGAGAGCGTCGGGTCGCGGAGCAGCCTCGGGAGCGAGGATGGAGGGGAGGAGGCGGTGGTATTGCCAAAGCCGCTGGCAGCGGTCGTCACCGGAGGCTGGAGCAGGAGCAACTCGCCGGCGATAAGTAATGTCAAAGATGATAGGCTGATAGCTTCTTTTTCTTATCTAAAGTAATTCGTTAGAAACTAGTAGAATTTAGCCTGAACAAATTTACTCAAATTGATCAAATTTTGTGCTACTTCTGAATCCTGATCTCTGTTTTGTACTTTGTTGGTTCTGAAATGAGCGGATTTTTTCTTTTAAAAAGATTTTTTTTTTTAAAAAGGGTCCTTTTTAAAAGAAAACAATTGAGGCAAATGCTCACCATGGCGTACGGGGACATGCAGTTGGAGTTTTGAGAAACTGCATTAGAAGTTAAGTAGTGGCCTAGTGGGTGTTGACGAATCGTCTTGGAGTTACACTGTTGTTCATTGTCGAACCTTTTTGTTATCGATAACATGAGCTATAGTTTGTAAGTTGTTTTTATGGTGGTGCTGCATTTCATACTTCTTGTTCGTATAATTTTGCTTGTGCTGAATGATGAAAAAGAAAATGGATAACAAAATTGGTCTGACTTTCTGTTGTCTTACAGACGTATTGCTGCATGTGGATGATAATCTGGTTATTTTACATTTATGTTGTTGAAGCTAGCATATTCTTTTCGAATAATGATGTGGTTTCAGTTATCAGTTCTATGAAATGGTGCGGCTTATTTTATTTGTCCTTGTTTACCTAGTTAGGTCGGAACGGTGTGGACTCAGGTGCAGCAAATCGCCCACGGTCAACAGGAAGATCAACTTTTGCACCTCCTGTTGGGGCTAATGTGAGGCCTCTACAAGCTGCGGAAATGCCCAATGGGACACCTAGGGAAAGAAGGTGAGTGACTAAGCTTTTTGAGATAATTTGGTTTTCTTAGCATTGCAGTGTCGTATTGCCAACACCACTTCTCAAATCATGGGTGACTGGGTGTCACTGTCATTCTATTTATGATTTGTGCCTAATGCATTTTCTTTAATAACGCACAACCTGGTACCCTGTAGTTGTACTGCTGTACCCTGGTCCACAGTTGATGATCTTGGTTTTAGTTAGTTCTTGTAATAGAAAAGCATACAGTTCATTTGATTTATGGAGATTTCAAATTATTTATGAAATTCAAGTTAGTTCACAGCTGCAAGGTATGACAATGACATACAAGTACAACTATAGTGGCACTGTGGCCGGCACTTCTAGCACCAATGTAGTAAGATGAAGAATTTCCTGTAAAAATGAACTTTCCTTTGGCTTCTAGAATATCACAAGTGTCGAGTGACATTCCGGAAATGTAAATGAATTGAATAATTTAATATATGTTGCACAGAACTTAAAACTAGGCAGCATTCCTGTCAGAGTCAGACATATATAAGTACGATTTTGACTTTTGACGCCTGCAGGAAATGTCCAACTATTTCTGGTTTTCAAAACACGGCGATGGCATGTTAAATTGTACCTATGTGTTTGGCACAGGATAAAAAAGGAACTATAATTTATCTCTAATGTACTGATTTGATTTTTTCTGTTCTGTTAATTCAGTTAATTGTTGATTTTCATACATTGTACAAGAGAGTAAAATGTTAGAATCTACAAAAATGTTGTCTGGTGCCACTTTATTGTCAGTTCCTTATTGGATAGAAAATTCTTGTTTAAGTATTGCTCTGTAGTTTCCGGCACAAGCATACTGCATGCATTGACCCTACATTGCTCCAAACTCCAATCATCACACCTGCAACACCTTTTTCTTGGCATATAATGTTACAACTCGCAATATGCCTCACTCATACTACTCTAAATTTAGGACTTTAAATGTTCTAATATTAAACACATTTGTGATTTTTTATTATATATTTTTAGATAAAGTGCAAATCATTTGATGCGGTTATATCGGAATAACTATTACTACTGTTGATGTTCATCATAACGTTGCTTCTTTTTTTCCTCATACAGGAAATTGATCTTACTTCTTTCCTTGTCAACATCCTTCATTACTGAATAATTTTAGTTCAGTATACTTTTCAATATAAAGTAACAACAAGATTGTTGGGATTAAAGTTATTAAATTTGTATTGAAATATGCTGTAGGACAATCTATCCAGATCCCGCTTTTGCACAGTCCACACGATCACGAGACTCACACGACAGTTCAACACTAACAGAAGAGGTTTGCCCTCAGTTTTATTGATTTATCCTCGTATGTTATTAGGTTTTGTAGAAGCTTTTCTGAAGAATTATTAGTGAAATAATATAAAATGTTCATCAATAATATTGAAGTAAGATAATTCGATGAAGAGACCTGATTACAGTTGCCTTTATTTTTCAGCTTGAGATGCTAAAAGATGAGAATGTAAATCTTTTGGAGAAGGTGTGTCATAATTCTTGCATATATTGTGATCAATTCCATGAAAAAAGTATGGCTAATGATAATACTCTTTTTTCAAATTCAGCTTGGAATAACTGAAGAGAAATTTAGACAATCTGAAGCCCGGACAAGGGAGCTTGAGAAACAGGTAACTTGTTTTGTAATTCTTGCATGTACTGTGGTATTATCAAGATGATATGTTTGCTACTTCCTTAACATATATAAATATAAGGTTGAATTAGAAGTAGTATGACAAATGCGATTGGATAACATAATTATGAGAGCATATTATATCCATCCCATATCTTTGTTTTCTTCAATATGCTCAGGTTGCTAATCTTGGTGATGGGTTATCTATGGAAGTTAAGCTTATGAAAAGGTAGTCTTAAGTACAATTTGGGTCCTCCTGCATGTTGGTTTTCCTTTCACATTATTAATGATTTCCGACTTCAATGCAGGAGGGAGGAGATGCTTGTAAGGAAGGAGGTACAGTTTTAATTTTGTGTACTTACATATTCTATTTGTTTTTTTCTAGAAAATTTTCAAAATTGTTAAATAACATTGGCATCTGTACTGCAAATGGGACAAATGATGTACTAGAATTGCTTTCTTTCATTGGATAAACAGACATGATAATATTGTATTGGATCAATGGTTTTTTTAGAGAGATGCATTGGTATATGTACATGTACCCGCATACACTTCAGTTGGGATATCAGAAATGCACTCTTTTTGTTAGAATCGTTGCTACACTAGGCAGTTTCTTTACCCGCTGGGTGTTATGGATGGACATGAATACATGATATTGACCTGATATCTCCCCTACCTTATATTGATACATATGTTTTCTTGAAATAAAAACAGCAAGAAATACGAAAGGCTCTTACATCCAAGAATGGTAAAAGTGAGGAAATCACCACACTTCAACAACAGCTACAGGTACGGTACTAACCTACGATTAGAAGCATTATTAATTCAACCATCGGTGGGCATAATTGTTGTTTTCTGTTCTAGTCTGCAAGAGAAGAGGCAGCTGCTGCTTTAAAGAAACTCAAAGAAGCTGAATCTGAAACAAAATCCTTATGCACAATGACACACAGGATGATCTTAAGCAAAGAAGAAATGGTCAATTTCCTTTTCCTTTTCTTCCAAAGATGTAATCAAACAGAGGTCCATTTGCTTGTGGAAATGCTGATTTCAAATGCATTACTTTTGTACAGGAAGAAGTTGTTATGAAGAGGTGTTGGCTTGCTCGTTATTGGGGCTTGGCTGTTCAATATGGTAATTCATTTCTAGGGCCTTACAATTTTTTTTTTGGATAAAGATTAACATTCAAAAGAAGCTGGCTCTGTATGACTCGTGGGGACTCGTAAACATCAAACTTTTTATAACACCTGTCCTTATTGTACTCACGCACTTGTGCTCTGTCCATTTCCTGAGTTTCTTAACTCCCATCAGAAAGAAGTAACCTGATTCTTCATTTTTAGCATAAGTTACCAATTGATTTATTTGATTTTTTAAGTTGATTCTTGCAATTCTCCAGGCATCTATCCAGATATCTCTCTGTCTAAACATGAATACTGGTCTTCATTTGCTCCTCTTCCCTTTGAGTATGTAACATCTGCTGGACAGAGAGCTAAGGATGGATCATCTCATCATAGTGGCAAGTTATCAACCTTTTTACTGTTCAAAATCAAAAGTTTTAGATATTTAATTGATTCCCATTATATTGTGAAACAGGAAGTAATGGTTTGGAAGACACAGACAAGCTTGTTCATGATTTGACTGTTTCAGCTGGAGAAGGCAACATAGAAACCATGCTTTCTGCTGATAAAGGACTTAAAGAACTAGCTTTCCTGAAGGTGCTTATGTTTTTTATTTGGATTTAATCCACAAATATTCTGTAATAAATCTTCAACAATTATCAGCACCTCAGCTAATCTGATCCTGAAGAAGGTTTTTTTTGGGTCAAAGTTTGCACTTGCTCTTTCTTGTTGTTGGTTCTTTTGACACTGTTTCCTAACTATTTGAAGGTTGAGGATGCTGTTCTCATTGCTCTTGCCCAACATCACCGTCCTAATGTTGCTGAGCCAGCAGATCCAGGTCTTTCTCACTTACCATTTGTTTTTCCTGTTTGTTATTGATAATGTAAATTACTGAAATTATCAAGAATACTTTTTACAAAATAATTATATTGAGGATTCATTCTTAAGTCGTTATTCATTGATTGATAATACTTCCTTGCACATCAGAGAAGCTAACACATGTTTTCCATTTGCAGATATTAAATCATCTGGTGATGAAAAATTCACTGAAGCATTTGGTACAATCATCTATATCTTTATTTTCTGTTATCCATGTTACGTATAATTGGCTATATGAGAATGCTGTTCTTTCTGCACTAGTTAGCAGTAGCAGTGTAGCACTATGATGTGCTATCCTTATTCTGTTCTGTGGGGAAACCTACAAATTACTTATCAATACCTTAATCTGGTTCTGCAGACCTAAGCAAGGAGGAAGAGGAAGATGTATTATTCAAGAAGGTACCTCTTGACCTATTTTTTTCTTTTGTTCTTGACTTATAACATGCATGGGTGATTTGTTTAATATGTGCAAAAAATGTTAATATTGCTCCCTTATGAGCATGTCATCAGTACATTTGGCTTCCCTTCTGTGCTTGCAGTCATCTGCTCCTATACTACTTTGCATATTTGTAGGGATAAAGTCTACTTTTCAACCCTGAACTTTTTGAAAAGTCCGGAAATCAACCTCAAACTGCAAAACCGGACATCCTACACCCTCAACTATCAAAACCATTTATTTTACCCCCCTCAACCCAAACAAAGGCGGTTTTCGGTGACGTGGCGCTGACGTGTCAATGGGCCCCACATGTCAGACACCTCATCCTCTCAGTTCCTTTCTTCCTCTCATTCTCGATGCGGGTGGCGTTGCCGAAGGAGTCGAGGAGTGCAGCGCCGGCTCGACCTCGGCGCGCGCGGTCCGAGGGGACGCGCGGCGGCCGCGATCCGTGCGATCGGCTTCGTTGGCGAGTCCGTGAGCTTCGTGCGCGGCGGAAGGCGGGGTTGCCGTGAGTGGAGTTGTGCGGGAGTGGAAGGTGGATTCAACGAGGTAGAGAGCACGAAGATGAGTCGGGAGCTCGTTGATGGCGGATGACGGCGAGGACGGAGCGGGTCGAGAGCTTGCGGCCGTGGACGGAGGCGAGAGCCGCGCGACGGCCGAGAAGTGGTGGCGTGGAGGCGTGGTGCAAGGAAGGGCGTGCATGACCGTTGCCGTCGACGAGCGCGGTTTGTCGAGCCCTTCCGCGCCTTCGATCGGACGGCGCTCGCCAAGCTCGAGAACGCCGCTATGTCGCTCGCTGTTGCCTGTCGTGGCCATGGCAAGCTGTCATCGCCGCAACTGCTGCAGTGCCACCACGACAATCCGTCGTCGCCTGCCTCCCCACCAACAAGCATTCGGTGCACCGCCCGCTCGCGTCACCGCCATAGCCTTGATGTCGTCATCTCCATGGTTGTCGTCGTCGCCATGGTCGCCTTCATGAACACGTTGTCGTCGCCATCACCGCCTGTTGTCACCATGAATGTCTCGGGTCCGATCGGATCTGGACGCAATTGGCGCAGATCCAGCCGGATCTAGAAGGAGATAGGTGGAGGCGGTGCTCGGGGATGGCGAGAGAGGCAGTGCTAGGCGACGGCGGAGGTGGTAGGGCTCGGAGGTGGTGTTTGCCGGTGGGGGAGACAGCGCTCGGGGACGGCAGCGGCCAGCGGGGTAGGAGATGGCGAGGAGGTGGTGGGGCTCGGAGGTGGTGTTGGCCGGTGGGGGAGACGACACTCGGGGACGGTGGCGGCCAGCGGGGTAGGAGATGGGCGGCGGCGGATGGATCGATGGGGAGAGGGGAGGTCCGTGTGAGGGAGAGAGAAGATTGAGGGAGAGAGAGAATATTTATTATTTGAACCCACCAATAGATGTAGGCCCCAACTTACCCAACAAAAACCACCACCCACGTGGCGCCACGTCACTGAAAACTGCCTCTGTTTGGGTTGACAGGGGTAAAATGAATGGTTTTGATAGTTGGGGGGTGTAGGATGTCCGGTTTTGCAGTTGGAGGTTGATTTCCGGACTTTTTAAAAAGTTTAGGGTTGAAAAGTAGACTTTTTCCTATTTGTAGCAAGACTATTTGAGGTTGAAGAACCATCTTCTACTGCTATTCATTACACGAATGGCCCTAACACATGTTGGTAGAATTTTGGTGTTCATACTGTTATGAATATTGTGTATGTATTCAAGAGGTCCAATAGGCAATATATATAGGGAGTACAAGGGGATATATGTCATACATGTATAAGGAAATACAAAAGACATAAAGAAATATAAAAGGATTCCAATTCTAACACCCCTCCTCAAATGCAAGGCATATGCAATAATATTGCATTTGGAAAGAGTTAACACTAAACTAGGGAAAATCCAAAGTCCGAGTCTTGATAATGTTGTCGTAGCATGCAGCTCTTGGAAAATATGTCTAGTATCAAAAAATCTCCTCCCATCTGGGATCGTGCGACAGCCCATAAAACACGAGGTGCAAGGGCTAAGAAAGTAGAGGCAAGCGGGAGCAAGGTCGACCGCGGTAACACGATGAAGAAGATGATGAAACCGACAGGAATAGAGAGAGTTGTCAAATCAAGCCGAAGAGGAATCGATAGAAGCATGGCGGCGTAGATCGAATCCCAAGATGACAGTAGCGCGGTGCACAAGAAGCACAACGGAGGAGCAGTGCGGAAGAAGCACGGCGGCCTTAGAAGCTTAGAGCGGTGGCTAAGAGAGAAGTGGCGGCATCATAACGACTTCTATGATCTGTAGTGGCTCGAAGAGAAGATCGGCGGTGGAGTTGCAAAAGGGTATTCCTATGCTTCTATGACTAACAATAAATTTGTGGACTCACATGGCTTAGACGAACTCAAAGATAGAGTGGTACGAACTTGGATGAACGTAACGAAAGAAACGACACGAAGAAAGAAAAGACTCAAAAGATAACTAGCAACAAATACTGGCAAGCAGAAGACCCATCTCCTCATCCAACCAGCGAGCACCAGTACAGTCCACCCAGCTTGAAGCAAACATCATTAGCAGCCCAAAACGATGTAATGGCCCAGCCCATAAGTGCTCTGCGGATCGAGCAAACAAGAAGCACATCATGGCTCTTGCATCCATGTGGCGATGTGGCTGTTCGGGTTATTCGTCGGCTTTGGGTTGTACCATCGGCCCATTTAACGCAGAACACACGCACGGGGAGGATTAGATTTAGTGATTCCCCTCCCCTGTTCTCCACCATTGGCGGTGCATGCGCGCGAGGAAAGCACGGAGCTGGCGGCGCGGTGCGGCGGTTGTAGAGGCGCAGTGATACAGATCAACTAGTAAGCTAGCTGATGCGTAGGATTGCCCGATCTTTCGCGGTACAAACAACGGATTAGTCCTTCTTCTTGAGGCTAGGGTTCACCCCTCCTTGACCCTTGCGGTGATGAAGATAGATGCAGCTTCTTCTTCTTGTAGCCATGTAGATGGAAAACCAGATGTTCACGCACTAATCAATCACAAGGACGATTAGAAGCATGAGCTCGAAGCCTCTCTAAACCGTGAGCAGCAAAGATCACGAATTAGACGAGTTGAATTGTGTAGATTCGGTAGGCAATCTCAAGAACGACGCGTTCTTGCCTTGCACCGACCTTAACAAAGCCTAGATGGGAAAACCTCAACAAACACGCAAGATATTGCGCCACAAAATTGCCGTGACTTTTCTGTATTTCTTCTAAAATTCTTCCCCCTTTACAATGGGCGATGCCCTGGCCTTATAGTGGCACCTAAGGGTGTGGCCGATTCTATCTCTAACTCTCATATCATACAAAGACTCTTTCCTAATACAGTTATGAAAGGATTACAATCGAGATTCTTTCCTAATACAGTTATGGAAAGTTTACAACCGAATCAAACTAAAATATATATACCAAAACTTATCTACAAACGAAATATCTCAGCCCAAAGAATCTCTTTCATGATTTAGTCGTTTGGACGTGATCGTAAAACATTTGGGCGTGATCGTGGACCATCTGGACGTGGTTGTAGATCACCTGGTAGTGGTCGTAGGCCACCTGGTGGTGGTCATAAACCCACTGGACGTGGTCGTAGACCACCTGGTAGTGGACTGTTCTCACCATGTACTGTTCTTGCCGAGTACTGTTTCCACCGAGTACTCCTATCGTCGAGTACTGTTCCCGTTGAGTACTGTTCCCGACGAGCATTCCTCCCGTCGAGTATTGTTCCCTTCGAGTACTGTTCACGACGAGTGCTCCTCCCATCGATTACTATCCCTGACGAGTACTGTTTCCAACGAGTGCTCCTTCCATCGGGTACTGGTTGTAGAACTGAGCCAACTGGTTGTAGACTTTCAGGAACTGGTTGTAGACCTCCATGAGCTGGTCGTAGACCTTCTGGAGCTGGTCGTGGACCTTGCTCTCTTCTGGATTGGCTTGCGACTGTCTTCAGCTTGTCTCCATGTACCCGAACAGAACTGGTCGTAGGAATATCTGAACTGGTCGTAGGGATGCCCGCATCATCCCCTCCCCCTTCAAGCGAAACCGTCATCGGTTTCAGGGTATTCTTCAGAAGATCCTTGCTCTTGATAATAACAATATCAGAATGGATCTCCTCATCTCTTTTTGGTAGCAAAGAATGAAAAACACGTCTATACATTAATGTGAAATGATTAGCTCTCCCTTGGTGTGTAACGTTGCGATCAAACTGCCATGGACGCCCCAGCAATATGTGACATATGTGCATCGTCACGACGTCGCACTCCACCTTGTCTTCATAACCATCAATTGAAAACGATACTGAAACTTTATGGGTAACCTTCAGCTTACCAACATTGTGAAGCCATTGCATATAGTATGGCTTAGGAAGACGCCATGTTGTCAATGAGAGCGCATCAACCATGTCCTTACTGATCACATTGTTGTAGCTTCCTCCATCGATCATCAGCTTGCACTGTTTGCCCTTGATCATGCATTGGGTTTGGAAGACTCCACATCGTTGTCCCTTCTCGACGATCAGCGTATTGCCACCATTCACCTTGTGAGTCATCAACATTGGACCCACTTCGGGATCACAATACACGACTTCGATGTCAGAATCCTTGAAGGGCTCTTTTTTATGATCAACGTCATCGCTATCACTCTTCGATGCATATCCTTCTTGTACGAGTAGCACTTGTCTTGAATTTGGGCAATCTTTCTTCATGTGCCCTCTGTCCTTGCACTTGTAGCACTCAATATCGCGTGTTCGAGCAGTGGAGAAGGCACTCGATTCAGATTTAGAGGCCTCCTTGCTTGCTGTACTTACTGCCTTTGAAGCTTCTTTCAATTGTAACCCCGGCTTAGAACTTGAACCACCTTCACCGTCTTGCTGAATTGGACGCCTCCAACTCGATGGATTGGTGCGGACAACCTTTGGATAGTTGTCCCTCACCCATTGTTCCGCGCGCTCCGCTTGGTGAAGTAGCTCTTGGACGGAGTTATACTGCATCAAATCAACACGATTCCGCACGTCATTGTTCAGTCCTTCAAAGAAACGTGTCATGGTAGCTTCAGCGGACTCCCGAACACCAGTACGGATCATGAGTACTTGCATCTCTTGATAGTACTCATCCACGGATTTGGAGCCTTGAGATAGACGACGTAGCTTTGTATGCAGCGGATACCACTTGATACGGATCAACTAGTAAACTAGCTGATGGTAGGATTGCCCGATCTTTCGCGGTACAAACAGCGGATCAGTCCTTCTTCTTGTGGCTAGGGTTCACTCCTCCTTGACCGTTGCGGTGATGGAGATAGTAGCAACTTCTTCTTGTAGCCGTGTAGATGGAAAACCAAATGTCCATGCACTAATTAATCACAAGGACGATTAGAAGCATGAACTCGAAGCCTCTCTAAACCGTGAGCGGCAAAGATCACGAATTAGACGAGTTGAATTGTGTAGATTCGGTAGGCAATCTCAAGAACGACGCGTTCTTTCCTTGCACCGACCTCAACAAATCCTAGATGGGAAAACCTCAACAAACACGCAAGATATTGCGCCATAAAGTTGTCATGACTTTTCTGTATTTCTTCTAAAATTCTTCCCCCTTTATAATAGGTGATGCCCTGGCCTTATATTAGCACCTAAGGGTGCGGCCAATTCTATCTCTAGCTCTCGTATCATCCAAAGACTCTTTCCTAATACAGTTATGGAAGGATTACAACCGAGATTCTTTCCTAATACAGTTATGGAAAGATTACAACCGAATCAAACTAAAATATATACCAAAACTTATCTACAAACGAAAATATCTCAGCCCAAAGAATCTCTTTCATGATTTAGTCGTCTGGACGTGATCGTAAACCATCTGGGCGTGATTGTACGTGATCGTGGGCCATCTGGACGTGGTCGTAGGCCACCTGGTGGTGGTCATAAACCCATTGGATGTGGTCGTAGACCACCTGGTAGTGGACTATTCCCACCGAGTACTCCTACCGTCGAGTACTGTTCTCGACGAGCATTCCTCAGGCCGAGTACTGTTCCCTTCAAGTACTGTTCACGACGAGTGCTCCTCCCGCCAGTTACTGTCCCTGATGAGTACTGTTTCCGACGAGTGCTCTTTCCACCGGGTACTGGTCGTAGAACTGAGCCAACTGGTCGTAGAACTGAACCAACTGGTCGTAGACCTTCAGGAACTAGTCGTAGACCTCCATGAGCTGGTCGTAGACCTTCTAGAGCTGGTCGTGAGCCTCCAGGAACTACTTGTGGACCTTGCTCTCTTCTGGATTGGCTTACGACTGGCTTCAGCTTGTCTCCATGTACCCGAGCAGAACTAGTCGTAGGGATATCCGAACTGGTCGTAGGGATGCCCACATCATGCGGCGCGGTCGTCGGGTCAGCAGCGCAGCGCGGCGGTGGGCCGGCGGGAGAGGCGGCGACGAGAAGGGGGGTCGTCGTCGTCGTTCCAGAGGTCCTCGGCGACGGGCTTGAGGAAGCGGTCGGTGAGGGCGCGGATGTGGGTGACGGGTGGCGCGACGGTCGTGGAGACGTGGCGCGGTCGTCTCCAATGTCGCAGCCGACGGTGGCCGCAACGCGGAGGGCTCCGATGGCTCGGATCCAAGGCTGGCAGTGCCGGATCCAGTGGGGGAGCTCGAGGACGACATCGATCTGGGGGAAGTTCCTCATGGGCTCCTGGAGAATCTTGAAGGAGGAGGTCGCCGTGAAGACGAGCCCGACAACGAGGTGCACATCGACGGCGATGCAGGTACCGAAGACGAGGGCGGAGACGACGACGGGGGCACTCCACAGCGTGGTGATGTTGCCGGAGATGGAATACATGAGGCGGGTGTCACAGCCGAACTCGAGGCGGCGGAAGTGCATATGCTTGGAGACAAAGATGATGATGATGCTGCTGCGCCGAGTAATTACAACTAGAAGGAGGCCACCCCCGGGAGTGGATATTGCTCCTCCTGGGGGCAGCGGCAGCGAAGGACGAGCGGAGGCTAGGCAGCGGCAGCAAACCCTAACCTTTGCTCTGATACAATGTTATGAATATTGTATATGTATTCAAGAGGCCTAATGGGCAATATATATAGGGAGTACAAGAGGATATATGTCATACATGTATAAGGAAATACAAAAGACATATAAGGAAATATAGAAGGATTCCTATTCTAACACCACACCCTATTCTAGCACATACATTTAAGTAAAATTGCATATTGCAAATACATATAGAGTAAAATTATGGGACTCATAAACTAAAGAAGTTGAATCAAGCCCCTAATTTTTAGAATAACTTGATCAAGCTTCTAAAATTGCTTCACTGTATTAATTTTGCCCCTTCCATTAATTTATACAAGAGACAATTCTGTGTGGCATGCCATGTTGATAGACTTGTTAGCGCATTCTACTGATGCTACCAGCTGTTAGTGTAGGGTTCAAATGATTGAAAATACTTTAGGTTTGTGATGTAGCAATTTTAATGCTTGGTAGCTTAATATAGTTTTTCCTATAGTTTTTCAACTTGAAACTCTCAAGTTGATGAACCTTTCCTATAGCTTTTCCAGCTTAATATCACATTTACTGTAAAAGTACCTAAAGTCTTGATATATAATCAAAATGGTGCAGTTGGTCAAGAAGTTATCACAGTCGGAACTAGCATTCCAGAAAATCTGGAATGGTACCTTGTACTGATAAATTTTTTGAACAATGGAGAAGCTAGATTGTTTGATTTGATTTTGTCCAAGCAACATCAAGTTACCTAAGACAAACATATCTGCTGACATGTCCATAGTGTATCATTTTCTTTTTATTTTAGTAAATTCCATGTTCAGCAGAGCTTTTGTATCATTTTTCAGTTTTTGGTTGTTGACCTAAAGGTATTAACAAAAGGAAACAGCAAACCATTACAGTCATCCGATTATGGATAGATCTTGATTACAATTAGATATGCAGGAAAGAAAAGCCAACTCAATGAGTATGCACAATGCGAGTTACAAAAATTACTTGCATAATGAGAAAAGGAGCATCTTTTTCCCTGGTGGATCAAATTTGTAAAAATTGATTCTTACACAATCATTTACTGTTCCCTATGTACTTCAGTTATGTTTCGCCTATTCAAGTTACCCTTTACTTTGGTGTTACCCAGGCTTGGCTCATCTATTTCTGGAGAAGGGCTAAAACCCATAACGTGGAAGAAGATATTGCTGAGGAGCGATTGCAGATGTGGAGTGATCGACATGGCCAGCAACCGACTTCACATGATGCTGTAGATGGTATGTGCTTAACTGCTTTACATTGCTCACACACAAGCTAATTTTTTTTGTGTCATTTTCATTTGCTAAAAAATGATGCAAGCTGGCAGAAGTAATGCTGATGCAACTGCTATACGCCTATACCTGGAGTCTAAGTGGCTTGAATATATGTCTTTGAATGAAGCCATACGATATTTATACTGTTCAGTGCATATTTTTATTCTTGAAAATCTTCAGCCATAGAGCACCAAAAACGCTCATTATCTTAAAATCATAACTCAAACCTGCCTTGCAAGAAGTTAATGGGAATGAACAGTAGCAGCGGAATGCACCTTTAGGGTAACAAACCTTATATTATTCTTTTTCTTGAAATTAAAATTTCTTGATGTGGAAGGTTAACCGTTTATTAGGTGGAAAAGTTTACGTTGGAATTGGTAATGTTGTCTCACTTCATACTGATAGTGTTCATTGATTCAATTCGTCGACCCATATATTTAGAGGTCAGTAGCCTGAAATGACCAGCTTGGCTCTTTGAACACAAGAATCCCTGGTCTAAAAGATTAAACATTTGCAGTGAACAAACATTTTAACACGAATTGAGGCACATACTTTTTCAGATCATGTTCTCAATACTTGAAATCTTGGTAGGTAATGTCCTTTTTAAAATTCCACTTACGCAGATAAAGGCTTTTGCCAGTGGTTTTCGTAGTTATGATCTTGTCTGCATATGTATTTGTTTCTTCAGTAATCAATATGGCATCTGTTGATGATTTATTTAGACTTCAGACTGGTGCCATACCTGATATCAGCATATCGCTAACTTCAACTGAGCACATCAATATTGTTATGCTTATTTGTCATGAAAATAAATCCAGACACATTCTGTTTTGCCCACTGTTGAAGAAATGCATTTTGTTACAGTTGAGCAAGGCTTGCACGAGCTGAGGAAGCTGGGAATCGAACAATTACTATGGGAGTTCTCCCGCCAGGAGGTGGACACCGCCAAAGGCGAATCGTCCGATGTTGAGGATCTGACCTAGCGGCCGCAACAAGTGATGACCATCGCTTGCATTCAGTTCAGTTATTCCTGTGTACTACACAGCAAATGTAGAACATTACAAAAAAAATGTTCCTGGTTTTGGCTTTGAGTTTTGACAAAAGAGATTTTTTGTGTACATAACTTGCATCCAACAGTGTTACTACAGCAGCTTGAAGGGTAGCGTTGTTGGCCTAACATATCTCATGCAACCAATACCTAGAAAATCATCATATCTGCAGTCATTTGTTCCTGAATCCAGAGTGCTTTTTTGCTGTTCTATTCAATCTAGCTTAGGGGTGAAAACGGGTCGGACACCGACGGATATTGTTTTCCTCATATCCTAACTTATATTTTTACTCTGAGTTCGGAGTAAGATACGGGTATGAATACAATTTTTTCGGCATGCGGGCACAGGACGGATGCAGATTGGATTTAAATCGGTCATGAATAACTTGACGGATTGTGTACATATTAAAAAATATATATATTACTTCACTAATGAAAGTGTCAAATTATACTACCTATTAGAGAATTATTTATCCTATTAAACAACATAAATATAATCAAATGTAAATTCATATTATATATTAGTCAATGACTAGAAAACCATATAGAATATTAAGTGATATCCGATGTTTATCGGATATTCATTTTATTGATTTATCGGATATCCTTACAGATACGGTCGGATATTGCTCTTCTCGTATCCTTACCCAGATTTTTCGGATGCGGATCGGGACTAAAAAATGGTACACCGGATGAATTTTTTCCCGAATATGGCATCAGATCGTGCGGGAATTATCTGCCCCATTTTCATCCCTAATCTAGCCGAATTAGCATGAAGCTAAGCCTTCAATCCTGTGACTAGCTCGTAACAATTTACAAGATTGTCTATTTGTGTAGCAAGCCAACACCTAGCAGCGATGCTTGGGCTCCCCTACTCCTTACTTTTGGCTGGAAATTTAATTTATTTATTCCCATCCATGCCATGTTCTGAAAATGTGATGCTCTTGTTTGATAATTATTCTGAAAGTTGGATCAACATTAGGGACTGTTATTTTTTTTATGTTTCTGGTTGGGACTATGTTGTTTTTTCATGAGGAATTGTAGAATTTTTTAAAAAAATAATATTATTTTAAAAGATATTTACAAAAATAAATAGTCGTTTCAAAAAATTACAAAAATATGTCTCTGTCGCTTGATTCAATCGGCGGCAGAACCTCTGTCCCCTCGCCGCGATTGAGGTATTTATCGCCGATTGAACTAGCGGCAGAACCTATCGCTGTTCAACGGCGACGAGACTCAATCGCCGATTGAATCGGCAGAACCTATCGCTGTTCAGCGGCGGCGACCTCAATCGCCGATTGAGCGCGGCAGAACTATCGCCGCGTCGGCGACAGCTGATCGTCGATTGAGCGATATATACCTCAGCTCTAGCCAGTTTTTGATTTTGCCTATTCCACTTAGGCAGATTGTGATTTTCATAAAATTTAAACGGTACAAAATCTGTTAGACTCGCAATAACATTTTATGATCATCGTATGTTGTTGTACTACGATAAATTTTTGGAGAATTTACCGAGGACGTTTGAGGTATGAACGATTCGTAAAGAGGAAGGTAAGTGATATTACGATTCGCTCGGGAATTCATACACTGATATTACAGAACTTGCAGCAGAACGTCATAACACTTAATTGAAATGATAATTCAGAACATTGATAATAATATTTTTCTCGCGGTCGCGATGTCAACGTCTCCCATGTGGACTGCCTCTAGTCGGGGCACCGGATGAGGTCCCCGCGGCGACGTCCGGAATGCCGATGTCTCCTTGGTCCTGACTATTTCGCGTGGGGCATGTCTTGAAGGTGTGCCCAGACTCCCTGCAAATGAAGCACTTCTTCGTGCGACGTTCGGCTTCCGCCTCGTCCATATCGTTCTCGATCGCGCGTGCACTGCGCGGCCAACCTTTCCTTGAGCCTAGCAATGTCTGCGCCCGATTAGTTGCTCCAGGTGGGATGGCGGTGAAATGGCCAACAACGGCGTAACCATACATCTCTCCACTCCATGTTTGCATCACCGCCTCCTTGGTGAAATAGTGAGAGAGGTACGCCGGATCTTTGCGCCACCGTCGAACAGCGGCCATAACATGGGAGCGGGGCCTATGCGAAAGAAGGGCTTGTTACAAGTGCATACGCAACTATCGCGGCGTAGCGTGCACTCATGGGTGATCCTCTCGCGGTTAGTCGCGGCGTCCTTTATCCTGCACATTATCTCGGCGAAACTCCTCGTGCCCATCTTGAATGCGGTGCATCTCACCCTTCTTGCTCTTCTCCTCCATGTATGCGGTGATCATGGCGGAGTAGAGTACTCTGTCATTGCCATGGCGGCGGCGCATTCTTTGCCTTCATTAACAAAGTAGTTTGTGGTACCGCAAGAATTGCCTCTACAATACCAACCAAAGGGAGGCACCTGGCGCCGCGCATGAACCAGTTGTAGACCTCAGCTAGGTTGGTTGTCATGATACTATATCGAGCACCACCCTGTCATGTAGCAGCGACCACTTCTCATTAGGCTCATGCTCAATCCAGTCTGAGAAGCATTTGACCTGTGCCCCTATCTTCCTCGTGACACTAGGAGCGTCTGTGGGTAGATGTGGCAATGCTTCGGGGGCCTGATCAGCGCTTGGGGTGGCCCTTCTTGCTGCCTACCTTCTGTGGGTTTGGGTCCGGTCGTCCAGAATCTTCTAAAGTGTTTCGAACTTACGCTGCTGGTTCTGGTTGCACAGGCGCTTGAATAGGTTCATCAAGTCCTTGTTGCGGAACTGCTTATAGAAGTTCGCACCCAAGTGCCTCATGCACCACCTACTCTGTAGATCCGGCCATGGAAGTGGTACGTCCTCTCCTCGTTGTAGCTGAGTTGTTGCACGCAGCAGGCCTGCGTGCCGGTCATGTATGAGGCATACGTTGGGGCGGTCTGCACTGTGTAAATCCTCACATTCTTCAGAACCACAACCGACTATCGTGTTCTCGCTTTCAGCAGCGAATGCCACGGGAAGAACTTGATTGTTTCCGTCCATCGCTATTGTAGTTTGTATCTGGCCCTTGTACCTCCCAGTCAGGAATGTGCCATCGATGCACAAGATTGGACGACAGTGCCGGAATGCATTGATGCATGGACCAAAGGCGAAGAATGCTCGTTGTAGTACCCTCTTATTAGGTCACTTCGGATGCGTGGCGTCTTAAATGTCGACATGAGTGTCGAGATTCCTGTCTTGTATGACTCGGAGTTGCCCAGGGAGGTTGTGATAGGAATCCTCAAACATGCCAAATCTTGATTCCAATGCCTTCTGTTTTGCCCTCCAAGCCTTTGCATAGCTGATAGTGTACTGGAACCTTGTCTCAATGGCCCGAATGATGGATCGTGGCTCAAAATCTAGGTTATCCACTATCTCACCGTATATTAGATTGGCGATGAAGCCTGATGATAGGTTCCGGTGGGACTGCATTGACTCAACGACGACGCATGTGTGAGGGACCACTATGGAGCACTTCGATGGGTGTCCCACTTGGTGAAATGCGTGCGCGCCAAGGGCATCCCTCATGCCGCACTTCACGTCGTAGCATCTTGGGGTAGACTTCACGACGGTGAATGTGCGACGCACCGACAATGCCCAGAATTTGACCGCATCCTGCACGGCCTCCTTGCACTTATACATAGCTCCTAGTCTGACCTCGCTCTGGTCGTACTCCCACGGAACATGGGAGTCTTCCTTGACGACGAGGTTCTTGAACTGGTATGTGTTCCACTCGGATGGAACCGGCTGCTGGTCTGCATGACCATCGTCATCAGAACCTTCATCTTCGGATAATGCCATGTAGTCTTGGTCTTCGAGATCCATTATTTGCACCAGTTCTTCAAGCTCCTCCCCCTCGTTAGTTAGGCCACTAGCTTGTCTCACTGAATGAAGTAATTCGGCATAGTCTTCATCGACAACATCAGCAACTTCTTGCCCTTCTGCCGTTGTGTGCGCCGCGCTAGAGTCACCTATTTCTTCCTCGGTGTCAGCAACTCCTACTTGTTCTGACGCAGATGCAGGAGTGGGTTTTGCAAACGCCTAGACCAGAAGGACCAATTTCCATTCCCTCTCCCTCGCCATGCGTACGTAGGAACGCCATGAATTTGTTCCCTTTAGTTGCACTAACTCCCAATACGTGGGCTGTCCTGCCCGGGGGGCAAGGTAACTCAATGTCAGATCGTGCACATCACAATCCACTTGGAACGTGTGGAACAACCACCGCATCACAGCGCCGAATGTACGTTGCTTAGGTCTTGGTAGGGGCATGTCTGCTGACTGGAAATAACTCAAATCGATTCCCTCGGCACCCTCCATAATAGTCCCTCGGCCATAGTAAATTTTGAAGTTGACTACGTCGGACATATTTGATGCACTGCAGTGTGAAGAACATTTACACGATGAACTACATATGTGCAACTAAACAACCCACAAAAAGTTTGTAAACACAGACTTCACTACATAACAGTACATCAAAAATCATGTAATCCGTTCTGTTAAGAAAATTACCCGAGAGGTGGCCAACTGGACGAGCAGTGCTTCGCTAGCTTTTCTCCTCCTCTCTGTTATGTCCTTCTCTTTTTGCTGAGTAAGACTGAGTACTGTGTGGAATTTCGAGGGTTCCAAGAGGGTTATATACATGTAAGGGCTTGTCGCCAGTTTAAACGGCGACAGCTTCTTGTCGCGAGTTGAACTGGCGATACATAGATGAACCGGCGACAAGTGGTTCAACGGTGACAGGGATTCATTTCTGTAACTTATTGCGGCGGGTATTTGTTGTTTTAAATATCTTTTTAAAATACCTCGTGCATTGTTGCAAGATTTTTTCGAGGACGGTTGAGGGATTAATGATTTGTAACTACGAAGCATTTTATTATAATGCGTCCGGGAATTCTTTTACAACTCCGTTGGAGAACTTTGGAGAAATGACACAACGATAACAACAAGACATTTCATCAGAATAAGAGGGTTACATGGCACGCACGACAACGAACCGAGGACGGTACATGCATGCCTTTAGGGAAATTGAAATACATGAGATATGTGGAGGACTATGATAGATCTACTGAGTGGAACGTGGCCATTTACCCTTGCGGCCCAACTCGGCGTTGTACTCCTCGCCTTGTGCCTTAGCTCTCGCCGCAATGGCCCTCTTCCGCTCCCTCTCGGCCTCCCGTCGCCTCACATGCTCACGCTCCTGCTCCTCACGCTGCCTATCCCGCCTGCCTTGCTTGGCCTGCTCAGCTTTAAACTCTTTAAGGCGCCTTTCACGGGTCTCGATGTTCTCCCTGGCCCAGCTCTTCCGTGTGAGCAACGACCACATGTCGTAGGGGTGGATCTTGTCGTCGATCCACTGCCGGAAGTCGCATAGGGGTGGCGGAGACTGCGGTGGGTAAAGAGCGTTCGTTACGCCGTTACGCGAACAAAAATAGCATTGTACCATGAAATACGGTTTCATTACGGATGCACATCGTTGATGTTGACGGCGTAGTTTGGCGGCACCAATACCGGCCGCCAATGGTCCACTCATCGGTTGATTTGACGCACTTGCGGCGTCCGGCACGGCATAGGGTGGCGCCACCTATCGGGGCCCTTCCGGGCGTTCGCGGGCATAGGTGGGGTCGCGCTCGACCCGAAACCATTGGGCGTACTACGAGCGGCTTCCTCGAGATCCACGATTACGGAAAAGTTTTGTGTGTGAAAGGTTCCTGACTAGCGGCATGGTAGCGAGCGCTGGTCTCATGGGGAGACACCCAATCCTTCAAAAGCTTGCGGATTTTCTCCTATTCCTTCTCCTTGTCAGTGTTTTCTACTTGGTGGTGGTGTTGTGGATTTGTTGGACGAGTTGCGCTGTATTTATAGCTAGAGCGGACTGAGTCGTAGCCGAGGCTCTGGTTTTGGTAAAAGGTGCCTCGTCGGGTCAAATAGTCCTGAAAAGCCACCTCGCTTGGTCACATCGTCCTGAAAAGCTGCTTCGTCTGGTCGCATCGTCCTGAAAAGCTGCTTCATCTTGTCCCATCGTCCTAAAAAGCTGGCTCGTCTGGTCACATCGTCCTGAAAAGCTCACATCGTCCTGAAAAGCTGCCTCGTCTGGTCACATCGTCCTGAAAATCTGCCTCGTCTGGTCACATCGTCCTGAAAAGCTGGCACGTGGGGTCAAATAGTCCTAATAAGCTAGCTCGTCTGGTCACATCATCCTACAAGATAGCTCGTGTTGCTCACGTCGTTGTCAAAAGTTTGATCGTCGGATCACGTGGTATTCAAAAGCTTTTAGTACCGAAACTGGAGAGTGCCATAATAATAGTTGCAAACAGAATAAAATTTACGTAGCTACCATTACTGATACTAACAAAAATCAACATCTAGTGGCGTCCCCTCTTAGGGTGCACCCCGCGTGTCGTCCCGGGCCTCCTCCGTCCGCCGCGAGTGCGTCGAGGGTCGTCGCCGCTGACTACCCGACCGCGCGAGTAGCTGCGGTGGTGTCGCCAGGGCCGCTCTGTGTCGGTGGGTTCGTCGGCTAAGTCTGCGTCGGCCGGGACGAACTCGGCGCCGCGATACCGAAAGCCTCCATAGAAGCTCGCGTGTCACGCGGATCCTCAAGAAGTCCTCAATGGGTGCCGATAGATATGCGGCGTCGGCGACGATGTATCGTCCTCCCAAACCATTCTGCGAATAATTACGTTAGAAACCTAATCATGGTGGAAAGGGCGTTCGCGACCAAGCGGAACTTACCGTTGGCGAAGATGTGCTCGGACGGCGCGTATAGTCGACGAGCGTGCGGTGGGCGAGAGCCGAGACCAGAACGAAGATAGTCGTCACAAACTTTGGAGGTTGAAATGAAGAAGCGATGTGGCGTGTCGTACTCACCTCGGCATGTCCCGAGTGCACGCCCACCCTACCACGACGCGAGCCCGCCGAGCGGGCGGGAGGTCGTGTCTCGCCACCTCGGTGACCCCTCGTCCTCCGATCGCTCGGTCCACCGTCGGTCGGCGGCGTGCGACCGCGCCGATCGCACTCGCGTCGCTGCCTCCCCGATCCGCTGCAGAGCCCTCGGTCTCGCCCGGCATTGTCATGTCTTTGCGAGTCTACCAATTCAACAATCTCCGGTGAAGATCCACCGCACACGTAATCAACAAGTTGTAGACCTAAGTCATCAAATTAAATCTGAAATAAGGACCGTTGAGCACATACGCAGCGGTGGAAGCGGTCGGTGGGTGGGAGTGCGTGTCCGGCGTCGAGGCCTTATGCCGAGGAGGGTCGTCCACGACCCGGACGCAACGAAGCCTCGTCCGAGTAGCGTACCACCCCATGTACTGGCCGTACGTCTCGGGGTCGTAGGGATCTTACCCACACTGGACGAGGTCCTCGACCGCGCTACTCCAACCCTCGACCCAAGGGGCCATCCTATCCAACCAGGACATCGAGCCGCAAACTCCCTTCCGAGTGTACCTGTGGAAGGCAAGAAAAATATTTGGTGCGGATGTAACACACATTGTACGAAAGAAGTAAACAGTGAACTTACGCGTGTACATTTGTCGGCACCCGCCTCCCCCCAAGGGGCTGGGACCTCCTGTCGCAGACCGAACTGGCGCATGACGCGCTGTACCTGGTACTCCTCCACGAAGATGTCATGCACTAAGGCACTCCGCGTGTACGGTGACAGGTAGTCTCGCGTGCCGCAAGACGACGATCCGTTGAGGCGCGCGATCACCCTGGCGTCATTGTACGGTGTCCAGATGACGCGGTCAGCTGATCGAATATCGCAACGTACTCCGGGTAGGAGCCCTGCGAGGTGATCGGCGTGAAGGTGACCTGCGCAATAGAACACTGCAAACTAAGCACACGAAATAGTGATTGCAATACAAAAACAATAAATGACTATGAAACTAACCCGTCGGCGGCACCACACAGTGCCCATGGTCGGCCGGTCCAGGTCGTCGTGCGGGACGTACAAGCTATCCTCGTACGCTCCCAAGTCCAGGTGTGGCCGTCCGATCTGGAAATGCTCCAACGACCACAGCTGCAGTAGAAGCGGGCATCCCGAGAGGATGGAGCCGTCGTGCGCCGCCGCAGCAGCGTCGCCGCGGTCGCGATGCGTCGCGCGCACAACACGGTCGGACCACAGCGTCTGCGGGATCTGGTCGACCGGTGAGTCCGCCACCTCACGCGCGTACCGGATGTAGTGCTTGTCGACGCTGTCGCCGTGGGAGCCCAGGAACATGACCCACCCGAACAACCACAGCAGGTAGGCCTCGAAGTGCCTCCTAACAGTGACGTCCTCTGGGTTCTGCGCCATACGCTCGGGCTGCAAGAAGACACGTACACGTCAGCAAGGTTCACATACGAATTGTTGCGAGAGAACAATAGTTACGAACACTTACGTAGAACTGGCAGATCCACTTCAGCGTGGGCGTGCGGGCTGCCGAACTCCACGCATCGCGCGCGGCGGCGGACATCGTGGAACTCGGCTGCGTGTCGCGCGCGCCACGTGGCCGGGACGTCGTGCGCCGCCATCGGAGCGCCTACGCAGGGCAACCCAGTCAGGTAGCTCACGTCCTACAGCGTCGGCGCCATCTCACCGCACGGGAGGTGGAACGTGTGGGTCTCTGGCCTCCAACGGTCAACCAGCGCCGTCGGCGGGGCCGATCGTGCGGAACGCCTATCGTCACGGCCGCACGCGCGTCTGCTCGTCCTCCACCGTCGCCTCCACCATCCTCGCGAGTGGAAGGAGGCCTGCCGCTCTCAACCTGCGTCAACGCAAAATAATCAGACCACAATTATTACACAGGAGTCAACGCAAAATAGTCAGACCGCGATTGAGTGCATGAAGGTCACAACTTCACGTACCTCGGAATCCAGTCTCGTGCGCCTCCATGCCACGATGAAGTGCGTGGCGAACGCCCAAGCTCTATCGGCGCCTCGCCCTCGGAGAACGCGATCTAAGGCGACTACGGTGGCGCGTGTCAATCATCGGGTCAAGCAACTCGTACTGACTCGCGTCTGCCATACCTGAAAATGCAGCAAAAACAAAGTTCATATTTTTTCATGCGTCTTTACGTAGCCTATGTACCAACTACGAATTTTCTTTACAAATTAAATGCATGACATATTTTTAAATGATATTTTCCGCACTAACAAGATATTGACCGCGCAATAACACAATAATAACAGCGCACTAACAAAATAATAACCGCGCACACATATTCTCACAATTTAAAAATGTGTCATGCAAATCTCCTAGTTTAAAAGATAATTCATGCATTAATTATATTACTACAATGTCAACAATGTAGTACTCAACTCTATGTCGCTATTGTCGCAATTCTATGTCGCTACACAACTCAAAATATGTACTACACAGTTCGACTACATTTATGTACCATACTCAATTCTATGTCGCTATTGTCGCAATTCACAGTTCGACTACATTTATCTAACCCACTCAAAAGGTGCACTACACAGTTCGACTACATTTATCTAACCTACTCAATTCTATGTCGTTATTGTCGCAATTCTATGTCGCTACACAACTCAAAATATGTACTACATAGTTCGACTACATTTATGTAATCTACTCAATTCTATATCGCTATTTTTGTTTGCTAACCTACAAGGTTTTGACATAACGTACACAGTTTCAGAAAAATGTACTTGCAAGATGATCGATCGAAACTGATGCTTTATCAATCTCTCTCCTCCGCGACGAACCGGCAGAGCTTCGCTACTATTTCTTCTCTCCCTCTCCAACCCTCTCTTGTTTTTTTTTTTCTGGAATTAAAATGAACTGGCGATAGGTTCCTGTCGCCAGTTCAACTGGCGATAGCTAGTTGGACCGGCTACAAGGTGGCGATAGGTTCCTGTCGCCAGTTGAACTGGCGACATGGACATATTTTTGTAATTTTTTGAAACGACTATTTATTTTTGTAAATATCTTTTAAAATAATATTATTTAAAAAAAATTCAGGAATTGTATATGTTTGGGGCATCATGAATCCATAATTCATCAGTCTGCTGTTGCTGCGAGGATGGTGATGATTAGCACGGATCATCGGGACCACATGATCCCCATCCAAGGGTCTCGAGTGCTCTCTGCGGTGGGCGCAGACTCACATGACCAATCAGAGCTGATCGTGTTGAGGTAAATTTGGCTCCTTTTTTATTTCCAATTTTGAATAGCTTTAAATGAAGAGATCTTGTGAAAGCTCTTTCATCTTAGTTCTTGAAGAGCTTAGAACATCATGAGGTTCCTTTTGATGTGTTTTCCTTCCCTGTGAATTGAACCCTTCTGGCATTTGCATTGGCATTTGCATTTGCATTTGCATTAGCATTATCTTATCTATCTGTGGCTTATGCAGCACCTGCATGTGTCTCGTGTCATGGTTGATGGCCAACAAGGAGGATTCGTGTCACTAACAGGTGGGCCCCTGATGACAGAGAGGGCCCACTGGCCAGTGACACGCCTGTTGTTCGATTATGCTTCTGAGCCGGCAAATATCCTTCAGCTGGCGTGTGCTCGACGAACAAACACATGCATCTAGCATGATCTACTGACTGACTTGCTGACGTGGCAAGAATGTCATGATGACTCACATGCGACCGGGACCACGAGATCCCGATCCAATGGTCGCGTGTACGTCCTCCGAGGCAGCAGCCAAAGACTCACATGATGGATGGATCGGCGTCGATCGATGATAATTTGTCCATTGTTGTTGTACACTACTACTATAGATATTGCATTAGCCCGTGATAGGCCTTCGGGCCTTCTGCCTTTGCTTCCTACTTCCGCTTTAGGGTTTGTTTGAATACACTGTGATTCGACTTAATCCGAATGGATTGACTTGGAATTTGAATTAAAATTCTTTCCAATCCGAATGGACTGATTCTAACATTCCCTATCCAAACAAGCCCTTATTAATATAATAGGCAGTCTTTCTACCATTTTCTTTAAAAATAAATAGATCCGAGGCGAGGAAAAAAGGGAGAGAAACCCTAAAGCTGGAACATATAGATTTCGACAGCTGTTCATCTCCTGTTCTTGCATTCTCGCTGCTGCTGCTGGTGGGGAGATTAGATTGGAGGCTGGGCTGGCTGCTATTGCTTTGGTTGCATGCAGGGACAGAATTATAGCCCTACCTCTCCCAACTCACATGCATGCAGCAGCAGCTAGCTAGGGTTAATTTCTGTTGATCCAAAACTTGTGGATCAAAAGGTGGCAGCAGCTGCATTGCATGCTAACAACGCTCTCTCAAAGTCAGCAGTACTACAGGGCCCTACAGCGCGCTGCATGCTGGCCTGCCAAGAGGGCCCACTTCCAGTGGCTGCCGGGGTCCACGCAAGCAAACAAGAAGAGAGCGGATAAAGGGTCGAGCTGCAGCTACCTAGCTAGCTAGTCCGCAGCAAATCATTACATCCACCCAAGGTGCTTGCCGACGTGGGTGGTCACCGATCGCCACTGTTCCTTTCGCGGGGTTTCTGAGCTACGTATAGTCGGTTTGCTCTTAATTATGATTTATTTAGACCAATCTATGTTTTTTTTTTTTATCATCTGGAATACTACGTAAGTGAGGGCAGGGTTTAGTTTTATGTATTATTTTGCGAATAAAATAGATACAAATGAAGAGGCAGCTATGATTCAAACATAGAGAATAAGAAAAAGGTCGACCGTTACCAATGAATTATCTCACTGTGGATATTCTAAAAATTATTACGTGGTATTTTCTTCGAAGCGGAGTTCCTCAGTATCATCTATAAACTAATGCATTTACACATCCCTTCTTAATTACTTCGTTATACAAAATATCTACTGAGTTAGCTACCATCTTACTGTACAAGACAGCCCAAGAGATGCTAAAATCTTATAAACTTCAATGCAAATATATATCTCATGCATATAGCTTGTGTAAAAAAGGCAACCAATGTAACCAGATCAGCTCGTCAAAGATGCATGCATCTACCTAGCATGTCATGTGCAACTAGTAGTTTATCTGAAAAAAAAAAGAGCATCGGAACCCCACAGTTCAGTCCACCAAGAGCCACAAGCAAGCAATAGCATGCACCCAAATGGGCATGCACGCCAATGCGTGCAACCCCCCAGCCTTTTTATTGGGGAAGGGGGTGCTCTTCCTCAGGCAGGAATCATTACTAACCTGACAAAATAATCACATGGGAGGCAAAAGGTAGGAAAAGCCAATGAACAGATGGATACACACAAATTTCTTTTTGGCCCAAGCTACCACTCACTGACCCTACCATGCACCACCATTTTAGTTACTTAATTTGTAATGTTACTTTGGATATGCTAAGGCTATGTTTGGAACGATGAATTTCTTTTCTAGTTTTATGTGGAAATTGAACTGTTTTTTTAATTTCTATAATGTTCTAATATCTGAATAGGCCCTGATTAGGACAGTCTCATGTATAAAAATTAGGCGTTGATCATCGCAAAGAAGAAGAAGAAGAAGTGACAGAGAGAAATTAGGGGACTTTCTATAGTGCTTGGTATATAACTGCACACTTTGGAGAGTGCAAGCACAAATGTTTATTGTGTTAAAACAAAAAATATATTTGGATTTCTAGCTATTTGCACAAAACATCAAAAAATTAAATGATAGTACGGTTCAGAAAATGTACCGCTGAAAAAAAAAGAAGATATAGGGAGGAAACGAATTTATTTTTTAGAACAACAAATGGAATGGATTTTCATGACTAATGCATAGGCACAGAACAATTCAATTGTCACAAAATAAACACTTACCAATTCTAATGAGCTAATGCAGTTCAACCATGTTTCTGCAGCAGCATATTGTTCCAGCTGTCACTTGTTATCTAGAGACGGACCCACTTGGCAGACCGACCGAGAAGGTTAAAGTGGCGAAATGGATGATGATCTATGATACAAAAAAACATTTTTAGGGAAAAAAAATGACATAATGCAAGATGCAAATGTAGCATGATAAGTGTACTTTTGTGCGTTGAAAAAAAGTGTACTTTTGTGGCCTAAAATGTGGTGGGCCGGGTCTAGCTAGCTAGCTTAGGGAAGAGACGTTCAAGAGTGAAGCTCACTCCAGCATATGCATATCTGATCACTGTTCTCTAGTGCCTTCTAACCTAGGTGATCATGTAGGTTTGAGATACTTCCAGCTAAGAACCACATAGTATCATGCATGAATGCATGCATGCTACTATATGTTAGTATTTCATAGGGCCAGACTGCTAATTTGGATGCAGTAAAGAAGCTTTGTTTTGAGTAATCAAAGTGCATGCAATTAGGGAGCAGGTTGCAGCATGTCAATCAGCTAGCTGATTGCTTGATTCATGCAAAAGCCAACTATGGGAGCTTAATTTATGCAAGTAGCCCTTCTAGATCCTAAAATGTAGATCGACTAATTTTCATCAAATGTGTAGCACCGCTATGTATCATTTTGTCCAAAGTGTAATCGCCTTTAATTTTTCTAAAGGAGATTAAGATGTACTCGATGGGAAGATCTGTCACATGAACATGAATCGATTAATCGTCATCTGGATATCTTCAGTAAGGTCGATCACAACCCAGAAACTAACAAGATGGATGGAAAAAAAATGGTGCGAAAATGCACCCGGTTGAGTTTTTTTCGACCAGGACCATCCATTCCTAATCCAACGCTTGGGAGCTGTATAGGGATCTTGAGATAAAAAAGTTATTCCATACGGTGGAGTAATAATGTAAATTCCCACGTATATATATGTAGCTTGGCAGATACTCTACATCTCTGAACTTCATCTTTTGGAGCATGAAACACTATGAATCTGTCTCCAAAGCTATGTAAAAGAAAGCCACTGCACCTTTTACCTTCTCAAGAAAGTAAAATACAGAGAAACAGTTCATCTTCTCACTCCTCAAGAAAGGGAAGCACTGAAGCATATATGTGAAACAAACCAAAGAGAGAGAGAGAGAGAGAGAGAGGATTGAAAGGGGGACAAAGAGAACAAAGGGGGGTAGTAGGACAGGAAAGCCACACGACGCACTTTGGTCGCATGATCGCTACACGGAAAGGAGAAGGTGCATGCACGGGAGAGAAACCCTCCGCAAGCACCGGACAAAAACCAAAATTAAAAACATTATCTATATATCCTTGGTACAAATGCTAAAAGGTCAAAGTTAGATTTTCATACATTAGGTAGTTCCGGCTTTAATTACCATAGATAAACTAACCAATTATATATGTGCACTCTCACAGGGGAAAAAAGGGATGAAATGCCACTTCTAGATTATATTCGCTTCTTACAAATGGTGGTGGAGAGTGATTTATACTTCTAATGGGTTAATATATATATATATTTGCAATGGCATATCTAGAATAATATATATATCCAGTTTAATTTTGCCATATATAGGAACATATACAGAAATACACACTTTTCTAGTGGGCATGTAAAAGTAATTTTCCTAGCTATCCCCTACATATATACCCTTCACATGTTTCCATTACCTAACATAATGACAAAAAGGAAAAGATCACTAAAGCTTTATATTTTCTACTGTTTGGGTGCCATGTTGTATCCACTCATCCACAGTAGCAATCATATGCATAGCATACTACATGAGAGATGAGACGGATAATACTAGACGAGTATAGATTGGACATGATATCTTTTGAAAAGCTCAGTTACAAGAACCGTCGACAAAAGAGAAGTAAAAAAAGCATAAAAGTGTCACCATACATATGATAGATCGAGTGTACTGATAGATTTTCTTACATACGGTATGTGTTGTCGTCTGACATGATTGATTCGAAGAAATTAACAAGTTGGAAAGGAAAGGAAAGGAAAGGAAAAAAAAATTGAGATCGACCGGCGTAATCAGAATTAATGTTTGGTTTTTGAAGACATAAACGATGATGGATGATGCTATTTCGTCTTAATTAGATGGTGAAGAATATATCTGTAGCGGCTAGCTGGGAGTCTTCAGCCCTCATGTGCCGTGTCATCTAGCTTGTGTTTGTCTGTGAGGGTTTGTTATGTTATCTGGAGTGGTTAAAAGTGTTTGTATTTCTCCAGGAACCCAGGCTGTACTTTCTTTTGTGCCCGTGTTAATTAGCATCATCATCACATGTGCCGACGTGGCATTAATCTAATGGCTAAATGATTAAGGGCCGGTTTGTGGTTGCCATGTCATGATTACTTTGCAATGCTGCTCGCCGAAATAATATGTTAAACTAATTAAAGTTTGATGAATTATGTTAATCGAGTCACAGGTTGACGCTTCCCTGTCATGCGATTTTTTTTTCTCTTTCGTAACTACAACATCTTATATTACTTTAAACATAACAGCATCTACATTTTGTTCGCAAAGAAACAAGTAATATTTTCGTTTGCAATTTGGTTACTTCTAAAAAAATAAAAGAAAAAAATAGCTTTGTGTTAGATTTTGATCTCGACCAACTTGGCACTACAAGCTAATCAACGTCGAACTAGTTGCGTTTGACCAGGGTCGGTTGGTCCATGCTGATCGAGCCCAACTCAGCCTAAGCCTAGTCCTAAGCCCAATAATGTGGGCCCATCTTCTGGAACTTTAAATTATTTTGGGACTCCAATCCAACGGTCTGAGCTCTGATGTGTTTAATGTTTGCAACTTTGGGATTTTCTCTCTTTTCTGAAAAAAATCTGACAATGGTGAATGTTGTATTGTTGAAGTTGATTTTAGATAGGTGCTTAAAGAGTGAAGATAGCCACATAATCAAGCATTTCCGATGGATTATAACAATCTCGCTTGGTGCAGTTGTTTCATATATTTTGTTGTTAGTTTTTTTTTTCTTTTCTCCTGAACCATGTTGCAAACAGCGATAATATTGTACATGTCCCAAACGATCACAGAAAACATAGGAGTAGTTAGATTTTTTTTTAAAAAAAAACTCATGAACAGTGGATGACATAGTTTATTAGGCACACTTAAATCTAATTTTCCAAACATGATATGTCCTGGATCTTTTAACGGCTAATTTTCAATGCTCGGTACTATAGAAAAACAGCCACAGCACACAGCAACCGTAAACTAGCTCTGTTCGAATTAGATCATGTGATAAACATAAGCAGGTGTGGTAAGTCAAAGACTATGGTGGCTCTTTTGACCAAAACCAAACCAAATATAATAGCAGAGCTGGAGTGATCTAATGTCTGACCATCTTTATCTCCGCTCAGCACAATAGAAATACTGTCTCGACAATCTACTTGTGCTTCCGCTCATTATTTAACATGTGTCCGCCCAGCATGCATGGTAGTACAAGAGAGCATGCAGATCGACCATGGCAATGCTAAGACGTGAATGAACTCATCATCTGCTACACAAGAAACAAAAACACCTGCAAGGTTTTCGCTTCATGCGCCCCTGCCCTGCCTGCCTGCCGGCCGGCCGCCAGCCAGGCGAGCCAAAGCACTACTCTTCTTTCTCTCTCTCTCTCGCTTAGCTCAGCCACAGTACGGTACAGCTCAGCTTCAGCTAGCTAGCTCGGAAAACTTTGCGTGCACTGTCGCTCGATCGACCGCCGTCCATCGGACGACCCATCGATCCACTGGCGCTGTATCTGCGTGAACGCATGTGGTCGTCCATGGATCCCGCGGAAGATGCGTGTGCCGGCCTAGTGGCTACCACGCGGCCCCCCGGATGACGGTGCGCCGGGGCCCACCTGCAGCTAGCAACACCTACACATGGCCGCATGCATGCATGGCGTCCGGCCGGGAGCTAACGAACAAACCGGTACAGCTGTGTTAGAATTCGCGGCTAGATCTCGGGCAGCGAGGGCAACGGTCCAAAGGCTTACGATTAAAAGTTTAAAAAAGTTTTTAATTTTTTTTTTTTAAAAAAATACAAGCTCAGTCCAAAAAATAGCCGATTCAGCTCGACGCTTTGGGCTGTGGTTGGCTCCGTCCCTAGTGTCACTTCGTTCGAAACGCGAAAACGCGTTGTTCTAAAAGCAGTTCTACTGGACCGTGTACTAGCTGTATACAAGAAACATGTTATCGAATAATCATTGGTTAGGCCACGTAGTCGGGCTCATTAGGCCGTATAATCGCTATTAGGTGTGTGACTGAACGGATACCGTATACTGCTTTTTAAACCTTGGTTTTACGGTGTTTTTTGAAATGCACAGTAAAATTCGCGTGTTCCAAATAATGACGCGTACAAAATAGGACGCGGCGCTGTAAGATGATTAGCAAAAGAAAATTGTTTC
Organism: Ampelocalamus luodianensis; assembly: GCA_036346255.1. Classification (NCBI taxonomy): domain Eukaryota; kingdom Viridiplantae; phylum Streptophyta; class Magnoliopsida; order Poales; family Poaceae; genus Ampelocalamus; species Ampelocalamus luodianensis. The sequence continues at coordinate 20,219,593 of CM070638.1, read as the reverse complement.
TTCTCGCATGTGTATATCCACTGGTCCGTTCCTTTCCTCTGGGCTCTCGAGAATACAAAGCTTTTGCTTGGTCGCTGATGCGTGACCCGGTGGTCAGAGGATGGTACGGTCAGAGGATTGTACGTACGTAGGTAGAGGGCCTGATATCCCAAAACGATTTAGAGAGGATAATTGAATTAAAGAGAGAATTAAATGTTTTAAAAGGGGGTTTTTGTATAAGATAAAAAAAACTTGGGTCATGAGCTCTCGGCCCAAGAGGAGGAGCCGGCCATATGAGGGTCCAGAGGGTGGGGCGGCCAACCCTAGCCCTGCTCCTGCGCCTCCACCCCCTGTTTATTATTGTGTTTGCTGAGTCGTGGACTATGAGATAGTTTATTAGCATGATGAATTATAGTTAGGAATTGATATTATTGCTTAACCTTAGTTGATGGATTGGAATTTGATTATTCATTAAATAGATTTGATTGGATTGGTTTTGCGTTGATTTTCGTTTATTAACTTACCATGCTTCCTATAAATTAATTATCTATGGTTGCTTTATTGTTATGATTGCATTATTGTGACATGGACGGGTTTTACCTTTGATGTGCTTGATGTAATAAAATGTTAATTGTTGTTAAAATTGATAGTTAGTATTGAGTTATATGCATCAATCAATTCACCTAAAAGCTTAAGCTGATGAGGAAAGACGGACAATTCACTTATACTTCAACATTCCCCCTCACGTGTAGGCTCCCTCAGGCCTAAGACGTGGAATAGAAATAGGTTACAATTATTATATTATTTTAATTGCACCAGCCAGATCTTGAACTCAAGACCTCTTGGCTCTGATACCATATTGAGTTGCATGCACCAATCAATTCATTCAAAAACTTAAGCTGATGAGGAAAGACGAACAATTCACTTATACTTCAACAACTAGTATAGTTTAGTGACATTCAAGGCTCCGGGATCCGACGTCACGTCTCGGAGCCATCTGATCTTCGCAGAGACGCTCTGATGACACGTACGTCCGGAGATATGCCTCGTATTCTCTCTTCGCATCGATCCATGACAATGCTTGCTGCTGCAGTGCCGTGCCGCTTCATTTGGCTCAAAATATTGGAGGCTACCTTTTTTTTTTGCTCTTTTCTTCTGTCTGGGTAGTTTGATTTGCTCGAGATGAACATACAACCGGCGGGACGATCTGAGCTTGTTTTCAACATAAAATCAATAATACATGCTGATCCAGATGAGATTCGTTTTGTAAGCTAGATAGATATACTTGTAGAAATAAATATAAGAGGTTTCGATGAATGGGTCTGGCTCAAAAGTTTCGATGACTTTTTAGCTCCGGAGATGAAGAGCACTTCAAGTTAAGCATATCATCCAAACAAGACAAAACATTTCATCTCGAGTGTCATAAAGTAATGCACAATTTTACGTACTATCCAGTTTAAAACACTAGTAATTAACATTATCCAAGTGTCGTGATTTGTGAACAAACATATGGGCCGGGGGTACCATGTGGATATAGGTAACACTAATTTGACAGCACATGCATGGCTTGCTTCTTTTCGAGGGAGAGGGCCAATCACCAATGAATCCTATGTGGAATGTCTCCATGCACCATGATGCACACAAGTCACTGATTGCACCACGCAAGACGACGTCCTAACTTCAAGGCATGCGCCTATTTTAATCACTTCACCTCACATCAAGGGCAATCATGCATGATAAAAACTTGTTAGCCATGGGAAGTTTCACTTTAGCCATTGGTAATTATTTAGTTTTTATATATAATGTAGTGGTTGAAAAGACAGTCCACACAAACACCTGCCTTTTTTTAAAAGCATGCCATGATATAAGCGTGAGTGCGTGTGGATCCGATATATATATGTACCACTTTTTTTTTTGACTTGGCGTCCCTGCAAATCTCCGGAAATTTCGATTAGACCCTTGTGTCTTCGTGTTCGATGTGAAATATTGAGCTTCATGTACCAATCACTGCACCAAAAACTTAAGATGTCAAGAAAAAGCAAACAATGAGCTCGTATACGTACTCCAATAGTACTCCTTCATATCTAAGTACTCCTTCATATCTAACTTGAGCCAAGCCTGATATGGGGACTCGATATAAGAGCTGAGAACCCAGTCTACCATTGGGACCAACTTCATCTTCACAATATAGATTCCTCGATTATTAACCATCCTTTCCTCTCAAAATTGAGTCAGACAGACATCGAGGCAAGACCTTCAGCTTTGGTATTATGCTAAGCTTCATGTACCAACCGGTTATCCAAAAACTTGAGTCATAGAGAGAAGACATAACATTTTTCTCATACTATAACAAAAAAAAATCCTGTCAGACAAAAAAAAATCAATTAACTGGTCTCTTTGACAATTTTGGATTTATGATCCGATTGAATTATGTCACCATCCTAGGAAAAAGAAGAATTATAGCATGTACAATAGTGTGACGTCAGTTGTCTGTAAGATTTGCCACGTAGAACATGAGATGATGTAGATGAGAGAGGGAACATAGAGAATCGATCCGTCTCTCATACAATAATCGACTGTAATACGAGAAATAAGACACATTACATATGGAGAAACCATCTATGAAGACATATAAAAAAACAACTTGTTGTATGAGCTTTCTTTAGCGCTGTCTATAAATGACATGAAGAGATACTATAGACAACGATTATCTATATTATTGTACATACCCTTATATCACCATCATGTCGGTTCATCACAGACTTCAATGTCACAAATCCCACAAACACACACACAAATATACACATTCCCCAAGAACAAAACACCTGGGAGAACTAAAAGTGCATGCAAGATGGAGCAAAATTCAGTACGATATTATATGCGCACAGGCGGGAGAATCTGTCCGTGAGCTCGCTCTTGCTGCTGAACACGTTCACCCGGGTTAACTTCTCCATGTTCTTGCTCACTTGTGCTGTTGCCTCTTGTTGTCTAGCCTTGATCCGTACGTAGGACGTGCGCACACGCAGCAATGCAGGCAGAGGCAGGCAGTAAGGCACAGGTGACAGCCGATGTGCACATCACACTCACACATTCATGCAGCAACAGGCTACAGTAGGAGTACAGTTTTTGTTGAGATTTGTGCTCTTGGATCCATCTGGTCTACAATACACCAAGCCAATTCCAATTCAGAGAGAGACAGAGCGTACATGTCAGGCAAATTAAAGGTATATATGTATCTCTCTCACACACACATATATAATACCCTAGGGTTTTGCAAGATATACATATTTTGTCTTGAGTACGTGCAAGCAGTACTTGTGATGGCAACTCCAGAGTCATAAGGCGAGAGCTGATCCAGCAGAGAGGCCAGGTAGCTAGCTAGAAAAGGTTTATGTAACGCACTGACAAGATTCCCTTAGCTGATGCTCGCACAGTGGTAGGCATTTCATGTGCCAATCTGTCCATGCATACCAAATGGTCGACTAGTCCTGGCAGCTACGTACTGGATAAGGTCTACTAATGCCAACAAGACGTACGTGGTCTTGTTACTTTGTGTCAATTTAACAGGACTCTGGAGCATAGGCAGCATACAGCATTTGGGTCTGACGTACGTACGCATCCTATGCTCAAAAGAGTATGAAGGGTTTATTATGATCACATTGAGTGAACCTAGAGCTGGGCCGAGCACACTGAAACACAGGAATTTCACATGAAGCTTATTCAATATATTTCTCGTAAGAAGCTGGAACGTGTCTGTCTATATAAGATTTGATTGTTTTCTCAGCCTAAAATAATCAAATTTTTATTCATTTACAACTTCATTATGTATAAATTACACTAATTTATTTATATAATTTTTGTTCTTAGTCACTGTAATTATTTTTGAAAGTCTTAATAACTTATATTTCCATCACATGATTCAAAATCTAACATATATTTTGAGATATTGAGCAAAAACAAAGATAAAAAAATAAAATTCTATACCAACAAAATATGGCAACATGATAAACCCGTTATGTTCCAAAAAAATCATAATAAATTCAAACATAATTTATCATATAAGAATAAGTACAAATCTCAAAGCACCATGTGGACTCAACATTTGACACTCCCTTGAGAACTATTGGTTTCCATAGCTCTCTTTTTCATGTTGTATTTCTTTAATTTGGTACAGTAGAGATAGCGCATGCTTTCACGTGTACATGTACATGCGTGCGAGAGACCGCTGTCTGAACTTGCTTGTATTCAACTACCACACCAACAAAAACAAGCCGTACGTGCATGTATATATGATGCATCGATCGTCATGGACAAGTCGCTTGTATAACTGTTATAGCTTTAACATATAGCAGAATTTTGTGTTAGAAATTGGCCCATATGAGTGAGGCCCATTTTCTATAATTCCAAAGCATTTATGGGTTAGTACCATATTGCTAAGGCAAAGTGGAAGTGACCAACATATAAGGTGGAGTCCTTGCCACTCCTTGAAACATGTAACACATGGATGGATGAGGATGGCATGAGGAGGGCTCTGGCTAAACACACACACGCACGCGCGCGTTCACGTATTTTCGCGTGAAAAATCGCGTGACTTGTGGCTTGCGACGCGCGACCGTGCCGTGACGTGGCACGCCATTTGGCAGACCAAGTCCACCTTATTTTTGCTGAACCATGCATCTCTCTCTCTGCTTGAATGAGATTCAAATGTTTAAATTTCGAGCTTTATTGAGTGATGATGATGTGCGCTACCATGGGTAAATGATCGGTTATGTGACAGATTACGATGGGTAAAAGGTGGTTAAGTGTGACGATTACGATGGGTAAATGGTGGTTATGTGTCGCTTACGGTGGGTAAATGGTCGCTTTAATCTGCGATTACCGATGCGCATCTATATATGTCCGAGACGTCCAAGGCATAGTGAGTACAAGAATAGCCTCCATTTCTTCTTCCTTCTAATGCGTCAGCTGCATCTGCGCTGCCTCAACCTCGCCGACTCTTCTTCTCGTGCACCGTGAAGAAGGGAAGCGGTATCTCAACCGTTCTCGCCGTGGAGACTTGCACGAGGCGGCAATAAGGTTCTGGCAGCGATTCGCGCGACCGCTTGTCGCGATCGCGACATCTACGCTTCGCACCGCATCAACTCTGCCGCTTCTGCTTCTTCATCGGACCCATCTGTAAGTCTTGTGTGATTGATAGACTTGTTTACATCCCGGTTTTCATATATTGTGAAGTACAATGAGTTGTCTCGCTAGCGATCTTTTTTTATGCATCATTAGTCTTTTGCAATATTTGCCTTCTAATAAAATTTGGAATTAAAATATTGCCCTCATTTTTAACATTCCGTAAACCTTATTGTAAACTTTGTTGCAACACAACTATGGTCGAGCTTCGATGCTATGAAACCCGAGAGGTTTTCTGGTCGAATTTCAGAGATGGCGACTCAGAGCCAAGTTCGCTCATGTCTTTGGGGTGTGGTGGGTAATCCACCCACGATGATCCGTTCTGATTGACCAAGATATGCGCTTCGATAATGCGAACAACATCGCTTGCTTGGTCGCCTTCGACCATTCTCGCGGATCAGCTCTATGATGTGTACATGGACTATAAGTCCGCCACGAGTTGTGGGATGCACTAGAGCACAAATATGCAGAGGCGAGGCGTGTCGTTGGCTCTATATGTGTGAGCAATTCTTGACTTTACCATGGATGAGGCTAAGTCCATAGTTGGACAAGCTCATGATCTCCACTATTGGTTGGTGAGATTGCGATCTGGTCGTGTGTTGCCTCCTAAGTTTGTGGTCATGGGCATTGTCGCCAAACTTCCTGTTTCTTGGCGGGATTTTGCCACTAGCTTGAAACACAAGAGGAAGAGATTTGTTGAAGATCTCATTGCCGCCCTCGATGTGGAAGAAAAGGCAAGAGCAAAAGATGCACCCATACAGTCGAACAATGCAAATTTTATAGAGAAAAGATCATTGCAAAGAAGTACAAATCCAACAAAACGAACAAGACAACTAGCTTTAAGAAGAAAACGAGAAAAAGGATATGAAGAACATCACCGCTTTGTGTGTGGAAAACGGTCATATGGCGAAAGACTGTCATTTCCGCAAAAGCGAGATGGTGAACACCAAAGAAGAAGGTCATCAACGTGATCATAAGCGAGGCCTCGACTTCGGAGGGTATAGTAATTCTCCTGTTGTTTTTCAAGATGTCAATCCACCGATTGGTGGGTTGATATCGTGCTAATGTTCACGTATGTTCGATATTTCCTTGTTTTCTTCTTACCAGCAAAGAGGGCTTCCTCCGTCATAATGGGAAGCGGATCGCATGCTTCGTTTCTTGGTGTTGGCACGGTAGAACCAAGCTTACTTCGGGAAGACCGTCCACTTGAAGAACGTGCGGATGCTCCTACAATAAACAAGAACCTCGTTAGTGGTTACATTCTATGTAGGGACGGTTATAAGCTAGTCTTTGAGTCAAATAAAATTGTAATGTCTAAGTTCGGGAATTTTGTTGGTAAAGGCTATGAGAGCGGAGGCTTGTTCGCCTAAGTACTTTAGAGTCTTGTTATAATCAATGTTGCAACTGGTTTAAATAAATGTGAGGCAAATATTTGGCATTCTCGTTTCGTCATATTGGTTTTGATAGTATTGCTAGAATGTCCAGATTAGATTTAATTCCAAAATGTGAAATTGTCAAAGGATCAAAGTGCTACTCATGTGTGCAAGCAAAGCACCCTGCAAACCCTTTAAGGGATTAGAGGACGAAAAGAACTTGGCACCATTAGATCTTGTTCATTCAGATTTGTGTGAAATGAATGGATTGTTGACAAAAGGAGGCAAAAGATATTTTTAACTTTTATTGATGATGCAACACGCCATCGCTATGTGTATTTGCTAAAAACTAAGGATGAAGCTTTATACTACTTTAAGACTTATAAGGCCGAGGTTGAGAACCAACTAGAGAAGAAAATAAAAGACTAAGGTCCGATCGTGGAGGAGAGTACATCTCTCATGAATTTTCTCAATTGCATTACGAGCATGGAATAGTCCATGAATTTACACCACCATATTCACCCCAATCAAATGGGGTAGTGAGAGGAAAACCGCACACTAACGGACTTGGTTAATGCCATGTTAGAGAGTCTTGGTATGCCTAAGACATGGTGGGGGAAGCTATATTGACAGCAACTTTCGTCCTAAACAGAGTAATCACTAAAAAGAGTGATATTACTCCATATGAGGGATGGAAGGGGAGAAAACCCAATGTCAATTTTCTGCGAACTTGGGGGTGTTTGGCCAAGGTCAATATACCATTGCAGAAAAAGAGAAAGCTTGGACCTAAAACAATCGATTGTATTTTTCTAGGATATGCTCATAATAGCACGGCCTATAGATTTTTAGTAGTTAAATCGAAATTCTGAGATTATTGCTAACACAATAATGGAGTCTAGAGATGCTTCATTCTTTGAGGATTATTTTCCTATGAGAATAGCAGAGCGATTTCACAAACCGAGAATGTTCAAATTGAAAATAATCAAACTTCTGAACTTCCCACCATCTCTGAACCAATATGTGATATCCCTGAGGAGGATAACAATCTAGTCACAGAAGCTCTTCGTAGGAGCAAGAGACAAAGGGTTGAGAAAACCTTTGGTGATGACTTTATTGTATACCTCGTGGATGATGTGCCAAAGACCCTTTCAGAGGCTTATGCATCTTCGATCTTTGAGTATTGGAAAGAAGCGATCAGTGCGAGATGGACTCTATCATGGCTAATGGGACTTGGGAGATCACCGATCGTCCCATCGGTGCAAACTCAGAGGATGTAAGTGGATCTTTAAAAGAAACTAAGACCGATGGTACTATTGAGAAGTACAAGGCAAGACTTGTGGCCAAGGGTTACACCCGAAAAAGAGGAGAAGATTTCTTTGATACCTATTCTCCTGTCGCTGACTAACCACCATCGAGTGCTCCTTGCGTTAGCATCCTCTTATGGTCTACATGTCCATCAAATGGATGTAAAGACACTTTTCTTAATGGAGAGTTGGAGGAAGAAATCTATATGGATCAACTTGATGGTTTTGTGATTTCGACAGAAAATAAGGTATGTAGATTATTGAAATCCTTATATGGTCTAAAGCAAGCACCTAAACAATGGCACGAGAAATTTGATAAAACTTTAACATCTCATGGCTTTGCTGTGAATGAAGGCGATAAATGTGTATACTATCGTTATGGTGGGGTCAAGGAGTGATCTTGTGCCTATATGTAGATGACATACTTATATTTGGAACAAACATCGCCAGTAATTGACGAGGTCAAATCTTTTTATCTCGATGCTTTGATATGAAAGACTTAGGAGAGGCAGATGTTATTCGAATATTAAATTAATCAAGAACGAGGATGGGATCACTTTGAGTCAATCCCATTATCTTGAGAAAATCTTAAGCCGTTTTGGCTATGAGAATTGTAAAATTTCTCCAACTCCCTATGATGCAAGCATTAAGCTTCAAAGAATCAAGGGTTAGAAAAGATCAATTAAGATTTTCACAAATTATTGGATCACTTATGTATCTATCTGGTGCCACAAGACTGACATATCATTTCTTCGTGAGCAAATTAAGTCGGTTTACTTCTAACCCGGAGATGATCACTGGAGGCACTTGAGAGAGTGTTGCGCTATTTGAGAGGCACAACCTCATACGGAATTCACTATCTTGGGCATCCTTCCAGTATTAGAAGGATATAGTGATTCAAATTGGATCTCGATGCAGATGAGATCAAAGCTACAAGTGGTTATGTCTTTACACTAGCAGAGTCTGCAGTTTCATGGAGGTCGTGTAAAGGACTATATTGACGAGGTCAACTATGGAAGCGTAACTTGTAGCACTAGACACAGCCATCGTTGAGGCCGAATGGCTTAGAGAGCTTCATTGGACTTGCCATCGTTGCGAAACCAATACCAAAGCAATCCTAATGTCTTGTGATAATCAAACAGTGTTGATTAAGGTTACAAGTACTAAGGATAACATGAAGTCCTCCGGACATGTGAAGCGTGAGGCTTAAATCATCGTAAAATTGAGGAACTCGGAGTGATTACCGTGAATTATATACGTCGAGAAAAATCGCGCACTTTCACAAAGGGGCTAGCACGGAAGGCGATTTCCGTTGCGTCTATGGACATGGGAATGAGGCCCATTGGAGTTACAACTCAACAAGAACCCATACCTTTTGATCGGAGATCCCGTGACTTAGGCAATGGGAAAAACAAGTTCATGTTGTAACAAGAGAGTATATATTCTTTGAATCCATGTCCTAATAGACAAATTACTCTCGATCGTATGGAAGGATGGCATAAAGTCTTAATATATTCTTGTCCAAATGAGGAAAAGGTATTAGCTCACAGGATACCTAGAAAGAATATACCTACTTGAGCCCAACTGTGAGGTCGCAGATTCACGAGAATAGGGCATTCTCTAGAAAGCTCATGAGCGATAAGGAGCATGACCAAATAACGCTCCGTTTAGGCGGTTCTTTGACTGACCTAGTATCGCTTGAGATTTCAAGTGAAATCTAATCACAAAAAGCTGTGAATTCAAGGCATGGTCCATTCATCACCGTGAGAAGATGAATCTTGTCATTCTAGGTGCAAGTTCAACCCGCACGGGACTTACACTAAAAGACGGTATATTAACAGATACTTCAAAGACAATATCTTTGATATCCTTTTGCTTCTTGCTTTGGAATTGGTGGGGATTGTTAGAAATTGGCCCATATGAGTGAGGCCCATTTTCTATAATTCCAAAGCATTTATGGGTTAGTACCATATTGCTAAGGCAAAGTGGAAGTGACCAACATATAAGGTGGAGTCCTTGCCACTCCTTGAAACATGTAACACATGGATGGATGAGGATGGCATGAGGAGGGCTCGCTAAACACACACACGCACGCGCGCCGCGCTGCTCACGTATTTTCGCGTGAAAATCGCGTGACTTGTGACTTGCGACGCGCGCGATCGCGCGTGGCGTGGCACGCCATTTGGCGCACCAAGTCCACCTTATTTTTGCCGAACCATGCATCTCTCTCTCTTTTGAATGAGATTCAAATGTTTAAATTTCAGGCTTTATTGAGTGATGATGACGATTACGGTGGGTAAATGATCGGTTAAGTGACGATTACCGTGGGTAAAAGGTGGTTAAGTGTGACAGATTACCGGGGTAAATGGTCGTTATGTGTCGATTACGGTGGGTAAATGGTCATTTAATCTGTCGATTACGATGCGCATCTATATATGTCTGGAGACGTCCAGTGCATAGTGAGTACAAGAATAGCCTCCATTTCTTCTTCCTTCTAATGCGTGCTCAGCATCGCGCGCATCTCGAACCTCGCCGACTCTTCTTCTCGTGCACCGTGAAGAAGGGAAGCGGTATCTCCGAACCGTTCTTGCCGTGGAGACTTGCACGAGGGCGGCAATAAGGTTTCGGCAACGATCTGCGCGACCGCTTGTCTGCATCGCGACATCTACGTTTACGCGATCGCATCAACTCTGCGCTGCTTCCTGCTCTTCATCAGACCCATCTGTAAGTCTACTGTGTGATTGATAGACTTGTTTACATCCTGGTTTTCATATATTGTGAAGTACAATGAGTTGTCTGCTAGCAGTACTGTTTTATGCATCATTAGTCTTTTGCAATATTTGCCTTCTAATAAAATTTGGAATTAAAATATTGCCCTCATTTTTAACATTTTGTTCTGTATCCAAAACGGTGAAACGTACAAGTACATGCATGCAAATTTTCTTACACGTATTCACGGTCGTATGCAGGCTCTCGTGACATGCGTCGCTGCATGCGTGCTGCTCACTACACAGGATGGCAGGAAACATATATGGCACGAGAACCTAGGTGAGAATATGCATCCATCTGAAAAAAAAGAAAGCTACATATAAAGAGGAAAGAAAAAACAAGTCCGATCATCTAAACAGATGCTGATAGGATTTGAGATGGCAGGTTTGCAGCATGGAAAACATCAAAGAAAAAAATCCATAGAATATTTTTTTTGCCTCACTCATCACTGATGAAACCGTGCAAGAATTGGAATCTTTTTTTCTCTCTTTTGACAGGTGAGTCGTAGTACTAGATCTCTGGACTGCTAATATTGCATGGCCTTGTCTCAGACTTCTGGTAGCTAGGTACTACTGCCACAACAACAGCGAGGACTTGGAATCCCAAGAAAAGCAGCAACGAGTGTTCTTGGCTGAATTATTGGCGTCCTTCGTATTGGACAAGGCAAATCAAAGTATGGAGTATTGCAGCAATGGTAGTGTATGTATTGGGGCATGGATTGTTTCTTTCTGACTTGTGCAAGCAAGGATAGAGAGAGATCGACAGGGACGGTACGATGCATGCTGTAACGGAAGGAAACTGCATCAGCTGATGGTGAAATGTCTGGGAGAGGGAACTGTTGGCAAAAGTGGCGCATTGCGCCACAAAAGGGGAAAAGAGCAAGAAGCTAGCCCTTTGGAAGATTCATGTAATCCTTTTGCAAATTCGGGTGTTTGGCACTGTTTACTTTTAATTTCTAGCTAGTACTGAAACTGTGGATTGGTTGATTCATTCATGTGCTAGCTAGGTTCAGTTCAATTTGTTATTTGTTATTCATGATATGCCTAAATTATTTGACCTGTCGACAAACACTTAATTAAGGCTGTAGGGGTTAAGGTTGGGGTTCATCAGGTTAATTACCTGCGCACTGCCGCAGGAATTTGAATGCTATTACGAAGAATGTGAGAGGAAGACATGTACACTGTCTAAGGAGTGCAAACAGTAGGTATATATATGAAGAAAACCACGCTGTTGGCGAAACGACAGGCTAGCGCGAGACAGTTGGGTCAGCAGGAGGGAAGATGTAACATGATTTATTAGGACATGTGAGGTTTACTATATAAATACAAATTATTGCGGAGTTTACTTGCCTAAACTTTTCATACTTTTACTATATAAATACAAATTATTGCGGAGTTTACTTGCCTAAACTTTTCATACTGGCAGAGGATAATGGGTCCATTTGAATACCCATTATTGATAGAGTTTTTTTTGCTTAAATCCTACATGACCACTTCATAACCTATGAAGTGGCAAATACTCAATTTGTAAGATAGAGTTGTTTGTGTGTTTGTGCCTCTACATGGACACAACAGATAATGGATAATAAACCATTCTGAATACCCTGTATATACAATTGAATATAGTTATATTAGTTTTATCACCCTATTCAATAATACTAGCCAGATATTCTCCTTTTCAAGTATCCATGATCTAGGGTTAGCTAGCCCAACAAGTGCTTGCATGCATGACTTCCAGAAGGCAAGTAATCCTTAGGCGGAGCCAGGATTTGGGCATAGGGTGTGGGGGCAAATCGAAAGAAAGAAAGAATCGGATAGGGATGGAAAAAGGATGGAAAACAAAACTACCGTTTGGAACACGATTACATTATGGGATTCCTGGGGAAATCATGTCATTTTATATGAAATTCCTTTGAAATTAGATTGGCAAGGTTGGGAGCTCTTGAAAAAGCAATATGTTTTTTGAAATCATGAAAAAACAATATGTTGTTTCTTCCTCTTATGACTGGATTGCCGAAGCACATAAAAATGGATAAGAAAACATTTTTCTGCAGCATCATGTTGTATCACAAATTAGAGAGAGTAAAACACCACAGCCTAAAGCTACAGATCAACGATAAGGTAATAAGAATTAAGCAACTGATCAATGTTGATCATCACTAAACGTATCTTGGTTTTGCCTAATCTGTTGTCCCTTCACTTATTCGCTAGCTTGAACCTTCATGGCCTTGCTATGCCGACGTTTTTTATTTTGTCGAATAGCAAGGGAGCCAAGGGTATGTGAGTACCTTACTGAACCTCTTCAAGATTTGTTTCACTTGCCACTATCAATTCAAGCTTTTGAGCAATTTGGCTCCTTGCTAAGCTCATTTCATGACTTGTTGCTAGTAGAAGAGCATGGTGTGTGGACTTATATTTGGCAGAATGAAAATTATTCCTCTCGGTTAAGACTTATAAGGTTCTTATAGGCCAACAACAATGTCATGCTTTGTTTGCTTGAATTTGGAAATCTTCATGCCAGTCCCGACACAAAGTATTTTTTCTGGTTATTATTGAAAGATCGCCTGAATACCAGAAACCTACTTAGGAGGAAACAATGTTCCATGCAAAGCTATTGTAATATCTCATTTAATTATTGAGCAACTAAGAGAATTAGAGAAAAAAGAAATTGGGATTTAGGATAAATAAATTCAGATTTTTAGAGAGGGATTAGAAATTGGGCCTTTCGACCCATTTTTTCGTAGCCCAAGTGGGGCAAGCCGACCATTTGGCCCAAGACCCATTAGTGGGCTGGCTTGAAGAGGGCAGGGAGAGGGGGGGGGGTGCAACCCTAGCCGCCAGCCCCTGCCCCTAAGCCACCGCCACCCCTCCCTGCCGCATCTCCCCCTCCCTGTCCCTCTTGGCTTCGCCCCTCCTCTCTCCTTGCAGCACCTCCTTGCTGTCGGCCAAGAAACAGAGGGGTAGAAGGGGATCAGCCAGTAAGAGGAGAGGGAAGGAAGGATGAAAAGGAAGAAGGAAAGACGGGGATAAAAAGAGGTTTCACGGGAAATTTGTGATCTTCATCGTAATCTTCAAGGGTAATGATATAAAACCCTTTATATTGCCCTGGTTTAGTCGCTATTCAGTTTGTAGGTTGTTTGGTCAATGGGAAGAGTAGGTGTTTTGCTACCCTAGTTTGTCGAGTTGTGACGTAGAGCTTTGAGGGGGTAATTAGGGATATTTAGGGTCGCATTGAGGGATTCTTCCAATTCTAAAAGTTGTAGATAATCTCGTTAGCTTTTCAAGAAGATTTTGATCATTAGAATCGGAGTAGCGAGCGCAAAGTTATGTCCTCGAGAAGGTCGCTGTCCAGAATTTGAATGTAGCTGTCAGATGTTGTGAAGATGGATCAGTTTCATCTAGTAGATAGTAAAATTATAAGTTAGGAAATCTTATGTAGTTTTCAAAACTGGTATCGTTCATATATTTTCAAGTTTTAGAATTAAATATATTAAATTATAAAGTGGACTATTCGGATAGATTCTGGGACGGTCTTCGGGGAAGGAAACAGGGTAGAGAACGGTATCAGAATTTCATCATAACTTAGAAGTTGTAGGATTTTTTTATAAGGATTCCAGAAAGTAGTGGATGTCGAGATTTGGAGTTCATATGTGAAAGTTATAGCATTTTTATTTCTAGGACAACGGGTATGTTGATCGGCAGAATCAAGTTATTTGGATCGTTTTTGCGTAATCATGCTAGGGCGAAGTATGTGATGTTTCGGTACTGCGTTTGGTATGTTTTTGAATGTATGTAAATTTGTTGTCAAGGGAGGGTTGCCTCAAGCGCCATGTCGCCTTTGCATCATCCGGCTCCTAGCAGCTAAAGAAGCAAGTGCTTGGTATAATGGTGAACAATGGGTGGTTGCCGTTGTCATGTTGGTTTATTTGCCATGAGATTTATTTATATTGTGTTAAGTTAAATATTTTCTATAGTAACATTGATGAAAAGAGTTATATTATGATATTGATGCAACTACCATAGGGGTGACATGGTGAGAATATTAGTATTTAATGAATTGTGTTGCATCATTCACTTGCATAAGTGCCAGAGCGATGAGTACTGCTATGTTTATGGCTAATCCGGCATACCCTATGTTAAAATCCTACAAAGGTAGGGACCACACCCTCAAGAATTACTGGGAGGACAACGGGTATGTTGATCGGCGGAATCAAGTTATTTGGATTGTTTTTGCGTAATCATGCTAGGGCGAAGTATGCGATGTTTTGGTACTGCGTTTGGTATGTTTTTGAATGTATGTCAATTTGTTGTCAAGGGAGGGTTGCCTCAAGCGCCATGTCGCCTTTGCATCATCTGGCTCCTAGCAGCTAAAGAAGCAAGTGCTTGGTATAATGGTGAACAACGGATGGTTGCCGTTGTCATGTTGGTTTATTTGCCATGAGATTTATTTATATTGTGTTAAGATAAATATTTTCTATGGTAACATTGATGAAAAGAGTTATATTATGATATTGATGCAACTACCATAGGGAGACATGGTGAGAATATTAATATTTAATGAATTGTGTTGCATCATTCACTTGCATAAGTGCCAGAACGATGAGAACTGTTATGTTTATGGCTAATCCGGCATACCCTATGTTAAAATCCTACAAAGGTAGGGACCACACTCTCAAGAAGGCGGGGGAGAAAAGTGTGTCACTGACATGTGAACACTTTGCTATACCAGTATCAGTTGAAAGAGGTGCATCATAGCATTTGCATACATGAGAATTATATTGTTGAGAATGATAAGATTTATGATGATGCATTGATTGTTAATGAGCTTATGTTTTTACCATTGTATCTAGTGCTTGCTGAGTTGTGGACTCACCATTGTTTATTTTGTTGCTTTAGGTGGTCATTGATGGCATCTCGCATGGGGATGGCTAGTACACATGGACAATCACACTACCTACATTGAAATGATTTAATTGGCCGTGTGAACATTTACTTTGGTGTGATGAATAATTCTTTCTAGGACTCGCAATAATTATTGATTGGGTTTAGTTGTTGGTTATAACTCAATTATTCATTCGTTGGCTTGTTTATTCTCTATTTTGGTTCCTTATTCGTGTTGATCATTAAGCAGTTCGGATATCTTTATTATTTCGTATTATGTCTCGTGGACGGGATTTTATTCGTTATGCGCTTGCTGGATTTTAATGTAATAAGTGGTTTAAATTAGTAGTTGAGATAATTTAGTGACATTCCGGACTCAGTGTTAGGCCAGGGTGTTACAGCTATCTTTGTGTCTTGTGTAATCATCAAGAAGTGGAAACTTTGTACCACCTGTTTTTCAGGTGTGATTTTGCACAAGCTTGTTGGGATTTGCTCTGCCCTGCCAAGCAAGTTGGATTGTCAACTTTTGAAGCTTTGGAGTTCATTAAATGGGATCTCAATCTGCCGTTCAGTATGGAAATAATCATTCTTGCATGCGGAGTTTATGGATTGTTCGGAATAACAAAATTTTCCAAAATTTGGATCTGTCTGAGGGCAGTTGGAAGGTTCGATTCAAAGCAGACTTCTCTATGGTTATCCATGGTGCGAAGAAGAATTTTTTTTCCACAAATACAAGAATGGCTAGATAATATCTAGTTATTTTTCTTCACGTACATCCTTTTGTCTTTTCTTCTTGTAACTTTTTTAACTCAACTCCGCTTTATCATATTATATATATATATATATATATATATATATATATATATAGCAAAATACTTTCTACTTCCTTTAGTAGTTACTCCCACCTCTGATACATCACCTAAAAGAACTTGACATACTCCATTATCACTTTGAGTATACTCATATACTAATTATAAGATACTCCAATGTGAACCACACCTAAAAATTTGTAAGAGAGTCTATAGTTTTTAACATATTTTGTAAATACCTTCATATTCGCATATAAAAGGAGTATGTCTAAAAATTGTACATACCACCCTTTCTACTTCCGGAAGGTGTAAATACCACCTATGTGGCCTTATATACTTTGTATACTATATACTATATATACTCAATGTGAACCACACTAAAAATTTGCAAGATACTCCCTACGTTTTTGTAAATACCTTCATATTCAAGACATAAAAGGAGTATGTCTAAAAATTATACATACCACCCCTAAATACTAAATACCACCTATGTGGCCTTATATAGGACTATATATACTATGCAAGATACTCCCTACGTTGTAAAAGACTTCTATATATATATATATATATATATATATATATATATATATATATATATATATATATATATATATAGCAGGACCATCTTGGTCTTACTGTTTATGGTTTAAAAAAGGTATGCGAGCGAATACGCTGGCCCTTTAATTTACAAGTAATCAATCGTTCATTATCTCTAATTAGAAAGAAAATTTGAAAAGAATTACTTCGGTCGTGAGTTGTGACTATATGGCCTTATTGGGCTTCCTAGCTAGGAGTCTTAGAGAGTTTCATCTGTTGGGACTTAATATGCATGACTCTAGTGATTAGTAATGATCAATTGGGTAGGGGGCTAAAACAAGTTTTGATCGATACGGGGCTAGGCCTTCCCTTCGCCCCTGGTACCAGTAGCATAGTATATGAGTTTAATTAAGCAGGAACAGAAGCAGCAGCAGCAAAAACAACAAAACCTGTGCACAATTTCAGTAGAGTTGAAAGAAGAAAGCACGAGGGAGGCATGTGGGCCGTACACCCACACACGCTATTATCCAAGATACAGCAGCATAGTTAGTGCCATCTTTTTAGACCCACCTCTTCTCCTCTCCCTTTGTTAATTAGTCTGTTCTAAAGCTCTCTTCGGAAAAGCTGGGAGGCAGGTTGTATTAACTCAATTATTGCATGGGGTTGCCTGTTTATCCTTTATATGAAAGCAAACTTGTCCTCTTAGCTTTAGTAATTAGCAGAGCTTGCTTTAACTTGCCTGTTTCCTCTAGCTAGCTACTCATCCGATCTAATCTAGATGTCGTTTTAGTAAGCTGGTTTTTGTGTTTGCAAGTACTCCTAGCTGCTCTTTACACTTGAAATTTTGTTAGGGTAAATTTTTGGGAACTAACAGTGTTGCCCTAAAGTAAACAAATAAAAAGAAGGTGACCAACTAATGTGCATACATGATCCTCTATCTCAGAAAAAAAAGCAGGATCATGGACACGTACGTAGAATCTAGCCTTTAAGTATCCAACAGAAAACTGAATATAACCAGTAATACATTCCGGTCAGATCACATGACCCTGAGCAATGCTCCTTTATAGTTCGGTGGACAATGCTGAATAGGAAAGGAAGCTGGAATCTTGGAATATCTTGGTGTTTGCATTTGCTCTCTGCTCCTAAAAATTAGATTAGATATATAGTGAGGGTGGGGTTTAGTGCCTAAAAGGCCATCTCTCTCTTCAGCATCAATCAGTCACACACACACACACAGAGAGAGAGAGAGAGAGAGAGAGAGAGATGCTCAGTAGACAAGACACTCAATAAGAAAACAAATATGTTGGTGGTTAATATTCCAGACATCAGCTTCATGCCTCCCCTGAATGTCTCTCCCAGGATAAAAACAGCAGCATGCGTCCATACGCAAACCCTAATTATCGCGTGGTTAACTTAATGGAAATCCGTAATGACAGTTTCAGTCTAGACCAGCACAGGTACCACCTATATATGGGCTGTGTGTGCGCACATCTTAATACATACATGTACTGCTTGTTTGAAACCTGTGAATTCACAAGAAGTTTTCAGTGAACAGCTGTCGAACAATCTATGAGTTACTATATATAGGTTATTCATTCAAGTAATTTTTCCATGCTGTCTTTATTTCTTTATCATTTTGATGGTTAGTATTGTAAGCATTTGAGTCAGACTTTGTACTATGTAAAGGATGACCTCAGGGCATTACAAAAGACAACTACCCTTACTCAAATTACTAAATTTTAGTTACCCCAAGAACCATATATATAAGATAATTTGCAAGTATAACTGTTATATATGGTTTGTATTTTCATTTTTTTTAATTTGTGAGCTCTTCCATGCATTCCCTAAAATTGCAGGTTAATTATATGCTGCATGAAAGAGATGGAAGTTTTTCGTTTAAAAGAAAACTTTCTATTTCTTAACATGGATACTCGAACCGTTGAACATCAAGAGCTACACGAACACTGTCTGTGTGTTGAAGGAAGTGTCATGACATGGACAAAAAGCAGAACATGCATGCATGGTTGCCCAGTGCTTGAATCCACAGTTTTAGGCCAATCTTTCGGTGGCAGCTAATTCCTCCTCATTAAAAACTAAATCTGCTGTAGGTAAGTGACACATTTCAAGTACCAATACACCTGCATTGGACGGAGGCTTGAGATCATTACAACCAAATGTCTTTTTTTTTGTCTTATAAAAACCTGGTCACCTTGAGTCCTTGACCTGTTCCTTGTAACTGTATCAAGGCTATATATCATAATATTTTATATCCAAATGCCCTTATTTTCTAAAAAATAACTTGTCAGCTTAACCTGTTGCTTATGAGACTCTGTGGTGTACGGAACAGTGTCCACAATTTCTGTACAAGGCAGCAGTGTGAAAAAAAAGTGTGTGTGTGGAAGCCCTAGCTAAAAAGCCTACTTTCTGTAATGCAGCAAAGGCTTTTGCCCCTTGGGTCCATCTTGTCCCTCTCCTCTCCCTCTCTCATGTGACCCATTAAACTATTCATTTCCTATTTATTTTTCTAATGTGAATTTTAAATTGCAGCACTGGATGGATCGATGTGTAGTTGTGTACAGAGATGTGAGAGTTTATATTGATATTAGAACATAAAGAAGTTCCAAAAAGAAAAGGTTATCAGGTGTGTCTGGTTGTCATGTACTTGGTGATGTATCTAACAGTATATACTTTAATCATTTTAAATAAAAAAAGAATTTCACACTTATAATTAGTTTATATGTGTCTACCTACTATTTTGTCAATGTCTTGTTTGTCAAAACTATGCAGATGTAGCAGTCCTACAGCTAATGTTTGGACGACAAAAAAAATCTGAAATATAGTATATAAATAGATGTTACATTTTTTTACATCACTCACTGACAGTGGAAAGAAGCTCACAAGAAAACTTCTATTTTTTGTACTTTGTGCCTCATACGGACTCTATACAATGTAGTCTGAAATGCTAACGCTAACTTCAGAAGAAGCTGATATAGCGGTACTTTGCAGTGCAATCTGAAGTCTGAGCATTCTATTTCCTAAATCTTATCATGCATGAGTGGCTGTTGGAACCAACTGACTTTTAGGAACAGTTAAGTACTATTAGTTCAAACCTGATCCTGAAAATATGTATAATTAATGAAGTTGGCAGACATACCAATAGTCCTAACAAAATGAACCTTTTATTCCCTTTACCCCTCCTATATATTCTAATGCCACCACATGCTCCAAGCAAAGTCCCGCTTGCATCTGCCAGTGCAACTCTCCCCTCCTCCCACTGAATCATTCAGCTTTTGAAGTTTTTTTTTTCCTTTGCTCTCCTCTCAAGGCAAAAGAGCACACTTGACTCTTGCCTCCTCACCATCCAATCTCTCTTCCTCCAGTTCCCCCTCTCTCTAAACTCTCTCACTTCCTTGAAGTCTTGAAGACAATGCCGACTCTAGTGTGCTGCAACAGGCCATTGGCCCTGGTGCTAGTACTCCAGCTGCTACTCATTGCTGCATTGTGCCATCTAGGTTCTTGCAATGGAGGAGACAGGATCACAAGGCTCCCAGGGCAGCCTGATGTGAACTTTGGGCAGTACTCAGGCTACATTGGAGTGGATGAGAAGGGAAGCAGGGCTCTCTTCTACTACTTTGTGGAGGCAGAGGTTGATCCTGCCACAAAGCCTCTTGTGCTCTGGCTCAATGGAGGTGAGTTGTTTCATACCTGTGTTCCAAATCTGAATACAGAGTTTGCTCATTTTGGGGATGCCTTTTCTTCTTGGTCTCCTTGAATTCTTTTGGTTTGCTCATTTTGGAGATGCAGTTTCTTCTGGGTCCCCTTGAAATCTTTTGGTTCCTTTGTTTACTTACTTAAGTCCTGTTTGTAAGCTCATTCTTTGCTCTGCCTGGTTGCTTGGTTTGCAGTCTTTAGCTTCTTTCTTCGAACCTTACTCGATCAAAAATTTGATCATTGTGGTTTACAGTTTTTTGTTTGATGTCTTTGTTCTTTCTTTGTATTTCTTCTTTTTTTCCGAGACTTTCTTTTTCTTCTTGAAATCCTTGATCCAAAATTCTCATTTGTTTCTATTTTTTTTTCCTGGTTTCTTGAGATAATTTTTTAGCTGTTCTTGAGATTCCTTTGGTTAAATGGTTTTGTAGGACCTGGGTGCTCTTCACTGGGTGTAGGGGCCTTCTCAGAGAATGGCCCTTTCAGGCCTAGTGGGAAGGTGCTGGTGAAGAATGAGTACAGTTGGAACAAAGGTGTGTATGAGACTGAGTACCACCTCCCTACCTTTTTTGCAACTTTGCATGCTAATCCTAATTCTTGAGCCTTTTGTTGGCCAAAGAAAGTTGCACATGTCTCACTGTTTTGGTGTTGTTGTTACCCTGCAGAGGCCAATGTGATATACCTGGAGACACCAGCTGGTGTTGGGTACTCCTACTCTGCTGATGCTGCCTACTACCAGGGTGTGGATGACAAGATGACAGGTACTGATTTTTTCTAGGTTTATATTCTCTCTCTCTTAATTTTTTGCCTCTGTATCTGATTCTGTTGTTTTTGACTAGTTTTCCTCAGCATGTATGTCACACTACATCCTTGATTCCTTGTATATGCATCATTTGTAGGAAATAAGTTCTAACTACTTTATTAGCAGATCTATTCTTTTTTTCTTTAAATGTATTAATATCTGAGAATAAATAATCTACGCATACACATCATTAAATTAATATGTAAGAAGGCAAACTTTTTTATGGTTGATGTATGTGATTAGGAGTGATGATGAGCTCTGACTTTTCTTTACTGAATGAATGAAGCAATGGACAATATGGTGTTCTTGCAAAGGTGGCTTGAAAAGTTCCCACAGTACAAGGGCAGGGAGCTATACATTTCTGGAGAAAGCTACGCAGGTACACTCATACAGCATCATTGACCATCTTTTTTTGAGCCATTACCATCTTATTTTTAATAACTAATAAGCAGGTCTGAGAACGCTATGAATGTGCAAATGTTCTTCTTATCATGTATCAGGGCATTACATTCCACAACTTGCCGAGGTCATGGTTGAATTCAACAAGAAGCAGAAGATATTCAACCTCAAAGGGATTGCTGTAAGCAAACTGAAACTGAACATAACAAACTATATAGTTCGGTGATTCTGCCTTGGTTGTTTTCTGACAGCAATTTCATTTTGTTTTGGACAGTTGGGCAATCCTGTTCTTGAGTTCGCTACTGACTTCAACTCAAGGGCAGAATACTTCTGGTCTCATGGCCTCATTTCAGACTCAACATACAGAATTTTCACCTCTGTTTGCAACTACTCTCGCTATGTCACCGAGTACTACGGTGGATCACTTAGCCTGCTTTGCGCGAGGGTGATGAACCAAGTAACTCGGGAGACTAGTCGATTTGTTGACAAATACGATGTCACCCTTGATGTCTGCTTGTCATCAGTCCTCTCCCAGTCAAAGATCCTTACTCCTCATGTATGTTCATTGTCACAAACTGGTCAAATTCAGTTGCATTCGGTAGCCATCTCTTATCTGAATAGCACCATTGTTTGTGTTGTGCAGCAGCAAGTCGGGCAGCGCATCGACGTGTGCGTGGAGGATGAGACGGTGAACTACCTGAACAGGAAAGATGTGAAGGAAGCTCTCCACGCGAGGCTAATCGGCGTAAAAAATTGGGCAGTTTGCAGCAGGTATTTGATATACAGCTGAATATGTATGTGTATTCAGATACTTTGTGTCTTTGTATCTGTCATATCTGACCATTGTGTATCATGTTTCGGTTTTGTTACAGTGTTCTTGAGTATGAGCTCCTCAACCTGCAGATTCCAACCATCAACATAGTGGGATCACTTGTCAAGTCCGGCATCCGAGTGCTAGTTTACAGGTATTAAAATATAAAGTTTCAAAGTATAGTTCTTTTCTCATATAAATCATAAAGTTCAGGAATCTCTTGATAGAACAAAAAAAAAAAAGAAGAGGAAAAACTAAATCTAAGTACAGGGTCTAAACCTCTGTACTTTGCCACCTTTAACATGGTATAAAAATGCCTGAACTTTGCATGTGGGACATCTGAAACTTGAGGAAACATAGAGTTAAGGAATCTCAGCATTACCACTACTGGATTATTTGACATGTACCACTGTACATGTAAAGAAAAAAAGGATGGCAAAAGCTAATCTATGGACTTAGCACTTTACATCAGGTTTAGAACATTGTACTTTGCCACCTTTAACATGATTTTGTACCTGAACTTTTTCTTTTGGAGGGTCCTCTTTACTTTGGGGAAACATAAAGCTCAAGCACAATTGATGTAACATGTGGCATTGTTCCCTTGCAAATGCAGTGGTGATCAAGACTCGGTGATCCCTCTAACGGGGAGCAGGACGCTCGTGCAGAATCTGGGTCGCGATCTTGGCCTGAAAATGACTGTCCCGTATCGAGTTTGGTTCGAAGGGCAGCAGGTGAACAACACAAACATGTCATGTATCTATATACAAACTGAAGAATTAGATGACACATTTCAGTACTGAATAATCGATCTTTTCAGGTTGGTGGATGGACTCAGGTGTATGGTGACGTGCTGTCCTTCGCAACCATCAGAGGGGCTTCCCACGAGGCGCCATTCTCGCAGCCCGAACGGTCTCTCGTGCTCTTCAGGGCCTTCCTACAAGGCAGGCCTCTACCAGAGACATTTTCATGATAATGGATGTCTCCTCTGCAGCTCTGAAAGAAGTTGTTGTTCCTTCTTCTGCAAGGGGTTTAGATCTGTAAGAAAGTGTTTGCTGTATTCGCCTCCTGCTGCTAGCTGTTTGAAGCTGCGATAATCGCATCGCTCTTAAGGTTTTGCTCCCTTAATGTCTTCTGTATTCGAGGCTTGGCAATTGTCTAAAGAAGTTGAAAGAATTTTGTGCGTGTTCTTGTATGTAAATTAGCTGCTGGTTCTGCAACCTTGCATGTTCCTGGACATGCAACGTGAAGAAAGGAAAAGAACTTGTAGGAACTGCAACAGTGATCGTACTTTGTAACTAGAAAACCTCGGCAACGAAAGCCGTGGGTTGCGCAGAAAGAGCGCCAATCTTTCAGCATGAACACAAAGTATCATCAGTTCAGCAAACGGTAATGATTCCGAGTAATGTTTTCAATGAAGCAACTCCTGAAAGGTGACACCATGAGAGCTTCGACTGATTCATGTTTGTTCAGACATTCAATTCGTTGCGGAACCTACGCGAGTGCCATCCAGTTCACCAGTGATCTGCGATCCTAGTTTAGAGGATACTAGAGGCCGGGAGGAAGAAGGTCAATCTTTCAGGAGTAAAGGGGAGTTCAGCAGATGATCAATGATAGCGATGAACGGCACCGAATGCGACCGAGCAGCCACACCAGTACACCACAACCCTTGGTGGCAACAGCATGAGAGCTAGCTCTCATTGCTCTCTTTTTGTTCAGATCATGTAAATTTCAGATGGGGAAACGTGGACTATACTACCTCGAATTAAGTCGTTTTAGAATCTCTGTCTTTCAAACATTTTTAAGTTTGATCATCAATATATAAAGAATTACCAAAATTGATAATATGAAATTGATATTACTACATCTATCATGAAACATACTTTCATAATATATAATCATTTTTATTTAAAATAATGTATTTTCATATAATTTGATTGTTAAATGTTACGTTCGAGACCGAGTCAATATCCGACACCAAAAATGACTTAAATTTGAAAATCAGATGAAGTAATATGCAAGGTCCATCCTCTCTGGGACAACCACAAACAAAGAGGCGGGTCACATCCGAGATGCAACTGCACTTTGAGATTGCACGGTCCACGTATACACGAGAAGGTGGACCGCGCGATGAATTGGCAATTTTCGGTCTTTGTCCGTGTTACAAAACCCTTGACCAAGTGCTTTTATGGGCAAATATACCTAAACTGCCTCTTGTGGGCTTAGTCCATAAATATGACATCATTTGTACATGGAATTGATTGATAGAAATAAAAGAAATATTTCCTCTATGCTCTATCTCTCTTTGGTATTCTTTGGTGTGATTGGATTGGTTGTTTCGGACTACAACATCGATTATTTAACACGTTATCAGCATGATTCGTTCTTCCAGCCAATCGATATGTCGTTCGGGATCCTCTTTTCAATCTCCGTGATCTATAATTTAGTCTGGTAGAATAATTTTTAGAAGCCTAGATTAGATCTATTACAACTAATTAGTTTTCTAATCCTATGATATCTATGCGCCAGCCTGACACCGCCACCAATGTCGACGCCGACAACCACCTCCACTGGCCCGCCGCCGCCATCGCTGCGCCGGCCCGACGTCGGCCACCGTTTCCGTTGGCCCGAAGCCTGTATGCTAAACTTAACGTTTAGCTTATGCTCTTGTACGCTAGAAGCGAAGAGTCTGCTAGATACTTTCTAATTATGGAGGAGTTATCGTAATGTTTATTTGCAGTAAATATGTCGCTAAGAGTGGATACCTTAGGTTAAATAATATATCCACTATGCAAAATTGACTTATTGATCCTTAATCTAAAATCTATGGAGACGTCTATGGGTCTAAGATTTAAACATTCTTGAAGAGAACTCACCTTGAAGATGAAAACCTCATGAAGAGACTTATCATGAAGATAAAAACACCAGCAACATGATGCACGCATATTACAATGCTAGGAATATGGAAAGACCAAAAATCTTCTGTTGGAGAAATGACAAAGATCTGGTTAACATTGAGATACCCTCAATCACGAGGACATGGAAGAAAAGTTATTGATAACCACTTTGCATTTACAATTACTAAAGTTTTTCTTACAAGAACATGGATCCGAAACCAAAGTCCATGGCAGAACGCTCCAAAAATGCAATTTTGGACCCTCTGTGTATTCTGTACTAATCCAAGATCACACTAGTGTGTACAGTGTCAATATGGATAAATATCGATCCACACAAATTGAATAATAACATAAACGATTAATTTGAATAACAAATATGGTTTTGAGCTTATGGTCGAGTTTACATTTATTAAGCCTCGCAGGGCTGGCAATAATTAAAATAGCAACGAAACAAAAGACTTCAACGAAATCCCATCAGTTCACCATAGGCAACCGACTGGGATTAAGACCTAACGATCAGCACCTTCGTAGCACTCCTCCTCAAATGCAAGCGATGACTCATCCACTTCTATTAATTTGATTTAGTAAGTATGAGTACACAACCGTACTCACAAGTCATACCACAAAATGCAATGTATAGATGCAGGCTTATTCCAAAGGAATATCTTCTGTGGTTCTTTTGCAAAAATACAACATTTGCAATTGAATACAAATAATAGATTAAAATCATAATTCAAAACAAACAAATAATAATAATTTAATAATTGTTTTCACAAAAAATACAAAGCCTAATCAAATTATTCAACAGCCATATGACTTATATCACACAGCTGTCCCTTTTCCAAATGTTTTATGAAAATCTAACCCTTGTGTGAAATCCCGAGCATATCCATGACCGCAGACGCTACTATTCGAATAGATTGATTAACACTCTGCAGAGGTTGTACACTTTACCCAAACGATATAACCAGTGTTGTAAGCACTACTCATAATAAAACTTTTCAGAAATTTCATCTCAACATTGACACTCCCGATGTACTTTACCGTCATACCACCCCAAACACAGCATTTGGTACGACACACACCATTGGACAGGGAAGCGACGAACCGTCTCGCAATGTGATCTACTAAGTGGTCCACACCTCCATCCCATCACACAGCCTAACCTATTACCTGAGTAGTCAACACCGAGAATCCATAACTTACTAAGTTAAGCTCGTCCCGTACCAAGCATGTGGTCGTACAGTTATGGCTCAATTCAATGACACACAAAGTTCAGTCATTAATTGACCAAGGCAAGACTTTCAATTTCTAACTATGTCACACAGATTATCATTCCTAATCACACAGTTCCACCATGTCACGCAGTATCCACCACTTGCCTCAGTCTAAATCTTTTTCCACCCTGTTGATTAAGTACAACACATGCTATCAACGAGTAATAGCACACAACACACAGTTTTATCACAAAGTTCCATATTCACTAGTCAAATTTATGTTTATAACTCACATAAAATGATGATTCGTTGCATGGCTAAGCAAACTAATCGTATCTCACCAACCCACGTTGGTGTTATAACAAAACCAACTAAATAATGAACTAATCTAGGGTGATAAAAGATGACATAACAATATGAAAGGTGGACATAATAATTTGGATTAATATCTAAACTCAAAAGCATTTAAACAAATATTTAAAGTACATGCAATAATTTGAATCAATATAATTTTGAAAACTGGGTTCAATATGATCAAATGTATAACTTGCCTTAAAATTAGTCTTGGTACTGGTCTTGGTCTTGAGGCACTCCTTCTTCTTTAAAGTTCTCCGAAGAATCAACGTCTACTCGTAAACGGAGTAAATAAAAAAATAAAAATAAAACAGAGAACAAAATCAACTCCAAAAATTAAATAAAAATCTCAAATAAATAGAGATTGAATTTAGATAAATTTAGAAATTTGAATGGGCTCAATCAGAGTTCAGATGCAAAAGATATGCCTTTTGGAAGATCTAACCTAAAAAAAGGCTTAAAAAGGATTTTCTGGAATTGCTAGATTTATTCTTCTACTGGAAAATCAACTTATGATGTAATGCTGACGTCAGCCCTAGGAATTTTGGAATTAAAACAAATCCGGTGGAAAAAGGCTGAGGCTGACATGTGGGACCTACAAGTCAGTGAAATAGTGCACCGTGGACCAGGTACACGTAGGTTTTGGATCTGGGCTGGGTTGGACTGCCACACGCGCGCACACGCGGCGTCGAGTCAGCGAACACATGGGATGACATGCCGATGTGGGCGCTAATGTGGCTGCGCACGTGGATTGCCACATCACCTCGACGGCGTCGACGGCTTTGGACCCGATGGTCGTCAGCGATAGACGGCGGCTCATCGGTGATGGGTGGTACCGGCGTGTAGTTGGTGCTATTGCGAACTCAGTGGTACCCTTACCGGTGGTCAAGGGTGGCTAAGGTGACCAGCGGCAAGCTCGAGACGGTAGAGAAGAATCGGGTGTTGTTGGGAAAACATTCCGACGACGCTCCGATGACGCGAAGAGGTTCTAGAGGTAGCAGCTACGACAGCGAACTCAGTGAAGGGGTCAACGTCGACGAGGCGGCGACGGTGACGACCCAATTCAACAAAAATGAAGTCTTGGCCGAAAACCCTAAAGCTTCAAATGCGGCGGCTCTAGGGTTCTAGAGGTGCGGCGAGTTGGGGAGTTTTGGTGTGGGGTAGATGGCGATCCTAGGGGCTATTTATAGGGGCGTGGGCGTGCCGGATTAGATAGAACCCTAAAAGAGTCCGAAACAAACACGATGAAATCTCTGAGTTTGAAGGGGATACGGGATCTGATTCTACCGAATTCGGGTGCGGGAGAGATAGAGATAAGATTCTACACATTTTCTAGATAAGGTTTAGTTGGAGATTTTGTTTTCTCGAACGAAGCTTCAAGGTGCAACAATGGCGGACCAACACGACGTTCGCACGAGAAGAAAAAGACAAGAACGAAGATGAACCTGACAGGCGGGGCCCACTGGTTAGAGAGATGCGCATACGTTCGGACCGGGCGAAGGGAGAGGGTCACTGACATGTGGGGACCACATGTCAGCAGAGGCGGGCGTGAGCGTGGGCATATTGGCCCGCACAGAGATGGGCCGGGATTAGAATAGGGTTGGGTTTGGCCCTTTAGGATTTCTGAGATTTCAAATCAGTTTTCTATTTTAGAAAATGCTGAGAATTCAAATAACCATTAGAAATGGCAAATGAACTCGAATTTTTTTAGAAAAATCTAGAAAATATATCCAAGTACATAGAACCCAAATAAAATAGTTTTAACACTTGCTAATGTTGACATAATCATATTAAATTGTTTTGGTACTGAAAGTCTATATTAAGCTTTAATTAAAATTCAAATAAAACTCAAAGGTGAGTTTTTTAACTACTAACTAATCAAATGATTTTTTATGCTCAGAAAATTGGGGTGTTACATATATAAGGCTAAACCATAAATAATAAATAAAAGTCTTAAAACCAGCTAGTTCAGACTTGATGAGTCATTATGAATATAATGAGGTGGTGGAAGCTATGGTTCAAAGGTCCCCGTAGAGATCGTTACTCTCCCATTATGAATGAAATAATGTTCCAATGCATAATAATTATAGCAGATGACATGAATAAATAAAAAATATAGAGTAAATGGGTTATGAAAATCCTTGACGAGATCCTCGAAGGACCCAACATTCCTAGTAAGAAAGGAAATAAAATCGTAATATATATAAAACTCATACCCAATAGTTTTGCCTGTAGAAAAGAGCATCCTCTCGGAAGAGAAAGCATCGTTTTAAAGGGAAATTATCTTACCAGTCGATCTCTTAATTTCACCAATGATCATATGATCCAGAGTAGTGAACAATAACGCATCAAGACCTGAAAGAATGTAATGAGGAACCTAAAGACCAGAAGTGCGCGCGCCACATAAGCACTTATAAAGTGCATCTTCCGCTGGAAGTTAGTGGAATTGTGGTTTCCTCTAATATTGGCGATAGTGGCAATTAATCTCCTAAATGCCAAAACTAAGATTGATTATATTTTACTCTATAGTGATACAACCATACTTTATAGATCTGTAGACCAGACCAATAACTTTAATCACCCAGAGATAGTTGTAAAATATTAAGACCTTAAAAGGTCTTGATAAGTCGTATTAGAAAGATATACAACTTTGCAACTAATATTACCCTATATCCTCTGCAAGAACAATCTATGTTGTACAATCAAATAGTGGTATTTGATAAATTAAGCATGTTACTCTCCAATAGTTTTATCCTAAAATATCCATATGAGTAATATGATATTTGCTCGTAAGATTCTGGATTGTGATAATCTAGTTGATTTTATCTCAATATCTTTGCCTATATTTATTTTTAAAAATGTATGAAAGACATTATAGCAACAAGATTTCAATAGAAGTTGTCTTCAGGGGGAGCATATGGTAAACATTGATAATCATACTTGAGGTTTTAAAAATCTTAATTTTAGTTAAGCTTAGAAGATGTTGATACGATGATTACTGTACAAATTTACCTTGAATGTTTTTACCACTTAAAAATTTAGATCTAGTTAGTTGATAATACAAAGATCACGAAGATCATGATTCAATACTAAATTTCGAAGATATACAACTATCTGTCAAATCCCTATCACTACCGGAAAATCTTTCTTTGCCGAGTGTTTGGATCTTTGCCGAGTGCAATTTTTCGCACTCGAAAGAAGCTTTGTCGAGTGCAAAAACACTTGGCAAAATAAAAACACTCGGCAAACAAGGTCTTTGCCGAGTGTTTTATTTTGGCACTCGAAAAAGGTCTTTGCCGAGTGTTTTTTTGCACTCTGCAAACAACATCTTTGCCGAGTGCCTGAAATTTGGCACTCGGCAAAGAGGACATTGCCGAAGTGTTTTTAACACTCGGCAAAATAGAACTTCAAAGCACATTTTGAAGCAAGAAATTAATTCAAATGAAAAGTTTTCAACTACAAAGTTGTATACCTTCTCAAGACCTAGAACTTTATTTTGGACGCATCTTTCATTCGACAAAGTGATATAACGTTGTTCACAAATCTACATTTCTCTCATTATATAGTTTTTCATGAAACTAGATAGAGATATATAAGATTTGTGAACAATGTTACTACCACTATGTCGGATGAACAAATGATCAAAATAAAAGTTGTATATATTCATAAGTTATACAACTTTGTAGTTGAAAACTTTTAATTTGAATTAATTTTGCCAACTTAAACTATGTTTTGAATTTCAAAATTTTAAAATTCGATTTTTAAAGTACCTCGGATGGAGAAACTCCTAAATGAACTTTGTAGATCTAGAAAAGTTATGAAACTTTGTAGTTGACAACATTTTGATTTGAAATCATCTTGTCACAAAAACTACGTTTGAATTTATCAAATTTGAAATTGAATTTTTCAAACGACCTCGGATGGAGAAACTACCAAAATGAAAGTTGTAGATCTCAAAAGTTAAGAAACTTTGTAGTTGACAACTTTTGATTTGAATTCGTTTAGAGCCTCAAACAAGCAATTTATACTCGGTTTTGTATAATATACGGAACCGAAATGCAATACAGACATAAGTGATAGTGTAGTGCAGTGGTAGAGGAGGCTTAGCGCGAGGGAGAGGTTGCGGGTTCGAACCCCACGGCCGCGGATCGCGTGAAAAATGCCGGACTTGCCTGGGCCTCCTCCTATTAAAAAAATGTTTTGCTATTTTTTCAGTTTTTAAAAATCAAACTTTGTTTTTCAAGACTTTCAAAGGCTTTGCCGAGTGCGATAAAGACACTTACAAAGGAGCCTTCTTAGGCCCATTTTTCACGAGTGGCCTTTGCCGAAGGCAAAGACTCTACAAAGCCTTCACGAGTAATTGGGCTTTCTTAGTGCCTCGCACTCGCAGCCGCTTTCCTGAGTGTATAGTGCAAAATCATAGACTGGATTTGTATTTCTTTGTAGTTGTGTAGCCATATCTTGACGATCATCTAAGTAGACCTTGGTAATTACTTTTACCAACCACTTAGATATTTTAGCACTACATGAAGCCTCACGTGAATATGTTTGGCTTAGACGAGTGATTAGCCATTTCCAGAATTCTCGTGACATTAACATCGTTAATAGCCTACAATTATCTATGAAAATAACACTGCTTATGTTGCACAAATACAAATTGATTATGTCAAGAGTAATATCACGAAACATATTGCTCCCAAAGTTTTCTATCTTCATGAACTCCAGAAGAACAGTGAGATAAAGATCCTGCAAACTAAATCTTATGAAAATTTGGTTGATCTAGCTATTCGTTAAGTCTCTGCTTGCGTCTAGCTTCCAACAATGCGTTGGTGGCTTCCATTTTTTTTAATCTTTGTCCGGCACCGGTACGAAAACGAATGCAGCTTCACGGTGTTTACCACGTCAGAATTCGATGGATTGCGTTGCCTCTCGACTCGAGCACCATCATTCATGCACACACTAAGGTACGTGCCTGATGGGCCCAAGCCTATTGGCAGCCCTACTGTACATCCAACCACATCGGCCGAATGTTTACCCTCGGCCCATAGCAAGTGGGCCACCTCGAGGAAGCCCATTGGCCGTTTGTCAGCCCAAATAAAATTTTTCCTTCTCACAGTAACACTGCATTGGGCTCAAGACACGTATGCTCGCTCTCAAAGTTCCACACACACAAAAAAAAAAAATCTCGAAACTACACGGTCGATGAATCTCGAAGCACATTCCACATATAACCGTACGATTTCCATGCATGGGCCCTGATCAGCGCAACGTTGCAACGTGCGATTGCATGGTTGTGTGGCCCTGTGCTGATTTATTCGCGTGGATTTTTCGCTATACTTGTTCAAATTTGATTCCACGTATGATGTATAGATTGTTAAGTTTAATGTATGACACAATGTACGATACTAACTAATTCGCGAGTCTTAAAGATGATTACACTATATATAACCTCTACGAAATGGAAATTAATAAACGGTACATGGTGTGCCCAAGGAATCAAAACCGCGTACATGCAGACATACATGCACGTACGCACGTGATCTGTACATCCTTGCACGCATGACGCATGTGATCATGTCCACGTACGCATAGAGCATGGAGTAACTTAACTGTAAGGTACATTTGCAAGTATGAAACGAATCAATCTGGTGTAGCCCACACACGAGACATGCCATCCAAGCTGAGAACTCCAGCTAGCTAGTTTGAAAACGATTTTACTCCAAAGCGAGACAGCGGATCCAGAATAAAAATATCCAGGGTTCACCGTACGTGTATGTCACCGTTTGTGTGAAAATGTTATTGATCTTAGACTGCGAGATGCATATCTATGTATATATAGAGGAAAAATGAAATTTGACATGGTGTCTCGTGCACCCGGCCCTTTGACCAATGCAGATCCGCCTGGCTAGCTAGCTACATTGTGTGATGCATGTGAGCATGACATGCAAACGTACATGTATATTCACATCTACATAAGAGTTGAAATGAAGTTTTAGAGAGAGAAAGTTATATATAAACTTACTAGGAATCGAGAACATGAATCCATGTGGCCTGGTCGTCATGCATATGTATATCAACCATGGAAAACAATTTTGCCGAAATTTCAAAATTTCGGTGATTTCACCTCCCTTTCCTAAATTTTTATAATCTGTTCAAAAAAATTAGAAATATTTGAATTTGGACAAATTACATCCTAAATTTGATTTTGGACAAATTACATCCTAAATTTGATTTTGGACAAAATTTGATCAAATTTTGTCCATTTTGAGAACCCACCGAAATTTTGAACTGAAATTCTGAAATTTCGGTGATTTCGGCCCACTCCAAATTTTTTTTCCAAATCGAAATAAAGTTTCCCTGATATCAACGATGGTATTTCACTTCCCTGATATCAACGATGGTATTTCACGTCCAAATAAAGATGAGCAGAATTAAAATGAAAGGAAAGGCGTTGACGACTTAGTATGGATCGTGTATTCATGTCGTCAGGAAAGCCCCTCGATCTTAATACTTTCACAAAGAACTTCGAGAAGTATGTACAGAGCCAGTAATATATGTTTGCAAATTCGTATATAGATGCTCAGATAGACACTAACTACTATATATATATATATATATATATGATTCTTAATTTGTTTAATTAGAATATTCAAGCAATAAATGTCTGAATAACTCTGAATAGACATCATCGACCCCCCCCCCCCCAAAAAAAAATGATGTCTGAAAATCAATCTGGCATTCTGGTAGATTACTCTTCTTCTAATTTTTTTTGTTTTTATTTATGCATTAAGGCCTGTATATATATGCAAAAATAAATAAATAAAAAAAATAAGATCACAACTTATGAACTAATTGCAGTATGACTTCGAAGCTTAATTAATTAATCCTAAAAAATGCATAATGCAATGAACGCCAAAAAAAATATATGATTCCTTATCCAATTTATTTTAATATGTGTACATGATTACGTGCCTGTCAATCCATTCATTTTCGACTTCAGGCTCGGTGCCCAATTTGAAACACATCTTGTCACCATTTTCCCTTCCCTTATTTGTTGAAAGAGAAGGAGAAGAAATTAAGGAATACACATCTATGCATGCTTCAATTATTGTCATGTAGATCGACAAGGAAATCAGTAGAAGAAGAAGCACAAAAAAGAGCAGACCAAACTAATAATGCACGCATGGAAGAGGCATGTGGACCAATGGTCCAACTTTCCCTTGATTTTATTCAATGAGCTAGCTGTTTGACATATCCATGCATCTTTGTGGTTTAGATCTAGACACAGCAGAACCCCTTCACAACAACCCCAAATTAAGGACAGTGTAAACTGCTAAATGTTATAGTAGTGGGCACTAATATATATCAACCAGAACAAAAAGCAACTAAAGCACTACCAAGTAATACGGCACGCCATGATCACTTTATTTGCTGGGAAAATATGCAGCAGATTTTGTTGTATCTCAGAAATAAAACCAAACATGAACACAATCCAAGATGGTGGGGTGTTAAACAAAGCAGAGGCCACTAAGTATGATTAGTTAATTGATTTTGTGGTAAACAAAGAACACAGATGCTGTATAAACTAAAGAGTCCAGCTGGGTATGATCAGTTAATTGATTTTGTGGTAAACAAAGAACACATAAGCTGTATAAACTAGAGAGTCCAGCTGGGGGACACCAGGGCTTGTCCCCATCTTCCTAGCAAGAAGACAATGGATAGGGGCATAGCTACTGATTCCGAGTTATCACCTATGCATGATTGATAAAATGTTGTTGTCAAATGCATGCTTGATTTGTATATTATGAGCAACTCATAGATAGGTTTGATCGATCTAGAAATAGTGGGGCTGAAATAGGACTATTTGCTTCTGAACCTTTTGATGATGTTGGGTTAGGGAACCTATCGAACCATATCCATACCGGCAGTGGCAATCTAAAGTTCCAAGTAATATATATGCCTACCTAAATGCTTACTGTTTACTCTCAAGGAATCTTAAAATGCAGGGGTGGTCATGACCCATGTTGGGCTCCACTATACTCTGCCCCTCGGCACTGTTGTTGATAAGAAAAACAATTTTGTTTTAGAAGTTCTGTGGTTTGTATAATTAGCAATATCTAGAAAACTGACCAAAAGGAGCCATGGCCTGGTCCTAGCAGCGTTAACGTACGTATATGCATGAATGATAGTGTAGTACAATAACCAAATAAACATAGCACATGATATGCAAAATGAAAAGTTAGTAACTCGAATGAACGGAGGGATGCATTGCAGGGTTTTGGATACCGGAAACTTTTTTTTTGTGGGTGGGTGGGGTGTGGGTAAGGCCGAAAATGGGAAAACTTCGGCCGAAATTTTTAAATCAAAATCTGAAATATTTGGTTTTTAAATAAAAAAAAACAGATTCAAGCAAATTCGTTTTTTGAAAAAAATTCATCCAAACCGATTTTTTTTAAGACTGATTTGTATTCCTATTGGTGGTATGGCCGAAATTTCCAATTTTCAGCTGAAATTCCGAACAATGATGCATAGCTCCACTCTGATACATAATGTGGTCCTTTAACCATTGGTATTTACTCCACTAAATGAAACCTACCAATTGCTTCTCCAACTATGCAGCCCAATCGATCAACGCGTGACTATGCTGAATATATTGCTGATCGATCAGTTCGGATCATATGCGTCGTCTCCTTGGATGCTAGTGCGCCACATGCTAATTTACAGTGTGCGTGCGTGTTTTTTCGAGCAAAAAGGGGTAGATTAGGCACTCATGGCTAGTGCTTTCGATCGGGCAGGCAAAGACCACAGCACTGCAGGGTTAGCACACAACACAAGGGGGCACCTTTTAGTTACATGTTCCTTGCAGTGGCCTTTTGTTTGGGGCACCTAGAAAGAGACTTCTTCTGTTACTACCCTCCCTTTGTAGCTTTTGTCTCCCCTCTGCCCTTAGCTTGTTTGGGGATCATCTTGTAGCCATAGTTAACTACTACTGGTAGTAACCAGGTTGCATTCATGCAACTCGCAAGTTGGCAAATGTTGAATCTAGGCAGTCTGTCATAGTAGAAACTAGAAACGATATGTGCACGAAGAAGCATATTGGGAGCACCAGTACTCCTCCATGAGTTACTGACGTTCTCCCTCCTGAAGTGAAGGCATGGAGCTCACACCGCACCACAGCTATTATATATGGTTATGTCCGAAGAGATATTTGGTAGGAACTGCGGCTTAAAAATGGATAATGAAAATTGTAAGCTTATGTTGCAGCCAGTTACAGATATTGGTATTTCTCGTTTCAAATAGTACTATTTCATGCATGGTCTTCTTTGGCATTCGATACTTGTTTTCTCCTAAAAACAATCAGATACAAACTTCGCCCAAGAGGATATATAGATATAACACCCCGATCCAACACGAAACCTGAAATGCCATTAAACTGCACTATCTATCAATTTTAACCACAATTAAAGCTAATTTACAGCAAGCTTCACGAAGATATATAAAACCCGTCCACGGGGTCACCATAACACACACAGATAATTAATTTCTGGGAAGCATAGCAAAATAATAAACAAGAACAACACAAAACCAATCGAATGAATAATCAATTCCAACCTATCAACTAAGGCTAAGTAATTGTATTAAGCCCTAATTATAAATCATATTAAGCCCTAATTATAAATCATCATGCTAATAAAATGTCTCATGGCCCATGTTTCAAGTATATATATAAATGTATGACGTGGTTCCAAGTGCGCTAGCTCTTCCAAAAGTGAAACGTCGTTAACGGTCACCTAAAAACAACAATAAAGCAAGAGTGAGTCCACAACTCAGCAAACACAATAATAAACAACGTACAATAATTAATCAACTGTGAACAATATCATCATCAACATATAGATAATGTACAATAATTAATCAACTGTGAACAATATCATCATCAACATCATTTGTTTACTTTTCTTTATTCTCATACTCGATCATCAAATTCTCTTTTCATTAAATGCAAGATATCCCAACACTACATGTCCACATGCAACTCATTTCGTGTATACCGGTATAGCATGAATGAACACTCGTTACAATATTCATTCTCAAGCCTGTCCTCCAAAAGGATCAAGAACCTCCTCTACTCTCGTGGAGTCTCTACCAACATGGTAGATATATGATCACCATGGCCACCTTCTCTTCATGTAATGATGATTTTGAATGCACAATTTAATATAAGTTCATCATTAAATTCATTACACATCTTTCATGACTTCATCCACACTATTATTACCACATCTATTCACAAGACTTGCAATTAAACAAGGTACCAGAATAAACAATATAATGGTAATAAATGATAAAGAATGTAGCGATCCAACCATCGATCACTATCTACCAAGCACTTGCCTGTTTATCCCCTTGGAGCAGGATAGCAAAGCGGTGACAAGGCACTAGAGGCCACACTCCCTGGTCAAACATTGCAACACATAACTCAAAATCACAACATCATAGCACTCACACTTTACACTTATCGTCATTGCACGTCTACGCCAAACCGACCCAATTAACCCAAAACTATCGGGCATACTATCCGTTGTCCCAGTAGTAAAACGGCTCTAACTTATACATCTGAATTCCAAATATCGACACCCACTACTTCCTGGAATACTCATGAAAAATCCTACAACTTCCTAGTTATAACAAACTTCTGATTCTACTATTCTCTGCCCCGTTTCCTTCCCCGAAGGACATCCCAGAATCTGTCAGGACAACCCACTTCATAATTTTATATCTTTAAATTTTAAAACTAGAAAATATACGAACGATACCAGTTCTGGAAATTACACAATATTTTCTAACTTATTCAAGTTATTACCACATTTTAATTTTGTTATCTGCTAGATGAAACTGATCAATCTTCACAACATTTGCCAGCTATGTCCAAATTCTGGATAGCGACCTTCTTGAGGCTGTAACGTTTCATTCACTACTCCGATTCTAATGATCCAGACCTTTCTAGAAAGCTAATGAGATTATCTAAGTTTTTTCTAATTGGACCAACCTCTGAATCCAAGCATAAATATCCCGAATCGCCCCTACAAGGTTCTGTATGTAACCTCAATGAACTAGGGCATGATGAAAATTAAACTTTCCCTAAGTAAAGCGATCTACAACCTTAACAATGACTAAACCCAGGTAAATCCTAGGGATTAATAGGCATTACCCTTGAAGATCACGACGGATCATAGAAACCCCACGAATTTCCTCTCTTTTCCTCCCTTCTTCCTCCCTTTTTCCTCCTTCCTCCTTCTTTCCTGAGTTGGCCAAAACCTCCGGCCTCCTTCTCTCTGCTGGCTAGTAGCAGGGCTACAAGGGCAAGGTGCCAGCTTGGATAGAGGTGACCGGCTGGGCGACACCAAGGCAGTGGTAGGGAGTAGGGGAGGGGGTGCGGCAAAGGGGGGTGGTGGCTAGGGCTTGGGGCTGCCGCCCCTAGCTCTTGGTTAGCCGGCCATCCCCCCTTGGGCCACGACAACATGGGTCGAAGGCCCACGGCCCAAGTTGTCTCACTTTTTTGGATTTCCCTCTATATTAATCGCGTAATTCTCTCTCTAATTCTTTTAGTCCTCCTATTGCAACTCGGGATATTACATTCTACCCCCTTAAACAAATTTGACCCAAATTCTACTCGTTGTTCTACTTGAAAGAACACCCACAACTGAAATTAAACAACTTTCAACACGTACCCGATGTGAACAACTCTGGGTATTGCTCGCTTATGCGAGACTCCAACGCCCAAGTTGCCTCCCTCTTGGACTGATACGTCCATGACACCTTGACGTGTACCAACGTTTTGTGCCTCAACACTCTCTCCGACCTCTCCAAAATACACATCGGACGTGACTCAATAGTGAGGTCTTGCTCAATGGTCAGTAGTTCCAACGAAATCTCATGTTCTGGGTCTCTCATGAAACACATTATGAACTCCGTGCATGGACTCAAGAAGGTCCAAGTGGTAAGCCAACTTTCCAATTCTAGCAATAATTAGGAATGGTCCAACGTACCTCAGGCTAAGCTTCCCTTTGGTATCGAACCGGATAATGCCTTTGGTGGGAGACACTCTCAAGAGCACCTAATCACCCACCGCAAACTCCAAGTCGTGCCTCCCCACATCTGCATAGCTTTTCAGTCTGCTTTGAGCTGCTAGCAGATTCTGCCTCACCCTGGCCACATGCCCAACGGTTTTCTGAATCCAATATGGACCCAAACCTACCTTCTTACCCACTGCATCCCAACAAAGTGGCAATCTGCACTTTCGCCCATACAAAACCTCGAACAACACAGTTCTAATACTGGAATGGTAGTTGTTGTTGTAAGCAAACTCTGCAAGAGGTAATTGATCCCACCAACTACACTTCCAGGACAAAACATAGGACCTCAACATATCTTCTAAGATCTGGATAGTGCGCTCTGACTACCCATCAGTCCGAGGGTGAAACACCGTGCTAAGATGAAGCTGAGTGCCCAATGCACCCTGCAAACTCTCCCAAAACTTGGAGATAAACTTGGCATCCCTGTCAGAAATGACAGTCTTTGGCACACCATGCAATCTCACAATCTCCCGCATGTAAACAGCATCCAAATCACTCGCCGTATTTGTCGTGCGGATATGAATGAAATGTGCAGACTTGCTGAAATGATCCACCAACTACCCAAATTGCATCCTTTCATCGAGTCAAACAAGGTAACCAACTACAAAGTCCATGAAGATGTCGTCTCAAGGCCACTGGGGAACCTTGTCGGGACCCCGATCTCTAAATCCGAGCCCTCTGTGTATTCTGAACTAGTCCTATGATCAATAGCTAGTTCACACAGTTGCAACATCGATGAAATCATATCCATACAACAAGATATCTAAGAAGACAAATTAATATTACTTAGTAGAAAGAACCTTATGGCCAAGTTTTACAGAGTTTGCCACGTAGGGCTTAAGACCAAAAGAGTAAACTTGCAGTGGAAGTAAATAACTCGTGGTAGCCATCCGACATATCCATAGGCAATCAAGTGGAGAACGTGGCCTAGTTCACATAGTCTTCAAAGTATTCTTCCTCTTAGAACTCGGTGTTCCTTGGTTCTTCCTCGGTGACTGATCAACAATGGCGCAAAGCCGTGAGTACATAAAGTACTCAGCAAGTCGTAGGAAAATGTATGTAAATAGTATTTATGCAAGGCTTGAACTAGGATAGCTTTATGGCTATTTTGCAGAAAGCAGTACTGACAGTAAATACAATAAATAGATTGAAAAATGTAATTTAAAAGATTAAGTACAAAAGTAAACAAGTTCTTTGAAACAACTAGTGAACTCCCGTTCACTTCCTAACCATCAACCAGATTTGACTACTCGAATCCCAACCAAACTATTCCAATATTTTTGAAAAAATCTACTCCTCGTGTGAAATCACCAGGCATTGTCCATAACCAGAGACACAACTATTCGAATAGTTTTATTAATACTTTGCAGAGGTTGTACAGCTTCACCCACAAGAGATAATCATCTTATAATGTCTGCTCACATACTTTCGTATGTGTGTGACTAAGTGATTATCACAAGGTTTTTACAAAGCTCTACTTGTCCCGGTTTTGCTCGCTAAGGTTTCGCTATACCGACTGGTTACATCCATCACAATAGGCCAACTAGTTACATTCATCACAATCGAGGCCCCCTCTTGCACCAAATCATCAACCCAAACAGAGCTAAAACAAAATATTACTAATTAGTTGGCCAGGTCTACCCCATAAATGGACTTGTGGTTGCACGATAAGGCCTAGATCAATGACGTACAAAGTTAAATCCTTAGTGACTACTCAGGTGAGACAACCACATCCCAAAATCATCCCCTTTACTGCATAATCATTCGCCTGAGTATAAAATCATTTTTGGTTCAACCCCGACCAAATTGCAACCCTTGCCATGGCACAACAAATTTTAATAATAGTGATCGCACCACAATTTCATATTTTATTAACTCAAATTTAATCATTTAAGAACATGTGATCATGAATCCCATTGTATAACTAAGGCATGGCTAAGCATAATACAATACCCATATTGATAATAAAATATGTCCAACTAAGATTAATCCAACCTATGGTGTCTAAGGGTACATGCCATTCCCAATTATTCGAGGAGGCATAATGTCGAATAGGACTCTAACTACTCCTGAAAACAGTTATTATAAACTAGCAATGCATGTTAATATAAAATAATATAATTTTATAAAGATGGGTTCGACATGATCAAAGGTCTACAACTTGCCTTCATTGAAGGTTTGAGTTACTTCGGCAGACGGTTCTAGGAATTCTTTAGAAACGCCGGAATCTATACGCGCGAAAAGAGCCAAATAAATACAACCATTTCAAATAAAATCCAAAAATTATCAAATTAGAACCAAAAGAAAGATACTGAATTTAGAAATAAGAATTGACGGAATCGGAGTTCGTATGAAGGAGAACGAATATCCGAAAGTTTGACATCACATGAAATGATAGAAAATCCAAAACGGAACTATTCTGGAAACACTGTGGAAGATGTTTTCTTGATTATTCACGTGCCAAGCAAATGCATACAACAACTTGGCCCACTTGGAAGAGAAAGAAGGAAATGGATGGGAGTATGACTGGTGGGCCCATGTGTCACAGACACAAGAAGCAAATGATATCTTCATAGAGAGAAACAGTGCATGCGGGTGGAAGAGCACGCGAGCGGCGCGGGTTTAGGCAATGCGCGCGGTGCCGGCGCGCAAGGGAGGTGAGGCGAGGCGGCGTGTGCGTGAGGGGCGGGCATGGCGCATGCAACAAAGAACAGGCGCGGGGGGGGGCGGAGGTGCAGGCGGCCCGACTTGAGAAGGACGCGCGGGCTGGCATTAAAGGCGCGCAGGCGTGCAGCGTGAGCTGGGCGCAGGGGAGCAAGGGGGAGGGCGCGGATGGTGCGGTGGGGCCAGGGGGAAGGGCGACGCAGGTGGCCAGGGCTAGTGGCCAGTGTAGGCGGCCATGCGCATGGGCTCACGGTAAAGAAGAACAGGAGCCAGAGGAAAGAAAAGAAAGAAGAGAGAGAAAAGAAAAGAAAGAAAAAAAGGAGAAAAAGAAAGAAAATTCCAAAAATAAAATAAATACAAAAAATTCAAGAAAATTCCATAAAAATGTTTGGAACCTAAGTAGATTGAATAAAATATTTTTGAATTTAATTGAAGTTTATTTTAATCATTTAAAATGTTTTAATTTTCTAAAATTTCAATTCAAGCTTTAAATTTATTAAATAAAATGCAAATGGTTCATTTTAATTTCTAAATCTTAAAAAAGACTCCGAGATTCGACAAAACTTGAAAAGAAAAAAAAAAGAACCCAAAAGAAATAACAATAAGGTCCTGCAAAAAGGAAATCCCAGAAAATCAAATAAAGCAATTTTTATTTAATTGAAGTTTGATTTACTCACATTAAATCATTTTTATTTCTGAAATTTCAAATTAAGTTTTAACATTTCAAGGAAATTCAAATAATTTTTTTTATTTTAAATTTTTCAAAAAGGCCAAAAAAAATGGGATATTACAAACCTCCAAAGGCTACAACAACCCTATAAGACGCTTATGTTCGGCTTTTACTTGTTAACAAACTCCGCAAGAAGCCACATAATTAGCAATGTCTACCTTCATCCATTTCCACCAGAAATTCTATTTCAAATCATAGTACAACTTGGTCTCACCAAGATGAACAATGTACGGAGTGCGATGAGCCTCCCTCAAGATGTCATCCTTGACCTCTGCCTTTTGTGGCACACAAAGGTGGCTTTTAAACCGCAAAGCACCAGACTCATCAATGTTAAGATCCCCCATCTTGCCCTCATCCAGACGTTTTCTGACCTTATGCAACAACCGATCACTCCGCTACGCTTCCCGCATGTAGTCTGGAACAACCGATTCAAGGATCAACTGCATCTCAGCATGTGCCGTACCTGCATAGCAATAAGAAATCCTCATGCGATCAAAATCAGCAATGAGGCAATCTAGAGTAGCGGGAGTCGCCTTGAGACTAAGGGCATCAACAACCACATTGGTCTTGCTTGGATGATATTGAATTGTAAGATCATAATCTTTGATTAATTCCAGTCATCTCCTTTGCCTCAGATTCAGATCATTCTGAGTGAAAATATACTT
Organism: Ampelocalamus luodianensis; assembly: GCA_036346255.1. Lineage (NCBI taxonomy): Eukaryota > Viridiplantae > Streptophyta > Magnoliopsida > Poales > Poaceae > Ampelocalamus > Ampelocalamus luodianensis. Next base: position 20,176,380 of record CM070638.1, on the reverse strand, counting down.
GAGACTCTTGTGATCTGTGAAAATATCACAAGATTCTTCGCACAAATAATGCCTCTAAATCTTGAGAGCAAAGACATCCGCAACCAATTCCAAGTCATGAGTGGGATAATTCTGCTCATGCTTCTTTAACTACCTCGATGCATAAGCAATCACCTTGCCACCTTGTATAAGCACACATCCAAGACCAACTTGAGGCACATTTGAAAATACTATGAAGAGCTTTCCTGGCTCGGGAAGGGTGAGAATAGGAGAAGTCACTAACCTCTCCTCCAAAGTGCTAAAATTGCACTCACACTCATCAGTCCACTAGAATTTCATGCCTTTCTGAGTGAGTTGAGACATCGGCTTGGTGATGATAGAGAAATCTTTCACAAAACGCCTATAGTAGCAAGCTAAACCCAAGAAACTCCTCACCTCCTTAACATTGGTCGGCCTCTTCCAGTCCACCACTATAGATACTTTTCTAGGATCAATAGCAATGCATTAGGATTGATCACATGACGCAGAAAACCCACTTCTGAAATCCAGAATTCACATTTCTTTAGCTTGGCATAGAACATGTGCTCTCTCAAAGTTTATAATACCAGTCTCAAGTGACACTCATGATCCTTATTGGTCTTGGAGTATACGAGAATGTCATTGTGGGGACCCCGGTTTATTCGACTTGTAAGGCTTAGTCTTCCATTGACCCTAGCATCACAAATCAAATAAACCAAGCCCCGAGATATGTATACCTCCCAGAAATGCAGTATACACACCCCGTTACAAAATCATACATCAATTCCATACAACAGATCTAACAAAAGACATACATAATAGGGATTTATTACAACAAGGGCCAACCGCCCAAAAGCAACAAAATAGCAAATAGACAATGAAGCAAAAGGGCCATAAGATGGCAAAACAAAAGAGCCAATTAGTGTGCCTTTACCCACAAGGCAACCAACCGGCCGCCAAGCTAGTCGCCAAACCCGGCACGTCTCACAAAGGGAAGCCCTTGGGGCTCACCTTCTTCCTCTGCAACAAAAACATTAAGCAAAGCAACTGAGTACAAAAATTGTTTTTGTACTCGCAAGACTGACGTGTAGGGATAACAGAACTATAATTAACTACATGCAAGCTTTATTTAAGTGGAGGTGGCTCTGGACTGACTTTTAGCATAGAGCAAGTTTTCATTTGCAATAATGTAATAGATTCAAAGCAATTTGACAAACTGATTGTAATTGTTGAAATAACAGCGATACAATAAGTACAAGAGTAACCACCTATTGGTGACTATCCCAATAGCCACCACACATAGCACGAATCCCAGATTCGTACCACCCATGTCAAGTTTTAATTTTAAAAGGTTGTAGTCTAACTCTTGAAAGACCTTGCCAAGCGTGTCCATAACCTAGGGCGAGGCTATTCGAATAGTTTTAACCTGCAGGGTGTACCAATGTACCCACACTTGATCGCCTTTAAGCCACACGCACACTTCCGAAGGTATCTTTGCACGGCTAAGTCCTACGAGACATTTCCAATCTTGTGTATTAACTACGAGCCGCTCGTATGGATAGAAACCCATACGCTTACATTGCAAGCCGAAGACAACCACCCGTTACGGGGAAACCTTTCGGACACTACAATGCTCCCAGACCATCCCTCCCGCGGCTCTCGCGACCGGAGCCAATACACGCCAAAGTACTAAGTCAAGAGAGGTCCCATACCCTCTAGTGTGGTTAGCACGCTAAAATGCTTGGTTGATGTAACAAGATGTTCGGTCCTTGTTGACTCGGGCACCATTCCATCACACCTGAAGCACACCAACATACCATTATGCCCAAGTCTAAATCATTTTGTTTTTAGATTTTAGTTTTCACAAGTAAACATGGTACAAGGCTGAAATCATAGCGATAATATGTTGTATGTGACCAAGGCTATCGACTAGGTCGATAACCGCCCAATTCTACTGTAACTAAGCATTGCTAAGCATCATATCGTAAAGACAAATAAGAGGCCTAAATCATTCACGGCTCTAATCCACCGGTGAGGATAATATTCCTAAGGTAGTGGAAGGGTGAACAATTTAAGGAAACAATGCAATAGGATTAGCTACCTCTATTCGGCAAAATTAATCATTGACACAAGAGCATGCATACATACAAGTAAAACAAAGTATTAGATTTTAAAAGTAATGGGATGGAGTGGATATGATCAAACTGCTTGCCTTGCTGTAGATCACTTTCTTGCTGCAGAGGATTCACTCACGTAATCAATAATTCCTTCGGAACCTAACGCAAAAAGGCGATAACCAAATAAGAACAAGAACTCCAAATAAAACTCAACAGCAAAAGTTATCCAAATGCAATGAAATTTCTACAGCAGCTAGAGGTTGATTTTAGACAAATTTAGAAATGAGAAACAGGTCAATTGGACTTAGCATGAAAAGATATGGCTAATCTAAGTTCTCTCACTGAAAAATCATAATTAAATTAATTACGGTTCTGTTCATGACGAAAATTTCTAGAATGATCTGGAACTTGAAATTTTTATGGTGGGTAGGTATGGTTATCTAACAACAGAAAACTGAGTTTGCACAATTTGGATTTGAAATGAATTAGTTATGATTTCTCTAAGTTCTAAAACTAGTGAACCATTAATTTCAGTGGCAAGGATCAAATGAAGACCTATTCTATATTACAAGACAATCCTAGTGGGTCTTAACAAAACTTAGTTTGCTCAGCTAGGTATTACAGAGAATAAATTATGCGTTTACAAATTTTCAATGAATTTCTAAACCACTATTTCATATTAAATAAGTTCATGCAGCTTATATCATTTTCTATTTCATAACAAAGGCCTAAATTCATTCTCATTAAAGTTCATATACTAACAGAGCTATAGCAACTGGAATCATTCAAAAGGAGTTAAAATGACAAAGTTATGCACTTTTGAAATTTGGAACATCAAAAGACTAGAAAACTTGAGCTCTGGGAGGTCCGAATGAACCGAAGGAAAAGGAGAGGTCGTGGCCGATCTTGCATCGCAGGCCACTGCACCTTGAAGCACGCGCGACGGAAAGACCTCCTCCCGCATTGGGGAGGTGCGGACCGTTGAGATCTGATCCAACGATCACGACCGAGCGCGCACAACGCACGCAAGGAGGTCTACGCGCTTATCAGAGGTCGTGGACCGTCGGACGAGATCTGGCGGTCCCGAGCACTAGGGAGGTCCTAGAGCTTTAAAACCAAAGGAGGAGGTCCTAGATGGTGAGATTTGAAGGAGGAGGTCTTTTGACGGCTAAGTTTTATCGAGGAGGTCGGCCGTTAGATCTAGATCTAACGGCCCGAGCTGATGGGGAGGTCCTACGCGGGTTTTAACAGAGGAGGTCCGGGCGGCTCGAGTTAGACCTAGAGAGGTCTTGAACGGTCCGAACAACGCGGAGGGAGGTCCGAGCGCTAAAGGTTTTACAAAAGATATCTAACGCTCAGATCTAACCCGGGGAGGTCGCGAACGGCTAAGACCAAGGTTGGGGAGGTCCTGAGGGTTTTCTAACAAGGACCGGGAGTGCTCTTTTGCAAAGAGGACCTCGAGGAGGTCTTTTCCAACGAGGACCTCGGGGAGATCCCGAAGGTGGTTTTTACGAAATGACCTCGAGGAGGTCTTTTTGCACGAGGGTGGTTCTAGCGGCTCGACAGATCTCGGACGCGTCTGGACTACCGAGATCTAACCAAGTGAGGTCGTGAGCACTTAAGGTTTCTGCGACGAGACCTACGGTCATGATCTACGCTCGAAGAGGTCCTCAGCGGCTCAGACAGCACGAGGAGGTCCCAAGACTTAACGTGGTGCACGAGCCCACGGCTCATTGAACCCGGGTGGTCGTAAGCGGTGGAGGTAACTCGAGGAAGAGGCCCTAGCGGTTGGGATTTGACAGGAGGCCTTGGGGTGAGGATTTAGCGGAGGAGGACCCGATGGCTAAGATCTCCCAAGGGGAGGTCTTAACGGCCCGATTCAAAATCAAGAGGTCCTGCGACCAAGAGTTTTCATAGAAAACTCCCAACGGCACAGATCAAAACTGGGGAGCTTCTAAACGGCTGGGATTGAAACCAGGAGGTCTTACGTGGCTAGGATCTGATCTAGGGGGAGGTCCTAGAGACTGAGGTTTTTGCGGAAAAGAACCTAAGGCCCAGATCTAAACTTGGGGAGGTCTAGACGGTCACGAAGAACCCGAGGAGGTCCAATGGCTTGACAAAAACACGACAAGGTACAGAGCTCGATGGTGAGCTCGCCGGCACGTCGCCGACGACCAGGGCCACGGCGGCGGGAACCAAAGCCACCAAAATGAAGCTAATAGTATTGCGAACCCAACGGAGGTGCTTTCGACGGCGGCGATGGCCTTGAACGCCGGCGAGCCGGAGCGAGGCGGAGGACTGGTTTTCGGCAAAAACCGAAAACACGAAAAGGGAGCGCTACGAGCTATCCTAGCTAGACCTTAAGCTCTAAGGGACTAAAATGAACTCACCAGGGCACAGGGGTGGTCCAGAGGAGGTCGGAGGAGTGCCGGCGGCGGAGCAGTTCACCGGAGATGAGGAAGATAACGACGATAGTGGCTCCTGAGCAATTATAGAGAAAAAGGGTGATGAGGAACACTTCGCGATGACCTTAGGTGGCTTCAGAACCAAGGAATCGAGTGGAGGAACCTCACCGGAGATGGGGACGAAGGAGTGCCCTTACGGCCGCAACCCGCGAAGTCTCCAGTCCGAGTTGCTCCTGTGAAAACAACCCAAACCGGAGTTAGGGACGACTTTGCGATGACCGGGGCCTCGAGGAAACAAGATTAGGCAAGAGGACCACCGAGGACCCAAGTTCACCAATGGAGCTCACGCGGCGAAATGGCGAAATGAGCTCAAGGTGAGATTTGGCGCTCAACCTTATAGAGAAAGGTTTGGGAGGGCGACTGGAGGTAGAAGGGGACTAGAGGAAAGCCTCGGAGGTGCTCAAGTAGCTCAGAGCTGACTGAGCTCGAGGACAGAGGCTTAATGGCGATGGGACAAAAGAGAGGTTGCTGCGCGAGAAAACGAGGCGAGGAGGCAGGTAAGGTCAGGGCAAAGCTGACACGGTTGACAACGAGGGGCTCCGAGCCGTTGTAGGCCCCACGGTGGCTGACATCGCCGCCTCACTGCAGACGCGCACGCTCGTGCATGGCGGAAAGAGGAAGAAAAAGAATGTAAGAGGAGGTCGGGGTGGTGCGTGAGCGTTGGATTTCAAATCCAACGGCTCACACGGGACCAGGCCAAGCTCGGTGCGGCCTAGTGACTCGACTCGGCGAGTCAATTGGTGGGTCGGACTTGGTCCGACTCGAGCCCGAGTCCAGCTCACCCTAACTTTGGGTTTCAAGCGGATCTGAAGTTTGGGGATTTAAATTGAAGTAGCAAACCCACTCCAAAAATTATGAAACTTTTACAGAGCTTGCTAGCTGAGTTATTGACCTTGTATAATTTTTGCAGAGGTTTTGTGCTATACATTTTCCTCCAAAATTCAACAAGGTGCTGGTCCACGCTTGACCAGATTTTGAACAGTTTGACTGACCTCCAAAATATTCAAACAATTTCTAAAAATTGTGAAATTTTTCAGAGGGGTCACAAACCATCCCAAGAACTTAGGAAAAAATATTTCCAGGAGATGATCATAAGATTAGGCAAGATTGTTTTTGAAAGTTCAAGATTTGGATCAAAAGACTTGTGACTTCGTATTTCCATAACTTCTTGTACAATACTTGCTTGGTACAATAGGAAATACAGGATGTAAGAAAAAGTTTTAATTTCTACTCATTTTCTTACATTTGAAACACAAGCCTAAAACTTGGGATGTTACAGTCATCAATTAACACCACGACAAAGTCATCCAGATACTCATGTAGCATATTGTTCATGGTCTCCATGAAAATGACAGATGCATTAGTTAGCCCAAAAGACATAACTTTATACTCATAATGCCCATACCTGGTGGAGAAAGTGGTTTTCTTAACATCCTACTCACGCACACGGAATTGATTGTATCCCAACTAAAGATCAATTTTGGAGAACACCTGGGCTCCACTCACTGACCAAACAAGTCTTCAACGGTGGCAAAGGATATTTATTATTGATCGTGATTGAGTTTAGCGCACGGTAATCCATACACATACACCAACTCCCATCCTTCTTCTCTGTGAAGAGAACGGGAGCTCCCCATGGTGACAAACTACGCCTGATCAAATCCTTAGCCAACAAATCATCTAGTTGCTTCTTCAATTTGTCCTAAAATGGACGTGCCAGCTGATAAGGAGACAATGAGATGGGCCGATTGCTCAGAACATGATCAATGCAAAAGTCCTCACCTCGTGTTGGTGGCATCCCCATACACTCACTCAGAAACACATCTGGATAATCACAAACCACCGAAATCTCTTCAATCTGCAAAGCCACGCTCGGCTTCTTAGCAAGACCTAAGAGAAGCCTGGTCTTCACCGCACGTTGACCTGAGAACAATCCGGCCAACATACTAAGAGAGCGCAGAGGTGCACTCCTCTGAAAGGTCAAAGTCTCACCATATGGAGTCTGCAAAGTGACAGTCCTACATAAACAAGATATCACTACTCGGTTGGAATGCAACCAATCCACGCACAAGAGGACATCGAACGGATCCAACTGGATGACCATTAGGTTCGCCGTGAACTTCTCCCCATCAATAACAATAGAGAACCCAGGACAAACAGTGGAGCTCGCAATAATACCCCCAGGAGAACTAACCAACACAGACTGAGTAATCCATTGCACACCCAAGTTCGCTCTCCTAGCAAACGTCATTGAGGCAAACGAATAGGTAGCCCCTGAATAAAAAAAGACTTAAGCAGCAAACGAATCCACAAGCAAAGTACCTGTCACCATGTCTGGATGACCGGCGAACTCTGCGGTAGGCATGACGTACACTCCAGGTGGCGCCATGGCAAAGGAAGGTGGCACATGGGCGGTGGGAGCCCCGACACTCTGTTGTGGTGGTGCAGGTAAAGCCGGTAGAGTAGAAATCTGAAGCAGTGTAGGAGGCGGTGACTGCCAGTGGTACCCTACTGGAGGCACCCCAGTTGAAGGAACCAGCGGTGCAGAAGGGGCAGCCATCATCTGGACAGACCCCCGTGCAAGACTTGCTAAACAAGATGCAGGCAAAGGCTCCCACTAGATCACACTCGCGGGGTTCTAGTGGCACACCTACTCCTTGTGACCCGATTAGCCACACTAATGGTAGATTCCTGTCCAAGTGCACTCAGCAGCGTGGTGACCATAACCACACTTAAAACAAAGCATACCCTACCCTAGGACAGGACGAAGAGCTAGAGCACCTGAAAAGGACGAGGCATCGAAGAAGAAAATTGCCTCGACTGCCTGGACTTGGAGAACTACGAAGATTGTGGTCACCCTTTAAACTTCTTAGAAGCAGGCCACTGGAAAGACGCACTCCCCACACTAAAGCTCCTCTTTTGGTCACAACCTGTCAGACCCCAAATTTGAAATTTGGAATATGCTGTGTTGACAACACTAGTCACTGGATCAATAGCTAGTGCCCACAGTTACATCATTAAATATCAATCACATATCATGAATATGTAAAGCTATTGCATAATAATAAACAAAACATAAATATACCTTACGTCTTTTGAATTGCAGAATGGCTGGACCGCCAAATACCTTTCAAAGGACATCAACGGAAGCAAAATAAAGATACACCATGTGGAATCCTCATGATATACCCACAGGCAATCGACTAAGGCCTTCGACCTAATTCTTACCCTTCTTGATCTCTAGTCTTGACGAATGCTCATAAGTGCTTACATAGCCTTCTTCTTTCATACTTATTGAATAATAATATTGAGCGAGTATGAGTACACAACTGTACTCGTGAGCCAAAACACAGAATTCAGTTATATAATATGCAAGGTTGGTCAAAGGAATGGCTAGGGGTTCTTTTGTTTTTCATAAAGCCACTTATTGAAATAGATTAAGTAGTAGCAAATTCTGGGACCTAACATTTTAACTAACACATGTTTTTAATAAAATTGAGTTTTGTTGTAAAATACTGATGGAGACTCCAACCTCCTATACCATTGAATGGCTCTATCCACCCAATGCTCATGTTCTTTCTTGGGTCACATCCCGTACTTCTCATTGGTTCCTAACCAGGCTATCTCAAATCTCTAGGCTAGCTCCAACCCATTTTTTCATTCCACCTATAAATCGTTTTTATGAAAATGAAAGCTAATTCAAGTAAGTTCTCAGCACCGCCCATGACCATGGGTATGGCTATCTAGATAGTTTTCACTCTGCAGACTTCGCACACTTTACTCGCAAGAGACAATCAACTTATAATGTCCGTCTTGATACAATTCTATAGTGCGCGACTAAGATGATTGTCACAAAGCCTTTACAATACACCACCTCAATGCAACCCTACCCGCTAGCTATCACCTCCTTAGGTCGTACCTCCGGGAGGTCTCCCACTTGCACCGTGTAGTTTTCCTGTGGCTCCTATCCATATCGACGCCACACACCCACCAATGGTGAAGTTGCGATGAGGCGAACAAATTAGTTAACAAGGTCATTCCTATTATAGACTTGTGGTTGTACTGTTTTTACACGAGAAGACCGTTACAAGAACTCGATCCTTTATTGACTTGGGCGGCACTTCCAAATACCCACTCTATCGTGCTCTTCCCATCACCCTCCATGCTTTCCAGCTGCCCAAGTCAAAATATATTTTTAGTTTTCTTTTATTTTGAAATACTTTTATAATTAACATACCAGCCAAGCTCTAACATCAACTGCCCAAATCCAGTTTCAAGCTTTAAATGATGCCAAGGCAAATCATTGCTTGCATACCAATGTACCTAAGCAAGGCTAAGCATGATACTTAGGTACAAACTTAGTAGCTAGTATGTATACCATTAGTTTAGGGTGACAAAGGATAGTGTCTAAGTTCTAGGATTAGAAGTTTATACGCAATTATTATTAAGGTATTCACTATGAGCTAGGCCAACATAGTTGTATAAAATCATAGCAATGCAATTTCATAATTTAAAATAATATAATTGCATTTCAAAAGTTGGTGCAACATGATCAAAGTGTTGACTCGTCTTGCTCAATGTTATGATAACCTTGGTCTTGCTCTTGTTGTCTTGGACTGCTGCTATGTCATGGCTTTAGATTCTAACTACCCGGAATCCGATCAAATCGAAGAACGTTTGAAAGATAGCCAAATTAAATCTAATAAATCCAAATACAAGCAACAAAGGAAATACTTCAATGAAAGTCAATCAACCCAAGAGTGTGTGAAGCAGAAAATACTTCAAACGAAACTAAGCATATCTAACGGTATCTTGAAAGAAGGAAGCATTCTAGAAGAAACTAAACCTACTCAATGGAGTTGATGAAGAAATACTTCAGACGAAGTATATCCAAAGGAAGTTGACGAAGGAAATACTTCACACAAAGTATAACCAAAGGAAGTTGATGAAGGAAATACTTTAGACGAAGTAAAACCAAAGGAAGTTGATGAAAGAAATACTTCAAATGAAATGAAGTACATCTAGATATATTTGGAATGAAAGAAATACTTCATACGAAAGTAGATAAACCCAAACTCTATTCGTTTGGTCTAGTGATGGGGTTTTGGGTTGATAGTCAGAATTAGGGTTTGGTAACCGTTTGATCCAGAGTGAGGGTGAGAGGGATCGGGCTCTCGAAAAGTCCGCTGGTGTAAGGAGTTAGGACTCCAACAGAAGGAAGAGAATATTCATAGGAATTTTCCTCCTTGGTTACTTGGATGGGAGAGATCACCTCTGTTAGGTAGGAGTCTCTGATCCATCTTCAAATTACGATATGTACTTCTACTGAGAGCGGATAGCAATGGTGATAGCTAGAGCCTACATGATGCTGATTGGTGGTGGAACTACTATCATCCATGTGGGGACCTATCACCGCTATCCATACATGGCACCTAGTTGATCTAATGATTCCTCTAGTTATTACTTCATATTTATCGAGGAAGTTCTATAAAAGTTAGGTAAGACCTACGCGTAGATTCAGGGTTTGCATAGGGTATACATAAGTCTCACCGATACATGTGGTCAAGTTTATTTAATGGGTTTCTTACCGATTTATATTTATCAAGGAAGTTCCGTGAGTCTGAGCTAGAACTTCCAAGCATTGGCTAGGCGCCAATCTTACACCTATGTGGCTTGGAATATACTAAAGTAAACCTATCATACTAGGTTGATCCTTAGCTACAACACATGCTAATGATTACTTCTCATTAAGTAGATAACTATACTACAAGACCTATGGGCTCTTATCTACTTGTCCTTGTTTAGCGATCAACCCTATCATCTTGATTACTATCGCTAGCTAACATTCACTAAGGTTTACCACCACTATACTTTATTCTAAATGTCGATGACACATTTGGTTGCTTAATCAACTACTAGCATGGTCCATATGTCAATAAGTGATATACATGCATATACATGTACTTTTATTCCCCTGCTTATTCTATGTCCTACATATATGTGAGCTTATGTCATTATGATTACCTGTCACTTCCTAGGTCACTGGTGTCTTCGACACGACCGCAAAACCTAGTTAAGCGTGAGGCATACCTATCATATCACATTTCTATCGACTGTGCTAGTTGAATGAGCTACACCTCAACTTAGTCATTGTCGATGACCTAGGGGTTAAGTGATCACCTAGATGTTCTTTATATGATTATCTCCTATCAAGGTGCAACCTTATGGTTTAGCCTACGATGCTAACACATTTTTGGTTAATCATCTACTCGGGTGGGTCCCGTATGCCATTGTCATATTCCCACGATTATCACTTACTGTTACTACTCTCTTGATAGCCATTTACTGTAGGCAAGTAGGCAACTATACGCCAACCGACGTAGCCGACTGATCACTTCGATATTATGCTTTGTTAGCAATAATGTTCTGTGTGGACACCACTTCTATTCAAGTTAATATCTTGCACAAAGTCACACTAACTTAACTCAATTAACCTACTTAGCATATGCTTATGTGGGACACAATCGTTATGTAGAGCACTACCCTAAACTACATTGCAAAGGCATTACCTATCGGTCGTGGGCTTACTGGTTATTCGAACATGGATGCGTGGGTGTGTGTATATAAACAGGAATATTGAGAGTTATGTTATAACCAAACTTACAGCCATTCTTACATTCCAAGTAAAAGACTAAGGTACTAACTACTATTTAACTCCATGCAATTTCTAGTCACAGATACTAACCATTCACTGTTTAACTAACCTGAAACTTGCTAACTCGCTACTAACCTAGTCCAGTGAGACCCACTATCATACATACATTCATACACCGAGAGAGGGACCGAGAGAGATGAGGGGCCCACCTGTCATTGCTAGAGAGAGACAGAGAGGGAGAAAGCATAGAGTAGGGGAGAAACAGGGGAGCTAGGGGGTGGCTCAGGCGGTGCTCATCGTCGGTGATGGGGACGGTGACAGCGACCATAGGTGGCAAAAATGAAACCGAGGAGGGGAGGTGGTCCAAGGGGTGGTAGTGGCGCGGCTCGAGGCGGCCGGTAGTGGGTTGGTAGTGGCGCGTGGCGGCCGACTGTAGGGGAGGAAAGGGGGCTGGTGGCACTAGAGAGGGAGAGGATGAAGAGTAGAGGGAGCATGAACATGAGGAGGGTGAGGCGGTACTACTGGAGTGGGTGGTGGTGGCAGGAAGGTGCTGTGGCGGGCCAGCAATGGGTGCCTTCTGCGGCTCGAGCGGTCCACCGTGGGGGCAGCGCTACGAGGAGGGGGAGCTGGTGTGGATGGTGGGGTAAATAAGAGGGAGGTGCGGAGGCACTTAGGTAGGGAGGAATTGGGGGAGAAACTCACCGGACGAAGAATGGCGACCGTGGCAGCGGTTTCGGCAGGGACCGAGGAAGACGGCGAAGCGTGGTGCTCAGGTGAGGAAAGCATAGAATTGAGGAAGGGGAAACGAGGGGGAGCATTGGGAACACGAAGTGATGCGGTCAAAAATGGGCGAGGCTTACCGGGTTGGCTGGAATAGTGATGCCAAGGCGGCGACGTTGTGCGGGGGTGGCAGCACTCGAATGGGGAAGAGGATGACAATCACGATCTTAGTGCTCCTACTCGGGGAGAAGAGATGGAGATCACTACGCTGAAGAGGGAGCTGAGGCGGTTTTGATGCTCATGGCGGGGGTGGCCGGAGCTTGTCTGAGCGGTCAGGGTAGCTAGGCGGCGCGGTGGATGAACAGAGAGCTCTCCTGAACTCTCTCTCATTCTGCTGTCGGATGGAGGAGGGAGGAATGGGGGGAGACCAGAGGAAAGGAAGCCGGGCGCGGCTTAAACGGGGCAAGGCCTAGGCGAGGCTACTGTGCAACGTGGGGGAGGCATGGGCAATGTCCTATTGGTGGTGCTGTGGTAACGATGGTGGGGCGACAGCTCTAGTGGCGAGGACGAAGATGATGCGGTTGCGGTGCGGCTCTAGTGGTGAGGACGAAGCGAGAGCATGACGGCGACAGAACAGGGGCAGGTGTGAGTGGCGACAGGGGTAGTTGGTGCACCGGGGTTGGCGGCATGGCACCAGGGTGCCGGTCGAGGGAAGAAGCAGAGAGGAAGGAGAAAGGAGAAGGGAGGCTGGCGTGATGGGCCAAGGAGAAAAAGAAAGGAAGAGAGAAAGGAAGAAATGAAAGAAAAAAGAGAAAAGGAAAAAGACCCACCACCAGCTCCCCATCCCCTTCTGCCTATTTAAGGCCAGCACCAAGCCACCTGGCCACCTCCCAGCCTCTCCTTCCCTTTCCTCCTCTCCACCGAGCGCCAATGAGGGAACCGTGTGTGGTCTGTATCGGCCACCCACGCTGCCATCACCATTTTCACTGCCTCGGTGAGCTCCTCCTCGCCACGCGCGTCACCAAGTGTTCCGGGACACGAGGAGTCTTTCCCCTCCACTAATTTGGCCTTTTGTCCACAGAAAATCGTCGACGACCTATTCTTCCCTGTCCCCGGCCAAGACCGCCATTTCCGTCGTAGCTCCTTCTCAAAGAGCTCAGGACCACCGCTGTGTGAAGCTCATCTTCTAGGTCACCGCCACCGTGTGAAGCTCCTTGCGCCACCTCAGGACCACGTCATCGGCCATCCTTCGACCACCTCCAACACCCCCTTCCACTCTGGTAGGTTCCCCATACCCTCTAGATGCTTGTGCTCATGTTTGTTAGCCAAGGGCATCGCCGGAACACGATAGTCGCTGCGGCCCCGAATGTTGGGCCGCCTCACATGGTAGCGTCACCGCTATGGGCCACCGTAGACCTCGCTACGACCCCCATAGAATCACCGAGCTAGGGGGGTTCCATTTTTGGCTTTGCCGGCCGTCCCCGTGGTCTAACTTGTCGGCATTGAGCGCGATAAGAAACCCCCCGGAGCTCCCCTGCTCTGGTCGGGTTAGGACAAGTACTGTAGCATAATCATTAGAGTTGTAATGATGTCGTTAAGATCGGGGATTTTTTAGGGGTTAGATGAGTACGACATGTGGGCTTGTTTAGTTACGAAAAAGTAATTATAAAATAAACCAGGTACCAAGTCTATGACATGTGGGTCCATCCATTAAATGCATAGTGTAGACCCACCATGGACCAGCACAGTGCCACGTGGACCATGGTCCATGCACTATTCATATAGACCAAGTCCATAATGATCAGGCGTCGTAACGGCGGTGGCACTAGCAGGAGCTAGGGCAAAAGGGGCGACGACGGCGGCTAGGGTTGGGCCACGTCCCTCCTGGCTACCTCTTAAAGGAGCGGAGCCGATGCCCATCCTATGGCCCGCACGCCGAGACCACGGCTCCGCCTGACCACACTTCTTGTTTTTCTTCTTCTTTCCATTTTTCTTGCTTCTTTTCCTCAAATTGCATCTAGGTCCTTAGGAACTAGAAGTTAGGATATTGTAGGAATTCTAAAGCACATCGAATGACAGCAACCTGGAATTAACGCCTAACGATGTTTAATTTACATTCCCGAAACATTTTGACCACATATATATCACCTGCCATACTCAACTAGTGACCACGAGTCAAATGAGTTTTTGAAGTCTGTGTTTTCTAGAGAGTTAGTTGGTGCAGGCCTCTCTCTTCTTATATTTTGGTCAGAGACAACACTATACATCATGTATTCTTTTCTAGTATTATTTGATTAATTGTTCCCAAAGTTCTAGACATACATATCCATTGAAAAATTCCGATGTCCTTGAATATTAGTTTTAGACGATTCAGAAGGACCGAGTGCGTCGCTGGTGAGCAAATCAAGGTACCTGAAAAGGCTTTAGAGGAACATCCAGAGTGTACAAGGGTTGTATATTGGTATGCAATTGTATACAATTATATATATACTCTTTGCTACATGTCCTTCCTTTGACCAAAACTAGGAATTGTGCTTATAAAGCTTTAATCTGTTTACGTAATTAATACTTAAGGTGGTAGTACATATATATAGTATATGATTTCATATGTTGCACGCACATATACTTTTTTTTTTTGTGTGTGTTGGGGCTTGGAAGAATCCGTTAGTTGGTTGATTATTGTAGACCCCACACATACACTTCAATGCGAATATATTCCCTAATAGCTAGATCATGTGAGATGAAATCTCAACAATATAACCAAGTAACCTATATAGAAATTAATACTCCATCCATTTTTTTAAGTAATATTTTAGAATATGTGCCATCAAACTTTCTAAAGTTTAACCATTAACATGTTTAAAAGTATTAAGATTGGCTATGAAAACCATATCATTAGATTTATCATAAAAATACTTTCATAATATTATAATTTTATTAATATATAATAAGGTAAAGTAGGTTTTGCGGTTCCAATATAGTCTTCGCTGGAGTAATAGTAGTACTGTATGCGCCTTATCATTTGTGCTACACCAGTGAGTGGAGAACGAGGAATTTTTGGCCGATACGGCCAGTTTGTAAATCGTATTTGCACTTCTGACCACTTGCCACGTGTATTTGCAAAAATGGCAAGCCGGGCGCGTTGCCACCGCGCGCCCGCGCTGCCGTCCCGACACCTCACCCCGAGCGCGTTGCCACCGCGTGCCAACCCCGGTCCCACCACCTCGCCCCGGCCCCGCTACCTCACCCTGATCGCGCCACCTCAGCGCCCCGCACTATTGCCGTGGAGCGTTGCCACCCTGCGCCACAACAATAGTGCCCAACACTATTGCGGGGAGCGTTGCCACCCCGCTCCCCCGCAATAGTGCCCGCACGGTTAGGGTTAGTAATTAGGTTAGGTTAGGTTAATTAGATAATTAGTTAGAGTCTGAAATTTGAAGAAATTTTAAAATATAGCAAATGAGTTCAAAAAATTATGAAATTTTTTGTGTAGCCTCCTGACACCGTGTACTTGCTTTTATAAATTTTCCATAATTTTATCTATTCAGATTTGTTATCGCTACTTCGTATGACTGTCGCGTTCGTACGAATCAATAAATGTAGAAAATAAGCTCCAAAAAATTTGAATTTTATTTTGAAGGGTCCTCACGCAATGGACTTGATTGTGTAATATTTCGGTAATTTTATATGTGTTTTGGTATTGTCTAAAAAAACTAGGATTTAGGTCACGAGAATTTGGATTTTATGTTTCAGAAATTAGGGTTTCATGATTTCATGTGACTTGGAATGTATTTGAGATTTGCCGGACTGTTCTGCGGAGAATTAAAAACCTCGCGGTTAGTCCAATGGAAGTGAAACCTTAGCGGGCATGGATATATTAAGTCAGAATATTGTAAAGACCTCATGATAACTGCTCAATCGGGATGTAGGAGGAGGGGTATTATCACATGTATTTGTAGCCAAGCGAAGGAGGAGCCACTGCTTTCAATCATATTCTGTATAAGCTTTATAAAGTACTTCATCGACTGCCTGGCTTATAATTTTCATAATTTTAAGTACACCGTGTTACGAGCATGCACTTATAATTTTTTCATAATTTTTTTTAAAATATAGCCAGGCAGTCGATGAAGTACTTTATAAAGTTTATACAGAATATGATTGGAGGCAGTGGCTCCTCCTTCGCTTGGCTACAAATACATGTGATAATACCCCTCCTCCTACATCCCGACTGAGCAGTTATCATGAGGCCTTTATAATATTCTGACTTAATGTATCCATGCACGCTAAGGTTTCACTTTCATTGGACTAACCGCGAGGTTTTTTAATTCTCCGCAGAATAGTCCGACAAATCTCAAATACATTCCAAGTCACATGAAATCATGAAACCCTAATTTTTGAAACATAAAATCCAAATTCTCATAACTTAAATCCTAATTTTTTTTAGACAATACCAAAACACATATAAAATTACCGAAATATTACACAATCAAGTCCACTGCGTGAGGACCCTTCAAAATAAAATTCAATTTTTTAGAGCTTATTTTCTACGTTTATTGATTCGCATTTAACGCCGCTACGCCATACGGCGTAGCGATAACAAATCTGAACAGATAAAATTATGAAAAATTTACACAAGCAAGTACACGCACTACTACACACAGCCTCATCACGAGCGGTTCCGAGCGGTCATCACGCGGTTCGAACCGCTGCGTGTTTTTATACGCCGTGATAAGTCTGCGGTTATCACGCATTTGTTAAACATCCGTCGTGATAAGTCACAACACGAGCGGTTCTAATTATAAAACCGTCGTGATATCTAATTATCACGAGCGGCTCTATTCAAGAACCGCGTTATAGACGCATATCACGACGGCTCTATTTACGAACCGTCTATGATATACACATATCGTAAATAGAAATAGAACCGTGATAAAGGATATCTCGAGCGGTTATATTTGACAAACCGCTCGATACGTGTATATCATGCACGGTTATATAATAGAGCCGCAGGATTATATATATCACGAGCGGTTTGATTGATAAACCGTCGTGATAGTTATTTCAAAGATAACTATTTTTTAAAAATTTCGCTAGCCTCGAGATTGCTAGCCATGCCCTCTCAAAATAAGCGGCGAGAAAATAGATACATCACGTATATCAATCGTTGACAACCCAAAGTGATCATTGTCATACAAACGAACATATATCAAATACAACAAACATTGTAATATCAACTCGTTCGTAAAATATTGTCATACAACCCAAAGTGACAACCCAAAGTTTACCATTGAATCACAACTATTCAAAGTGAATTTCAACTATATCAAATATATTAATTGTTTCAAGGTCGTTCGAGTGAAACTCTCCGTTGGCGCAATGATATCCGTCGTGATGAAGGTGCAAAGCCTCCCTCGAACATCCGAGATCTCTTTACGAGCGAGTGAATCTAAATCTATATTCAAAACCTACAAACAAGAGTAAAGTGTTACACATATATATTTAAATTTATAATTAGCAATTATTGCGAGATTGACCAACCTCGGGATCCGCAACCTAGCACTCATGAGAATCGCATATGATGGCAAGCGTAGAATGCACATTCTTACGCTTTTTTTGTGGCGGCATCGAAAAATAGAATTACATATATAGGTATAGTCGGTTCGAGACGCATTATTACAGTATGATATAGGATTATTGTGTTGTAGCACGCATCGAAATCGCGTCCCGTGATTAAGTGTGGCGTTCGTTCCTTGTATAGCCCTCCCTCGGCAATATAGGAGATGAACGACCTACATGTTTCCAAAAAGTTAACCTCGGCCATTTCAAACGAAGGAAGACTACAATAGAGTTATGTATGGAGGAAATGAGCACACCTGTCGACTACTTCTTGCACAAGGGTGAAGTCGTGGCCTTTTTCATTAGGAATCAAGGTATAGTACTGATTCCTCTTTGGTATAATGACTAGAAGGATCCAGTGATGCCTACTCATGTATGTCGCTATAGTCATTAAACCTAAGTTCATCTCACAGATAAAGTACAAATGAAATTTGTATAGCAAGTAGTGAAGCACTTACTTCTGGTTGTAGGGCACCATTATGTAGTCCACGTAGTTTTGAGCAAGCAATCCTGCCGTTATGTATTTCTCGACGTAGGATGTGTCTGCCAAGATGGTTTGCTCAGAGACCACGTGTGGGTCGAGGAAACCCACCGGTTCTTTCAATCGCCGGGCAGTTTTAATCATGTATCTATACATAAGCAATGAGTTGTTATATTACGTGAATGTACGTGAATGTAGAACTTGATTGTACACACTTACGATGTCCATCGTCGAGAAGTGAGGCATCGAGGGCTTTGAGGTTGAATAGGTCGAACAAGTCGTCAAGCCCACGATGAAGGGGGCGGCTCGTGGAGAAATAGTCCTCCGTGTATCGACGGTGATTCCATCAGCGCACCCTTTCTCTTTGGTCTTCTTCAAGTACCAGCTATGCAAACTCTGACAACCTAATCCAGCGTAGGCTATCATCGTGCTCGCCGCCAACGGACTTACGAAAGAGTATTTCTTAGGGTTAGGAGGCGGAAGTGCCTTAATGTTCTTCGATTTCGATTTGTTCTGAACGACTTGCGCGCTACGCGTCTTCCTCCTGTCAGACGACTCGGGAACTGATACGGCGGCACGCTTTTTTTGTTCGTTCGGTGTCTTCTCCACGGAACCGATGAGGCGGGCTTACGGCGAAGGTTGAGGTGCGATCATGGAGGGTCTGTTGGAGAGACATGGTCGTGTCGAGGTGGTTGGGGTAGAGTCATCAAAGGTTGAGGCGGCACTGCAGGTTCCAGGACGATGTCCTTCAAAAGTTGAATTGGAGGGGCATGGTCGTGTGGAGATGGTTGGGGTGGAGTCATCGAAGGTTGAGGCGCATCGCAGGTCCGGGCGATGTCCTTCTTTGGCCACCGAATAAAACCGCATGGGCATCCCCTAGTGTTATGATTTCGTCGTTCGGGCGAATCTCGGCGGACGGCCCTAAAATTATCATGTACCATGTCCACTGGACCTGGCGTAACCTCGTCACGGGCACCGTCTTGCACTATCCCTTCATTGCATGGATACACCACCCCGCGCACCTCAATAGACATCCCAACCATCCTCACTTGGAGTGTGCGGTCGTCGGCTCCTACAAAACGATACGCAATTAGCTAAGGCGTCCTATAGGTCTATCTTTGGAGCATTCGAGAGATGTACATTACCTTGATGTCGCCGATAGGTAATTGGACATCATCGTGTTCACAATTTTGCGTGGGCGACGCTACTCCGATGTTGAGGAGGATCGCCTACCAAAACAACGGGGCGACTGCGGCGGTTGTTGAGGAGTAGTAGTTGATTCACTTGGTCCCGCAATCTTGCTATCTTTTCTTCAAATTTTGCAAGAAGCACCCGTTCTCTTCCTTCAAATTTTGAAGTAAGCACATGTTCCAACAACGTGTCGTACTCGGCCTTGGATCTCTTCCTGCTCCTATACGTGCGTGAGTCGTTTGGGAATCCATCCTCCAAGATCGTTAACCCCTTTGCCTCGCGTGCACCCGGTGCTCCTTGTTTCCCGGGCGTAGTTAGTATATCCTTCTCCTCGCTGCGCTTGGAAGGAGCCTTGAACATGCGGAACTCAATTCTTCTTGCAAGAGGTCATCATGTTATTATATACATTATGAAGTTATAGACTTATTAACAACTAGGTAGTTCGAAGACATTTACCACGGTTGGCCACATCCCGATGCTGGGTTTGTGAAAGAGATTTCGCGAAGACGTGGCGATGCCCTCGCTCTTAACCGGAGAGAGCGCTACTGTCCGTGATCTCGACAAATGGCCTTGTTTCGTTCGCGTCCTCCGCGCCCATTGCGCGGTTTTACCGCGTACCAGGTGCCGAGTTTGTGGGGTGAGTGTTAAGTGTCCGGAGAGCCTTGTGCGTCGCACTTTCCTCACGAAATTCGGCGTCGTCTTCATTTGCACAAAGGCGTCCCATATATCCCGCGACAAGAATTTATACGCCGTGAAGGGCGTTCGACCGTGTTCACGTACTTTGTGACAAGCACGCTCTTGAAGGTCCTCCACGCCTTTCCGATCGAGAGCAACGCCTGTCGTTCCACGCGCGCCAGGTCTGCGGCTGGGAAAGTGAACGATTTTAAAACTTCGTCCCACAGCTGGCTTCTCCGAACATCCGACACAGTGTCCCAGCTCAGTGTGGTGATGGGGACCCGTTCCCTTCCAAGTATCCCGCACAAGGTTCGGAATCTCGCCGCTGCTTTGGGGGGACTCACAGGGATCCCATTGGCATTGACCTCCGTGACGGTCATTATGCCTGGAGGAATTCTCGATGTTCCTCTGCCATCTCGCGTACGTACCACTTTCCTCGGAGATCCAGACGGCGGTGAAGATGGTGCGGACGCCATGTCGCTTACTTGCTATCTATATATGCACGAAGCAATATGCGTAAGCTCTAATCGACTGATTCAAGCGGTTTACTCAACTTAACCGAAAATGATGCACAAGCGTATAATATATAAAGAAGGATTGATGGTAGTTTGTGCTCGTAAGGAGAGTTGCAAAAGAACAAGTCTTTGCCATCTCAATCCTATTGTCTATACTCTTCATTAAATGAATATGATAGTATAAATTCAAACTATGAGCTCTAAACAATACTTTGCTTAATCACAAATGATCTCAATCATTACGAAAATGATCTCTTAAAACATTCAATCTCGATTATAAGAGAAAAGTTCATCACAGAGCGAACTGAACAAAGCCCATCGATCAATTTCAGTTCACATTATCAAAGACTATCAAAGTCACATCACGGAGGGTTCGTCAATACAATAGAGCTCATGAATGAACTAACAAGATATCAAATTGACGGATGCATTCAACCGTCTGTGATAACTAGCATTCAACCGAAAGTAACAAATTAACGGTATATGAAATTGACAGAGCAAGTAATTTGTACAATAGAGCTCAAGAATCAACTAACTATCACATTCAATCTCGGTATAAGACGAGTTCATCACGAGCATGTCAACAAAGCCCAGATCAATTTGCGGATCTTTAGGAATACTCACGGAGGATGCCGCACAACAACTCACGGTGCAAGGAGGAGGCCGGTGCGGGGAGGAGGCCGACGCGGGAGGAGGGAGAGGCGCGGGAGGAGGCCGACACGGGAGGAGGACGGCGCGGGAGGAGGCCGGTGCAGAGGAGGAGGCCGACACGGGAGGAGGCCGGTGCAGAGGAGGAGGCCGACACGGGGAGGAGGCCGCGCGTCGAGGCGGAGGCAGCGTCGTCGATGAAGGGGCGGCGGCGTCGGGTCTTACGGACGGGGAGGTGAACGGGTGAACCCTAGAGGAGCCGAGAGAGCGCGCGAGAGCCTAAGGGGCGCGGGAGACGAAGTGACGAGTAAAGAGCAAAACCCTAGGGTGCGCCTTTTGATAAAAAAGAATATCACATACGGCTCTATTAATGAACCGTCTGAGATATCATCAATATCACAGACGGCTATATTTAAGCACCGTGCGTGATGATATCCTGACGGTTTGCTTAAAGAACCGTCTGAGATATCCTCAATATCACAGACGGTTCTTGAATGGCACCGTCTGTGATATTGAGGATATCTCAGACGGTTCTTTAAGCAAACCGTCTGTGATATTATCACAGACGGTGCTTAAATAGAGCCGTCTGTGATATTGATGATATCTCAGACGGTTCTTTAATAGAGCCGTCTGTGATAATATATCACAGACGGATCCATTATAGAGCCGTCTGTGCTATGGATCTCATTCCCTTCATCTCCCGCGCGAGTGTCTCTTCGTCTCCTGCTCCAGCTTTTATATAAATAGACAACCCTTATCAAAGGGATTTCTCACGAAGCTCCTTGATCATCCCCTCTCTCTCCTCAAATTCCAAATGGCTTCCTCTCTCGTCCCGGCTGTACTGGCCTACATTTTGGTTGTGTACTCGCACCTCTCTGATCGCAACCTGGCCCAAGCTGCGACCAAGGCGTCCGTTCGCAATGCAATCCGTTGTAGACCCTCCCATCTACCGGAGACCATAACGGCGCTCATCGATCGATTGGAGCTCCTCCTCCAACAGACCGGTCGAGAGCTCTCCAAGATCCGGCGAGTAAACCTCGTCGTGGAGATTGTCCTATGGAACTCTTTGGTCCGCACTGAGGATGCAGCCAGAGTCGAGGACGACATCGACATTGCAGGAGAGCGGGTCCGCCTAGCCGAGACCGTGGAGACCAGGTTGATGGCCTCGGGCTATATGGGACTTGATTACGAGTCCGAACATCTACAAGAGGAAATTGAGCGTGCAAGGTCACGGTGGAGGCGTTTGGTGAGACGATCGGTGATCCCGCTCCCACCGCCGACGAGAATGCGTATTTAAGATTTGAAGACTAAGATAGGATCACTCATCCTTTTTATCGCTGCGTGATGTAAAACGATAAGGCCGATCTATTGTGCATGCGTGATGTAAATATGGTCTTTTGTCATTGATGATATGGTCTTTTTATAAATGCGTGATGATATGGTCTTTTTATCATCTAATTATTACCGGGCAAATCAAATGCGCTATCACGCAGCGGTTGAATAAAGAACCGTCGTGATAATATACTCATCACGAGCGGTTCCTCTCACTAACCGCTCAGTGTTGACCATCACGACGGCTCCATGTGGAACCGCTCGTGATATCCTCCATATCACGAGCGGTTAATAAGTATAACCGTCGTGATATTGAGTATATCACGACGGTTCCACATGGAGCCGTCTATGAAAGTTCAACACGAGCGGTTTGTGTAGAACCGCTCGTGATATACTCGTATCCGACGGTTGGAAATAAGAACCGCTCGTGATATTTCACCCCTATAAATATAAAGACCCGACAGAGGCCCCCTGCCCTAGCGCCGCCTCTGATCTCTTCTTTGGAATAGAGGGGCTTGAGAAGCTTTTGCTCTGTGTTGGCTGTAGGAGGCTTGTTTATTTGGCTTGCCTTGTTCTTGGTTGTGGGTTGCCCTAGCAACTTATGGTCATTTGGCTTGCATGCATGCTTGCTTTGTGAGGCTTTGGTGGTAGCTCTCGGTTTGGGTGTTGTGAATGAGTGTTTTTGTGAGTGGGATAAGCTGGTGTATTTCGACTGTGGCTCTCTTGCCCTGTTCATTGGCCTGAAGGAGAAGGACAGTGAGGAATCTCGTGGGATATTAGGAATTTTCGTCGTGAGCTCCGAGGGTAACGATCTTTAACTCTTTATATTTGCTTAATAGGAGGAGTAACGTATTTGCAGTTAATAGGAGGAGTAACGTATTTGCAGTTTATTAATATAATTTAACACTACTAATTGTTACATGTGTAGCGTAGATGGACCGAAACTGGATGTACGGTGCGAACCGTGTGAGTGAAGAGTACATTAATGGCGTGATTGCTTTTAAAAGAGCCGCGAGCAGATATCTTGAATAAGGGATAGAATTTATGTCTCGTCCATGCATTGATTGCGATAATCGAAGATTTTTAACAACCCGCGCGGATCGTAGGGCACTTGATTGAAGGGTTTCAAAAAGGGTATACATGTTGGACGATCCACGGTGAAGAGCGATTATACAGAAGTTAATAATGATGACATCGACGAGGAATTCAACGATATGCCGGATGTGGATGTGTTTTGATGACGATAGGTCGTGCGATGACAATCTGGATCGGATGCTACGCGATGCGTAAGGAAACTACGATGAGAGAGAGTTTTGTAAATTCGAGCGCTTAATGGAGGACTCGGGAAACCTTTGTTCCTGGCGCAAGCCGGAATACACAAGATTGTCAACCGTGCTTGAACCGCTGAAATTGAAGCGAGCAATGGTTGGTCCGACAAGAGTTTCACGGCGTTGTTAGGTCTCCTAGCGGACATTCTTCCGGAGGGAAGCGTGTTGCCCAAACCACCTACCAAGCCAAGAAGGTTCTTTGTCCATTGGGAATGGAAGTAGAAAGAATACATGCATGTCCGAACGATTGTATCTGTATCGTAAAGAGTATGCAGACTTGCATGTATGTCCCGTGTGCAAAGCATCCCGATACAAGCGTAAGAATACTACTAAGGTGAAGCAAGGACCTCTGCTAAGGTGTTGTGGTATCTGCACTCAGTGATCCCATGTTTGAAGCGTTTATTTGCGAACCGAAAGGAGGCAAGATTGCTGCGTTGGCACTCGGAGGAGCGTAAGAAAGATGGAAAACTAAGACACCCTGCTGATTCTGCGCAGTCATTTTTCGATATTATGGTCCATCTCATTGTTCATCTTGTGAAAGAGATAAAGATATGCGGTCTGTGTTCCTACGTCATATGTACCCGTTCGAGAGGTATATGGGAATTCTCAAGTCCTACGTGCGGAATCGATCTCGACCGAGGCGACATCATCGAAGGTTATGCAACCGAAGAGGTCATTGAGTTCTGCGTCGACTACATGGCTCGTGTGGAACCGATAGGTGTGCCTCTATCTCGTCATGAGGGAAGGTGGATGGTATCGGGACCATCGGAAGGAAATCAATCACTCCGATCCGGATACGTGCGCTCAAGCCCATTTCACGGTCATGCAACACATGACCCAACCGTCCCCGTACATCGACGAGCACAAAGACATGGTACGCCAACGTAATCCGCACGGTCGGAGGTTTGGATCACGAGAGCACAACCGTCGGTTCAACGAATGGGTAAAGGTGCGAATCATGACCGGAGGTCATCAAGTGATGATACGCTATGGTTGGCAAAGGGCCACAATTTACAATTGTCACATGGCAAGGATACGACATAAATGGGTACACATTTTATACGGCACTCGGGATAGGAAGAGCATACCGAATGCGGTGTCCGCATAGATGCATTCGATGCCGATGGGTGAGGAGCTCGTACTATGGGCAAATAGAGGAGATATGGGAGCTCGACTACGTGCTTTTCAAGATCCCCTATTTCGGTGCCGTTGGGTCCATCTCCCACATGTGAAGGTCGACAAATGCGGCGTCACTACCGTGGACCTCGATCGTGTCGGATACAAAGACGAACCATTCGTCTTGCTAACCAAGTTGTTCAAGTCTTCTATGTAACCGACCGGCAAATAAGAAGCGTCACGTAGTTCTTCATGGAAAAGAAGGATTGTCGGAGTTGAGAATGTAGTGGACGAGGAAGAATACAATCAATTTGACGAGTTGCCTCCTTTCGGAGACGGCATCGGGCTCGAGGAAGAACCAATGAGGAAGCTAGCTATATGCGCGTCGATCATCGTGAAGGACTATATTTTAATTAAGAAATTACTCCATTGTAATTAATTTATTCCATAACATCATGTGTTATGAACTTGTAATATGTCGTGCGTATATTTTGATGTCAACGTGGAATTGTAATCGCTCTGTCCTTGTGGACCGTATATTTTGGTGCATTAAAAATTCATTTCATTTGGAAAATAGTCCACCGCACCACCTTTCTAGAAACCTAAAAACTAAAATTTTATGGCAAATAGTCTAACACCTTTGCAAAGAAACCGGTATACTCATGCCTAATCCTGCGATGCGTCCATCGCGAAGACGACGTGGTCGTCCCACCTTCCACACCGCACCAATGCTCGTGCACCGGTGGCCATCCTCCGACAGCGCCACACCCGCCCGGTGGCGACCTTCTTCCCCACGCCGCTGGACCATGTCCGCGGCGAGCCTCTGCACCGCCGCACTCCGGTTGGTCTTGGCCGCTCGCACCCGCCGCGGTCGGCTCGTCCTCGACTGGCCGATGTAGTGCTTCCCAACGTCGCGCGCCTCGTCGGTGTGTAGAGGAGGAGACCGAGCATGTAGGCCGCGCCTTGTGGCGCCATGGCCGCCCGTTCAAGGAACATGAGGCCGCGCTGCATGTCTTGGGGCGCGAAGACAAGCCCGAGGCCGACGATGAAACAAGCCCCCGGGTTGCCGGCGGCGGCCAGGTGGTTGACGACGGCGAGGTAGCGCTCGTTGTCCTGCCACTTCATCGCCTCCTCTCGCTCCAGCGCCACGCGCCTCCCCACGGCGCGTTCCTTGGACACCTTGTACAAGGCCTTACAACTATACGTACATACATTCAAGATGTTAGAATAAATAGTAGTATGTACGTACGTATATTGTAGACATAAAGATGTACGTACGTTAATCGTAGGTTGCATAGGTCCTCCATGGGCTGAGGAGAGCTCGCGGCCACACGGCCGACGATGTCGACGACGACATCGTGAGAAAGAGCGGCGATCACCGACCTCCTCGCCTTGGTGCTGGCCTGACTGCTCTGCATGCTAACCTTGGCGATTGACGTACTCAAAACCGTGAGACGAAGAGCGATGGGAGGAGTTTAATCTTCGGTGATTATTCCGTCTTATATCAAGAATTAGGAGTAACTGGCACGTGAGACGAAGAGACGCATGTATCGTCGGCGTGCGAGACGAAGAGACGGTTGTGCGATGGTGAAGAGACACATCGCGCGGGAGCGGATATCACAGACGGCTCTATATGGGAACCGTCTGTGATAATAATATCACCGACGGTTATTTAATAGAGCCGTCTGTGATACTAGTATATTACGAGCATAGCTTCTCAAATTGAACCGCTGCGCGATATTTCACTGACGGTTTTATTTCCAAACCGCTGCGTGATAAGCGTCCTCATCACGACGGTTCTTGTACCAACCGCGTGATACTTCCTGACGGTTGGTAATATGAACCGCTGCGTGATATGTCCTCATCACAGACGGGTCATATTACGAACCGTCTGTGAAGTATCACAAACGGTTGGTAATAAGAACCGTCTGTGATGAGGACATATCACAGACGGTTCCTCGCATTTCCCAAAGGGAACCGTCTGTATAAGTTCAACACAGACGGCTCCTTTGGAACTGTCTGTGATGAGGTGTCTGCTATTGCCTGTTTTGTAGTAGTGACGGTGTCAGAAGGCTACACAAAAAATTTTATAATTTTTTGAAATCATTTGCTATATTTTAAAATTCTTTCAAATTTCGGACTCTAACTAATTATCTAATTAACCTAACTTAACCTAACCTAATTACTAACCCTAACCATGCGGTCACTATTGCGGGGGAGCGGGTGGCAACGCTCCCCCGCAATAATTCCGGGCACTATTGTCGTGGCGCGGGGTGGCAACGCTCCACGGCAATAGTGTCGGCGCTGAGGTGGCGCGGCCGGGGTGAGGTGGCGGGGCCGGGGCCGAGGCGAGGTGGTGGGGCCAAGGCTGGCGCGCGGTGGCAACGCGCCCGGGGTGAGGTGTCGGGACGGCAGCGCGGGTGCGCGGTAGTAACGCGCCCGGCTTGCCATTTTTTCAAATACGCGTGGCGGGTGATTAGAAGTGCAAATACGGTTTGCAAACTGGTCATATCGGCCAAAAACTCGAGAACGAGAGGTGGGCTACAAGTAGAGTATCGGAACCGATGGGGTTGAAAAGACACAATTCATTCTTCAGAAATGCTTTGTCTCAGTCGAATGATTTTTTTTTAAAAAAAACAATCAAATGAATTTCTCACCTTAGGATATGCTCCTAGATTCGTGTGGCTACCTCTCTTTTTCTTCAGCTCCGACAAAATAGATCAAGCACGAACGCCACAGCTGTCGTCGACGAAGCTGAGCATATGTGCTAGAGCTGCCATCAAAGCCGCGTGAGCACCGCCGCCGCATGCCTGCTTCGACAAGTGGCTGCTCCATCGTATGACCCCCTTTTTCCTTATATTAAGGTGACACAACCGAAGACGATGACATGGAAGAGGACAAGGCATGGGAAGGACATCGAAGGTGGAGAATAATACACGTGGGAGGTGAAGGAGCGGTGTGGGGGAGAAGAGGTGAGGTGGGGGGGGCGCCTCTTGGCGGTCCTCGCTGGTGTCATCGAGAGCCGTATTAGGTCACTATTGGTAGCGGTAGAGATTTGGGACTGGCAGCATCTATTGGACCCTTGAAGGTTTGGCCGTGGTGTATAGAAGAGAGGGCGGTTGGATCTCAAACTGAGGAAGCTGGCCTATGGTCAAATGGCTAGCCGTGTGGGTGTCCACCAATTAAACCTACCAGGGTTTAAGTCCTAAACTTAGTGTCGATGTCCACTGATTTTAAGAATACACATACATGTGCACGTTCAGTGGAAAAGCTCGTGCCCACGCTCCATGAGGCCTTAGATTCCTTTATATTCCAAGTGTGTAGATGATGTGTATGCGTGTGAGTGTATTGCGTGTTGAATTTATACATCTGCCCTATACTCCCTCTAACTATGTGACTGATTTGGGCAGAGAAAACAAACAACGGATGTACAGTGCACATGTAATATACAGTGCATATTGGCTGTTGCATAATTATTTGATGTATCTGCTTGCTATTTGGTCAGAACTACGAATGATAAGGGGACACATTGTCTTTCATCCTTGCCGGTCCTCCAATGGCCAACAACCCCTCCACACGTACATCCCATAAGCTGAAGATGTTAGAGCATGTACAATGGGCTTATATCAGCCGTCTATAGCATTTACCATATAGGATTTTTGCTGACGTGGATGAAAGAGAACGAAGAGAGAGAATATTGCTGTCTATAATCCTGCAGCCGACTGTAGCACCAAAACCAAGAAAAGCAATAAAGATTGTGTGTTGTCTGTAATCCTATAGCCGGCTGTATTATCACAACTCATTGTATGAGCTGTCTTTAGTGTTGTCTATAGGTGACATGGATAATTGCTATAGACAGCAACTGTCTATACCATTGTACGTACCCTTACAACACCAGCAGCAAGTCCATTACTCGCGCACAGACATGGAGAGCCAGCGCACAGCCTTAATTATCTTAGCTATCCCCTCTCCTGGCAAAACAGATGCATGCATGCACCCATGGCATGTAGCCTTGTACTCCATGTATAAAGGTGAGTTTTTTCGGCCCCCTATGAGCCAGAAAAGAGAAAATGGAATACTAGGAACTTTCATAGATCACCACACTGTCTGCATAATAAATAAAGGTGGTCGGTTGCACGGGGATGCATGAGAGATTGAGAGGAGAGGACGTCCTCCTCCTCCTCGTTTTTATTTAAGAAGCTCCAATCACACCACCATCCCTTCACACATTCGTGCTACAAAGGAGCAAACACCTCTCTCTCTCTCTCTCAAGAACCAAGAACAAGAAGTAGCTAGGTCGAGATGATGCTCCGGCTCGTCGGAGAAGCTAGGTACTTAATTACTTAGCTTAATCTCCACACACACATTATTAATTTCTTGGCTAGCTAGCTATATACAGCTATCATCTGAGAATTAATGTGATGCATGTTAAGTTCCTTGTTATTGCCATGTCGCAAGTGTTAATTTCATGGCCTCACAAGTTCATCTTTCCCAAACCATTGTGTTTGACAGTACACTATATGCTCCCCCCTCTCCAAAAGAGAGAGAGATCTCGATCTCCTTGTGACGTGCATGCATATTTATGACTTTTTTTTTGTTTGATTTCTCATGCTGAAGTAGCTAGGCTAGCTAGCGTTGTATATGTCACGCACAAAACAATTCTAGCTACCTGGTTGTTTGACTCGCACTCCTTTGCCTTGGCTTATTTGTAGGAGGAGGGCGGCCGCGGAGGCGGCCGGCAGCGGCCGGCGGCTGGCGGCCGCGGCGGCGAAGGGGAGGTAAGAGGAAAGCTACTACTAGCTTGCTAGTATTTACTGTGTTATCTAGCTAATAGTACTAGAAATCAAGCACAAATTAACTTTGTATTGTCTTGTTAAGAGATCTCTCCAGGGTGTTAGATTCCAGGTACCAACACACAGCTGGTACTGTTAGTTTGTCATGTGATAGTGTTGAGAGAGAGAGAGATGGGGTTGTGTGGTGGGGGCATGTGTACGTTTGCTTGTGAGTTGGAAGCTCCGCAGCTTCCAAGAACAGTGCACTGCTGTTTCCAAAGAACAAGCCAGCCACAGTGTTGTCAGAGCTTTTGCCAATAGCAAGAATCTTTCCGTTAACTATGCACGCGTATGCTGGATTTGCGATCTAGCACAACACTTTTTCTTATCAGGCATTGCAATTTTTTTTTATCAACGTGTGTGTTGAGACAGATCACCGGTTTTTGCAAATATTTACTTTGGCTGTTTTCACCTCACATATTTCAAATTTCGTCTGAATTCTTGTAAAAAAGGTTGCAGGCTGTTCCTCTTTTTTTCTCAACATGCATGTATTTCTTTAACAAGACATTGCAAATTATTTTTGTTAATATGTAACGAGAAGACCACTGATTTTTTTTGTTACAAATTTTACTTATTTTCTTGGCTGTTTTTGCCAGAAACATTTTAATTTTCATGTCAGTTCTCCTTTTTTTTTTGCCATTTTTGTGAATTACAACTCCAAGTTTTGGTCTGTCCATAATTTTCAACCAAGCCCCCAAAATTCTTGCATCTTTAACTCATGACCAATTCTAACACGAGATACCGAATTTTCTGCAGGCTCGAGGGGAAGATTGCACTAATAACCGGAGGAGCAAGTGGGCTCGGGAAGGCCACGGCCCACGAGTTCATCCAGGAGGGCGCATCCGTCGTCCTCGCCGACGTCAACTCCCAGCTGGGCCTCGAGACAACCCAGGAGCTCGGCGCACGAGCCCATTTCGTCCACTGCGACGTCGCCGTCGAGGACAGCGTCGCCGGAGCCGTGGACGCCGCCGTCGCGCGGCACGGTCAGTTGGACGTCATGTTCAACAACGCCGGCGTCGTCGGTTCGTTGGCCGGCACGTCGGAGATGGCCACCCTGGACCTGGCCCAGTTCGACAGCGTCATGCGCGTGAACGTGCGGGGCACGCTGTCCGGGATCAAGCACGCGACGCGCGTCATGGCCCCGTCCGGCGCCGGCTCGATTCTCTGCATGGCGAGCATCAGCGCCCTCCTGGGAGGCCTCGGCACGTACCCCTACTCGGTGTCCAAGTCCGCCATCGCCGGCGTCGTCAGGGCCGCCGCCGCGGAGCTCTCCCGCTACGGCGTCCGCATCAACTGCATATCGCCGTACGCGATACCGACGCCGATGGTGGTGGAGCAGTTCTCGCAGATGTTCCGGGGCGCCGATGAGGCGCGGGTGGCGGCGATCATCAGGGGCCTCGGCGAGCTCAGGGGCGCGACGTGCGAGGCGGCGGACGTCGCCAGGGCGGCCGTGTACCTCGCCTCCGACGACGCCAAGTACGTGTCCGGACACAACCTGGTGGTGGACGGCGGGTTCACCAGCTACAAGCACCTGAACCTGCCGTTCCCCAGGCCACAGGAGTGATTGGCCACAGCCCACAGCTGATCCCCGGTTCGATATTGAGCTTGAAGTGTAGTTTGCTTTGATCTATTCATGTTTCATTTCTCTGTCCAAAACTGCACCCAACCAAGAGGAAGAAGAACAAAAAAAGGTGTGTGCTAGAGGGATTTTCTGAATCCTGGAAAGAGGAAAGATAGTGGATTCCGTAGAAAGAGATGTGGATTTGCAGTTCTTTTGTCTGGTCAGTGTGGAGAGGTTGTGAATCCTGAAAGATTCTGGATGTCTGGGTTTAGTCAAAAAGATTATGGAACTTTTGATTTAACTCCGTGCATACAAAAAGTTGATTGAGCTTTGAGTTCGTGCTGTTTTTGTAAAGAACTTGCACCTAACCATGGCTCCATGAGGAGAATGTTGTTTGTGCTTGGCGTAAAGCAGCTGTCAATCCTGGAGAGAAAATGGGTTTAGTCAGAAATATGGACTTGCAGTCCATCTGTCAATCTAGGAAGGATACACATGATTGATACGACCATCCGTTTGCTAACTGAACAACTCCATTCAAAATTCAGTCCAATTACTTTCGATATTGTATCAGTAATATATAGTGGTTTCAAACTGCATCTCTGTTTTGGCACAAGCCACTTGCTAGTTGCTACAAGATGTATTATTCAACAGGCACAATGAGTTCTTTTTAAGTAGTTCCATACATAAGTAAACTTCTGTTAAAATTCAGAATCTAGACCTCTGCAGAGCTTGCACTATTTTCATGCTAATTAAGTTATCCATTTCTCTAGTCAAGATCCTTTCTTCTTCAGGGCAACTCAATCAATTGCATAGCAGGGGAACAGGTAGCTTCTAGGCTTACAGATTGGCAGGAAAATGCCATGTGCTCAAATATATGCAGTATGTTAGTGACATTGGCTGAACACCTTCAGACATATGTGCACAACCAGCTTTAAGCTGTCGGATTAATTCATTCAGGATAGCATGCATTCTCAATCATTAGCATCACCAGTGGATCAGTCACAAGCTATGCCATGCATACTAACAGTGCGAAGCTATGCCATGCATGAGGAGGAAAAGGGAACACTATAATGACCGATTATGGCAAAAAGTTATCAACACCGACAGTTTATTCTTCATGATTCAACAGTTCTAGCATGATTTACTCAAAAACATTCCATGGACGGATGGACCCAATAACTGAGCAATCATATTCAGCTCACATGCATGCTCCCATTGGCCATTGCCATGGGGTAGCTAGGTTGCTGAATGAAATTTGGCTTTCAGAGGCTAATAAAGCGGTGTTTCGATTAGTCAGGTACTTGCAATCACATTGCTTATATTACCGGCCGGAGTCAACTTTGAGCTATTGGGATACTGAAGCAATTTTACCTCGCTCTAATATATCACCTATGATGCACCGATACAGATACGGCGATAGACCATTTCTCCAAAATTACCGATATGACGATACGACAGTATTTCTTAGGAGTACCATATATCATTTTCCTATATATATATATAATAATAAAAAAAAAAGATAGTTAATAAGTTCATAACACAAACATTAAATATTAGTATATAAGGTTCATAACATAGATAAACATTAACAGTAGTACTACATTACCAGTAGCCAGCAAGACTAAATGAAAGCATGTTAGACTATGTTGCATGAACTCAATACGAAAACAGCAAGAGACTCTTAGTTTTCTTCTTCACCCTCTTCAACTTCACTCCGGTCCACGAGTGCACATATATGTGATTAATTGGGGCTTCATGGTATCTAGGGAGGCTATTTGTTGATAACCCAGTGCATACCGTACGCTGAGACAAATAATTCTTTAAGGTTAGCGACGGCGTGCCAAGTTGATCATGCACATATTCAGAGTCATCTCCGGCTCTCCTGCACCAACAGCCCTTTGGATCATTGTACTCCTAATGCTTGGTGGCATGTAAGGTAAACAACGGCCGGCAAATCTAAACTTGCAGTAACAATGCATAACACACGTCTTCAGAAATTTAAAACACCAACAAACAACAATCTTAAATCATCCGATGACGACAAGAAAATGTAAATTTTGCACTAGTGCGTGACACATCTTTCGAGTGACATATACATCTAAATTTATCTAGGCTTAAAAGATGATGGTGCGAGGGGTGAGAGGGCTGATCGCCGGGGGGCAAGAAGAGCTTCATATCGCTGCGTCCCATGATCAGGACCACCCCCTCGTCGTCTTCTGGCCGCCATCACCACCATGTCGGGGGTGAACGCGAAGGAGTTCGGCGCCGCCGGCTCGCCGCCCACCCGCATCGACCTTACCACCAACCTTGGCACTGCCGCCATGATATTCAGATTTACCCGCGGCGACTTCCGCGCACCGCCACAAGGCCGTCCTCCCCGGGACGCGCCCAGAACACCAACTGCACTTTCTTCAGGGTACCTTCGCTCGAACAACAGAGGTTGTACTCAACAGCCCTAGTATGTTCTCCTTATAAATAGCAAATTGAAGCATGAGGGCTTCACAACTAGTGCAAGTAGCAGTTTTAATTTTGCCCTTAAGCTTTTTATATTTGACTCTAAATACTTCTAACATGTCATCCATTTCTCGCTTACGTTCTAGGCAGAAAGAACAAACACTGGAGTCAATTTTCTCAGAAGCTACCAACTTGCTAGACTCTAATTAAACATTTTTCACAAGGAGTTGATTTATAGTCCATTAGCTCAGTTCTATCATTTTTTAGTTGATGCAAGGCAATGTCATGAGTATTTTGCAACTTTGCAATTTCAGCATGTAAAGTATGGCAAGACGCACATTCGTCGATCTCAAGGTCCTTAGCATTTGCAACATCTGGAGTGAGACTCTCAACTTGTAGCTGTAGGTCCTTAACTTTAGCCATGTTGAATTCTAATGCCTCATCTTGACTAAGGATTGTCTTATACATGCCTTTACAGCGCATAGATAAAAGTTCATAAGAAGGAAGTACCTCATTGATATCGTCGTCGTGGACGGAGTCAGCCATGAAAAATATGTCAGTGAAGTCCTTTGCCTTGTCCTTACCCTTGTCCTTGTCTCGAGAGGTCTTCTCCTGGTCCTCTTGACTCTCGGAGTCCACATCGCTCAGAAAGTGATCTCCATAAGCGGTAAGGACCCGGTGAACGGCCTTCACAAGTTTGGCGGCATCAAACTCCGCCTTTTCTACCTTGAGGCTTCCTCCAAGCGGGCTTCTCCTCCTTGCGGTTGTTCTTCCCCTTGAGCTTGGGACATCTAGCTCGAATGTGGTATAGCTCACCACACTCGTAACAAGTCACCAGACCACCTCTCCTTTTGTTCTTCACATTGTGGTAAGCCTGAGTGAATTTCTTAGCTAGAAGAGTTAACTCAGTCACGGAGATGCACTCAAGTTCTTCTTCATTGATTGTCGAAAGACAAGCGAATGAGAAACCCGAGGAATCAGAAGAACCATCAAGGGATCTCTTGAAAGGGTCGACTACCAAGGCCATGATCTCCTTCTTAGGATGATCAACCCTCTTGATCTCATAGGTCTTAAGCTTGCTATAGAGCAGCTCCAAGGTGAGATAAGAGAGATTGATATTCTCCTCAATGGCGGTATCCTTCATCTCTCACTCCTTGGTGTTAATTACAACCAAGAGGTGGATGTCATTCTCATACTGAAAATACTTGATGCTGAGCGCTTTCAACTTAATTATTGAGCACCTTATTGAAGTGAGTTAATACATCATCGATGCTCTCTCCAGAATGCATCTCAAACTTATTG
Source organism: Ampelocalamus luodianensis (assembly GCA_036346255.1). Lineage (NCBI taxonomy): Eukaryota > Viridiplantae > Streptophyta > Magnoliopsida > Poales > Poaceae > Ampelocalamus > Ampelocalamus luodianensis. Next base: position 20,141,375 of record CM070638.1, on the reverse strand, counting down.
TATTCTCACTTGACGACTGTCTGACGCACTTGCTTGATTTGGGACAAACCCTTATGGTAGGTTTTGAGGGTGTACCATATCTCGTACGCAGTCTCAAGGTGATAGATCCTGTCATACTCCTGTCTACTAAGCCCAGCATATAGGCGATTCTTTGCCTTGTGGTTGCTAGCCAAGAGAGCTGCTGAAGCCAGCGTAGCAACCTCAGGCAGGACAAGTGGAGCTTGAACAACCTCCCATATGGCTTGACCTTCGCTCTAAAAGTAGACACGCATGCGATTCTTCCAATAGGCGTAGTCGAGCCCATTGAAGACATGCGACTTGGTGGAGTACTTCTCCATCGCCAAGTTCAGTGACCGGTTAAGATCAAGAGTGAATAAATCGAGCTCTGATACCACTTGGTTGACCGAAATGGTGACTAGGGGGGGGGTTCAATAGAAGAACTACTTTTTTTTTCACCTCGATCGGATTCAACTCCATTCCCACTCCAATAGCCATGGAAACTATGAAGATCGAAGATACAAGCACAACGAAAGTCTTGCGTTGAACTCGATCAAAACCACAAGATACAACAACCAAATCACCAAAAACTTAAAGAGAGATCGCATGGGCGGTCAAACCTCTTAAGAATCGGTTTGGCCTCTCCTCTGGGCGGTCTGACCTCTCACATGAATGAACAGTGAAATCAACACAGGTTCAATATCACAAATTGTCTCAACTTTTGATCCGGTGATCCAAATCCCATCAAATTTTAACCATAGCTCATCACGAAGGTTAGGAACCTATTTCAATCGACGATTGGAAAGATCGAGGCCAAGGTTCCACCACTTTCTTATATGAGAGCAATTGGGCACAAGAACCGAGGAGAATCAAACTTTAATCCAAAAACTTGCTCGTGGGTAGATGAAGATCAAGATGATCCTAGATGTATTTTCACATGTTCCAGTAAGCAAGATCACAGCAAGAAACCCTAAGGAAACCAAAGGAATATCAAAATCCCAAATGTCATCAAAGAGAGCAAAAAAAAAAAAAAGAGACCCATCTTGAGAAAACTTTGCTATGATTAATTTGAGAATGATGTTGAGTTACAACCACTCCATCATGGAGGAAAAAAAGATCAACACTTGAGCGCTCAATCAATCCATCTCACACAAACCATATCCTCAACTACTTTAAAGACCACAAATCACAAATTAGCATTTTTCTCTTGGAAGGACTTGGGAACTCCATGTCTGGACGAACTAGGCTTTCCGAATCCGTTTCTTCGTGATCTTTATCTTCACTTGACCTAAACCGCCTCTCTTTGCGCCATCTTGCATCGTGGTTTAGCCAAAGGTTACTAAGGCGGTATTTTGGTGAAGTTACCAAAATACCCCTTCTCGATCCTTCTCCAAAGACCGATTCTAATCTTCATGAAGAGATCCCATCCTTTTCTAAATGTAGGTTGATCAACATCTCTCTTCATGTTGGCAAGTCTCTCCCATCTGGCTTTTACTGAAACCACCATAGCACTTGCATCGACTCCCATGCCACTTGATGTAACCTGTCGCACCGAACTTCCTATTAGGTCATCCTTGTCTATTTTGCATCATGCTTGAGTCCAATGACTTCATCTGGCATCCTCGATAGTTCTGGTACTCAACTCTCCAAGCCTAGTCCCGATCATCCTTGTCGTTGACTGTTGTTGATCTTGAAGCCTCATGCACAACAATAGACAAAGAAATCGATTCCGGGCATAAGTTCTTCGCAACTTGACCCACATTAGTCAAAACATGCATCATGCACACATATGCACTAAAACCTATGAAATTGACCTAACCCACGATCATTGCCGCCTCACCAGCCAGCGAATAGGGCAAAATCAGTTAGACTACCACTCATGGCCGGTCTGACCGCCCCCCTAACCGGTTTAACCAACAGCACAAGTACTTAGCCAGATTTTCCCTTGAAAATCTGCACCCTCTCTACAAATTTAAAACAAATAGAACTATTAGATCGAAGCTCCAAAAATTATGAGACTAAGTGTAAAAGAATCCTTTCTCTTTCCTACACCCTCTATTTTTGGCCCGGCCCCAAACTCAAACAAAACTTTTGCCCGGCGCATCGTCGCTAATGCCCGTCTAACCGGCCCCTTTGAATCGCCATGGCGGTCGACCACGAGGTTGGCGGTCGGACTCTCGACCAAGGCTGATCGACAGACCTCCCGGCGGTTCGATCGCCTAAAACCTAACAGTATTTGAAATTTGTCGAAAACAGGTGTTTCAACAAACTCTCTCTACCACTGCCAATTGTATCATCGTCCTAAGATCATGAGTATATTCCTATGATATCCACAATCTGCTCCTTGATGAACACATTAGCAAGTTCCAAAAAATGCAAGTTGGAGGTTTGTTTTCGAAAATACTCAATATTTTTGTGCAAATACACAACTTGGTCCAAAAGCAAGAAAAAGCAATACAAATGACCAACTTGGCTTCAGATAGGTAGAAGCAAGTTATGTGAGGCAATGGAGTGCGTGAAAGCTTCAATTTGCAAAGAGGAGTAAAAAATCTCACTCAAGCTCCATATGAAAGAACAATAGTTTAATTTGACCTTTGATCATTATGAGGGATCAAGAAATGCAATTCATAAATGGCAGGATTACCATTTTTGCTATATCTTCTCCCCCTTTGACAATGGTGTCATCAAGGAATCACGTCTTCCTCTCATTCAATGATAGTAATGTAGAAGATGAGGAAGAAGCATAAGAAGGAGTGTCGGTGTTTTAGAACCGATCTTACGTAAAGATTGTTTGATTCGAGGGGTCTCCACGATTGATCACGCAGACAGAAAAGACACGGGGATTTTTATACAGGTTCAGGCCTTCTCCAGGGATAATAACAATCCTACTCCTGTGTATTGTATTGGGTATCCTGGTTACAATCAGTGGAAAAGACTTGCAATAATATTGCTGCTGATTGCCTCTCAAAAGGTCCTCCCATTCCTCTCTGAAAGAAACCTATTTATAGTACATGGTGAGGGAGGTTGTCGTTCCAGGCTAGGAGGTGCTCATTATTCCGTAATAATGAGAGTAATTACCAGAGTAGTAACCTCCTCATGTTGCTTGACGGTTATCAATAAGAGATAATGGTGAGTTATGTGTAGTTATTCTAGATAATAACTTCGTACCTTGACTGTTCAGATATCATAGTTAATAGGACCTACTGGCTAGTGGATCCAGTTATCTGTGGAGGAGTCGTGGCAGGACTGGTCGTAGAAGGACCTACAACTAGGGGGTAGTCGTAGGAAAGCTTACGACTGGGCACTGGTCGTAGAAAGACTTACGACTGGAGGTAATCGTAGGAGGACTTACGATTGCGCAGTAGTCATAGGAGAACCTACCACTATGGGGGTGGTCGTAGAAAAGCTTACGACCACCTGATTGATTCCTCCCTTACTACTGTAAGGGGTATACTCAATAGCTGTGTGACGTCATATTTACCCATAATACTCAATTACAGATAAATAGTAAAATAAGAATTATTAGATCCTTGTAATCTAGCCCCCCAGCTTCAAGTGAAAATAACTTACTTGGGAAAGGAGGCATATATGTTCTTACGACCACTAGGTGGTTGTGAGGTAAAGGTTGAAGGAAAAACTCTTCAATACGTGTTTCATTTGACTAGAAATAGACTTGGTCAAGGAACTTTGCTGAAAATCTTACGACTACTAGGTAGTCGTAGAAAATCTTACGACTACAGAGTAATCGTGGTTCGATGATCGAAAGTAAAGCCTTTTCGAGTGGTATTTCTTTTGACCAAAAATATACTTGGCCAAGAAGGTGATTTCGCTTGAGGTGTGAAAAGAGCCTTAGTTTTCTCGAATAGGCAGATTTAAAAGGATCTGTTCGTTAGAGCAATTCCCGAAGCAGTGGGAACTGTTGAGTTTCCACGACGTTTCATTTCAAGCGTGCAGTTATAAAAACAACCGCAGGGGTAAGTTTAGGGTTCTTACCTTTCCCCTGTTCACCCTGACTGTTCATCTCATCTCGCCTCCTCCGCCGCCATAAAAAATTGTGTGTTTCCTTGAAACTTTTCCCAAATCCAAACCTCCTTTTCGTGAGGAAAATGGCCAGGATTGTCTCTGAGTGGGCGGAATCGGAGATGGATGCGGTGAAGATGAACGCATTGGTTACTGCCGAGAAGATCCCAGAGAAGATACTCGTGAAGTGGATTTCGACAGTTGGACAACATTGGCCGTCGGGGGAGGAGGGGCAAATCCCAGTCTTCCAGGCGTACTGTGAGTGCGGCCTTCGATTGCCTGCTCATCCTTTCCTCACACTCGTGCTCGAGCACTTTGGGGTGGAATTAGTGAACCTTGGTCCTAATTCCATCACAATGTTAAGTGTATTTGTGTGAGGTGTACCTGGGAATTCCGTCGGACCTCGAGCTTTTCCAGTACTATTATGGGATGGCTCGGCAAGTCAGAATTGCCGAGAGTTGCGGTCTGAAACTCCACAACGGGAAATCGAAGGAGTACATCCAGATGTTCACCCAGTCTTCGTGGCCTAGGTGGAAGAAGAAGTGGTTCTACTGGGAAGTCACCGAGGAGGATAGCCTGTCGTTCATCGGTAATGCTGCTGAGAGGATTTCCTCCTGGGATTCGACTCCCAGGAATCTTGACCGGATTGCCCCCTATATTCAAGCTCTCAAAGATTTGAAGACGGAGGGGCTTACTGGATGGCACGTGGTGAAGGACTTCACCATGCGCCGCATCAGTCCTTTGAAGAAACGAGTTCCTCCCATGTGGAGGTACTCGGGGAAAGAAGACCCGACCAGGGACTACAAGGAGGGTAAGTGAATTCCTCACTTTTGACTCTGGTCTTGGTTAGTCCTGGTCTGGTCTACTGACCATGCTATTTGTTTGCTTAGATCTTTCACAAATGGAGGTTGACGCCCGCGTCAAACTCATCTGTGAGAAAAGCCCGTCAAACGTGGTGGCTCCTCAAATTCTCGCGGTTTTGACCGCGGAGGAAAAGGTGGAGCGCCTAAAGGTAATTGAAAATCGACTTCATCTTTAGGTATTTGTAGTCGTAAAAAGATTTACGACTAGAGGATTTGTTGTAGAAAAACTTACGACTGTAGGCTGCTCGTAGAAGAGCTTATGACCAGTGAGTGATCGTAGAAAAACTTACGACCACGTTCTGTAACATTTTCTCTTCCTAATCTCAACAGAAAGTAGGCATAGAGGACCGCCAAGATGACGCGGAAGTCGCATTGGTGGTCATCGGGGCGATAGCGCAAGCGGAGCAAACAAAAGCTCCTCCTACCAAAAGGCGTCGACTTGTAAAGGTTGGCGACAAAGGTGGCGGGAGTTCGACTCCTCCTGCCCCCTTTGCTCAATTCGCCGCAGACATGGAAGCTGCGGCAAGGGAAAAAGCAGAGGAAGCTGCCTTAGCCCTTAAACATAAAACTCCCCAAGACCAAGGTACCATTCTATTATGACAACAAGACTTTCGTAGTTTTATTTTCTCGTGGCTTTATAAAGTAGCTAAAAAAGGAGAACTGGAAGAGCTTCATGTCTTTTGTGAAGGAAACTGCTACTTCAACAGAACCTGAGGTCGAGGGGAGCAGCGCTCTTGAAGTGGTCGAGAGGGACCTCGGCCACTCGGGGAGTCAGGAGGGTCACGAAGAAGTGACTCCCGTTCCCCTGATTAAATCTCGACCAACAGTAGTCGAGAAGAAGTCGAAGAAACCCCCCGTTGGAAAGGTTGCTTCCAAATTCCTGGTTAGGTCCAGGACGCAGAGGTAGGTAAAAAACAAAAGTATAAGAACAACATTTACCCTTTGTTTTTCACGAATTAACTTGCTCCTTGTTCTGTGATCTTAGCCCATCTCCTTCAGCCCCTATGGATGCTTCTACTGAGAAGCCCGCTATTACTTCCTCAGCAAATGAGGGAGTTGCAGCGGTAGTGGTGAAGTACCAGCCACCATTCCCATGGTGGAAGAAGTCGTCGCTGCTGAAGTTGCTACGACTACCGAGGCAGTCGTAGGGATGGAAGTGGAGACAAGGGAGGTTATAAGGGAGATGCCAAGAGAAGGTGGTGGTGAGAGCTCCGACCACCGCACTAGTAAGGAGGTTGTCGAGGACATTCCTTCCGGTCCTCCAGGCGGTGCTACCATCACAGAGTCAGAGGAAGAGGAATACTTTAACTTCTGCTCTGATTTCTTTGGCCCTGCTTCCATCGTAGGATCTTCCGCCTACAGATCTCGTGACCGAGTCCCTTACCCCAGCGGCATTCCCAACTGTGGGGAAGTCTTCGATGACGAACGTCTCGAAGGGGTTTGGTGGAGACGTGTCGAGGAGATGGATGGGCTGAAAGATCCAACGAGGATAGTCTCTATGTTCGCTCGGACGACCATGAATGTAAGTATCTAACGATACCTATAAGTATGGTCTTATCCTCGCTTCTTATTGCCTTTCTTTCTTGCAGAAAGCTTTGGAACAAATCGCTACGGTTTGCGAGTACAACCGGCAACTTGTCAAGCTACGACAAGAAAAATCAGTACTCTGCGAGCAAGCAGCGAGGTGGTGAGTAACTTATACTTGTAATCGTTTTATATTTCGACTACTCGTTTAGTACTCGTGGGGATTGTCGTAGAAAATCGTACGACTCGGTACTGGTCGTAGAAAAACTTACGACCAGGAGTGATCGTAGAAGAACTTACGATCACGTGTTAGTCGCAGAAATACTTACGACTAGTTGTTTCTGTATCTATGTCTACCTTTAACTTTTTCAGGTTTAAGAGTGACGAAAAGACCTTAGCTGATTTGCTCGACTTCGAAAAAAGCCGAGACGAACAAGTTAAGGGATGAGGTCACCAACCTTCTGAAGAAGCTTCAGGAGGCTAACTCTGCAACTCAAGAGTTGCAGGAAAAAATAAACAGTACGTCCTTGATGTTACAACTGCTTATTATCTTGATCTTCACCTTCCTAACTTCTCATTCTTTTTCAGAAAAAAAAGTCGAGACCAAGGCCCTTCAAGCCGAGGTGGGGACTCTTCAGATTGAGGTTCAAGAAAAAACCTTGATCATCCGAGAAATCTCCCGCATCGCGAAAGACAAAGATCAAGAAATTGAGAAATTAGATTCTCAATTAGCGGGTAAGTAATCCTTTACCTGCTATTAGATTATTTTCCTTCTCGTAGAATCATTTTATCTAACTAACCTTACTCTTTTCAGAGCGATTAGTTGAAATAAAACAAGTCCATGAGGCTTCGACTTGCACCTAGGAGGAGATGAAGTCGATGAAGATCAATCTTCAAGACAACATTTCGCTTTTGAACAATGTAATCGATGGGGTACATGCTGAAAAGGTCACGCCTCATGACGACACGCTAGCCGCCTACATGAGTTCCATTGGGGAGCAAGTCGGTACTTTGCAAGAGTTGGTGACTACCCTGAAGACCAATCAGAACGACTCGATAAAGGAAGCAGACAAAGGAGCTGTAAGCTATGTTTTAGCAAAGCTTAAAGCCCGTGACCCCAACCTTAACCCTCATTCGGTTGAAGCCGATTTTGACTGCACTGAAGCCGAAGCAGAACGGTTAATTGAGGGTATGCAGTCGGTCGACGAGAAGGTCGCGGAGGAGATGCAAATAGGATCTCCTTCGTCAGAGTAGTCTGTAATAGGGACCTGTAAAGACAAGCCTTTTAGTGATGTATAAATATATGATCTTTTTTTTTCCTGCAAATCATCTCGTAGAGTAGTTAGTAACTCGTAAGATAATGAAAGAAAAAATAATTAGACCAGATATCTGTAATTCCTCCTTCCTTCTTCCTTTTTCCTGCAAATCATCTTGTAGAGTAGTTAGTAACTCGTAAGATAACGAATCGAAAAAAGAAACCAAGACTAAGAATCGAAGTCATGTTTATAACTTTATCCTAGCCCCCGACTATTTGCTTAGTTTATGTGAATAAACTAAGGAAATAGTAAAGAAAGGGTTTTTGAAAACAGAGAGGTTTGTTCGACATATAGCTTTCGATTCTCGATTATCTTGCACTAGTCGAAAGAGTGGAAACAGATTGACGCTAGGAAGTTCCCTCTAGTGGGTAGGACCACGTGCAGAAAGGAAAGGCTTCGACTAGGTGATGTTACCATCTCCGACCAGATCAATCAAATCAATAACAACAAATTGAGCAAAACAAACATCTAGAGGACCTTAAAAAATTCATTCGACCTTTTTCAATGTACCCGATAAGTTTGTTCTAGTAGCAAAAGTAGGAAACATGACGACGCTAGGAAGTTCCTTCTAGTGGGCAGGACCACGTGCAGAGAGGAGAAGCTTCGACTAGGTGTGTTTCTTCCTTCGACCAGTTAAAACCGATCAAGTTTACCAAAAGTAGTCGAACAAATCTCAAAAGTGCGCTCTTCTTAGAGTATTTTTCAAAATGAATAAATAAACGAAGGTGATATGAATTTGCTTAAAAACTTTTCGACCATATTTCTGAGTTCAAAAAACTTTGTATTGACAACAAAAGTTAGGAACAAGGCGATACTAGGAAGCTCCTTCTAGCGGACAGGACCACATGCAAAGAGGAGAGACTTCGACTAGTTATTGTGCCCTTTCTCCAACCAGTGTAAAGAGAAATTGAGCGTATAAAATATGGTCAAAAAATTATAAAAGCAAAACTCAAAGAAAGACAATAAAGATAGAAAGAACATGATACTTTATTGTCATGGAGGTTTGTTACACGTAAAATTTGCGTAACTGGTCGATGTTCCAAGAGTTTGAGAGAACGCGGCCATCCTCCATTGCTAGTCGTACCAAACCTGGACGCATAACTTCGACCACAGTGTAGGAACCTTCCCACTTGGGGGAAAGTTTATTCCGATTAGATTGGGATTGGATAAGCCTCAATACCAAGTCACCTACAGCTAGCAAGGCTGCGAGGTTGGACCTTACGATCGTAGTATCTGCGCAGGGCTTGTTGGTAGACTGCTGAACGGATTAGGGCCTGGTTCCTCTTTTCTTCGAGCAGGTTGATGTCGTCCGCTAGAAGTTGTTCTTGGGTGGAGTCGTTAAAATTTTCGACTCGTGCTGACCTGATCTTTAGTTCTAGCGGAAGTATGGCTTCTGCACAAAAAACCAGAAAGAAAGGTGTTTCTCCTGTAGATCGATTAGCAGTCATACGGATGGCCCATAATACTGAGGGTAATTCTTGTACCCAAGCCCCCGAGCGCTTGACAAGCTGGTCGAAGACTCGGGTTTTAATCCTCTTCATTATTTGCCCATTCGCTCTTTCGACCGCCCCATTGCTTTGGGGTGGGCAAAAGAAGTATAACACAACTTGGTACCCAACTCGTCGTAAAATTCCTAAAATTTTGCGCTCGAAAATTACTTGCCATTATCTGTGATGATTCGACTAGGTACCCCAATTCGAGTTATCACACATCTCATCATGAACCTTTTAGCTGCTTCCGCTGTTATCTCAGTTACAGGTTCGGCTTCTATCCATTTTGGGAACGTGTCAATAGCCAAAAAAAAGGAATTTGAATCCACCTGGAGCTCTGGGTAACAGTCCTAGGATATCGAGACCCTAGGTCGCAAAAGGCCAAGACAGAGGGATTGTTTGTAACGCATGAGCTGGTTGGTGTATTTGCCTGCTATAAAACTGGCATTGCACACATTTTTTAACCAACTCCTTGGCATCGTAGAGGGCTGTTGGCCAATGGAAACCTTGTCGAAAAGCTTTACGGACCAGCGTTCTGTAGAAAGCATGTGTCCCACAGATGCCTCCGTATATGTCATGAAGGAGTTTTAATCCTTCACTCTGCGGAATACATCGCATGAGCACCCCTTGAGTACCTCTTTTATAGAGGACACCTTCGACCAAAGTATACATTTTGGCCTTTCAAGTTAATCGATCTGCCTCGAGATCGTCATCGGGTACAGAGCCCATCTGAAGATACTCGTAGATGGGAGTCATCCAGGTATCCTCGTACTCTAGAAAGACTGTTTCAATAGGAGGCATCTCTAGTTCTTCGACTAGGGATGGTTTCTGGAGTTGCTCTAGAAAAACTCCTTTTGGTACTATGGATCGGAAAGAAGCTATACGAGCAAGTTGGTCTGTGAGCAAATCATCCTTTCGAGGGATAAATTGTACCTCAAAGCCCAAAAAATGCTTTTCTAACTTTTAGACTTCCGATAAGTACCAAGACATAGTCGGATTAGAGCACTGGTACTCTTTTCCGACTTGATTCACGACTAGTTGAGAGTCTCCTCTCACGAGTAGTTGACGGATCGAGAGCGCTTTCGCGGCTCGTATGCCAGCTAGCAAACCTTCGTATTCTGCCATGTTGTTAGTGGCCTAAAAGTTTAATTGTATGGCATACTTTAAGGTCTCTCCGGTAGGATATTCGAGGACCACCCCAGCCCTCGAGCCACTTATAGTAAGTGATCCATCAAAGTACATCGTCTACTGGTCGTGGGAATCGTACTGGGGATCCTGAACAGGTTCAGGATTTGTCCATTCGACGACAAAGTTTGCCAAGATCTGGGATTTAATGGCCATTCGGGACACGAAATGGATGTCGAACTCCCCAAGTTCGATTGATCATTTTGCCGTGCGTCCCGCTGTTTCTCTATTCTGGAGGATCTCTCCCAAGGAAAACTCAGACGACACAACTAGTTTGTGCGCGTGAAAATAATACCGCAGTTTCCTCGAAGACATGAGGAGGGCATATAGAAGTTTTTGAACCTGAGGGTAACGCTCCTTAGGCCCGTGTAAAACTTCGATAACGTAGTAAACTGGTCGTTGTATGTTTTCACGTTCTACGACCAGTACTGCGCTCACTGCCTGTGGCGTGGCAGCTAGATAAATTAAGAGCGTCTCTCCTGGTTTCGGAGAAACCAGAACAGGAGCACTCGTAAGATACCTCTTGACATCCTCAAAGGCTGCGTTAGACTCTTCTGACCACTCGAAACCCTCGTGCTTCCTTAGAAGTTTGAAAAAAGGCAGTCCTTTCTCTCCCAGATGTGCGATGAATCGACTTAATGCCGCCATGCACCTCGTGAGTTTTTGAACTTCTTTTTTCGTGGTCGGGGGGCGCATCTGCATGATGACCTTTATCTTTTCAGGATTTGCTTCGATCCCTCGTGCAGAGACCAGGAATCCAAACAATTTTCCTAAAGTGACTCCGAACAAACACTTCTCGGGGTTGAGCTTCAGGTGGTGTTTTTTGAGGTTGTCGAATGTTTCTTGCAAGTCTGCGATATGATTAAGCCGTTTGCTGCTTTTAACGACTAGATTATCAACATAGGCTTTCAAATTTCGGTCTAGTTGAGGTGCAAAAGTCGTTTGCATCAAACGCTAAAAAGAAGCTCAATCATTCTTTAAACCAAATGGTATTTTGACATAGCAAAATATTCCAAATGGTGTAATGAATGCGGTCTTTTCTTCATCTTCTCGACACATATTGATCTGGTGGTAACCAGAGTATGCATCTAGAAAGCTTAACATTTCACATCTAGCAGTAGAGTCAACCAACTGATCGATACGAGGTAAAGGGAAATCATCTTTTGGACAAGCTTTATTAAGATCGGTGAAGTCTACGCACATACGCCATTTGTCGTTTGACTTCCTAACCATTACATAGTTGGTCAACCACTCTGGGTGATTGACTTCTCTTATGAAGCCTGCTTTGAGCAACTTGTCCAATTCTGACCTAATAGTATCTCGTTGATCAGGGGCAAATCTTCATAACTTCTATTTTACGGGTACTTTGTGAGGCCGTAAGGCTAGCCTGTGCTCGATCACTTCCCTGGGGACTCCGGGCAGGTCGGATGCTTGCCACGCGAAGACATCTGCGTTTGCTCGGAGGAAAGTGATGAGGACGTCTTCCTATTTGGGGTCGGAAGAATCCCCGATGTGAACAGTCTTCGAGGGCTCCTCCGCGTCCAGAGGAACCTCTTTGACTTGGTCGTTCGGCTTTGGTGCAGCTTTAGGCTTCGACTTGCTAGTCGAAGGCTGACTTTCGTCTCGAGTTGGTATCTGTCCAACCATCTCGAGGGACCGACGGTCGCAGGAATGCGTCATCTTCTTGTCACAATAAATTATGATTACTCCTTTGGGACCTGGCATCTTAATCCATTAATACCCATAGTGAGTAGCTATTAAGAACTTTGCCAAAGTTGGTCGTCCGAGTATGGTGTTATATGCCGTATTGAAATCGACCACATCAAAGGAGATCTTCTCTGTCCTGAAATTGCTTGGTGAACCAAATGTTAAAGGAAGAGAAACTTAGCCAATTGGTTTGGCCGAAGACCCCGGTACGATTCTGTGAAAAGAATATCGTACCGGCCTTACCTTTGTCCTGTGAACTTGCATCTCATCCAGGGTACTCGTAAACAGTATGTTTAACGAGCTCCTGCCATCCACGAAAACTCGATTTACTCAACAATTGTTGATGGTGGGTTCGACCACAATCAGAAATCGACCTGGTCTAGTCGAAGGGATCGGGCAGTCACCTTTCTCAAAAGTGATGGTGACTTCCGACCACTTCGGTAATTAATATATAAGAGGAGAGTCGACTGTGTTTGCCTCACGCTCGACAGCCTTAAGCTGTCGTCTTGACTCATATGCCGATGATCCTCCATAGATGTGATCGATGGTGTGTTGTGGATCCTGAAATGATATCTCCTTCTCGTCATCCGACTCCTTCCGTCCACTTGCTTGACCTATCTGTTCAAGAGTAGGAAGTGGCCCTTTGCCAGAGTAATAGTCTTCGAGTTTTCGTAGAAAAACTCGGCAGTTGCGAAGGTCATGCCCTTCTTTTTTGTGAAAAGGACACCACCTGGGTTTGTCATTCTTCCGATTTTGGCGCTTACGTTTGCCTCGATCAAAATTTTGCTTGGAGTTACGTAGCTCTTTGTCGCTTACGACTAGGACCTCTTTAGAACCAGTAGCTGGAGACTTATGTCTCTTCGCCTTGTTCTTAGATTTCTTAGCATTTTTATCCTTTTTCTTACCACTTTCGCCTGCCTCTTGAGGGATATTGTCTTCGCGATCAATAGTGTTATTCCACTCGACTGCTTCAGCGACAGTCGCATATCTATCGGCCATCTCAAAGAGTTCGGCGACAGTGGTAGGAGGATTCAAAGCTATATTCTCCGTTATCCTTCTGCTACGGACTCCCTACTTGAAAGCCCTGATCACAGACGAGTTAGAAACTTCCGAAATAGAATTATGAACCTGACAAAAGTGATTGATGAATTGACGCAGGGTCTCATGATCGTTTTGTCTTATCCGGTGCAAGTCGTCCTTCTTTCCAGCGCGGTTGTAGGTACCCTGAAAGTTCGCCAGTAGAAGGTCGCAGAGGTGCTGCCACGAGTAGATCGACTCGAATGGCTGGATTAAAAGCCATGATCGAGCAGATCCTTCAAGCACAGTCGGAAGGTATTCGCCATTACATGCTCTCCTCTTCCTGCTACTTAGATAGCTGTTATGTAGATCTAGAGGAATTCAATGGGATTTTGGGTTCCATCGAATTTCTCCATGTTTACTGGTCGAATACGAGGTGGCCAGCGAACTGCTCGGAGATCGGTTGAAAACGCCCGACATCCTAAGATAACTTCTTGAGGCCTTCTTTGTAGGAAAGAAGGGTTAATGTCACCGGGTGATCGTACTCGACGATACCCAATCACAGGTGGGCTGGACCTATGGTAAGCCTCAGTCTTACGAGGGAAATACTCCTCATATTCCGTCTGCCACCGCAGATTTCGTCCCTGAAGTGGTGAAAGATCACCTCTCCTGGGGGCTTGTCGATCTACAGATGTTCGACGAGCCTTTCTCAAGTCAGGAGAGTGACGTGATCGATGATCATATCGTTCTCCATGCGATGAGTTGTTCGAACAGCTGACAGAAGATGGAGTCGTACTACTACGACTTCCGAGTTGATGTCGACGAGGACGCTCGAGTCTTGCCATCGTGTTCCGAAGCCTTCGTGCGATCTCTTCAAAAAAGAGATCGTAACCTGGTGCTCGAGCGAGCTCTTGAGTTGGATTCTCAAGCAAGTCATTGATGTGTTGGAGCTCCTGAGCCTCTTCTGACTAGAAATAAGCCTGCCTAGGGAGTTTTTTCCGAGCCGCTATTTTTCTTCATCGAGTTGCCTCAGAATCATCCATATCAGACCCATGAGTTGCTTTTAATGGAGTGCGAGAATGTTGAGGATTTCCCGCACGTTCATCAAAGTGTTCATCTCGTTCGCCAGCGGCGGTGCCCTTGCCATTGCCACGAGGGGACGTAGTGTGTGCCCGTCGGGGAGCATCGTCAATCCTGCCTCTGGGAGAATGATTCTTATCAGAGGGAATGACAAAGACCTCCCATTGTTGACCTCTACTTGTGCTCGAGGCCTCCTCGCTTGAGGAGTAGTCGAGAGACACCATCTAGCGACTTGGAGTAAACCCCTCCAGGAAGGGGAATTCCGGGTTATAACCGTCTCTGTCTGCAGGTGTGTCCTGCGATGGGATGGTCGTACTTGTAGGAAAAGCGTGTTTGATTCCCTGCTCTGCGGGATTATCCAGAGAGAAAGGACCATTAGGTGCCGATGAAGCTCTGGAATGATGGCTTCTAGAACTTGTCTCACTAGGTCGTATTGCCTTAAGGGAACTCGAACACTTGGAGGAAAAACTCTCGTTGTGTTGTGAGTCTGTCTTAGGGCCTCCCTGTTCACGGTCGTGTTGACCCTTGCCCTCTGAGGAAACTGGTCTCTCAGTTGGGCGTACTGTTGTGGGGGATAAGAATCCCTCCTCAACTCCGGTGGTGGTGCGGTCTTCGAGATCTGATAGAAGATCTCCAGAGACGGAAATACCGTCAGATGATTCGATACTCGGCTCGTAATCGAAATCGGCATCCATGTTGACGTCTACGTAATCGGCCAAGTCGAACCAGTTCTCCTCGTTCCACTCTCCTGCCATAGAAGCATCAAAGAGAGAAAAAAAGAACTGTTGACAAGGAATTACCAGAAGATCCCCACGGACGACGCTAACTGTCGGTGTTTTAGAACCGATCTTACGTAAAGGTTGTTTGATTCGGGGGGTCTCCACAATTGATCACGTAGACAGAAAAGACACGGAGATTTTTATACAGGTTCGAGCCTTCTCCAGGGAGAATAACAACCCTACTCCTGTGTATTGTATTGGGTATCTTGGTTACAATCAGTGGAAAAAACTTGCGCTAATATTGCTGCTGATTGCCTCTCAAAAGGTCCCCCATTCCGCTCTGAAAGAAACCTATTTATAGTACATGGCGAGGGAGGTTGTCGTTCCAGGCCAAGAGGCGCTTATTATTCTGTAATAATGAGAGTAATCACCGGAGTAGTAACCTCCTCACGTTGCCTAACAGTTATCAATCAGAGATAATGGTGAGTTATGTGTAGTTATTCCAGATAATAACTTCGTACCGTGACTGCTCAGATCTCACAGTTAATAGGGCCTACTAGCTAGTGGACCCAGTTATCTGTGGAGGAGTCGTGGCAGGACTGATCATAGAAGGACCTACGACCAGGGGGTAGTCGTAGGAAAGCTTACGACTGGGCACTGGTCATAGAAAGACTTACGACCGGAGGTAATCGTAGGAGGACTTACGATTGCGCGGGAATTAAAACTGATCATTCTTGTGACCATAAGTTCCAAAGTGAATCATGTTGCTCAAAATACCTCAAGCACCTATACTTCTACACTACTTAACATTTTTCAACTGAATAGCACATGTAGAAGTTGTTAATGATCTACCTAGTAGAGTATGTACTGAACTAGGAGTCATTAACAACTACCCCCTAAGCTTCAATCGTGGAGATAAATCTTGAAGTTCATGTCAGAATTGACAAGCAGTCCCCATGAGATCGTCTCGATAATCAAACTATCTCCAAGTTTATGTTATTTGACATGTAGTCTCGTGAGAGTAGTTTGGAACAAATTTAGTCACATGAGGATCTTAAAGCTTGATTTTAAATTTTGCAAGATTAAGAGCAATTTTAAGATTCACAGAAGAACTAGAAGCTCAACTAATGGTCAATCTTAGATTCAAGAGCTAACAAAACAATTTTGACATGGCAGGTGTCATAAAAGATCACTAATGTTGCAAATAACTAGAAAATCCACAAATTGTAGTTTTTAGTTCAAATTATCTTAAAATTAGAGCATATCTAACAAAGACTAAGCTACACATGAGAAGACATGATAATTCTAGCTAGTCAATGAACAAGCCATGACATTGAGCAAAATTGAAATACTAAGGTTCAAGAGGGTAATAAGCAAAGCTTCATTAAGTAAAGACATAAGCATAAAGCTTGTGAACGAGCCATGACATTGAGTAAGACTGAAGCTTAAAATTGTAATACAAGGTCCTTAGTGGCACACCATCCAAGGATAACCCATAGTACCTAAGGGTAGACATCATCCACAAAATATGACTACAGTAGTTAGCGGCAGCCTCAACCGTGGATTGTGCAGCAGAGAACCGCTTCCTAGAAGACTAAGAGACGAGAGAAGTGCCCAAGAAGACAAATGCCTGAGGTGTTCTTCCTATCTGCCCTACAGCCTGCAAAATCAGAATCCGAAAACCCCCCGAATAAACAAGAAAGATGAGCAGAAATACGAATTGTCATACTAGAGGTACCTGAAGATGTGTTTGATGGCTTGGCGATGGAAAGTCCTTGGAGACGCCTGAAACCTCGCACAGAGGTAGACTACGAAGTGGATGTACGTTCTTGAGGCTGTTAGGTAGAGAAGGGAGTTGATCATGCTGCGCTACTCGTGTTGATCCACAGCTTCTCCTTCCTCGTCTGGATCCAAAGCAGTTGAAGTCGCTATGGGAGTGGCGATCGGCTTACAATCACCCATCTTGAAGCGCTTGAGTAGATGATCCTTAGTGTATTTTGCCCGATGGATGAAGATCCCTTCCTTGTATTGCTTTATTTGAAGCCTTAGAAAGTTGTTGAGCTCTCCCATCATACTCATTTCAAATTCTCTGGACATGATCTCAGAAAAATTAAAAACAAGAGCATGAGAAGAACCACCGAAGATAATATCATGTACATAAATCTAAGCAAGCAGGAAGTCATTACCATACCTAAGAATGAACAGAATCTTGTCTACCC
Organism: Ampelocalamus luodianensis; assembly: GCA_036346255.1. Classification (NCBI taxonomy): domain Eukaryota; kingdom Viridiplantae; phylum Streptophyta; class Magnoliopsida; order Poales; family Poaceae; genus Ampelocalamus; species Ampelocalamus luodianensis. The sequence goes on along the minus strand of CM070638.1, from coordinate 20,124,238 downwards.
TATCCATCTCAAAGTTGTTCTTAAGTAAGAATATCTTAAGCCTATCATACTATACTTTAGGGGCGTGCTTAAGACTATACAAGGCTTTGTATAGTTTGAAGACATAATATGGATGTTTAGGATCCTCAAAGCTTGGGGGTTGGCTGATATACACTTCCTCCTCTATGTAGCCATTAAGAAAAAACACTTTTGGCATCCATCTGATACAACCTAAAACCCTTAGATGCAGCAAATGCAAGCAAGATATGAATGACCTCTAACGTAGCTATAGGAGCGAAGATCTCATCGAAATCCAACCCCTCAATTTGGCTAAAATCCTAAGCTACCAATCTAGTCTTGTTCCTAACCACAGAGTCATCCTCACTTTGTTTATTTTTGAACACCAACGAGCTTGTATCACATTATGACCACTAAGAGGTCGTACTACGTTTCAGACCTTATTCCTCTCAAAGTTCTCTAACTCCTCATGCATGACATTGACCAACTCGAATAAGATAAAGCATGTGATATATCGCGGCGTTTGAAAGAAGCAATAAATGTAGAATAAGAGTAGAGACTCGAATCGTGATACTTAGAGCGATTGACTTGCTCATGAAGATGACCAATCATCTCATCCGGAGGATAGCGCCTTTGAATGTGAAGTAGAGCCTCGGGGGAGATAGCATCTCTTCGACCTCCGCAGGTACTATTGATGATGAAGAAGCAGCATAAGCCTCAACTGAAACTGAAGTAGTAGAAGCAGGTTCTTCAATTGGATTAGAAGCAATAGCCACAGTAGGCAGGAGACAATCATTAGCTCCATCTTCATCTTCCTTCACAAAGATGCTCTCTGTCGCCTTTGAGTCACCTGAAACGTTTGATCTAGCTCTAGGGATAGTCTCATCTAAGATAATATTGCATGTCTCCATGATCACATTAGTCTGAAGATTAAGAATATGAAAGTCTCTCAAATGTGCAGGATAACCCAGAAATAAACCGAGGGCTTTCTCCTAAACCGAAGATCATATGATGTCTTGCCCAAAGACGATCTTAAGAAGACACGGTTGGCAATATGATAAGATGTAGCAATAACTTCGGCCTAGAATCTCCTCGAAGTGCTATACTTATCTAGCATCGTCCTGGCCAACTCGACCAAGGTCTTGTTCTTCCTTTCCACCACACCATTTTGTTGAGGGATGTGTGGAGAGGAGAACTGATGCTCAACATCACGCTCAGTACAAAAAGATGCAAACGAGGTATTCTTGAACTCTATGCCATTGTCACTATGGATTGCTCTCAAGGCACCAGGGAGTTCATGAGCCAAACGAAGAACAAGATTATAAAAATTATCAAAAGCTTCATTCTTCGAAGTAAGAAAGAACATCCAAGTGTATCTCAAGAAATCATCAATTATGATAAGAATATACCATTTGCCATGGGCTGACCAGACCCTAATAGGACCAATATTATCCATGTGTAATAATTGTCCTGGTCCGTCAATCATAACCATAGTAAATGACGGGTGTGAGACGATAACTTGCTTGTCATGCCTACAGGGTGCACATACAACATCTTTGATGGCTTTGAGTTTGGGTAAATCTCTCATGAGATCAAGGCTGTTAACTCGTGTCAGATGATCAAAACCAATGTGCCCCAAGTGTCGGTGCCAAAGCCAGAACTCAGTAGAAAAAGTAATCAAACACTTGAGAGAACAAGCTGAGGATTCAGAAAAATTAGCTTCAAAGATCCTACCAACTCTAGAAATTTCAAAGACAAGCTCGCCAATTTAATCAAGCACCTGACAAGAATTTTTCCCTAAATCAAGTCTCATAGTCATCATCAAGAAACTGTAAGACAATGAGTAAGTTGTACCTTAGCTTATCCACAAGAGCAACGATGTTTAGAATGAACTTGTCGTTCACCTTGCTTGATCTAGTTACTGTGATCCACCCTTGTGTATCATCCTCAAAGGTGATGAGATCATCACCCGACACCCGCGTGAAGGAGATGAACCATCTTGTGCCTCCAGTCATGTGGTGTGAACACCCGAAGTCGACAAGCCACATATTCCTTTCCCTTCTGCGGTGATCCTGAAAATCAAGGCACAGAAGATCAATGTGTCTCAATACTAGGGTTAGTTAAATAAGATTTAGGAACCTAGTACTGAGACACATGTCTGCAAGAAGCATATGAAAGAGACTTGCTAGCCTTGAATCTATCATGAGCAATAGTCACTAAAATATGAGATGTATCCTGCTTAGGAACATGATGAGTATGTGAAATAAATCATAGTCCAAATTTCTTCTTCTCTACATGACCATGTCTCATAAGACTCTAGGTTGACAAGATGAAAGTCTAGCAATATTATTCTTAACATTTTTCAACATACGCTAACAAAATTCAAGCAAATACCTATCCCTTTTAGCAAATACCTATCCCTTTTGCAATAGGTGCACTTGCTACTACTAGGAGATACACCCTTTGCCTTAGAGGTTTCTTGAGCAAACCCTGCAGATTTGAAAAGAATTTTTGCAGGTTGGGTTTTGAACTCAACTAGGCCATCGTCCAAGACTTGAATGACATTTGGCTTGAACTTGTCTTTACCAAAATTGTATCCCAACTCTTGCTTCCTATAAGGAGTTTTGAATTTATCAAAAATCATGTTCAGTTGTTTTTTACCTTTGAATTTTTTTTTCTAATGTGTTTTTGTGATAAATATTTTCCTTTTCAAGTTTAGAACATGATTCATAAGTTTTAGTCTTAACAGCCCTAGCATGTTTCTCTTTATAAATTGTAACTTGAAGCTTTAGGCGAGTTGACAAAAGGAGGCCCACATGTGAACGTATTAGCGGCAAACATTAACGCAGCCGTGTTCGTGTCTCGCGAGTAAAATGTAACAGGATGGGTTTCTTGAAAATTGATGTGCAGGCCGCCTGCCTTTTCGACTCAATTACAATGTGACTAGGGTGAGGTCACATCCAAATTTTGTGCACAAAATCTTTACTTAGGATGCTCCCAGTGCTCCTCCTTGGCTGGTACCTTAAGCCAGCCATATAGGCAAAATAATGATGTGGTACCATAGTTAATGAAGAGAGAGGGTACTATAGTATCTAATCTGGATACCGGTTCGGTCCCGAAATCCAACGCAAAAAATTTATTGTGATCGATCTTGTGCGGTGCCAACAAACATGTATTGCGTTTAGTATATGCCACAAATAGGCCACAATGCTCAAATACTAGTAAAGATCATGCATGTAATTAAATAAAATAGCCTAAGAGCATCTACAACAGTCCACGTAAGTTGTTACTAAGGAATTACCACATCAGTATTTAGGTGATATGGAGGAGAGAAGGTGAGGTTGTTTCTAGATGAAGAAACTATCAAATTGTTAATACCAAGACACAAAAAACAACCAAATACTCTATTGGAGACTTACTTGTTACCTAAAAACGCGTTTTGTGGGTCTCACTGTCTTAAAGTAAAATATTCACCTGATCATTTGTGCAGTCCGACTTTATTATTGATATGATAAATGAGCTAAAACATGTAGGCCACAAAGTTGTACTTCATTATTGATCATCCAGAATCATACACATTTGTAACAATTAAAATCGTAGACACAAGCTCAAGAAATAATTCATTGGGAGACTTAGTTCTTTTTATTAGATTGAGTATTATCTCTTCTCTTAGTAACAAACTAAGAAACAAACTATTGTAGATACTCTAAGATACTGCACCATAAGAAACCATGCATTGGGAAGATATTATCCTAACACTCTTTATGCACTAAGAAACTGCATTAAGATACTGCCCACGGAGAGCAATCTTATGCGAATTGAAGGGCACGTTAGCTTCGCGCCCTAAGTAGGTCTAAGGTTGCTAAAACTAAGGATTTTCTGCACAAATTCTACATGGCACCCCGACATAAACTGCAAACAGTGCAAGGTCAAATAATTGATGAACTCAAATCATTTGCCTGATCCGATCCCTTTGTCCGGTGAGAGTGTTTCATTTCACTCTGATTATTTGTCAAATCATTGAAGGGTATATATAATGTAGACCGGAAAGCACCACACTCCATGAGAGGGCAGGATCGATCAGGGTCGGCAATGGCGATGCTCCGACCTGCCATCCCCGCACTGCAGCGGTCGCCACTCCTCGATCACGAAGGCTTCCCAACGTCGGCGGCTCTTCGGTTTGCTCGAAGCGATCAATTTTTGCACAAAAGATGACTGGCGAGAGACTTTCCCGCATTTATCTGGCCATTTGGTTTCCCAGACCTTGTGGTAAAATTTAATGCACCGTATCTTTTGTGTATTATTTTTAATGAAACATATCTTTTCTGCATTGATTTTGATTCCGGAATTATCATTACTGGAATTTCTTTCAAAGGCTTGTGCAGAGCGAACAAAGGAGAACGGAGGTAGTTTAGTTTCAAGAAATACACATGTTCCGATAGAAAATTATTCTAAAACTTACATAAAAATGTTTTTTTGTATTTGAAATTATGGTTTGGAGTTTTTTTCCTGGGTCATGCCGTTCCAAAAAATTAGAGGGTGTCTAGGAAGTACTTGAGTGTTTTGTTGCTAACTAGTACTCAAATTTTAAACTTTTAGATCTAGATTCAATGCATGAGATCACTTTGCCTCCTCCCCTAATGAGATATCACCAAGCATAGCATAGATAAATTAATATCGATGGGTTGGTGATCAGAGCAAAGAATCGGCGGACGTTTTATTTCGAGTGACACTCTTTTGAGTCTCAACATATTGAATACAAATCGAATAGTCCGAATACGGATGCCGAATAAAACAGATAATTCAGATCCAATTGACACCCCTAACTGAAACACATGTTTCAATGTATAATTGCCACAAGATTAATAGATACAGATTTTATTCACCAACAAATTAAATAGTCTGAATACGAATTACCACCCCTAACTGGAACACAGATTTCAATGTATAAATGCCACAAGATTAACGGATACGGACTTCATTCACCAACAAACCCATCAATCCATCCAAACCGACGCTAGCTGCTCACATGTCACGAGCATGAGATGGTGGAGGAGACGGGCGTGAAGCCGAAACTGGTCTTCCACGCGTAGTAGAACCTGATCGCCATGTCCCTCTCCAACGGGCCGCCGCCGATGAGGGTGCAGAGCTTGCCGTCGGCGTCCGGCCTGATGAGGTCCGGGCTGACTGGAATCGAGGTGTTGAACCCCGGGCACGCCAGCTTCACGTCGGACTGGGTGCAGATGCCGTAGTTCTCCACCGTCACGCGGTGCTCATCCGGGTTCCCTTCGCCCGGAAAGGGGGTGTCGATCACAGCAATATCTTTCAGAGAGCAGCCAGAGCACAGCGCATCACCTGCAGAGATCAAGAAATTCACAACGATCATGTCATGTCAGATTTTGTGTGTTTCTGCAGATGGAATAGATTTTATTGTTAGTTCCATGCATGCGAAACTTTTCATAGAACTACTTTTTGCAAATAGATTTAACTCATGGATTATGATGCATTGTATACTTCTGTTGCAAAGGCAGAACAGCAACATGAACGCCAAGATGTGAAGCTTGTTGGCCTGCATTTCTCCTCTGCCGTATTTCCTCCTCTCTCTCTCTCTCTGCAATGCTTGTTACACGGCAGTGTACTGATTTGTGCTTGTACACCACGGCATATCAGCCAGCCAATTTATACACCAAAACAAGAGCGTATCTCTGTGATGCGTGGACTACTCTTCATTTTTATTACCATGTATTCGGTGTAGCTCAGATTTATGGTATTAAAAGCTTTTTATTTATTTCTCAACTAAGAGAGATTTTGAGCAATCAATAGGTGTAACACCCCAAAATTCGCTTTCCGGTCAAATAGATAAAAATGTGAAATTTTTAAAACTTTTTGGATACATCTTGTTGATATTCGAGTGTCTAGATTTTATTTTGAAGATGGTTGTCGAGCAATGAAAGTTTAAGAAAACAAAACCCTAAAATTCGGTCTGGGCCGAAAACCATCCGCCCTAGTGCGACTTCTCCTTTTCCTTTTTCCTTTTATTTCTTCTCTTTTTCTTTTTCTTTTCCTTCCTAGACCCACCCGCTAACACCCCTCCCCTTCCATCTTCCTTTTCCCGCATGGCCTGGCCCACTTTGCCTGCTCCCTCCCTTTCCTTCTCCCTAGCTCAGCCACGCTTGGCTCGCCCTCCTCCCCTGTTCTCCTGACCGCGCCCAACAGCCGCGTCGCTGCCCACCATGCACCCATGCCGCCCTGCTCCCGCGCGCCAGCCGCGCCAGAGCGCGTACTCATGTCGATGCCCGGTGCACCGTGTCACCATCGCTGCCCTGCACCACTCCCAGCCGCCAACCCTTCTCCCTTTCCCTCTCTCCCTGCTCCCTTGCCTCGACAATAGCATTGTCCGAGCGCCGAGCCACCTGCTCCCATCACCCCCACCTGCCCCCATGCCGCCACTGGAGTCGCGCCGCTCGCCATGGCTCTGCCATCGTCATCCATAGCCGCCAACACCCATGTAGCCATGCCCTAGTTGCCTCGATGCCATTGGAACCACACCTCCGCTCGTGTCACCACCATCCTCGACCGAGCGCTCCACCTCCCTCCTTGAAGCTGTAGTTGAATCCATCCTCGCCTCGCTGCTTCATCCTTCCTCTCTCTGCTCCCTTTCCCCCACACTCCAAAGGATGGAGTCGAGCTCGAGGAGGCATTCCCATGCTCCGGCCGCCCCACCCTTTTTGCCCTGCACCGCCGCTCCGGTCGGACCCATCTTGATAACCAAATTCATCTCAACCAACTCCACCTCCAACTCACCTCATTGCCACTCTTTCCCCATGGGACTAGTGCTGGTAACACCTTCTTTCTCCAGGCCAGTGCACACCACCCACTTGGCCGTCGTGCCCACCATGCTGTCCTGGCTGACTCGATGTACTCCATCCCTACTAGCCCATGTCACATTGTGTTCCAAGTCACCGCAAGCATTTCCCCTTGACCAATTATGGGATTCCCACATAGCAGCTTGTCGCACCGCCTTCTTCTCCAACTCTGGCCCGAAACCGCCGCTCGCCGCCCCGGTAGATCCCCGGTGAGTCCCGAACCAATTCCTCCCCACAGGAGCACCTCCTCATCTCCCCCAAGCCACCCCGAACCTCCCCCACCTCCCGCTCCAGCTTCCCCTCCCCGTAGCACTGCCCCCACAGCCGACCGCCCACGCTGTCCGTGGCTCGCAACACCGGCCCGTGTCAGCTATGCCCCACTGCTATTGGTGGCTCTGGTGGGTTCCATGCACCCGACTGGTGCTCACGCCAGCGTTGTCTCCCTCGTTTAGCCGCCGGTTCATCGTCATTGCCATTGGCCCACATGCCACTCACCCCGTCACCCTGGCGCATGCCCGGCTGCGACGCCACCACCCATGGGGTCGTCTAGGCCTCCTTGTTCCATTTTTGCCCGCCCTCGCCACTGCCATTGGGACTGCTCCCCTGTTTTCGTCCCCTCTGTTCTCTGTCTACCTGTGTGTGTGTGTGTGTCTCCCTCTAGCTTAGTAGGATCCACCTGTAGGGGTAAGTGGCCAGTAGTGTTTTAAGGAAATATTAACTATAAGTGCTTAGGTGACTGTTAGTAGTGAATGATAGTGGAGCCCACCTAGATTAGATAGCCAACTAGAATACGTTAGTAGGCTAATTAGCTAATAGGTGTTCCATTAGCAAATGGTTTGCCCAAATAATGTTAATCAAGGAATAAGTCCAGTGATTAGGGGATTGATAGAAATAGATAATGTTTAACAAAGTAAGTGGTTCAGTTAAAATGACAGTAGTTAGATTGTAAGTAAGAATTGCCCTATATCAATAAGTGATTAGTTAAGATGATATAGTCATGTTTAAGCATATATATATACACACATGATCCAACGACCAGTAGGCCCTAGGCCATTGTTATACAATGATAAATGATAATAACGACAATACGCCAATGACATGTACATGCACTAATAGAATAGTAATAAAGTAATACATCATACCAACATACACTTACAAGTAGGCTCTTACCAAATTATCAAATAGGTAAAGCGATCACTTTAGTTGACATCTAACTAAGATTGTGACATGTCACTGACACATAGAACCTATACAATAAGTAGTAATACTAGATGTTTAGTTAAACAATTCACCACTGATTAAGTTAGGCATAATAATTATACTAGATAATCGTGAAGGTTAGCGGTAACTACGACCTAGCTTCATGCTAGTAATAGTAATCAAGATCATAAGGTTGATTGCTAAACAGGGACTACTAGGTAAGAGCACATAGACCTTTATGTCAAAAAAGAGCACATAGGCCTTGTAAAGTAATTATCTACTTAAACAGACATAGTCATTAGCTGATGCTATCGCTAAGGACGAACTTAGTGTAATAGGTTTACTTTAGTGTGTGCCAAGCCACGTAAGTAAGAAGACTCAGATGCATAGAAACCACTTCTGAAGATGTAAGACTGATGCCTAGCCAATGCTTGGAGGTTCCACCTAACTCATGAAACTTCCTTGATAGATATAAATGGATAAGGCAAATCGTTAAGTAAACTAGGTCTTGTATGTTAGTTAGAATCATATCCGTCATAGGTGACCCATTGCAACCGTACACAAGTCCCAGCTAAGGATCATGGGATTTCCTTGATCAATAAGAAAAAAATAAAGGAAATTATTAAGTGAACTAGACCCCATCTGTTGGTGAGACTTATGTCTACCCTATACAAACCCCCGAACATATGCATATCTCACCTGACTTTCATGGAACTTCCTTCATAAGTAGGAAAGAGTAACAAAAGGAAGTCATTAGATAAGCTGGGCCCCGTGCGAGAGTAACGATAAGGTACTCTCGGGGGAATTATGGTAGTCCAACCACTAATCACCATCGTATAGACTCCAACTATCATCTATCGTTATCCATTCCTAGTAGGACAATTCGTAACTCGAAGGTGGATCAGAGAGTTCGACCTAACTAGGTGATCTCTCCCATCTAGGTAACCGTTAAGGAATGTTCCTACGAACATTCTCTCCCTCTCCGTTGGATTCATAGCTTTCTACACCAGCGGACCTTCCGAGAGCTGTTCCCTCTCGCTCTCACTCAGGATCAAACAATTACCTGACCCTACGTATAACTAGCGGCCCAAAACCCCACCCTTGGTCTTAAGTATTTCCTTCATTCCAAGTATTCCTGGATGTACTTCGTTCCATCTCAGGTATTTCCTTCATCAACTCCACTAAGTGTAATTAATTTCATCTAGAGTAATCCTTCTTTCAAGATACCATTATGTATATTTAGTTCCATTTGAAGTATTTTCTACTTCAAACACTCTTGGGTTGATTGACTTTCATTTGAAGTGTTTTCTTTATTTACTTCCCTTTGGATTTACTGGATCTTATTTGGTTGCTTTCAGATGTTCTCGGGTTCAATCGTGCTTTGCAAATTAGAATGAGAAGCCACAACGGAGCAACAATTTGAGCAAGAGCAAAAATAGGACCAATGTTATCAGAACATTGAGTCAGGCAAGTCAACACTTTGATCATGTTAAATCTACTTTTGAAATGCAATTTATATTGTTTTAAATTATGAAATTGTATTGCTATGATTTATTCAATTATGTTGACCTAGTTCATAGTTAATACCTTAATGATAATGGAGTATAACCTTCCCATCCTTGAACTTGGACAATATCATTTGCCACCCTAGAACTAATGGTATACATACTAGTTACTAAGTCCATATATAAGTGTCATTTTTAGCCTTGTTTAGATACATTGACATGTAGGCAATGATTTGCCCCGACATCATTCAAAACTTGAAACTGGATTTGGGCAGTCGAGGTTGGAGCCTAGCTGGTATATTGACTAGAAAAGTATTTCAAAAAAAAAAGAAAACCAAAAACAAATTTTGACTTGGGCAGCTGGAAAGCGTGGCAGGCACGGATAAAAGCACGATAGAGTGAGTATGGGGAAGTAGTGCCCAAGTCAATTAAGGACACAGATCTTGCGATGACCTCTCGTGTAAAAATAGTGTAACCACAAGTATATAATGGGTACGACAAGGCTGATAAATTTGTTCGCCTCAGTGTGGCTTCGCCAGTGGTGGGTGTGTGGCGTGGCTAGAGGGTAATGAAGCCACAAGGAAACTACACGGCACAAGTGGGAGACCTCCCTGGGGTGAGGCACAAGGAGGTGGTACCTAGCGGATGGGGTTACATTGAGGTGGGGCATTGTAAGGATTTGTGATGATTATCTTAGTCTCATGCCTACGGTCGGTGTTGACAACATAAGATGATTGCCTCTTATGGGTAAAGTGTGCGAACTTTACAGAGTGAGAAAACTGTCTGGACAATCGTGCCCATGTTTATGGGCATTGCCAACTTGCTTGAAGTAGCTTTTATTTTCATAAAACAATTTGTGGGTGGGATGAAAAGATGGGTTGAAGCCCAGAGATTTGAGATGACCTGGTTGAGAGCTAGTGGGAAGTACGTGATGTGACCCAAGAAAGAACATGAGCATTGGGTGGATGGAGCCACTCAGTGATATAGGAGGTTTTGGGGCCTCCACTATTATTTTACAACAAATACTCAATTTCATTAAAACCTGTGTTAGTAAAAATGCTAGGTCTCAGGATTTTCTTACTACTTAATCTATTTTAAAAAGTGGCTTTATGCAAACAAAAAAACCACAAGTCATTCCTTTGATCAGCCTAGCATATTATATAACTGCATTATGTGTGTTGGCTCACTGGGTATGGTTGTGTACTCATACTTGCTCAATATTATTTTTCAGTAAGTGAGAATAAAGAAAGCTATGTGGGTGTTTGTGAGCGTTCGTTGAGACTGGAAATCAAGAAGGCCAACGACTAGGTCGCTGGCCCCAGTCTACTGTCTGTAGATATATCGTGAGGGTTCCACGAGTTGTATTTTAATTCTAATTCCGCTGCTAATTCTTCAAAGCTATTTGACCTGGCCAGCCATTTTGAAAGTCAAAAGTCGTAAGGTATATTTATACTTTGTTTATTATTATGAATAGCTTTACAATTTTCATGATATATGATTGGTATTCAATGATGTAACTGTAGGCATTAGCTACTAATCCAGGGACTGGTGCTGTGAACATAGAATATTTCAAATTCTAAATTTGGGATTTGACAGACTTGGTATCAGAGCCATATCGACTATAGGTCGTGCCCTTAGTTAGCATGGTCATTAGTTTCATTAGTAAAATTTTTCAAAATCTATTTGCATGTACAAAAGCTTTGTGAAAAATATAAGTATTATTGCTCATTCTCATCCTCCCCAAAAGATGCCTCTCTCTTACCTATATTGGATCTTGGCAACTTTCATTTTCATTGCTACCTATCTGGTTTCCACACACTCTATATTTCCAAAACATATTTCAGAAGGTATGTTGAAATTCTATTCTTGGACAAACACACAAAGCTAGTTTGCAAAATAAACCCTTACGAGTTTATTTTAAAAATCTTCTTTTGTGACCCAAATAGTTCAAAGGCAATACTTATTTTCAAAAGTTTTCCCTCCAAGAGCCTCTTTAAGAAGTTCACCTTTGGGTTTTGTTTTTAAAATACTATGTTGTTAGAATTATTGTTTTAAAAATCAAGTTTCAAAAATTCTCTCAAGAAAAACATTATTTCAAAATTTACTCTGAAACCTAGTCCTAGTATTTATTTGCCCAAAACTCGTTTACGAAAAGTTATTTTGAAAGTTAAGTTTTGAAACTCCTCCCCACAAGCTGTTTATGAAAACTTCATCTTAAACTAATATTTCAAATTCAAAATCCCAAAACCCCTATTTGGAAATATGTTTTCTAAAAACTCAACTACCAAAAATAGTGATATGAGTATTGATGCCGATCCGATCAATTCTGAGTACTCTCCTTTCTTTTCTTTTGATTTTGAAAAGTAATCAATTTCCTCTTTTCTTACCCCTTCTTCAAAAGCTTAAGATCAGGAACGTGATGGCTTGATTAGGATAGGGCAATCTTGCTTTGAGTGACCCTTGTGCACCGAACTGTACATTCCCATGTGTGTATTCCCACGAGTACACGTTGTATCGCCATGAGGTTTCAGTTGAATCTGGTGTACTACCTACTTTGCCCACGAGCGTCGTATTTCGCAGTCATGGGAAAAGCTTGTTTTAAAAAGATTTGTGTGATTGTTTGAGCCTCCCCGGCTTTTCGTATGTTAAAATTTTAATTTTAAAAAGAAAAAAGGGTTTAGTGACCTCATCCCTGCAATCTTCTCCCTATCCTATGCTACTTCCTTTAACTATATGCTGAAAGCACTAACAGACATCAAGACCAACATGACGATCATGCAAGGAATGGACGAAGCCCCATCCGAAGCTGCCAACCCTGACCCAAACCGTCAAGACAAGACCTGTAGGCATCACCATACTTCCCATGGAATACAAACAACCAGCCTAGCAAGACCCCGAAGGGGTAAGCTGAAGAAATACTTCATCACAGTCGAGTTTGAGTACATTAAGATAGAGTCGCCCATCAACCCTTGCCCAAGGAAGGACAGAACCCCCATATTAGGACTGACACCACCATCCCCTTGGGACCCATCAACCCACCGCTTGTTTCGAGTGTGGTAAGGTGGACCATGCCACTTTGTGTCCCACTGCCCCGAGGAGTGGTGAAAGAAAGACATTTGCTTTGGCTGCGGTAAGAAAGGATTATCAAGTTCACCTGTTTCCCCTGCGGGGGACACGATCACTAAAGGGTGTCATCTAAAATGGACAGATTTTCCGTGTAGCTGTAAGCATCACAACCACCAAAGAAGACATGGAAGCAATCTTTGACCAAGAAAAATGGACCCTTATGATGGAAGGCATGTAAGGTAGCATGGACAATGGATTGAGACTTGCTATATCCTTAGGTCTAGAAGATGTCATAGGGGACTTGCACGATAAATAGTTAATGAAAATATATCAAGGATATCTTATGATAAAATTTCTGAAGTGATAGCTAGCCTTGGACATCCTAAAAAATTTCCAAAGTGCCCACAATTACATTATTGAATATCAACCATACATCATGAAATTGTAAAGCTATTTTTAGGATGTCCAAGGCTAGCTATCACTTGCACGATAAATAGTTAATGAAAATATATCAAGTATAATCAGCATGTCCAAGGCTAGCTATCACTTTGGAAATACGTTGGGGCGAGAAGGAAATGGGTCGCGGGAAAGAAAGTGGCCCACAACAGTTTCCCGTGATTTTAAATAGCTTTAATTTTTTAGAAAATACAAAAAATCCAAATGGCGTATTTAAAATAGCAAATGAACTCAGAATATTTACAGAAAATTTGAAAAAATACTTCCAATCATAAAGAACTCAAATAAAATAATTTTCAAAATAATTGATGTTCAGATTATCACATTAAATAGTTTTGACTTTAGAAAGTCCTATTTAAGTTTTATTAAATCAATAAAATTTGGTAAAATTTTCCAGAGGGCCAAACTAATCAAAAGGTTTTTGAAATTAAAAAATTGGGATGTTACAAACCTCCCCCCTAAAGGAATCTTGATCTCGAGATTCAGGCTAGCTAGAGAAATGCTAGAAAACTCGGCCTTCAGCTCCTCTTTGCGCTCCCAGGTTGCTTCACTCTCCGCGTGATTGATCCACTGAACCTTGCAAAAACGAATGGTCTTGCTTCTAGTCAAACATTCTGCCACATCCAAAATCTTACAGGCTGCTCTTTGTAGGTGAGATCCTCTTTCAACTCGATTGAATCCAAGGTAGTGTGCTCAGCGGGCATACGAAGACACTTCTTAAACTATGAGACATGAAAGACATCATATACTCCTGCTAATGACTGGGGCAACTTGTCAGGACCCAAATATGTAAATCTGGACCCTCTGTGTATAATGCACTAGTCCAGGATCACGCTAGTGCACATAGTGTCAACGTAGAAGAATATGATTCCACACAAGACGAATATAAGAATAAACGACTAATTTAATTAATAAATAATGGTTGTGACCTTAATGTCGAGTTTACACTTATTAAGCTAGGTAGGGCTGACACTATGTAAAGAGATGGTAGTGGAACGGAAACAACTCCAGTGGAAACCTAGCGACTTGCCACAAGCAACCAACTGGGATCGAGACCTAACGATCACCCTCATCGTGAAACTCTTTCTCGAAAGTAGGCGAAGACTTCTCCACTTCAGCTAGATGATTGTAGTAAGATTGAGTACTCCGAGTACTCAACAAGTCGTACCGCATAATGCAAATATAGATGTTGGATTATTTCAAAGGAAATGGCTTCTATGGCTATTTTGCAAAAAAAAAGCCATATTTGCAATTGAATATCTGTAATAGATTGAAAATGTAATTTAAAATGATTAAATAATAATATTTAAATAATTATTATCACAAAGGACACGAGGCCTAACCAATTTCTTTCACACAACCACATGAGTTTAAATCACATAGCTACCCCTTTCCCAAATGTTTTATGAAAATCTACCCCTCATGTGAAATCCCCAAGCATGTCTACAACTGCGAACACGCGTATTCAAATAGATTGATTAATACTCGGTAGAGGTTTGTACACTTTACCCACAAGATATAACCAGTGTAGCTAGCACCAATCATAACAAAACTTTTTTGAAACTTCATCTTGAAAATTGACCCACCCGATGTGTTTACCGTCGTACCAACCCTGACGAAGTGCTTTGGTCCAATGCACATCATTGGACCTGGAGATGGCGAACTGCACATAAGTGTGACCCACCCATAGTAGTACGCACCTCCACCTTAGCACATAGCCTAACCTATATGCCTAAGTAGTAAATGCTAAGATTACGTAGCTTACTAAGTTAGGACTGTCCCATACCAAGCATATGGTTGTATAGTTATAGCTCAGTTCAATGGAACATAAAGTTAAGTCCTTAATTAACCAAGGCGAAACTGCCTAATTTCTAACCAAATTATCAAGATTTATATTTTTCCTAAGTACGGAGTTCCACCATATCAGAATTCTTACCACTCCCTCAATCTAAATCTTTTCCCACCCTATTGGTTAAGTGCATCACATGCCATCAACAAGTAACAGCATACCGCACACAATTTTTACATAAAATTCCATAATCACTTAGTCAATTTAGATTTTTGCAACTCAAAATAATATCAATAACCCATTGCATGGCTGAGCTGAGTATTCATGTCTAACCAACCCACGTTGGTACTACAATAATACCAACTAATAATTAACCAAGCTAGGGTGACAAAAGATCATGGTAATACAATGAGCAAAGTGGATATAATCAAATGGGTGAATACCTAACCCCAAAACATTTAAAGCAATAAATATTTGAAGTAAAATGCAATAATCTGAATCAAAGTAGTTTTTGAAAAACTAGGTTCAACATGGTCAAAGGTAAAACTTGCCTTGAAACAAGTCTTGCTACTGGTCTTGAGCTTGATCAACTCCTGCTTCCTCGAAAGCTCCTGAAGTATCAATGTCTACTCAGAAACGAAAGTGAAATCACAAATAAATAAAAAATAGAGCACAAGTAAACTCCAAAAATTAAATAAAAATTTCAGGAAGGTAGAGCTTAAATTTATATGAATTTAGAAACTTGAATAGGTTCAATCAGAGTTCGTATGAGGAAGAACGAGCTCTCAAAAGATTTAAATCTAAGAAAAAGAGAACACTATTTAGAATTGTCAAGATTTTCTTTTCTAAAGGAAATTCTAAAATATTGCATCAGCATGACGTCGGCAATGAATTTCGGAATTAAAAGAAAATTAAAAAAAATAGGGAATAGAGGTTGATAGGTGGGACCCTCGGTCTATAGACTGGGTCCATGGCTCTGGTCTACTGGTCTATGGACCTGACATGTGGGGTCCACATGTCAGTGGGTGGGTCTACCATGGACCAAGTCCACATGGATTGGTTCTGATGCGGTTGTGGCTGAGGCTGACGTGGCACTGATGTGGCAGACATGTGTACACGAAGATGACGTGGATGATGACATGTGTAACATCCCAAGGTTATGTTACCAAAATTAAAATAAAATAAAATAATCATTTTATTGAATTTCCTGAAATTTGATAGAGTATCATTGCTTTATTTGATTTTTTGAAGTTTTAAAAGTCAAATTTAAAATTTATTTAAAGTTCTTGAAGTTTCATTGGATTTAAATTGAAAAATAAAAATTTACTTAATTTCTAGAATTTTCTGAGTTTTTAAAAAAGCTTTTTCTTAAATATTTTAAAGCCAAAACAATTTATTTCCAAAATTAAAAGCCAAGTATAAGTTGGAAGTATTTTATTTAAGTCCAAAATACCTCCAGCAATTTATGTGATTTTTGCCATAATTGTTGGATTTATTTTGATATTTTCTAAAGCTATTTTGAATTATTCGGATTAATTAAATTGCAAAATGAATTGAAAAACTGTTGGACCGAAAAGGCGACTAGAGGGGGGTGAATAGGAGCACGATCTCTTTTTCTCCCAAATTGAATTCAATACGAATCTCACTCCAATAGCTATGAAAGCTATGAAGATCAATCAATCATGCACAGCGGAAGACTTGTATTGAATCAACTCAAAACCCCTTGGTAAAATCAACACAAAACCAAAACACGAAGACTCGGGCGGTCTGACCTCTCACGGGGGCGGTCAGACCGGTTGGCCTAGCGGTCAGACAACTCCAATCGGTCAGACCTCTCCCTCGGGCGGTCAGACCTCTCGTTCGATGAACAGTAAAATCAGCCCGAAAAATCGAAACGCAAATTGATCTAACTTTTGATTCGTGCGTCTAAACTTCGCGAAACTTGACACACACCTTCCCAAGGATGTCAGGAACCTATTCCAAGCAACGAACGTGAAGATCCTTGCCAAGGTTCAGACCTTTTCCCGTTTGAACGAAGTTAGGTCAAAAACCGAGTCAAAACGCAAATATGATCTTGAGACTTGCTCGTGGGTGATTGATGATCTTGATGATCCTAGATGTATTCCCACACATCACAGCAAGCTAGATCATGGCCAGAAACCAAGCAAAAACTCGCGGATCAAAGAAAGACTCAAATCATCAAATAGAGAGAAAGAAAGCAATTGAACTCATCTTGAAGAAACTTTCTTTGGATTGATTTGATATGGTATTGGTTTACAGCCACTCCATCAATGGAGGACAAAGACTCAATACATGAGCACAAAATCAAATCCAACTCTCTAGAACCCTAACCTCCACTCCTCCTCTCCCTAAGCAAATTAGAGTTTCAAAAACAATGAAAGGGTCGAGGGGGGTGCAGCCACCTCCCTCCTCTATTTATAGTGGAGGCTTAGGGTTTCTAAAAGAGTCTCCCTAATGGGCTCCCATTAAGGCCCAAAACAAATGGGTGACATACGCACGCCTTTTAAAGCACCGTGTCCAGATTGTGCGAAGCACTCGCTTGCTCCGCCACGTGTAGGTTGATCCAACGGCTCTCATCATGTCGGCAAGTCTCTCCCATCCGGCTCCCACCGAAACCACCATGACACTTGCACCGACCCCCGCGCCGCTTGATTCAACCAGTCGCACCGAACTGCCCGTTCGGTCACCTTTGTCCATCTTGCACCATGCTTGAGTCCAATGACTTCACCCGCATCGTCGATCGTTACGAACCTCGCTCTCCAAGCCTAGTCCGATCATCCTCGCCGTTGACCGTCGTTGACCACCAAGCAACTCGCACAACAATAGACAAGCAAATCGAATTCGGAAACAAGTTCTTCACAACTTGACCCACGTTAGTCAAAACATGCATCATGCAACACATATGCCATGAAACCCATGAACTTGACCTAATCAGCAACCATCGTCGCCACACGGCCGACGACTTAAGTGAAACCGGTCGACCGCCACCCTTGGCGGTCGACCCATCGCGGCCCGACCGCCAACAGAAGGCCGGTCGGACCGCCACCAAAGGACTTAGCCAAAATTTCAGCACTGAAATCCGCAACCTCTCTGGAAATTTCAAACGAATAGAACTTTTGCCTGGAGGCTCCAAAAATTATGGGATCAAGTGCAGTAGAAACTCCTCACTTGCCTACACCCTTTATTTTTTGCCCAGCTCAAAAATCCAATGCCACTTAAATGTCCGGTCAGACCGCTCATCAGACGCCGGTCAGACCGCTACCCAACCGGTCGGACCGCCTACCTGGCCGGTCAGACCGCCAGTCCAATTCACCCGAGGCATGGGCGGTCTGACCGCCACCAAGGCCGGTCAGACCGCTTGAGACCTGACAGAACCTGAACTTTGCCGAAAACTCGTGTTTCCGTAAACCTTCAACGTCATTGCCAATTGTCACATCATCCTAAGATCATTAGCATATCCCCATGATATCCACAATCTCCCCCTTGATGAACACATTGGCAATTCCCAACAAATGCAAGTTTTGAGGTTTGAAAAGTAAAAACTCGACGTTTTCGCGCAAAGGCACAACTTGGTCCAAATGCAAGAAAAAGCAATGGAAATGACCAAGCTAGCTTCATAATAGTATAGGCAAGTGAGATACGGCAAAAGAAAGCGAGAAAGCTTCATTTTCCAGAAAGAGTCAAAATCTCACTAAAGGTCCATATGAAAGAACAATTGTTCCATATGACCTTTGATCATCGTGAGGATCAAGAATTGCAATTCAAGTTCAGAAAGAGCAATAAGACCATAAGAATGCAAATAAGAAACTCCCCCTCACTATGATCCTCAAATTTCAGAAAATTTCAAATTCTCCAAATTTCTCCCCCTTTTTAATACTTTTAAATCTTCTCCCCTTTACACATCTTGAAATATCTTCTCCCCCTTTGACAATGGAGTCATTAAGGAATCATGTCTTCCTCTCATCCAGAGATAACAAATGCAGAATGAAGAAAAAGCATAAGAAGGAGCATGCATGAAATGCAATGGAGTGGCTTCATATTTTTGTATTTTTCAATTTTGGATTACAAGAAGCTTTGGAGATTACCCAAAAGAACAAGCTAGCATTTCTAATTTTGCACAAACAACATATCAGCCTGAATGCGCTAGCAGGATTATGATAAAACATATATAACAAAGCTAAAGCAAGAAGGCTCAATATAAAGCAATAAATTTTAGCATTTTAAGCAAAGCTTCAAATCTAGCAAGTCCATCAACAGAGATCCTAAGATGATACTGGCCATATCAAAATGTCAATGTGAGACCAAGACGCTAACAATGACCACATTAAGAGACAAACAAGTCCTGAATTGAATCATTTTGCTTAATTTGTCTCAAACGCTCATTTTTCAACACATTTTCATTTGCAATGAATATTGAAGTTGATTAAAGGTATATCTTAGTGAAGAAGATCCTGGACTAGGAGCCATCCACAAACTCTTCCTAAGCTTCTACCAGGGCGACAAATGTTGAGGTTCATGTCAGTTTTGACAAGCAGTCCCCATGAGATCGTCTGGATCATCAAACTATCTCCAAATTCATGTCTATGACATGCAGTCTCGTGAGAATAGTTTGGCACATTTTAAGCACAAGACAATCTTTAAATTTGATTTTACATTTTTCACAAGAGCAGATTTAGATTCTTAAAAGAACAAGAAGCTCAAGCAATGATCAATACTAGATTCAAGAGCTAACACCGCAATTTTGACAGGGTCAATGTCACAAAAGGAGCACTAATTGCGCAACTAGCTAAAACATCCACAAATTACAGTTTTTAGTTCAAGTTGTCTTAAAGTTCTAGCCCATTCAGCAAAGACTTAGCTACACATGTGAAAGCATGATAATTCTAGCAAGTCAAAGAACTAGACATGGCATTGAGCAGAATTGAAATACTAAAGCTCAAAAGGGTAATAAGCAAAGCTTCATCAATTTTAAAAGACAAGCAGAAAAGCTTATATTACAATGCATCTTTTTGGATTTTCATATAAATACAGTATGATACAATGAGATGCACAAAAAGACGTAAAAAGCCTAAAAAGATCAAAAGAAAATACCACTAGAAGAAGGTATCAGAAAAGATCAGAAAAGCTCAAATGAACAAGGAAAGTTCAGAACAGAGCCAACTCCCCCTCAAACCAACCCGTAGGGATAAATTACCCCTAACTCACTTCTCAAGGTGGCAAACCTAGTTGGATCTAAAGGCTTGGTGAGGATATCAGCCAACTGAGCCTCGGACTCCACGAAATGCAGCACAATATCACCCTTCTCGACATGGTCTCTAAGAAAGTGATAGCGAATGTCTATGTGCTTGGTCCTAGAGTGTTGCACAGGGTTTTTAGCAATGTTAATCGCAGAAGTGTTATCACAGAAAAGAGGAACACTATCAAATGCCAACCCAAAATCCTTAAGAGTGGACACCATCCACAAAATCTGACTACAGCAACTAGCAGCAGCTACATATTCAGCTTCAGCAGTGGATTGTGCAACAGAAGACTGCTTCCTAGAAGACCAAGAGACAAGAGAAGTGCCTAGGAAGTGACAAGTGCCTGAGGTACTCTTCCTATCTAGCCGACAGCTCGCAAAATCAGAATCAGAAAACTCCCGAATGGACAAGGACGAAGAGCAGGAAAACCAAATGCCATACTGGAGGGTAGAGTGTAAATACTGAATATGCGCTAATGACTTGGCGATGGGAAGTCCTCGAGACGCTGAAACCTCGCATGCAGGCAAACCGCGAAGTGGATGTCCGGTCTTGAGGCCGTCGGTACAAGAGGGAACCGATCATCTTTGCGGTACTCGCGTTGATCCACGGCTTCTCCTTCCTCATCTCGGATCCAAAGCGATCGAAGTCGCCATGGGAGTGGCGATCGGCTTGCGATCACCATCTCAAGCGCTTGAGCAGATCCTTGGTGTACTTCGTCTGATGGATGAAGATCCCTTTCTTGCATTGCTTGATTTGAAGCCCCAGAAAATAGTTGAGTTCTCCCATCATGCTCATCTCAAATTCCCTGGACATGGTCTCAAAAAAACTGGAAACAAGAGCATGAGAAGAACCACCAAAGATAATATCATCTACATAAATCTGAGCAAGCAGGAAGTCATTGCCACGCCTAAGGATGAACAGGGTCTTGTCTACCATACCCATCTCAAAATCATTCTTAAGCAGAAAGGTCTTAAGTCTATCATACCAGACTCTAGGGGCTTGCTTAAGACCATACAAGGCTTTGGATAGCTTGAAAACATGATATGGATACTTGGGATTCTCAAAGCCTGGGGTTGTCTAACATACACTTCCTCCTCTATAAAACCATTCAAAAAGGCACTCTTAACATCCATCTGATATAATCTAAAGCCCGTAGAAGCAGCAAATGCAAGCAGAATGCGAATGACTTCCAATCTAGCAACAGGAGCAAATGTCTCATCAAAATCTAACCCCTCAACTTGGCTAAAACCCTGAGCTACCAATCTAGCCTTGTTTCTAACCACAGAACCATCCTCATTTTGTTTATTTTTGAACACCCAACGGGTTCCTATCACATTATGACCACTAGGAGGTTCTACTAGATTCCAGACTTTATTCCTCTCAAAATTCTCTAACTCCTCATGCATGGCATTGACCCAGCTAGAATCAGATAAAGCATGTGATATATCGCGGGGTTCATACGAAGCAACAAATGCCGAATGAGAGTAGAGACTTGGATCGTGATACCTGGAGCGAGTGACTCGCTCATTAAGATTACCAATCATCTGATCCGGAGGATGATGCCTCTGAATGTGAAGTGGAGCGCCCGGGGGAGACAATATCTCCTCAACCTCCGCAGGTACTGCTGATGAAGAAGATGCAGCAGGAGCCTCAATTGGAGGTGAAGCAGTCGTAGCTGGTTCTGGAGCTTGGACAGGAGCCTCAACAGCAGCAGGTTGAGGACAAATATCAGCTTCGTCATCATCTTCCTCCACAAAAATGCTTTCTGTCACCTGTGTATCACCTGAAACGTCGGATCTAGCTCCAGGGCTAGTCTCATCAAAAGTGACATTGCATGTCTCCTGGACAATGTTAGTTTCAACATTAAAAACCCGAAAACCCCTCGAATGTGCAGGATAACCCAGAAATAAACCATCAAAAGTCCTTGATTCAAATTTATCTAGGTTTCCTGTCTTGAGAATGAAACATTTAGCTCCAAAAACTCGAAAATGAGAAACAGAGGGTTTTCTACCAAATCGAAGCTCATATGAAGTCTTGCCCAAAGACAGTCTCAAGTAGACACGATTTGCAATATGGCAAGCTGTAGAAATAGCTTCGGCCCAAAACCTCCTCGGTGTGCTATACTCATCTAGCATTGTCCTAGCCATCTCGACTAAGGTTCTGTTCTTCCTTTCCACAACGCCATTCTGTTGAGGGACGTGTGGAGAAGAAAACTGATGCTCAATTCCGCGCTCAGCACAAAAAGAGGCAAACGAGGCATTCTTGAACTCTGTGCCATTGTCACTGCGGATCGCTCTCAAGGCACCGTAAAGTTCAAGCCAAGCGAAGAACAAGATCACGATAATGACCAAAAGCTTCATCCTTCGAAGCAAGAAAGAACACCCAAGTGTATCTTGAAAAATCATCAACTATGACAAGAATGTACCACTTGCCACCAATTGACCGAACCCTAGCAGGACCAACAATATCCATATGAAGCAACTGTCCCGGTCCGTCAGTCATG
Organism: Ampelocalamus luodianensis; assembly: GCA_036346255.1. NCBI lineage: Eukaryota > Viridiplantae > Streptophyta > Magnoliopsida > Poales > Poaceae > Ampelocalamus > Ampelocalamus luodianensis. Next base: position 20,101,595 of record CM070638.1, on the reverse strand, counting down.
ACCAAAGTCACTGAAGGGTGTGAGGCGGCAACTTGCTTGCCATGCCTACAGGGCGCACATACAGCATCCTTGACGGCTTTGAGTTTGGGCAAACCTCTCATGAGATCAAGGTTGCTAACTCGCGTGAGATGATCAAAACCAATGTGCCCCAAACGTCGGTGCCAAAGCCAGAACTCAGAAGAAGGTGTAAACAAACATTTAAGAGAACCAGCCAGAGATTCAGAAAAATCAGCTCCAAAGATCCTAGCAACTCTATAAATCCCAAAACGAGCTCACCAAACAGAATCAAGCACCCGACAAGCATTTTTCTTAAATATAGTCTCATAGCCATCATCAAGAAGCTGTGAGACAGAGAGTAAGTTAAACCTAAGCTTGTCCACAAGGGCGACGTCCTTTAGGATGAAATTGTCGTTCACCCTGATTGTTCCTGCTCCTTCAATCCGCCCTTGAGTATTGTCTCCAAAGGTGATGAGGACATCACCTATCGACCGCGTGAAGGAGGTGAGTCATTTTGAGTCTCCGGTCATGTGGTGTGAACAGCCGGAGTCGACGAACCACGTGTCCTTCCTTCCGCTGCGATCCTGAAAATCAAGGCACAGAAGAATGATGTGTCTCAATACTGGGGTTAGTTAAACATGACTTGGGAACCCAGTACTGAGACACACGTCTGCGAGTAGTATGTAAAGCAGAAGTGTTATCCTTGATTCTATTTGAAATTCTGTTATGAGCAATGGTGACTCTAACATGAGAGTTATCCTGTCTAGGAGTATGAGCATGATTAGCATGTGAAATAAATCCTAGACCAGGTTTCTTCCTTTCTAAATTACCATGTCTCACAAAAGCTCTAGGTTGATTAGATGACATTTTAGCAAGATTTTTCTTAGCATTTTTCAACCTACGCCAACAGAACTCAACCAAATGCCCATCCTTCTTGCAATAGGTGCAATGGTACTTGGTACCACTGGGAGGAGCACCTTTTGACTGGACAGGTGGTTGGGCAAAACCTGCAGATTTGAAAGTGATCTTTGCAGGTTGGGTACCAAATTCAACTAAGCCATTTTTCAAAATTTGAATACCATTAGATTTATCCTGGGCAAAGTTGTATCCTAACCCTTGCTTCTTATAAGGAGTTTTTGACTTGTCAAGAATCATGTTTAATTGTTTCTTACCTTTAGAAAATCTTTGTAATGTGTCATTAAGGTAAGCAGTTTCTTTTCTAAGGTTAACACATGAATCACAAGTTTTAGCGTTAAACCTCTTCTTATAAAGAGAAACTTCAAGCTTAAGAGCTTCACATGAAGCACAAGTAGCAGAATTAATACTGTCCTTAAGCTTGGCATATTTAGCTCTAGCTGCTTCTACAACATCATGTACTTCACGTTCACGTTCTAAGCGCATGCAGCAAGAGCTAGATTCAACCACATCAGAAACAACCAACTTGCTAGACTTTAAGCATTTTTCACAAGGAGCAGATTTAACTTCAATTAGCTCAGTTCTAGCATTTTCAAGTTGTTGCAAAGCAATATCATGAGCAGATTGCGGTTTAGCAAATTCGAATGTAAAGCATAGCAGGATGAACATTCATCGATTCAAGACTCTTAGCATTCACAAGTTCTAATGTGAGTTTCTTTACTTGTGACTCTAACTCCTCATTCTTAGTCATGATGAACTTTAAAGCTTTATCCCGATCTAGCATTTGCTCATAAACAGCTTTCACATCTAGCAAAGAGAACATCATAGGAAGGAGATACCTCATTGTTGTCATCGATGTCGTCGAGTCGACCATGAAGCACATGCTGTAAAGTCCTTGGCCTTTCCCTTCTTGTCTTGAGGAGCTCCTCCTCCTTGTCCTCCTCGCTCCGAGTCCACATCACTCAAGGATCGATCTCCAAGAGCGGCAAGAACCCAGTGAGCGCACCTTCCCGAGCTTGGCATCATCAAACTGGACTTGCGCCCGAGGCTTCTTCCAAGCGGCTTTTCATCCTTGTGGTTGCTCTTACCTTTCAGCTTGGGGCAATTTGCCGGATGTGATTAAGCTCTCCACACTCATAACAAGTCACGAGGCCGCCTCTCTTTTGTTTCTCATATTGTTGTAGGCCCGTGTGAACTTCTTAATCAAAAGCGCCATCTCGTGCTCAGAATACTCTCAAGATCCTCTTCTTGAATTGCGATAAAGAAGCAAGAGAAAATCCGAAGAGGACTCAAACGACCCATCGAGGCTCTCTTGAGCGGTCTCTACAAAGCTATGTTACCCTTCTTAGAATGGTCACTTTCGGATCTCATGAGTCTTGAGCTTGCTATAGAGCACTCAAAGTCGATCGAGAGAAGTTGACATTTTCTGAATGGCGGTAGCCTTTATCTCCCACTCCACGGTGTTGATTGCGATCGGAGATGGATGACATTTTCGGTCGTAAATTCAATACCAACAGACTTCATCGATTTATCAACGTGTTAAAGCGATCGAAAATGTCATCGATGCTCTCACCAGACGCATCTCGAATTTGTTATATTCTCTTTTATAGACTGCTGACGCACTTGTTTGATTTGGGAAGAACCTCATGATAGGTTTCGAGGTCTTCCAAATCTCATGTGCAGTCTCGAGATTGCAAATCCTATCATATTCCAGTCTACCAAGCCCACCATACAGAAAATTCTTTGCCTTACGGTCATTAGCCAAGAGGGCTTCAGAAGCCGGCGTAGCAACCTCAGGCAAGATTAGCGGACCTCGAACAGCCTCCCAAATACCTCGTGGTTCGCTCTCAAGAAAGACACGCATGTGGTTCTTCCAAAAGGCATAGTCGTGCCCATCGAAGATATGCGGTTTGGAAGAGTACTTATCCATCGCCAAGTTCAGTGACCGGTTAAGATCAAGATTGAACTAACCGGGCTCTGATACCACTTGTTGGACCGAAAAGGCGATTAGAGGGGGGTGAATAGGAGCACGATCTATTTTTCTCCCAAATTGAATTCAATACGAATCTCACTCCAATAGCTATGAAAGCTATGAAGATCAATCAATCATGCACAGCGGAAGACTTGTATTGAATCAACTCAAAACCCCTTGGTAAAATCAACACAAAACCAAAACACGAAGACTCGGGCGGACTGACCTCTCACGGGGGCAGTCAGACCGGTTGGCCTAGCGGTCAGACCGCTCTAATCGGTCAGACCTCTCCCTCGGGCGGTCAGACCTCTCATTCGATGAACAGTAAAATCAGCCCGAAAAACCGAAACGCAAATTGATCTAACTTTTGATTCGTGCGTCTAAACTTCGCGAAACTTGACACACACCTTCCCAAGGATGTCAGGAACCTATTCCAAGCAACGAACGTGAAGATCCTTGCCAAGGTTCAGATCTTTTCCCGTTTGAGCGAAGTTAGGTCAAAAACCGAGTCAAAACGCAAATATGATCTTGAGACTTGCTCGTGGGTGATTGATGATCTTGATGATCCTAGATGTATTCCCACACGTCACAGCAAGCTAGATCACGGCCAGAAACCAAGCAAAAACTCGCGGATCAAAGAAAGACTCAAATCATCAAATAGAGAGAAAGAAAGCAATTGAACTCATCTTGAAGAAACTTTCTTTGGATTAATTTGATATGGTATTGGTTTACAGCCACTCCATCAATAGAGGACAAAGACTCAATACATGAGCACGAAATCAAATCCAACTCTCTAGAACCCTAACCTCCACTCCTCCTCTCCCTAAGCAAATTAGGGTTTCAAAAACAATGAAAGGGTCGAGGGGGAGTGCAACCACCTCCCTCCTCTATTTATAGTGGAGGCTTAGGGTTTCTAAAAGAGTCTCCCTAATGGGCTCCCATTAAGGCCCAAAACAAACGGGTGACACACGCACGCCTTTTAAAGCACCGTGCCCAGATTGTGCGAAGCACTCGCTTGCTCCGCCACGTGTAGGTTGATCCAACGGCTCTCATCATGTCGGCAAGTCTCTCCCATCCGGCTCCCACCGAAACCACCATGGCACTTGCACCACCCCGCGCCGCTTGATTCAACGGGCGCACCGAATCGCCTGCGGTCACCTTTGTCCATCTTGCACCATGCTTGAGTCCAATGACTTCACCCGGCATCGTCGATCGTTCGAACCTCGCTCTCCAAGCCTAGTCCGATCATCCTCGCCGTTGACCGTCGTTGACCACCAAGCAACCTGCACAACAATAGACAAGCAAATCGAATTCGGAACAAGTTCTTCACAACTTGACCCACGTTAGTCAAAGCATGCATCATGCAACACATATGCCATGAAACCCATGAACTTGACCTAATCAAGAACCATCGCCGCCACACGGCCGACGACTTAAGTGAAAACCGGTCGATCGCCACCCTTGGCGGTCGGCCGCTCTTCTGATCGACCGCCATGAAGGCGGTCGGACCGCCACCAAAGGACTTAGCCAAAATTTCAGCACTGAAATCCGCAACCTCTCTGGAAATTTCAAACGAATAGAACTTTTGCCTAGAGGCTCCAAAAATTATGGGACCAAGTGCAGTAGAAACTCCTCACTTGCCTACACCTCTATTTTTGGCCCACTCAAAAATCAATGCCACTTAAATGTCCGGTCGGACCGCTCATCGACGCCCGATCGACTACTACAACCGGCCGGACCGCCTACGGCGGTCGGACCGCCAATCCAATTCACGAGGCATGGCGGTCGACCGCCACCAAGGCCGGTCAGACCGCTTGAGACCTGACAGAACCTGAACTTTGCCGAAAACTCGTGTTTCCGCAAACCGTCAACGTCATTGCCAATTGTCACATCATCCTAAGATCATGAGCATATCCCCATGATATCCACAAAAACCCCAAAACCCTTTTGGGCCAAAACTCCCTCTGGCCCACTCCTTCCCACCGCGCCCCCGGCCCACTCGGCCCGCCCGCTCCCCTCTCTCTCTCTCACCGCCCCGACCCCACCCGTCAGCCCCGCCTCCTCGCCGCCAGGTGGCCCCGCTCCCATCTTCTTCCCCCTTCCTTTCTTCTTCCTCCCGCACACGCACGCCCCGCCATTTTCGGCCGCACCGAGCTCGTCAAACGCCACTTTTCCCGCCCCCTCTCCTCACGCGGCCACGCGCCCTCACTTCCGCTCCTCACGCCGCGACCGTTTTCGGCCGTTGCCCTTTTATTCCGCGCACGATCTCGCCGGTTCACCCGCACGCCGCAACCGCCGCCGCCACGTCCCCGCACACGATCTCCCTCTCCGGCCACTCCCGGCCCCTATAAAAGGGAGCACGGTGAGCCCCTCTCCCTCCTCATCTCTTCCGCACCACCCATTCTCTCCCTCTCCGCCCATAGCCGCCGGAATTCGTCGTAGAAGCTCGCCGGCCGAGCTTCACTCCGCCGCCGATTGCGCCGCCGTCACCGCCGCCGCGTCCCTGTCGCCGCCACCACCGGCTTTGCCACATCACCGCGCACCCGGTGCTCGTCTCCGCTTCGCCCGAACGCCACCGGAAGGCCGCGCCGCCACTTCACCGAGCCGCTCCGCCGCCTTCGCCCTTGCCGCCGGCGAACCACTCGAGCCCTAGCCCCGCCAAGGTGAGTCCTAGTCTCCCCGCGATCTCCTCTACGCGTAGGTGTGCTCGCCGGTCGCCGCCGTACCCCAAATCGCCGGCGACCCTCGATCCCGACGCCGGCACCGTCCTCGCCTACGTGGCAGTGCCACCTCGGCGCCACATAAGCACCACATCGCCACTTTTGCCCACGTGGCGCCCGCGTGTCACGCTGGGTTAGCGCCCGCGTGGCAAGGTCCACCACCCCTCAGCCTCAAACGCCCGTGGACTTGGTCCACATGAGCCGTGAGACCGACATGTGGGTCCCACATGTCGGAATTTCTTTAAATCCTTTTAAATTCTAAAATTCTCAGGGCTGACGTCAGCATTGCGCAATAATTAACTTTTCCAGTAGAAAAATAATTCAGAAAATTCTATTAATTCCAGATTTAGGTTATAAACTTGTAAAATTCATATCTTTTGATTCCTAACTCCAAATTGGGTGTTTCAAATTGCAAAATTTGTATAAAATCATAATCTAGCTAACTAAACCAAAATTATTTAATTGTGAGTTCATTTGACCACAAATTCCTTTAAAACCCTAAATCTATCATTTCATGTAATTTCAAAACTTCGAAAGCTCATATCTTTTGCATCCAAACTCCGATTGAGCCCATTCAAATTTCTAAATTTATCTAAATTCAAGATCTAGCTATCTAAACCAAATTTATTCAATTTAGAGTTTGTTTGAATATTATTTGAATTTAGTTTGAATTTGGCTTATTTTCGCGTATAGATTTCGACGACTTCGGAGAGTCAGATTTCGACGTCGTTGAAGAGCACATAAGAGGATTGATTTTGACTGTGTGATCATCGTGCTTGTACACATAGACTACTTGGAGAAAGTGCTTGTGAGTACTAGGTGACCTGTTAAAAAAAATAACATCACCTCAGTATCAGTTGATCTGTTCACCTCAAGCGAGGCAAATTACATTCTTGATCATACTTGCACCTATTATTTAAAATTATTTAAGTTCTTTTTCAAATTATTACTGCATGCTTATTTATATTCAGTGATTTAAATACCTATTTTTGAATTTATAGTTATGCCTAAAATCCTTTGTATGGCCAATTTTGATATCGAATCAAACATATTGTCACCCTAGATAAAAACCTAGTTGATACAATAGTATGGACTAGGATCATTTGGAAAATATTGTGCTTAGCCATACTTATAGATCACATATGTTTCGTTTGGGGAATTTCAGCCAAAAGTCAAATGTTGTTTAAATTGTACCCTTGGCATTGGTGTGTCATGGGAGTTTTACAAATGCTTGAAAGATAAAATAAAATGATGGTTTGGACTTGGGCGAATTGGTTGTCTGGTGGGTGCAGGTTTATGCACGGGCTCAACTGGGTAGGTTGAGGCCCAGGGTTCTGTTGGTTGTCGCCTAGGTCAGTTAAGGACCGGTCTTCGAGCCGCATCTTGCTAAGCCACATCGTACTATCACATGTCTTGTATGGGCAGGACCTGGCTGATTAATTTACAAAGTTCCATCATGGTCGTTCCTGTGATGCGGTGGGTGGTCTTTCATGACTTTTGTTAGTCCCACTTTGCGCAAGAGGGGGCCTGAACCCTGCGGACGGGTAGTCCAACGGGGGTGAAACCTTAGCGAGGGAATACTATGGTGGAATAGCGCATTGTAAAGGCCTTGACACGTGCTCTAGACTGCTTACCTAAGGTAGTGAGCGGTGGTATCAACGGATGCCAAACAACTAGAGAATTCATGTCTTGTGGGTAAAGTTGTACAACCTCTGCAGAGTGTAAAACTATTCGAATAGCCGTGTCTACGGTTATGGACATGCTGGCAAAGCCACTCAAAGTTAGACTTCGATTTCGAAATATTTTTGTAAAACAGTTTGACATGGATGGGTGTCCATGAGAAAAGTTATGGGTTGAAGCCCCGGGTTGGTGCCCGTGTTTATGTTGGTGTTAGGTTGGTGCCTACACTATCTTTATCAATGCAAAATCAATTTTAGATTTTATAAAACTTGATCTTTTGAACTTAGTATGGTATTTAATGTTAAATGCTGTTTTGCACAAATAACCCTATAAACCTTTCTATTGTTACATCCATGTATGCATGTCATTTTGTTAATTGACGGGTGTAACTTGCGAGCACGGAAGTTGTGCTCATTCTTGCTTAATGCAAACAAATTTCAGAGAAGGACTTCGCTTCAGGTGTGGATCATGACGACTAGGCCGCTACCCCAGTCGATTGCCTGTGGCAGATTGCTAGACCCTACTACTTCTTCATCGTCTTCCGCTGTGTTTATTTAATGTTGCCTTGTAAGGCTATCTTGTAATCAACTCTGTTGTTATTTAATAACTTTTAGCGTTTATGGTTGTGTTATCACATTTGTTTACTGTGTGAGCTAGCCACTGATCATGGGACTAGTTCAGTTATGCACAGAAGATCTGGGGTATTAATCCCGGGTCCTGACAACATGGCAGACATGTGAATGATACCTGGCCTCCATGTTAGCTTGACGACGATGTGGCTCATGGACCTATGGTCATCGGCGTTCTAGGCCATGGCGGAGCAAGCGGAGCGATGCAATAGGTAGCGGGTTTGACGGTGAACTCAATGGTGCAATCACAGACGCAAGGGAATGACGGAGTTGGCCGGCGGCGAGGTTGAAGCAGTGGAGGCCCAAGGTCATCAACGGAAATTGGATTCCAGTGATGCTCTGGCGACTTTGAGGTGATGGCGATGTATATCAGGTCCTTGCGATCTTGACAGTGGTGACGATGAGGCTCGAGGTGCATCGACGGTGGAGGAATACAACGACGAGGGTTTCGGTGGCAGCTTTTCTTCTCCGAGCAATTCCTACAGCTAGGGTTAGGGACTTTGACCAGCGGGTGTGGTTGGGATGCGGAAGTCAAGGGCTACCTCTCTCTTTATAATGCGGTGACTCGGAGAGTCCCTAGCGCAAACACCAAGAAATTTGAGCGGTGACGGAGTCTAGCTCGTAACCAACTCAGAGTCGATGAACAGTAATGTGGTGGGACCCACATGTCAGCGACAATGGCTAGGGTGAGTTTGCGTCACACAAGCCACATGTGCGACAGACAGGTGGGACCGCGAGCACGTGTGGGGGTTGGAGAGAGGAAGTGGACTGTAGGTGCGAATGGGCTGAAAGTGGGAGAAATGGGCTTGGAAAATAGGATTTCAGCCCAAAGGATTTCCTAAGATTTTAAATAGCTTTTGCATTTTAGAAATACTAAAAAATCCAAATGGCAAATTAAAAATAGAAAATAACTCGAAAAATTCTAGAAAATCAGGAAAATATTCCCAAGCACAAAGAACTCAAATAAAATAGTTTTAGATTTAATGGATTTTCAAACTAGTTACATTAAATTGTTTTGACAGTTGAAAGCTCCATTTAAGCTTTATTAAATTCAAATAAAATTTGGTGAATTTTTCTAAGGGACAAAACTACTAAAAAAATGAAACTTAGAAAGTTGGGATGTTACACATCTCCCCCCTAAAGGAATCACGACCCCGAGATATGGGCAGTGCCAAGAACTTGCTTGAAGTAGCTTTGATTTTTCATAAAAAATTTGTGGGTGGGATAACAAGATGGATTGGAGTCCAGAGATTTGAGATGACTTGGTGGGGAATCAATGGAAAGTACGGGATGTGACCCGAGAAAGAACATGAGCATTGGGTGGATGGAGCCACTTAGTAATATAGGAGGTTGGAGCCTCTACTATTATTTTACAACAAATACTCAATTCCATTAAAACCTTTGTTAGTTGAAATGCTAGATCTCAGGATTTGCTTACTACTTAATTTATTTTAATAAGTGGCTTTATGCAAACAAAAGAACCATAAGTCATTCCTTTGCTCAGTCTTGCATATTATATAACTGCATTTTGTGTGTTAGTGTAACATCCCAAAATATGTATTTTGGGAATATGTATTATAAATGCATTAGGAAAAATGCTTTGACCATTTTGCATATGAAAATATACCCATGTTTGAAATTTGACTTTTGATTAAAAGCAATACATGAAATGCAAGCAAAACATGAACTCAAAAGAAATTATATAAAACAAAGTAAAAATAATAATTGAGAGAATTATTATGGATATCATCTCTCAGGAAAAAAGTACCAAAACATTTAAGTGAAAAATTGGTAAGAAAAACAAATACAAACATATAAGAATAGAAAATGTATGAATTTTAGAGAAACTCACAGAATATATAAACTTCTAAAAAAAATTTAGGAGAAACTAAAGTAGGTCATAAGCCTTCACAAAAAAAATTCATAAAATTTCGAGGTCGTTTGCTTGGTGAATAAAATCATCAAACAATTTAGCAGAAAATGAAAAAAAAAAACCTAAACCTAACTCTCCTCTCACCTCTTGCTGACAGTGGGCCCTGGGTGCAGGGACCTTCATCCACCTCATGCCCAAGCTCACTAGTGCATGCTCATGAGCGCTCTGTCACCTTCGCCCACCATTTTTGCCACCACCCAACTGTCCCTGTTGCATCTCCAATCGCCTCCGCACCCATACCTGCCCGGCCAAGCCCCATGTATACCCGTACATCGAGAAACTCTGCCACCATTGCCCATGGTTGCCTGAGCTCCTTCTCAGTCTACTCCGCCCCTCCATCTATAAAAGGCCACCCTGAGCTTCGTTATCCTCTTTCCTCACCTGTGCTCTCACTCTCCCACCTTCTTCTCCACTCAATCGAGCTCAAACGCTCGGAGAGCACGAGCTCCATTTCGGTCGTGCGTCGCCACCATCATTCCTATCGCCTCAAAAGGGTTTCTCTTCACCCTACCTATGTCATCATTTGTTCCAGAGCCTGAGGATCACTTCCCCTCACCTAATTTGGCCTTTGGTTAACAGGATCTTGCTGAAGCTCCTTTCTTCCTCTTATCTCCGGTCACTTCTGCCACCACTGCCACCACCGTCACCGAGCAAGCTACACTGAGCCCCGGGCAAATTCACCGCACCAGGTGCATCACAAGGATGTCAACAACCTTCTCCAAGCCTCCCCAAGATCCCTCATCATCTCCAGTGTCTTCTCCACGTGAAGCATGTCGCGTCGCCGCTGGTCTTCGTAGAAGCCCATAGATGCTTATGCACACATTTGTTAGTTGAAAGAATTGCTCATTCGCACGATCACTTGTTGTCGTAGCTACACCGCCACTTAACTCCTGTGCGACTCCGACATGTATGCCATGTCATCATCCATGTTAGCTTCATTTACACATGTTTGCCACGTCAGCACCGCATCAGCCTCAGCCGTAACCGCATCAGAACCAATCCATGTGGACTTGGTCCATGGTAGACCCACCCACTGACATGTGGATTTCTTGGTGTTTGCGCTAGGGACTCTCCGGCCACTTCACTATAAAGGGAGAGGTACCCTCAGCTTCCGCATCCCAACCATACCACACTGCTCAAAATCCCTAACCCTAGCCGCCGGAATCGCTCGGAGAAGAAAAGCTGTCGCTGAAACCCTCATCATTGTATTCCTCCGTCGTCACTGCACCTCGAGCCTCATCGTCACCACTGTCAGGATCACAAGGACCTAATCTACACCGCCATCACCTCGAAGTCGCCAGAGCATCATCGAAATCCAATTTCTGTTGATGACCATGCACGTCCACCGCTTCGACCTCGCCGCCGGCCAACTCCGTAATTCCCTTGCGTCCGTGAATGCACCATTGAGTTCACCGTTGCACCAGCTACCTATTGCACCCCTCCGCTTGCTCCACCATGGCCTAGAATGCCAGCGACCATAGGTCCATGAGCCACGTCGTCGTCGAGCTGACGCGGAGGCCAGGTGTCATCCACATGTGTGCCATGTCATCATCCACGTCAGCTTCGTGCACACATGTCTACCATGTCAGTGTCGCGTCAGCCTCAGGCGCAATCGCATCAGAACCAATCCACGTGGACTTGGTCCATAGTAGACCCACCAGCGGAGTATGGTTGTGTACTAATCAGGCGCAACCGCATCAGAACCAATCCACGTGAACTCGCTCAATATTATTATTCAGTAAGTGAGAATAAAGAAAGCTATGTGGGCGCTTCTGAGCGTTCGTCAAGACTATTAATCAAGAATGCCAAGGACTAGGTCGCTGGCTCCAGTCGATTGTCTGTAGGTATATTGTGAGAGTTCCACGTGTTGTATTTTAATTTCTTCCGATGTTGATTCTTCAAAGGTATTTGGCTTGGCTGGCCATGTTGAAAGTCAAAAGCCGTAAGGTATATTTACGTTTTGTGTATTATTATGCAATAGCTTTATATTTTCGTGATATGTGATTGATATTCAATGATGATGAGAACATCTCTTCCACTGATACAACCATACCTATTGCTTCTACTCCTCAACTTGATGTGCAAAGACCAATTACCAGAGCACGTGCTCGTTAACTAAATTATTAGGTAACTTCGTTCTAGGAGTTCATAATTATCCTATTGAGGATAGAGTGCTACCTAAGTCTTGTGATGCTATTCTACTCATGAACCAAGGCAAAGCGAGCAGCACTACTAGAACAACAAGTCCAGGCCGACCCAGATTCAATTCTAAATCATTTCGGAGTCAGCCTAACAACACCGATTTAAAACATGCATAACTCTCACATACGGAATCCGTTGGAGGTGCACGGGTACTTGATTGAAATATTACGACGAGGCCTTTCCAACGAATCTAGCCCTACTTTAAGATTCACTATCTACACGTTGCAATCATCAAAAGAAAGTATTGCATCACCTGTTTTGGCCAATTTAGGCTTTGTAATCATACCGGGCCAAGCCCATGTTGGTGCGTCCCTCTTCCTAGCCGCACACAACCCTAGGATGTTCCCAATCCACCTCTTTGGCTGCAACTCCTCTTATAGGAGCCGCCACCCCCTTTGCTACAATTGGGGTTTTGTTAGATTAAAGTTTAGCCTTTACTACTTTATACATTATCCTCTTGTTTGACGAGTTCAACAGCGACATTTTTCTTCATAACCCCAATTTTCAATACGAAACTTATTCTTATTTGCAATTTTAGATTACTTATCTATCTCATTCTTTCTTGTTCTCGATTGCATGCAGAATTTGATCTTAGTGATCAGGTCGATCGTACTTCTAGCAAGGTTGATAACAATCTCGGAGTTGGTTCAGCTATTGTCGGGCACATTGGTCGTGTACGATTGGTTGCCGAATCGTGAGAGTTAGCTCCACAAATCGATTTATCCTTCTCATCGAAAAATCAAGACACCCTTTGTCGTATTAAATGGTGTAAATGTAGGCACTAGCTACTGATCCAGGGACAAGTGCAGTAAACACAGAAGATTTTAAATTGCAAATTTGGGATCTGACAATAGGTTTTCGAATTGATTTTCTCTTGGGGAATATTGCAAAAAAAAAGCCCTAGAAGTCACACTAAGTTTGAATTTCCCCTGTATCTCATTTTTGAACGAATACCACCTTAGAAGTGTGTGAAAAGTCAAAACACCCCCTTACCATCATCTTCCCCGTCTTCCCTAGGAAAAAAATGTTGACGGGCTCTTTTTCTACTGTGTGAACAATAGTCCAAAATGGTTTCCATCTCTATCTATCGATTACAGAATTTGAGCAATCAATTGGGTTTTTTTTTTTGTAGATATCTCTGCATCGTTGGTCAGATTGATGTTGTGGCACCGCGGTATTCTACAAAACTTTACCATGAATTGAGTTCATATACCTGTGCAGACTGCACAGTATACTATCTAGCTTGACTTGGAAAAAATTAGGCTTGTTTTGTTCACCGAAATTCTTACGAATTTCAAAGTATTTATGTTGTCACTTGCGAAATTCTTCTGTGTTCCCCACAAGATCTATGGTAAAAAATTGAAAACGGTGATCGAGCACATAGTATAAGAGACAATTTTCACGTATTACTGCGATGTTCACATATTATTGACCTACCGTTAGTGGTGCAAGTGAGGCGGACTGCGAACAACTCACGCCCACCTGCGCTGGCTGATGAGACATTCGCGGCTGCCACTAGCCTACAAGTTGCACTGCACGATACGTATGTGGGCTTGACAGCTGCCTGCCAGTGTCTACAAATGCAAATCCATTCATTTCACAGGAATTAGGTTCCTGCAATGATAATGTACTTCTAGTTTCAGGCTTCCGTAAAGATGCATGATCAATCAGCTTCTAGAAACATCAGGCATACAGACTCGTTACTAGCTAAGCTACACATAAAACAAATCCATCTCTCACGCGGTCGGGATGAGGTCGAGGTTGACACCTTCGGAGGCGGCCACGACTGCCACCGCCGCCGCCATGGCGGCCTTCTTAGGCAACAAGAACTTGAACCCCACGCAGCCCGCCATCAGTGAGTACTCTAAACCGAAGGGACCTAGCTTGGCGGACGGCGGCTTGGCACGGTACTTGCGCTTGTTCCGGCTGGCGGCCTTCTCCTGCAGCACCGACCCTGACGGCGGGGGTGGGGTTGCGACACTAGACATCAGGAAGCTTTGCTTCTTTTGTCCAAAAAAAAAAAGCAAGTAATTCACCGAAAAAAGGCAACGATATCAGACAATCTTAACAGCAAAAGAAAAACAAAGAAAATTTCTCCCCATACGGATTGGACTAACCTTGTTCCTAGACACCGAATCAAGAAAAACCCCTAAAAATATCAAAAAACCATATTGTGAGAATTGGGAAGCTTCAACAAATGAAGAACCAAGAAATACTCTTACGCGCCTAGCTCTAGCATCAGATGGGCGAGTTCGTGATCCGATCAGGTGTAGCCGGAGGCGAGCTTGGGTGGACAGATCGAGGCATGTACCGGATTGGATCAGCGGGGATCGAAGCGGAGCCGGCTGGTGATCAGAGGAGTGGAGAAGGTAGACTAGGTGTGTGGTGTATATAGAGAAGGGGGAGGGGAAGGAGGAGGCGTCTCTCTCGTCTGGGGTAGAACGTCCGAGGAGTCACAGTGTGGTTGGTTCAGCTATGCTCTTATGCGGCAGCCTGACGGGGGACGCGGGCAACTGGGCTGCCTTTGCTGTTTTTTTGTGGGGTTATGTGGGCTGGTTTTACGGAGCGGATCGGCGGCTTAGCGGACAGGATCGCTTCACTTGCACCCCTACCTACCATCACTTAATGCATTTCTCAAGGATACCACAATCTGAGCTGCAATTTCGAACAAGTGAATTTCCCCACAAGCTTAACAAAATTTATTCATCGCCCATTGATTTCAAGCATGCGACTGTCGAACAGATGGGCGGGATCTTGAACTGCGAGCCCCGGGCACAGCTGAAGGTGACGACACTGCCTTGCACCGCCATTGTTGAGGCAGAGCTTCCACGGTAGCTCACACTTTGACAAAGAATGGTGATGATTCTCTCTAAAAATCATGAAAATACATCGTCATCCGATAAAGATCCAACGATGTATCTTCCCTCGCCCGCCCCACATGTAAGTGCCCGTTTGGGACACAGGAATAGGAAGGAATGTGGGGTTAAAACAAAAGGATTGAGAAACGCAGGGAACTTTTTTTAAGTAGGCATTTGGATGAGCATAGTAAAAACACATGAATTTTAGAATGAATAGTATCTCATTTGCTTAATCGTTAGTTTACAAATTTTCATTTACATGCCAATGATAGGTGGGGTTATTAGACCACAGATCCCACCCTCCAGCAAATATTGAACGAACGCTGCACAACTCGTCCTTATCCACCCATCTAGCTTCTTCTATATGCAGATGGACGCACAGCAGTGAGAGGTTGTGCTTGTGCGAGAGATTCATGCTGCGTGCAGCATGCTAGAGACGATGGCTTCCCAGTGCCATCGAGCGGCGGCGGCAGGATCGAGGGCCGCGAACGGCGGCTGCAGCTCGAGGGGCGACCTATTCAACTCCGGCGCGGCGACAGCTCCGGCCGTACTCCCCGGTCGCCGAGCTCTGCGGTGCTTCCCATAGCTCTGCCAGCTCCAGATCCGTCAGCCATCACCACCATCATCAACTTGAGCGACAGTGGCTTCGTCTCAAGCACAGCAACCGCGAGCTAATGGCGACGCGATTTGCCTCGGTCCTACTCCTACGCGAGCCAGCCAAAAGAGGTTATAGTGGACGTTTTATTTCCTTCGATTTCAGAGGAATCGGCGATCCTACGATTTTCCTACGAAAATCCTGTGAACCAAACGGCCTAAATGTCTCCCAACCATCAACCCAAACCCTAACCACTCTCCCTCACACAACCTCCACCTCCCCCTTCCCTCCATTCCCATGCAACCTCCCCGGCCTCCCGTCCACCTTCTTCCCGATCCTCGATGGCTAGTCGCTGCCGACGACCGCCTTCCACACCCCCTAAGACCCTCACTCGCTGGCCACACTGTGACTCCCAAGATTTAAGGTAAGGGTCCCGGTGACCCTGAAACCCTAACTATCTATCAAGAGACGTGAGACGTGAAGTAGGTAAATACAGACGTGAGACGTTTGAGACAAAGAAACAAATTCCGTGAGTTGCCGTCGAATTGCATATGTCCATCAAGGAACACTAGCGTCAACAAACGTACAAACTGCCACCGATTAGCAGGTGCAGCTAGCTTATTCGCCATCCCAATACCCGAACCGGCTTAAGCTGCTCGTGTGCGCGGTCACGAGCAGGAGATGGTCGAGGACACGGGCGCGAAGCTGAACCTTGTGCTCCAGGCGTAGTAGAACTTGATCACGTCGCCGTTCCTGACCGGGCCGCCGCCGTTGAGGGTGCAGAGCTTGCCGTCGGCGTCCGGCCTGATGATGTCCGGGTTGACGTACATGGAGGAGTTGAAGCCCGGGCACGCCAGCTTCACGTCGGACTGTGTGCAGATGCAGCCGTTCAGCACCGTCACGTAGTACTCCGGGTACCCTCCGATCTGCCCCGGTATGGTGGTCTGGGTCACGGCGATATCTGACAGAGAACACTTCGCAGCACCTGCAGAGACAAAGAAATTCAGAACTTCCATGTCAGATCATATGTGTCTTTGCAGATGGGATCGATATACAGGGGATGCACGCATACCTCTGTTGCAAAAGCAGAACAACAACAAGAAAGCGAAGATCTGAAGCTTGTTGGCCTCCATTTCTCCTCTGCCGTATTTCCTCTTCTCTCTCTGCAATGCTTGTTGCACGGTAGTGTACTGATTTGTGCTTGTACACCACTCGGCATTTCAGCCAGCCAATTTATACACCAAAACAAGAGCGTATCTCTGTCATGCGTGGATTACGCTCCATTTTTATTACCCTGTATTCGTTGTAGCTCGGATTTATGGTATTAAAAGCATTTTATTTATTTCTCAACTAAGAGAGATTTTGTGCAATCAATAGGTGTAACACCCCAAAATTAGCTTTCCAATCATAGGAAAGAAATGCGGCGTTAAAACAATGGATTGAAAAACACACGAATTTTTTTGAAAGTATGTGTTTGGATGAGCCTAGTAAAAACACATGAATTTTTAGAATGAATAGTATCACATTCGCTTAATCGTTAGTATACAAATTTTCATTTACATGCCAATGATAGGTTGGGTTATTAGACCACAGATCCCACCCACCAGCAAATATTGAACGAACGCTGCACCAGCATGTAACAGCCCTAACTTAGGGTTTTTATTTCAAATGTAAATTATGAGGAGAAATAAAAACTTTTGTTATCTCTAGAAGTCATTTGGAAGTTTTCCAAATTTTCCCTAAACAATTTCCAATTCTAAGATTTAATTCTTGTGAATGGAAATTGTTGTCAACCAATTCTTAGCCTTAAAACTTGTGAACATCCTCTGGGAATATTTTTCCTATCATCTTGGTCATCCTATCTGCCTCTCTGAAAAATCTCACAATTTTTAGATTTTGTTTGCTTTTTCAAATGGCCAAGTCAAACCAGTTTAGAAATCTGGTCAAACCTCTGGACAGCAGCTTGTGAATTTTCTTGGGAGAAATCTAGTGCATGAAAACTCCTGGAAAAATTATGCAAGATTT
Source organism: Ampelocalamus luodianensis (assembly GCA_036346255.1). Classification (NCBI taxonomy): domain Eukaryota; kingdom Viridiplantae; phylum Streptophyta; class Magnoliopsida; order Poales; family Poaceae; genus Ampelocalamus; species Ampelocalamus luodianensis. The sequence continues at coordinate 20,084,069 of CM070638.1, read as the reverse complement.
TTCTCTGTCCTAGTTAGCTCCCATAAAAATTTCGGAATTTTTGGAGCTCGGGAGCTATCCCTAAAAATTCCCCAAACCTGCTCAGCCTTTTAATTCAAATTTGGAATCACTGTTCCTCGGGCCCAAACCCAACTCCGACTCGAGTCCGACCGCGCCACTTGGTTCAGCCGCACCGCCTAGCTGCACCGCTGCGCCGATCGTTATAACCGTCCGATGCAAATCGAACGGTCCATTGCCCTTCTCGTCGACTGTCCGAATGCATACACCGATCTCGCCGTCCATTCTAGATCGAACGGTCGGTATCCTCTTGATCGAAGCCGACCAACCGCTCACGCCGCACTTGACTCGCTCGCGCCGCTGCTTGTTGTCGCGACGGCGGGCTCTACTTGTCGTCGTCACCTACCTCGCTTGAGAGCCGAAAGCCGACGGCAGCGGCGTGCATGCGCGCCACCTCGCCTCGCCGCCCATTCTCGGTTTTCGCGCTTCACCTCGGCCGCATCATCCGCGTTGGCCCATACCCGGTAAGGCATTAACGCCGTCATCTACTCACCAACTCACCGCCTCGCTCCGAGCGCATCGGCGTTGAGGGCTCCTCCTCTCGGTTTCTCCGTCCTTTTTCCTATTTAAGGGTACCCAAAGCTTCCTCCTCCTCTCTTTGACCTCACAAAGCCATTCACTACCTTCCTTGTTCGCTCTGAGCTTAAACCAAGGAGTGCGCTGCTCTCTCGTTCACGGCCGTGGCGCCACCGCCATGTCATCGCCGTGACCAAAGTGATGATCATCCTCACCTTTGCGCGTCATATCGTGTTCCGATCCCTATCATGAATTCCTCAACTAATTTTGAGATTCACTCGCAGGACCGTGGAATTTTGGTTCCCTCTTATTCGCCGAAAATTCGAGTCTCGCCTCATCGCCGTGAGTTGGTTCCTTGGTCAATTGCTGCCTCAAGACCATCTCGTGATCTTACCCGAGCTATCTACATCTTTATCTCCTCCCGTCTTTGCTCAAAGTTGCTCCTCCTCGGTGACCCCTTGATCGCCGCCGCAGGTTCTCGTCGTCGGGCCATCTCCGGCAGCCACCTTAGCTCCGCGTCATCCCGGTGAGTTCCTGGTAACCCACTGATGCTCATGCGCGCGCTAGTTTTCACCTTCTTCTTCTCTGGCGCAGTCGCCCCTTGTCACCTCCACGGCCGGCCGCCGCGAAGCCGCCGCGCCACAGAGCTTCTCCCGCCACCAGTGATCACCTTTGGCTTCAGTGGTCCTCCAAAGAACCCATTTTGGTCGTTACACCCGCCGCGCGCCACTCTTCGCCGGCGGCAACCTGTGTCCAGCGCCACCAGTCTCTCTGTTCTTCTGGCTTAGTCTTCCTCTCGCTTCAGCGAGCATGGGGCCCACCTCTCTTAAGCCTTGTAGTTAGCTGCTAATTAATCTTAGGATTGTTCTTTAGTTCACTCTCTTGCATGATCAAATTTGGAAGTGAGGTTTGGAAGAAAGATTAGTCTCAAGTTTCCCCTGTAGTTGTTCCTGGTTGTGGTTTTTCTCTGTTGTCGTAAACTGAAATTGGTTTCATGCTTATGCTATTCAAATCTTGTTAGTGTTTGATGACTTTCCTAAGTAGTAGTGGTTAGTTTGAAGTCAGTTAGTTAGTGTCTTTAAGTTTCAAAGCTCTTGTTGTCTGAATGATCAAAGAGGTGGTTAGATGATCCTGTTGTTTGTCTCTGTACTTGTGGTTCTTGCTTTTACAAGTATAGTGAGGTCTTGTAGTAGTAGCATGCTGAAATTGTTAACTTTACTATATGTGGGTGTAATGCTTAGGTGTGTTAGTAGCTGAATTTTATTTAAAGCCCAACCTTAATTAGAAAATTGTTAGCATCTAATAGTTGGCTAATTAACTAGTTAAGTGTGTCAATAGCTCCTTGTAGGTTTAAGTAATCTTATCACTAATGATGGTTGTTTAGAGTAACTAGTTGTTTAGATGTGTAATTTGATACTTAATTAATAGATGTGCACACAATCACCATCAAAGTCTGTCGAAAAGATTAAAACATATAAGAGGATTGATTTTGTGATTAACTTGGTAAGTAAGTAAGTTTAGGTAGATCAATCATGAAACCATGTCTAATTTTAATCTTCTCCGTAGCAGCTAACTTGTTGTTCCTTGTGTATTGGACTAGCTTCTGTGTTTAGATTTGTGGTTGTTTTTGAAATTTTGAGTTTGTCGGTGTTATTGGTTTTTATTTGTTGTTTTTGCTCGATCGATAGATTGCGATTTAGTCCGGTGTTATCGAGAGTGATCCTCTGCAACAAAGTTGAGCATCCCGAGCCACAAGAATGTGCAAGCGGCTTGATCATGTTTATCCCAGATTTTAAAGTCTAATATTTTATTTCATTTGTATGTATGCATTGCTTAATTTGTGTTAAATTGATTAGTTAAACTGTGAGTGCATATCCTGTAGGTGAAATATTGATCTCTACTACCCGAGCCTAGGTTACTCACTGTGATTAGAGTTCGTTGGATGAACTCTTATCACTTAGTAGATTACGAGTTCGCTTGCTTAGCCATGCTTAGTTTCCAGAGATTTGGGCGATCATCGACTTAGTCGATGATCTTGATCACATAAAATTATTATCGCTCTTATGATCCATCTTGTGCTATGTTAATTGCAAAACTAAAATTGAAAACCAAAAATGATTTAGACGCGCACAATGGTAAGATGGGTGTGATCCGTTGGGTGTGATCGAAAGGTGTCCGGGTCAATTAAGGACCGAACATCTTGTGAGTGAATTTTTATCCAGCATTTCGCGTGCTAACCACACTAGAGTATATGGGACCTCTCTTGACCTAGTACTTTGCGTGTATTGGCTCTGGGTCGCAGGAGGGATGGTGTTGGGAGCATGGTAGTTGTCCAAAAGCTTTATCCCGAGTGGGTAGTTGTCTTTTCGCTTTACCATGTAAGCGTATGGATTTCTATCCATACGAGCGCTCGTAGTTAATACACAATATTGGAAAAGTCTCGAGGACTTAGTTGTGCCAGATACCTTTGGAAGTGTGCTTTGGCTTAAAGGCGATGCCAAGTGTGGGTATAGTGGTACACCCTCGCAGGTTAAAAACTATTCGAATAGCCTCGCCCTAGGTGATGGACACGCTTGGGTAAGCTTTTCAAGAGTTAGACTACAACCTTTAACTAAAACTTGATTTGTGGTACGAATCAAGGATTCGTATATGTTGTGGTGACTATGTGGATAGTCACTTCTAGGTGGCTACTTGTATCTCACATTATTTCAACATTAAAATGAATTGCAAACTTGCCTTCAAACTCAGACACATTATTGCAAACAAATCTAGCTTTGTGCAAATGAAACATATGGCCTCCACCAAATAAGCTCGCATGTAGCATATGTATAGGTCCGCTAGTTCACACGTCGGTCTTAAGCAGTACAAAGACAATCTTTGTACTGTGTGCTTTGCTTAATGTTTTGTTGCAGAGGAAGAAGGTGAGCCCCAAGGGCCTCACTCGTGAGTCTGGCCGCTGCTTTGTGTTCGACGACTAGGCTTGGCGGTCCGGTCAGATGCCTTGTGGGTTGAAGGCACACTGATCGGCTTTGTTTATGGCCATCTTATGGCACTTTTGCTTCCGCTGTCTGTCTTGTGTATTGTGTATCTTGTGGGCCAGTCGGCCTTGGTCTGTAATAATTTTACTGTTGTTACTTTCTGCTTAGTAGTGTGATGTTTGGACTCTATGTTTGGAATGGAGTTGATGCATAATTTTGTGGTGAGGTGTGTATACTGCTTTCTGGGAAGTATACATATCTCGAGGCTCAGTTTATTTGATTTGTGATGCTAGGACCAGGCGGTTGGTTAAGCATTACAAGTCAAATAAATTGGGGTCCTCACACAGCACAACTCGTCCTTATCAACCCATGTAGCTTCTTCTATCTTCTATCGCTCCTGCAAAGAAAAAGAAAAACGGGTTTGCTAATTTTCGGTTGTCTGAAATTTTCTTATCCATCAGTCACCAACAATTACATAATACTAAGTCTGAAATTGGAGAGCTACTACAAATCGGACTTACGGGTGGGAGCTCCCACCCGTACGGTCCATAATGCACCTGGGTTCTCTGGTCAAATCCCGCACCACGCCATCTCCACCTCAGCCCCCTCCACCCACTCTCACTGTCACTGGCCCCCACTGGCAGCTCAGCTCACATGGTCCAAATTCTGCAGTTGCAATATCACAAAATAATGGTTCCAACATCTTTCGACAATGCTTGCAACATTAAAAAACAATGCTTGCAACATACAGAACAATGGTTGCAACATCAGAGCGCTAGTCGTTGTTGCCGCAACAACACGATCTGAGCTCATGCAACACCTACAACAAAATTCATCCTACGGTATTCAAAAAAATTCTAAAAAAATCTCATTCTCAAACATATGCTACTGCAACATCTCATGACATTGGTTGCAACATCTCAAATCATCTAATGCAACAAAAAAATTCTATATCTGCAACATGCAATATTTTTTAGGGCGCATGCAACACCTGCAAACTCCACCGGCATCACCCTAACCGACGGCACCGCGAGGGGCACAGAAGGCATCTAGGGGTCTTGTCGGCGCTGCGAGGTGGAGCTGGGGCTCCGAGATGGCCGAGTGGACCATGGTCATCGACGCCGCGAGATGGAGGGACGGGGCCACGGGGTGGCCGAGGGGCCGAGGGGGCCGTGCGAGGGTAGCACGAGCTGGGGTGCATGGCGTGGCGACGAGCGTTGGTGAGGCCGGCCGAAGGCGCCAGGAAGAGCAACACCATGGGGATCGAGAGGAGGTCGGGCCGGGGATGTAACATCCCAAAGTGCTGTTACCAAAATAAAATAAAATAAAATAAAGTTATTGTTTTATTGGATTTTTCGAAATTTGATAGAGTTTCATTGCTTTATTTGAATTTTTAAAATTTTAAAAAAGTCAAAATTGAAATTTATCTGAAGATCTTGAAGTTTTATTTGATTTAATTTGAAAAATAAAAATTTACTTAATTTCTAGAATTTTCTGGAATTTTAAAGCTTTTCCAAAGTAAATTAAAAGCCGAAATAATTTATTTGCAAAATATTTAGCCAATTATAAGTTGGAACTATTTTATTTAAATCCAAAATACCTCAGGGAATTTCTGTGGATTTTCTCAAGATTTTTGGATTTTATTTACTATTTTATAAAGCTATTTTGAATTATTTGGATTATTTAAATTACAAAATCAATTAAAACCTCAAATGACCCTTGGGCCTAAACCTCTCGGCCCATGTCAAAATCCACTCACGCACAAACCCCACTCAGTTCGCTCCTCCGTGGCTCTGATTCTCACCGTTGATTTAAATCCAACGCAACTCCCCACACATTTTTCAACTTCACAGATTTGAACCGTTGGATTGAGATCCAACGGTCAGATCTCAGTGTAATGTTCGGACAACCGAACGTCTCAACCGGTGTTGACCGTTGGATCTAAATCCAACGGCCACCAAGCACCCACGCACCTCCCTCTCTCTTCCTCTCCTCCGCACCGTTGGATCAACATCCAACGGCCCGCGCCCATCTTCTTTCCCACCCTTCTTCCCCGCACGAACGCAACCGCACGCGCCTCCGCCATTATCGCGTCATGGAGCTTCGAGTTCACCGCGTCCCCCTCCCTCTCCCCTCATGTGGTCGCACGCAACTGCTCCCGCACCTCACACCGCCCCTACTCCTCCCTCGATTCCCTATATTCACGCACGACCTCGTCGCAACCGCTGCCATGCCGCAACCGCCGCCCTGAGCACGATCTCCTCCCTCGGCCACTCCCGCGCCCTATAAAAGGGAGCCCCGGGAGCCCTCTTCCCCGCTCACCTCATTCCCACCACCCACTTCTCCTCCCTCGCTCTCTATTGGCCGGAATTAGAAATCTTCGCCGCCGGCCACGAGCTCCCTCCGTCGCCTCTAGCGCCGCCGTCGACAACACCCCGGCCCCGAAACCGCCACCATCGTCTTCGCCGACACGGTGCTCACGACGCCTTCGCGGGAGCGTGACGGGAACGCCATCGCCGCCGCAACCCCGACATCACCGCCGCCTAGTCCCTCGCCGCCGGCTATCGCCGCCGCCTCAAGTGACCAAACCATGCGCATCTTAACCCCCACGCCCTCCTCTTTCGTTTGGCATCACTCACTCCCACTGCCGTGCCACCCTTCACCGGCAAGCTCGTCGTCAAGCCGCCGCCGACCTCGTGTCGACATGGCACCGCCACAAAGGCGCCACCCGTGCGCCACCTCGGCAAAATTTCCCTCGTGGCGTCCCCGTGTCGGCTGAGTCAGCACCACGTGCGCACGCGCCCGCCGACTCATCCTCAGCCCCATTTCCCAACCACCGTGGACTTAGTCTATATGGACCGTGTCTATGACACCTGGGGTCCACACGTCAGAAATTAAAATAATTCCTTTAAATCCCGAAAATCTCAGGGCTGACGTTACCTTGCGCAATAATGGATTTTCCTTTAGAAAAATAAATCAGGAAAATCTAATAAATTCAGAATTTAGGTTTTAAATAGATTTAAACTTCTAAAATTCATATCTTTTGCATCTGAACTCCAAATTGGGTGATTCAAGTTGCAAAATTTGTATAAAATTATAATCTAGCTAACTAAACAAAAATATTTCAATTTTGAGTTTATTTGAACGATCTTTTTGAATTTATTTGAATTTGAATTGAATTTATCGTATTTTCGCGTATAGATTTTGACGACTTCGGAGAGTCAGATTTCGACACCGTTTGAGAGAAACTATTTGAGCAAGGCAAGTTACATTCTTGATCATATTTGCACCCATTATTTAAAATTACTTAAATTCTGTTTCAAATTATTACTGCATGCTTATTTATATTTAGTAATTTAAATTCCTATTTTTAAATTTATAGTTATGCCTAAAATCCTTTGTATGGCCAATTTTGGTAATTGAAGCAAGCATATTGTCACCCTAGATGAAACCTAGTTGATACAATAGTATAGACCAGGATCATTTTGGAAAATATTGCACTTAACCATGCTTATAGACCAAACATGTTTCATTTGGGGAATTTCAGCCAAAAATCAATTGTGGTTTCAATTATATCCATAGCATTGGTGTGTTATAGAAGTTTATAAATAACTTTGAAAAATGAAATAAATGATGGTTTGGACATGGACGAAATGGTTGTCTGGTCGGTGCAGGTTTATGCACAGGCTCAACTGGTAGGTTGAGGCCTGTGGTTCTCGTTGGTTGTCGCCTGTGTCGCTTAAGGACCGGTCTTCGAGCCGCATCTTGCTAAGCCACATCGTACTACCACATGTCTTGTATGGGCAGAACTTGGTTGATTAATTTGCAAAGTTCCATCATGGTCGTTCCTGTTGGTGCGGTGGGTAGTCATGTTATGACCTTTATTAGTCCCACTTGGCGCAAGAGGGGGCCTGAACTCTGCGGACGGGTAGTTCAAAGGGGGAGAAACCTTAGCGAGGGAGGACTATGGTGGAATGATGCATTGTAAAGGCCTCGTGATGATCACTTAGTCGCACACCTTCGGAAGTGTGTCAGACGGACATTAAAAGTTGATTATCTCTTGTGGGTAAAGTTGTACAACCTCTGCGGAGTGTCAATCTATTCGAATAGCCGTGTCCACGGACATGGACATGCTGGCAAAGCCACTCAAAGTTAGACTTCGATTTCAAAATGTTTTTGTAAAACAGTTTGACATGGATGGGTGTCCATGAGAAAAGTTATGGGTTGAAGCCCCGGGTTGGTGCCCGTGTTCATGTTGGTGTTAGGTTGGTGCCTACACTATCTTTATCAATTCAAAAATCAATTTTGGATTTTATAAAACTTGAGCTTTTGAACTTATTATGGTATTTAATGTCAAATGCTGTTTTTGCACAAATAACACTATAAGCCTTCATTTGTTACATCCATTTATGCATGTCATTCTGTTATTTAACGGGTGTAACTTGCGAGCACGGAAGTTGTGCTCATACTTGCTTAATGCAAACAAATTTCAGAGGAGAAGAACTTTGCTACGGTGGATCTCGACGACTAGGTCGCTATCCCGATCGACACCGTGGGCATCACTGGACTCCACTACTTCTTCATCATCTTCCGCTGTGTTTATTTAATGTTGCCCTGTAAGGCTATCTTGTAATCAACTCTGTTGTTTATTAATAAATTTTAGCGTTTATGGTTGTGTTATCACATTTGTTTACTGTGTGAGCTAGCCACTGATCATGGGACTAGTTCAGTTATGCACAGAAGATCTTGGATGTTAATCTCGGGTCTTACAGGGGAGGAGACGCCGGCGGCGCAGCACGGGGGAACTAGGGGCGGGCAGGCCAATAGGCCTAGGCAGCGGTTGCGGACCAGCAGCCAGAGGAGAGCAGTGCGGGGACGACGGAGCATGACGCCGCCAGGCGGCGCTCAGGCGCCGGCACATAGGCAGGTGGTGACGGTGACGACGACGTGAGGAAGGCGACGGTAGAGGGGGGAGAGGTAGCGGCTCACAGAGGCGGACGAGGAGGAGGTGGAGCAGTTGCTGGGTGGGGAGGCAGAGGCGGTTGCGGTGGTGAGGGGAGGAAGGTCAAGGGGAGGAGCGAGGCAAGCATGGGAGCGGGTGTTGGAGGAGAGAACGAGTGCTGGAGAAGAGAGCGATGGGATAAGAGCGGTGGGCGTCGGAGTCGAGAAGATGAAGTGGAGTGGAGAGTGATTTTGCGTCTGGGTGCGCCGGACGCACGGCCCATAGCATTACCCCAGAAATTGCAGTACTAAGTGATGTGCAATTTGAGCACAACTCTATTGTAACTTTTAGTTCTATTTATTAATTATTTTGTATTTGTAGGGTTCACCTAGATTTACTTTTGTCTAGTTTAGAGATTTTTATTTGTAGGATTCACCTGCATTTACTTTTGTCTAGTTTAGAATTTATTTTGTCTCAACACAGAAACATGTGATATCCATAGATAAAGAAAGGTGACTAATAGATAAAGAAATTTTAGTGACCTGAAGCATAGACGCTCCCAAAGAAAAAAAAAAAGGAGATGGACGCACAACAGTGAGATTGCGCGAGAGATTCATGTCGCGTGCAGTGTGCCAGAGACGATGGCTTCCCAGTGCCATCAAGCGGTGGCGGCAAGATCGAGGGCCGCGGCCGGTGGCTCCAGCCCGAGTGGTGACCTATTCAACTTCGGCGCGCCGATGTCTCCGGCCGTACTCCCCGGTCGCCGAGCTTTGTGGTGCTTCCCATGTTAACAGAAATCGTCATGGTACTGATCACCGTCTGACAAGTATAGCTGGTTGTTTATATTGTAACCTCTTGTAGATTGATTAGGTATAGATTAACCTCTGTAATCTAGGGTTTGTTGTAACTACCTTTTGTCTATATAAAGAGGAGAAGAGCCTACAGGCTAATAACGGCAAATACTATTTTCAATTTGGTATCAGAGCGTAGAAGCTCTCGATCCGATCTACAACCATCGTAGCCATGTCATCCTCTGCTCCGCAGATTTCTAACGTCATCGGAGCCATCGTCCCTGCTCCGTCCGCCACCACCGTCTCGCCCATGGCTAGCCCCATTTCAATTCGTCTCGATCGCACCAATTTCCTTCTCTGGAAGACTTTGATTCTTCCCAACCTCTCCGGCCAAAATCTGCATGGCCATCTCAATGGAACCAAGGTCGCTCCTACCCAGACCATTGTCCAGGGCACCGGCGAAGCTACCTGGGAGGGGCCCAACCCGGCCTACCACACGTGGTGGCTGCAGGACCAGCGTGTTCTCGTGATGTCGCTCGCCCCATGATCAAGACATCGCGATCCGATGATCGCCACTCCACCGAGGCGTAGGTGTGGACAGCAGTCCACACCATGTTCTCGGTGCAAAGTCGTGCAAGTATTCAGCACATCCGTCACCAACTGCAGACGCTGAAGAAGAAGGATCTCTCGACAGCCGAGTACTTCCACAAGATGAAGAGTCTCGCCGACACGATGGCCACCATTGGCCATCCACTCGATGACGATGAGCTGATCAACTACGTCCTCGTCAGGCTCGGTCCGCAGTTTGATGCCCTTGTGGCATCACTCACCATCATCAACACCCCCGTGACACTAACAGATTTTTATGCCTACGTCCTTTCGTACGAGGCTATGCAGGAACAACACGCCCAATCCGGGGAGTACACATCGCCGGCCAATGCTGCAGTCTGCCACAATGACTCCACCAAGAACTTTTGCTCCCACGATGAAGGCCGTGGGGGAGGGCGCACTGGCGGCAACAACAGTGGATAGCAAGGGAAAGGTGGCGGGCGTGGACGTGGCGGCAACCGCAATGGCGGCAGTCGCTATCGGCCGAAGTGCCAGATTTGCAAAATCTACTGGCATGAGGCAGTCAATTGTCACAATCGCTTCAATCAAGTGTACCAGCCCGACGACTACCGCTTCGGCAACTCTGTGTCCGCAAGCCATGGCAACAACGACAATCACTGGTATATGGACACAGGGGCCACAGACCATCTGACCAGCAATCTGGAGCGCCTGTCAGTTCATGAATGGTATGGAGGCAAGGATCAAGTCTAGGTGGCCAATGGCACAGGTTTGTCAATTTCACATATTGGTCATTCGAAGTTAGCCGTTTCTACTGATCTCTTACTCCTCAAAAATATTCTCCATGTTCCACGCATTAGCAAACATCTCCTTTCCGTTCACAAGCTTGTTTCTGATAATAATGTGTTTATTGAGTTTCACTCGGATTCTTTTTTTTGTTAAGGACAAGGCCACAAGGAAAACCATTCTTCACGGTAGAAGCCAAGGAGGCCTCTACCCTATTCCTTTTGGTCGTGCTTTATCCATGCGTCATGCTTCCTCCAGTGTCAAGATTTCTTCCCAGCCGTGGCATCAGCGTCTCAGTCATCCTTCCAATAATGTAGTTCAATCTATTGTTAGGGCAAACAATTTATCTTATTCGTCAAACTCTAAGTCCTCTATTTGTGATGCTTGTCAACGTGCTAAGAGTCGTAACTACCTTATAATAAATCTCATCGTGTTTCTACTATGCCTCTTGAGTTGGTGCATACTGATGTTTGGGGTCCTGTGTTGCCCTCATCTGGAGGATATAAGTATTATGTTAGCTTTGTTGACGATTATAGCCATTCCTGCTGGATTTATCTTTTGACGCACAAATCTGATGTTGAGGCCATCTTTTATGCTTTTCAGAATCATGTTGAACGTCTCCTTAACACCAAAATCCGGGCTGTTCAATCCGACTGGGGAGGGGAATATCATCGTCTCCACAAATATTTCCAACGTGTTGGCATTTCCCATCGCGTTTCTTGCCCTCATACATCTCAACAGAATGGGGTGCGGAGCGTAAACACCGCCATCTTGTTGAGACAGGCCTTGCACTCCTCGCCCACTCTTCCCTCCCATTGTGTTTTTGGGATGAAGCGTTCCTCACTGCTTGTTACCTCATTAATCAGATGCCTAGCCCAGTTATCAACCAAGCCACTCCCATCACCCGCCTTCTCCGAGTTACACCAGACTACTCATTCCTTCGCACTTTCGGGTGCGCATGTTGGCCCAGCCTCCACAAATACAACTCCCGTAAGCTCGAGTTCCGATCCAAGATGAGCACCTTCCTTGGTTATAGTCCCCTGCATAAAGGATATATAAGTGTATGGATAGATCCACGGGTCGTATCTACATCTCTCGTGATGTCATCTTCGACGAATCTGTGTTTCCTTTTGCTACACCCGGTGTCTCCATTGACTTATCACCTCTCGCTACTCCTGTTTCTTTCCCTGCCACAGAACTGGCTACTCAGGGTGTCCCTATGCGTCATTACAATCTATCGTTATTGCCTCCTAACTCTGCAAGTGCTGCTGATGCTTCGGCCATACAGGATGTTGTGGTGATCGATGTGCATGGCGGGGGCAACGTGCATGGTGCTATTCACGTACCCCCCACCACACCCTGCGACGTTGGGTTTTCTGATGCGCACCCTCCCTGTGCTCCGTGCGACGCTGGGTCTTCTGGCACGACCCAGGACGCACCCGCTGCAGCCCAGGACACGGTGCTCGCTCCAGCATCGGCTTCATATCCTGGCTCAGCACCTACGACAACCACGCCTATGTCTGCTTCAGTACACAGTGCCGATCTCCCTCCAGCGTCCTCGGCCGACAGCGGCCCAGTGGCCCCCGTGTCATCACCACCAGCATCACCGGCCTCGGCTATTTCGGCTCCTGCACCACCTGCGCACCAGATGACGACACGGCTTCGCACACACCTCCGCTTTCCCAAGCAGTACACAGATGGCATGGCACGCTACGATCCGAAGCGTTGTGCTTTCCTTACCGCCCCTACGTCGCACCAGGTTGCTCTGACCGAGCCGGCCTAGCGTACAGCAATGGAGGAGGAATACGCCGCACTGTGCAAGAATCATACTTGGGTTCTTGTTCCACGCCAGCTGGCATGAACATCGTCGGTAGCAAGTGGGTGTTCAAGACCAAGCATCATTCCGATGGTTCCATTGATAGACACAAGGCGCGGCTTGTGGCTCATGGATTCACTCAGCAGTACGGGATCGACTACGTTGACACTTTCGGTCCTGTCGTCAAGCCGGCTACAGTTCGTCTGGTCCTCTCCCTGGCTGTCTCTCACGGTTGGTGTCTTTGCCAAATCGATGTAAGCAATGCTTTTCCTTCATGGATATCTTGCCGAGGATGTATACATGCAGCCTCCCGGTTTTGAAGACCCTCGCCACCCCACGCATGTGTGCAAACTGCAAAGAGCTCTGTATGGCCTGAAGCAATCTCCCCACGCATGGTATGCTCGTCTTAGCGACATGCTTCATCGCCTGGGTTCTTCTCCTCCAAGGCCGATACTTCGCTCTTCATGCTTGCTCATCATGGTGTGACTATATATATATTGGTCTATGTCGACGACATTATCATCATAGGGTCTACACCGCAAGTAGTTGATCGCCTTGTTACGTCCCTGTCCCAAGTCTTTCCTATCAAGGACCTCGGCCGTTTGGAATACTTCCTTGGTCTTGAAGTCGCTTACAATTCTAGGGGCCTGCCCTGACACAACATAAGTATGCACTTGATCTTTTGCATCGTGCCTGCATGGAGAATTGCAAAGCTACTTCAACACCTATGTCATCAGATAAGCTTGGTCGGGACAGTGGACAATTGCTCAATACTAAAGATGCCTTCAAGTATCGGAGCTTGGTCGGAGGTTTGCAGTATCTTACACTCACGTGCCCTGGCATTTCCTTTGCTGTAAACAAGGTTTGTCAATTTCTGTCACAACCGACAGATGCGCACTGGGAGGTAGTAAAGCGAATTTTGCGCTATGTCAAGGGGACACTTGACACCGGCTTGCGATTCAGACGATCGTCATCAACATGCCTCAGTATTTTTACTGACGCAGATTGGGTCGGGTGCATTGATGATCGCCGATCGATATGAGGCTTTGCCATTTTTCTAGGTCCGAATCTGATTTCATGGAGTTCGAAAAAGCAGCCTACTGTTTCATGATCAAGTACTGAAGCCGAGTATAAAGCCCTAGCAAATGGAACCGTAGAAGCTATTTGGATCCAGTCAGTCCTTAAGGAACTTGGTGTTATGCAAACACAACCTCCTGTGTTGTGGTGCGACAACCTTGGTGCTACATACCTAACAACTAACCCCGTTTTTCATGCCCACACAAAACATATAGAAATTGATTTCCATTTTATGCAAGAGAAAGTTGCTCTAGGAGCGCTTGATGTCAGGTTCATCTCTTTTGAAGATCAGATTGCTGATGTGTTCACAAAACCAGCAACTCGTCAGATGCTTGATCGACTTCGACACAATCTGAACCTTGTACACAGAGGTTCGAATTGAGGGGGAGTGTTAACAGAAGTCGTTACGGTACTGGTCACCGTCTGACAAGTATAGCTGGTTGTTTATATTGTAACCTCTTACATATTGATTAGGTAGAGATTAACCTCTGTAATCTAGGGTTTGTTGTAACTATCTTTTGTCTATATAAAGAGGAGAAGAGCCTACGGGCTAGTCACGGCAAATACTGTTTTCAATTTCCACCGCCGACTCTAGATCCGCTACCATCACCACCATCATCAACTTGAGCGACAAAGGCCGTCTCAAGCACAAGAACCGCGAGCTAATGGCGACGCGATTTGCCTTGGTCCTACAAAGATCTACACGAGCCAGCCAAAAGAGGTTCGAGGGACGTTTTATTTCCTTCGAATTCTCGTGTTTCGTGGGATTGCTACAGTATCCCTACGAAATTCTTTTGCTCGAATCCTACGATCGAACCAGCCAGCATGAACAGTGACATTTCAGAGGAATCGACGATCCTTCGATTTTCGTACGAAAATCCTGTGAACGAAACGACCTAAATGTCTCCCAAAGAACTGATAAGTAAAGAACAGAACAAAATACGCATATATTTTGAAAGGCCTGCCTAGCTATTCTCCGCCTCCACTCTCACTCACACGAAAATAAATTCTATAGGATGAGGCCTCACGAGAGGCTCCTCGCGGATGCCGTCTATCTGTGAACGGTGACAAAGAGGTAGGGAGAATCAGACAGTGGGGAAGAGGGGTCTCTCCGTGAGACCCGTCTCGGAAAATTTGTTTCCCACTCACACAGCCTCCACCACCTCCCCCTTCCCTCCATTCCCATGCAACCTCCCCGGCCTCTCGTCCACCTTTCTTCCCCATCCTCCATGGCTAGTCGCTGCCGGCGACAGCCTTCCACACCCCTAAGACCCTCACTGGCTGGCCACACTGTGACTCCCGGTGAACCCGAAACCCTAACTCTCCATCAAGACGTGAGACGTGAAGTAGGCAAATACAGACGTGAGACGTTTGAGACAAAGAAACAAATTTCGTGAGTTGCCGTCGAATTTGCATATCTCCATCAAGGAACACTAGCGTCAACAAACGTACAAACTGCCACCGATTAGCAGGTGCAGCTTAGCTTATTCGCCATCCCAATACCCGAACCGGCGCAAGCTGCTCGTGTGCGCGGTCACGAGCAGGAGATGGTCGAGGACACGGGCGCGAAGCTGAACCTCGTGCTCCAGGCGTAGTAGAACTTGATCACGTCGCCGTTCCTGACCGGGCCGCCGCCGTTGAGGGTGCAGAGCTTGCCGTCGGCGTCCGGCCTGATGATGTCCGGGTTGACGTACATGGAGGAGTTGAAGCCCGGGCACGCCAGCTTCACGTCGGACTGTGTGCAGATGCAGCCGTTCAGCACCGTCACGTAGTACTCCGGGTACCCTCCGATCTGCCCCGGTACGGTGGTCTGGGTCACGGCGATATCTGACAGAGAACAGTTCGCAGCACCTGCAGAGACAAAGAAATTCAGAACTTCCATGTCAGATCATGTGTGTCTATGCAGATGGGATCGATATACAGGGGATGCACGCATACCTCTGTTGCAAAAGCAGAACAACAACAAGAATGCGAAGATCTGAAGCTTGTTGGCCTCCATTTCTCCTCTGCCGTATTTCCTCTTCTCTCTCTCTCTGAATGCTTGTTACACGGTAGTGTACTGATTTGTGCTTGTACACCACTCGGCATTTCAGCCAGCCAATTTATACACCAAAACAAGAGCGTACCTCTGTGATGCGTGGATTACGCTATTTTTATTACCATGGATTACACCTTTGTGCTTTTATGGAAAGCTTTTTATTTATTTCTCAATTAAAAGAGAAATATGTGCAGATGATTTGTTGCAATTTATCTCTTTCCCGATCGATCTCCATACAGAGATTTTGAGCAATTAATAGGATTCTGAATTGATTTTCTCTTGGGGAATATTGCGAAAAAAAGCCTAGAGGTCACGCTAAGTTTGAATTTCCCCTATATCTCATTTTTGAGCGAATGCTACCCTAGAAGTGTGTGACAAGTCAAAACACCCCATTACCATCATCTTCCCCGTCTGCCCTAGCAAAAAATGTTGACGTGGCTCTTTTTCTACTGTTTGAACAATAGTCCAAAATGGTTATCTCTCTCTCTCTCCCTCCTCATCCGCCTGTAGAGTCGGCACCGATCACGACTGATGCTGGGGTCACTAGTGAGAGAGATTACATGCATCACGCCCGGGTGCTCCGCCATCTTTGAGAGATAGGCAGAGGGGAGAAGGTTGCGATGAGAGAGAGGTTGAAGGGATGAGGACGATAGCGCCAGTGCCGACGGTCGACGGAGCCACTGCCGGTGATGTTGCCAGCACCGCTAATGTGGTATATCAGCAAAAACAATGCTATGTCGATTTTTTTTCCTTCTGATCAAATAAGGAAACTGGCCATAGGGGGAATTTTGACCTGTCACACATATCTAGGGTTGCATTTGCTCAAAAATGATATATATAGGAAGCTTATTTGCTACTTCCAGATGTAGTTACTCCTATTGTATCTATCGTCTATCTATCTCGGATACCACATGTTTGATTGGATTATTGGGTCGGATACCACTCCACAATAGTCGTTAGCAACCCGGTAAAATACTTCATAACATATCCGGAAAAAATAATCAGCATGTATATGCAATCCCCGTGTGCACGTAATTTGGCAACCGCTCCCGTCAGTGGCGTAGCTAGCTGGTTCCTGTGGGGTCAATTGACCCCACAGGTTTTTGTAAAAAAGACTAGTTAGTACTAATATTTATATATAAATCTATAAAAGTCTAAACATTTTATAATGGTTGACCCCACAGGTTTTAAGACCTAGCTACGCCACTGGCTCCCGTAATGGTCGGCCTTGATTAGTCTTGGACGGGAGTATGTAGCATGTTATTGATGTTGGCATCTACTCCCATAATGGTCGACCCTTTGATGTATTGCCTCTCGGATACCACATGCATGCTTGATTGGATTATTGGGTCGTATACCACTCCACAATAGTCGTAAGCAACCCGGTAAAATACTTCATAGCATGTCCAGCAAAAATAATCAGCATGTATATGCAATCCCCGTGTGCACGCAATTTGGCAACCGCTCCCGTAATGGTTGGCCTTGATTAGTCTTGGACGGGAGTATGTAGCATGTTATTGATGTTGGCATTTGCTCCCGTAATGGTCGGCCCTTTGACATATTGCCTGTCCGGTGAAAGTTGGTACATGTACTCCCATTTTTAAAGTGCAGATACTACTATTCTACACGTACACTCCCATTCATAAAGTTGCTTTTTTCCCTAGTGTTTGCTACGTATTTTTTTTTAG
Organism: Ampelocalamus luodianensis; assembly: GCA_036346255.1. Taxonomy (NCBI): domain Eukaryota; kingdom Viridiplantae; phylum Streptophyta; class Magnoliopsida; order Poales; family Poaceae; genus Ampelocalamus; species Ampelocalamus luodianensis. The sequence goes on along the minus strand of CM070638.1, from coordinate 20,066,813 downwards.
AGGACGAATACATACACCTTTTCTGGAAGTGTATACATACTCCTTTGAAGATACTACCTATCAATTTAACCAAAAGGAAAGACGCTTGCGTATACATACTACTACCTATCCATGTACATGTACTCCCATTTTTAAAGTGCAGATACTACCATTCTACACGTACACTGATCCCATTCATAAAGTTGCTTTCCCCCCTAGTATTTGCTACGTATACTTTTTTTTAGAGGACGAATACATACGCCTTTTCTGGAAGTGTATACATACTCCTTTGAAGATACTACCTATCAATTTTACCAAAAGGAAAGACGCTTGCGTATACATACTGTTCTATGTACAAATCGTCTAGGACGTCTGCAATTATCACAGATGGTTCTATATACAAATCGTAATTATCACAGACGGTTTTACAAGTGTGATCGTCTATGTTACTAGCGACGGCTAGAACTGTCTATGATACGTAATTATCACAAACGATTTGTACATAGAACCGTCTGTGATAATTGCAGACGTCCCAGACGGTTTTTAAATATAACCATATGTGATAATTGCAGACGTCTCAGACGGTTTGTAAATAGCACCGTCTGTGGTAATATCACAGACGGTTCTTTGTAAGAACCGTCAGTGATAATTACATATTACAGACGATTTGTGGTATGTATCTCTTAAACGCATATTGCAAAAAAAGCCTATGTCTGGGAATATTGGAAAAAAAAGCCTAGAGGTCACATTAAGTTTGAATTTCCCCTATATCTCATTTTTGAGCAAATACTACCTAGAAGTGTGTGCCAAGTCAAAACACCCCCTTACCATCATCTTCCCGTATGATGATACACTTTATCTATTTGAGCATATTTCAATAATGATTATAAGATAACCCAAAGTGAGTTCCATGAAAAATTCATCGAAGAACACTTTTTATAGCAAAATTTGTGTAGATGCTTCTTTTAGATATGAAAAGGGGTATATAGTAAAAATAAAGGGCTATAATGGAAAATTATCTTATAATTGGTATTTAAGTATATTGAAAGTGATAAAGAAGTATAATATGTTCGTTTGTGGTATATTGGAAGTGGAAGTACGTACTTCTGGAAGTACGAAACTATATATATAGAGAGAGACTCTAGGGTGGTTTGCAATTTGCCCTTTCTTTCTTGGTATATATATGTCTCCGTTGTTGGTTCCTGTTATACTATAGGATCAGACCATATCTCAGTATTTGTCAAGTTGATGTAGTGTCACTGTTGGTATTCTAGTAAACTTTAATATGAAATTTATTTCAAGGGCTTGTGTAGACTGGTGGCGGAGGGTGAGGGAAGGGGGGGCACGGCTCCCCCCAGTCTGCCATAAGTGTTCTTGCTCTCCATGAACTTCTAGCCTAAATAGCTTCAAGCAAGCATACGCTCCCTTCTAAGATGTTTGTGTTTAAAACTTGTAGCATCTATACGACATCTTTCAAACATGTGCATTGAATTTTTTTTGTTCAATGTATACCATAAAAAAGTAGTCGTATTTGTCCACCCGCCCCACCCACACCCCTATCTATATCTTGGCTGTGCGACTTGTGCAGACTGCACAATCTTGTTCAACTTGGAACAATTAGGCATTGTTTAGGGCACCGAATTTTTTTTAGAAATTCCATTGTACTTATGTTGGTTCCCGTGAAATTCTTACGACCAATCAAGTCTGTGATGAAACAGCGAATGATCGAGCACACAGCGTAAGGGATGATTTTCATGTATCAATGCTTTTTTTCGTTTGTTTTTCTGGAGAGGTTCCATGTATCTAGAGGTGTCCAAATGGGACATGTCTGTCTGGTTGGCCCAGACAAGAGCACAACACGACTGGCATGGCCTGGCACGTAGTGGAGGAAGAGGCAACGCGCGGCGGCAGCGGCGGAGGAGGCGGCTCCCGTGGCGGTGGCGGCGGGCATGACATCTTTTTCTAGATAGGCTAAACGGACTGATTCTAGCTCACCGGGCTAACCGTGTCTGGGACGGCATGGCGTAGCCTGTGAGCTCAGTCTACCATGCCTGGATCAGCGACTGAGCCCACAGGCCAATATAGCACGACCCGTTTAGCCAGTCGGGCCGTCTAAACGGCCCATGTTGAGCCACTCATTTGACCAGGTCTACACGTATCACTGTGAAGTACACATTTTCCCGCCCTACCATCAAACTTGAGTACATTTGTCAAGGATACCACAATCTGAGCTATAATTTCGAACAAGAGATTTTTCCCACAAGCTTAAACAAAATCGCTTTTGCTAGATCCTAGTCGTCTGAAATTTTCTGAAAACCCAGTCACCTAAAATTGTATTACCAAGTGACGTGCAATTTTACCACGGGTTTACTGTAATTTTTATTTCTATTTGTTTTTGTATATGTAGAGTTCACCTATATTTACTTTTGCGGTTTTGCTAGTTTTAAGTTGTCTGAAATTTTCTTAAGTTTAAGTCACTTATTGTGACCATTGGATTTGTGTAGAGATTGGTGTGTCATATGATTGGATATTGATCCAATAGATGTCATATGATTGAATATTGATCCAATGGTCACAACAAGTGACTTAAATTTAAGAAAATTTCAGACAACTTATGAATAGACATTCCCGTTTAGAATTTTTCCCTTACTTTTGTCTAGTTTGGGTTTTTGTTTTGTTTTTGTATTTGTAGGGTTCACTTAGATTTACTTTTGTCTAGTTTAGAATTTTATTTTATTTTGTTTTGTTTTTGTTTTTGTAGGGTTCACCTAAATTTACTTTTGTCTAGTTTAGAATTTTTCAACATAAAAAAAAAAACCGTTGGATTGTGATCCAACGTAGCGAAGAAAGTAACTAGGTTTTTTTTAAAAAAAATTCAGGTGACTGTAGCTTGTCGTCCCCAATCAAATTTTATTCATGAGCCAGTGATTCCTAGCACGTGACCGTCAATATTGAGCGGTTGACAGTGAACAATCGTCGGCCGCGTCACCTGCTCACACAAAAGAAGGACGATAATACTGCAGATTTGCGCACTCTTCCATTCTAATTAGAGATGTCACCTCTCATACGCTCACTGCATCTCCAAATCCCAGATTAGTTTCTAGCTAGTGCAGCCGTGCAGGAGACTCTTAAGTTGCTGATGCAAAACAGCGCGCAGTTTGTGCATAACACTGCACTATGCTGATTTTGTGCTTGTGGGCCACACGTATAGGAGGAAATCTTTTTTTTAGGAACACTCAGTACAACACATAAATGCTCACACACATGTACACCACTACACGCACGCACTCACACACACGACGCTCTACGAAAGATTAGACAAGCGGAGTTTGACGAATAAATAATGAAATCACCACCGACGCCTCGCTTGCGACGGACATATCGCCTCCCACTGAAAGAATAATCTCCCAAATGAGACACACAGAGCCAAACCTGGGGTTTGAACCCTGATGGGTTGGGGGTATAACCATCTCCACTAGCCACCCAAACAAGACTTGGTTCTCCGTATAGGAGGAAATCTTTGTGGCTATGCCATGGATAAGCATTGTATTAGCCGCCTTGCATTATTATCCTGTATCTAGAATGCGAAGAAAGTACTCCCGTCAGTTATCAAAAACTAATCGTTTTGAAATGTGTGCAGTTAAATTTTAGAAACTTTGGCTAACGATATTTTTTAATTATTTAGATTAAATACATGAAAATTATATTATATGTGTAGATTCGTCTTAAAAAATATATTGTCTTAATATTATAATTTTATTAGATTTTATAAATATATAATAATAATAATAATAATTAGGATGCCCAAGACGACGTGTTTCTTTATGTGAACCGGATGGAGCAAGCGCTGAGCTCACGGTTGACATGAGTGTATGAGACCATGAACTCCTCCCTGTGTTTTCCTTCATCAGTTTGCCACCTCTGGCCGAACGGAAAATCAATCACGCACCTATGTCTTAACGCGCACCCGGTCGCGGAGCCATTGGATGCGCCACAGACGGACGGATAGCGCAGGTCGTGCGATGGGGAATAGCTTCTCGTGTGCGCGTGCCACTTCCGCCATCCCCCACGCCCACTCCGTCCTCTCACTCCTGGTCTCTCCGTCTCTCCAGATCTGGGCGTGGTGGTGTCGCCCTCGAGGAGGCTTACCTGCCGGCGAGCCTACGAACAAGCTCTTCTTTAAAACGGCTGCAAAGTGCTGTGTATTTCACGCGGGCCAAGTCGTCCGCAAATCGCAAGACGCAAGGATTCCAGGCGCCCGCACGGGCTACTCGTTTTCGGCCACACTGAACCTGATGCAGTGGCGTACGCAGAACAAAAATAGAGGGGGTGCTCGTGGTGTACGCAGTTTCAACCATCTTTTCGGCGAGCCTTGCAAGGTCACGATATCTATAGAATTCTACACTTCTCCTAACATTGAGAATGTAGTTTTGAAGCTGAGTTCTTAACAATATACGATCACCTATGGTGAAATCATCAGCATAAATCTCAGCAAGTTGTAAGAGCTTATCCACATCAAACTTAGAGAATGAGTAAGTACATGTAACTAGACTAGACAAGCAAACATCATATGTTCACAACATTATATCAACATTCCAGATTTCCAGTATTTAAATTAGTGACTCACTACTGTCACAGTGTCACTGAGGTATGAGTATTGATGTATGGCCTACACTAGCTAGAAGCTACCGAACTACACAAGCTAGCTAGTAAAGTAGTAATTAAATTTACCTCAGCCTCAGCAGCTCAATTGCTCAACCCTCCAGCCTCAAAGCTCCTCACGGCTCACAGGAGTCAAGCCTCCTCACGCAGTCACGCGAGACGCCACTTCCTTTCCTTCCAGTCTTCCTTTCCTCTTCCTCACGCGCCTTTGCCCTTCGGCCTTCTAGTTCTGCTCGTGACTTCACTCGCCGCGCGCCACGGCCTTCGCCGCCGCGCGCCCCAGCCCGAGGCTCGCCGCGCCGCCCATCGACGGTCGGCCCTCACCACCGCCGCTCGCCGCTGCCGGCCGCGCCAGCATGCGCAGCCGCCCGCCCGCCTGTGAGTTGTCGTGAGTCTCCGAATGGGAATGGAGATAAATTAGGATTTGGAGAGTAAGAATGGGGAATTGGAAATGGGGATTCGGGAGTGGGAGGGCGAGTGGGAATCAGGGATTTGGGGTGTGAAAAAATGGGCCCTGTAATGGAAAGAATATAGCCCAAATAAACTTGCTTGAGTTGCTTACTGTCTTCGGTCTTCCCGAGTGCTTTGTTCTTCAAAGCTTCACTCTGCTCTGCTCCTCCTTTCTTTCATTTCATGGCGCAGCGGGTGCTTTGTCCATGGATAGGGACCCGGCGGAGGAGATGGTAGCCAGGGGTTCCCAGGGGCGCGGCTGCTAGAGCCGGTGCGCACGCCCCTGTGCGCACCGGCGGTGCGTCCGCCACTGACCTGATGGATTGGTGGAGGTCGGTCCGGTAGAAAAGTAAAGAGCGAGGTAGTCGATTCCCTGACTGAATATTGAGGGAATCAGTAAATCGGTTGATGCAAGCAGACCGACTGATAGTAAAGTTCATAGCTTAGGCTTAATGGGATCAGCATAGGAAGCTTCTGTGCTGTGCATAAGGAACCATTACACCTTGAACGTTATGAAGATGCTGCTCTGTTCGAGGATGATTCTCTGAGGAAGGCCAGAGCAAGTTTGAAATCTGCGTTTAATCTTGTCTCTGCTGATGGACACATAAAAGGATCAAACGAAGATGAGGTTATTGCTTATAGAGTATGATTTTTTTTCAGTAGTTCATTACTTTACCTGTGGAAGATTGTTCTGTATCTTGAATCATTCAGTTATTCCTTTTTATTCAGTTTTTGAGTTTCCATATTGTCTATCCAGTAAGATAGCGTACGCACTTATGTAGCATATTGTGCAGAGTGATCCATTCTTCAGTGATGGATCTCTGTTTTTTATGAGCTCTATCTTTTGTCGATTGCTAATCCTTTGACCCCACAGCGGAACAACTTTTTTCTCTTTTGTAAACATCACCACTTGCCTACAATTTTTTTTTTCTGATGACGATTATTGTTTATTTGAGTACGCGTTAATTTTATTTAGACAATATATAGGTGCAATGTTGTGCATATCACTGTACATCATAGCACTGTTTGTATCTCCGGTTGAACATAATATTTAATTACTTTCTGGTTTTTGTTTATTTTCTAAGAAAATAAAGGGGTCAGCGCCAAAGCGGTATCACAAGACCGCGTGTTATTTCTAGTTGGTTAGTGTAACGTCGGCCCTTTTGAAGGGTACTGCAGCGAGGTTTGATTTTTTAGATTGGGCCGTAGATCAAATAATTGGAGGCCCAACTTAACGGCCCAGTTTACATGAAGCTGGGTTTCAGGATGATGGACCTTTTCATTTACAACACTTTTTTTCCCTTCCCGTTGAGTTCAGTCTGGATTCTTTTTTAGAATTCAGGTAGATAATCTTATAAAAAAATTAGTTCTTGCGTTTTATATTATTGGACTGTGTTAGTGACTAGAGGGATGAATAGGAGCCCATTTTTTCCCTTCTGAAATTATAGTTCGCTTTCACTCCAATAGCAATGTAAAACTATGAAGATCAAGGTCTAAGAATCATCGCGGAAGAATTGAATTGAAATGAAGAAGCACACCCAACACACCCCCTCAGCTGAGCGGTCAGACCGCTCGGGCGGTTTGATCTCTTCTCAAATTGACAGAAAAATCATTTTGATTTCATATTCATAAAATAACTTAACTTTTGATCAACGAATCCAAATCACATAAAATTTCATAAACAACTCAACAAGAAGGTTATAAACCTATTACAATTCAAGATCTAGCCAAGATTCGAAGAATTTATTGTATGAGTGCAAGAGGGCTCAAAACCGGGTGAAACCCAATACTTGATCTAAAGATTTCCTCATGGATTAAAAATGGTCAAGATAACCTTAGATCTACTTCCACAAGTCCCAACAAGGTAGATCACAACAAAAGTCCAAGGCAAAACCTCTAACACACAAGAACCCAAAATCTCTATAAAGAGAGCAAAAACAAGGGACAAATCATCTTTACACAAATTTGATTGAATTGATATTGAAGAATTTATGGTTTATAGCCACTCCAACATGGAGGACACAAGCTCACTCGTGAGCATCCAATCCCACAATTTTTTTCTCAATACATCTCTCAAACCTTAGTCTCCTCTCCTCTCTTCACTTTCCCCTAAATATCAAATTAGGGTTCCTAGGCTTGGTTGGTGTGAAAATCCTACACCACCCCTTATATGGTGAAGACTAGGACTAGAGAGAAACCATAACAGCACCCGTTAATCTTACACACAAACAAGTATCTCACCCACGCACACTTCTCAAAGCATATAAGGATCCGATGCTTCCAAATTTGTCTCTTCGTAATCTTGTCCTCCTTATGACCTAAATTGCTTCACCTTTGCATCGTCATATGTCACGGTTTCTCTAAGGTCACCAACATAGTTCTTTAGTGAAGATACTAAAATACCATTTCTCGATCCTTCAATCCTTGATCGAGTCCAATCTTGTGAAGTCATCCCATGTTTCGCCACGTGTAGATCTACGAATAGCTTTCCTCATGCTAGCAAGTCTCTCCAATCCTTCTCCCGCCGGACCACCTAAACACTTGCACCGGCTCAAACTACTTGATGCAACCCATTGTACCAAACTTTACATTCTTGTCCGTCTTGCGCCTTGCTTGAGACCAACTTTTTGACCCGGTATTCTTGATCGTTCTGGATCTTGATTTCACCAAACCAAGTCCCGATCATACTCGTCGTTAACCGTAGTTACTCCAAGCTTTCCTGCACAACAATTGAGCAAGAAATCAATTATGGGCACAAGTTCTTCGCAACTTAACCCACATTAGCCAAAACATGCATCATGCAACACGTATGTAACAATTCCATGACTTTTGGCTAATTCCCAAAATTCAGCACAGCTGACTATGCACTTAAATCGCCACGGCCGGTCAGACCACCGCCACCATGCTGGTATGATGACGTGTTGTGACCGGTCTGGCCGCTTCCCATCACCAGAAAAAACTCCCTCTTGATTTTTTTTCTTCAGTTAAACTCTATCTAGTTTCACATCTAGTTTCCATTTTCCATTTCATCTAGTCTAATTTCCCCAAACAAGCCTCAAACTCTTTTACAACGATGTGAATTGTTCATCACCCATGTATGTATATCTTCGACAACGATGTGAATTGTGTCATATATATATATATATATATATATATATATATATATATATATATATATATATATATATATATATATATATATATATATATATATATATATATATATGTGTGTGTGTGTGTGTGTGTGTGTGTGTGTGTAGCAAAATGATTCTAGCTTTATGTAAATGTGTGTTGATGTAGTAGCTAGTTGTTAACTTGCTAGACTAACATGCAAGCTAGATATCGGAGTAACAAAACTAGAACTACCAAGTTGCTACTTGCTAGAGCTGTTCTATTGCAAGCTCTACAACCTAATATATTTTATGATATTGCACTTACATGTGTACTTACAAGGTTGAAGCATGTGTTCATGCAAGGAATATATATATATATATATATATATATATATATATATATATATATATATATATATATATATATATATATATATATATATATATATATATGTGGTCCTTCTAGAGTATGCGTACTTTCACTTCTCATATACCACTTAAATCATATGATGATACCTCTTTATCTATTTGAGAATACTCCAATAATGATTATAAGTTACCTCAAAGTGAATTCCATGAAATTTTTTAATAAAGACCACTTTTTATAGCAAAAATTGTGTATATACTTCTTACATATATAAAAAATGGTATATAGCAAAAATAAAGGGTTCCAATAAAAAAATTCAATCAAGTAGCATTGGAGTATCTTATAATTGACATTTAAGTATATTAAAAGTGATAAAGAAGTATAATATATCCATTCAAGTGATATATTGGAAGTGGGAGTATGTACTCCCAGGAGTATGAAAAAGGCTTCCGACACGGTAGCGCTATTCAGTGCCTAAGCGTAGAATAGGCAATTATTTCCCCGCCGTGAGAAAAATGAAACAATGCATAGAGTTTTTTGGTCATACCGAGGTACGTACAGGGGTGGGGGTGTTGCCGAAGACTTCCTTTGATCCTAACAGGAATGAGGTCGGTGGAGATCGTGATTTCACCACGTGTTTTTTTAGGGTTGCAGCGCCACCTAAGAGAGAAATTCTAAATTTGCTGCAGTGGTAGAGAATCCGAATGATGCGGCCCATCCCCGTAATATATGCAACTTCCCGCATTGGCGATTTCGGAAAAAACAAACAAAAAATTGAAATTGTTGATAGTTACTCGGCATTAAAATTGGATATAATATTTACTTCGTACACACCCCAAATTATTGCCAAGCGTTGTTGCTTTTATTGCACAGCAGATTTTACTGGACTGATCGTTGGAGTTTACTGCCACGTCCGAGCAATTCTCGTGCTGTCATGTGACTTCGTCGTGGGGTCTTGGGGTCTGTGGCCCACAAAATGCTATGATTGACCCCGAGAGACAGAAACGGATACCCAAGCGTCGTTGGAAATATGCAACTTCCCCACCCCATCACGCATTGTGGTTCCTAAAAAATCGTGAAAAAATTGAAACTGCTATGTAAAGTGTGACAGTAAACATGAGTATCGCATTTACTTTCATATATATTATAATTTGCTGCTAATTGAAGTTGGTTTTGTTGTAATCATGTGTTTACTCTATGACTCGTTATACTTTAATGCCACATCCCATCGTATCACGCCTTGACCAAGTGATGTAGCACATGGGGTTGTGGGATCATGGCCCATAACTGTTGGTTTTGAGCCACGCGGCTCGCTGGTGAGGGCGCATCTCGGTTGGGCGTGGTGTGCTGGTTGGTGCATAGATTAGATATTCTACGCTCAGCTACAGAATAGTGTGTGTATATACTATTTTATATATAAATAAATATATATATAGAGAGAGAGAGAGAGGAATGGATAATAGGATTGTCATATGATCACATCACGTGTCTATATATATAATAGGAATGGATGGTAGGATTGTGATAGGATCACGTCTCAAGAACCATGATTATAAAAATTATATGGTCTAGTCTACTATTTTATATTTGTCCCACGACTATATTGTACCTTTTGTACATAGGATCAGGACTGTGGTTTTGACAACCTTGATTATGAGCTTGATCCTTTTCTTTATCTATTTTTCGCCTTGTATGTGTTGGCAACCGGAGGAAAACTTATTCCTAGAATTATTGTCACTTTTTTGTAGTACGGACAGTTTTTTGGGAGCAACTAGTGCTCGTACATATACGCACTGGCACAATATCCGTAGACAATATGTGCAGCAATTTTAATCCATGTGTGGAAAAAAATGCATAAATAAAAATACAATGACAAGAAAAAATGGGAAAAAATCATTTTCTCATCGAAATTGCATGAAACTATCATTATAGAATAGAAATTGCATGAAACTATCATTATAGAACCAAATTGCACTTTTAAAAACTAGTTCAAATATCCCAAACAAATAAATTCCGATGTTACAACATTGCAACATTTGAAAATAACAGTGGAAGCATCCGAAAATAATTGTTGCAATATTTTTGAAATAATAATGCAACAATCAAATTCTGAAGGGGCTACAACAAAAAGTTTTCTCTTGTGCAACAAATATCAAAAACACCATTGCAACAAAAAAAATATCTCTTGCTGCAATATTTGATGCAATAACATCGCAACAATCATAAATGCTCCACACAATATTTCGAGCTAACTACTGCACCAAATTTAGTAAACGAATGAAGCTTGTGTTGTGCCTGGAGATGACGTCAGCCGATGAGCGCGTCGAGGGACCCCCACGCCTGGTACAGCGGGTACGGGCATGACCCTGGCAGGTGTAACATCCCAAGATTTTGAGTTCTTTTGAAGCCTTTAAAAATAAAAATAACCATTTGAATTTTCTTCCTAAAGTTAAAGCTTAATTTGAATTTTCAGAAAATAAAATTATTTGTTGTTAATAATATAAAATTAAATTAAATTCAAAACTATTTTATTTGAGTTCCTTGAGTTCCAGAGTATTTTTTGGAATTTCCTTGGAATTTTTAGAGTTTGTTTGCCATTTCTTTGAGATCGGTTTTATTTATCTCCTTTTCTAAAAATCAAAAATCAATGTAAATTTCCATTCCTTCTTTGGGCTAATTTCCTTTCTTCCAACCCAATCTCCTTTCCCACCAGCCTGTTTTTCCAACATGCCTACGGGCAGCCCACCTCGCCTCCGCTTCCACTACCGGCCCGATCCCACCTATCAGTGCCATCGTTCCCGATCCGGATTCTGTCTTTGCCTCTGACATGACAACGCCACCATGGCTATTTCACAGACCTCATTACCACCTTTCAATAGCCACCCCAACCCCCCTGCTTCCTCACCCCAAGCCGCTACCACCCTCGAAGCACTAGCCGCGCTACTCTCTTCTAGTTTTGTCATCGCCGCCACTGGAGCCAAGAAGCAAGTTCATCGTGCCACCTTTGTGAAGCTTATCCGCCGGTTCCGCTTGCATCAACAGGAGCGCCTCATCGTCACCAAGCCTCAGGAGAAGACAATCGGAGCGAGGAATCGCCGTCGTCGAATTTTGAAGCTTTTTCCCATCCTCTGCCACTGTTATTCAACCATCGATTGCCTCACCAATGGTGACTCCCGAGAACCACCGTCCACCTCCCTAGCTTCACCTTCCCTCATTCTAGCCCGTGCTTCCCTTGCCATCCTCAGAAAGTCATCGCTTCGTTGTTGCCGCCACAAACTGCGTTGTTCCACTGCATCAACCCTTGCTGCCGCCGCTATGGTCGCCGTCGGTGAAAACTAGTCGCGTTAGAGTCTTTGCCGCAGCCTCCTCTAGCGATCCTGCACCTCCCTCAGCTCCGTCACCACTGCTGAACTATCAATATCGTGGCATGCCACCTCAGCGCCATGTTAGCGTCACTGCCTTAGTGTCATCCTCGTCAGCACCGTGTGACAACCCAGATGGCGGACCTAAGCCCAAGCTTTAGAACCAACACGTGTAGATTTTGTCCACAGTGAGCCGAGCCGCTGTCAAGCTGACCCCACCTATCAAACCCTGTTCCATAGACCCGGTGCACCATGCACCATGAGTCATTTTTCTGTGGACCTAGTCTATAGACCACGGGCCCACCTATCAGTGATTAAATTTATTTTCCTTTAGAAATTTAATTCCAGCTCAAATTATTTTTCTCTTCCAACATCATGCTGACGCGGTAATATGGAATTTCCTTTAGAAAGAAAATCCCAAAATAGTGTTGTCTCTCTCTTTTTCTTAGATTTAAATCTTCCGAGAGCTTGTTCTCCTTCGTTCGAACTCTGAACCAGCCCATTCAATTTCCTAAATTCATCTAAAATTGAGTTATTTCTTTTAGGGTTGGTTTTATTGTTTTGGAGTTTATTTTAATTCTTTTGAATTTATTTGTGTTTCGTTCGTTGTCTCTTTCTCGTTTAGACGACATTTTTCAAGGAGTAGGAGCAGAAACAAGATTTCAACACCAAAGTGTGATAACTGAGAAAGGCCAAGGCAAGTTGTAATCCTTTGATTATATTGAACCTATGTTTTCAAAAGTATCTTGTTTTATGACAAATTGTATGCTACTTTTATATCAACTATTTTTGGGAGTAGTTAATCACCTAGTTGTCATTATGCCATCATTGATTATTTGAATACCATGAATCCTTTGTCATCATAGGATGGTCATTACTAGTTAGACATATTTGTACCACCAATATGGGTTATCGTAGAGATGCTTAGTCATGCTTAGTTATATGATGGGCTCATGTCATATGATCAATAATGTTATTTTGACTTAATGATATATGGAATTGTGGTGTGATGCCACTATTGTGCAACCGTGGTGAGATGCTACTATTGTACAAGTTGTGGTGCGATGCCGCTGTTATAAAATTATGTGTCATGGCAGGGATTATCATTGGTTTGGTTAAACAAAATGGTTGTACGCTCAAGCGAGTGATCGTGCAGTAAATAGGGTGTGGTTAGCACTTTGGGGATGAAGTAGTCTCGCGTAAGTACTTGTCTAGGACTTAATCTTATGCGTCATTGAACCGGATTTTATCGTACAACCACATGTCTAATATGGGATTGACCTGGCTAATTAATTAGCAATGTCTCAATTTTATATTTGTTTTTTGTGGATGTGAGCTCCGGGATGGATGTATACTCACCGAGCACAAGAGGGGGGTCTATCTGGTTGTGATGACATTCAATATTAAAATCTTAACAGACAGAACTAGGTTGAAAAGGAGCTTTGTAAAGGTTTTGTGATAATCACTTAGTTGTGCACCTATGGAAGTGTGTGAACGGACATTATAAGTTGATTTATCTCTTGTGGGTAAAGTTGTACAATCTCTGCAGAGTTAAAAACTATTTAAACAGCCGTGTCCCCAGTTATGGACAATACATGGGGATTTCACATGAGGGGTTGAGTTTTTATTATAAAAAAAAATGGTTGAAATGTGAATGGGATGTTCACTTGGTGAATGTAATGTTCACTTGGTGAATGGAATATTCACTTGATAGTTTGGTTTGGTTGGGAAGTGAATAGGGGTTCTCTAGTTGTTTCAAAGCAATTTTTTATTTTATTTATTTATTGTCTTTTCAATTACACTTTCTACAAAAGAACCATATGGCTATTCCTTTGACCAAACCTTGCATGAATATTAATTGCATAATGTTCCTTACAACTTGCTGAGTATTTTATGTACTCATGGATTTACACTTTGCTGCTCAATTGAAGAAGGTCAAGCTAGTCAAGAGTTATATGAAGAGGAGTATTTTGAAGATTTTGTAAATTAGGATGCACTCCCTATGCAATTGCCCGTGGGATGTCGAATGGCCACCTCAAGTTCCTTTTTCTGCTACAAGAGTTTTATTTGTTTATTAAGCTCTGCGTGGCAAGTTAAGTAAACGTTGATCATATGGTCCAGTTATTACTTTTTATTATTTTGCTATCTTCTCAGTTAAATCGTTGAATGGATGTTGTTTCATCGATGTTTTATTGTGTGAGCTAGCTACTGATCATGGGACTAGTTTAGAATACATTGAGGGTTTTGGAAGTGTAAATCTGAGTCCTAGCATCGGGCTTGGTTAGCCATAGTACGTGCACCCCGTGTGCACCTCCATCCCCACTTCCCACGTGGATGAGAGAGAGGAGGGGAGATGGAGGGAGGAGGAGCGTCGCTCCGTCGGTGAGCTATTGTGCTGGATGTGGGAGGAGGGGAATAGTTTGGGTGAGGTGCGAGATGAGTGAAGTGTTGTTGACTTGGTGCTATCAGGCAAGCTTCGTGTCCGCGATTTGCGTGGTGCATTGGTGTGCGTCCGATAGACACAAATCGATGGCGGATGAAGCGTCCAAGTGGGGAGATTGCGTCGGACATCAAAGTGGGGAGATTGCGTCGAACGTTAGTAGGTTAGGATTCCCCCAATTTTTAATCTACCTATAACAATAGATGCTGTGGGATAAAATCTGAGTGCCGTTAGACTAACCAACCGATGACATAATCAACTATGTTCCTTACATATCCCAATTGCCGCCTTACTTACTGTCAGTTGCAATCTTCAAGTTATTTTTGGCAGCATACAGCAGCGAGAACTCATAAATACTTCTGAATATAGCATGGGTCCAGCTTAATACACGTCTCATCCTCACTGAAGAGATCTGACAATACTAGTACAAAATCACAATGTTCAGAAACCAAAACACACCCTAGCTAGAAAAACGCATCCTGATTTGAGTAGACTGCTGACCGCTAACGCTCCCAAGCAAACGCAATCCAGCCATCCATCCATATCCATCAGCTACTCTGCAGGGGAAAACGAATCTCGAGGCAGCACCCACGACCGTTCAAACCCCACGCAGGCTTGCAGTGCAGCGCACAGCGCGAACTGAAGCGAGAAACAAAAGGTGAAAAGCTGCAGAACGGAAGCGGACAACAGGCAGTTGCTGCCGCCGCCGCTGGCATGGATGGAGCTTTCGCAGTTACCGCAGATCTCGCCATCTCAGGCATCGAACAAGAAATTTTAAAGCTGACAGCAGCAAGTAGAATTCAACTAGGAGTAACATTTACTACGTAAAGTGAATCCATGGTTAGTTTGCTTGTTACCTGCCTTAAATACAGATCCAACTTTTATGGTGTTTCGTAGATCTGTCAGACTGTCACGGGAAACTTGGCTTGTCCCCGTCTCTCTCTCTGTCTTTCTTTGATTGATTTCTTATCCCGAAATTTAATTATTATCCGCATATGTATGTGTGTATATGCGATACAGTAGAGGACACACGTACGTGCACGTATATACCTAGTCCCCATCCACTATGTCGTCCCTGCAGTGAAGAGAGCAACGTACACGTAGGGCTGAAAAAAACTCGAAACTCGTCGTTAGATCAGCTCGTTAAGGACACGGATCAACTCGGCTCGAACTCGAACATAAATGAGTCAAGCTGAGCTGACATTTTTGTTTGTTATCTTAACGAGTTGAGTTTGAGTTAACTCGTGGGCAAATCGTTAAACTCCTTTATATTATAACCCAACTCAACAAGCCTAGTAGCCTAATTAGAATATGCCCAACCTAAGTCAACCAGCTCAGCCCAGTAAGCCGCAACCCTCTCCTAGCCATATAGCGTCCGACCTCCACCCTGTGCCCTCTCTTTCCGCGTCCGGCCCGGCGCCCTCCCGCGGTCTTGAACCAAACGAACCAACTCGCAAGTTCATAACGAGTCGAGCCGAGCAAATATATTTGTTCGTTTGCTTAACGAACCGAACCAAACCAAACCGAACTCGGTTTCTTAACGAGTTTGATTGCGCGGAGCCGAGCACCTACACGCATTGCCTTGTGGTGTCCTGCAGCCCTTAAAATTGTGGACCCCACCATCTCGTTGTAAAGAAAAATAAGATGTATGCCCCTCGATGTCCCTAAATTGTACATACCGCATGCCTAACAATGTCCTAGCCTTTCGGTGAAAAAAAAAAGAGATATTAAGGAGTCGAACGTATGGGTAGGAGCTCCCACCCGTGTGGTCCTCCTGTGTTGACGTCCAGATGTACTCGGCCGGTGTCCTCTCTAGGAACATTAAACGTTGCATTAGAAAACATGATCAGACTGCTATAGAAATTCTGTAGAAGTTTCAAAGGGAACAAAATCATTCCTGAAATATTTTCACAAAATTGACACTTCCTAAATGTAGCCTAAATTGGGATCGGATGGATTAGGAGATGGTATGATAGCGTATGGTCTAAAATTTTGCACCGAAGTAGTATAGGATTCTCCCTAGACAATGGCTGCAACATTCTAGAACAATGATTGTAACATCTACGGACAACGGTTACAACATTTTAGGACAATGGTTGTAACAACCCCCGGACAATGGTTGCAACATCCTAGAATAATGGTTGTAACATCCCCGGATAACTCCCGGACAACGGTTGCAACATCTTAGGACAATGGTCGCAACATCTCCGAACAACGGTTGTAACATCTCCGGACAACAATTGCAACATTCTAGGACAATAGTTGCAACATCCCCGGACAACGGTTACAACATCCTAGGACAACGGTTGCAACATCCCCAGACAACGGTTGCAACATCACAAATAAAAAAAACAAAGCATCTGGAAAAAAAACATGTTGAAAAAAATTGCAACATCGCCATGAACATATATAATATTTTTTCCTACATATGCAATATTTTTTTATACAGGAGGCAACATCTAAAAGAACTTTTTTTTCCTCCTTTTGTTCTACTAGATTTTTTCGCCGTGCACAGTATTCTGAAAGAACTTTTTTCCCTCCTTTTGTTCTACTAGATTTTTTTTTGCCATGAACAGTATCCTAAAAGAACTTTTCCCCTCCTTTTGTTCTACTAGATTTTTTTGTAGTGAACAGTATCTTAGTACACTAATCGTCAACGAGTATACTCATTCATATTCCATAACTATACCTTTACATCAGGGAGAGAAAGGGAGCTGGGCCTGGGCCCAACCATCCGATGACTTTAGCTCGCTCCGGACGTATGCCTTGAAGCATTACTCAAAAAAAAAAATTTAGCTTTCTTAGGGAAGATGTGCGCGCACACTCACCACCACACACGTACATATAGGGGTGTCAAACGAATTCGAATAGTCCGTTTTATCTAACATCCATATCGAATAGTTATAAATGTGGTAAAGAAAATAGCATTCATATTGCAAAACGAATATGATTTCGGATAATATCTGGATTTTTTTGTCAGATACGAATACGAATGTGGCTAAAAAAATGTGGTTAAATACGAATACGAATATAGATAATATCCGGATCCGACAGTTTTATTTCCCTTATCATCTAGTCCACTAATATTTTTGTGTGTGATGTGTTACCATATTGCTTCTGGGAATTTGATATATAATTTCATATACTGGAACTATATTTGTAGATGTTTGGAATTCGATCTTCTTGTGTAAAACTTTATCATATTTTAGGATATTCGAATTCGACCGAATTAAACAAGTATTTGATTTGCGTCACTATTTGATTCATATTCGATCCGTTTTCATCCTACATACACTACATGCGCACACACACGAGTGCATCCCCTTAGCACACACCTAGACAGGAGGAGACCGAAGATAAATTCATGTTCTCACAAAATTCTCACTGAAACACACTTGAGTGTTATAGTAGGTGGTTCCCAACTTGTATTAGCTAATTAATCAGTAAGACTGGTAAATGTATCGATAGATGTTTTTTTTAAGGCAACTCGGCCCCAAGGGCCTAGAATTCTGGTATTAACCAGTGAATACAAAAGTTTGCCACCAACATTTTACAAAAAAGAACCTTGGACAAAATGAAAATTACATAATAGCACCATGGATTCTTGTCGGAGGAGCCTCGCCGGAGGAGATAGAGGTGAACCTAATGCTTCCTCGACGCCTGATGAACTTGGTGTGTGGCGTTGACGACGCTGCGCCCGTATGGCGACCACCAAACTTGCTGAGGGCGCCATCTCCTCGCATAGAACCGACGATGTGTGGCGTCGACCCAGGAGGCCTGCCAGGCAGCCATCACCGATTCCAAGGGCCTCCGATGTGGAGGTTGAGAGCTACCTCGCCAAAGAAGATGGTGAAGATCCGATGGAGGCTTGTATTGCGCCTGATGGATGTTAAGGAGGGCGACTTCTCCCTAAAGACGGTCGGGCGGCCATTTGTCTTGATGCCATGGCTGGAGATGATCTTTGTCGGCGGAGAAAATCACTGCATCTGAGGCCGACCATGCCGGATGAAGACCTCTCCCTTCCGATTTGGGGAGGATTAGTGGAGAGAAGATGTGGGGAACACCATATCCAGAAAACCCAGATGGAGAAACACCCACCTGGCCTTTACAGATTGCCGCATCCCACCTCAGGCTAGCCAGCGATGGAGAAGAACGGCGACAGAGGAGGAGACCAGGAGAGGATTTCGACCACAAGCAGTCATCACTTCGGGTAGCCCCCTCAAAGGGTGAAAAACCAAATAACTAGTTTAGATATGGAGTATTTTATAATTAGTATATGAGTATACCAATGTGATAAAAATGTATGGTTAAGTTCTTTTAAGGTATACTCATATATTAATTATAAGATACTTCAATACGAATCACATGAATAATTTGCAAAAGAGTTCATAGTTTTTAGCTTATTTTGTAAATACTTTCGTATTTACATATAAAAAGAAGTATGTCTAAACAATTATACATATCACCTTAAAAAAGTGTAAATACCACACAAGTGGTCTTATATACTTGTATACTACACATACATATTTTCAGTTACGCAAGATATTTCTTACGTTATAAGATACAAAATAAGGAGTAACTACTCCTGAGAGTAGAAAAAAGCTTTTATATATATACACACACGCGTGCGCAATCCTAAAGAAAGAAATTTCAGTTTAGGTCTTTGCATCCATCTCGCTATTCTTCTCTTGGTCGTTGCTATTGAAAACGATAGGAATGCACGTACTAGAAGTTACTTTCGCATGCTCTTTTCGAATTTTTTTAAATAATATTTTTAAAAAATACAAAATTAAATAAAACTAGCCTACTCTCACCATTTGGAATAGAGCCAGACTCTTGTCGCTATTTCAAATGACGACAGTAGCCTAGGCAGTGGCAACAGAGATCTGTCGTCAGTCCAAATAGCGATATGATTCTAAATTTTTTAATATTAAAATTTTGAAATGGCAACAGGGATCTCGCAAGTCTCTATCGTCATTTCAAATGGCGACACAATCTACCCTATAAAAAACCCTAAAATTCTAGTATAACTTACTTTTATTCAGAAAAAAGAGAAATAGAGGAGGGAAGAGAAAGGAGCAGAGAGGAGTATAGGAGAGGAGAGAAGCCGGATCGGTCTGACAATTGTCAGCACGTTTCCTTAGGGCTCAGTAGACAATACATTAACATGTGAGACGCAAATCCTCCGACTTTAAGAAGCAATGTCACGGTAAACGATACCATGGCATTGTTTCATAGCCGTCGGATCGAAAAACAATAGACAAGATTGAGATCTATCACTGTAGTAAACACTGAAGCATTGGTACTGTTCATGAATACTGTAGCAATCAGCCACAACCGTTGTTTTTTGATCCGACGACTTAGATCCTGAAAATATTATGACACTGTCACCCGTGACATTCCCGTGATATGTCAGAGGATGCAAGTCCTGGCGTTGCATGAGCTAGAAAATACTGCGTTACCATGGCTGCTGGTCTGTTAAAGCCAGCAGTCACTTCTCACTTGCACGCACTATAGCTGTCTAGGGACAGGAGAAGTTAAGAGAGTGCATGACCCCCGCACCTAACGCATCACGCACTGCATCCGCATCACTGCATGCATCTCCTCAAGAAGGTCTCACTTTGGCTTCAACTATACTACCACTACAGCTACGGGTTATCCCATGCATGCATGCAACGACAACTAAGCCTACAGATGGCATGTATATATGTTTCGTCACACCATGTAACAACAATACATGCCGTTATATTGAGTATGGACTATGCTAGGGACGGAGCTAGTGTCAGGCCAAGCCTCGAGCCGTCCCAATTGCTTTTGGTATAAAATTGTATTTTACTAAAACAAATTTTAAAAAATAAATTACATGGGTTTTTGATCTAAGTCTCGGACCATTGCCTAAGAGCTCTAAGGCCAGCTCCGTCCCTGGACTATGGATTAATAGAAATTGTTGCAAGTACAAATTGTATTTGGGGTGATGTCCATCGCGCACTTGTTTTTTCATTAGGAACAACACAAAAAAAAAAAAAAACTATGTCCATTAGATCAAACATCTGACAACTGAAACACTCACATCTCCAAGCACTTCAGGTGAATAGAAAATTCGAGTTTTTTCGTCTGAAATATCAGGCATTTAGATCACCAGAAAAATCATTGTATTTGATACTGGCGTCAGGTGTGCTTGTCAGCGAAAACCTACGAAGCCCTGGTAAAATGTAGTATTTCTACCCACAGAATAGCACTATGCATACACATGCATACATCCTGAAGTTAAGAACACGTGGCATATACATGTGCTCTCTCACTCTCTCTCTGAAGCTCCTCTGTTACTACTGTCACATGAACGTGGCTTCCCCACCATTTATTATGTTGGTACGTAGAATGGACCACTGATCAGCTACATACGCACATACCATTGTAACAGTAGAATTCCCTCCCCGAAAATTAATACCAACAGTGGTTACAATAAATATGGCATGACTACAATAAAATCAACCATGAGCTGTACTTTATTTTATTTTATTTTTGTACATCAGAATCATGGAAATTTCAATTTTATAACCGTTTTAATTATCAATGCTATGCCAATTTTACAATTTTTGTGCATCATGGTTTTCATTCGTTGGGATGGTTTTCTTTCCCTGTGAAGCGTGAAATGACCATAGTTTTTTTTTTCGAAAGGAGAAATAAAATGTTCAATGGCTGTCTGACAAGCAACGCATAGTCTCAGTTCTCTAATGCTCTATATACCTAAATCTAGAAAAGAGACAGGTCCAAATGCCTAGAAATTGACAGTCTTACACTGCCGGAGTTACGATAACTTGATCCATGTAGATAGATCTTAGGCAACTCGGAAACTCGTAATTATCAGGAATAAAATTAATGCATGTAGGTGGTTCTCATATAAAAGGTGTACGAACCATGGTTGAACTTGTCTGAAACTCCCTTGAAATTTGCTCTTTTTTCTAAACGTTGGTTAAACTTGTCTAAACTCTCTTGAAACTTGCTCAAAATATTGAAACTTTCATGTACTTGCCTTCAATCTTTAAACTGTAAGACCATGTGGAGGTCAACCCATGGTTTGTGATGAGTAATTGATTGTGTTTTGCGTGTGTTATCGAAGTTTGAGTTTGGTTTTAGGAGTTTACAATTTTAAAGTTGCTATTAATGTGCAACTGGTATGACCGTCTTGCAGAACCGGTCAGACTAGTCCTTGATTTTTGAGCTAAAACTGAAGGGCGGTCTAACCAGCACCGTGGGAGCGGTCAGATTGGCCCAAGGAGCTTTTGGAATATTTGACACCAAACACTTGTGTAGGTTTGTTTGGGTTTGGGCTTGCATTAGGTGTTATTAAAAATGGAAACTGGACCAGAAATTAGATATAGTTTCATCGAAATTTCAGAGAGGGTGTTTTCTAGTGAAGTTAAGCGGTCAATTGGCCACACCATGGTGGCCAGACCGCTGGCAGTTTGACCAGCCTCGCCTGGCGATCAGACCATTGGCACGGTCGAACATGCCAATGTTGGCGATGGTCTGATCATCATGGTGGTTGCGGTCAAATTGATTGTGGTTTTTCATGGCAATTGTGGATTGAGTTGGCGTATGAGAGAGATGGAGATTGTGGATTGAGAGAAGAGGAAGGACTTGAGAGGACTATCTTGAGAGAGATGAAAGCACTTGTGTGTGTGTGTTGCTCTAGTGACTTTGTCCTCTCAAGGGAGTGGTTGTAAGCATTCATCTCCAAGTAAAAATCAAATCTCTAAATTCGTCAAAGTCTTCCTCTCATATGCTCAAGTGTTGATTTTGTTTTGTGAGTTGGTTTGGTTTTTGGTGGTTTCTTTCTCCCCTCTTGATTTTGCTTAATACCAAGGACGTGTAAGTGATAGAGATACCTCTTGGAGATCAAATCTCATCCATCTAGGCACTTGTTCTTCACAAGTTCTTGAGTTTGTCCAGTTTTAGTGGAAGAAATGGTGATTTTAGGGGTTTTGCTCTTGAGAGTTTTTGGCTAGATTCTTGATGTGGTTGCAGATGCTAGGATATGTGAGAAACTAGCCTTAACCATGTTGGCTTGATTCCTCCCACGAGCTCCTCACAAGCATTTTTTCGTATTTAGCCCGATTTTGGTGCAACTTGCTTTCGGATCGAAATAGGTCAAAGCTTTTGAAAGATTTGCTTCGATCTCTTTTTGGATTATGTTCACAATATCTTAGGCAAGGTGTGTGCAAAGTTTCAAGTAAGTTGGAATAGTGGATTGAAAATTACATCGATTCTTGTTTTTGAAATTGTGCTGATTCTCAAGACTGTCCTGAGGGAGAGGTCTGGTCTGACCGCCCCTGATCGGTCAGACCGCCTAGGTGTGAGAAGGCTCGTTTTACTCGGTTTTTCGTGGAGATTTTATTGTGAGAGTTTAGGTTCTGATTGTTTGAAACTAGAAGTTTAGTCCCAAAACTTTAAACTGACCTTTGAACCCGGTAGTTTTGATTTTAAAACTTGAAACTTGGAGGTTTCAAGTCTGAAACCAGCTATATACCATGGGCTAGTAGCTATCATTTTTTAAACTTCCTCAAAACCTGTTGAAACTTGTTGCAGGTTCGTGAAACTTGTTGAAATCTACACGAAACTTATTTTAGAAACTTTTGCTGAAACCTTGTTGATACTTCGAACTTTAAGCCTGAAACTTCCACAAAACTTGCTACATTGTTGAAACTTACAGGAAACTTGCTTTATCCGTTGAAACTTCACGAAACTTTGCTATATAGCTGCTTCCTTCATCTTTTCGCCTTCTGAGGTGAACTGACGAAGCCGGTATATTCCTCTCCCTGCGTAGCCGTTGCTAGCTAGCTTCAACCTGTCAAGTAGCTCCAAAAACAGAGACCTTAACTGCCACATGATGGCGTAACAGCAGAAGCCAAAGGCAAAGGTACAGTACCACTGTCCTACCTAGTACTTTGCATCTCTATCTCTCGACAATAGCAACAACGATAACAAACCAGCTAGAGCTATAGCTAGAGCAAGGAATAACCAGCAGTAGTAGCGAAAATATGGAAATAATCAAAGAAGGAAGTTGAAGTTGTACCACGTACAAAACAATAACGCACAGTGCAAGCCTACACGAAGTTAATCAAGCACCGTTCCATTTCATGTACCCATACAGTTCGATCCCGGACCTGCTTGACTGCTGTAGTGCAGAGGCTCGTGTGTTATTAATTACTCCATCCGTTTCGCTATAATTGTCCACAACCCAGTATGCACAGACCAAAGAAACATGATCATACATATCCTTATTAAATGACATACAACAATCACTTAACATCTTTCGAGTATTTAAATAGGGATGGAGGAGGCAAAAATGCAGTAACTACGCTCTAGATTCTCACAATTGACAAATATATTAAAACGAATACTTTCACAGGCGTAGATAAATATAGCGGATGAAGTAATCAACTGATCAAAGCTTGGCAAAGGAAGGAATATCACCAAAAATCTAGCTGCTAGCTAGCTAGCTAGATCTATCTACAGGAGAGGTGTTCAAAAAGTATCTATCTACAGGAGAAATTAGTTGTTTGTGAAACTAGGGGTACCAGATTTAATTGTGACTTATGCATGCTTTTCATTTTACAGGCCGGTCTTTTAATCATAAGACTATCATGCATGCTTTTCATTTTACAGGCCGGTCTTTTAATCATAAGACTATCATGCATGCTTTTCATTTTACAGGCCGGTCTTTTAATCATAAGACTATCATTATAAATCGCGAGTGAAATTAGTATCGCGGAAGTTAAACAAATTCGGCGAGAGTAAGGGCAATATATACGGCGATAACTTTAGCTTTCTTTTTTCCACCAGTGAAATCTAAGCAAGTTTGGAAAACATGAAGAAAATAACACTATTGAGATATTTACAAGGAGGTTTAGAAAATATATTTATAAATTTTATTTTAAAAAAAAACTGAAGGGAAGGGTACGACAGTAATTTCACTTCTCCCGTTTATAAGCTGTAACCGTCTTCATTTCTTCCATGGCTAGCTTTCGTGCGGTTCCAGCTTTGGAAGACAATGGCTGCATGGGTAACCGTTTTTGCGTGAAATCGAACATACAGAAACTGATGGAGAGGATTACTCATGCCGACCACTGTACAAATTTGAAAAGAAGTTCAATCAAACTGAATTAAGGAATTAATACGTTCCTAACCGCAAAAAGGAACTAGTGCCTATGAAAAGGTGTTTTTTTCCCTCTCCCACTGATCTGAAGCACTCATTTTTTTAGCAATTTAATTTGGCCACTCATGAGCAGTAAGTAACCTCCCAGAGAAACCAGTAGGTAGCATCTGAAGAGGTAACTTCCTCTTTTGCAGTATCCCTTCTGATTTGAGTTCATGTTAGAAATTACAAAATGTGGATCATTGTATGTGTATGCAATAGGGATCTTTCCTCCTGTTCACGTCAGAAAAACTTGAATTGGACAGAGAAAGAAAGTTTAGAAGAAAACTTTCACCAGAGTATCGTATGTGGTACTTAGAGCATCTTTAGCGTATTGAATCGATATCGATTTAAAGTCATGTCACGTAAGTATTCTAGGAATTGAATTTGTTTTTTTCTAATGTATTGAACCGATTCCTACTAATAACTAGGAGCCACGTTACATTAAAAAACCACAAAATAATAATATCCTCTCTCAACCGCACTCTCTTCTATGTAGTTGTTTAATGCTCATATGAGTTGTTTAATGATTTGAATTGACTCCTAAGTAGAGTCCAATTTCATGCACTTTTTTTTTGTTGGAATCGACCCCTCTAATGTATTGAATCGATTCAATGCATTCTCTCTCCTCATTTGAACTAGCTAAAACACAATATTGGAGATGGTCTTAGTACCCAGCCCTGGTCCCTTTTTTTACGTGACCCTTGGTCTCTTATTTCCTGTTTGCACTGAATTATACTAGCATATAATGCATTTCCGAAACACATGGTGCATCTAGTTAATTCCGGTGCATACTACAATTATTGTCATATTTTATAATTAATTCTCCACCATATTTCTCCCCACTTTTCATCCAATTTTGCATCCCCGCTTTGCAATCATCCATCGTCGAGTGATCCGGTCGTCCGCCAACTCTACAAACATAATATACTTCATTTTCAGATCGTTGCTGCCATGTTTTCTGTCATATTATCTCTATTTTGATCACTTGGACGATGCATGAGTAATCCCTCGAGGGCTAGAGGTTGTAGGTGGCCTTGTAGAGATAGAGATGTAAGGGTATATATAATGGTACAGATAACTGTTGTCTATAGTAACTCTTCATGTCATCTATAAACGGCACTAAAGACAGCTTATACAATGAGTTGTCTTTTTACTTGTCTGTATATATCACATAATATTTTAATGTTTTTCTTGATTCTGGTGATACAGTCGGCTACATGATTATAGACAACATATTTCTCTCTCTTTATTCTTTTTCATCCACATCAGCTTAAATCATACGCGACAGAGACTATAGACAGCTGATGTAAACTCATTGTATATGATCTAAGAGAATTGTGGCTAACTCACGTTTGCTCTGTGTTGAATCTTCGTAACCTGTGTTATTGGATGTCGTGGCGCAACACTATTCCTAGAATGGCCCCGAGGTACATAGGTTGAGCATGTCATGCAGGTTGTGACAAATAAGGATGACTGACTATGCGGGTGACAATTAAGCGGCGATTCTCAGCTTTGAATGCAAATTATCTGAGGATTTACGGAGCAACCACGGAACTTAAAGCATTGGTCTGGTATTATACTTTAGTTGCTATTTACGCGATGCCTTCCTTTGGAGGAAGGTCTTTGGGTTCATATTAAACCTTCCAAACAGTGTTGCATCGATTGTGTGCACTTGTGGGTCACGCACAAAAGAAAATCACCTATAAAGACATGTACAACCCGAGATGTTTATATATGAATGCTTAAATAAAGAGAATATAACTACGTCATCAAACATCTATGTAAAAGTCATTTCCACCAATACAAGCATCTCTTTTGTAGGTGGTTGGATGATTGTATTATGTATTAATTATATATAGTTATATGCATAATCACTGGTGCCTAATCAAGCATTGATGTTACAAAATAAGTATATTATCTATCTTATGTGGCAAGAAAAAATCATTTTTTCTTTGCTAAGCAAGCAGATGGTGCGAAGGAGAAGGCCAGTGAAGCCAGGAACTAGATACAGGGGTAGTCAAACAAATACTACTTTTTTATGCTATAAACAAGAAATTCAATGCACATGCTTGGAAGATGTCGTATATGTGCATCAAGTTTTAAACACGTATATTTTGAAAGGGGACGTATACATACTTGAAGTTATTTTAGACTAGAAGTTCATAAGAAATAAAACACTTATGACGGGATGGGGGAGCCATGGCCCCCGCCGGTCTCCCCCCTCCCTTCGCCACGGGAGAAGGCTGCTCTGGATGGACGGTACAGAGCAGCCAACGTACTAAATAATAAATATCAGACAAGGTACTGAATATCGTTGGTATCAGCTTATATATCATCGATATGTCGGTACCGGTGACCTGCCGCTTGTGTTTTCAAATATATGTGTTTTTGAAATTTATCGACTGATATTCTTATATCGATCCTATAATTATTTAAAATAGTTTATCATGTTGTCATGCATGTGCATACTCCCTCTAGTCACAAAAGAAAGTTGTTTTGGACATCGACGTGATTACTCATTTCTATTTTAATATATTTATAAAACTTAATAATATTATAATATTATAAAAGCAATTTTCAAGAAATATCTACACATATTGTTTTCATGTGTCCAATCTATATAGTAAAAAAGGTATTGATAGCCAAAGTTTATAATGTTTGACAACACATAATCTAAAACGTTCTCCTTTTATGACTGGCGAGAGTAATTATTTTGGTCATCTTGAAAGTTGCATATACAAATTTATTGAAATATTTGAACTTGTTATGTACGTAAATGATATATGGCATGATATATACATGTATTATAGTTAGCTCAACACAAGAAAGGCATGGTAGGTACATGTATAACTCATAAATTTGAACAACTTTTAAACTACGGTATTGGAACATATCACCAATGTATCGCTCGTCCAATATCTGATATGATCCTGTTCGGTTTGCTATCATTGTAAACCAAACCAAATATTAGTAATGCCAATGAAAGTTGGCTACTGTTTGGTTTTCTACAAAAATTTGGTAACATCGATAAAATTTAATGTCACATGCATGCAATCTAAGGGGAAGGAAGCCAAAATTTAATTTGGTCACGATCCAAACGATGTTCTCTTGTGGTGATTAGAGGTGTCGGATTGCGGAAGGTTGACTTGGATGAGATTTGGGTGCGGAGTGTGAAGAGGATGGTTGAGGTGGGCCATGTCTCTCGGGGGTAAGATTTGCTGGCCCCGCACGAGAAAAAATTAATAAGCGATAAAATTGTCATGGAGATGGACGATAGTGTCATTTGGGTAACGGAAGACAAATAGAGTGGTATTTTAGCAAGGGTGGACAAATCGGTGGTATTTTACCACATTACTAACATTAAAGGATGGAAGGAAGGGGCTCATCCCGCGTGTCGAGCCTTGGAGCGCAGGATCCCGGGTCCTCCGTGCATTCCACACTAGTCCTAGATCAGTAGCTAGTGTACACTGTCAAACAAGAAATGGTAACACAACCATACAACGTCTTTCATTGAAATAATAAGAGTTGGTACAAAAGGGGCATACAGCTAACAAGTAGATTACAGCGGAAGCAAAAACAGCAAGGTAGACCACATGATTCGCCATAGGCAATCGTCTGGAAGGCGTAGCCTAATTGTTCAAGGTCTCCGACTCCTCGTAGCATTCCTCTCCTGCTCAATAATTAAATTAAGCAAGAGTGAGCATAACAATCGTGCTCGTAAATCATACCCGTCAAGTAACATATTATAATGCATGCAAAGATATCTCAACGGAAGGCTTATAGAGTGGATTTGCATAAAGCCATGTTTCTTTCTAAATACATGTACTAAGTTTCGCAACAATTATTCTATACTAAAATTCATTATTTAAAGCTCAAGTTTTATAGTCAGATAACATTCATCAACGAGTGGTGAAGGATACCCTCCTATCACAAAGCTAATCACCCAAAACCTATTTGGATAGAGATCTAAAACCATTTAAACAAGTCTTTTGAAAACAAAAAAGAAATCTAACTTGGAGTGGCTTTGCCAGCATGTCTATGACCGTGGACACGACTATTCAAATAGTTCATAACACTTTGCAGAGATCGTACAACTTTACTCATACGACACGACTTCTCTAGTTTATTTGACATTCGTCGATACCACCGCTCACTACCTTAGGTGAGTAGTCTAGAGCACATAACAAGGTCTTTACAAAGCGTCATTCCACTACAGTCCCCCCTCGCTAAGGTTTTGCCCATTTGGATAGAAACGCGCAGGGTTCAGGCCCCCTCTTGCGCCAGGTGAGAATACATAAAAGTAGATCGTAAATGACACCCACGCAATCGGATGGAACGACCATGGTGAAATATTGCAAATTAGTTAGTCGGTTCTGCCCACTCAGAACATGTGGTCGCATGATGTAGCTTAGTAAGATGCGGCTTGAAGACCGATCCTTAACTGACTTGGACGACTTCCAAGAGAACCCTAGGTCTCGACCATAGAAATGAATCAATCCTATGTATGAACCTGCACCCATCCGAGCATCCATTTCGCCTAAGTTCAAACCACTTTTTATTTTGTTTACTACATTAAAACATTTCATAAAACTCTATGGTATTGACTATACCATAACAACAATTTAAATCATAGTTGAGATTTTGGCTAACTTTCCCAAATTGAATATTTTTTAGCTTTTTTGGATGTTGATCTTATCCCTTGTGCCCTGCCTGTATGTTTTCACATCACATTGTTTCTACACATGTTCCTGAAGTACTAGATCCATCCCCTCCAGAAGTCCCTCATTTGCATTTCGTCCTCCCTTAATCCATCCCCTCCAGAAGTCCCTTTGCATTTCGTCCTCCCTTAATCCATCCCCTCATTTGTATATGTTCTGGATCTGGATCTCGCAGCACCCTCCAAATTTGTTGATCCATTTCCTGAGCAATTCAGCAGCGAGTAACCATTGCAAATGCGGTGAGTACTTTACAACTAGATTCTCCTAGAGTCCTAGTGCATGCATCTCATTTATCAATTATCAGTAATGTTGTTGTGAGGCATGGAAAAGTATGCCATCTAAAATTTGTTATAATATCCTTTTCTTGAGCCAAGCATATATATATGAATAATCATTCACATTTGATTTCTTCTTTTACTTTGGCTGCTTCTTTACAAGAGAAATTGAGACCTATGGATGAGGTTTAACCCAAAATCTTGCCATGTTGTGAATACTTATTCTTTACAGGAGAAATTGATACCTATAGATGAGGTTTAGCCCAAAATCTTGCCAAACACTATGTATTGAGTTCTCATGAAAACTCGTATAATTGGTCTATTTATATGCTTAGTTTTCATTAAAAGAAACAACACTTTGTATTTATTTGATTTTTTGGTGCTTCAGTCAGGACGTGCGGTTGTTTTATTTACTTTACACTTCTACTCCTTTTGTAGACATTTGTGTTTACATGGTTAGTATTATGGAAATCTAGAAGGAAATGCAAGTTTCACGTATGATCGTCGAGGTGTTTTTCATTGGTTGTCATGTCCTCCCACGGGCATGTTATTTCTACTCTCGGTTCATGCATTTGCTTCTTGATTTATTCGACCTATTTTCCTATAAGGGTTCCGATCTATGTTTCTATTATTGATCCACTTACGGTACTCTTCTCTCGGTTAGCTTTGTGTTTGCTTCTTGGTTGATTTAGCGGGTTTTTCTACGAGTGTTCCAATCTAGGTTTCTATTATTGCGCCACTTACGATACCTATAGGTTCTCTATGAGATCTTTATTTTGTGTCTCTAGAATAAAAAATACATATGATGCTCTAGCATGCCGCTACATCTAAAATTGCTTTGTTAGTTATATTCTTTTGTAAAATGTATATTTTGTTGCCCTGAAATGTCCGATTCATGTTCTGATCTAGCTTTGCGTTTGCTTCTTTGTTGCTTCAGCGAGTTTTTCTACAAGGGTTCCAGTCTAAGTTTCTATTATTGCGCCACTTACGGTACATACAGGTTCTCCATAAGATTTTTATTTTGTCTCTTGAAGGAAACTACATATAATGCTCTAGCACGTCGCTACATCTAAAATTGTTATGTTAGTTGTGTTCTTTTGTAAAATGTATATGTTGTTGCTCTGAAATATCCGATTCATGTGCATATGACCTACAACCAATGTCTGTGCCGCTCAAGATGCCCGCGCCAGTTGGCACAGGTGAGCTTCTAGTTGTATAATAGTATGAGAGTAATTCTCTTATTCTAGAAGGATGGTCATTTTGGATAGGTATCTCCAAAACACGCACAATAGAAAACCACCTCGCACGACAATTTTGAAAGGACATACATCCCCAGCTGGCGCGGATGAGCTTCTAATTGTATAGCAGTATGGGAGTAATTCTCTTATTTTAGAAGGATGGTCATTTTGGATAGGCATCTCCGAAACACACGCAAAAGAAAACCACCTCACGACAATTTTGAAATAACAGACATCCCCGAACACACACACACACGCGAAACAAAACTGCTACACAAACAATTTTGGGTGGGCACTGTGGTAATTTGACACACGCTCTCCCCCTCAGTGGCCAGCCAACAGTACTCCCCCTTCCATACATATACACACTGCGCTACCAGAGAAGGAACTCAGAGACCTCCGCTCTCCTCTGCTCTCCTCTGTTTCTCTGCTCTGCCATCTGTGCCTCCTTCCATCTCCTCCTCCAGCCATCACCACACCAAGAGAGCAAAGAAGCTTCACGCCGCGCCCCCATTGCCGCGGCCATGCTCTCGCAGTTCAACAATCCGCTCTGGATGCAGGAAGACGGCGGCCAAGAACAGGGCCACAGCCACGAGCAGCCGCCGGTGATGGGGATGCTGCCGGCGCCGGGGCAGGAGGCTGGGCACCACCACGACCAGCACCTCCTGGCCATGGCCGCTGGGGGAGGCGGGGGTTTCCGCGCGCCGGCGCTTCTTGATGAGGATTGGTACTTTGACGCGGTGGCCGCGGGAGTCGGCGCCAGCGCCGGCGAGCACGGGTCCATGCTACTGGCGCCGTCGGCCCAGGCGGGGTTGGCGTCCGGCGGATCGCAGCAGTTCCCGCTGCTCAACATGGGTGGGGCCGGGGCGTTCGACGTCTCCGGGTTCGACCTCGGCGTCCCCGCCGGTGGCGGCGGCGACTTGGCAGCGTTTCTTGGCGCCGGTACCGCGTCGATTTCCCTGCTCCCACCAGGGAACGCTGGGTTCCTCGGCTCGTTCGGCGGCTTCGGCACCACTCCAGCGCAAATGCCGGAGTTCAGTGGTCTCGCCGGGTTCGACATGTTCGACACCGGCGCCGGCGCGGGAGGCGGCTCCTCCTCAGCGGCGCCCGTTTCTTCGGCTTCCGTGACCGCCGCACCGTTCTCCGGTCGCGGCAAGGCGGCGGTGCTGCGGCCGCTGGAGATTTTCCCGCCGGTGGGCGCGCAGCCGACGCTGTTCCAAAAGCGCGCGCTCCGACGGAACGCCAGCGAAGAGGACGACGACAAGAAGCGGAAGGCGGCGGCGGCTGTGAGCGGCTTGTCCGCCGGCGGTGACACCGTACTCGACGACGCCGACGACGACGGGGTGAGCATTGACGCGTCCGGACTGAACTACGACTCGGAGGACGGGAGGGGCGTCGAGGAGAGCGGCAAGAAGGACGGCAAGGAGTCGAACGCAAACAGCACGGTGACCGGTGGCGGCGCGTGCGATGGGAAGGGGAAGAAGAAGGGAATGCCGGCCAAGAACCTCATGGCGGAGCGCCGTCGCCGGAAGAAGCTGAATGACCGGCTCTACATGCTCCGGTCCGTCGTGCCCAAGATCAGCAAGGTGAGAATTCTGGTCCTATCAGAGCGCTAGTTTAGAAATCAAGCAGAGAAAGAATAGAGCAGTACTAGTTCTTGCTTGTGCTTGGTTTAGGTATGGTTAGGTAATTTTGATGCATCTAAGTTTAGGCAGTTATGATGACTTACAGTGCGTAATTTTGATGAATTCTACCTGTTTCGTTGCAATGAAAGCTTGAAAGGTGAGAATTCTGTGCTTAGCATCTAGCATTGCTACCAATGTTCATGTTATGTTAATATGTTCCACTGCATTTGACTTTGTGATCTTCGAGTACATGGTTTGATGAACTGCTTATCATAGTCGATCCACGCATCTCAGGTGCAATTGTTCGTGTAGAATTGTGGATACACACAGGCTTTGGGAGGATTCTTTATCATCTACAGAAATTTTAGCTTCTAGTTTGTTGTTGGCCTTACACTCCATAGTCTGACAAGTTCGTGGTTTTGCATCTACAGCCCCAGTTCTTCTGTTTAGCTTCTACCGATGTTATCTCTATATGGCATGATCGTAATTTTACTCTCTTTTTTTTTCAGAAAGGATACCATATTTATTTTTCTCATGGGAATTAGATTAGCATAATTTTAGTTTCTAGTTGTTGCTAGTTATATGAATTAAATGCTATCTATGTGCATTAGTTGTACTGCAAGCAAATTATTGTCCATCATACTGTCATTTTCTGTTTGTGCTGCCTCTTGTTCAGTTTCCAGTCAATTATCATAGAGCTGTAGACAGATTGCAGAAATATAATAAAAGATATGCCCTACATCACTAGTGTTGTAGTTTTGTTTTAAAAAGGAGAATCTTTGAGTTATGATGTAGTTACATTGCGTCATCTATTTCAATTACCTTTTTCTGAATTAAGTATTAAGTATTTCACCTTTAGTCTTATTTGTACTACTATAACTATGTGCATGCAATTCACCAGTTATCGTTTCTCTTTGCGACTGGCCAATGAACTGATTTATGTGGTTGCAATTGGTAGATGGACAGGGCTTCTATTCTGGGCGATGCAACCGAGTACCTGAAGGAGCTCCTGCAAAAGATCAACGATCTTCAGAACGAACTCGAGTCATCTCCTTGCACATCCTCACTGCCTCCAACACCTACAAGCTTCCACCCTCTGACTCCTACATTGCCCACACTGCCATCTCGCGTGAAGGAAGAGCTTTGCCCGAGTGCACTGCCAAGCCCTACTGGTCAGCAACCAAGGGTTAGTATCTGTTCTTTCTGAATTTCACTAAATAAGTTCTTGACATATCAAAGAAACTTGTTCTTGACATGATATGACGGTCTGTTTGCTAATGTTTAACTAGCAATAGACATAAGTCAGCTAAAGCTGTATGTGATTGATGTATGCATCAGTTTGTGTAATTATTGTCATACCTGATAAAACATTGGACTCACTTATGCATTTTTCCACTCTTGCAAAAGGTTGAGGTTAGGATGAGGGAAGGCCGGGCTGTCAACATCCACATGTTCTGCGCTCGCAGGCCTGGTCTTCTGCTTTCTGCCATGAGGGCAATCGAAGGCCTTGGTCTCGATGTCCAGCAAGCTGTTGTCAGTTGCTTCAATGGCTTTGCCTTGGATGTCTTCAAGGCTGAGGTAATGTACAAATCTTTCTCCCCATTTTTCATACAGAGTGAGAAAAAAAACTTGTCGCCACATAAAACTCAATTATAACTGACGATTGCTCACTCATGTTCTTCACATCAGCAATGCAAGGATGGCCCTGGGCTTCTGCCTGACGAAATCAAGGCTGTTCTCTTGCAATCTGCCGGGTTCCATGCTGCGATCTAGGACAGGAGAGCTCAATAAACTGCAAAGGACAGTGTAGCTAAGGAAATTACAAGTACCGGTGTTTCCGGTTCTAGGGTGTTTTCGACAGAAGCAGCTTCATCTTTACTAGTCTGAGACCTGCTCAGGGTTTCCTGAACGAATTTATCTACCAGTCTTCAGAGTCCAAAATAATGTCAGTGGTCTCTTAGTACTTAACATTGTGTTAAAATCTTATGCATGTTCTTACTTCTCGTCTCAGTACATGCTTTTACCTTGTGTAAGTCTGAAGAAGAATTGTGTCGATTAACAAGCGACAAAATCGTTCAAAAACAGTGTGAAACCTCTCTATGATCTGCCCTTTTCCTTGTATGCCTTTTGCCATATGGTTGCTGTGTCTTTGCCTCTTTGTTGGGTTTGTAAAAGCCTAAAGCTGTTGCTGTATAATGCCCAGTAACGTATTGAGAAATTCAGATCGGTTATTGGAAGCAGACAAGTGGTCCTTATACTGGACCAAACACGTCTTCACTGCAGCCTGTCATTAGCAGGGCTGGATTTGGCTGGTTTCCAATAAAAACTATTTTCATCATCAATGATAAAACATTTCTTAGAGTCTTTTTAAATGCACCTGCAATGCAAAACAAGATCGGTAATAAGTTGTTTCCTGCCCTAGTTTGCTGAGAATTTGTACCCTAGTAAATAAGTAGTTTTATCCCCTGATCCGGTATTTGGGGTAAAAGACAATTTCTTGCAATGGGGCTGACTTCCAATTTTTCCTTGTTAGTTCCTTCAATAAGATGCTAAGAATAAATATACTCCTTCAATAAGTTAGTGGCTAGACGATTTTGGTTAATTTGTGTGGTGTTTTGCCATGTTCCTTGTACATAAGTTTAATTTGTATAATTATTTAATATATGCGGATCCTTTCCTGTTGTTTCTCCTAAAAAGATGCTCTGAATAACAAAGTCTATTTCGGTATTTTTCCCCCACTTTTAGTCTTTTATCTTGCTTGTAATTTCTGACCGCTGCGCATCATTTCATTAACGAAGAGAAAAACAATTACAACCAGCATGCTCTAAGAGAACTGAACGAACAATTTTCTATGAAGGTACGTACGAACCGAAATACAACCAAGACTTGTTCGCGGGAGTGCAGACTAGAAACAGATGAAAATCACGTCTCACAACTTCTGCAAGTGTTCTTGAAATTCTAGACTAGCAAAAATGTCACATCCTATCAGAGATACTTGTAGGATCATCCTTCTTGGTGAACTACATCCTACAAAGAAGAGGAACTGACATGATTATGTGAACAATCACTAGTCCCCATTGGATGAAAAAAAGACTTTGCATCTCCATTTCATCCACATCCATTCTCCCTCGAATTCATTTCAGAATCCGAAATTCTATCACCACTCTGTCTCCCAGGACCTCTGCCAGAGCTGAAAGAACTGCTGATCTATCTGAACTCTGAAGTCCTCCCATGGTGGTGAAGCGTGAGTGCGTGAAAAACACACTGCACAGTGTCCTGACTCCTGACTTGATCCAGAGTTCATTTCACCGAATAAATGCCTGCAGATCAGGCGTGCGTACGAGCCGAGCCGGCCGGCCGACCGGCGCCGCTGCGACGCCGTTATGGAGGCGCAGTGGTCGCCGCCGGGGCCAGAACGTCCACTGCCACCGGCTGCGCGCGGCTGCCGAATTCCTGAATTCCAATCATGAGCCTGTGCCTGCGGGCGTGCGTTGCAATTGCAACAATGCAATGCAATGCAATGAAACGCGACGCACGCATTGAATGCGGTTCACTCCCTTCCTGTGCTTCCCTCTCTCTCTCTCTCAAGAATTCATTTGGCATCTCACTATATTGCGTTAGTGAGAGAGAATTCACTGTTTCCGCCGTGTGCTTGCATTTGCCGGTAGAGAAGAGAAGGAAAAAGGAATCACTCGGCGCACGCGCGAGCGACTTGTCAGTTTCTGTGACCGTGTCAGGGCTCAATCAATCCCCTGCATGTGCGGCTGGATCTACTGCTGCTGCCCGCTCGTCGCCGTCGCCCTCCAAC
Source organism: Ampelocalamus luodianensis (assembly GCA_036346255.1). Lineage (NCBI taxonomy): Eukaryota > Viridiplantae > Streptophyta > Magnoliopsida > Poales > Poaceae > Ampelocalamus > Ampelocalamus luodianensis. Next base: position 20,030,575 of record CM070638.1, on the reverse strand, counting down.
CGCGTCGCACACGGTAAAAACTTCGGACACGGTTTGCCGCCGAGGCTGTAAGGCTCAGTTTGGAACACGGAATCCTTCCGATGCGAAATTACGAATTGAGCTGTTTAATATGAAATTCATGTGTTTCGTACGTGCCAAAAGGTTAAAGGTATGTTTAGTATGGCTGTAGTTTTTTTTTTAAACGGCTTCCAACTAGGCTGCAGGGATGAACAGCTGAGCTGAAGAGATTTGGTGTTTGGCTGTCTGATTTTTAAATAGACTGACAGCAGCTTTTGAGATAGGGAATATCTAAAATGCCCTTAAGGCAAGTAGTGGTTTGTTTGAGGATATTTAACAACAATTGACGGCAATTAATGACATTAAAATACAACTAACGATAATTAACGCAATTGACTACGATTACCAAAATTGACTGCAATTAACGCAATTAACTGCAATTAACGACGACTACCGCAATTAACACAATTGACTACCATTACCGCAATTGACTACAGTTAACAACGACTACTGCAACTAACGCAATTGATCATATTTGACGTCAATTAACGCAATATACCACCATAAACGCAATTAACCGCAATTAACAACAATTATTACATAAATAAATACAATGATTATTACAATAAAAATTATTACATAAATAATCATAATAAACAATTATTACAATAAAAATTACTACATAATTAATTAATTTACAACAAAAAAAGAAAAAGAAAATTAAAAGGAATAGGAATAGGAACATCGGCTAGGGTTACGGCTCGGCGGTGGCCTACTTGTTTGTTCACTAAAAAAAAGGCCAAAATATCACCGATTTCTTACTTTTTTTCGTACGTAATTTCACTTGAAAATTAATAGTACCGAACTTTTATATTTACATAACTATCATTTATACATTTGTATCCACGACAAACATGTTACTTTCTCAATATTTTTGCAACGATTACAATTGGAAATTATTAAAGAATTAATATTGGAGAATGTAACTCGAGGTGCACCACATTGCAATTCTTGCTTCGAAGAAAATAACTTTGTTTCTTTGCAATATTCATAGGTACAATCGAAATACTAGAGTACACCAGGAGTAGAAAAAAAGGTACAAATTACAATATTAAAAGAGATAAATTTAGCTACTACATTTGTTTCTAGAAATGTGCACATCTCCTTCTATTTAAAGAAATCGCCAATGATACTTCCAACCTAGAGTCACAAAAGATAATAGAGCAATGAGACAATACCAAAAAAATTGTTTCCCAAAAAAAATAGTAGTTACACTTTGAGACCTCTAATTAACATGTCAGCAAGTTGAGCAATGCGAGTAGTACAAAAAAAAAAAGAGAGATCTCAAAATAGAGAAGTTCTAGTGTATTGTATACTTTCAGATCATCCTTTTTAGGCAAAGTACTGTAGTAGAAACCAAATCTCATGTGAAGTCATTGCATAATGTTTTCTGATAAACTCAATACACCATGTAAACTCACAACCATCACAGCTTGGCTCCATCTCATGTCTCAATGTGATGCATAGAAATGTGATGTATAGAATATATGTGATGCAGGGATGCAAATGTGATGCATAGAAATATGTCACATTGATAGTAGATACCAACTCACAACCAACTAATCATGCTCAACTCCTGATGCTGCAGGAACCGTTCTGGGAGCCGTGTAATTTTTCTACAATTCTCAACAAAATCAAAAGGTCAAAGGGAGACATTTGTGACTAAATATTAACATGGGAAACAAATCACTGAATATCACAGCAATGAAATCCTCCGGTGTACTAATATCCAATCTGTTTACAACAGATTCTGAAGCCATCAAAAGGTTTTGGCAGTGCCCCAGAATATCCAGCAGAATGAAGCGCCTCCAAAAGTAGACCTTCCGGATTACCACAACTATTTCAGACTTTATCTTCTGGTGCTGTAGGAAACAAACAGCACATGATTAGTAAAAGCTAGAAAAAAAACTCTTGCAAATTTGCTTTATTTATTTATTGCAGATGTCTGGGTGGCAACATTTTTCTATCCAGTTATTCCTGTACTTGTGACATAGTATATTATTTGGTAACTTTATACTCTTGAAAATTTGAAAGACTTCGCACAAGTTCTTCTAATCTATATGGCACTTTACAACAAGAATGCAAGTGGTTAACTGGTTAACATACGGAGTATCACATTGATGCCATCAGCTGAAAATCATCAAAACTGGAAAGATTTAAGATCAGTCTGGAATAGGTAGGACTTTAACTCTCATTACTTATATTACCCTTTGAACTGAATAATTATCATCAAGGTTAATTGAGACTATGGTGCAAGCTATGCAAAATGCATACAAAAAATAGCACCATGCTAAATCTGACAGACTGTGATGGTTATGAATTATGATAGGTTGTTATGTTCTTATTCTACCCTTTTCGATAAAATTTATTCTCAGTGATAGTTAGCAAGCTGCATTACTTCCAACTTCATTGTACTTCATCTGGTTTCCAAACAAACTAGATACATTGATGCAATGGCACTCTCCCGCAGTAGAAGCTCACGGTGTCTTGCACAAAAAAAGGGGTGCTAGTGATGCAGGGGCTTAACCAAAGTTATGAATTGCAAGTGAAATTATACTGGGCGAATTGATGAGCGAAGCCGCCACTAGTACTACCAGTTGCGGGTTGAGTAGAAACGAGGTAGTGGGCTCACTGGTGGCAGAAAAACCCTTGGGTACGGGCGTGACCAAGGCAGATGCGGAGGCGGAGGTAGAATATGTGTTCGGAGTTACAAACATGTTGTTCAATGTAAAACATAAAAGTTCATAATATAAAATAAATAAAATAAAATACAAATTGTTCTTACTAGAGACAACATCTCAAATAATTTAGAGAAATTACAAAATTATTAAGAAAATTACACTCTAACTCGACGTTCCTTCATGGCTTGGAATCGAGATATGATGTCAAGTTGTCAACATCCTTAACTGGCACAAAAAATTATCGCTCAAGAAATGTAACCAAGCAATCATTCAAGTATTGTTCTCTCATCCTATTCCTTAGCTTATTCTTCACATAATTTATTAAAGAGAATACCCTCTCAACACTAGTAGTTGCTACCGAAAGAATCAACACCAATTTGAGGAGCATGTAAACAATTTTATAATGGAGGTTCTTCTTTGTTTGAATAAGCATAACGAAAAGCTTGGCAAGATTTCTCACTTCTCTAAACCTTTCATCTTTACGCATATTAGCAATAAAGTGTGTACATTGAAATGGAAGATGCATCAATTATGTGCTTGAGAAATCATTTGGATAAAATTGAGCAAGCCTAACCAAGTTGTCCTTGTCATAAGCAGCGAATGAATCAACCGGATTGAATGAAGACATGCAAAGAGGCAAATCTGTGTTTACCTCATCAAACCTATCATTAAGCTCTTGAACTTGTCTGTCAATGACACTTAAAAACATGTCAACATGGAAGCGATGGAGATTCTTGACTTTTTTTAAGAACCTTTTGGATCTAGTAACTGGCATATAGAAATCCTCCTTTTAGCAACTTTGATGCCATGTTTCACACAAAAGGAAGTGACATCTTTAAGAAAAGTTTCTCATCCATCATCCTCCTGCAATAACTGCAATTGAGTCTTTCTCAAATAAATGAGATCAATAGCATTAACAATATCTTGATCCCTCTTTTGCAAAGCATTGTTTAACCCATTTGTGTACCCAAATATGGCTAGCAACAAATGTGCCATAAAAACAAACTCAAATGATGTCAACATAGTTTGAGCTTGCATAGCCTCTGTGCTTGAAGTGTGGTCTTCTCCAATCTTTATAAGAACTCGTCGGATTGAAGGATACAAAGTGATGACATGCATAACAGTTTTAAAGTGGGAACCCCAACGAGTATCACCTTGCCTACCTAGGCCTATCTCTTGATGCAAACCCCGTCCAGTTTCAATGTCACCCAATTCTAATGATTCTACAATCCGATTAGCTTGAGCTACTCGAAGCATTTGTATCTTTTTACAAGACATCCCAAAAATATTCAACAAATATGAAAGTTGTTGAAAGAACCTAACACAATCATCATTCTCCTTAGCAATAGCAACAAGAGTTAATTGGAGTTGATGGACAAAGCAATGAATATAATAAGCAGAAGGAGACTCGTCCATAATTAGTTTCTTTAGACCATTAACTTGACCATTCATGTTACTAGCCCCATCATATCCCTGTCCACGGACCCTAGACAAGCTCAATGAATGATCCATAAGCAAAGACTCAATTGTTGTTTTAAGTGTCAAAGCAGTAGTATTTTCAACATAAATAACACCGAGAAACCTCTCAACTACCCTTCATTTTTTATCAACATAACGCAAGCAAAGAGCGAATTGTTCCCGTAGGTACACATCACTAGATTCATCGGCAAGTATTGCAAAATAATCATCACCAAGGTCTTCCATGATAAGCCTAGTGGTTTCTTTGGCACAACAGTTGATGAGCTCTTTCTGTACTGTAGGGGCAGTCATTCGATTGTTCCCTAGGGCACTCTTTAGAATTACCTTGTTAACTTTCATCATGTCCACGACAAGCCAACTGTTGACGCAAAAGAAACCTCAAGCACTTAAGTGAACATGTCAATCAGGTTTTATACAGAACCTTCTCTTGTTTGGTATTGGAAGCAAGAGACTCTTGAATTGATGTTCTAGGTGTAATGAAGAAATCATATTTCTCTTGAGATTTATTGTGAGCATTATTAATACCACCAACATGTTTCTCAAACCTATTTTTATGGTTCTAATTTCTAAATCCTCTATTCACAAAACTATCTCCACTAGCATAATTTGTTTTGTCCTTGAACAAATAACAAACAAAGCAGAAAGCAGCATCTCGTTCCATACTATACTCAAGCCAATTATAAGCATCATACCAACTAGCTACGAATCGACGCATACCTCCAACATTTCTTCTTGGAAAATCATGTTCCCATGGTTGACATGGCCCTAATGTAATGTACCCCCTTCTGTTTGCATCTTGTTCATTGACATCATACTGTGTAATTGGAATCTGCTCTCTGGGATCATGGGAAAGCAAATCAATATCATAAATTGCTTCATCATCTTCTTCGCCGTCGTCATCTTCTTCTGGACTTAGGACTTCGTCTCGGATATCAATCTCATTTTGAGCTTCCAACTGAATGGAAGGAGAAGTGCTTTGAACTTTACTTTCAATAGATATCGCCTCTTTCCAACTCTATCCCACAAGGATTTCAAATCTACATGCTTCCTCTTCATTTTTGAATGGTATGCTGTCTACATGAAAAACAAATGCTTCACATAAATAATTAGACATTTATGACAAAATAATCTTATGAAGCTATGGAATTATCCACTGACATATACATTGATACATACAAGCTATGAAGCTAACAAGTAACGATTAGTGCCATTGTGCCAATCTGATTAAATGACATATACATACAAGCTATAAAGCTAACATGTAACGATTGCCATTGTGCCAATATGATTCACTAACTGACTGACATATACATATAAGCTAAGCTATGAAGCTAACAAGTAACTAAGTAAGTAACGATCGGTGGTCAGTGCCAATCTGATTCCATGAGGCATGAGCCAAATAGCCAATTCACATCCACTTGACCACTTATCAGAAGTCACAACTAACTCAACTAACTAACTAAGGAGCCAATCACTCAATCAGAGCCAATCTGGATTATAGGGAGGCGTCCAGTCCAATCCATCCCCGCTTCAGCATCGACGGTGCCAGCCTCGGGCCTTCCTGGCTTCCCCTGAGTCCTTGATCCTTGTTTGGCTGTTCACCATCACGGCATCATGGCAGTGGTGGTGGCGAAGAAGGAGCGGCTGCGGGAGGCGAGCACCGCCGACCTGACCCCTAGGGACTGGGGAGCTGGCCTGAGTAGGATGTTGGGACCCGAAAATACATCTCAGGAACCCTCTGTGTATTTTGAACTAGTCCCATATCAGTAGCTAGCTCACACAGGAAACAATGATGAAATACCATCCATTTATTCGATTTAACTAAAAAGATCTCAAAGTATCAAATAATAATAATAACTAGACCTTATGGTCAATGTTTACTTAACTTGCCACGCAGGGCTAAAGAAACAAATAAACTCTTGCAGCGGAAAGAAACTCTTCAAATGGCCAATCAACATGCCCACAGGCAATCGAGTGGAGAAACGCATCCTAATCTGCAAAACCTTCATGATCTTCCTGGTAGAACTCGGAGTTCCCTGGTTCTTCTGTGGAGATTAAGCAACACAGGGCGCAAAGCCATGAGTACTTTGAATGTACTCAGCAAGCCGTGGGAAAATGTATGCAAATAATATTCATGCAGGGCTTAAACAAAGATTAGCTGTATGACTCTTTTGCAGAAAACAGCATTTACGATAAATACAATAAATAGATTGAAATGCGTAATTTGAAAATAATAATAAGTAATTAAACAATTGTTTGAAACAACCAGTGAACTTTCCCATTCACTCCCCACCAAACCAATGATAAGTGAATTCCCCATTCACTAATCGACACAACCCACCAAGTGAATGACCTATTCACCAAACGAACATTATATTCATTAAGTGAACTTCCCATCCACACCCCGACTCATTTTTAAAGAAACTCTATCTCCCGTGTGAAATCCCCGAGCATGTCCATAACCGCGGACATAGCTATTCGAATAGTTTTACACTCTGCAGAGGTTGTACAGCTTGACCCACAAGAGATAGATCAACTTATAATGTCAGACATTTCACGCTTCCGTAGGCGTGCGACTAAGTGATCATCACAAGGCTTTTACAAAGCTCCTTCTTAACCCAGTTCTGCCCGCTAAGGTTTCAACACTGAATATCTTTCCGACCAGACAGGGCCCCCCTCTTGCGCCACCGTGAGAATACGTTTTCCACGACTCACACTTCACATGACAGAACTGAAATTAAGATATTTCTAATTAATCAGCCAGGCCCGTCCCATACCAGGCATGTGGTTGTACGGTTAAGGCCCAGTTCAATGGCGCACAAGATTAAGTCCTTGACAGATTACTCAGGCGAGACTACCACAAACCCACAACATGTTCAATCCACATCCCCACTATCCATCAACCACTTGCCCGAGCGAAAACCATTTTATTTAACCAAAACCAATGACATACCCTGTCATGGCTCCCAAATTTTAACAAGAGTGGCTCACCACCACGATGCCATAAATCATTAAGTCAAAATTAATTATTAAGACACATGTGATGACAAACCCATCGTAACTAAGCCGAACTAAGCATCAATACGATACCCATGTTGGTAATACAAATATATCCAACTAAAATTACCCATGCTAAGGTGACAAAGGATTCATGCCATTCAAATAATCAATGGAGGCATAATGACAACATGTAATATCTAATCCCAAAACCATTGATATAAATATAGTATGCAATTGTACAAAATAATATACTTTTGAAATCATGGGTTCAATATGATCAAAGGACCATGACTTGCCTTGGAATAAATCATGTGATTGATCTTGATCTTGGTATGCTACTCCTTGCTCAAAGCTTCCCGGAGTATCAACGTTTACTCGCAAAACAAGCAAATAACCCAAATAAATAAATAAAAGAGAGAAAACAAACTCCAAAAATTAAATAAAAATCTCAAATAAATATATCTTGAATTTAGATAAATTTAGGAATTTGAATGGACTCAATCGGAGTTCGGATGCAAAAGATATGGGCTCTGGAAGATTGAAACCCTAAAGAAATACCCTAATAGGATTTTCTGGAATTTTGAGATTTACTTTTCTACTGGAAAATCAACTTATGACGCCAGCATGATGTCAGCGAAAGATTTTGGCCGGAACAAAACAGATCTGACAGGTGGGTCCCACATGGAAGCGACTTGGCTCACGGTGGACTTAGTTCACCGAGCCAGAGTTTTGGTTAGGGGTTGAGATGGCACGCAGCTGCTGACGAGGATGACACCGGGATGCCACACGAGCAAGGAAGGGTGATGTGGCAGCTGGCTGGCAATGACGAGGCTGGTGATGTCAGCGTTGCTGGTGAGGGCTACTGGACCAGCCGACAACGGCGAGCAGCGGCGCGGCAGCGACGGTGAGTGCACGCAACAGGTAAAACTCGCTATTGCACTCACATCGGTACGTTTTTTTTGCTCTGGAGGTCGACGAGGAGCACCGGAGTTTGCGATGGAGCGGAGGACGACGACGGCTATTGTCGGGAACAACAACCAGCCGTGCTCCGGCCCAAATGGGAGATGCTCGAGGTAGCTCTTGCGACGAGGATGACAGTGGCGTAGTCCACGGGAACGGAGCACTAACGGCGGCGGCGGAATTCAAGTTCTTAGGGTTTCGGTGAAAAACCCTAAAACTCGAATAGCGGCGGCTCAGATTGATCTAAGGCGAAATTGAGCAGGGGTTTGGTTTGAGGGTGTTCTCGCAATCCCAGGGTGGCTTTTATAGGGGTCGGGCGCGGTTGAGGTGGCATGACGACGGCAGAGTCCATCTCGGAACCGAAAAGGGGATTAGGAAATTCGAAAGATTGAGATACGATTCGGAGAAGATAAGAGATAGGATTAGTTGCGGGGAGATAAAGGATTTAAACGGCCGTATTGGCGACGGATTCCCGGATTTGGAAGTCCATTGTCGGACCGAGCTCGAACAAGAGGAAGGATGGCGTTGTCGGGGTGTCACGCGAGAAAAGGGAGGCGGGAGGTAGAAGACGATGGCGCGGGCCCACCTGGCGGCGAGAGGAGCGAAGGGAGGTGCGGACTGGACTGCGGCGGAAGCAAAGGCCACGTGGGCTGGGCCAGAGGGAGAAGGAAATGGGCCAAAAGAACGGGAGATTCGGCCCGATGATTTTCTGAGATTTATAATAGTTTTTCTTTTTAGAAAATAACAGAAACTCAAAATAACACTTTGAAAATAGCAAATACACTCGGAAAATTTCTAGAAAATTCTAGAAAATATATCCAAGTACATAGAACCCAAATAAAATAATTTTGAATATAGTTGATGTTGACATTAATCATATTAAATTATTTTTGAACTCTGAAAATTCATATTAAGCTTTAACTTTAGCACAAAAATCCAAATGGTTATTTTTCTTTTAAAACTTCAAAACAGACCAAATTTTTGGGATGTTACAAACCTACCCCCCTTAAAAGGGAATCTCGTCCCCGAGATTCGGGCTGACTAAAGAATAGTTTCTGACGTAGGTCTAACCTGAAGACTTACCAAAGGCGATGTTCTGAACAGCTTGTGCTTCTTCTGCAGTGACATGGTTCAGTCTTCCTCTTGCGGCAGTTGATGGAGTCCTGGTAGCTTGATTCGGAGTCTGAGGCACTCCTCTTCCTGCTCCTAGCAAAGAAGTCCTAGTTGGTGTTGGTCCCAAATTGAAAGGAATTGGTGTTAGCCCTTGCTTCTGGGGACACTTGTTAGCATAATGACATGTCTGGTGGCAATTGAAACAAGTAACTCATGTGCCATGATTGAGGTTCCCCTGAGGTTGATTATTGTTGCTGTTGTTGACATTGGGAATCCCTGTGTTTCCTGCATGAGACACTGGTACTGGGGTTCTGAATCCGGCAGATGAATTATTGGGACGAAAAGGTCACGAGCATTGGTTACGCTCTCGGAGTTGATTCTGATGAACTCCGTGTTGTATCATCTTCCTTTTGCGAGATTCGTCTAACTCACGACGAGAATCTTCTATGAGTACGGCTTTATCAACCATATGTTGAAAGTCCACATAATCATTTCCAACCACTTGCACTTTCAAACTGGGGTTGAGTCCACACTTGAATTGCTTCTGACGTGCATTATCTATAGCAATATCTTCTGGAGCATAACGAGAAAGTTGACTGAACTTGTTGAGATATTCACCCAAAGACATGTTTCCTTGCTGTAGTTCGCGAAATTCATTCTTCTTCATTTCCACTATACCATCAGGGACATGAGCTTGACGAAAAGCTATCGAAAATTCCTCCCAAGTGATAGCGTGAGAATTCTCATGAGCTGTGGTGTAGTTCTCCCACCATTCTGCGGCTGTACCTTCTAACTGATGTGAAGCATAAAGAACTTTCTCACGATCATTGCATTGAGCAATGGCGAGCTTTTTCTCCACTGAACGAAACCAATCTTCTGCATCCAAAGGTTCTGACGAATGAAAAAACGTAGGTGGACGAGTCCTCATAAACTCTGATAGCTTGGAATGATGATGAACTGGCGGCGGAACAGCTGCTGCTTGATTATTTTGACCATTCTGACTGTTTTGGTTCAACAAGTTGACTATTGCGGCGGTCGACTTTCTTTGTGTCATCATGGCGTTCATATTCTCGCATCATTGCACTCATGAATTGCGTCCGAGCTGCTAGAAGTTGTGCCATGTTTGGCTCTGCGACTCCAGTGGTGGTGGTCACTTGCATTGACATTGGCATTGGCATTGGCATCCTCTGACTGAGTACGGCTCGAAGTATTGCGAGTATCAACCATCTGCGATGATTCTCCACAGGTGTAGTAGATAAGATAGAAAAATAATGTAGATGAGGGGGAATAGCACAATAGATGAGATAGACAAGATAGAGTAGATGGAAACAACCTAATTAGGGGAAACATATTATACCCAAAGGCAAAGACAAGAAGACATAGCTGAAACGCTATGAAAACATAATAAACTTTTCAAATTAAAGCCTTAGTGTGACTGCAACATAATGCTTGACAGCAAAACTGCAGCTCCCACTTACACATAACCCAAATAAAGACCTATTGCAGCAACGATCCAACACGTTACTAAACTCTAATAAGATGGCTTCAAATCTGAACTAGAGGACAAAGGCTCTTCAAAACACCTGGAACGAAGCGACGAAGATACTCTGGACGATCACCGATGATTTGACTTCTTTCTTCCGGACTAGAGAAATTAATTAATGAGGCGAGAAAGTCACTTTAAGATTATAAAACAAAAGTTCAGCAAAGACAAGAAACAAGATCTCTGGAACAAGATAAGAAAAAGAATCGAATAGGGTAAGAATAGAATAGAGTGAGATGAGAATAGAATAAAGTAGATGAGAGAAGAACAACTACTCAAGTCAAATTAAGTTGATTTGATTTAGAAAATAAGTTTTGAAGCTTTTAGCTAAAACAACGATGCTAGCTAAGGTTGCATTCTACAGTTGATATGACTCTGATATCACCTCTGTCGGGACCCGAAAATACATCTCAGGAACCCTCTGTGTATTCTGAACTAGTCACAGATCAGTAGCTAGCTCACATAGGAAACAGTGATGAAATACCATCCATTTATTCGATTTAACTAAAAAGATCTCAAAGTATAAAATAATAATAATAACCGGACCTTATGGTCAATGTTTACTTAACTTGCCACGCAGGGCTAAAGAAACAAATAAACTCTTGCAGCGGAAAAAAACTCTTCAAATGGCCAATCAACATGCCCAAAGGCAATCAAGTGGAGAAACGCATCCTAATCCGCAAAATCTTCATGGTCTTCCTGGTAGAACTCGGAGTTCCCTGGTTCTTCTGTGGAGATTAAGCAACACAGGGCGCAAAGCCATGAGTACTTTGAATGTACTCAGCAAGCCATGGGGAAATATATGCAAATAGTATTCATGCAGGGCTTAAACAAAGATTAGTTGTATGGCTCTTTTGCAGAAAACAATATTTACGATAAATACAATAAATAGATTGAAATGCGTAATTTGAAAACAATAATAAGTAATTAAACAATTGTTTCAAACAACCAGTGAACTTTCCCATTCACTCCCCACCAAATGCATTCGAAAAATTTCTAGAAAATTCTAGAAAATATATCCAAGTACATAGAACCCAAATAAAATAATTTTGAATATAGTTGATGTTGACACTAATCATATTAAATTGTTTTTGAACTCTGAAAATTCATATTAAGCTTTAACTTTAGCACAAAAATTCAAATGGTTCTTTTTCTTTTAAAAGTTCAAAACAGACCAAATTTTTGGGATGTTACATAGGAGGAGGCCACAAGACGAGATGAGGCAATAAACCAGCAGAGGAGTTCACCTTGACCTCATCGTGTGCCGCCGCCGCTCCTTGCACCGGTGGCTGCTCCTGCTCGAGCTCTGGCTCGGTGCTGCCACTGGCACTACCGCGCATCGCACCCTCCATCCCCAGCTCCAGCTCAGTGCTCACCCCTGCCCAGCCACTCGCCACCGCGTGTCCTTGGCTCCTTGCGCTGCCGCCGTCGCCACAAAGCGAAAAAGGGGAGGATTGGAGGAAGGGTTAGCTCTCAGCGACTCGGGAGTGGGGAGTACGGATTGCGGACGGGGTTAGGGGCAGTGGCACACGCTTGGGCTGTCGGCTTGGTTGCGAGTTGCAAGTCACGACGCTTGGAGATGGGCTGTAGTGGGTTGGTACTGGTGGCATGGGATGGTCCAGGGCCTTCGGGCTGAATCAGTGAATCGCAATCGGGAGCACAATTGAAAATGTATTTTCAGTATACTTACTACTATATATACCTAATATACCTCATAAATACTGGGTTTTTATCCAAAAAAAATAGGTGTACATATGTACACCCATGCCCCTATACTAGATCTGCTCCTGGGCGAAGGAGCATGTGGTGGAGGTGAAGGTGTCGGAGGGCAACAGAAGAGGCCGTATAGTGCCAGGGTTTCTTGGGGGTATTGGGGAGGAGGTTTGTCACATTGCCTAAAGGCAGCGCCGCCTTCCACTATTGCTTGTTGGCGCTGGCAATAGGGCTCCACGGTAATGCTGGTGGCGTCGGTGTGGTGGTGGTAGGTTCCATCACATTCGCCGGTATGGAGAAGGGGATCGATTTGGGTTTGGAGGTGGGATTTGTGTGTGGGAGAGCAGCAAAGCAGAGCAAGAAGAAGGCGACTAGTGCTATACTGGATTGAAGAGGAAGATTGGAGAAGAAGGGGGTGGGGGAGGAGGGAGGAGGGAGGAGGGGGAGGCATAACGTCGAGGGAGGAGGACGGCGGCGGCGCGAGCCAGCAGACGAGGGAGACAGAGGCAAGGCGGAGGCGCCGAGGAGGAGGGCGCCAGGGGAGGGAGGAGAGTGGCGGTGTCCAGATCTGGGTAGGGGAGGAGGGAGGAGGACGTGGCGGGGTGGCGACGCGGGTGGAGGAGGAGGGAGATGGGCATCGATGGAGGGAAGAGGGAGCCGGGCACGTGGGGAGGGAGGAGGAGGGAAGAGATGGCATCAGGGAGGGCAAAGGAGCAGGTGTGGGGGACACAAGGGTTTCAGGCAGTTGGCGCGGGGAGAAGAAGGGTTTTTTTGAGTGTCAAACGACGGGTAATTATCCCCAACTTCAAGGGTAAATATGGAGTGGGGGCTGCGGGAAGGCGCAGAAGCTCCCCATGGGCGGCTTTCGCATGTTGTTACGTGAAGCGGCTTCGGGGAAAAGCAGGAGAGAAAAGCTAGGTGTTTGGAACGGCTAATGGATTTTTTGAGCGAAAAGTCGAAGCTGAAAGATGATCGAAACACACCCTAAGGGTCTGTTTGTTTCAGCTTTAGCTTTCGTCTTTCGTCCAGAAAAGCTGGAAGCTGTCCCAAACAATCGGCTTTTCGCAGCCGCTTTCGGTCGAAGCCACTTTGTGTCTAAACCTGCGAAAGCTTGAAGCTGGCCGCCGCGAGGCGCTTCCACGACTTCTTTGCGACCTCCGTTCGAAATTACCCCGAGTTCGGGGTACTACCCGATTTCCATCGAATAAAACCCCCAAAACTCAACCCTGCGTCCACCCCATCCCCCGCTCGCGCATCCCCGCCCCTGCACGCTCCTCTCCTCCCCCTCACCTACTCTTCCCTTCTCTGGTGCCAGCGTCGTCCTTCTCCCTCCTCCGGCTCCCTCCTCCCCCTTACCCACTGTTGCCTCCCTCCTCCCGGGCCAGATCTGGATCTGGCTCCCTCCTCCTCCTCCCCGCCAGCCCACGCCTCCGTCCCACACTTCACCACCCCTCCTCCTCCTCCCCGCTGGCCCTACCCCCTTCCCTGAGCGGTGCCACCACACCCGCCTTCTTCTCCTCCTCCCCCGAGCGATGCCCCGTCCTTCTCCTCCTCCCCCAAGTGGCGCCGCCTGCTCCACTTCTCCTCCTCCCCAGCGCCTTCCTCCCTAGCGGCCACCTCCTCCTCCCCCGGTCCCTCCTCCCCGGCCACCTTCTCCTCCCCCGCGTGTAACATCCCAATTATCAGGTCTTTTCAAAAATTTAAAATAAAAAAAACATTTGTTTTGTTGAACTTATATAGCTTAACTTGAAATTTTGGAAATTAGAAATAATTTAAATGACTAAATCAAACTTCAACTAATTAATTTTTTTTGTTTATTCTCAGTTTAGTGGAGTTCCCTGGTTTTTAAATTACCCTTCCTCTGTTTGTTCCGAATTCCCCTCGATCCATCTATTTTTCTCACCCCTTTGGTTTCAACCACCCTTTAGTTTCGAACACCCTTCAGTTTCGACCACCCTTTGGTTTCGACCACCCTTTGATTTTGACCAACCCCGCCTGTCAGCCCCTGCTCACATTCTCTTTCCTCCCTCTTTTTACGCAGCGATGTGCGTATTAAATGCCGTCGTCTCCACAGCGACGTGCGTATTAAATGTCGTTGTCTCCGCCGAGCCTCGCCGCGCTACCACGAATTTTGCCGCTCCATCTTGTCGCTCGGTTCCCCCTTCCTCTATAAATAGAGCACCAGGGAGCCCTTTTGTCCTCCTTTTTGTTTCCCCCTCAACACTCTCCCTCTCTCTCTCTCGCCCTCGTTTCACCGAACTCCAAGTTTCGCCACCGCCTCTAGCACCACCGTCAAAGCCTCTTCGTCGGTGTTGTCTTCACCTCCAGCTTCACAAGACCGTGTGCTACCCGAGGCTCCCCTTGTCCTCGTCGAGAGTTCATCAGAGCGCCCACGCCTTCTTTGGCCACCAACCTCCTTCGGCCTCTCTCTCGGTCTTGGTGAGTTCTTCGTGCCTTGTTATCTTTTATCCTTCTTACGACCATATTTAGTAGTCATATCCTCCTTATATCCTCTTTTGACCAGGTAGTCCAACCTCCTTTCGACCTCATGATTTTAAAACTTCTGAGAGACCGTTCTCCTTCGTTCGAGCTCCGATTCGAGAGATTCAAATTTATGAATTCATCAAAATCCGGATCTTGCTCTCTTTTCTAAAATTATTTAATTTGGAGTTAATTTGGGTCTTATTTGGACTTTTATCTGAAGTTGTTTCGTTCTCACGTGTATATTTCGACGACTCCGGGGAACCCAGTATCTCGACAAAGTAGATCCTCAAGCTTTTGAGCAAGGAAAGTTACACCTTTGATCATATCGAATCCCAGTATTTTAAATTATTTAAATTCTATTTTAAATTATTACTGCATGCTTATTTAAATTCAAGTAATTTAAATTCTTGTCTTAAGCTTTATAGTTATTTCCAATCCCTTGTATAGCCAAACTTCGCTACTAAATTAGTCATTCCCTTGTCACCTTAGTTAAAAATATGGTCGATACGCTAGTATGACTAGAACATGTTGGAAAATTATGCTTAGCCAAAGCTTAGACCGAAAATCTTGATTCGAGGGATTTACATCCAAAAGATCAAATGTTGTCTAAAACTGGTACCCTTGACATTGGTTTGTCGTGGAAGTTTGCAAATGATTTTGAAAGGCAAAACAAAATAAAAATTGGTTTGAACTTGGGCAAAATGGATGTTTAGATGGGTGCATGTTTATGCACGAGATCGATTTATTTCTATGATCGAGGCCCAGGGTTTTACTGAAAAGTCGCCCAAGTCAATCAAGGACCGGTCTTCGAGCCGCATCTTGTTAAGTCGCATCGTACTACCACATATCCTGAGTACAAGTACAAGTACTTAGAAAATGAATTTTAGTTATGGAATAGACTGCTTTGGAACTTAGTACAAGTACTTGGAAAGAAAAATTGCTTTATGCAAAATCAGCTCTATAAGCCTTCTATTGCTATATCCCTGCATGCATTATAATCTGTTACTGGGTGTAACTTGCGAGCACGGTTGTTGTGCTCACCTTGCTTAATATTTGTTGAGCAGGAGAGGAGCTCTACGAGGAGACTGAGATATTGGACGACTAAGCTGCGCCTCTAGATGATTGCCTGTGGCGAATCATGTGGTCTACTTTGTTGTTTTTGCTTCGTTGTAATCTACTTGTTGGCTTTATGCCCCCTTTTGTAGCAACTCAAATTATTTTATTTGAATAGCATTGTATGGTTATGCTATCCACTATTGTTCGTCTGTGTACACTAGCTGTTCCTGGACTAGTGTATGTAACACAATGAATCTGGGATCCTTCGCTCCTGGGTTCGACAAGAAGTGGTATCAGAGCCATCTCGACTGTAGGTTGTAACCTAGTTAGAATGGTCGTTAGTCGAAAACTTCAAAACTTATTTTATATAACAAGAAAATTAATTTGTTCTCTTCTCATCTGGTTCATCTATCTATCCTTAGCTTCCTTTAACAATTGTTTCTTACAATGCTAAATGGATCATCTTTCCCTTGAAATTTTCTATAGATAGTCTCACGGCTATTAACCATCGTGTCCGAGGCCACAAGATCTGAAGCTGTCAAGAGAACATCGTCATACAAGAAGCACCGAAGACCACAAGCATTGAGTAGAATATTGTATAAAGCTATTAAAGTTATTTGGAAAAGCTCTTGAGTTGGTTGTCTTGTTTGGGTTGTTGTTTCTCTCTATCCCCCTTACTTTCTCTTCTCTTTCCTAAGTCTTTGGAGATCTAGCAGATGGTGACTACTCGCAATGGCAGTGACAGCACCAGCAGTCAGGATAGAGAAAATGTGGGTGATCAAGAGAACCCAATTCCACCGCCACCACCCCCTCCAGCTGAAGGACCCGATTGGCGCTAAATGATGGCCAACCTGGCCCAACTGATTAATCTGCTCACCAATCAATCAATAGCACGTAGAACTTGCAAGCAACAGTAGCAGCTCACGCTCCATCTCCTCCAAGGGCCAACATATCATAGTTCATGAGGATGCGTCCTCCAACCTTCTCCAGCAGCGCCGAGCCAATGGAGGCTGATGATTGGCTCGAGCGATCGAAGAAAAGCGGATATGGTCGATGCACCGATTGTGAGAGGGTTCTGTTCGTCTCTCACCAGCTGAATGGACCAGCGTTAGAGTGGTGGGACAATTTCACCCAGTCTCACGCTGATGCTCAGACCATCACTTGAGATGAATTCGTGCAGGCATTCTGTCGTGCACACATTCCATCGGGCATGATGACCCTGAAGAAGAAAGAGTTCCACATATTGGGCTAAGGCAACCGCTCAGTCAATGTGTATTTGCACAAGTTTAACCAGTTAGCCCGCTATGCACCAGAAGATGTGGCGACTAATGAAGCCAAGCAAGAACGTTTCTTGGAAGGGCTCAACGATGATCTCTCAGTCTGCCTCATTGCTCAAGATCACAACGAATTTCAGCAGTTGGTGAGCAAGGCTATCCATCAGGAGGGCAAGCATCTAGAAATAGAGAATCGCAAGAGAAGGATGGCATCCCAAAAGTTCAACTCTGGCGGTTTTCCCAAGCCCCGCACCACTCAACCTCAGCCATCTCAACACGGGAAATTCTAGTCCTCTCCATCCAAAGCACTTGTGCCAGCTCAGTGCCTAGTCAACTCTGGTTTCTGCAACACTTCTCTCAGAGGCTAGTTTCAAAAGAAGGCACCTACTACCTCAAATGCAGGAGTTACTTGCTTTTATTGCAATGAAGTATGGTACTATGCCAATAAGTGCCTGAGAAGCAGCAACCAGCAACCCCAATTCGACCAAATCAGGGAGTTCTAGCACCTGGCAGTATGCCAATTGTAAAGCCATCAGTTCACTACATGAAGGGACATGTGAATCATGTCACAACAGAAGAAGCTCAGACTGCACCAGATGTGGTTCTTAGTATGTTCCTTGTCAATTCGGTACCATCATCAGTTTTATTCGATTCAGGACCTTCGCATTCTTTTGTTTCAAATAAGTTTGTGGAAAAATATGGGTTATCTATCTCTCCTTTAGTTCCCTATGCCCAGACCTTACCTTGAAAATATCAGGAGTACCTTTCTTGGCAGACTTAATAGTCTTGTAATCCTAAGAATAGATGTGATTCTCGGAATGGACTGGCTAGCCAAGAATTAAGGCCAGATAGACTGTGCCAATAGGTCTATCACCCTCACCAATGAACAAGGAATTGAAGTGGAATTCAGACCCGTGACCTCTGTTAGAAAAAGTCTTATCCTGACTAGTCTGAAGGAAGTGAAGTTGGAAGACATTCCAGTGGTAAAAGAATATCGAGATGTATTTCCTGAGGAACTACCCGGTATGCCACCAGATAGGGACATTATGTTCCTAATTGACGTAGTCCCAGGGACGGCTCTAATTTGAAAGAGACCCTATAGGATGCCCACCAATGAGCTAGCATAATTTAAGAAACAAATCAAAAAGTTGCAAGACAAGGGTTATATTCAGCAAAGTTCATCACCTTGGAGAGCACTAGTATTGTTTGTCAGAAAGAAAGATAACAGTATGAGGATGTGTGTGGATTACAGATCATTCAATGAAGTCACAATCAAAAACAAGTATCCGTTGCCTAGGATCAACGACCTCTTCGACCAGTTGAAAGGAGCAAGTGTTTTCTCCAAGATTGACTTAAGATCTGGTTATCATCAGTTGAAGATCAGACTAAAATACATACCAAAGACTACTTTCACCACAAGATATGGACTGTACGAGTTCATAGGAATGTCATTCGGATTGACGAACGCACCAGCTTATTTTATGAATAAGATGAATAAAGTATTCAAAGAATTCTTGGATAAGTTTACGGTCGTGTTCATTGACGACATCCTCATCTACTCAAAGGATGAAGAAGGGCATGAGAAGCATCTTAGGGCAGTTTTAGAAAGGCTCAGGGAGCAACAACTATAGGATCAAGGATAACCGACTAGAGGGGGTGAATAGGTGGTTTCTAAATTTAATCGACCAAATTAAACTTAGAGCAAGTTAGTTCTAGCAAATACTTCCTAACACAATGTAGTGAAAGAACTACCAAGCAATTTACTACAAAAGGAGCTAATGTCAATACTAGATACAATTTTAGCTAAGCAATTCACTACGAGATCAATGCTAGAATTGTAAATACGGAATAAGTAAAGACAAGAAATAACCACAAATCAGACTATGAAGTTTTTCCTGTGGTATCGAAGACTTGCCGGTCTTCACTAGTCCACGTTGAGAAAGCTTGACAATAAATCAAGCCGGCTCCACAAATTAAGCCTTCCCTCGATCACTATGGTCGTTCTTCCTCCGCTCCGGAGATGGTGAACCCCAAACCACTCACAAACTTGCACAGGTTCTCTCCACAATCTTCTTGAAGAGATCACCGTGCTCCACCGCCAATGCCGTTTACGAGTTTGGCAAAACTCCAAGAGTAACAAATCAATGACCTTCACTTGACGACGCTCAAGTGCAATAGGATCAACTTAGAATGAATGGATGCACTTTGAATGAACTCAACCACCTCACAATGAAAGCACAAAGGAATTTTGGTGTTGAGTGAATACTCAAGGCTCTAAGGATGTTAAATGTGGTCTTGCACACTGTCCTTGAGCAGGTGGAGGGGTATTTATACCCCGCACCAACAATTGTAACCGTTGGGGGAGGAAACCTCAAATTTCAGCGAAATGTGGTATTACCACCAATTAACATGTGGTACTACTGCACTTTGCCAACCACTATGTAACGGCTTTAACAGTGGCAATAACTGCACTGACATAGCCGTTTTATTTGCACCGCGGTATTACCGCCAACAGACAAGCGGTACTACCTTTGTCCAGTCATACCGCACAGCAAGTGTGGTACTACCGTTTCACGAGAGATCCAAGACGGTGCTTACTAGAAAAGGCATACCGCTGCTTAGTCGGAATGATCGGTGTGCGGTAATTCCGCTCAAGAACAGAGGTACTACCGCTTTCCGGTCATACCGCTTAGACAATTGTGGTACTACCGTTCAGAGGGTTTGCACTTCGTACTCAAACTAGTGTCTTTCTAGAAAAAACATACCGTCAAGTAACAAACGGAACAACTGGGTTGCGGTAGTACCGCACTACGAGCCCGGTAGTATCGCGCAACCAACGCCGGTACTACCGATTATCCTAACAAAGCAAAAATTGGCTTTTCAAAACAAAATCCATATGCATGCATGATCCTAAATTGATCCAAAAGGCATAAGAACATGCTATCAAGCTACTAGACATGATCCCTCTTAATAGTACGACATTTAACCTATAATCCGGTCTTCCAACCATTTCTCCTAAGACCGGTAAACCATAAAAAGATCCTGGCTATTTGTACCTTAACTTTGATCCATATTGATCTTCAAATTATCCTTTAGCATACTTCTTCATGATCAACCTCACAGTTGGGACTTAATCTTGTAAAAACTCAATAAACATATTAGTCCCATATACACATATTATCATTAATTACCAAAACCAATTTTTAGGGGCCTAGATGCTTTCAATCTCCCCCTTTTTGGTAATTGATGACAACCAAATTAATATGTAAGAAGGATTATTTTGAATAAACTCCTTGTTGTGAAACAAGTGAATATTCTTTTGATGACTTAACAACAAAATAATTCTTGCAAAGTGCTTGAGCGAGTTTTGAGAATTACTTTCTTGTTAGGCCAAAATACAGAAAGCTCCCCCTAAACATGTGCTTTGAATTGATAGAACATTTTGTAAGCATATGTAGAGATTTTTTTGACAAATTTGGCGGAGTTTCTTTTAGCTTGTTGGTACTGAAGAAAGTTGCAACGATATAGAATTATCATAATTAATATTGCAATAAAGACAATAAAGAGAGGATATATCAACCAACAAGTTTAACAGAGGTTCAACATGATACTTATAGAACTATGTGAACTATTACAAGCACAAGCAAGCATAAGCAATCAACCTTAACAAGATCAACATAAGTTATCAAAAGACTAGCTAGCTCCCCCTAGAACTTTCTACCCTTCTACCTATCCTTCTACTTCTCCCCCTTTGGCATCAAAGAACCAAAAACATCAAGTAGCTGGATCCTGAGGAGGAAGAGTCGAAGGGTCCTGAGGAGCTGGAGCCTGAGGAGGTGGAGCAACTGGAGCCTGAGGAACTAAAGCCAGAGCAGAAGAAGTGGAGGTCCTTGGTGGTGTGTTGGGACGACGACGAGTGAAGCGCTGAGGTGTCGATAAGAGTTGTTCCATAGAATAGACTATCTCTGATAGGGCAGCTAACCTGTTGTGAGTCTCATTTTTGAATGCTATCTGCTCTGTCCTCATCTCCTGCTGGGTGACCTTAAGCTGTAGCAGATTATTTAGGATCAAGGACTAATTGTTGAGGATTTGAGTTAGAGTGACCTGACCCTGAGCAATATCTGCAGCTGCCTCTGTGGAGCATTTTCTTCTTACTGACCTTGCTTCCCCTGAAAGCGAATGGGAGGATTTTCTCGAGGCTTGTAAGCCTTATGTGGTGATCCCAAACCTCTCTGATACTCAATTTTGCTAAGGATTAGGGCCATGATATAGGGAGCATGGTAAATCCTTTTTACCCTATCATTCTTTGAAGAAACTATGCCCCTAATTATGACATCCACCACATCAAACCTTCTCCCATGCGAAATGTTATCAATTATGTTCCATGCATGTCCTCGCACAGCATCAAAATTCTCACTCTTAGGCAAAAAGGTATGATTAATAATTCTATTAATCAAACTAGGAATGGGTAGTAGACCATGAATCTTCCCTGGTGTGTACCTGATATTCTGATCATAGTACTCTGTCCAAGCTGGGACAAGCAATGCAAGCCTATCAAATAGCTTCTCCCAAGTGCCAGAGTATGTTCTCAGAACACGCTCAAAATCAGCCTTGTTGCACTCCACATAGCATGTCACTGTCATCCATTTCATCTTTTTGAAATATGAAGTGACATACAATGTGGCATAGAACTGTCTTATGATCTCCTCATCATAGTCATTTCTGAGAGCTACAAGATCATGAAGACCAATTTGCTGAAACAGCAGATAAACACCATTATATTTTTCTAAAGAATTGATGTGCTGCCACTTTATCCACTTATGATCTGTAAATTTTCTGTTATGTCCACATACCTGCTCATAGACTTTCTCTTGGAATTTAGTATGGAATCTTGGATTAATGGAGTTAGAAGGCAGGAGGTACTGATTCTTGTGTCGCAGAATAGCATAATCATCAGCTGAAAATAGTCCTTAAATCAATTTTAGACTCTTCCTGCTCTCCCATCTCATCATCAGATTGAGCCTGGATTTCTTCTTCTGAGTCAGAATCAGATCCAAAACCTGAACCATCCGGTGAGGACATTTCCTCACTTTCAGACTCATTTGTTGCAGGACGTTTACCCTTGACTTAAGTTTCTTCAACTGAGTCTGCAGGAGGTTGAGAAGAAGAGGATTGACCTCTAGGGGTGCCATACGACTTGCGAGTTTCGTACCTTGTTCTTGGCATCTTCACAAGGAGAGGAGAGTTACATAGAGTACACTGGCTCAAACAAAATAGAATTAATTTGAATGGAATGATCTCTCGTTGTTCTGTCAGTGAAATCGGTAGTACCGCAAGTATTTAGCTGGTATTACCGTGATGAGGTAGTACCGCCGTTGTTCGGTCGGTATGACCGTACCACGGTAGTTCCACGTTCAAAGGAACGGTAGTACCGCTTTCACAGACGAAGTTCTAGGACATGAAAAAGATTTCAATTTTTGATGTTTCTTGTGGAGTGAATCCATGGGTTAGATGCGCAAGCATCATGAGACATCAAATTTTCAATTTTTCCCAACAAGAACAGATCAAATCATCCACATTCTAAATTAACCCTAAATTTGACCTAGGGTTCCAAACTTCGGGTAAAACGAGGATTAGAGGAAGTTTTACCTTGAGGATTGATGGAGCAGAACCCTGGAGAAGCAAGGATTCAACAGGAATTAGCAAGTAACCGAAAGAAAATCGTGGATTTGAGAGAGGAGTGATCTTCGGTGAGAGAGAGAGCGCATGAGATAGAGGAAGGAGCGGTGAAAACCGTTTGGTGGTAAAAGCGAAGAAGGATGTGATGGTCGAATCATAGTTACCACACGACGCGCTAGTTTCGCACTGTTACCGCCGGTAATACCGCACAGTGGTAGTACCGTGGATACAGTGTCGGTAGTACCGGACTGCTGTCATACCGAGAATGCCCCGCCGGTAGTTCCGATTATCCTGGAACTTCAAAGTGCAGTTCTGGATTTTCTTTGAAATTGAATAATTGCAAATGATCCTTAGTTTTGCATTCAAATAAAGTCATTATGGATCATTATGCATAGAATAGACTAATGTTTATATAAGAACATAGTTTTTATGAACATAGTTAACTTTACTAAGAACTTTGAAAAAGGTATTTTCATAAAATAGTCAAATAACATCAAATAGAGCACAATACATGATGCAAGAGTTCAACCAACATTTGAATAGTTTATGACATTTAATTCATTCCTCAATTTGTAAAAACGGCCTTCATCTAATGGTTTGGTGAAGATATCCGCTAGTTGATCTTCGGTCCGGATGTGGCTAATTTCAATGTCTCCCTTGCCCACATAATCTCTCAAGAAATGGTGGCGAATATCTATATGCTTGGTTCTTGAGTGTTGGACAAGATTATTTGCTATTTTCACGGCACTATTATTATCACACAAAAGAGGTATTTTATCAATTTTAATTCCATAATCCATCAAGGTTTGCCTCATCCATAGCAATTGAGCACAACAACATCCCGCGGAAACATATTCAGCTTCGGCGGTGGATAAACCTACAGAATTTTATTTCTTGGAAGACCATGATACTAAAGATCTTCCTAAGAATTGACAACTACCCGAGGTGTTTTTTCTATCCACTTTGCAACCTGCATAATCAGAATTCGAATATCCAATTAAATCAAATTTAGCACCTTTGGGAAATCATCGGCTAATGCTAAAGGAATGCTTTAAATATCTTAGTATTCTTTTTACGGCCATCAAATGACACTCTTTTGGAGTTGCTTGAAAATATGCACACATGCACACACTAAACATGATATCGGGCCTAGATGCGGTATGATAAAGCAAGCTACCAATCATAGATCTATAAAGCTTTAAATCTACCGATTTACCTCCCTCATTAAGGTCGAGATGACCGTTGGTTGCCATGGGAGTCTTGATGGGTTTTGCATCCTCAATGCTAAATCTCTTGATCAAGTCCTTTGCATACTTTGTTTGGCTCACAAATGTTCCATCTTTGAGTTGCTTGATTTGAAGTCCAAGAAAATAGCTAAGTTCTCCGATCATGGACATTTCAAATTCCCTAAACATCATATCACTAAATTCTTTGTAAAAGTCTTGGTTAGTAGATCAAAAATGATATCATCAACATAAATTTGACATACAAAGAAATCATCGTCTACGACTTTAGTAAACAAGGTTGAATCAATTTTCCCGATTTTGAATCCTTTTGAAACTAAAAAGTCTCTAAGGCGTTTATACCATGCTCTAGGAGTTTGTTGAAGATCATAGAGCGCCTTGGAGAGTTTGTAGACATGATTTGGATTCTTGGCATCTTCAAAACCGGGAGGTTGTTCAACAAAAACAAGTTCGGATATCTCTCCATTGAGGAAAGCACTTTTAACATCCATTTGAAATAATTTAATATCAAAGCATGATGCAAAAGCAAGTAATATTCTAATTGACTCAAGCCTAGCTACGGGAGCAAAGATTTCACCAAAATCCAAACCTTCGACTTGTGAAAATCTTTTAGCGACCAATCTTGCTTTGTTTCTAACAACTAATCCATTCTCATCTTGTTTGTTTCTAAAAACTCATTTTGTACCAATTACATTGTGATCCTTGGGTCTCTCCACCAAAGTCCAAACTTTATTTCGGATGAAGTTGTTGAGTTCTTCATGCATTGCGTTTATCCAATCCGGATCATCGAGTGCTTCATCTATATGATTTAGCTCAAGAGAATAGACAAAAGAATAATGTTTACAAAAAGAAGCGACACGAGATCGAGTTTGAACACCATTACTTACATCACCCAATATTTGATCTATTGGAAGATCCTTTGCAATTGCATTGTGAATTCTTGGTGATAGGTTGGATGGTTGATCATCTTTTTTATTACTTTCTTCATTAATTTGTACTTGACTTGTAGAAGAGGTAGGAGGCTCAACTTAAGTGAAAAATGATGGATTATCTTCGGGCTTGATGTCGCCTATTTGCATATATTCCATTGCTTTTCTTAAGGCTTCATCACCTACATCATCTAAATTCTCATGCTCTTCTTGAGAGCCATTAGTTTCATCAAATTGCACACCGTGTCTTTCTTCAACGGAACCGGAGTTTTTGTTGAAGACACGATAAGCCTTGCTATTCGAAGAATAACCGAGCAAGAAACCAACATCGCAACGACTATCAAATTTTGAAAGAAGAACACCCTTATTCAAAATATAACACTTGCAACCAAAAACTCGAAAATAAGAGATGTTCGGTTTTCTTCCTATAAGAAGCTCATAGGAAGTCTTTTTCAAAAGACGATGCAAATAAAGCCGATTTATGGCATGACAAGCGGTGTTAATTGCTTCCGCCC
This sequence comes from Ampelocalamus luodianensis, assembly GCA_036346255.1. Classification (NCBI taxonomy): domain Eukaryota; kingdom Viridiplantae; phylum Streptophyta; class Magnoliopsida; order Poales; family Poaceae; genus Ampelocalamus; species Ampelocalamus luodianensis. Next base: position 20,004,848 of record CM070638.1, on the reverse strand, counting down.
AAAAACTATCGGAAGTATTATATTCATCAAGCATTGTCCTAGTTATTTCAATTAATGTTCGATTTTTCTTTCTACAACCCCATTTTGCTCCGGAGTGTAGGTTGTGGAAAGTTCGTGCTTTATTCCAAGTTCATCACAAAAGTCTTCAACTTTAGTTTTCTTGAACTCAGAACCATTATCACTACGGATTTTCTTTATTTTGAAATCAAATTCATTTTGGACCCTTTTTGCAAAAATTTTGAAAAGTCCGGAGGTTTCGCTTTTGTCATCTAGGAAGAATACCCACGTATATCTAGAGTAATCATCCACGGTAACCAAACAATAACTATTTCCCCCAATACTCTTATAGGTTGTTGGGCCAAACAAATCCATATGTAAGAGTTCCAATGGTCTAGAAGTTGACATGATACTTTTGGAGGGATGAGAATTAGCAACTTGCTTTCCGGCTTGACATGCACTACAAAGTCGATTTTTCTCAAACTTCACATCTTTCAAGCCAACAACTAAATCATGTTTGAAAAGCTTTTTAAGTTGAATCATCCCAACATGAGCTAGCCTTCTATGCCAAAGCCAACCCAAAGAGGTTTTTGCAATTAAACAAGTTTTTAAACAAGATTCATTTGAGCTAAAGTCAACCAAATAAAGATTTTCAAATCTAAAACCTTTGAATACCAATGAGCTATCTTTTGCATTAGAGATTGCAACACCTTTACTAGAGAATGAGCAAATTAAACCGAGATCACAAATTTGAGCAACAGATAATAAATTGAAATTTAGTGACTCAACTAAAGATACATTATTAATGGAAAGGTCATTTGAAATGGCAATTTTACCTAAAATTGAAGTGCCAACAAATCTTACTATGACTTTACCATCCTCTGTTTTCTTAAGCATATAGCATGAATCAAAAATATTAATGGATGGGTTCTTACCAACAGAACAAGTTTGTTGCACATGTCCTATTTCCCGGCACTTGTAGCAATATTTACCATTTTGCTTAACAAACCTTGTAGGTTTGTTTACCGGTTTCTTTCCTTTCTTAGGCACATACCCAAGTCCTTCTTTATTGAATGAGCACCTTTGTTCACTTAATAACTTGTCAAGAGTGGTCTTGCCGCTGAAGCATCTTTCTAAGCTCTTACTTAGCTTGGTTACTTGCTCTTTCAATTCGTGATTTTCAACAATAAGCAATGGATCACAAGCATTGTCCATTTTAGCAATTGAATTATTATTTAAGCAACAAGGCATGGATATCAAATCATCACAAGAGGTAGAAGTGCTAGAAATGGATATAGCATTTGAAGCAATTTCTATTTTAGGCATCTCATTCATTAAATCACAAGTAATTCCAACATATGAATGAGATTTTTCAATATCTTTTAGGAGAAGAGAATCATGAGCTTCTTTTATCTCCTCATAATAGTCTTTTAGAGAGATATACTCTTTCTTCAAGACTTTAAATTTTGATTTCTCTTTTCCTATATATTCATTTAAATCTTCAACCATATCCATTAATTCATCATATGAAGGAGCATTATCATCAATGGATTTTACCTTATCTCCTTTTGCCATAAGGCATGTAGGAGACGCGAAGAGTGATGGAGCTTCCTTGATGGCAATGCCGACAAGTCCTCTTTTCTTGAAAGATTCTTCATCACTTGAATCAGAGTTGAAATCCGAATAATCATCATCGGAGTCCCATTCTCCAATATGGGCTTCATTCTTGCCATCTTTGTGAAGCTTCTCTAAGAGCCTCTTCTTGCCATTGAATTCTTTTTTCTTTGATGATTTTCCCTTATCATCCTTCTTGTTGGGGCAATTAGAGATAATGTGCCCCTTTTTATCACACCCATAGCAACGAATATTGCTATAGCGCTTGTTATCATTTGAGGATTGTCCTTTCTTGTACTTGTTGAAGTTAAAGCTTCGATTTGGAAGTCTTTTCATGAATTTCTTTACTTTCCTCATAAGGAGAGCGTATTCTTTATCGGATTCTTCTTCTTCATCCTCATCATCACTTGATTCCGCTTTTACCTTGAAAGCGATAATTTTCTTCTTTGAGGAAGATGACTCCAAGAACTCTTCTTTGTCCTTCTTGTATAGCTCGGGAGAGTTGAGAAATAAAGTCACCAACGTCTCGTATTTATCCGAGATGGCCCTAAGCATCTTGCGCACAATATCAACATCAAGAAGGTTAGTACCAAGGCCTTTGAGTTCATTCATAATGTTGTTGAGTCTTGAATACATCTCGGTGATGTTTTCATTTGGCAACATTATGAATGTCTTATATTTAATCCGAAGCCTATGCAATTTGGCTTCTTTGACCGTGGATGTACCCTCATGAATTTCGGAGAGGGTAGTCCAAATGGCATGAGCGGTTTTCAAATTACTCACCCTATTAAACTCATCCGCGTTCAAAGCACCAAAGAGAGCATTCATAACTTGGGCATCTAAATAAGCATTACGTTCTTCTTGAACCGTGGGGTTTGTTGGATCAAGAGGCATAACGTAACCCTCATTCAAGATTTTCCATATGTTCGGACTCATGGCCTTTAAGAAAATGGACATTCTAATTTTCCAATAAAAATAATTTGAACCATCAAACAAAGGAGCCTTTCCTATAGGCACTCCTTCACTAGCCATCCTTTCTCTCTTAGACAGTAAAGTCTAACAATTTGAGAGACCAAGCTCTGATACCACTTGTAGGATCAAGTATAACCGACTAGAGGGGTGGTGAATAAAAGGTTTCTAAATTTAATCGACCAAATTAAACTTAGAGCAAGATAGTTCTAGCAAATACTTCCTAACACAATGTAGTGAAAGAACTACCAAGCAATTTACTATAAAAGGAGCTAATGTCAATACTAGATACAATTTTAGCTAAGCAATTCAATACAAGATCAATGCTACAATTGTAAATGCGGAATAAGTAAAGACAAGAAATAACCACAAATGAGACTATGAAGTTTTTCCCGTTGTATCGAAGACTTGCCGATCTTCACTAGTCAACGTTCGGGAAGCTTGACAATAAATCAAGTTGGCTCCACAAATTAAGCCTTCCCTCGATCACTATGGTCGTTCTTCCTCCGCTCCAGAGATGGTGAACCCCAAACCACTCACAAACTTGCACCGGATCTCTCCACAATCTTCTTGAAGAGATCACCGTGCAACACCGCCAAGGCCGTCTAGGAGTTTGGCAAAACTCCAAGAGTAACAAATCAATGACCTTCGCTTGACGACGATTAAGTGCAATAGGATCAACTTACAATGAATAGATGCACTTTGAATGAACTCAACCACCTCACAATGAAAGAACAAAGGAATTTTGGTGTTGAGTGAATGCTCAAGGCTCTAAGGATGTTAAATGTGGTCTTGCACACTGTCCTTGAGCAGGTGGAGGGTATTTATACCCCGCACCAACAATTGTAACCGTTGGGGGAGGAAACCCCAAATTTCAGCGAAATACAGTATTACCGCCAAGTAACATGCGGTACTACCGTACTTTGCCAACCACTCTGTAATGGCTATAACAGTGGCAATAACTGCACTAACATAGCCGTTTTATTTGCACCGCGGTATTACCGCCAACAGACAAGCGGTACTACCTTTGTCCGGTCATACCGCACAGCAAGTGCGGTACTACCGTTTCACGAGAGATCCAAGACGGTGCTTACTGGAAAAAGCATACCGCTGCTTAGTTGGAATGACCGGTGTGTGGTAATTCCGCTCAAGAACAGAGGTACTACCGCTTTCGGTCATACCGCTTAGACAATTGCGGTACTACCGTTCAAAGGGTTTGCACTTCGTACTCAAACTAGTGTCTTTCTAGAAAAAAAAACATACCGCCAAGTAACAAACGGAACGACCGGGTTGCGGTAGTACCGCACTATGAGCCTGGTAGTACCTTTTAGCGGTAGTACCGCGCAACCAACGCCGGTACTACCGATTATCCTAACAAAGCAAAAATTGGCTTTTCAAAACAAAATCCATATGCATGCATAATCCTAAATTGATCCAAAAGGCACAAGAACATGCTATCAAGCTACTAGACATGATCTATCTTAATAGTACGGCATTTAACCTATAATCCGGTCTTCCAACCATTTCTCCTAAGACCGGTAAACCATAAAAATATCCTAGGCTATTTGTACCTTAACTTTGATCCATATTGATCTTCAAATTGTCCTTTAGCATACTTCTTCATGATCAACCTCACAGTTGGGACTTAACCTTGTAAAAACTCAATAAACATATTAGTCACATATACACATATTATCATTAATTATCAAAACCAATTTTTAGGGGCCTAGATGCTTTCAACAGCTCTATGCCAAATTCAGTAAGAGTGAATTTTGGCTAAGTCAAGTATCTTTTCTCGGACATATTGTGTCGGTAGGAGGTGTTGCAGTAAATCCAGCCAAAGTTGAAGCCATAATGAATTGGAAGCAAACCAAGTCCGTCACCGATGTAAGGAGTTTCCTTGGTTTAGCTGGGTATTACCGAAGATTCATTGAAGGTTTCTCCAAAACCCGCTAGATCTATGACTCAGTTTTTGAAGAAAAAGAAGAAGTTTGAATGGACAGATGCTTGTGAGCAAAGTTTCCAGGAGTTGAAGAAAAGTCTAGTTTCTGCACCTGTGTTAGTCCTACCTGACATCCATAAGGACTTTAAGGTTTTCTGTGACGCCTCTCGTCAGGACCTTGGATGTGTGCTGATGCAGGAAGGTAAAATTGTAGCTTATGCATCTCGACAGATGAAGCCTCATGAAGCAAATTATCCTACGCATGATTTGGAGCTAGTCGCAATTGTGCATGCCTTGAAAATTTGACGGCATTACCTCATCGGTAATCGCTGTGAGATTTTTACGAATCACAAAAGCTTGATGTACATCTTCACTCTATCAGAACTCAATCTCAAGCAAAGGAGATGGTTGGAACTGATAAAAGATTATGACCTTGGAATCCATTATCATCCAGACAAAATCAATGTGGTGGTAGATGCCTTAAGTCGAAAAGGGTATTGCTACACTATGTTGGTTCAGGAGAATCAGCCAAGATTGTATGAAGAGTTGAGGTATTTGAATCTGGAGATTGTTAACCATGGTTGTGTAAACATCTTAGAAGTTCAACCGACTGTTCAGAGTCAAATCAGAGAAAGTCAGAAAGAAGATGAAGACATTAGGAAAATCAAGAAGAACATGAAAAAAAAAAGCAAAGCCCCAGGATTTTCTGAAGATGAATAAGGTACAGTTTGGTTCAGTAACCACATTTGTGTGCCTGACCACCAAGGAATAAAGTAGCTAATTCTGAGGGAAGCTCATGAATCACCTTACTCCATTCATCCGGGAAGTACCAAGATATACCAGGATCTGAAGGAAAAATATTGGTGGGTCAGTATGAAGTGAGAGATTACCGAGTTTATTGCACATTGTGATATGTGCTAAAGAGTTAAGACGGAACACCAGAGACCAGCTGGATTGTTGCAGCCCTTACCAATTCCCGAATAGAAGTAGGAACAAATCGGCATGGACTTTATCACTGAATTGCCCAAGACCCAATCGGGATATGACTCCATCTGGGTCGTGATTGACCGTTTGACTAAAGTGGCACACTTTATACCTGTGAAGACCACTTACAGAAGCAGTAAATTAGCAGAGTTGTACATAGCCAGGATCGTTTGTCTGCATAGAGTACCCAAAAGGGTAGTGTCCGACAGAGGATCGCAGTTCACATCTAGATTTTGGAAGAGCCTGCATGAAGCTTTGGGAACCCAACTCAACTTCAGTACTGCATGCCATCCCCAGACAGATGGACAAATGGCATGTGTTAATCAGATTTTGGAAAACATGTTTCGAGCTTGTGCTATAGACTATAGGAAGAGTTGGGATCAGAACCTCCCTTATGCAGAATTCACATACAACAACAGCTATCAAGCCAGCTTGCAAATGTCTTCATTTGAAGCATTGTATGGAAGACAGTGTAGGACCCCTCTCCTTTGGGATCAAGTGGGAGAAAATCAGTTCTTTGGACCCGAATTGATTAAGGGTGCTAAAAGTAAAGTAAGAATGATAAGAGAACGATTGAGAGTGGCTCAATCCCGATAGAAGAGTTATGATGACAATCGTCGTAGAGAATTGTCTTTTGAAATAGGAGATTTTTGTATCTCAAAGTAACTCCACTCAGGGGAGTACGAAGATTCCAGATCAAAGGAAAACTCGCACCAAGATTTGTTGGACCGTACAAGATTCTGGAAAGAAGAGGCAAAATTGCCTATTAGCTAGAGCTACCGGCATCTTTGTCTGTAGTCCATGATGTCTTCCACATATCACAACTGAAGAGGTGCCTTCGAGTTCCAACAGATCAAACACCGCTGGAAAGCATTGATCTTCAAGAAGACCTCACCTATGTAGAGCAGCCGATCAAGATTCTTGATATCGCAGAGCGTGTTACCAAAAGTAGGATCATCCATTCGTGCCAAGTTCAGTGGAGTAATCACTCAGAAGAAGAAGCTACCTGGAAACGAGAAGAAGATCTGAAGGCCGAGTATCCCCACCTCTTTGCTGACCAAGTCTGAATCTCAGGGTCGAGATTCCCTTAAGGGGGGTAGGTTTGTAACATCCCAATTTTCAGGTCTTTTTGAAAAAAATTGAAAATAAAAATAACCATTTGGTTTTGTTAAACTTCTACAACTTAACTTGAAATTTTAGAAATTAAAAATAATTTAAATGACTAAATCAAACTTCAACTAATTAAAAAAATTTGGTTTATTCTGAGTTTAGTGGAGTTCCCTGGTTTATAAATTCGACCACCCTTTGGTTTGGACCAGCCCTGCCTATTAGCCCCTTCTCACCTTCTCTTTCCTCCCTCTTTTTCTGCAGCGACATGCGCATTAAATGCCGTCATCTTCGCAGCGACGTGCGCATTAAATGTCGTTGTCTCCGTCGAGCCCCGCCGCGCTGCTGCGAATTTCGTCACTCCATCTTGTTGTTCGATGCCCCTTCTTCTATAAATAGAGCACCAGGGAGCCCTCCTTTTTGTTCCCCCTCAACACTCTCTCTCTCTCCCTCGTTTCGGTGAACTCCAGCACCACCGTCAAAGCCTCTCCGTCAGTGTTGTCTTCACCTCCAGCTTCGCAAGATCGCGTGCTACCCGAGGCTCCCCTTGTCCTCGTCGGGAGTTCATCAAAGCGCACGCGCCTTCTTTGGCCGCCGACCTCCTCTGGCCTCTCTCTCAGTCTTGGTGAGTTCTTTGTGTCCTGTTATCTTTTATCTTTCTTACGACCACGTTGAGTAGTCGTGTTCTCCTTGTATCCTCTTTCAACTAGGTAGTCCAACCTCCTTTCGACCTCGTGATTTTAAAACATCCGAGAGCTCGCTCTCCTTCATTCGAGCTCTGATTCGAGAGATTCAGATTTATGAATTCATCAAAATCTAGATCTAGCTCTCTTTTCTAAAATTATTCAATTTGGAGTTCATTTGGGTCTTATTTGGACTTTTATCTGAAGTGGTTTCGTTCTCACATGTAGATTTCGATGACTACGGGGAACCCGAGTATCTCAACGAAGTAGATCCTCAAGCTTTTGAGTAAGGCAAGTTACACCTTTGATCATATCAAATCCCAGTATTTTAAATTATTTAAATTTTATTTTAAATTATTACTGCATACTTATTTAAATTCAAGTAATTTAAATTCCTGTCTTAAGCTTTATAGTTATTTCCAATCCCTTGTATAGCCAAACTTCGCTACTAAATTAGTCTTCATTCCTTTGTCACCTTAGTTAAAAATCTGGTCGATACGCTAGTATGACTAGAACATGTTGGAAAATTATGTTTAGCCAAAGCTTAGACCAAAAATCTTGATTCGGGGGATTTACAGCCAAAAGATCAAATGTTGTCTAAAACTAGTACCCCTGACATTGGTTTGTCATAGAAGTTTGTAAATGATTTTGAAAAGCAAAACAAAATGAAAATTAGTTTGGACTTGGGCGAAATGGATGTTTGGATGGGTGCATGTTTATGCACGGGATCGATTTATTTCTATGATCGAGGCCCAGGGTTTTACTAGAAAGTCGTCCGAGTCAATTAAGGACCGGTCTTCGAGCCGCATCTTGTTAAGCCCATCGTACTACCACATGTCCTGAGTGAGCAGGACCTGTCTAACTAATTTACAACATTTCATCGTGGTCGTGTCATCTGGTTGTGTGGGTGTCTTTACGACCTACTTTTATGTATTCCCACCTGGCGCAAGAGGGGGCCTGAATTCGACGGGTTTCTATCCAAAGGAGGTGAAACCTTACCGAGGCGGGACTACAGTGGGATAGCGCTTTGTAAAGGCCTTGTCACGTGCTCTAGATTGCTCACCTAAGGTAGTGAGCGATGGTATCGACGGATGCCAAACAAACTAGAGAAGTTGTGTCGTGTGGGTAAAGCTGTACGACCTCTACAGAGTGTTAAAAACTATTCGAATAGTCGTGTCCACGGTCATGGACATGCTGGCAAAGCCACTCCAAGTTAGATTTTGGTTTTTGTTTTCAAAAGACTTCATCAAATGATTTTGGATTTCTTTCCAATCGAGAAATTGGGCAGGTAGCCTTGTGATAGGAGGGTATTCTTCACCATTTTTGTGTGAATGTTATCTGACTATAAAACTTGATATTTAGAAAATGAATTTTAGCTATGGAATAGACTGCTTTGGAACTTAGTACAAGTACTTAGAAAGAAACATTGTTTTATGCAAAAATCAGCTCTATAAGCCTTCTATTGCTATATTCATGCATGCATTATAATCTGTTACTGGGTGTAACTTGCGAGCATGGTTGTTGTGCTCACCTTACTTATTATTTGTTGAGCGGGAGAGGAGCTCTATGAGGAGACTGAGATATTGGACGACTAGGTTGTGCCTCCAAATGATTGACTGTGGCGAATCGTGTGGTCTACTTTGTTGTTTTTGCTTCCGCTGTAATCTGCTTGTTGGCTTTATGCCCCCCTTTTGTAGCAACTCAAATTATTTTGTTTGAATAGCGTTGTATGGTTATGCTATCCACTATTGTTCGTTTGTGTACACTAGTTGTTACTGGACTAGTGTATGAAACACAGCGAATCTGAGATCCTTCGCTCCCGGGTTCGACATCGGGCCACCCCTAACCCTAGCCGTTGGGGTCACCGGCCAAATCCGTCGCCGCCGTTGGGTCACCACCTTCCGGTTGTTGTCTCCGTTGCTTCTGGGGTTGCGCCCGATGTCGAGCTAGCTCGGTTTGCCACCAAGACCTCCCCTTGGTCTTATCCTCTCCTACCTCTCGTCCTCGCCTGCTCCACCTTGGTTCTATCGACACTGTCGGTCGTGAGATGGAGTGGTGCTTGGCACCGCGGCAACTCCGACCGACTCCTAGCCTTCCAGGTTTGACCTTCTTCTACTTTAGCTCCTAGCTCCTATTTGGCTGATTTGGGTATGATGCATGTATGAATGGATGGATGGATGACTGGTTTCATGTTTGATGCTGCCATGGTACTCATTGACGATCTAGGTATGAACTTTAAGCATGATGCTTGCATGAATCAAGTATTGAGATCATGATCTAACTGAGCAGCATTCTAGTGTTAAGTTTCCTTCGGTCAATGATTCTTTTTATGAATAGAATTACTAATAGAGGAAATAACAACATGCAGTGATGAATATGTATTCTGAGCATTGATGCATATTTCTCATGACTAACATGGTCCGGTACTCACATGCCAGAGCTATTCATGATGCATAGTTGCAATAACTGAATAAGTCTTATCCATGCTAGTTATTTTTAGATTGCTAGACACATCGGCAAAAACTGATCAGAGCATGATACTACTCAAGATCTATAGTAATAGCTCAATGATGAAACTAAATCTGAGAGCAACCTTTATACACTATCTACTCAAAGCATTTCAGAACACATGCATGCATATCCTCTGTAGTTAATCCACTGCTTATACAAGAATTGGTATTTGAGCCTACCTTGATTTCAATGAGAAATGATATGCTATGATGTTGATTGATGCTTGAGATGAATTGAGATTTTAATCAGTGTATGTGTTACTTCTTTGAATTTCTGTTAAATTGGCTATGCTAGAAATGGATAATTCACCTATACATGAAGGATGAAAGCCAATGGATTGTGCAACTTTGTGGTAATCTGATGACATTCTGGCATTGGCTTTTGTGCATAGACCAAAATTACATCACCTGAGCATATCATCTTTGCCTATGTTGTTTCGATATTTTTGGCCCACAAAATTATGATGTTCTGATTCTTGGTGGGCTGCATGAGTGAATTGTGATCTCTACTACTGTGAATTGTGATCTCTAATAGCATATCAGTGAGCAAGGCATATTTTTAACATTGTAGTAATAAGGACTTTTTATTGCTATTTACTAATTTGTATTCTTTTTGGTATATATATTATGATGCTTAGGTCAAATTGCTTTAGTAATGTGTATCATTTTTTGTATATTTTTGCTTCTTAATGGTTGCTCTTTTTCCTTCTTCTTTTTCTTTGTTACTTCTTTATTCTTGGGGTACGTATGAGGGTGGAGATGTCTAACAGTGTTGATGTCAGTCTCAAGCTCAAAAAAAAATTAGAGGGGCATGAATTATTCAAAGTTTGTAATAAATAAACAACATATCATCGTTAAATAATTATTTGTTGTAATAACTATTTATTGTAATAATTATTATTGTATTTATTTATGTAATAATTGGTTGTATTAATTATTCACTGTAATAATATTTTGCAATAATTATTTATTTGAATATTTATTTGTTGTATTAATTATGCACTGCTATAATTGTTTATTGTGATTATTTATTGTAATTATTTCTGTAATAATTATTTATCGTTAATTACATTTATTGCGGTTAATTTGTCATTAGTTGTCGTCAAATGTCGTTAGTTATTGTCACTTGTCGTTAACTAACGTTAGTTGTCGCCAAATTTATTATAATAATTATTTTTTATAAATATTTGTTGTAATAAATGGTTATTAGTCGTCTTTAATAATCGTCAATTGTCGTTAGTTATCGTTAAATATTGTTAATTACGTTAAACGATATCAAACAAGCTATTACTGTCCTCAGGGGTATTCTAAACATTTTTCATCTCGAAAGCTACAGCTAGCCTACCTCAAAGCCAAACAGTCAAACATCAAGTCCATCCGTTCAACCCTGCAGCACAGCTGGAAGCCGCTTTTCAGGAAAACCACAGCCGTTCCAAACATGCCCTAATTGTCGAGCTGCTTCTCCGGACCGTCTGGTTGGGCAATCCTACGGTTGAGCATTTTGAGTTGAGTGAAATCCGTCCCGTGCTGGAATGGATGAACCGGCAGCGAGACCGATTGCGCAACATGTAGCAACCGGTCCAAAACCGATTTTGGAGAACCCTGACGGTGAGCATTGATTTCTGGCCAAATAGGTATGGATGAGTGACTAGGGATAAGAACAGGTCGACCGGATAATGTCTTGCCATATCCTAAACCATGTTTTTACGTGGATACTAATAATGAGGATATGAATATAGATACAGATGAGGAATAAGAATTGAATGCAAATGCGACCACGAATATGGCTCGGATCATGGGGAAAAAACTCTTAAAATGTACGCATAACACCACCAAAAGAAAATAAATAGTTTGTCAACGTGATAATCAATTCATCGTATTTCAGCAATCAAACGATATAGATTATCAATCAAACCAACAAGTATTTGTAGCTTCTAAGTCTTCAACATATAAACAGTTCATCAATCAATCCAATGTGTATTGAGCTGAATCTGGATAATTGGGCTGGGCCTGTTGCTATTGGACCAGGTAGTTGGCCTGAGCAAAAAAGGCCTCAGATATCCGATGCTTTTCTTCTCCGGACATCTGAATTAATCTGTATCCAACGGATAACGCTCTCGTATTCGTATTCGATCCAGCACTACACAACCTTTTGCTACGAATTCACTAAGTATCCAAATTTGACTTGGATTATAAGAAAACTATCCTAGGCGTTTTCGCCCCAGTTCAGGGTCATGATGTTTCTCGTCGGTTCCGCCTTGAAGTTCAGGCCGACGGAATTGTTCTATGCTTCTATGCGCATTTTTTAGCTAAACTGAACAGGAATAGTACAGACTCATTTGGCAATCCACTGTCAATTTGGCTGTTCTTCCAGCAAGCAAATTCAGTCACAGCCACCACACTGCTCCCTACTTTTCTCCTAGTCATCTGGCGATTGACATCGTCCATGATGAAAGTAGGTCCAGTCGAAGTCGTCGTACTAAAAACGCAGGCATAAAGCTTGCCTTTCCATGTTTACCTTCTGTTCCATTTCAAAAGAAGAGTGGCCCGGCATTCCACTACTCCATTTAGCCTAACCGCGGCGACATCTAGAGTGGGACCTGGTGTAGCTGTCGACTCAATTTTCAACGTCAGTCACCAAGGCCTCCCCAGTTTTTGTTTTACTCCGGTTTATGCAGGCAACATTTTCCACCGTGCTCACCGATTGCCTATTGATAGTCGTTTCAGCGTTAATTGAATGGCAGAATTCCTGCTCCCGCTTCAAAAAGAGAGAGAGAGAGAAGTTGTTTCAGCGTGATGATGTACAATCGACAGGGGCATCATATGTATGTATGTCTAAGAAGCAAGGTTCTAAAAATAATCAGTAACCAGTATTCGTTCGGTCACCGTTGGGGTGGGGTGGTGATAGATCCGGAGCGTCAGAACTCCCGATCGGACGGTTGGAATCGGGGTACATAGCACGGTACGGCTCATCACTGATAATGGACGCTGTCACTTGGCTTGCACGGGCTCTTGATTTGCCCGGAATGACACGGTTGGAAGTGGAGCTGAGAACCTCCCCGTAAGGCAGGCAAAACATTCTTCTGATCTCGGTCAAGAAGACGAGTGGAGTTCGGCCGTCGGCGATGGCGATTTGCGCGACTCTTCACGCGTGTTCCAGCTTTTCGTGTAGAACCATGTTTTACAGGTCAAGGTGGCCTAGTCATCCAAAACTGGACGTATGGGTCCCATGGAAGCGATGGAGGCACACGGCACCCACACAAGTGGACATCACCGTCGCCGGCGACACCGGCGGCGGAGGTCACCTTGGTTTTCGATTAGAACAATGTTGAGGATATGTTTGGAACATAGGATGTTTCTCTGAATCTTACGGATATCAAACGGTGTTCTGCACACACAAAAAAAACCGTAAACTACGGTCTATGATGGTAACATGTGGGCATATCAAATATGGCAACTCACTTGCGAGTTTTTGGCCTAAATGGCATTGTTGATGTCATGATTAACAAAAATAACGTTCTCACCATCGTAATACCAAAAATAGCACAACAGACACGCCGGACATTGACACGCGTCCAAATCCGGCCGCCAGGGGGCCGAACGCGATCTCCTCCGCTCCCCGGGGGGCCGACGCCCCCCCGTGCCGCCACGTCGGCGATGTCGCACCCTTGGAGCCCGGACGAGCCGCGTCGGCACCGCTGGCGGCCGAACAAGCCGTGGTCGGTCCCCCGTGACCTAGACGAGCGCCACGTGGCTCTTCCGCTCCCCTTGGCCCGGATCCCGCCACTACCGTGCCAACATGGCACGATATTGCGTGTTGTCGTGCGCTAGTGGCACGACGTTAGGTTTAGGGTTAGGGAAATTAGGGTTTTAGGTTTCGAAAATTAGGCTTTCATGGTTTCATGTGAACGATTGTCGGGAGTTTTAGGGTTTTGTGAATGTAAACCTCGGGTGTTACAGGGATTTATGATTTTAGCGCTATAGAGAGCATTTAAAGCTTGAGCAATGAGTTGCAAGTTTTGCTCTTCCCTTAGCGTGGAGTTTTGTGGATCAATTTGAGCAGCATAACCAACATCAACAATCCTCCATAGGTTTAGGCTCATGGTCTTAATATAGATGATCATTCTAATTTTCTAATAAACACAATTTAAATCATCAAAGTGTGGCACACTACCAAGGTGCATACCTTCTATAGCCGCCATCTTTTACTCTCTAGACGGTTAAGTATAATGAATGAGAGACCAAGCTCTGATACCACTTGTAAGATCGGGGAAGCAGACTAGAGGAGGGTGAATAGGCGGGTTTTTTTAAAAAAAGGCTAATACTGAGTTTTATGTGGAATTATAAATCAATTCGGTTTTGTTCATTTAAAACCTAAATCAACTAGTCAAGGCTAAGTGTACCAACAAGTTAAGACTAAGACAATGAAAGCAATTCTAGGAGACAAGTAAGCAATTTAATTCTATAAATATAAATTACGAGAAAATAAAACTCAAGAAAGCAAACCACATGAACACTTAAACTTTTTTCCCGTGGTGATCGAAAACTTGTCGGCTTACCCTAATCCATATTGAGGTAAGCCCAAATGAATTGGACCGACTTCACAAAATAAGCCTACACTTCGAATCCACTTAGGGTTACTCTTCCACAACTCCAAAGTGGCGAGCACCAAGCCACTCACAACAATCCGGGTCTTTTCACAACCTTTTTTGAGAAGATCACTGGTGCAACTCCTCCAAGCTGTCTAGGTGTTGGTAAACACCAAAGAGTAACAAGTCAAAGATGCTTGCTTGAACGAATCAAGTGTCTAAGCTCAATAGATACAAAATCCAACACCTAATAACACACATGCACTAGGATTTTACTCTCTAAGCTCACTAAGTGCAACACATGCACAAAAGATAGAAGAGGCTTGCTCTTTGCTCTAGGAGAATGAAAATGGTACCAGCATCTCCTCCACAACCTGCCACAAGGGATATTTATACACCCACGCACAAAAACTAGCATTTGGAGGAGAATCTGTGCAAATAACAAGAAGGCCTATCAGACTACAGGCATAAGGCCGGTAGACCGGACTACTATGTAACAGTAACTTCTGTAGTAATCATTGCTTGCAAAGTTTGTCCGTTAGGCCAGGTCCGGTCAGTCCGCTCACTCAGGATTCGGTCAGACCGGGTTCAAGGATTTTCAGACCAAAAGAAACATGCTACTAGAAAAAGCTGACCACGCCGGTCAGTCCGGGGTTCTGGTCTGACCAATGACAACATTGCTGTTAGTCCGACATGGAGAAATTAGTAGCAAGTTGCAAAAATAACATTCTCTAGAAAAAGCTAACCGCACCAATGACCCGAAGGTCCGGTCAGTCCGGCCCTCCAACTGCGGTCAATTCGGATAGCCAAACCAGAGAAGGGGTGAACTAAATGGAGACTCTCTAGAAAAAGCTATAACATCCCAAATTTTGCCTTTTTCAAAAAATTTATTTCAAATTAAGTAAGTCAAATATTTGGATTTCAATTGGAGTTTTTGCATTTATTTAAATTACAAATCCGAAATTCAATTTCAAATTCCATCATCCCAATTCGAATCTCGTCGGCAAATTCTAAATTCAAGTTTTGTAATTTGAATTTTCCTCCCAAAATCACTTGACCATTTCTTTTTCCTTTTTCTTTTTCTCCTTCCTTTCTGTCTTCTTTCCTTTCTTTCCTTCTCTTTTCTCGACCCTGCCTGGCTTTGCTCTTCTCGAGCCGCCTGTGTCAGTGCTCTGGCTGAGCCCGCACCGCACGCCGCACCGCCTGTCCCGTGCTCATGTTGTGTGCGCCCATGCCCTGCTAGCGCTTGCGCCGCACCCAGCCCGAGCGCTCCCGCGCGCCTGCCCCACGCCGCACGCCTAACCCACGCCGTGCCGCTCCTCCCTCGGCTCTGCCTATAAATGTACTCCCATATCTTGAGATGTGCATATTATGGTAAATGTACTTCCATATTTTGGGTCGTGCAGCATGGTAAGGAACTTCCATGTTGTCGGGGCTTGCGCCGTATGTTGGTAAAGGAACTCCACGTTCAGGCAGGTTATCTCCCACAACGGTGAGCTCCGGGTCGATAGTAGATGACATCCATGACTTGGGGTTAAGCTCATCGGGCAAGCTGATGTAAGGATAAGGTATTGTAAAGTCTTTATGATAATCTCTTAGTCGCACACCTTTGAAAGTATGTAAAGCGGATATTATAAGTTGATTATCTCATATGGGTCAAGCTATACAATCTCTGCAGAGTGTAAAACTATTCGAATAGCTACGCCCACGGTCAAGGGTGGGCAAGGTGCATTTTCATACAGTAGATTTTTGTTTTGATTTCAAAAGAGTAAATTTTGGGAACCCGGGAGCAGTTGGGACTCTCGGATAGTTTTCTGGCAGCTAGAGCTAGTTGGGCAGTTATAACCCTATCCTGTGAACCTTGGTAGTTAGAGCCTCCATACTAGTGTTTGGTAGCTAGAACCTTCACTAGTCGATCTATTTAAATTAATTATTTAATCTTCGTTTGTCAAATGTGCTTTATGAAAAATATTTAAACTTAAAATATTACTTTGTGCAAAAGAACCCTATAAGCCCAATTGTTAAAGCTATGCATATGCATATTTCCCAAGACTTACGGAGTATTTATGTACTCACATGCTACGCTCAAAACAAATCTCAGAAGTCTACAATGATGATAAGGGCGACTACAACTACTTCGCATGTGGCTTTGATGAAGGACACCGAAAGTACTAGGCTATGCTCCCCAGTTGAATGCTGGTAGGCAATTTGATGGGTCACCACTCGAATTTATCATTTGCTGTTTCCGCTGCTGTAAGACTTAAGGTCTTTTGACCTCTTTTGTACTAAGTGGACATAAGGCCGGTACTCAGTTGTTTATAAATGTTATTCCTTGATTCAAACTTGTTATCGACATAGTTTTCACTGTGTGCACTAGCTACTGATCAGGGACTGGTGCAGAAATACACAGATGGTTTGGATTCAGAAAATCCGGTATCGACAAAAGCTGACCGCCTGACTCAGACCGGGGCTCCGGTCAATCTGGGCAACCCATTGCGGTCAGTCCAGTCAAAGGTAACAAAAGCTGATTTTGCAAAGCGCTTCAACTTAATTTGGCAAAACGAATTTGCAAATTGATGTGCGATGCAAACAAGGTATGAAGATATGATTCTTAACAAGTTGCAAAGCACATTTGCCGACTTTTAGAATTACGCCACAAGAGATTTGGTACATGGACTTAAACCATTTGCAAACTAAAGTCACATACTACAAGGATTATGCATGAGCCTCAACTATCTGTAAAACATATTCGCAAACAATAGCATAATGCTTAGAAGAGCTAGAGCAAGTGGGATTGAGCTATCAACACAAGACACACTCAAGTTACTAGTCAAGACCCCTCTTAATAGTACAACAACTTATACTAGCAATCTGGTCTCCACGCCAAACACCGAGATGGGTAAAATCGGAACATATCCTTAGCCTATGCTAGTCATATATTTACCTTGAGCATCTATCTTGGAGTGATCACTTGATGACGAATATCTCCACTCCAAGTTCAAGTTTTTGGTTTGATAATCATCAACACATGATGATCTTCTTCATTTCGGGATCTTGTCTTGATGTTCATCACCACATGACGATTTTCTTCATCTCGAGTCTTTACTTGATGATAATCTACCCATGACGCCACCCAAAGTCTTCATCATCATGGGACTCAACCTATTTTACCAATTCATAGAAAATGTTAGTCCACATAATGATTATCATTAATTACCATAATACTCCATTAACACATAATGGCAGGTCTAGATTCTTCATCACCACCACGTTGAATTGAAGGCTACAAGTTGGAATGATGTTAGGCGAAGTCAATATTTAGGATGTAAGTTGAACATCTCATACCTCCTCAATGTGCAGAGCGGATGACTGAGTGGGAGCGGCAGTCTGAGTAGGGGGTGCGGATGACAGAAGTGATGTATCCCAACGGACGTGTGGCTGGAAGACAACATGATGTTAGCATAATCTAAGGCGTAATAAAAAATCAGGACATAAATTTTACATGACTTACCTCCCCATCGATCTGCAGTGCGGATGACCAGCGGGTAGCGCTGTGACTAGGCCATGACGACCTAGTAGATGAGAACGGTCGGTCCACTCAGTGCGCAATGTGTAAGGCGTCGTCTCTCGACCAACCACAGCTCATGTTCTTTATTATATTTTTGGACTCCACAAAGATGTACTTGATAGTGCTGAGAAGCCCTCGATTGCATGCATTCAAGAAGGATTGATGTCAAAACAGCAGATGTACGTACTAAATGTAAACATTACTCAAATGGAGATGGACTCACAAGTGGACGGCTCGCTGCAGGATCCTACCGTCAGGGGGGCACAAGCTGGTATACATCGAACTGTCATGTTACACGCTGTGGAGTGTAAGGCTCCACCATATGGGTAAACACAAGGTGGTTGGCCGCCGACCATAATCCGGCCTCCTGCGTGCATTGCACGGACGGTCCGTGCAGCGCTACCGTGTTCACGAAATCTGGGCTCCATGGAGCCCATATGATGTCATTGTCATGCAACGACTCGAACTCGTTGTGAAACACCGGGTAGCACATCACTGATCTGACGTTGGCCCAACGTAACAAGGTAGGAGTCCACCAGTTGCCCATAGTAGGCCCGTCTATCGGTCGTGCAACTTGGGGTACAGGTGCACTACTGTCCCGATGGAGGGCCTCCCAACAACAAAGTGCCCCCAATTCCACAGCTGCAGGAGCACGTAGCAAATAGCAAGGACCGGTTTCAAACCGGTGTCGTGCCGCGAAGTGTCACACAACCCCTTATATGTGGCGCAAAGGACTGTTGATCCCCAACCGTACTAGGGCATCGCCCCAGTCTCCGCGTCAGCCAAAGACTCAGTGATGCGAACAAAGCTTGGTACACCCAATCGCCCTGTGTGGTGGGAAATAGGGCCGAACCAAAGAGATGAAGGTAAGCGACGAGGTGCATTCTAACAACCTTGTCATGTGCATCGGCTGGGCATTGACTGAAATTCCTCAGCCATGTCCGAGGGACACCACGAGTGCTATCTGGGATAGGTATGCCAAACTGATGCCCCGATCGGACCTTCTAATCTGCCGGTAGACAGCCTTGAACAAGTGGCTCACCCTTGATCGGGAGACCGGTCAAGAATGAGACATCCTGGAGATTGACCGTCATCTCTTCCCATCGAAAGTGGAAGGTATGCGTCTCGGGTCTCCATCTTTCGACAAGTGCCGACATCAGACTGCCATCCAGGGTGAAGTGGTGTCCGACCGAGAGCATCCTCGCAAAGGGCAACAAGCCCGTGTCCCGAAGGATTGGGATATAACGAGCATCGAGCTGCCAGTAATGCTTCTCGGACCAAAGCACGAGGGGTGGAGGGCCATCTACGTCCCTAGTGATACACAACTTGTACCGGTGATCAAGGTAGTCAGAGTCGAGATCCTAAGTTGGATCGATTTGCCTCCGGTAGGATCGAATCGTAGTATCGAATCGTAGAATCGGCGATTCTACTGAATTGTAAAAATACACATATTTAATACCTATACTATAAGTTTGTATGATTCTTATATGGTTTACCACTTACTTATAATCCAAAAAGGGACAAAGCACTTTTTATCGCACAACTGAAAAACATAATGGTACTGACATTATAGGTGATATAGTTCGAACTACGGAGAACAACCAATGACCATGACTAGTTTACTACAATTACATGAGAAATGTTCACAACTTTTGTAAACCAATGATCCTTAAAAGCGACTAGACATACATGAATAAAAATAGCTTATCATTATCAAGCTCAACATTGTTCATGTCATAATATAGATATTTGTACTAGCATTACCATACGATATTTATAGTTTCATTCTCGAAATTAATATCAATAAATTTTGCTCTAAAACAAAATATCAAACTCCGACCTCTAAAAAAATATAAAAAAAATTGCAAAAAAAATACAATTTTTTTTGTCCAAACGACTCTACCACGACTCTACTCTGCGATTCTACACGATTCTACGATTTGGATCGCGACTCTACCACGATTCTACCTGATTCCGATTCACGGTGCGATTTGGATCGACAGGCTGTCGTGGGTTCGTAGAATCGTAAGATTCTAAGAGTAGGATCGCGATTCTAACTACCTTGCCGGTGATGCTCGTCGTAGAAGGGTTCTAGTAGTTCCGGTAGAGCCATGGCTTGCAAGAAATGACACATACATATTATTAGTGAATAAATTAATAATGATGATGAATTACTATAAATTAATAAATTTACAACTAATTAAGTATGACTAATTAAGTATGATTAATTAATTAATTAAGACTTAATTAATTACGATAAATTAATTAAGACTAATTAAGTATGACTTAATTAATTGTAACTAAATTAATTATGAGTAATTAAACACAACTCAATTAATTATGAGTAAATTAAGTACAACTAAATAGTAATGACTACATTAATTATGCCTAATTAAGTACAACTAAATTAATTATGACCAATTAATTACCACTAATTAACTAAGACAAACTTAATGACAACCAAATAGTACTCACTACATTAATTATGCATGCTTAATTACACCTACTTAATTACGACTACTTAGCTACAACTAAATTAATTACGACTAACTAATTGCGATAATTTAACTAAGAATTAATTAATTACGACTAAAAACTATGACTAATTTACTTACACCTAATTAATTATGACTAATTAACAACGACTAAACTAATGACGAGTAACTAATTATGGTTAATTAATTATGACTAAGAATTAATTAATTACGATAAAATAATTATGGCTAACTAATTGCGTGTAATTAATTTCGACAATTTAACTAAGAATTAATTAATTATGACTAAATAGTAATGACTAATTTATTTATGCCTAATTAATTACGACTAATTAAGAATGACTAAATTAATTATGAGTAACTAATTACAATTAATTAATTACAAATATTTAACTAAGAATTAATTAAATACAACAAAATAAGTAGTACTAACTTAATCACAAACAATTAACTGCAACTAAATTAATTACGACTAACTAATTACGCCTAATTAATTATGACTATTTGACTAAGAATTCATTCATTATGACTAAATAGTAATTACTAATTTATTTATGCCTAATTAATCACGACTAATTAATTACGAGTAACTAATTGTGGCAAATTAATTATGAATATTTAACTAAGAATTAATTAATTATGATGAAAATAGTAACAACTAACTTAATTACTAATAATTAACTATGAATAAATTAATTATGGCTAACTAATTGCGTGTAATTAATTATGACAATTTAACTAAAAATTAATTAATTACAACTAAATAGTATTGACTAATTTATTCACGCCTAATTAATTACGACTAATTAAACATGACTAAGTTAATTACGAGTAACTAATTAATTTTAATTAATTATGAATATTTAACTAAGAATTAATTAAATGCAACAAAATAATAATTACTAACTTAATTACAAACAATTAACTACAACTAAATTAATTATGACTAACTAATTATGCCTAATTAATTATGACTATTTAATTTAGAATTCATTAATTATTACTAAATAGTAATTACTAATTTATTTATTTACTAATTGTAGCTAAATTAATTACGAATATTTAACTAAGCATTAATTAATGATGACAAAATAGTAATGACTAACTTAATTATGAATAATTAACTACGACTAATGCATTCATAATTAACTACGACTAATGCATACGAAAAAAATTACCACCTCTTAATCACTGCTCTAAACAATCTCTAATCGACAGCAAAATCACAACTCCCTCTCTCGCTCAAATCTCTCTACCTCACGAATGCAATTTTGTAGCGACAGCAAGAGCGCAAGAACGAGAATGGGAGTGAGAGCGAGAACAACACTGGTTTTTATAGCTACGCAAACGTAATTTGCACCGACCGCGAAGCGACAGGAGGGAATCGATTCCCTCCCACCTGGCATGTCTCTACATTGTTTGCATGCTTGTGGTGGTAGCCAAGAAATGACGAATGGGATAGGAGAGGGAATCTGGTGCCGAAAGCGACCGGAGAGGGAGGAAAGAGATGGGCGAAACCAGGGCACAAGGAGGAAATAGATGGGCACCTGGGGGCACTGAGTTGCGCACGACCGTGCCCCTAGGGCACAGCATGCCAACGTGGTGTGCAGGTGAAGAATCTAGACCCACCATTATGAGTTAATGGAGTATTTTGGTAATTAATGACAATCGTCATATGAAACTAATATTTTCCGCGAGTTGGATGAGTAGGTTATGTTCCATAAAGATGGAGACTTTGGATGACATCATGAGTTGTTCGTCATCAAGTCAAGACTCGGTATTAAGGAAATCTTCATGTGTTGATGATGCTCAAGACAAGATCTCGAAGTAAAAAAACATCATCATATGTTGATGATATTCAAGTCAAAAACTTGAAGTAAAGGAAATCGTCATGTGTTGATGATTATCAAGTCAATGACCCAGTCTTGAAGTGAAGATGTGCGTCATTAAGTTTCAAGTGAATGTGCAAGGCAAAGGTATGACTAGCTAGGGCTAAGGATGTATTCCTAGTCTTTTACCGGTCTTGGTGTTTGGTTGGAAGACCGGATTGCTAGTATAGGTTACCGTACTATTAAGAGCAGTCTTGACTAGTAGCTTGAGAGTATCATGTGTTGATAGCTCGTTGTGCTTGCTCTAGCTCTCATTAGCATGTTATCAATATTTGCGAATGTGTTTTGTAAATAGTTGAGGCTCATGCATAATCCTTGTAGCATATGACTTTAGTTTGCGAATATATTTTACAAATAGTTTAAGTCCATGTACCTTAGTTCTTGTAGCGTAATTCAAAAAATTGGCAAATGTGTTTTGCAACTTGTTGAGAATCTCGCCTTCAATCCTTGTTTGCATTTATTTTCCCTCTGGAAATCTGTTCAGCATTTTCGGTATGACTGCAAGTATTGAGTGGTATTATCACAGGTCGGTAATACCAAAGTTTATATGGTGGTATGAATTTTCGAGAGAGGAAGTTTTTGGAAGTTTTCTTAAAATCCCAAAGACAGTATGACCGCATTTGATAAGCAGTATTACCGCAAGTCGGTAGTACCGAAATCTAGTTGGCGGTATGTTTTAAACAAAGAGGTTCTCGTAGACCTGGTCGTGGTCGTAGACCTGGTCATGGTCGTGGACCTGGTCGTGGAACCTGAAATCGTTATGACTGCAATTCTTCTGCGGTATTACCGCAAGTCAGTAATACCGAGTTTCACATGGCGGTACGTTTTTTCCAGAGAGGGTGTTTTTCTTGAGTTTTTGATCCACTGGAAATCCGTAATACCGATATAGCCGAGCAAGTATTATTGCTGTGCGGCAATACCAAATTCTAGTTGGGGTAGTACTGCACCTTTTTCCCTAACGGCTAGTTCAGAGCATTAAATGCGACTGTTCTGACTGTTATTCCTGAAATCGGTAATACCGGGTTTGAACAGCGTTATTACCGCAAATGCTGAATTTTTTAGAGAATTGGTTCAAGTGGCTAGTTTTGTTGGTAGGGGTTATAAATACCTCCCCACCTGCCTCTAGCTGAGGTTGCCTGTGCCATATTCAATTCCTTAAGCAAAGAGGAAGCCCTCTCATCTCTTATATGTATGTGTTGCACTTAGTGAGCTTAGAGAGCAAACCCTAAGTGCATGTGTTGCGTTAGGTAGTGGATTGTGTATGCATTGAGCTTAGACACTTGATTCGTTCAAGTGAGCATCTCCGACCTATTACTCTTAGTGTTTGTCGACACCTAGACGGCTTGGAGGAGTTGCGCCAGTGATCTCCTCAAAGAAGGCTGTGAGAATACCCAGGCAGCAGTTGTGAGTGGTTTGGTGCTCGTCATCTCCGGAGTAGAAGAAGAGCAACCCCGAGTGGATCGAGGTGTTGGTTCGTGTGGTGAACCGGTCCAAGTGGTTGGACTTACCTCGGAGGTGTTGGCTCAATTTGTGGAGCCGATCCAATTTGGTTGGGCTTACCTCAACGTGGATTAGGGAAGACCGGCAAGTCTCTGAACACCACGATAAAACATCATTGTGTCGTTGTTGTTTGTTCTCTTGTGCTTTACTTTGAGCAATTTACATTCATAGAATTAAATTGTTTACATGTGTTTGTATATTTGCTAATTTTCTATAGTCTTATATTGTTGGTGCACTTAGTTGAAACTAGTTGATTTTGGTTTTAATTGAGCAAAACCGAATTGATGTACAATTCCGCATAAAACTCGGTTTTAGCCAAAAGATTTTTCAAACCTCTATTCACGCCCCCTCCCCCCTCTAGTCAGCCTCCTCGATCTTACAGCAGGGCATTGGGGCACGGCAAAGGAAGACCAGGCGCGAGAGGCGCGGCAGGGCGACCATGTGGCATACAGATAGCTGTCTGGGCCTCCAGGGAATGGCGGAGGTGGCATCGACGCCGTGGAGGCATGGGGACCGTCTGGATGCCGATGTGCAGTGGAGATGGAATCCATGTGTGGGAGGAATGGTGGAGGACGTGTCAGCCGTCGGCACGTCCGTGGTGCCATTTTTAGCATTACGATGGCGAGAACACCATTTTTGTTAATCATAGCGGCAACAGTGCCATTTAGGCTAAAAACTCCTCACTTGTTGATGAAACAGAGTTGAGAGATATAGATGCCAACCATCATAATGAACACATGCTCTTACTATAGTTTAAAAGAATTAGCATGTTCTTAGTATGGAATTGTAAATTTACACCAACAAAAAACACTTATTCTTCGGGTGGCTAGTCCATGCTATGACGATAAATTACCTATCAACAACCAGGCCAAATTTTGGGATCATGCTTGAACAGAGGCCGTCCATTGATAGAGCCTGAGAGCCATCATATGGTGATGCACTGCGTCACGGAGATAGGCTAAGATTCGCGCACCAACTGACCAACAACTCCGGCCAGTTCAGGTGCATGCATTCAAACATGCTACCTCTGACTAAATGTCGGGATCTGAATATAATAATCCAGATCCTCTATGTATACTGCACTAGCATAGGATAACGCTAGTGCACACAGTGTCAACATCATCCCATACAAAGTGAATATAAGGATAAACATACTAAATTTGATAAATAGATGGTAGTTGTGACCTTATACTCAAGTTTATATTTATTCAGGGATTAAGTCCATATTACACCCCTGAACTTTGGCGAGAGTCCAAAATACCCCATAAACTCTAATACCATTTGGTTTACACCCTCCAACTGCCAATACCATATCACCCGACCCCCTCTGGCCGAAACCACCCGGTTTCTCACCTACATGGCATCCACGCTGGCCACGCTGGAGCGGTTTCACCTCGTGGCCGAGGAGCAATGAGTCTTCTCTGAGTGTTAGGAGAACTCAGTCTGGCAGCGCAACGGCGTGCTGGATTTGGACAGACGGCAACACGGTGTCGGCACCGACAACACCAGTTTGCACCGCTCCAAAGAGACGACATTCAGGGTGGCAGACGGCCATGTCGTCTTGAGCACCGGCCGGAACGATGTTGCATCAGGGGACAATAAGAACACGAGATCAATTAGCACAGCACATAGAGAAAGAACCAAACGGATTTAGCATGCTTGAATTCAGACACATGAACACAAACATTCTTCATGTGACGCCATGAGGTTTTCCTTTATATTTTTGTATCAATCATTCAAAAGGCAGTAGCAGCACTAGCATAGTTTACTCGCTCGCCAACATTACAATCCAGTAACGCTAAGGTGCTCCCATCAAAGCTCCAAACTATGCAAGAATTGAATGATAAAAACTACAAATTTGCCGCGAGTCGTGAGACCCCATCAGATCCAAAAAAAATCACCTCCCCAACAACAAATGCCAAACGCAAACCGAAATCGTATCTAAAAATGCAAGCTTTTCCCCAAATCATTAGAATGAGTCAAATTGATCCCACCACGCTCCAACCATGAGATTGCCATGAGAATATAATTCCAGTGAGACCTACCTAAACCCAACCAAGATCCAATTTACCCCCACACAGAGGCAAGCAACCAACGGCCCAACGCCACCACCAAAAAAAAAGGCAGAGGAGAAGGAAGGAAAGGAGAAGAGGCTCACCTCCAATGACGTGCACCGCGCCGAAGACGACTGCGCTAACGCAGAGGAAGGCCGTGAACAGCCACCGTTGTGTACCTGCCGCCGCCCGGTGGCCCCTCACGTCGAAACTCCCACCGCTACCGCCTCCCCGATTGCTCCTTTACTCCCAAGCCTGCTCACCTTCTACTCCTTGACCGAAATTGCCATGGCCGGAGCCTTCCGTCACCTCACCACCCATCACCGTCGCGACAACCACCCCAACAGCAGCTCAGATCCACGAGCAGCAGTGAACCCCACCGGCCGCACCATTTAAATCGTGCTACTCGGGGCGTGGAGCATTGGAGCCGACGCAGCTCTCTCTCTCTCTCTCTCTCTCTCTCTCTCTCTGCGGTTGCCGTAAATGGCGAGGCAGAGGTGGTAAGGTGTAAATGGCGAGGAGGCGGAGGTGGTGAGGTGGCCTCTGAATGCCTCTAAATGGCGGAGGCGTAAATGCCTGCGAAAGCGCTCGACGAGTGGGCCATCCCCGTTCTCATCTGTCCCCACATGTTGGCCAGATAGGTCAGTGCTAATGAGGCGAAACATCTCCAGCGTGGCCAGCATGGACGCCACGTAAGCCAAAAACCAGCTGGTTTCGGCTCGAGGGGGTCGGGTGAGATGGTATTAGGAGTTCGAGGGTGTAAACCAAACGTTTTTAGAGTTCAGGGGGTATTTTGGACTCTCCGCAAAGTTCAGGGGTGTAATATGGACTTTTTCCTTTATTCAGCCACACAGGGATTTAGCACTAAAGAAAATAGCAGCAGCAGAACGAAAGCAACTTTAGCAGGAACTCATCAACATGTCATAGACAACCGAGTCGGACTAAAACCTAACAATCAACCTCTTTGTAGAACTCCTCCAGAGCGGGTGTTGACTCTTCCACTTTACCACTGAATGATGATTATTACAATAGTACATAAAGTGATTAACAAGCTGTACCACAAAATGCATGTATATTTAACTATATGCAAGGCTTATTACAAAGGATGATTGATATGGATCGTTTTGCATAAAAGCGGTCTTTAACATTTAAATACGAATAATAGATTGAAAGCATAGTGAATCATATGTTGGTGATATGCCCTAGAGGCAATCATAGGGATGATTGTATTACATCTATGTTTATGAGTTCTTGAACAAATGTTATTCTGTTCCTTGAATGAATCGTTAGTTTTGAAGATCAACGAGTGTGTGACTTGTTGGTGAAACTCTTCGACTTATATGATGTCGTTCTAAAAAGTATTCCTGGTCGAATGTCACTGATCGGAACACCAGTGACCCTACAACCAGTACATGTATTGATTGATGATCATGTTTCACCGATCATAGATATAGGGATATCGAATCAATAATGTGAACACATGTTAGAGAACATGGGGTTGGATTGACCCACATTGAGATACTATTAAGATTGTTATGATTCTATGTGTCATTAGTTGGTCTCAAGCAATGATAATGTATAATCCTTAGACCTGAGATCAGCATGGTTCCCTACATGTGTAATAGCACTCTTAGGGGTTGCCAAACACTGCTCGTAACTGGGTAGTTATAAAGGTAGCTTTCGGGTATGCTATGAAACATGCGGAGGGATGTGACTGGTCGGATATGGGATTTGTCCCTCCTAACATAACGGGAGAGATGTCTCTGGGCCCCTCGAAGTGATCGGATAAAGAAAGTGCATGGCCATGCCACTAGTGGTCGAAGTGTTCGACCACATAAGGTTATCCGACAACTCGATCGAGAAAGTATTGAACAGTCCATGGATGATACATTATCTCACCTGGAGTTCAAACCATATATCGTAAGGCAAAGGGAGAATACTAGAGTAAGTCGCTTAGTTCGATCAGATCCAGACAAGTCGTATGGTGATACGAGCAAGTCGTAGACTGATCGAACGAAATCACAGAGTGGTCGAAACCTGGTCGTAAGGAGTTATGAACTAGTCGTGACCGAGTGCGAACTGGTCGTATAAAGATAGGACCTGGTCGTAAGTGATGAGGACCTAGTCGTAGATCATATTGCATTAAGGTTCGTCCGATATAATTTGTGTGTATTCGGGAATCGTTATGTCCTGCTAGGGACCACTACGACTCGTGGTCGGAAAGGGTTTCTGAGTCACAACCGATTACACATAAACCTAATGGGTCACACACTTAATGGGATGGAACAAACCAGTACGAATACGATTCGTTAAACGTGTTCGGATAGGATCCGACACATGGCACTATATAAGGAGATGCTTGAGGCTAGTGTGGGGATGGACAAGAGTGAGACATGAGTTGTTTCCACCGAAACCCTAGCCGCCGTATTCTTAAGAGAGTCTTCCCGTGCGACTTGGTGCTAGCACACCGGCGTACGGTTGTTCCTTCTCTGGACGTGTGGATACCGTAGAGGCGCTACTGCTGTCGTTGTTGCGCTGAGGACGATCCGCGATCTTCACAAGGAACTGCGGAGGTTGTTGGAGGAGACGATCGACTACGAGGACGTTGGCAGATCATCTACGACCACTACATCGACGCGTTCATCGTCGGACTAGGCTGCTTCGATTCTACTTCCGTTGCACTGCGCGTCTGGTGGTAATGATCTGGGATCACCTATCTTGCTTGGCATCCTGATTTACGTGGTAGAAATTTTGAATTGTTGCTAGCGTAGCCTACCCGTATCCCTACATCATAGTATTAAATAAATAACTAAGAATGAACATTTGCACAAAGAATAATCTTTCATAACACATTCACTTAGCTTTCCACCCAGATTTGTTTTATAAAATTATACCCTTGTGTGAAATCCCTATGCATGTCCATAACCACGAACACGGCTATTTGAATAGATTGCTAACATTCTACAGAGGCTGTACAATTTACCCACATGATGCAATCAACTTGTATGGAGAAGATAACAGCAAAGCCTTTCTGAAACTTCATCTCAACAGTTGGCGCTCCCGGTGAGTGTAAAGTCGATAACCTAGCCCCACACAAGCATTGGCCCGGAGCGCACCGTTGGATTTAAGAACGGGATCCGTCCATGATGCAGCCCAACAAATGAGTCTACACCCTCCACCCTTACACTAAGTCTAACCTACTTCCTGATACAACCAACATCGAGACTCTGTAACATACTAAGCTAGGTATGTTTCATTCTAGGCATGTGGTTGCACGACATGGCTCGGTTCAATGACATACAAAGTTAAGTCCTTTGATTGACCAAGGCGAGACATCCATATCATCTAACTAAATCATCATATCACATCCCCAACACACTTGCCAAGGTCACACAATACTTCCACTCACCTCAATCTAAAACATTTTCCCCACCCAGTTGATTAATGTGCAACACATGCCATCACCGTGCGACAACACATGACACACCACCTTTCACAAAGACATAGCATAATCACTTATGTATGAATTTGTATTTCAAAGTGGTATCAATAATCCGTGGCAAGGTTAAGCATACTAATAATGTATAAACCAACCTACGTTGGTTCTACATCATTGACCAACTAATAAATAATCATCCTAGGGTGATAATTGATCATGGTAATACAATTCACAAGGTAAGTATAATTCAAAGAGGTTGCATAACTAATCCTGAAAGAATAAAACATTTTGATAATTGAACTAGCACGCAATAATTTGAAACAAAATAACTTTGTAAACTCAGGCCCAACATGATCAACAGGCAACTTGCCTTGGAACAAGTCTTGGTCCTGGTCTTGAGCTCACTCCACTCTTTGTATGCTCCCGATGTATCAACGTCTAAATGCAACGAATAATGAAAAGCAAATAAAAACTGAAACAGAACAAAAATAAACTCCAAAAATTATAATAAAAATACTAAAAGGTGGGATTGGATTTTATATAAATTTAAAAACTATAATGGGCTCAATCGGAGCTCGTATGAGGGAGAATGGGCTCTGAAAAATGGCTCAGGTATGTTAATTCAAAAAATTAACAGAGGGTAGATAGAACATTGCATGGCAGGTGGGTTCGGGGAATATTCCAAAAATCTTTATTTTATGGAGTTTTGGAAAAAGGTTGAGAGACTAGCAAGTGGGATCCACAATATAGACTGGGTTCACAAGTCTATGGTGGACTGGGTCTATGAAATAGCACTAACATGTGGGATCCATATGGCATAGACTCAGCATATCGTGGATCGGGTTCACGTGGGTTTGGATCTAGGGTTTGTGCATGGGTGGTACTTGCGTGGCGGCAAGCTGGCGTGGCGCACATGTGGCACCGAGGTGGCAGACGCAGCGACGATGGCGCTCGAGTCCCGATGGTCGACGTCAACGGGTTTCATGGCAGCGCGTGAAGGGGTGCGTTCAGACGAGAGTGACGAGGCGAACACAGTGACACGGTTTTCATCATCGATGACGACTTCCAGCGAACGGCGACGCGGTGACATCGAGGGATGGTGCACCGACGGTGAGGAGGTGAGCACCAGATAAAACGCGGATCGACGATCCCGATGGTGTGGATGGTGACCGTGGGAACTCACCGACGATGGTGGAAATCAACGGTGAAGGGATGGCGGCGGAAGAACTTAGATTGGCTCGATCTCCGCGCACGAGGGACGAAAGATGAAATTGAAAGATGGATTGGGTAGATCGGAACGTGGAACACGATGTGACGCGGGTAGAATCTTGATTAGATCATCAGTGCGATAGAGAACGGCGAGCAATGCGACGACGCAGCAGTGCTTGTCACCGGAGACGATGACGGCGCGGCTCCCTATGGCGAAATCGGTGGAGCAGGGTTGTGGAACAAGAGGCGGCACGTGTGGGGGTCCTCTGCTTTTATAGAGAGCAACTAGGGTTGACGAGGTGGGCATGAACATCGAGAAAACTAGGGCGGCGACAAACTCGAACTCAAGTTCGGCTTGAAGACGACGCATAGTGCAGACAGGCTCACATGGCAACGACCGCGGGCGCATGCAACAAGCACCGCACGCTGACACGACACGACGAGCGTAGGTAGGGCTAACTAGGTCGCACGCGAGAAAACGGCCTAGCGATAGGGTGGCCTGGGCCATGGCCCAAAGGAGAGAGGAAAGAGTGGGCCGCTGAAGGAATTCAACTCACTCGACCTTTTATGGATTTTAATTAGTTTTAAATTTTTAGAAAATACAAAAAAATAACATAGTCACAAAAAGTAGCAAATAAACTTGAAAAACTCTGAAAAATGCTTCGAAGCACAAGAAACTCAGATAAAATAGTTCTAGAATTAACTGATGTTCAAATTATTCACATTAAATCACTTCTAAATTTCTAAAATGTTCAATTCAGCTTAATTAACTTGAATAAAATTGGTACAAAACTTCCGAGGACTAAACTACATAAAAGAATTTTAAAAGCTCCTAAATTAAGATGTTACACCAAACAATCCACGTCAACACCAAAAGCTTCAGGGGACCCATCATGGGCATGGCATATAGGATATGCTGTCTTGTCTTGCCTGTGACCAAAATCTCCAACATGCCCTGCTGGATTACAATGCCACTATAGCATACAACTCTCAATACGCCGATACCGAAACAGCAACAAACCAGAAGCTTATTTTGCAAGACAACATGATCGATATGGCGCTGGCAGTCAAAGCTCAAAAGTTACCAATTCTGCAAGTGTGAATATGACTGGACTGGAGCAAAAATGAAGCACATGCTCTCATTACAGGTTAGAGGACTACAATAATCTACCAGGAACTAGGAGATCCTCAAGTCCAAACAACCACAACAGCGATAAGTTCACAAGGCAAGCCACAGGAGTGTGGATTACGGTAGATAATATATTAGACGTAAGGCATGGGGTGGGGCTATTTACAAGGAGGTTGAGGGCTTGAGAGAAAGCGCGGGAGGGCTTAGCTTACTTTTCTACGCATATGACATGGTAGGACCGGCGGCTGAGACGACTTACCTCACCAAAATAAAAATCAAAACTGCAGCAAATAAGAGTGTAACTGGACCACCAGGACAAGCACCATCTACAAATAGGGTACTTTGGGCTTATCCAATACATAAAAAGCATTAACTCCACTACGGAGCAGCATTTTATCCTACGGATACGTAACTTTTGTCTCCCTTGTACTTCAAAAGACCTGCCAAAAGCAAGATGATCGACAAAAGATCAGTCCAGTGCATTGACATTTCTTTTATGACTATAATCAAGAACGGAACTATAATGAAGGGTGGGTGAAGCAGCTCGCATTACCAGCTGAGAAGGCATTAGCAACTCTCGGAATTAAGAGACGAGGTGGATAGGCATCCTCGCATTTCTCTCGCAGCTGAGCCTCTTTCCATGGAATTAGCAGGACTCTCTTCAGACCTTGAGTTCAGGGCGCCTGGATTCATCCGCTGGACCTCCTCCCTTGTGTAGATGAAGATCTTATGAACCATATTGCAGAATTCACTGTCCAAGGAGGAAATTTTAGATGCAATCAAGTTTTGTAATTGCATTAGATCAACTCAGCAAATGAGGGAAACATTCAGGAGTTACTCACTTCCAGGGATCATCCCCAACCAGCATCATGTCACCTTCGTTGTCAGTGTAGACAACCATCCATTCCTTGTTAGAACTCTTCAGTTCGCCGTTAAAGTCAAACATGTCATCCAGCTCAGCAATCAACTCCTCGTAGCCATTGAACTTCGTAAGATCCACAGACCTGCCAAGTGCTATTCCTTGCTTGTGGACCTGAAATGTATTAGTTTCTATCAATCATCATGTTGAACAACAGTGAAGCTATAAAAGATAATTGAACAGGGCATCTCATGCAGTATTTTGTTTGTTATGGTAGTGGTATTTTATTTGTTGAGGTGGAGTACGTAAAAGTAGCGTCCAGATGGTGCCGACCATACAACTCCAAGCAAGGAGTCGTGTGTAAGAAACAATGTTTTAATGTTGCATGCATAGCAGCGATTAGAGGATTAGTGGGCTTTGTAAATATGTCAAACTTGTGGACTTGGAACTATGCAAGCAAATATATCCAAAGGCAATGTCATTGGACATATCTCCAAAAGGAGAGAATAACTTACTTGGAGAATCATTTAAAAAGCATGTACAAGAAAGCTAGATTCTAAGAGCATTTGGCAGGCTTGGGAGATTATAAAACAGAAACTGGGGCAATAACAAGAAGAAAAATGCACCTTCTTGCAGCTTCTAGTTGATCCACCTTGTGACTTGCACAACATATTTCTTGAAAAATGCTTCTCAGGAACAGAATCTGCTTGTGGAGCATCGAGTGGCTTCAAAGTCTTAGAAGGGTCAGAACATTTCTCTACTTCAGTTGCATCTGGCCGACGCCATTCAGCAGCTCCTGGAGTTTGTTGCATCCCATCATATGCAATACTCGATGGAGATTTCAAAGGCTCAGATTTTACTGGGCTGTCAAGGTGAATCCCAAATAGCTTGCATGAAGTGCCTTTCGTTTTCTGCACATCACCATGGGCAACGACCAAAGGTTGAGGCTTGATCAGGCATGGCTGTGTGCCATCCATGTGGGAACTTGGCATCATATGGCCAAACCAGCCAGCTGAGTATTGCTCCATGCCACGGCCTGGCAGTGCGGCATAAACTCCATTCCCAAACTTTGTATTTGCAGCCCTTTGAGGCAACCCACCAACTTCCTGCATCATTGGATAGTGCTGTTTGTTCGACCCAAAGCCAGTATTTGGAGGCATTAAGGACCATGAGCCGGGGAACATATTGTGATTGCCTTGCTGATCTTGGTACTGAGCATTTACTGTATGCCAGAAGTTAGAATGACCTGCAGCAATCTGCTCAGGTAAAGAACAGAAACCCTGTTGATTTTGCACATCTTTAGGGGGCTGAAATCCAGATAACATCTCATTGTAACTTTCAGGCCTGTTCATCTGCATCCAACCATCTGAACCTAGCTTTCTCTGTGTAGGAATGTTAATTTTCTCACGATCAAATCCTGAGGGCCTCAGGATTGACTTCTGTGCAGTGTCCAACTCGCTGCCATTGCCAAAACCAGTTTTGGGGATTGCATTCTCTTGAGTCTGG
The DNA here is from genome assembly GCA_036346255.1 of Ampelocalamus luodianensis. Classification (NCBI taxonomy): domain Eukaryota; kingdom Viridiplantae; phylum Streptophyta; class Magnoliopsida; order Poales; family Poaceae; genus Ampelocalamus; species Ampelocalamus luodianensis. Next base: position 19,970,805 of record CM070638.1, on the reverse strand, counting down.
AAAGCCCTTTGTAAAACATTTTGTTCAACTGCTACTTTGGGAGCAGCTAGATTGAAAGGGAAAACACATGCATTAGTAAAAACAATAACTATCCTACAAGTTCCACATTAATGACAAGGTCAAACCTTCTTTTGCTTGAGCAGAAGAGTCAGCTGGGGCAGCTATAACATTGGGACGAAGCCTCTTAGTTCTTGGCACTGGAAGCGGATTGATAGGAGGAGGGCTTACAGCGGGTTCTATTTGCCAGGGAGAAACTCTTTCAGGACGAGGAATGGAAGAAGCTTCATCCCACCGCACCTGAATTATGTGAAAATACATCAGAACAAAGCTCGGTAAAACAAATGTAGCTCAAATGAAAAAGCAAAGAAAGGAGCTGCAATACCTTAAGGGAACGCCATTGTGATTCAGCCCACCCAGCTGGATCAGAATCACCCATTCCAACTATAGTCCCAGTGAATCTAATGTATGAGCATTAAATGTTTTTAAGTTGCTTATGATAGAGAAATCATGTATGGTAAAGTAGAACACAAATCCACCAAAGCCTGAAGCGGGCGGCTGCTCACCTTTGCTCTGGGGCCTCTTCACCTTCAAATCTCATCTTAAATCTCATCCCAATTGAGTAATTACGTTTCAGTGAGTCCATATAGCGATCATAAGGGACCACAAACTCGGCTGGACTAGTCCTGAAAGAACAATGTAAAGATTTCAGAAATGGAGCTTGTAATGCACAAACCTAGACAATTCAATCACGTGAAAGCACTATATAACTTAAGTACAGAATTTTGGTGACAAATAAACAGGATGGCTCCTAAAAGTGCATTCAGGAATTTGTGTGCCTATAACCTAGAAAGAGTTTACAACAAACCTAGGCTTGTAGTAGACAGTGAACATGGTCCCTGTGTTAACAGCATGCCATGCTGTAGCAAGAACACCAAGATGCATGCTGTGGCTTGATATTACTGAAGATGGAACATTGGTTTGTTGCCTCATTGCACGCCTGACTCCAACACGTAATTCCCCATTGTCACCTCTGCGTACATCATATGGGGGAGTATTCATTAAGTGGTACAGGGAGGAAAGGAGTTTAAAGCAAACAGCACAAATTGTTCAGTGCGAAAACATCAGACCTGAGAAAGATGAAGGCATCCCCAGCAACAAGTCGTTTGGCACTAACAAATACACTCCAGCCGCTCTGCAAAAGGTGTCTTCGTGGCTGTCCTGAAGTTGAGCAAACAGGTACTTGAGACGGATTCAAAGAGGAATCATCAACCTAATTCTAGCCTAGCTACAATTAAAACTTGCTTAATTAATTAGCTCTTAAATCAAAAGGCACTAAAGCATGACAACTACTTGTCCTGAGAAACTATAGCATGAAAGGTGCAGCGTTAATCGACAAAGCTATAGTTATGTATGCTGTATGCACATATCATCAAATGCAGACTCATGTCAAGAAACCAAAATACACAAGTTGTTGGAAACACAAGTTGGTCCCTCTAATAAAGCCAACGAGGTAAAATGAGGTATACGTATGGTACTGGAAAGTGCATTTAAGACCAATTTAAGATCAAGTAAAAGGGTTATTCACACACACAAGAACTGCTTCACTGTACAGTCAAGCAAAGGCTGGTCTAAAGTATCCTTCCCTTCCTAGTCATGTAAACTTATGTTAGTGAGCAAATAACACTGAGCACCACACACATTCTGGAAATAGTCAAATCAAAAAGAAGGTGCCGAGAACGCACCTCTGAAGATGTGACGAAAGCGCCATTCCACACCATGCAGATCCTTGGCCACCAGCTCTTGTGTTGGAGGCTGACGGCTCATATCCTAACCAAGAAGCCAAAGCAAAGATAATCACTACAACTCGAGCAACATCTAGTAGGCCTACAACCACAGCAATGAAAACAACATCAAGTCAAAGATCCAGCGGCCCTAACCAGTGACGGGAGGCACTCATCAGCGTGGCGACGCAGCACCGAGAAGCCGCCATGCGTGCTCGTGTCCGAGGCAGTCAATGTCTTGCAGAACGAGTGCACGCGTGGCCTCACAAGCGCAGCCGGTGGGGCGGCAGGCACCTCCTCCTCACTAGAGGCATTCTCCTCTCGCTGCTACACACCAAACCAACAAATACAGCTTGTTTAAACGCTCCAGACCTAGATCTCCATAACAAACACAGTGTGGAGACTGGAGGCATTCCTCACCTTCGATTCAGGAAGCAGGGTGAGCTGAGCATAAACCTCATCGGTGTCTGGCTCGGCCTACAAACGGAACTACACATGAAACACGCACACTACTGAAAAAGGAAAGCTCCAAGTTGCAAGCAAGACGGTGCAGGTACCTTCAATTCAACGTTCATGACCTCACACGGGATCTTCCATGGGAGATCGTACAGTTGCATCCGCTGCTCAGCCACCTGGTTGGTCGATGCCTCCACCTGAAACCGACAAGAGCAAGAACTCCAAAAGATTAGCTCCCAAAACACATGGCTCTTTTCCAACCAAGAGAATACAAGTCAAGAACTCAGAACTGAGTCACTGATCACTACTGAGCATGAAAATCCCCAAATTTTCACCATGTAAAAACAAAGCCTGAAAAGGCATCCAATTATAGCAACCAAGAAAGAAATTTCCCGCGTCAAGTGAAACAATTCGGCCTAAAATTACTGCATAACATGCATAAGTCGCATGAGAAGCTCAAAAACCTCAAATTTCCTAACCAGAGCATGGGGGAGGATTAATAACAAGTGAAACTCAAAGGAGGAACGCCTCTGCTTAGCGATCCAGCACCAAAACTGACAAATTCCACGCAGAAATTACTCAAACCTCAGTTTCCAGCGAGGGAAGAGAAACTGCAGCTCAGTTTGTACTAAACCACTAAAAAAACTCGAAAATGTTAACCCAGAATCTCCACCTGTTCAACCAAATCCCAGCGCCAAGGCTCAAATTTTCCGGAGGCAAAAGAGCAAAGACCCCTTTATTCGGTTCCGGAGCACTGAATTCCCAAAATTACAGCACTTCAAAGGCTCCAGGTTTCGCAAAATTGAACAAAATCCCCAGAATCTCACCAACAGAGCCTATAAACAGAATTTCACCTGCGGGAAACCGAAATTCCCCAAGCATGTTTAAGGAACACCGCACTGATCACGGAGAAACGCAAAGATTCCACCCTCGTAACACACAAAAACCAAATTTCCACAACGCAACACCAAAACAGCAAAGCAAGAAGCTAGCACCGCCCGAACCACAAACCATCGCCCTCGATTAACCAAAGAAACCTCAAAAGAAACCCGAAACCTCACAGAAATGGAACTTTCCAAAGCGAAACCACAGAGAGAAAAAGGCGGCCAAAAGAAGCCTCCCCCCAAATTGGGCACCGAGCGCTGCAGCTGCTGCGGCTCACCTGCTCGATGTGCCCCTGCGGGAAGTAGAACACCTTCTCCCCGACCCTCGGCACCGTCACCAGCGGCCCAGCGCACGCGCTCCACAGCTCCGAGAACAGCCCGTCCTCCGCTCCCCCTCCCCCTCCTCCGCCGCCGCCGCCTGCAAGCCAAAAGCCCAGGACCAAAACCCACGTCAGAACCCACCAAGCCCAAACCAACACACACAAACACCAGCAGAAACCCACTCACCTCGCGCCGCCGCTCCATCCCCCTCGCCGGTCCCCACCGCCGCGGCCTCCGCCGCCGCCGCCGCCGCTGCCGAAGACATCACAGCCAGATCTTCACATCCACGCCACCTCCCCGCGCGCGCTCACCTCCGGCGCCCCCCGAACCGGGCCCGAATCGCTTGAATTTCCGGTCGGATTCGTCGCGCGCCCTCGAATTCCCCTCCGATTCGCGCCTCCTTCCTTCCCTCGTCCTCTCTCCCCTCTCTTCCCCCTTTTTTTTTACTGAGCTCGCTCGGGAGGATGTAAGAAGGCGACGTCAGTTTGCGAGGTGGTGGTGGTATTTGTGTGGGCGACTGGGCGTGGTTCGAGCGGGGGGTGAGGTTACCCTGGGGGTGAGGTGACCCGTGCGGCAGGGCGCAATAATTTCACCGGGGGTGGTGGGCCGGGCTTGGGCTTGGTCCTGGGCCTGGGCTTGGGGTGGGGATGGGCTGTCTCGCTCCTGCAGGCAAGGGGTAGGTGCAATAAATATTCCTGTTGGGGTGTGGGATATCGCGGTGTCTCCTCGAGGGTATTCTTGTGGTTTTTTATTGGGTGCGGGGGGGTTTGGTTGGGTGGTGTGCTGCGTGCTTTGGAAGTGGTCAGGAGAGGCCAAATGGATCTGTGCATTGAAATGCAAAATATCTACGGTGTCACGTATTTTTGCCCGTATTTTTATACGTATTTTAAGATTTGCTATTATTGTGAGTATGACGTGTGCTGGACCCATACGTCATACTCACATGGAGTGGCAAATCCTGAAATTCGCTCGATTACAGTGACAAATAATAAATTCTCTCATTAAAATATAGTTCGATCGGAAAATCAAGGGCTAATATCAATCGCTACAGTATGTTGCTGCAGTGAATATTTTGGTGCATCTACAGTGTTTGCTGCGGTATCACTGTCTCGATGAAAAACGCATGGAAAAGGTAGAAATAGAATAAAGAGCATATATAATGGGTTTATGTCAGCTGTTTGTAGCCTCTGCTATGTAGGATTTTTGCTGACGTGGATGAAAGAGAATAAAGTGAAAGAAATATGCTGTCTATAATCCTGTAGTCGACTGTAGCACCAGAAACAAGAAAAGCATTAAATGATTGTGTGTTGTCTAGAGTCCTATAGCCGACTGTATCACCACAATTCATTGTATGAGCTATTTTTAGTGTTGTCTACAAGTAACATAGAGAGTTACTATAGATATCAGTTGTTTGTATCATTGTACATGCCCTAAAGATGCAAGTGCAAAATGAAGGATTAAAAAATATGAGACGAGGTGTTTGGAACACAGGAATCTTACTAAGAAAGTATAAAATAATGTACTTTTACTCAAGCCGTGCTCAACTTGTGGTTACTTGGAGCTTACATAGCTTGATTTGCCTAGGTCTGTGCAAAGGAAAGAAGGAGGCCTAGGTGGTTGTTTTAATTCCTATTGTTTTCCTATGAAATCAACGGCAAAGAAAATTCTTCCATTTTTTCACTGCCCCAGTCCTCCATTCTAAATGGGTGCCAAATCCTTTAGGAACTGGAATCCTCCCCTTTTCCTACAAACCAAAGAGGGCCTTACGAGTGCTTTTTGGTTTAATTTTTGGCTAGATTAGAAGTTCTGGGGGAGTGGCAATATAGTGGTGTATTTTTTGTTGCTAATGCCTGTGTTATCGTGACATTTTTATGGATCAGTGTTTACGCGGTTTTGATCATATTTTACCGGCGGCGGTGCTATTCCGGTGACGTTTTTGTGGCGGTGTCCGACAGAAATTAATGTTGTATGATGTATCGTAAAAACCCCGAAACTCAGTTTTGCAATTGAATAAGTGGTTAGACATGAATACTAGACTCACCGTAAGCACGACACTAATCAGTGGTACTAAGCACCCCCTGCCTATTAAGTGGCTCGTCTTACCGACAAATTGGTGATATTAGTAAATTTAGTATCCGCTTTAAAGCTCCAGTGGTTAGTAATCACATCAGAGTTGCAGACACAGCCATATCTCCTCCACCTGGAGTACTTTCCTTGATCATTACCCATTAGTGTTGTGCCTCCGAAAAAATATCTACTTCTTTGAACTATTTTTCTCGTAGAATCTCTTAAGGTTTACGTGAAATCTCGTAGAACCTCACAGTGATAATAACAATCAGAGATGGAGCCTTTTATTTTTTTATTTTTTTAAAAAAAATATTTTAAAGATAGCATTTTTCTAACTTTATTTTTAATTCTAATCTCTTTAGTCATGCCATGACCCATGTCATAATCAAACTGTGCTGTCACGTACGTCAGGTCTGTAGTGTAATAACGTGTAGGGTGTAACCAAACTGTACCGAGGTCTATAGCGTGATAACGTGTTTTTACTACGCCACACATTGTGACGTGATCAAAGATGTCAGAATTGAAAATAAAGTTAGGAAAAAATATTTTTAAAAAAAAATTAAAATTTTTTTAAAAAAGATACCTTAAAAAAAAGGGTAGCATGCAGAAATGGGAAAAGGGTCGTGTGGTGTTTGGGAAAAGCTGGCGGCGGTAGCACACACAGCGACGCAGGCGCAGGCAGAGGTGGCGTCAGGGGGAGGATGGGGTGGCAACAGTGGGTTTCGTGGTAGTACCTGACGGTGAGAATCAATGTGAAGTTAAATCATGTTACGTACTAGCTGTACAACGATCTTTAAAAAAATCATGCAGGATCTACGGCAAGTGGTAGTACTTGACGGTGAGAATCAGTCTAAGAACAGCCACTCAGCTGTCTCATGGCTTGTCTTGCGTAGAGGTGTGGCTCCTCGTATAAAAATTGCAAGTGGCTATTGGCGGATCTGGAACAAGTCAAGCAGATGTTACTATATATATCGCTACATGTATGTAGAATGAATAAATATAAATTATGATATATATATATATATTAATAAAATAAAATGATATTAAACCAGATATATTATACGCCACTGAAGCTGGATCCTCCCTGCAAGTGACATACGGACATGAGGGGTATAAAGATGGCCATGTGTTTGGTGATAAGAGACAACCCGTGACCAAGGAAACAGGTGTGTTATAATGTTGAAGGAACAAATGATGCGCGAGACTCCGACATCTGATCTAGCGTACCAAAGATTAAAAAAACCAATCAATCTGTTTGTTTTGATCTAGCGTACCGAAGATTAAAAAAAACCAATCAATCTGTTTGTTTTATAATTGATGGATCTATAGCAGACTAGTAGAACATGGCGAAAAGAATCAAGAGAGGACTGAGCGTAGCTCACTTAGGTCAGCCTTCCAACCCTAGGTTCGAAGCTCGCTCCTCACCGAATAAAATAGGTACACATTAAACTTATCAATATCATTCCGGTACCGCTTAGTATGACCGGTATGTATTATTTTCTTACCTAAATCGGTATAGAGTAGTCGTGTGTTCTGGACAATACTAGCCATTCCGGCGGAATTGATAATGCCGTCTATTTTACTCATTGAACTATAAGATATATTTAATCCTACTACTTTGTATTTGGAATAATAATACAAGTAAAATTTCGTGTGCATATAATTAAACATATATTTACTTTAAATATATATTATTATATTAAACTCTAGAATGGTATGTCGGTATGGACTGGTATTCGAATGTCTCGTTCCAAGAGCCAAACTGGTTTGGGTATCAATAAGTATTGTACATACACCTGTGTGCATTGAGTTGGACAGTGTGTACTTGTGTTCCGAAGATCGTGGAGCCTCTAATTAAATTTCCTAGCGTGTGTAGGCGGGATTTCTAACGTGTATAGGGGACACACACGTATCGTGTGAGTTTGGTGTGCGCGAGTTGTGTGCGTCTGCCTTGTAAAAAAATAGAGAGGAAAAAATGTTAAGAAACACTCGATTAAGGGTTGATGAGCATAATACCGAAAGCGCTCTGGTGGGTTTTAGTCTATAAATAGGACCTCCCTGTCAAGGATCGAGAAACCGTTACTGGGAATCCATTGGTGGCGAGAGCGATGTCGTAGGTTCACGAAATTCTTGGGTTTTTTGGATGAAATTCGATCGAATTTGATTGAAAATCGATCAAAATTCAAAATTCAAAATTTGAATTTGCCAAACATGAACAAAACCGGCCGGGATTGTATTTCCCAGACCCCCACCGGTAACCGGCCGGTAACCGGTGGTTACCGAATAGTTTTTTATTCTCTGCTCCGTGTACACAAAAAGAGATTGATTATTGTGTCTTCATCTGTTATCTCTCTGTTTATTATCTCTCATTGGTGACTGGATTGATTGTTTTCTACGATCACTGCAATGATAAAAGTCTAGCTCACTGCATATAATCATCAAACCCCATATTTAAATAAGCGTGTGTTGGAGAAATCAAATATTTTTCACATATTATCACCATTATAGCATACACTTTTAGGCCACCACCAATTGTTGAAGATCATATTGGATCTGAAATTTATTTGCCCATGATAGGGGAATTTTGTGATATGCTATTAATATAAATCGAATCTAGGCATTAAGGGGAGAGAAATGCCCAAAAGTTCAAATGTCATTGTATTTTTTAGAAGAAAAAGATCTCTAGTACGAAGATACACACACTAGTCAAGCTAAACTTAAGACTTAGTTTATACTCCTGTGTGCCAGAAGCGAAGAGTCTGTTAGATGCTTTCTAATTATTGAGGAAATACTACAATGTTTACTTGCAGTAAATACGTCGCTAAGAGTGGAATACTCTGGTGAAGAATCTGGACCCACCATTATGAGTTAATAGAGTATTTTGGTAATTAAAGACAATCGTCATATGGAACTAACATTTTCTATGAGTTGGATGAATAGGTTATACTCCATGATGATGAAGACTTTAGATGACATTATGAGTTGATCATCATCAAGTCAAGACTCGGGATGGAGGAAATTATCATGTGTTGATGCATATCAAGACCCTGGAGATGAAGGAAATCATCATGTATTGATGATGTTCAAGAAGAAAAGATGATCATAGGTTGATCATCGAGTCAAAAGAAGACCCATCATGTCATGATGGAGGTCAAGTGAAAGAGTGCATCACGGGTTGATGCATATTCAAATCAAGAACTTGAAGAAAAGAAAATCATCATATGTTGATGATTATCAAGTCAATGACTCGGACTTGAAGTGAAGATATGCGTCATCAAGCTTCAAGTGAATATGCAAGGCAAAGGTATGACCCGGACTCTCTTGATCAAGCTCATGTACTCTCCATATACGAATGAATTCTCTCTTTCCCTATTCTTTTTGGATGCGTTCTTTGAAGATTTTTGCGAGTGAAGTTCAAGCACTTTTTAATTTCAAGTTTTGTCGACATGTGGTATCTACAAGTAATGTTTAATGACTATCTTTTAAGAGTGATTGACATAGAGACATTTTTGGTGCTTAATGTCCAAGAGGGAGAATTTGGTTGCAATAATGGTCAAAAGAGAAAAGTTTGAAGTCATCATAAGTTTTGGATGGACATATTCAAAAGAGATGATAAAGAGAGAGATATTGATTAGACGAAGAAAGCCTTTGTGTGTCAAAGGAGTATAACCCTTGTGTAAGAGGGAGTTTTCCTAAAAAGTTTTGTAAAAGCAAAAATGAAAAACGTTTTGGGTTTTGCTTAAAATAGGTAAACTATTGTATGGGAAAACTACTTTGCAAAGACTCCTTTTGGCTTCGATTTATTTTGGATTTTTTATGCTTAATGCCAAAAGACGGAGAATATTTGGTTGATTTCACCTTATAACATGCATGGATATAGTTAAATAGCTTTAATTCTTATCTTATGTTGATTTATACCCAAATTTTGCTGTTGATAAAGGATTTATCATCAATCACCAAAAAAGGGAGATTGAAGAATTTAGACCCACCATTATGAGTTAATAGAGTATTTTAGTGATTAATGACAAATCCATTTGTGAGACTAACTCTCTTGTTTAGTCTCATTTGGATGAAAAATTAAAGAGGTATGCATTCGACATCATATTCTTATATCATGTTGCATTCCTCGGATCCAAAATATAGGTTGAACTCCACCAAAAGATTAACTTGGATATGTGCATATGTTCTTATTACACATTCGTATATGCACACATTTAGGGGGGAGTTCACTCTATGTTTAGTGGTTTCATTTGTATTGATCTATATTCCTTTTTCCACATATATTAAGGATCTTTACTTTGAAACATATCAAATGAGTATATAAGACTTGTGTAGTTCATATATACTCATATGATCTTACATTCAATTATTTGCAAATGAGATGGTTGTCATCAATTACCAAAGAGAGAAAGATTGAAGTATCTTATCCCACTATTATGAGTTAATAGTATGTTGTGGTAATTAATGACAATCATATTGTGGAACTAACATTTTTCATGAGTTGGATGAATATGTTATGTTCCATGGTGATGAAGACTTTGGATGACATCATGAGTTGATCATCATCAAGTCAAGATTCGGGATGACAGAAATCATCATATGTTAATGATATTCAAGACAAGATCCCAAAAAGAACAAGATCATCATGTAGTAATGATATTGAAGTTAAGAGCTTGGAGTAAAGGATGCATCATGTGTTGATGTGTATCAAGATCTCGAAGATCGAGATGATCCTGAGTTGATCATCAAGTCAAGCGAAGATTCATCATGTGTTGGAGGGAAAAGTGAGGGATGCATCATGTGTTGATGCATATCAAGACTCGGGATGAAGGATGTCATCATGTGTTGATGAGCATCAAGTCAAGATCCCGAAGTAAAAAAAAAATCATCATGTATTGATGATTATTAAAGTCAAGACAATGACCCGGACTTGAAGTAAAAATGTGTGTCATCAAGCTTCAAGAAGGTGTGCAACGCAAAGGTATGACTAGCTAGGGCTAAGGATGTGTTTCTAGTCTTTTATCAATCTTGGTGTTTGGTTGGAGACCGGATCGCTAGTATAGGTTGCCATATTATTAAGAGGGGTCTTCACTAGTAGCTTGAGTTAGTCATGTGTTGATAGCTCGTTGTGCTTGCTCTAGCTCTCGTTAGCATGTTGCCTATATTTACGAATGTGTTTTGCAAAAAGTTGAGGCTCATGTTTAATCCTTGTAGCATATTACTTTAGTTTACGAATATATTTTGCAAATGATTTAAGTCTATGTACCTTATTCCTTGTGGTGTGATTCTAAAAGTTGGTAAATATGTTTTGCAACTTGTTGAGAATCTCACATTTATCCTTATTTGCATTGTGCATCAATTGGCAAATGTGTTTTACGAATTGAGTTGAAGCGGAATGCAATCTCTGTGTTTTCTTAGCTTTGGCAGTCTAACCGCAGGCTTGTGGGCGGTCTAACCGGACCCCCAGTCAGGGTCGTGCGGTCAGTATTTTTCAGAGAATGTGTTTTTCTGAATATGCTAGTTCCTCTGTGGAGCGGTCTGACCATAGTTGTAAGTCCAGTCTGACCTAACCTCCGGGTCATGTGACCCGGTCAGGTTTTTCCAAAGGCGTCCCTGACCGATCCTGTGCTTGCGGTCTGACCGGCCTTCCTGATTTTCGATAGAATTTTTTTTTCAAACGGCTAGTTTTTGTGTGTGGGTTATAAATACCCACCTTGGCCGGTTGTGGGAGGGGGTTGCTGGTGCCATATTCATTTCCTTGAGCAAAGAGCAAGCCCTCTCATCTCTTATATGCATGTGTTGCACTTCGTGAGCTTAGATAGCAAACCCTATGTGCATGTGTTGCCTTAGGTAGTGAATTGTGTATCTATTGAGCTTAGACACTTGATTCGTTCAAGTGAGCATCTCCGACTTGTTACTCTTGGTGTTTGCTGACACCTAGATGGATTGGAGGAGTTGTGCCGATGATCTTCTCAAATAAGGTTGTAAGAAGACCCGGACGGTTTGTGAGTAGTTTGGTGCTCGCCATCTCCGGAGTGGAGGAAGAGCAGCCCCGAGTGAATTGAGGTGTTGGTTCATGTTGTGAACCAGTCTAAGTGGTTGGACTTTCCTCGGAGGTGTTGGCTCAAGTTGTGGAGCCAGTCCAACGTGGTTGGGCTTACCTCAACGTGGATTAGGGGAGACCGACAAGTCTCTGAACACCATGGTAAAACATAATTGCATCACTGTGTTTTGATCTCTTGTGCTTTACTCTTTTGCAATTTACATTCCTAGAATTAAATTGCTTACTTGTATTTGTATGATTGTTATCTTTTCAATAGTCTTAGATTGTTGGTGCACTTAGTTGAAACTAGTTAATTTCGGTTTGAATTGTGCAAAACCGTTTGGTTATTAGCTTCCGTATTAGAAATCGGTTTTAGCCAAAGAAGTTTTTAAAACCGCCTATTCACCCCCCTCTAGTCGGTCTCCTCGATCTTACAAGTGGTATTAGAGCTTGATCTGTCATTTATTAGACTTAAGCGTCTAGAGAGTAAAAGATGACCACTAGTGATATAATGCACCTAGGTGAAGCACCTCTATTTGATGGCACAAAATATGCTCTTTGGAAAATCCGCTTGTCATGTTATTTGAATTGTCAGCTAACGTAGCCTACCTGTATCCCTACATAGGCATGTTGCTATTATTTGCGAATATGTTTTGCAAATAGTTGAAGCTCATGCAAAATCTTTGTAGCATGAGACTATAATTTAAAAATATGTTTTGAAAATGGTTGAAGTCCACACACCTTCTCCTTGTGGCATGATGCTATTGTTTGCGAATGTATTTTACAAATAGTTGAGGCTCATGCATGTTCCTCGTAGCATGTGACTTTAATTTTGTAAATGTGTTTTGCAAAAGGTTTAAGTCCATGTACCTGATTCCTTGTTGCTTGATTCTAAAAGTTGGTAAATGTGTTTTGCAACTTGTTGAGAATCATGCTTTCATTCCTTGTTTGCATCACGCATCAAATTGGTAAATGTATTTTGCAATTTGAATTGAAGCAAAATGCAAAAATATGTGTTTTTCATATCTGGTGGTCTGGCCGCAGGCCATTGGGTGGTCTGACCAGCCCTTCAGAGGTTGACTGGGCTGTGTGCTGGTCCCTTTGTTCTAACGGTTTGACCGCCATAGTTGACCGATTTGACCGTTGGGAAATCGGTCTGACCGCCAAGTATTGGCCGATCTGACCGGACCCCCGGTCAAGGTCATGTGGTCAGCTTTTTCCAGAAGATGTGTTTTTCTAGATTTGTTGGTTCCTCTGTGGAGCAGTCTGACCGCAGTTGGAAGTCTGGACTGACCGGACCTCCGGGTCTTGGACCCAGTCAGCTTTTTTCAGAGAATGTGTTTCTCTGGTTTTGGTTGGAGCAGTCTGACCACCCCCTTGGTGGTCTGATCGGCCTTGGTCCGATCTGACTGGCCATTTGGTGGCGGTCAGTCTAGATGTGGTCCAACAGCTAGTTTTATAGCCGTTGGAGCCTAGGCAGTCTTACTGGCCATTGGTTGGTAGTCAGACCGGAGGTCCCTGTTTCTCAGTAGATTCTCTTCCAAACAGCTAGTTTTTGTGTGTAGGCTATAAATACCCACTTTGGCCGATCGTAGGAGAGTTGCTGACGCTCTATTCTATTCTCTTGAGCTAGTGCAAGCTTTCTCCTCTCAATAGTGCATGTGTTGCACCTTGAGTAAAGGGAGAAACTCTAGTTGCATATGTTGCAACTAAAATTGGATTGTGTATCCATTTGTGCATGTGTTGCACTTGGTGAGAGTCAAGCGAGACGCTTCGACTTATTACTCTTGGTGTTTGTCGACACCTAGACGGCGTGGAGGTGTCGTGGTCCAATGATCTTCTCAAGAAGCTTGTGAGAAGGCCCAGCGGTTGTGAGTGATTTGGTGCTCGCCATTTCCGGAGTGGAGCTAGAGCAATCCTGAGTGGATCAAGGTGTTGGTTCGTGTTGTGAGAATCGGTCCAAGTGGTTGGATTACCTCAAAGGTGTTGGCTCAATTTGTGGAGCCGGTCCAATGTGGTTGGGCTTACCTCAATATGGATTAGGGGAGACCGGCAAGTCTCCGAACACCACGGTGAAACATTATTGTGTCATTGTGGTTTGTCTTCTTGTGCTTTACTCTATTGCAATTTACATTTCTAGAATTAAATTGCTTACATGTCTTTGTATATTTGTTATCATTATCAACTGTCTTATATTATTGGTGCACTTAATCAAGACTAGTTGATTTAGGTTTTAATTGGGGAAACCGAATTGATTTACAATTCCGCATAAAACTCGATTTTAGCCAAAAGATTTTTAAAACCGTATATTCACCCCCTCTAGTCGCCCTCCTCGATCTTAAATCTGGGTTAAATAGTATATCCACCTCTGTGAAATTGACTTATTGGTTCTTGATCTAAAATCTGTGGGGATGCCTACGGGTCTAAGATCTAATAACATTAGTCAAAATAATTATTAATCACTCCTTTAACTCTCCTGAAGAGAACCCACCTTGAAAGTGAAATACCTCATGAAGAGGTTCATCTTGAAGATGAAAGCCCCATCGATTTGATATGCACATATTACAATGCTGGGAATGCGGAACAACCAAGAATCTTTTGTTTGTGAAATGACAAAGATCTGATTAACATTAAGAAACCCTCAATTTGGATGATATGGGAGAAAAGTTGTCGGCAATCACTTTGCCTCTACAATTGCTAAAGTTTCTCTTATGAGAACACGGATCCAAACCAAAGTCTATGGTCGAGCGCTTGAAGCGTTCATATCGGGTCACATAATGAAAGCATATGAGGCTAAACCATAATTGCTAAATAAAAGTGTTGGAACCAGGTAGTTCAGACTTGATGGATCGTTATGTATATAATGAAGTGGTAAAAGCTATGGTTCCAAGGTACCAGTAGAAATCGTTACTCTCCTATTATGAATGATATAATGTTCTGTTGCATAATAATTCGGACAAATGGTATGAACAAAATATGCAGTCAATGGGTTTTGAAAATCCTTGATGAGATCCTCGAATGACTCAAAATTTCTAGTAAGAAAAGAAATAAAATCATAATATATATATATATATATATATATATATATATATAACTTATACCCAATAGTCTCTTACCTATAATAAGAGCATCTCTTGGAAGATAGCGCATCGCTCGGAAGAGAGAACACCTCTCTGAAGAAAAATTATCTTACCAGTTGATCTCTTAATCACACCAATGATTATATGATCCTTAGACATGGACAAGAACCCATCAAGACTCGAAAAAATAAAATAGGGAACCTAAAGACCAGAAGTGTACCAAACAAGCTTTTATAAAGTTCATCTTCCACTAGAAGTTAGTGGAATGGTGGTTTCCTCTAGTACCATGAAGGTACGACATACATTTAGAGCTGAAAACAAGCCGAGCTGAGCTGGCTCGATCAAGCTCAAGTGGAAATCCGACTCGGCTCAGCTTGTTTCCAAACCGAGCTAGGAGGTTCGCTTGGCTCGGCTCGGCTCGAAGGGAAGCTTGAGTCGGCTTGCAAGCCCTCACGAGCCGAGCCAGAAATCACTTGGGAAAAGAACACATACGAAAAGCAATGTAAGAACACACACTTAAAGGAGATCACGAGTGTTCTCCTTGGACAAACATGTTTGAAAAGCAAATCAAAACCCAAATGGTAAACAAAGACTACCACATATCATAAATTGAGTTACAAACAATCTTTAGAAGCAGACTAAGATCAAAATGACCTTTAGCTATCAGCTAAGGAAAACAAATAACTAGAACGAAAGTTGCAGCACTCACAAGGGTAAAACTATAATGAAACATACATTTAGATTAAACCACTACTTTTATTCTTGCAAAATACTAGTCCAATGACAACAAAACAACAACAATCCTACAGTAAAAAAGGCAACCTTTTCAGGTTTTTAGAAAGAAATACATTGCTTTTTGTCTAAAAATCATTCATGAATGGACAAAGCATGATAATTTAGATGAAATGTAGCTATAACATCTGTTGAAAGGGTTCAAACAAGGTATTGTAAATATGTAAACCTCACCAAATTGGCCCGTAGAGGGTACAACAAAAGTAGAACATGTTGCAGCTTGACAACCATTACTTAATGAGTTATGGCATGCCAAAATTAGACTAGCTAAAGCAAAATCTGAGTTCTCAATTAGCGTCGTCGCTTCCTCCTCGTCGGACTCGGCCCGGGACGCCACGAGCCCCCCAACATCCAACGCAACATGATCCCCCATTCGAGCAAATCATCCAAAATTTCACACCCAAAGGCCCAAACTTTTGTAGGATTTTGTGCCCCCGCAATCCAAAAAAAAACACCCCTAAAAATCGTTAGAAGGAACCGAATTTTACCACAAATCAAACGGATTGGAGGAAGAACTGAGGGCTAAAACCCTAGAAAATTTCAGGTGGGGATGAACCGGGGTCAAATCCAGGCGGATTTGGGAGATTCTTGGGTCAAATCGAAGCTTTCGCCCACGGGAAATTCGACGAAACAGAAGCATTGAGCAGAACACCAACGATTGGAAATGGGGAGGAAAGGAATAGGATTTTACCTCGACAAATGAGTGGGGCGGTAGATGGAGGTGCAGCAGAAGGACAACGGCATTGCGGATGAAGGGGGATGCAGCGGCGGTGCTACGGAAGAAGCAGCGGAAGGACAGGGTGCCGAAAGGAGGAGCGAGGCGAAGGAAGGGGCGGTGGAGGAGGATGGGGCGGCAAGGTGGCGGAGGAGCAGAGAGGAGGCGGAAGACTAGATCTGGATTGTAGATTTGGAATAGGTAGAGGCGGTGGGGATTGGAGAGGGAGAGGAAGGGGATCGGGATGGGATCGGGAGTGCATGAATGGGAGAGGGAGAGGAAAGGGTTGGGATGGGATCTGGATCAGGAGGCAAAGGTAGTGGGATGGGATCGGGAGTGCGGTAGTGGGGAACGGCTCGCGACCAGCTCGCGAGCGGGCTCGATCTTAGCTCGTTTTGTTTGCGAGCTGAACACGAGGCTCGACTCAGCTAGAAAATTCACAAGCCCGAGCTGAGCTGGCTCGAGCTTGCTTCAAGCCGAGCAGGCTCGTGAGCCTCGAGCTATTTTTCCAGCCCTACATACATTGGTTTTATTTACAATTAATCCCCTAAATGCCAAAACTAATATTGGTTATATTTTACTCTAGGGTAGTACAACTATATTTTATAGTTCTGCAGAACAGATTATTCGTTGTAACTTTAATCACCCAGAGATAGTTACAAAATATTAAGACCCTGAAAGGTTTTGATAGATCGTATCCGAAAGGTTTTGATAGATCGTATCCGAAAGTCATATGACTTTGCAACTATTATTACCCTATATCATCTGCAAGAATAATCTACTTGTGTTGCATAATTTAATAGTAGTATTTGATAAGTTAAACATATTACTCCCAAATAGTGTTTATCCTAAACCTCCAAATAAGTAATAGGATATTTGTATGTAAGACTCTGCATCATGATAATCCAGTAGATTTGATCGTAATATTCTTGCTTATTTCATTTTTGAAAAATGTATTAAAGACATTGGAGCAACAAGACTTCAACAAAAGTTGCCTTTAGAGGGAGCATATGCTAAACACTGATTATCACACTTAAGATTTTGAAAATCTTAGTCAAGCCTAAAAGGTGTTGATACGATAATTACTGATTAAATTCACCTTAAAGGTTTTACCGCTTAACAGTTTAGATCCAGTTGATCGACAATGCAAAGATTATGAAGATCATGCATAGATCCTGATGATCATTACTGAATCCTAAAGATATCCGGCAAATCTCTATAGTACAAAATCCTAGAATGGATTTATATTACTTTGTGGTGATGCAACCATCTCTTGACAGTCATTTAAGCAGACCTTAGTAGCTATTTCTACCGACCACTCAGAGATTATAGCACTATATGAAGGCTTACTTGAATGTGTTTGGCTCAGACGTGTGACTAACCACATCCAGAAGTATTGTAGCATTAACACCGTCGATACCCCACAATTATCTATGAAAATAATGCTATTTGTGTTGCACAAAGGAAAATGGGTTATGTTAAAAGTAATATCACGAAGCATATTGCTCCTAAATTCTTATACCTCATGGATTCCAGAAGAACGATGAAGTGAAGATCCTGCAAACTAGATCTTTGTGAAAATCTGGCTAATTTATTCACTAAGTCACTGCCTATGTCCAGTTTCCAATGATGCATTCGTGGTATTGGAATGAAGTGACTAAGAAAGTTGCAGGAATCAGGGGAAGAATCCCTTAAATCATAATCTACTTAAGGTTCTGAAGTTTTACCTTAATCTTAAATATTAACTGAGAAGGTAAAAATGTTGCACTCTTTTTTCCTTTAGTGAGTTTTTTCTGAAGATTTCTCACATAACGATTTTTAACGAGGCAACGATATAATATAGCTTACGGATGTAATATACTTTTTTCTCCGATCCATTTTTTCCACTGGGTTTTTGGAATGAGTTGTTAATGAAACATGTGTACGATGCGGTATTCGTCCAAAAGAGAGTGTTAAGTAACTCTAGATTAAGGGTTGATGGAATCTGTCCCTAGTAAACTTTAGTCTATAAATAAAAGATTAATTAATGAATAAAAGGTTTCCATATTGTGCCTTCGTTATTTGTCTCCGTTTTTTCTCTCATTTGTGATTTGATCGATCGATCCTGCTACTACTAGTTCTTCGGAAAAGAAATACTAAAGAAAGAAAGAAAGAAACATGTCCACGCACCAGGCAGTACATGTACATGGCGCTCTCCCCCCGAAACATGTCCACGCACCGACCGACCCTTGCCACACGTCAGCGACCCCTCACTGCCCGGTGGGGACCGCTCCCCGGTGACCCTCGCCTCGCCCTGTGCACGCCACGAGGCGAGAGGAGGAGAGGGATCAGAGGCTTCAGGGAAGCGCGCGGGCAGGTGGGCCCCACGGGCCAGGCGGTGACCTCACCGCGACGTGGAGCAGCAGGCCCACAGGCTACTATCCGCTCCATGACCTGTGGGGCCCGGCTCCACGCTAATGGCGCCTGCTTATCGCGGTAGCTAATCCGAGATTAGTAATGCCCGGCCCCACCCCACCCCGCCACGCGATTAGCACCTTTCCATACTCAGCAGACGGATCCGCTGCTCCGCGCCGAGCAGCGGGCTGGCCTCATGATTCGGTGTGGCCACGTGGCGCCCCCGGGTGGTGGCGGAGCAGGAGCACAGAGCGGGTGGGGTGGCTCGGGATCTGGTGCGTGGTGTTCGTGGTACGCGCAGAGGATCTCGCGGCGCCGGCGGGGAGCGAACGGCCGACCTCCTGGCGCGAGGCACGTGACTGTGCAGGGCCCACCTGTCGTGGGGTCGTGGGGCCGGGGGCGCGGTGGGTACTGGGTATGTAGGAGTTGCGTGTGCGGAGACGAGATGGGTGCCCGTATTTCGCGCGGTTTTTTCGGGAAATTTGGACTGTTTTAGCCCTATAGCACACCATAATTCCTAAAGTAGCCTCCTTAGCATTAGAATTCCATTTTTGATCCTATGCTAACACCTGCTGCCGTGCGGACAAAGAAGACTCTCTGCGCGGTGGGTACCGCAGCATCTAGATGTTTGCCATCACAGTCTGGCGAAGATCCAAGATGCCGCGGTCGGCACAAAGCGGCGAAGAAGTCTTCGCCCTTGGGCGCAGCGATCACCTTCGCCGCTTTGCCACGCGCGCACTAGCGTAGCGTGCCGGTCTCGCCACGCTGTTTTTTTTTCATTTCTGAAAACCCTAATCGTTTTTTTTTTCCTTTTCGTTGAAGCTACGTGGGGTTGGCAAGGTGCTGCCGTCGGTGTTAGCAGCACCTTGTTGCTGCTTTTGGGGATAGCATGACCTTGCCTGCTGCCAACAGAGACGGCAGTATGTGCTTGGAGGGGATCAAAAGTGGAATTCTGATACTAAAAGGACTAGTTTAAGAATTACGGTGCGCTACAGGGCCAAAACAGTCCACAACTCTTTTTTCGGTTCTTCGTGCTTTGCTTTTGTTTCTCGACGAATTCATTTTTTTTTTCTTCTCTCTCTCACAGCTTAAGTCGTATAGATAAATAAAACGAATTCATTTTCCTTTCAGAATTAGATTGAACATGTGATTAATTACTTGCGTTGGAACGTTGCTGGGCGTTGGCCAATCTCTAGTTGAAGAATCCTAAAGTTTAGCCCTAAAGTCTTGCTCCATTCCGAATCGTGTTTGTATGTAAAAGAAAAACTATTAAGTACTAGAATCTCTTCCGTTGGCACGTAGTGCATATACGTTCATGACGCCAGGGTTTCGCAACAACTCCACTATACACACTGGTATTTCCAACTACAAATTTATGGCATCTTGTTACAGGTCGTCTGTTTCGTATTGACAGGAGTACATACTCCAACTTTCAATATACTATTTAAACAAATATGTTATACTTTTTTACCACTTTCAATATACTTAAATATCAATTATAAAATACTCCAATACGACTTGATCGAAAAATTTCCATTTGAGTTCTTTATTTTTGCTATATATCCTTTTTCATATATAAAAGAAGTATGTACACAAATTTTTCTATAAAAGTGTTCTTTGATGAAATTTTTCATGTAATTCACTTTGGGATATCTTATAATTATTATTGGAGTATGCTCAAATAGATAAAGAGATATCATTATACGGTTTAAGTGGTATATAAGAAGTAGGAGTACATATTCCCAAAAGTATCATACTATATATATATATATATATAGAAAAATAGTATGTACTCCTGAGAGTACGTACTCCCACCTCTCATATACCACTTAAATCATATCATAATACCTCTTTATCTATTTGAGCAATATATATATACCGTGTTAGTTCCAATTCTACACCGTATCACAGCCGTAGATAGGCATATATATATATATATAGAAAAATAGTATGTACTCCTGAGAGTACGTACTCCCACCTCTCATATACCACTTAAATCATATCATAATACCTCTTTATCTATTTGAGCAATATATATATACCGTGTTAGTTCCAATTCTACACCGTATCACAGCCGTAGATAGGCGTATCACTCCGATTAACCACACGCAAACAATTCATTTGCCACTCGTACCACTCCATAACACACAGCCACAGCTAGCCATCTGCTCTCTTTAAGGCTCCTCCTAATGTAATCATACCACCACCTGGACCATGTTTTTTTTTCCCTCTCTCACACACAAATATAAGAAAATAGTTTATACTCCTGAGAGTACGTACTCCCACCTCTCATATACCACTTAAATCATATCATAATACCTCTTTATCTATTTATACCGCGTTAGTTCCAATTGTACACCGTATCACAGCCGTAGATAGGCGTATCACTCCGATTAACCACACGCAAACAATTCATTTGCCACTCGTACCACTCCATAACCCACAGCCACAGCTAGCCATCTGCTCTCTTTAAGGCTCCTCCTAATGTAATCATACCACCACCTGGACCATGTTTTTTTTTCCCTCTCTCACACAAATTAAGCACCAACCACTACCAACTAGCCAGCCAGAAGAAACCACCGCATGCACCTGCTTACGACATAGGACACATGAACATATGACGCAACTAAGCATGGGTCAGGGCACATAGTTAGACATGAATAATGCCTCAGAGATCGCGTAGCAGAGCAAGCATTATTGTATGATCCGAACCATTAGTGAGACGAAAGCGAAGCCGAAATCGAAATCTCCTGTGTGGGATCGGGCCGTGCAGCCCTAGAAATGTTCTGTCCTTTCTGGCCACTAATTAATACTAGCTAGCGTCTAGCCATCTACTATAGAAGTAGAAATAGAGAACACGTCAATAGAAAGCAGAGGATTGTAAAATATATGAAAGTTTTATGATTGGGTGTTTGGAAAATTAGGCTCATACTTCAAATAGGACTCACGTAGTAATCAAGAAACAGAAAATACATCTGACATCTCTGTCAGACATTGTAGCAGCCCGATTTCCACTCCTTTTAAAACCGCAGGATTTTGGAGTTATCAAGATCTTCTGTTTGAACTTCCAAATTCAATGTAAACTTCATTTGGTCCGATAAAGATCGAATCTAAAGGTAATTCAAAAACTGCCAATACAAATACCTCCAACATTAAAGCCAGCCCACGAACTTTTTTTATTTTTTAAAAATACTTTAAAGATAACCTCTCTCTAACCTTATTTCTAGTTCTGACATCTTTGATCGCGCAATGATCCGTGACGTGACCAAACTGTACTGTCACCCCACTGACCGCGGCGTTGCCAAACCTGCCATGATAGCCCTCCGAGCCAACACACGTCCGTTTTTTTTTTTTTTTTGCTAAGTCCTGTCACTACAAGAGGAGTGGCGTGGCAAGCGATCGTCGCTTGTCTGCACGAGATTCGTAGGCGTAGCCAAAGGGGTTAGAATTGATACCTTTGATAGCTCTAAAAATTGGTATCTTGAATTTCATAGTTTACCCTAACATTCCTCGAAGATCCGGATCAAATTGAGGGAGTTTCTAGAAATATTTTGCTTGGATTCAAAATATTTCCAATCAGTCAACCAAGTCCTTTTCAAAAGCATTTTCGAAGCAAAGTACAACTTTAAACTCAATTGCATTCTCAATGAAACTAAATTTGGAAAGCAATTCCTCCAGACTAATAGACTTGGGCCAAATCTCCACCTCGGCTCATCTCCTTCCTTTTCTTCTCTCCTCTCCTTTTCAGCCTAGCTTCCGACACACCTTGGCCCAGGCCAAACCAGTAGCAGCAACCCATCTCCTCCCCAGCCAGCAACATCCGCTGCCATGCGGGCTTGGCCCCACCTATCAGCCCTTTGCCCCATGTACATCTTCCTTTTCACGGCCCCTCTCTCTCACGCTCGTTCTCTCTCCCTTACAAGCGCGTGCGCTGCTTGCTGCCATGGATGACGCGACATCATCATCACCGTGTAGCCGCGGTAGTCCTCAAGCACAACGCCGCCGTGAGGTAGTCACATCGCCATGCCAGCCTCGTGCTCAGTCCACACACGTGATGCTCGCGAGAAATCGCGCCCAAGATGCTCCACATGTTGCCCCTCTTCTTCTTCTCTATCGTATTTAAGCACCACCTGAACATGTCATATCGTGTGCGTCATCCTCCTCTACTCATTTTCCTAACTCCTCTCTCCTCTTTCCCTCGAATTGGAGAGCACTTGGTTGTGCACCTCATCTTCCCCAACTCTGGCCACAAGCGTCGCCAGCCAAATTTGGCTACCTCGGGTGAGCCTCTCCGTGGTTTCTTCATGATTTGAGGTTGCCTTGCCATCCTCTACCTGGTGCTTACCTCCTACCTACTTGTTTTGTCGCGGTAGAATCAGAACGTTGACGCCATCCCTCCAGTCGACCCAGAGCACATCATCACCGCCATTCCCTGCAAGACCAGGGCGAGCTTCGACCTTGAATTTCTTGGGCATGGTGTGTGCCACCTTCTCCTCTTCCTGAACCCCCTTTGTCTTATGTGTTGATGCACTAGGGATGCCAGAATGCCTGACTACCATTACAGAGCATGCCCCCTCCTGCGATTCACATGGGGACAATGTCGCTCCCCAAACATCTTCTTTGGTGGCTTCCTTTCCAAGCCAATCGTCACAACACATTCCACACCTCCTCAAAGCTCCTACTAAACTTGATGTGCTTCTTTCACTCGTAGCCGAGCTGGAACGCCATCGTTTTCTTCGCCTTTGACGATGGCTACAAACCCATGAGTTTGGCCACCCACAACATCTTATCCTACAGTGATATTATCTACAAACCATCCGTATCACGGTGTGTTACATATCTTTCTTATCATTTCCCCTTAATCAATTTCAGTATGCTGCCACTATAGACGCTGAATCAAAACCCCCTTCTTCTTCGGCTCCGTCACACCACCACCGCACGCCGCCAAGCCTAGCTTCACCACCGGTGAGTCCTATCCTTGTCCCCTCACGTCATATCACGTTCCTAGTTCCCTTGAACATGGTAGGATAGCCAATCGAGCAAATAGGCGACCATAGCTGATGCGGGATGTTTGCCCGATCTTCACGGTGTAGAATTGGAAATACTTGGACCCATGCAACCTGATGAATGATACCGTCAACCACCGTCTATATTACGGCAACCTACGGCACTCAATTCACCTAACCACACGCTTCGATCCTTTGTCTACTCACTAAGTGGAGTAAACACGTTTAATAATCATCGAGACGGTCACAAGAACGACAGAGACAAGAATCTCAGATAATTCCCAATTCTAAGGGGGCGAAAATGCTTCACTCAAACCCTAGAACAAAGAAGTGTATAATAATGAAATTTCAGGCTTAGGTTAGAAGGGGTACCCCTCCCTATATAGCACTTTAGATTAGTGCTATAGTATGGCAGTTGCTACAATATGGCGATTGCTGCAATACTGTGGTGCTACAGTACTATGACTAGATACAATGTATTCTTGTGTAGCAAGCAAACTAGTTGGGAAAACACCTTTTGACAAAACAAAAATCAAATTCGAATTGACTTCCTCTCGATTAGACCAGCTTCTGTTTGCTCCTTCCCTTGTTGATTTTTCTCTATCTTCTTCCTATTGGTTCCTTTGTTGTTGAAGTTGCAGTAGCATATTTTTCTTTGCCTCTAAAGCTTCTTCATGAAACCTTATAACAAGTAAAGTAGAGACATTAGGTAGCAATCCATTCTATGGAAATCAATACATAGCTTATTGAGGAAAAGATCCACCGCTTGATTAATTTGTTTTGCTCTAGCTCTGGTGATTGGCCTAGTTGGTGTTGCAGTAGTATTTGGGGAATGAGACATGTGTGTCATAGGGATGTCCTCATTAATAGTTGTGCTTCATGATATGTTGTTTTGCCGCGGCATACAACCGGATCTACGACGCCTCGGAGCACCTTTCTCTGTGTCGTCCGCACCTGTAGCCTTGACTTAGCGCGTAGATGCTCATGATGATCTAGGGTTTTGAAATCCATCACTATTTAGCCTTTGCCACCGTGTCCCAATATGCTGCAATCGTCTCACTCACTGTTCGATTATTGCAGCCCACCTCTAGCCATGTCACTGCTACCCACATCTTTGGCTTGAACTCCTCTATCCATTTTTTGACATTGCCCAGCATCCCCTGGCCTTCCTTCTCCCTTGCCCGAGCTCGCCAGAGCCCTCCCATGGCCGCTCCTCCTCCTCTGTTTTAGATCAAAGGAGGACGAAGCCCCCAGCCTCTCTCCTTCTACCTCTGCCAGGTGGCCCCTACAGAAGAAAAGTAAATAATTGACATGGTCCATGGACCGAAAGAAACTAACTCGTGCCCCCCCGAACCAAACACCCTAACTTGTTCTCTTTTTTCCTGAATTTCTTCTCGGTTTAAACTTCCAAAGGCCCGTTCTCTCACCTCCGAACTACGATTGACTCAATTCTTGTTGCTAAATTCATATAAATTCAAAACCTATCAATAGTATCAAAATTTAAAAATTGGAGTTAGTTTGAATTTTATTTTCATTTATTTGTATTCAATTGTGTTTATTTGAAATTGCCTTTTTACGCATAAATAGATTCAACGTCGCCGAAGACTTCGCCGCTGTTTCAGAACAAGATCAAGACCAAGAAACCCTTGAGCAAGGCAAGTCATTACGATTGATCATGTTGAACCTTTTCAAATGCACTTACGTTGCTTTATAGTATTACTTGCATGCCTTATGTACTTATTAAATATTGTGTTAAATGTTGATGTTAGTTAATCCCTGTCAATTAGTACATTGTTAATCCCTTTTTTGATTGTTGATAATCCATTTACCTCGTCATCCTAGGCTAAATATTATATTAATAAATTTTCCTTGGTTAATCAATAGCGACTAATGGTTGTGCTTAGCGATTAATTTGAAATATGACACAAATAGTGCCATTACAACGCCTGAAACATTGTATAGTAAATGGTGTGGTGACGTGTGTTACCACTAGAAACAAAAAAATGGTTTATAAAAGGAAAATTTCTTATATGCCACTGCAAATGTACTGGATCCCTAATTTGTCATTATAAAGTGATCTCTCCTTACATGCCACTATATTTCCAAAACGTTACCCCTTTATGCCATTGTTATCAACTCCGTTAGATTTTGCCTGCTAGATTTTTCCATAATATGTATTCTACCCTCACCTTCTTCTCCTCCTCCCAACTCCCGCCCCCCTCTCATAGTTCTTCTCCTCCCTCCGGCCTCGACAAGCTAGCTTGATGCGAACAAGATCAAGATAGTGGTGGTGCTAGTCTAGGAGAACCGCTCCTTCAATCACACGCTCAACTGGATGAAGTCCCTCAACCCAGAGATCGACGACATCACGGGAGCCGAGTTCAACTGTTGCCATCGCATCCTCTACCGCCATCCACTTCGGTGACAGCTCTGAGTACGTGGACCCAGACCCAGTCCACTCCTTCTAGGCCATCTACGAGCAGGTGCATGGAGACCCATACACCTGGGGCAGCACGGTGCTAGCGACGAAGGTGGGCATCGATGTCCCATCATATGCCCATTTTTTACTATAACATCGTATGCCCATTTTTGGGTGGTACTAAGTCGGGATACATCTACTCCCTCAACGGTGAGTCCTCAGAGTTCAATGTCCTCCCAACGCTTGAGGATCGAACCCATCTGGATGGTGTAGTATTACGACGAAGTATTTATAAAGGCCTTGTCATGATCTCTATTGATGATTAGAACACAGTGCTCTTTGTCGAACTTACTCAGGAATGTAATGTAAGAACGCTACCAAACGAAGAACATGCATTGTCGTGGATATATTGAATGTTTGTATGAGAATACAAAGGATGTTACGGAATGACCGTAATGATCGTGGGTATAGATGATAAAACTTATAAAAGGAATATATGAGATTATGTTACAGAGAACGTGGGCTACCCATTTATAGTATTTGAAGGTGTGGCAGTTAAAACCGCTAAAGGCTCCTCTAATCTTCACACACGTTCGCCAGGAGTGCCTTGAGCCGTCATGTTCGTTAGCCAACTATCATAAGTTGCTAAATGCACCAAAAGCCATCTTCCCGCCAGTCACGTGAGTAACAGTTGGTGCCTCCCGACCAGTTAGGTGGTCGGTGATTGTCCAAGACTGTATAGCTGGTCGAATGATATCTATAGTTGGTCATTCGTGACCTAAACTGGTCGTCGACCAGTTTGGCCGTAACAAAAGGAATTAACTTTCCTTTATAAATTGGTTGCAAGTTCATAACCGTAATATAGTGGGCCTCCTTTAACAGGAACTCTGACTTTGACCGAAAAGGTTAACCTAGTCAAGAATCCTTGTCAACCTCTTCACCGCACACCAAAGTAAGTGATGATGATCCAACTAGCAAGCTAGCGGGATCTTGTTGTTTGGCTCAATCTTTCACAGTACACATTGACGGTAGCTTCCTAGCTGTTGCGCAGCACAAGAACAACAAGACTTCTTTGATAAACATTCTCCCACGCACACCACAGCACGTGAACAAAGGATAGAAGAACCGAAGTTCCAACGAGCACAAATCCAACACCACATTTGGATTCAACACACCAAAAAGTAATTCCTCTTGGAAATCTCAAGACCACACCGACCATGTGCCACCAAAATCATGGTGATTTTCCGATATCTATTCCTTAATCCATAACTTGTCCACCTTACAATGTACGGCCATGGGAGGTTTATATACCCCACCACGCAAGCACAAAATCAAAACTAACTCAAACTCCTAAATGCACAACGTAAACTACTAATAGACTTGCTAAATATAACAGCACGCACAGGTGCTAGGACTCTCTAATTTAGACACTAGTATTTCAAATTTAATGATCGAATCAAACTCTCTGGACTTTTCCAATCGGAACAAGAATCCTTCATCTGCTCTTTGTATGGCCAGTGGCCCCCATCCAAGAGCACGCAACGAAAGGAAAGCACATGGTGATAGAACTGAACTTATTTGACGTAAGCTTTCCTTGGCATTGCACAAAATAGTATGAATAGGTCCGTTATCACGACCAGGTGGGGCCACGACCACGGCTAGGTGGCTCATGACCACTACCAGGTAGCTCATGACCACCACCAGGTAGTCTACGACCACCCCTAGGTGATCTACGACCACGTCCATGTGGTCCACGACCATGTCCAGCGAGCACTATTCTTGTCGAGTACTGTTGTCATCGAATACTGTTCCCGACGAGTACTGTTCCTGCCGAGTGCTCCTTCCGCCGAGAACTGGTCGTAGGCTTTGCTGAACCGGTCGTGCACCTCGTAAAACTGGTCGTAGGTGGACCCCACCCCATATCATGTAGAGAAAGGAAACTACTGGGTCGAAGTTGTGGACGCACTGCCTCCAACTTGACTTTCCTTGTAGAGTTCGACTTCCTTCCTTGACACAGGTAGCTAACAATGCTCTTTCTATGAAACATCCCCACACGCGATTGTGTAAACACGCACATGCACATGTGTTCCTCTAGCACATATGTGTAACAGGAACATGCATAATATTAGCAGACGGTATTTGCGCCACATTAGTAAGTGCGTTGATCACGTGGCAATATGAGATGATCATATCCTGTGGGTAAAGTTGTACAACCTTTGCAGAGTATATAACCAATTCGAATAGTCGTGCCGGGCTATGGGTATTGCGAAGAAATCCACACTTGGTTAGTTTTGATAAAATATAGGATCGAACATTTTAACTTAAATTGTTTGTAGCAATGATATAATCACAGGTGGATAGAAACCTCTAGAACATATCTAGAGTCAAGTGGATGGAACCTTGTTACATGACAAAACTGCTTATACAAACAACACTTTGGTTTTAAGTTAGAATGGCTAAGTCCTAGGTTTACAAATTTAGTATGAAATGATATTTAAACCAAAATTGACTTTATGCTAAAATAACCCTAGGACCCCTCCTTGGCAAAACCTTGCATCTATATATTTGCATCTGGTATAAGGACTTCTTGAGTATTTTTTTTACTCATAGTTGCTCATATATGTGGATTCAGTGCCCGAAGATACCAATCCGATGGACAACTCCTACCGGCCAGGAGATGAAGATGACACAAAGTACTAGGTCACTTATCCCAGTCGATTGCATGTGGGTATACCTTTAGGGTCTCCACTACCATTTACCTTTCTACTGTAAGATTTCATTTGTATTTGGGTAATGTTTGTTGCCGTACGTACGATGCTCCGTACGCTTTCCTTTTTGCAAACTGAGTGCACACTACCAATCAGAAATGCAAGCGTTGGGCAAACTAGGCTGCAACATACCGATGGCCCAAGGCGAACAAGCGGGCGACAAACCCAACAAGACCTACAGACGAGAGAGTTCGCTTTCGAGCGAACACTCAATCCACGATCCATTGTAGAGGTGTCTATCTTTGTTTATCGTCCGATGGAAGCCGTTGAAAACAATGTTACAGGTAGAAAAAAATGTTTTATATGTAGAAAAAAAAATTTGCATTAGTAGAAAAAAAATGTTGTATACTGTTCACGATGATGTTACAATTTTTTTTAGGGAAATGATATAATACATACGTACGGCGTTTTGAAAAAAATCGGACACTTCGGTCCCCACGCTTCCACCCAGATAGTGTCCCATCCACCCATTTATTACACGAGCTCCTTTCGGCCTTATCTCCCATTCCTCCGTTAGTGCATTCCTCCTCTCCCCATTCCCTCACCTTTTTATCATATCTTCCTCCCCCTTCTGGCCTCACTGAGCATATCTCCTATGGCGCCCTGCTCCTTTGGCCCGGCCCGGCCGGCTCGGCTCGGCCAGACCAGCGCATCCTCCCTCGGGTGCCATTGGCACCGTCGGCCCCTGCGCTGGCAGCCCTGTCGCCCCGACTCGCTTCTCCCTACACACCTCGGTCGCCGCCTCCTCCCTCTCGGCCTCATTGCCGTGGCCAGATCCCATGACGCCGACGACCGTGTCCTCCTCTTCGCCTGGCCTCCTCTGGTTCCTCCTTCCTAGGTCCGCTCGGCCCAGCTCTGCTCCGGCTCGTAAACTCGGCATTGCGTGCGAGAATGTTGCGACCATCAATTTTTTTTTGCAATCTGTTGAAATTTTTTGTTACTGGTGTTGTAAATTTTTGTTGCAGTGTTGAAATTTTTGTTGCAAGCGTTGTAGATTTTGTTGCGAGCATTGAAAATTTTTGTTGCAACCGTTGTAAATTTTTGTTGCAGACGTTGAAAATTTTTGTTGCAAGTGTTGGCGCTCAGGCGTACGGCGCCGACACTCGGGCCGTACGTCCAAGCGCTAGTTGCACCCTTTTTTAACATGTTTTTCTCTTCATATGCTTTTGTTTTGATTTGTGATATTGCAACCATTGTTCGGTGTTATTGCAACATGCTGTCTAGGGATGTTGCAAACCGTTGTTCGTGATGTTGCATCCATTGTCCTAAGATGTTGCAACTATTGTCCAAGGATCTTTGCAGTTGTCCAAGATGTTGAAACCGTTGTCTGAGATGTTGCAATCGTTGTCAGGAGATGATAGGATGTAACAAGTGTTGCATCTATAGAAAAAATGTTACATCTATAGAAAAAAAATGTTTCATACGGTTCACGACGATGTTGCAATTTTTTTCAACACGTTTTTTCCAAATGCTTTGTTTTGATTTGTGATGTTGCAACCATTGTTCGGGGATGTTGCAGGCTATTTGTCCGGGATGTTGCAGACTA